>CM046425.1:36584817-37964817 GCA_025506505.1 Flaveria sonorensis | reverse complement strand
AATTTATATGGTACCTAAGTTTTTCAAACATGCTCTTATTTGCTTCCTTGGGGATGTCTTTGAATCTTTTGTAGAATTTGGATGTTTATTTAGATTTGTCACCGAAATTGTGGTCGTAATACCTAGCCTAATCATTCTTTGTTAAATTTGTTGCAAAATACCCGGTTGCAAAATCGGTAACTAATAACTTTGGTCGCAAAATTAGTCACAATAGGTTCGTTTGAAACTTTCATCATTTCAGTCACAAAATTGGTCACAAAGTAGTTCGGTCTCAAATCCTTTTGGTCATAATTGTGGTTGCTAACAATTTCGTCACAAAATTTGTTGCAAAAGTTTTGGTCGCAGTTTCCACAGCCAAAGGTTAGGCCACAAAGTAAATTGAAGAAAAGAATTAGTCACAAAATCGATTGTTAATTTTGTGATGGCGCAATATCCGACGCAAGAATATTTTGGCCTCAAAAATTGGTAGCAAAAGTAATTACCGACCATGTTTGATCGACCACCGAAATTGGTCGCAAAAGGGCATTTGCAACCGTATTGACGGCGCAAATGGTCATATTTGTAGTAGTGCTCAGTTTCAGGCCAAAGGCCCTGCCCTCTTCTCCAATCCATTTGGTTCAAACGATGAAAGATTTATTTTGTTTTAGAACACAAACTATATTATTATATACATGACTTTTAAAGTGGCCTTAAAATACAATACAAGAATTGAAGCAAAATATTATTTTATTAAAATAGAGACAATCCAAACACACAACAATGCGTCAAAGGCTTGATTTACGAACATTATACTAATACTTGTTTACCAAGGTCGATGGACTCCACCTTGACTACCTTCTTTTAGTTATATATTATTCAAACAAAGTATGTTATTAAATGCATATGCAGATTGGATGGTTAGTTCATTGCTCACTCATGATGTACAAGAGTATTTTTGGTTGGATGCGCTCTTTCACCCTCCCACACACTTCATATAATATTTTTATTTTATTCACATCAAACACTCTCCACATCTCACACGCACTCAAGTAATCTTTTTTTTTTAATTTCTATAATTAGCTAACTTTTTTCGCATATAAGTTTTGGTTACACGATTTTCGTTTTATTTTTCTTTCAACTCTCATTTTTACCGGTAAATAAATTTGAGGTATAGTATAACCCTCATAAATTTTTAATATTTTTAAAAGTAATTGTAAGTAAAGTAGAGACACATGTAATGATAAGGATATAAAAAAGTATAATTTAATTGAAAGATATGAAAAAAATAATGTTGAGAAAGCTAATGTGAATGCTCTGATATCTTTAAGTCCAGCAAGGATAGCTTTAAGTAACACAAAATCTCATTAATTCACAAGAATTCATATGAACATTCTCAATCACATACAAAAACTCTCAAGTTCTAGTATATGTATGAAATATAGAGGGCATGCACTCCTTGCCTTTGATGGATAATGGCATCTAACATTGTAGCAAACGTCATGCCACGTCTACGGAAAGAGTAAAAGGGCACCAAGTAATCTTCAATTACAAAATCGATTTCTTGTAATAGCCTTTCATGCTTTGCTTAACAAATGATTAGTTGTGATGATTGGTTGCATTGTCTTTTAGTTCGTTAGTTGCAACTTGATCGGTTGTAGATTTTATCAATTGTATTGCTTTCAGTGATAATGAACAGTTACAGTTCTTGTGTTAATGACTGCACACTACTAGAAAACTGAGCAATTGCAACCGAAAAAAACGGTCGCAAAATTAGCTACTGGTTTGTGACCGTAACCCAAACGGTTGCAAAAACAGAGACAGACCAAATCCCAGCCGCAAAATGGTTCAAACTTTGCAAGTATCTATTATTGGTCATAATTCCATAATAAAAATCATATAAAATAGATAATCAGCATTAAATGTTAGGTTATTGTCAAAAATCAGTCATGGAGTCTGCGACCGTTTCCGAGGGTAGCAAAAATGAGTCATGGAGTTGCGCAACTACTCATTTTTTGTTGATTAGTTACACTTCAATATCTCATTAGGTGCTTGCTTCATCGGTTGCAACTCACCATCAATGCTGACTTTATTGTCAGTTGCAAGGTTCTTCAATCGGTACAAAGTAGTTTTGTATCATTAGTAGGCAATAATATCCCCGTAAAGTGATAATACCAAAAACACTTTTAGCATTTCCACTAGTTTGCCATGATACTCATAAACTTTCTTTCAAATTTCATGATCTTTTAACTGTCAGGTTCAACCAGCAATACTCACAATCACTCTAACACTCACAATAGCAAACACAAAAAAAGAATCAAAGAAAAGGATGAACACAAAGAATTATAGTGGTTCCATCAGTGTAATATACGTTCACTCTCTGCAACTAGTGATTTTTATATTTAGGTGCTCAAGAAGTTACAATGATATATAGGCCAAGAATATCTAGGGTTTTTAAAGCTTACTCAACAAGCTTTATTACAAAGCTTATTAAAGAAACTACTAGCCCAAAGCTTCCCAAAAAAAGCTATTAGTCTAAGGTTTACTCAAGAAGCCATTAGCCTAAATGGACTTGGACCCATATTAGGCAAAGGCCTCCGTAACCCAACAATATCCACTAGTTGGATTTAAAGAGTTTGTTTTTCCAGACGCATAAGATCAAATCTAGACATCTTCTGTAATCATTACTAATTTATACCAAATTCTTTTGTTCCTTTGATGTAATTCAGTGCCTTCTTGATGGCTTTCGGATGATGTTCCTTTGATTATTGCATAAACCGACTAGGTAATCCAGATGAGTAACTTAGATCTAGTTTGTATACGATAAGTATCCCAAACATCTAATCAAACTTCTATATTCTATAGCATCAACTTGATCTCCTCCGTCTTTGTTAACTTTGTTCCCGGGTACATTGGTATCTTCGTCTCCTTGTTATCTAGCATTTTGGCATCCTTAAGAATGTTATTTACATAGCCGCTTTGTTTATTAGATATTCACCCCGTATGTGGGTGACCTGTATTCCATCATGAAATACATAATAAGAAAGCAACCCTAAGTCTTTCATTTCAAACTTTTTTATCCATTTGATATTTGAAATGCTAAATTTCTTATTGTTTACTTTCCTACATGGCAAACATAAGAAAAAAGTTTATGCTTCATAACTACAAGGGTTGTGAAATCAAAGAACAAAGGAAAAGTATACAAACATTGTAAGGCATTATATGACTTAAGACATACACCCCTTGCATGGAGTGTGAAAGTAGATCACACTCTGAAATCACATAAATTCAAGATGTGTACAATAGAAATTGTGGTTTATACTAAAAGAAATAAAGTAGCAACTTTGCTAGAAGAAGCTATGTAGATGATCTTATAATAATCGGAACTCTATGATGTACTTCGTAATTATTTTATGCTACTAGAGCTACAATTAGACAAAATATCTCTATCCGTGCCATTAAAGTAAAGACTTTATCTAAGTCTATTCCAAGCTATTGCACGTATCCTTTTGTTATATAAGTGTCATGCTTTATTATCTTTCCACATGCATCTTTTTAGTCTTGAATACCCATTTCAGACCTATTGTCTTGTGGTTATTAGGTAATTCAATCATCTTCCATGTCTTATTCTTATTAACTGAATCTATCTCTACTTTCATTGCTTCAATCCACTTATTGTCCTTTGCTACCTTCATCTAATTCTAAGGCTCATTTTTAACTAGTAATGTCATTAAGTTATGGTTCTGTAGCTTGAGTATGTTGTTTCTAAGGTTCTAAAACCTTTTACTTAGGTATTATCATATTTTTTGATAAACTTCCAGATGATGATGTATAAGTAGTGCCTTTTGTTGAGTCTGGTTCAAGTGTATGCTAGCAGGATGAAAGGAGTACCCGATGAGTTCATGGGCGATTGAACTTCTTTGTTTTTATGATTATCAGTAATTTTAAATTCACCCTTAAGATGTATAGGAAAATTTTTATTATTGACTTGTGGACTAGTGGTATGATTGTCCTTAATTAGGAAATATGTCAACTCTAGTTCTTCATTCCCAACAACAAACTTAGCACCTTGACTAAGTACTGGTGTCATCTAACTTTTTTCGACGAGATGATGGTACCTTAGAATACGCTACACAACTAAAAACTATATAGTGCTCTAAATTGGGCTCTCTACCCTTCAAAGCTTTACACTAAGTACTATATGTTATACACTAAGTACTATATGTTAGAACTTTGGTTGAAAGTCTATTTATTACATAAGTAGCATGCCTTACACTTCTTCCCAGAAGTTTTGAGTCATCTTCATTTCCTTCAACGTGATACATGTAGTGGATAGTATTGCTCAATTTCTTCATTTAACCACTCCATTTTGTTAAAGTGAATATGGTGTTGTTAATTGTTATGCTATCACATTATCCTTCAACATTTTGTTATAGTGAATATGGTATCTTAATTTCCTTCAACAAGGTACATGTAGTTGATAGTATTATTCAATTTCCTCATATAACCACTCTATTTTGTTATAGTGAATATGGTGTTGTCAGTTGTCATGCTATCCCAAGCTTGACTTGCATGATTTATATGGGAAATTCCTTAACCAAATTCTCCTTGTTCATAGTTTGCCTTAAATTTAGGTGACCTAACCGAGCATGACATAACCATGCTTGGTCTTTTAAATTAGCTATGACATAAATGGGTGCCAACCTTCATGTTAATATTGTAAAGTCTATTCTTTGCACATTTAGCTCTCATAAGAAAGATGATGCAGTTATAATTGATAGCATTCTTTTATGATTTTACATCCATTTTCAAATTGATAGTCTTAGGCTCAATATTACACTTTACACTTGGAATGTAGTCTACTTGAAATATAAGTCTTCTTCCTTATTCTTACATTTCAACTAATTAAGCGTTTACTGTTATTCTATACTTTTAAAACAAAAATTTCTAGTGATCTTCTCATCTATCTCTCTAACTAAGCAAGTACTAAAGTGATAACAAATCACAAAGATATCATTGTGTTCATGTTGAAATTAGAGTTAACACAATATAAACAATATCAACACACCATGAATCACAGAGAAGCAATATTGAATACAAAAATAAAAATCTTACAAGTTAACTTTGCTCTTAAAATTGGACAGACTTGAAGAAAGTGATGAAAAAGCCTCAAAACCTTGTTAATGTATCTTAGCTATCATCAATGAAGATCAACCAAAATTCATTCATCCATAATCTAAAAATCAACCTCGAAAGATTCAATAGGTTTAGTTGATTAGAAATCAAACCTAGTGGAACGAAATCTAAAATTGTTTGAGTCAAAGTTCAAATCGTTCTGGTTGAATCTTGTGGAAAAAAATCCAAAATAGCTTTAGTCGAACAAAATCTTAACCTGGTGGAACAAAATCTAAATTCCAAAATCCAAATAATTATATTCAAATTCAAACTCATAATGGTGGAACAAAATATTTCCAAAAACTAAATCAAACCTGCTTTATATGCTTGGAAGAAAAACTCCATCGGTGAAATCTAAGGTCCAAGCGTTCGATGATGAAGTGTCATCAAAGATATGGCAAATGGCGTCAATCCGAGAGGCAGGAAAACAAAACTGCTTCATTAAGGATGGTAACTGCTCCGGAATCAAACGAACCACCGACTTTATGCGATGTGAAGACCTGGATGAACACATGGCGGCTGTCATTGATAGGAATGGTGTTTCAGATGTTGATGGACATGCAAAAATGCATGTCAAATTTTTCTACAAATTTTGTAAAATACGACATAATTTTCATGACACGTGAAAATGCACGTCATCTTTCTTCGCACGTCATATTTTGCACGTCATCTATTAAAAGGTTTGTAGTACTGAGTGTGTCCGTGTACCAGTTTGTGGACTTGCACCATTGTATAAATACCATAAAGTCTCATCTGTGGACATGCACTTGCTGGGTTAAATTTCCTTCTCACTTAAGAAAATCTCCTCATGTTCCTTTTTAGGTTCGGTAACTTCTATTAAGAGTGTCGCCTCTACATCTTCTTGCACCAAGTTTGAATGTTTTTATGCTTGATTTTTCTAAGGGTAGTTTCTTGTAAAATGTCCAAACTTGTTGCAACTATAAGACTACACCTTGCTTAAATCCATTGTAGACATTTTCCCGTTGTTATAGTTATTATTCTTAAACGTCTTTGGTGAGGAATCTCTTCCTTTCAAACTGACTGAACTTTCTATAACGTCATTGTCTTTGTGGTGAGGAATCTCTTCCTTGCAAAGGTTTTCAAATCATTTTCCACAACCAGAGAGGTTTTTATTATGTCTGAATAAAAGATTCTCTTAATTGTCCACTAGGTGTCTTTCCTTATTTCAATCTTTTACAACTTGCAACTCCAATATTGGATCCTCTAGTAATGCTTGAAACAAACATGCAGTCATGGGTCTTATGTGTTCTTGAAATCTGGTTACATACCAAGACTTAGCTAAATTTCCTAAAGTCCATTTGCTTTAAGTATCTTGATACAGATGGCCTATAAAGTGTAATTTGTGGAGTTTAACACATGATATTGAAAATGAGATAGCAATCCTACTTCTTTTTGTGTTGCAATTGCACTATTAGTGGCTCCTGATGGTTATGATTCAGACATGTTTAATTAGACTTCTATTAATTCTAAATTTTCACTCTTACTTTTACTAGGAATGCAAGTAAAGTTCTAAACCTAAAACTTGTGCAGGTATAGATTTCAAAGTAAATTCCTAGATTTAATTGGAATCGCAACCCTGGAACTTTATGAATTTTCAAACACTTGATTCTAACTTCTTGGTCAACAAAAGTCTCTAACTTGTTAAATTGCTATTTTTGAATTTCTTTGATCTTGTGATACACACCGTGAACAACACACGGGTCTGCCTTCTTTTCTTTGATCTACAACAACCAAAACACACGAACTATTATTCTAATTCTGTTTCTAATTATAGTAGACAAGAACAGGAACAAGCGAACACCTTGGCCTTTGTAGAAATTATGAAGGGAAAATATTAACATCAGATTCATCAAACCCTAATTTGATAAAGAACTTGAACTTGAAATTAAATCACCAGGATGTTCATGGAATTGATTACACTTTCAGATTAAACCATTTGTGCACTTACAATTGATTTGATTGGATAATATCAAGAAGTAGAAATAAGAACCTGAATTGAATTGATGAAGTCTTCTTGAGAAAACTCTCTATTTCTTTCTTTGTTTGTGAAAAGGAATCTTTGTATCTTTTTCACAAACTGTCGATCATACATAAACTAAATACACATATTCACTTTATACCCCTTAAGTTTATTCCATATTTCATAATTATCCTAAAACTTAACTAATAGATTTAATTCATAAAATAGTATAACATAAATATGCATATTTATATACAAGCCAATATTACAAAAATTCCAACAATCATCTCCCATTTTAGTAATATTCATGATCAACATAAACAAACTTCACCATAATCAAACTTATGCATAAATGAAATATCCTAAGGATTGAATTTCACATTAGTATATTACGCAATCCAAATATTCGAATATCAAGGTGTCGCAATGATTGAACCTGTTTTATTCATCTGAATACTTGAAGGTAATACACACATAAATTCACAATTCTCTAGTTCTAACTTGACATAATGTTTTACTAGCCTATGTCCCATCCTTCAAAGAGTATATCAAAGCCAAGTCCAAGCTTCTTGAAGCAGCTAAACTTCATACCCTTATAGGTAGTTCTCATCTTGCACATGCAAATGCAATTTACCAAAGAACTATTAAGAAACTATGTTTCAACCTTCTTTATCTTGCAGTCTGAACACATACCTTGGGATGTTATGTTATGTTCCAATATATCATAAAAAGCCTTCCACATTGAATTTAGTATTTAACGTTGTATTAAATGGGAATTAGGTATCTTAACATGAAATGCTAAGAAATGGACTTCAGACCCATCCCTACGGCTGATTTATTCACGAGATCTCTTCCTAACCCTTTAGTTAAATGATCAGCCATGTTGTGTTGAGATTTCATAAATCAACAGATATTATTCCACTCATGATTAATTCCCTAACCATGCTATGTCTTACACCTAAGTGTCTAGACTTTCCATTATACACTTGACTATATGCCTTAGCCAATGTAGCAGCACTATCACACCTTATCGAAATAGGTGATATAGGTTTAGGCCATAATGGAATTTCATACAACAAATTTCTTAACCATTCAGCTTCTTTTTCGGCTAAAGCTAATGCTACAAACTCAGACTCCATTGTAGAGTTTGTAATGCAAGTATGCTTTTTAGAAGCCTAAGAAATTGCACCTCCACCTAATAGAAATACCCATCCACTAATAGACAAATGATCTTCTAAATTCGTTATCCAACGTGCATCTGAAAACTCTTGCAGAATAGGTGGTGAACCTGAATAACATAAACCATAGTTCATGGTTCCTTTTAGGTACTTAAACAGTCTATTTACTGCTTGCCAGTGATGTGATTTTGGATTACTTGTGTACCTGCTCAATCTTCCTACTGCATATGCTATATCAGGTCTTGTACTAACCATAGCATACATCAAACATCCTATTGCCTTGGCATAATCCAACTGAGCAATAGGATTTCCTTGATTTGGCATAAGCTTAATAGTAGGATCTATAAGAGTTCCAACCTGAGAGGAATTCAAGCAATTGAATTTATTTAATATCTTCTTAATGTAATGTGATTGAGAGATAGTAATTCCATTGCTACCTCGGGTTATTCTTATTCCAAGAATTACTTCCGCCTCCCCCATATCTTTCATGGAAAATCTTGAAGATAAAAACTCCTTAGTTTTATCAACTTGGCCTTGATCTGTACCAAAGATCAACATGTCATCAACATACAAGCAAATTATGACTCCTTTTCCAGAAGAATCAAATTTACTATAAACACACTTATCAACTTGGTTTAGAATAAAACCATCTGACAATACAACCTCATCAAACTTTTGATGCCATTGTTTAGGAGCTTGTTTTAAGCCATAAAGAGACTTAATCAGCTTACAAACTTTATGTTCTTGTCCAGGCATAACAAAACCTTCAGGCTGTTTCATATATATTTCTTCATCTAATTCACCATTTAAGAAAGTAGTTTTAACATCCATTTGATATATTATAAGATTATGTATAGCTGCTAGAGCTAACAATAATCTTATAGTAGATATTCTTGCAACTGGAACATAAGTGTCAAAGAAGTCTATCCCTTCTTTTTGTCTAAAGCCTTGTATGACCAAACGGGCTTTATACTTATCTATACTCCCATCTACTTTTATCTTCTTCTTGAAAATCCATTTACACCCTAGAGGTTTACACCCTGGAGGAAAATCAGTAAGTTTCCAAGTTTTGTTGTGCATGATGGAATCAATTTCATCTTGTACAGCTTCCTTCCAAAAATTTGCATCTTTTGAACCCATAGCTTTACCAAAGGTCTTTGGATCTTCCTTTACTATGAAACAGTATTGATATTGATGTCTGATTTCATCTCTTGAACCTTCTACTAAATATAGTTAAAAGTCATCTCCAAATGACTCTGCCTTTCTATATCTAGTACTTCTTCTAGGCTCGGGAGGAAAGACTGTATTATCAGTAGAATCACTGATCCTACTTCTTGAGAGTTGACCCACATCAATAGGTCTAGGTACTGATGTAAATCTTTCCTTATCAAAGATAGCATTTCTAGATTCAATCACAGTATTAATATATATGAATCCAGGGATCATTCAGGAATTATCAAAATTGATTTCAACAAGTATTGATCGTGAAATTATCAATACTTGGTGTTTAATCTATTAATAATACTAAAATCAACAAATCAAACAAATAAAATAAGAATAATCAAACCGAGAGAACTCATAATGTTGATCGTAATGCTTTCTTGTTGCTATTGATGTTGCTGATCTTGAATACAATGATTCAGATAATGATTACCGATGATTCTAATGATTCTCAACTGTTGTTATGTATGATCTATGTTGTTGATCTCGTATATATATATAGAGAGATCTAATTCTGTTCTATTGCTAGCTATTTTGTTACTATAATTAAGCTAATTAAACTTATCCAAATCCTCGCCATGTTTATCGGCTTAGGAATTTGAGATTTACAACGAATCTAATATGAATAAAGTTGTTGATGTGACGTGGAATATTCACTTGAATAATATGTCTTCCATCGCCATTGACTCGATGTTATTGCTCTGACATGTTGACTATGTTGCGTACTTGATGATATGAAATCATACACGTTTGTAGTCTTCCGTAGGAATTTACTCTTCCGAAGGTAACTAGTCTTCCGTAGCAACATTTTGTTCTTCAGTACTTGTTCTTGTGATTCCGCAGGAGTTCTTGTCTTCTGCAGCAATCCCTCCTTCAGTAGCTTGTTCTTTTCTTGTTCAGCTGAAGTTGTTCTTCCATAGGAGATCCACGGATGTACACTTCAGTTATGTTCCTAAGAACAACTACGGAAGAACACTTTATTCATCCGTAGTTGTTCCAACACTTAGTCAGTTTTCCAAATTGACACAGTTTAATGTTTCCTACACATTCACACATACATTCTGAAATATATTATATCATAGATGAATATATTAAATGAAGTTCAAAATAAATTTATTTAATTCATAAACACAATTATAATCAAATATATTCATATTATATCATCAAGAACAATAATTACAATCATGATTACAAGAGTGATCTTTATCATCTAAACCTATACAAGAGATCTATCCCTAACAGTACCCCCCCTTAGATTTAGACTCTAGTAATCATTGGTTTAATACTTTAAGCTCATTCACTCTTGAAAAAATCTTTGCTTTGAAGTAATCAGCAGTCACTTGTTGATCTTCATACTTAATCTTGATCTGCCTCCGGCTCATCCTCTTTGTAAGCAGTTATTTCAACATAATCACCCTCCTCCTGCTCTACCATCTCATCAGTCTGTCCTTCAACTTCCAGACAAACTTCTTCAGTCATACCTCTTTCAACTTCATCACCCTCTTCAATGTTAAGTATCTCAGTAGCAGCAGGGCTTTCAATGGGTTCAGTAGGAGTAGGAGAGGTGGTTGGTTCAATAGGTAGTAGAGGTGATATGGGATTTGTGGCACCAGTATCAATGGATGTTATAGAGATTGGTGAGTGTGGGAGAGTAGGTTGGATCTCCTCCTGACCAACTACTTCCATAGAAGCAGTGTTTATTGATGTTGGAGATTGGCCAGGAGAGATTGGTTTGGTGTCCTCACTTGAAGATATCAAGTGGATGGGTGATGGTGGTGGTTGTGATTCTTGGTGGGGTGACTTGGGTGAATTATGGTGTGGTGTTTCAGGCTGGGAGTGTGTGGCGGATGGGGCTGAAGAACTTGCACTTGGTTGCTCCTCTACCCACAGCAACTCCTGAGAAATATCCTCATTCTCATCTAGTATGTGAGCAAACATCTCCACACCGCCTCCTTCATACTGCCCTTTCAATTTATTAAGAAGGGATCTGCTCAAATGGCTTTGTACACCTATATCACCTTCTCTCTCCTCTTCGGGGATTTGTTCATTGATTATCAATTGGAGGAACCAAGGGAACATGAACATCTTGTTCTCCTTTTGCACTTGCACATGATTGCAAAGGCAGTTCATGATGTATTTGGCATAATTATAGGTTCTTCCTTCAAAGATTCCTATGATGCCAGACGAGATGTTCCATGAGAAGCTATCCAACCCGGACTTCCGGTTAGAGATGCACTTTAGGTAAGTGTGGCAGAGGAACCGGTAAGGCTTGCGTAGCCTACCCTTCTTGATTTCTCCGTGTTGATAGTCACCATCGTAGCCCATCAGATTGAATACCTTCTGGATGTATTCATGGTCGAATACATCCCGATGACCTTGTTCATTCTCTCACAGTTCTAGGGAACTGCGGATTATTCGTTCGTTTACCCAAAGGGGTAAATTCCTAATGGTCGCAGTGATCATGGTTCCTTCATCTCCTTCGACTATTGCAGCTGTATTCCAGAAATCTATCATATGGGATAGATAGATGACTGAGTCAGCAGTCAGCGCGTAGAAGAGTCGTGTTCTTCTTAGGTATCTTATAATGTCTCTGCATTCATCCTCCACATTTGGATTCAGAAATGCACAGACATTATGGTTTTTTACGAACCGATTAGCCATGGTGACAGTGGTATTAGCCTAGTGTTCGATGTAGATGATGAAGAAGGGGGTTTTGGATGAAGGGGTTTTTAGGTCAGAGTGTTTTGAAAATGAATAGAAAGGCCAACGGTCGAAGTACCTTTTTATACCTTTTCAGACAGGCTGTCTACCATGTGGGACCCATTTACATTTTTACCCCTCCGAGGTTATTAACTATGCCTAATAAATAATTAATAGCAATTAATGATCACATAATTAAGCAAAGTATAATATCCACGAAAATCCTAGTTTTCTGTTTCTTCCGTACTTTATCTACTGAAGTGGACCCATTCTGTCTTTCGCAGAAACATCTGCGGATGAACAGATTTCACTCTACGAAAGATAGCTCATGTCTTCCGTAGTACACCTGCGGTTCTGAAGGGAATTAATTAATTAGTTATACTACTCAGATTAAGGGAATTAATTGATCAGGTATACTCAGATTCACGAGATACTACTCCCCCTAAATTTGTGATTAATAAACTTTCGGATGAGTTTATCAAAAATTTATACGAAGATCGCATGATTAGTGAATGTGTAATTGAAAATCACATGAGTATAGTGTTTTGTGGTAGGTAGTTGGTTGAGAAACTAAGGATCATACTATAAATCAAACACATTCCTGCTTATTTTGGTTGAGTGAAAAGCCTACTGGATCTAGTGCAAATTGCAAATATGGTGATCCGCAGTAGTTCAACCTAGACTGTATGTTGGGCATGTCCGGCTAGTTATCATGTTTTGGTAAGAATTAAAGATAAACAAGGATGAATGCATCATGCAAGGTGTATGAAAGTCTGTCTCCCAAATTGTGATCAAGTCATCACTTTATCACACATACCATGTTTCGTAGATTATAAGCTATATCTTAAGATTTATTTGAAATCTTGTTAATGCCTTTTATGAATGCTCTTTGAATACTATGTAGTTGATCCTTTAGGATTCTTTTGGGAGCAGTTCTTTTTGGGAAATTTTAATGATCAGCATCAGGTCACCAGGTCTTTACTTACATAAAACAGAGGTGCCCTTTGACCCAGGTCTTTGCTTACGCAAAACAGAGCGCAAAGATAGTAGTTAGAAGGTGTTACAACATAGTAAGTGTGCATAAGTGATGAGTTGTGTACTTTCAGATGAGACTTACTTGTTAACTCCTTACAATGACTTGTCCATACTAAGTCATCTTGGCTTTATGTTGAGCATGACATAGCTTATTTTCCACTCAGGATGAACCTATTCACATATTCAACATATCAGATCAGTAGTTAGTTGGTTTGGTGTAGGCAGGATATATGTCATGTTTATAGCATACTATCATATCCGTAGATTATCAAAAGCCTTACACATAAGTTTATGTTATATCCTCATATGAGCACAATTAATAAGCCTATATACCTGTTGTTAATGTTTTGAACTTATTCTAAGTTGATCATGCCTAATGATTCAATTAAGAACTTAAATCTTACTGAATCAAAGGCTTTAGTGAATAAATCAGCAAGCAGATTTGTTGTGTCCACTTTGATCAACTTAATTAGTCCCTTTTCTTAGCAGTCTCTTAGAAAATGGTATCTGATTTCTATATGCTTAGTTTTACTATGTTGGACCGAATTAGCAGTGATAAACATAGCAGCTGAATTGTCTATATATATTAGTGTCTGGAGAAAATTGTAACCATAATCAAGTAATTGATTTTGTGACCATAGAACCTGGGAGCAGCCTGCTGAAGCAGCTATGTATTCAACCTCGGCTGTGGATACTGAAACATTTGTCTGCTTTTTGCACTGCCAAGACACAAGTCTTGGTCCTATGAATTGACATCCTCCAGTTGTTGATTTTCTATTGTTGTTGCATCCTCTGTAGTCACAGTCTGAATAGGAGTAAAGCTTCAAGTCTCCTTTTTTGGGATACCAAAGTCCAAGTGATGGTTTCCCTTTGAGGTATCTAAATATTCTCTTTACTGCATTCAAGTGAGACTCCATTGGATCTGCTTGATATCTAGCACACACACACACACAGCAAACATTATATCAGGTCTACTAGCAGTTAAGTACATTAATGATCCTATTATAGATCTATATAATCTTTGATCAATAGACTTCCCTGTTGGATCTGGTATAATTTTATCTATAGTAGATGCTGGTGTTTTGCATGATGCACAGTCTGCAAGGTTGTATTTCTTCAGTGTTTGAAGGATATACTTTTCTTGATTGATGAAGATGCCATCTGTTTTCTGATAAACTTGTAATCCTAAGAAGAAATTTAATTCTCCCATTAAACTCATCTGAAACTCAGATTGCATTAAGGCTTCAAACTCTTCACAGAGTCTCTTGTTTGTTGATCCAAATATGATGTCATCAACATATATTTGAACAACTAAGAGATCTTGATGTTCATGTTTGAGGAAGAGTGTCTGGTCAATTGTTCCTCTCTTGTATCCATGTCTTAGGAGAAACTTGGACAGTGTTTCATACCATTTTATTGGTGCTTGATGAAGTTCATATAAATCTTTATCAAGCTTGTACACCCTGTGAGGGTAATCAGGATCTTCAAATCCTGGTGGTTGAGAAACATAGACCTCTTTATCAATTTTACCATATAAGAAGGCATACTTTACATCCATGGTAAACTGTGAACTTCTTATATGATCCATATGCCAAAAACACTCTTATTGCCTCAATCTTTGCAACTGGTGTAAAGACTTCATCATAGTCTATGCCTTCCTCTTGTGTGTAGCCTTGAACAATTAGCCTTGCTTTGTTTCTGATTATTATTCCCCTGTCATCTAGCTTATTTTTAAATAACCACCTTGTGCCAATAGGATATTGGCCTTCAGGGAGATCAATTAGATTCCACACCTTCTGTTTCCTGAATTGCTGAAGTTCTTCTTGCATTGCTTCAATCCCGCTGTTGTCTTTCAAGGCTTCTGTTATGTTAGGAGGAACTACTTGTGATAGAAAGTAGGAGAATAGACAAGTGTTTGTAGCTCCCCCTTGTCTTCTGGTAGTTCTGTTGTGGAGGTCACCTGTCATGTTATCAATTGGGTCATACTTATGTGCTCTAACTGTTGTACATCATTAACTTGGATGGATGAATCCAGGTTTGTGATGTTGGTTGTTAGAGATGAGGTTAGTTGTGATGGAGAGTCAACAAAGTAGTTCATCTCATTTTCTGGTGCAACTGTCTGAGTTTCCGCAGAAACATGTATGCCTTCCGAGGTAGTGGACATGTCTTCCGCAGCAGGGACTTGATCAGCTGTAGTTTCAGAGCAAGATATTTCTGTGTGTGACAATGGTGTTGAATGGTTTTTTGATGTGGTTTGATTCTTAGGGGATCTCAGTCCATCACCTGCAGAAGCATGAACATCTACGGAAGTAGATGGTAGTTCAGCTAATGTGCATGGTGTGAGGTCATCAGAATCATCTTTACTAGTTTGTGCTGTTGCATCAGGATCAGTGTTACTTTGGTTCTCCAGGGAAGTGACTCTAGGTGGGTCAGCTGTCAATGGTACAACCATATTTGGAGGAACATAAAGGTAACATGTATCAGCAGCACCTGTCACGTTAAGATAACCAGAGTTAAATGAGTTAGTTAATGCATCTATATCAAACAGCCAAGATGATCCTTTCACTGACTATGGAAATATGGATTCATCAAAGGATACATTAGGAGTTTCTTCCACTATGTTATCATGTGGAATATAGACTCTATATGATTTAGATGTTGATGAGTAACCAACAAAGAAACCATCATAGGCTTTTTTAGCAAATTTTTCTAACTGTTCTTTTGTGTTTAATACAGATACGTGACACCCAAAAGCTTTAAGATGTCCTATAAAAGGTTTTCTTTTAAACAGAAGTTCATAGGGTGTTTTATTATATTCTTTGACAATCAAAGTTTTGTTTTGAATAGTGCAGGCTGTGTTCACAGCTTCTGCCCAAAATGTTATTAGCAGATGTGAGTCAGCTAGCATTGTTGTTGCTGCTTCAATTAGAGTTCTGTTTCTCCTCTCAGCAACTCCATTCTGTTAAGGAGTTCTTGGAGAACTAAATTGCCTATCTATGCCTTTATCCCTGCAAAATGAGTCTAAGACATAATTAACAAATTCAGTTCTATTATCACTTCTCAGTATCTTGATTCTTAGATCAAGTTGATTTTCTATCTTAGTGATGAACTCCATTAAAATTTCTGATGTTTCACTTTTATATTTTAAGAAAAATACCCAAGTAAATCTAGTGAAATCATCAACAATCACCAGATAGTACTGCCTTTTGCCAATGATTAACACATTGGTGGGACCAAAAAGATCCATGTGTAGTAACTTTAGTGGTGTTGTGTTTGTGTTAATTGTTTTGGACTTATGTGATACTTTATGTTGTTTGCCTCTATAGCATGATAAACAGTAATTAGAACAGTAAAATTCTTTCTTTGGAACACCAATGACTAAGTCATTTTTTACTAATTTATTCATGTTCTTCATGTTGGAATGAGCCATCCTTTTGTGCTAGAGTTGTGCTTCATCTTCTGATGATTTAGAGATCAGGCATGTTTCTTTGCTTGTTAGTGTTATGTTGTTCATATCCAACACATAGGTGTTACCTTTTCTTGGTGCTTTAAGAAGGATCCAGTCTTTTGGAATTTTGAAACCTGGCTTAAGAATGTAGCAATCAGAGTTATCAAAGAAAGTAGTATAGTGTTGGTCACAGATTTCTGATACACTTAGTAAGTTAAACTGTAAGTTTTCACAAAAGTTAACTTTTTCAAACTTTAAAACTCCATTTGTTACCATTCCTTCACCAGTAATTTTACCTCCCTTCTTATCCCCAACAAATGCTACATATGAAGCATTCTTATGTTTGAAGTCCTGTAAGAGGGTGCAGTCTCCTGTCATATGTCTGGAACAGCCACTATCAATATACCACTTGTTGTCAGCCCTCCTTGGATGTTCCTGTAAACAAAAATGAACTTAGTTAGACTTAGGAGCCCAAGCCTTGCTGGTCTTGGGCTTGACATTGTTATCTAATGTATCAACTTTCTCATGAATAAGACTTAAAGTTTCTAGATTAGATGTACAGTTTGTTAATTCATTATGTTTAGCTTGGGGTGAGGATGTAATGGTTGATGAAGTTGAGGTGATGTCTTCTTGATTCATACTGACTTGGTTAGTCATTTTTATTTGAGACTTCTTCTTTGATGTGGATGATGAGAAATTGCCAGAAAATGTTTCTGCATCCTTTGCTTTGGACTTAGGCACAACATTTCCTTTGTCAAAGTGATCAAAGAAGTTGTCTTCTTCCTCAAGTGCTACCTTTTTGTGTGGTGCATTCTTTTGCACTTGTGATTTCTCCTTCTTATTCTTTAATTGCACCTCAGCAACTTTGTTGTTTTTCTTAGTAACTTTTTGTTCTTGTTGTCGTTTCTTTTTGTTTAATCTTTATCATCTTCAGAAGATTGTGAGTCTGACTCAGAGGTATCTACTTTCTTTGTCTTGACAATCTTTGTTTTGTTCTTCTTGTTGAAGTAGCATTCCTTTATAGTATGGTTGTTTTTGTTGCATATTGCATAATATTTGTTGAAGTAACAATCTGAAGTCATGTGATTGTTCATGTTACATATTGAGTAATAGCTACTGAAGTTGCATTCTTCTATGCTGTGGTTATGCATGTCACACCATTTACAGTAAACTTCATCTTTACTGTCAGATGCATTCCTATTCTTTGCCTTCTTCTTGCTCATCAATTTTTACTTCTTTAATTCCTTTTCAAATTTAGCTGTTGATGAGTCTTTTCCTCTCCAGACATGATATCAAAAGGTTCTTGTGTTGTATCTTTTGTGTCCTTTTTCTTAGTCTGTTCTGATTTCTTCCGCAGATGATCTACGAAAGTTATGTTCTTTTCTCCTGATCCTCTTTTTGCTGACTTTTCTTTATTTAGTTTATTGAATGCATGTATGCCTTCATTTAATTGCTCAATCCTTATGTGGATTGTCTTTAGCAGATTTCTTTGTTTTGGTGGATAGGGTAGTTTAAGTTCATTTAGTACCTTTGGAATTGAGTATTCTTTTAACACAGTTTTATCCTTACCCAACCTAGCATTATTAGTCTCAGCCTCTTCATCTAAGTTATCATAGTTGTCATAATCAAATTCTGACAGCTCGGAGTCTGATGAACTAGATTCAGATGACTCAGTATTATTAAGTTTATTTGATGACTCAGGTATGAAGTGATTAGATAAACTGTTGGTCATTGACTAAGGTAAAGGAATATAATTGTTGGTGACTGGTGGTGCAACTGCATGAAACCCCAATCCTGACTTGTTTTTAGACTCAATATAAGAGTTTAACAGTCTCTCATACTGTTGTGATGACAATTGGAATTTTTGCAGTTTCACCTCAGTAGATGCATGTTCTGACGTAGATTTGGTTAAAGATGTAGTCAGATGCTCAACTTGTGCTTTTAGATTGTAATTTTTAGATACAAGTTTATCTAAATCCTTTTGTAAAGAATTAATTTTGACTTGATAAAGTTTGTGTTCTCTAACATGAGATTCATTTAAGAGTAAGGTTTCTTTTACTTTATTAGCCAATTGTTGAGCATGTGTTCTATATCTTTCTACTTCATCTATGCAAGAAGGGGAACACAACCTTTCTCTTACCTTAGTGGCCATTAGAGGGACTTTGTTTTCCATATTGGCCATCAAAGCTTGGTTTTCAGCAAGTACTTCCTTTTCATACATGCTCCAATCACAAGTACCATCCTGCAAAATAATTAAACCAGTTTCTTTAGTGTTAGAGATACTTGTTGTATTGTTTGGTGGGGATGCATTGGTTAATAGTGGTTGTGTGAAACTCCTTTGACTAGGCTGTCTTGAGTAAGTTGACTGTTGTTGGCTGTTATTGCACTCCCTTGAAAAGTGTCCAAACAGATTGCACTTAAAGCATCTCACTTTGGAATTATCTACACCAATTTTTGTTGTTCTTCCTCCAACAGACAATCCTTTGTTTCTTTTCATGTACATCTTGGCTCTATAGGCAATCATTGCCATTTGCCATTGCAGATCCATCTCTTCCATTTCATCAGGATGAGGTTCTTCTAGATCTTATTGACAAAAGTGAGCAGGAGTCAAGGTGCTTCCTAGATAAGCCTGAAAGCTTGAGCTGAAAGCTGCAAAGGCAGCTTTCTGTTCTTCAGTCTCCAGAACCACAGTAATTGGTTCTGTTTGATTGTTATTCTTCTTGCTTTTGGATTCATCAGCCTTTCCTTTTGTCTGTTTGTGCTGATTGCTTTGGGTTCTTGATTTTGAAGGCTTTGCTGCGTAGAAACTTGTTTCTCCTTCCTGTTCACCTTCATCACTGGAGTTGTCTTCATCTTATTGCAGATGAATGCACTGCCAGTATTCTTCAGTTCTTTGAATTGATAAGGTGCTATAAGTGCTTTCACACTTTTGTTTCTTGTCTTTTCATCCAGCTCCAATGCTTCTACTTTTGCCACTAGAGTGTCTAGACCTATTGTTTTTAGATCAATAGTATTTTTAAACATGGACACAGTCTGTGTCCAGTTTTCAGGCAAAGAATGAAGCATCTTTTTATTCAATTCTTCATTGCTGTACTTAAGTTCAAGGATGTTCATCTCTGTAACAAGTTGCATGAATCTATGCAATTGTTGAGGGACTGACTCACCTGGAATATGATGGAATGTTTCATATTATGCATGGAGAGTGTCCTTCTTTATGCTTCTAATCTCATCACTACCTTCACACAGAACGTGCAGGATTTTCCATAACGAGTTAGCTGTTTTGTATGATTCACACCTAATCAAGAGTTCTTCAGGCAAAGCCATAGTAAGCATACTATAAGCTTTGATGTCAATCTGGACTCTCTTGGCATCATCAGGTGATAGATTCTTTAAACTGATGGGTTGATTATTATCCTTATAATCCGCTCCTAAGGCAGGTGGGATATAAGGTCCTTCGATGATCGAAGCCCATAAGTCAGAATCTGTGTAACTAACATGATTCCTGAATCAGATTTTCTAGGTTTTAAAATCAGATTTGTTTTCCAGTTTAGGAGGTTGATAAGCACCAACAACTGAGTTACTCATGTTATTTAATTTTGAAGAGCAGAGGTTTTGTTTTAAAACAGAATTCGATTAAACTAATCAAAGCTGATAGATCAATTGATATGAATCAATGAACACCAAGCTCTGATACCACCTGTGAATCCAGGGATTGTTCAGGAATTATCAGAATTGATTTTAACAAGTATTGATCGTGAAATTATCAATACTTGGTGTTTAATCTATTAATAATACTAAAATCAACCAATCAAACAAATAAAATAAGAATAATCAAACCGAAAGAACTCAATAATGTTGATCGTAATGCTTTCTTGTTGCTATTGATGTTGCTGATCTTGAATACAATGATTCAGATAATGATTACTGATGATTCTAATGATTCTCAAATGTTGTTATGTATGATCTATGTTATTGATCTCGTATATATATATATAGAGAGATCTAATTCTATTCTTTTGCTAGCTATTTTGTTGCTATAATTAAGCTAATTAAACTTATCCAAATCCTCGCCATGTTTATCGGCTTAGGAATTTGAGATTTACAACGAATCTAATATGAATAAAGTTGTTGATGTGACGTGGAATATTCGCTTGAATAATATGTCTTCTGTCGCCATTGACTCGATGTTATTGCTCTGACATGTTGACTTGTTGACTATTTTGCGTAATTGATGATATGAAATCATACACATTTGTTAGTTTTCCCTAGGAATTTACTCTTCCGCAGGTAACTAGTCTTCCGCAGCAACACTTTGTTCTTCAGTACTTGCTCTTGTGATTCCACAGGAGTTCTTGTCTTCTGCAGCAATCCCTCCTTTAGTAGCTTGTTCTTTTCTTGTTTAGCTGAAGTTGTTCTTTCGCGGGAGATCCACGAATGTACACTTCAGTTATGTTCCTAAGAACATCTACGGAAGAACACTTTATTCATCCACAGTTGTTCCAACACTTAGTCAATTTTCCAAATTGACACAGTTTAATGTAACCTTCACATTCACACATACATTTTGAAATATATTATATCTTAGATGAATATATTAAATGAAGTGCAAAATAAATGTTATTTAATTTATAAACACAATTATAATTAAATATATTCATATTATATCATCAAGAACAATAATTACAATCATGATTACAAGAGTGATCTTTATCATCTAAACCTATACAAGAGATCTATCCCTAACAATAGACACTGAATCATTTGGTTCTATTACATAGAATCTATATGCTTTTGAGTTCTTAGCATATCCAATAAATATGCATTCTATGCCTTTCTCACCTAGATTCTTCCTTTTAGGATCAGTAAGGCGTACAATTGCCCTACATCCCCAAACTCGAAGATAGTGCAGATTTGGAGATCTTTTCTTCCATAACTCATACGGAGTTATTTGGATTTTCTTATTGGGAGTTCTATTTAATAAATAACATGCAGTCAGCATAGCATCTCCCCAAAACCCATCACTCAAACCAGAATAAGATAACAAAGCATTGACCATTTCCTTTAAAGTTCTATTCTTTCTCTCTGCCACACCATTTTGTTGAGGTGTATATGGTGCTGTGGTCTGATGTATGATTCTGGTGGACTGAAAATACACCTGATCATAATACTCACCTCCTTGATCTATTCTGATTGTCTTAATCAAATCACCATGAAACAGTTCAACCTTTTGTTTATAAATTTTAAATTTATCAAGAGCCTCATCTTTTGCATGTAATAAATAGATATAACAATATCTAGTTGCATCATCGATAAATGTGATTACATATTTATTATTTCCTATTGATGGCGTGCTATGAAAATCACATAAATCAGAATGAATAAGATCCAATACCCTAGAATCCCTTTTTACATCTTTAAAAGGTTTTCTTGTTATTTTTGTCAACTGACAAGTATGACATTTATTATTGGTCATATTAAAACTGGGTATTAGACTCATTTTTGTCATTTCTTGCATTCTAGAATAGTTAATATGTCCTAATCTAGCATGCCACAAGTTAGATATAGAATCTACTTTATTATTATATGAAGATGTCATGTAAATAGATTCCTTATCAAATAGAACATGAATATTAAGTTTAAACATACCACTAGATAGATAACCAAATCCAACAAACACACCATGTTTTGACAACACAAACTTATCCGACTCTATTACTTGTCTAAACCCATGGCTATTTAACACAATTCTGGATATAAAATTCTTTCGAATCCCCGGTACATACAACACATTATCTAACATTAATTGTTTCCCAGAAGTAAATAAAAGTTTGACTTTTCCAATTCCTTTGATAGGCTCGGTTGATACATTCCCCATCTTTAGCACAGATCCATCTTCAATTAATTCCAGTTCCACGAACCATTTTGAATCCTTGCAAACATGGCTTGTAGCACCCGAGTCTACCCACCAAGCTGTCAAATCATCCTGTACATAGAATGATTCAGCAATTAGTGAAATGTGTTCAACTTTATTCAATTTTATATTCGAACACTTTTCGAATTATTAACGGTCATCGTCAATGATTCAGCAATAGACTTAGTGCTATCAATAATGGACTTAAGTCCAACAACCTTTGACTCAATTAGAACCGAAGGCACTTGGGACGGAGTTTCTTTGCCCCAAACATTACTTCACCTTTATTATTTACTAACCCAGTTTTTTGAAAAAAATTAGTTTGTAATACATTCATATTTTGGTGTGTTTGAGTTGGATTATTAGACTCGCATTCAATCAAATTCATTGAATCTAAAGATGAATTAGACAACTTACCTTGTTGAGGTGGTGGATCCTTCAACCCACTTAGACCGGCTCCACTTGAACCCTTGTTTCCACCTGGTAGCTTCACGCGACAATCCTTCTTCTTGTGACCCTCTTACCACATCTCCAACATCCTTCATTATGCTTCTTATTTGGTTTTTGATAGCCACCTTTTTCCTTCCTTTTCTTTTCATTGAATTGATTTCCTTTCTTAAACTTACCATCTTTTTCATCCAAGTAAGCTGAGTTTTGACCCGTTTTAATTTTCCCTTTCAATTTCCTAGATTCTTGAATCCTAAGAGATTCTTCAATCCTAATATGGCTACCCAATTGAACCAAACTTAACTCGTCTTTCTGGTGTTTCAAGATATGTTTAAAGTCCTCCCATAATGGGGGCAATTTGTCAATGATGCTAGAGACTGCAATTGACTCATCCATGTGCATATTATGTTCTTCAAATTGGCCAAGATATGTTGCAACTCATTAAATTGATCCATAATTGGCCTATTATCAGTCATCTCGTAAGAATTGAAGTTACTTACAAGAAACTTTTTACTAGATGCATCTTCTGCCATATATTTGGTTTCCAAAGAATCTCACAAATCCTTGGCAGATTCGACATTTTGACATACATCAAAGAGTGCATCACACATCCCATTTAGTATATGTCCACAACATATGTAGTCATCATTTTCCCACTTCAATCGCCTTCTCTGTTGATCAACAGTTTCCTCTTCAGTTACCTTAGGCATTGGAGTAGTCAAGACATAAATAACTTTCAAAGTTGTTAAGAGAAAATGCATTTTTTTCTTTCATCTTCTAAAGTCTTGCCTCTCAAAATTTTCAAGTTTTGAGAACTTGTTAGACATATCCTTAATCGATTCCCCCGTAGTCATCTGAATTGAATTGAAAATTAAATTTCAAAAATCATTAAGATTTGAAATTTAACCCACTGTTAGAAATTATTCTATTAGCATAAGTTTGTTTCAAATAGTGATCATAAAAAAATTCAATCTTGAAGTCAAACTTGACTGCACTGTCGAATCACTTTATAATTCCATTGTTTGTTTTCAAAATCTTGATCGTAAATAATATAAATCAAACTTGTATCAATTAAGATCCCACTAACTTTCAATCCATTACAAACAAGATTAATTCATTTGTTCACAAATTTCAAGCAAAAAACTAATCGACTTCCGATCGAAAGCAATAAACCGAATGGATTATCAATCTTGAATTGAAATCAAAGTTGATTACCTAAAATTGAAATCAATAATAAATATTGAATACCCAAAACAAATGGTTTAATCTTTGTAGAAATTATGAAGGGAAAATATTAACATCAGATTCGTCAAACTCTAATTTGATAAAGAATTTGAAATTGAAATTAAATCATCAAGATGTTCTTCAAATCGATTATTCTTTCAGATTAAACCATTTGTGCACTTACAATTGATTTAATCGGATAAGATCAAGAAGTAGAAACAAAAACCTGAATTGAATTGATGAAGTCTCCTTGAGAAAACTCTCTGTTTGTTTCTATGATTGTGAAAAGGAATCTCTGAATCTTTTTCACAAACTGTCGATCATACATAAACTAAATACACATATTTATTTTATACCCCTTAAGTTTGTTCCATGTTTTATAATTATCCAAAATTTTAACCAATAGATATAATTCATAAAATAGTATAACATAAATATACATATTTATATACAAGCCAATATTACTAAAATTCCAACAGCCTTTGTTTCTGATTCGTATAAAAATAACAGTCCCACAACACTCGTATTTATGTAACTGATTTTGAATCTCAGACACCACTCTTATAGTTTTGACTTCCAGTTTTGAATAGACAACAACCCTCATTTTGTTTCTTATTTCTATGGCTAACAGTCCCGCAACGCCTTTCTTCTCCCGCCTAGAACTAGGACGGGAATATCATCAAAAAAACGTGATAATCAGCTTCCAATCTTGACTCGGATTTTTGCACAGTGAAAATAAAAGGGATTGAAGCTTGAATCGGATTTCAGCCCCATGTTATGATGCTAATTATTGTTCAGTTTGTGATGAACATGCAATGATATAGAATCAACAATAACCTCAATAGAATTACAAGTAAGTTAAACTCGATTGTTTACATACACTATGCATTTATACCTTGACCAGAGAGACGTACCGACCCCATATGTATTTAAAACAGTTATATATAACAAACACTAAAACATAATTAGACTATATTTTATACTTACTGAGTGTGATCAAAAAGTGCGCCCATGTAGGCGTCGTGTAAGCATTAAGCGTGCTCACAATCACACTTACTAAACACGTGTTGTAGTGTTTGTGTGAATGTGAGAATTAATTTGTTAAAAAAGAGATGGTGAAATGTAGTGTTTCAATTGGAGGATAAAAATAAAGAGAAACACAAAAATTTATTCCATTGCTTCCACCCTGATGACCATGCTCACGATGGAGCCCTAGGCCCACATCATCGCCCCAAGGCCGGTGTTCCACGCCCATGAGCAGTGTACATGGCCACCCCGAAACATTAAAACGAAAATTTGAGTAAGGCCACTAAATAGAACACTAGAAACTAGGAATGCTTTTTGACCTATAGTACGTTGGTGTTGATAATATTGATGACTTAAAATTCACAAGCTCTAAATTTGTGTGGATAAAAAAGTATTCACAATTTTGACTAACTATTAGTTTTCCAATAATGTTGCCTAAGAATCAATTTCTTTATTTTGAATGGAAACTCCAGCGGAAAGCTGAAGAATATAAAGTGTCAAGAACAAATCGGAACCAGCGTTTAAATCAATACACCACATTCTATAAATCTAATCGTTTCAAGTGACACTAATATATTCTTTTTGACTAATCAGAAATAGTTGCCCCTTCTTCAACTTGAATACTAGCTAGATGGATGACTAACTTTTGGATCCCTGCGGTTTTGGTTGTATCCGGGATCAACCATGCCTTTATTACTATTAGTGCACATGTGAACACACACAATAAAATAATCTTCTTATTTAATTTTGATGATTATAAAAATACAAATATGTTAAAATTGCTAAATATTTCATGTTTCACGTCCTATGTTTTAAAATAACCAACATAAATGTCTTAAAAATCAAACAAGTAAAGAAAACCAGAACTAACAGACGGTAAAATGCATGATAGTCGTGAATTGACTGCGAAGATCACAATAGCTCCAGCAAGTCAAAGTTTGAAAACTTGATGGCACACAAGACATGGTCCATGTCTTGGTCTAATTGCAAAACACTCACGCGAAGAGCTAATAAAATTTGAATAATCCATCCCAGAAGAACAAGAGTGACTCCATCATGGATCGACAACATAGTATCCAAATTAATCAGACGCGTTGAATATTAAGTTTTAAGCCAAACCTAGACATCTTTAGGTATACAACAAAAGAATGAAGGATAAATGTTATGTGTATCAGCTGAAATTAGAAACAACTAAAGTTAAAGTTTTATCGATTAAAACAGAAAAATATAAACGAGTGGTTTAGGAGAAAAAAGAACTCAAGTATTAAATAAAAGATGCACCACTAAACAAGCTTAATGAAACTAAAATATATAATTTAAAATATTTTCTTTTATGAAACTAATAAAAGATTTCTTATATCTATCTATGCTAATAAAAAAAAGATTTTTGTAAGCCACTTGTATACTTTTAGAGCTCATAAATTTCATTTTTCTGCTTCTTTCTCCTAATAAATATCACATTAACTACAGATGATATTATTTAATTCTTTTCATATTAAAAATATTTTTTTATTAAATTAAAAAAAAAAGATCTTTTTACAAATGCAATTTGTAAAAGAATAATTTTTTATAAAATTAGAAATTTTTCAAAAAAATTATCAAACTTTTAAAAAACCAATATATTTTAAAATTTGTGGCTTTTGAAAAATTAAATCCTTATGAAGCAAAAGTAATTAAATTTCAAAGTTATAATAAAGAAATTATTAAAAATGTCATTTTTTTTAAAAACGATTTGTTTTGAAACAATTTGTTTAAAACCCAACTTTTTTAAAAAAAAACAAAAAAAACTAAACAAAAGTTTAAAAAATAATATCTTCCATTTATCACTCGACGTAATGTCAATCATATCTTATATCAAAAGATCATTTTATAACTTATTAATTTTTATTAATAACTATTTAATATTTTATTTATTCAAATCGTGTAATACACTGGATACTAACCTAGTATAATTATAAAACTAAGTAGATTTATAAAAGCGTGTATCACTTCTTCCTTGACTTCTAATATTATGTGTTGTTACTCATATGCGTACATTAAGGAAACATCAAGCAATACTATCAAGAATGGTATAGAACTTAAGAAATAGCCAAACCGATAGTATAGAAACCAAATAACAGAATCTACGTAATACAAAGTAAACTAGAAACAATAAGACCGATAATGAACACACACACTAGACTAAAGACAGACCATCAACATGATAATCTACACAAACAAGAACTCAAAGTAAATCAACTAAAACCCTAACCGGGTGAACAAAGACAAAGAGCGCTTTAAACAGATTTCAAAGAATATAAGCTCAAAACTACACAAACAAAACAACTCCCATTGATATATCGATCTGCCTTTGACAAATGGATCATCATGGGCTAGAGAGAGCCACATGCCTTTAAGAGATAATATAGGTCTCACCGGGTCTTCTCTAGATCCATAGTGAAAGCCCATAACAATAGCAAGAACCCATATTCACATAGCCTAAAACTCAACAAAGCCCATATGCAAAAATAAGAAACAAAAAAGCATTAATAAAATTATAAATATGATCATAAAATCAAAAGAAAACCAATTAATTTCACCATAATTTCAACATCCCTCTTAGTTTGATACTCCGAAAACATCATACATTTTTAACTTATCACAGCTTTGATTGATCTATTTGAAATTTTCCCCCGAAGGAAAAACAAATTTATCCCAAATGCTTAGTATGATAGAGGTAAATAAAATTGCATGCTATAATTAGAAAGTAGCATTGTTGTCACAATGAAATAACACTAGTAAGGTAACATGAACATTCAGCTTAGCCAGAATGTTACAAAATCATAAAATTTCACATGTGGTGGCACACATCGCACGGTACTCTGCTTTAAAGAAACAAGAAGCAGTATTTTTCTTTCTCTTCCATGAAACTAGATTACCACCAAGAAACACGTAGAAAGATCACTTGGGCTCTAGGAATTTGCCCTGGTCCGAGTTAGCATAAGCAAATAAATCAAAATTATGTCCTTTACTAGATCAAAATCTGTTTACTTGGAGCAATCTTAAGATATCTTAAGAGTCTTAATTTGCAATATGTTAATGTGAAATTGTCGTTTTATGCATATATTGACTCAACTATTGAATTGCATATCAAATATCAAATCAAGTATGTCATAAATAGATTAATTTTCCAATCAATTTCTGAAAACCAGTAACATTTTTTAAAACGTTTTCATCTTTCTTGCAAACATTAGAAAGCACATGATGTGGTTCAATTGGAGTTGTTATAGGTTTAAATCCACTTAATTCAAATTCAACAAGCAACTCAATACAATATTTTCTTTGTAAAAGACACACATCATTGTTAGTTCTTAACACCTCTATGCCAAGCAAATATTTCTAAGAACTAAGATAGTTAATTAAAAATATTAATTTTTAAGACTCTTAAATCAAATTAATCTCTTCCAAATGATTCTTGGTGGCTGGTTCTTGGTAGTAGTCGGTCAAGGGGATGGTTGCCTCTTTCTCTCGGCTGCTAGGTGTGGTGGGAAAAAAATGTTGTTAGGGTTTTTTCATAATCACCCTATTTAAAATTAATTAATCCCTTGCGGGCCACGGTCTGGTCAGATTATTTTTAGCCCATGAGAAAAACTAAGACGTGAATCTTTAATGTTTAATAAATAAATTACTAATAATTTGTAATTAGTATAAATTATTAAATACTCGATAATTATAATTAGACTACACAATTATATCCTGTAATAAATTCGTAATTACCGGTTAATCATATTAAGTGGATTTGATGTTTGTTGTCCAAGATGTAATTCTTATGGGTCTTAACTCAGTTGGTAATGCTGACTAATCAAACCCATACATCTAAATCCAATAGATATAATTCGGAATCGAAACACCATGAACACGAGATAATCAAGGGTTCAGATATAAAAACCCTAGATCAAGCTAAGAGAAAAAGAATATTCACAGGTTGACAAATCAAACTAGACAAATAATCACAGCCCTAAGGTTATGACACCATGCCAAAATGGTCTTGTACCAAGGAATATGTCACACCCTCAAAATTCACATGCGGGGTTTTACCGCGAGGCCAGTGAACAAAGCAGGATATAAGTCAGTAGTTACTCAGAACGACACTACATGTAACATTTAAGACAAATCAGAGTTTAAAACATTAAAACATTTGCGGAAGCGTTTTGTAAATATTTCAAACCCAAAGTGATAAATGTAAACTGAGCAAAACACACGCCCAAACCAATGTACGTAAGTATGCAATAAGTCAAATGTTGGAAAATGATTGTTCAAAGCATGTTTGACACGTGAGTGCTCCTAAGGGCAGCTGCTAGTAACGACCTGAGAAAAGCATACTAAAAGTGTCAACACGACGGTTGGTGATTTCAAGAGTTTGTAAGTCATCATAAACAATAACGTTTGTAAAATATAAACAAGTGCATTGAAATAGATAGCTAGCCTAATTTCATTAGTAATGAACAATAGTGATTTCATGATCGAAGCTGACTATGTTTGTCTGTTTGTTTTCCGCCACAACATACCAAGTCGTGACGCTGTTAGTCGTTTAGAACAATATTGCACTCGCTTGACCTTCAGTCGTACGGGTGGGGCTTGTCAGACCCAGTAGTACTACCCAAGATTTCCCGCTAGATTCCTTAATTAACGATTCGTAAGGGTAAGGGCTTTCAATGGTATATCACACTATGTCATACTAAACACGTGTTATAATAGTAAAGCGTTTTAAAATAAAGTATGTTTTCTGCCCCAAAAAGAGAGTAAATAAAAGTGGGGCATTGAACTCATCTGGTACGCAAATGAATAATAATAGAGAGCTAACGGTGAGTGGAAAGACAATTCATCAAAGGTTACCTAGAACACGCGAGTACATAAGTACATGTAACCCAGAAAGTTTAACAACCCTAAGTGCTCAATAAACGTGTTGACCCAAGCGTTTTGGAAAACAAAGACTCATTTGACCTAGTTGACCCGTTTGACCCATTGGTGACATGTTAATTGATATCTAGTTTGACCAAGTATAGCAACTCATTACACATGATTATCATACAAGTTATCCACGTATGCCACATCATCAATCATAAGTTCTATCAATATCATCAAACCAACATAGATTATCATACAACTCATGCGAACCTTAACCAATCAACATGCTCAACATAAATATAATTTCATCACAATTAACAAATCATACATTGAGTTTAATCATGCACTACATGCCATGTGAAGCCACTCACGACTTCACACCCTAAACCCTACCAATCCTACTAAGTAGGGGCCTTAGATTCGCACGCGTGTATAATGTTCATCATCCATTACTCAACAAGATTCATACCAATTAACATATACAAAAATAATCTATTATAATCCAAAACAAGATTCCATGACCTCCTAATATAAACTCAACACTTGTGCATTATTTCCATAAAACCTAGATTTCCTAATTAATTTATCAAGTATCCACACGACCCAATTAACGCATTCTAACACATTAGACATCATCAACAAGCATTATAGCATGATCCTAACATCATAAACATGCCAAATTCATAATATCCAATGATTCACATCAATAAAGTTTCCCTTTCGGAAAAGTAACACCCAAAATCAATCTTTATTTGATTCATTCATGAATTCATCATCTTTATACCTAATCAAGTTCATAGCAACCATTTAGACATGATAAACATCATCAAATCACCATAATTCCTAAACTCATGCACAAAAGTTACTACTTATAGCAAGGTATGAACAAACGTCAATTCCATGAATTTCTTGCATAATCCATGTAAACTAACATCAATGCAATACAACTAACATCATAACATCATCCAGCAACATCAAATTCGAAATTAACCATGTTAATTGAACTAGGATTCTTCTTGAATAAAAAACAATGAAAATCAATCAAAATCTAACCTTTAATCGCGTAATGATCGAGTATGGCACTTGCTAACACGTTGTAAGAACCAAGTCAAAGCAAAATCGATGGAGAATTGTTGCTCTAGAATCAAAATCGCAAGGGAGGGATGGGGGTGGTGTTGGGGCTGAATGGGGAGGGGTTACTAAGGGTTAGGGTTTAAATTTTGGTAATATTTAGTTTTTATGGTAATTACAAACTTAACCCTCATTGTATAAACTATATAAAAACCAATCTTTTAACACTTTAAATAGTTTTTAACTATAAAACTCATGAATTATTAACCAACAATAATAATTATATATTTCAACTAACAACAAAACTTATTAATCAAATATCACATGCTGTCATGTTATCAAGTAAAATTGACAAATAATATTTAAAATTCATAAACCACATAACCACAAATTAATAATCAAAATTATTAATTAAATTATTATCTGTTAACCATGGTTAATTATTATTAGGTCACCAACGTTCAACGACAACTAATGTGTGCTCACGACACGTATATGCAAGACCTAACGAAACTAACGGAGTTTGGTAACGGAAAATTACCGGATGTCACATTGTCCCCATGTTGAAAGAATTTTCGTCCCGAAAATTGTGTTGCATGGTTGTGTTACATCACTGGTCTACAACATTAGCACAACTAAATCGAGTGAGTTGTTACATCATCCCCATGTTGAAAGAAATTTCATCCAGAAATTTAATCATTATCTTTGCCGGTTGTTGTCGTCGTTTCAAGCAAATGAGGATACTTAAGCTTCGTTTGATCCTCACGCTCCCACGTGAATTTCGGTCCACGTCTTGAGTTCCGACGAACTTTGACTATGGGTGTTTTTCTTTGTTTAAGGGTCTTGACTTCACAATCCATTACCTCAACTGGTTCTTCAATAAATCATAATTACTCATCTACTTGTACCTCCTCAAGTGGTATAACCAAAGTCTCGTGAGATAAACACTTCTTTAGGTTGGAGACATGAAACACATTATGAACTCCACTCAACGAGTCAGGCAGATCTAATCGATACACCACAGGACCGATTCTTTCTAGAATCTCAAATGGTCTAACGTATCTTGGATTAAGCTTGCCTCTTTTGCCAAATCTAATCACGCCTTTCCACGGTGAGACTTTCAGCAATACTTTATCTCCGACCTAAAACTCCAAAGGTTTCCGTCGCTTGTTTAGGTAGCTCTTCTTTCGGTCTCGTGCTACAGCCATACGATTTCGTATCTACAAGATCTTTTCAGTAGTTTCATGCACCAATTCAGGGCCAGTCAGCTGACTATCTCCAACTTCCGCTCAACAAACTGGTGATCTACACTTTCACCCATACAACGCCTCAAATGATGTTGCCTTAATGCTGGTGTGATAGCTATTGTTGTAAGAAAACTTTACCAACAGCAGATGAACTTCCCAATTGTTCCCAAGTAAATCACATAAGCTCGCAACATGTCCTCCAATGTTTGAACAGTACGTTCACTTTGTCCATCGGTCTGCGGATGATAGGCAATGCTCATATCCAGACGCGTACCCAAAGATTTTTGCAACGATTGCCAGAAATGGGATGTAAAACGAGCAACACGATCCAAAATAATCGAGATTGGTACAACATGTGTGACAACCCGCACTTTCTGGTTAACCCCGTTACCGTTATCCAGCATATGTTTGATAATTAAAAAAAATCAAACCTATAATTACTAAATAATTATGATTATTATAAATTAAATTAATTGACTTAATACGCAAGTTTAGTTAATTCGAGGGACCTAGATGTAAATCTCTCCATTATTTAAACAACCCTCTCTCGGCTCCCTCTCTTAACCGACCCCCCTCACCCTCGTTTCCTCTCATCCGAAACTTCAACTTCAACCCTAACAACCCGACGACAGCCTTCTTCCTTCGGCGAGAACTCAGGTGGCATTCCGATGCTCCTCCGGAGATTGCAAGGGTAGATTATTGCAGCCCGTAAGGTATATTATCTCATTCGTCTTATGCGTTGGTTTAGGTAGCGGTTTCGGTTGCGATATTGGAGGCTTGATGTCGTTTTTCTCTGCGTACGTATGTGTTTTCTGCTTAGTGTGTGTATCTATGGGTGCGTGTATCATGCGTTCTGTGTGTGTGTTTATGTGTTTTGCATGGTGTTAGAGGTGTGTGTGCGTTTGGCATGAATGTTTAAGCGGTGTGTGTATGTTTAGTCGCATGGGAGTGTCGGTTGTGTGTTTAGGCGCATGTAGGTATGATGATATGTATTGCACTTAGTGTGTATGTCTCTTGTGTGTGTGTTTCTACGAATTGGCTTATGGGGGTGTGTGTGTTTAGGGTTGTGGTGTTTGTTGGTGCACGTGGGTTCTGTTGGAATGGAGTTGGGAATGTGTGTCTTCTTGTATGTATGTTATTTATGAGTATGTATCATTGTATGTGGTGTTGTGATAAGCATACATATATATATTAAAAAATTTTGCGTAATAGGTGTGAACAATACATAGATATTTATATGTCATGTGAATGAATCATACGTGTCTATATATATGTATACGTTGGGTGGGTACGAGTTAATGTATGTGTAAATTACTACATGTGCATTACACACGAATGATCGTATGTCTACGATGTGTAGATTATCTATGTGTCATTGACACTAGTGTAATGTCTTGCTAGTATTCATGTGGTTTTGACACTTGTGAACGTTCAAGGAAAGTATAAAAAGAGTATACGTAAGTATGATCATGTATATGCAAGAGTAATTAGGTTTCATGTTTGTGTGGGTTGTGCTTAATTATGTGGCTTGTGAATTGGGACATTGATAGCCTGCATTCTAACCGAACCGTGAACGCGAAACCGTACGACCGAATTGTTTATAATTAATATTTAATATTAATTGTATTTAAAACATGCGTCCAGGTTGTTTGGAAACTTAATCGCCGTGTTTACACTAACTGATTTTGCTGTGTATTTAAGGTGAGTTTACAGCCCCACTTTCATACTATACTCTCTTTTGGGGGAGAGAAACATGTTGTTTTCATATACTGTACGTTACTTAGATTTGTAATACTGCATATACTTGTGTATTATGGTGTTACCACTACGCCTTATTCGGACCTTTAATATGGGATTAGCGAGGTGATTGTTAGTAGATCTACTGGGTTTGACAAACCCCGCCCGGGTAGTCGCGCTAGCTTGACTGGAGGTCAAATGGGTGAATGGTTAGCCTGTTTTACTATGTTGTGGTTTGGTACCCACAGCCGAGGCATTCATTACATTATTACTATCAGCTCGGTCGTGAAATTCATACACATAGTGACTTGTTATGGGCTACCTACCTACTCATATGCTTTGATTACTAAATCTGGATTTCATTACTGTTACTTACTATTTTCTGTTAAACCTGTGAGCTCACCAACCTTGTGTTGACACTTTAGCATGTTTCTTTCAGGTTCTTAGGATGCGCACGATTAGGAACATCTCATTCAGGCATTCATCTTATAGGTCAAATGAACATTTATTTTTCTTTCATGAACATTATTCCATTGGTTTGCTCGTGTTGCGCCCTTTTAAATTAAGATTAACTATGCTTCCGCAACTATTATTATGTTTACGTTAATAACTCTGTTTTTGGAAATTTCAAACGTTAACGAGTAATTATGTTTTGTAATTGGTGTGTCGCTTGGTGTAACTAGTGGCTAAGATCCTGGTATACACGCCTAACGGTAATACCCCATTGGTGGAAATTGAGGGTGTGACACCATGTCTCGAAACTACCTCTTTCAAGTAAATCCGGGTTAACTTATCCATCTTATCCATTTCTTTGATTGCCAAGAAGTGAGCGAACTTAGGCAGTCGATCCACGATCACCCATATCGTGTTACAACCACTAGGAGTCCTGGGTAACTTGGTAATAAAATCCATAGAAATCTACTCCCACTTCCATAAAGGAATCTCAGGTTGTTGTAGTAAACCAGATGGTTTCTAATACTCAACTTTAACCTTAGAGCAGGTTAAACACTTGCTCACGTATGTAGCTACATCTGCCTTCATATTAGGCCACCATTAGTGTGCCTTTAGATCATGATACATCTTGTCAGAACTAGGATGTATAGAATACTTAGACTTGTGTTCTTCACTTATAACCAAGTCTCTTAGGTTTCCATCAAAGTCTACCCATGAAGAAACAAATCCATCGGCTTTCACTTCAAACTGTTTGTCCATCCCACGTAAGGATTCAGATTTAACATTTTCTGCTTTCAAGGCTTCCGTCTGAGCTTCTTTGATTTGTTCAGGCAATTAAGTACTAATCGTAAGTTGTAAAGCTCTCCCTCGTCGGGGTTTAGCGGTTTCCTTTCTGCTCAAAGCATCCGCGACTACATTTTCCTTTCCCTGGTAATATTTGATAGCACAATCATAATCATTCAATAATTCCACCTAGCGTCGCTGTCTCTAATTCAGCTCCTTCTGCTCAAAGATATGCTGAAGACTCTTGTGATCGGTGTAAATAGTGCATTTGGTATCGTACAAGTAATATCTCCAAATCTTCAAGGCAAAGACCACTGCACCTAATTCTAAATCATGAGTAATGTAGTTTTTTTCGTGCACTTTCAGTTGTCTCGAGGCATAGGCTATCACTTTGTAACGCTGCATTAGAACGCAACCGAGTCCTTGAATAGAAGCATCATAGTAAACCATGAAGTCATCACTTCCCTCTGGTAATGCTAATATCGGTGCGCTACAAAGTTTCTGTTTCAACAACTGGAAAGCGGTTTCTTGACTCTCTCCCTATTTATATGTTGTACCTTTATGGGTCAAGGCTGTGAGAGGTTGAGCGATCTTAGGAAATCCCTTAATGAAACGCCGATAATATCCTGTCAGTCCAAGAAATTTCCGTATCTCACAAGGCGTCTTGGGAACCGACCAATTCTTTATTGCCTCATTTTTTGCAGGATCCACATGAATTCCCTTTTCGTTAACAATATGACCCAAGAATTGCACTTCACAAATCAAAAAGTCACACTTGGAAAACTTGGCGTAAAGCTGTTCCCTTTTAAGTAGTTCCAAGATTAGGCGTAGGTGCTTTTCATGTTCCTCCTTGATCTTAGAATAGATCAATATGTTGTCGATAAACATGATAACAAACTGGTCGAGATAGGGTTTGCACACACGATTCATGAGATCCATGAATACTGCTGGTGTATTAGTCAACCCAAATGGCATGACCAAGAACTCATAGTGACCATAAAGAGTACGAAATGCAGTCTTCGAGATATCTTCCTCTCGAACTCTCAGTTGATGATAACCAGACCTCAAATCAATCTTAGAATAATAGCTTGATCCTTGAAGCTGGTCAAACAGATAATCTATGCTAGGCAAAGGATACCGATTCTGGACTGTAACTTTGTTCAATTCTCTGTAGTGATGCACATTTCGAATGTGCCATCCTTTTTCTTAACAAAAAGAACAGGGGCTCCCTATGGTGATGAGCTCAATCAAATAAATCCTTTATCCAATAGCTCTTGAAGCTATGTTGATAGTTCCTGCAGTTCGTTCGGTGCTAGCTGATAAGGTGCTCTAGCAATTGGAGCTGCCCCGGGAGTCAAATCGATTTGAAACTCAACTTGACGATGAGGTGGTAGTCCAGGAAGATCCTATGGAAACACCTCTGAAAAATCACGAACTACCAGAATATCCTCTATCTTCTTTTTCGCTTATTGCTTGTCAGTCACAAGGGCTAATATGGCTAAGCGACCTTTACGTAGCCACTCCTACGCTTTCATAAATGATATAATGCCTATTACAGCACCACTCTTCTCGCCCTTAACCGAGAGAATTTCTCCACCCATGAAAGGAATGCGAATGACCTTCTCGTGACAAATGACTTTCGCCTGCTTCTCAAACAGCCAATCCATGCCCACGACCACATGAAAACTCCCAAGTGTAACAGGCATAAGATCGATATCGAAGGTATGACCGGCAAGTTCTATCTTGCAACCCTTAAGGATGTGTATAACATGAATTTGCTTACTATCAGCTAATTCTATAGTATATTTGGATTCCAACGTAGAAGGCATATCACTTAAGAGACTACTAAACTTAGTAGAGATAAAACTTCTATCAGCTCCAGTATCAAACATCATAGTAGCATAACGACCATTAACAGGAAATTTACCAGTAACAGTAGTAGGGTTGTTTAGAGCCTCACCTGTACCCATGACAAAAGCTCTTCCCTTGGCTCCACTATTATTGCCACCGTTGTTGTTGCCATGGCTACCATTGTTGTTGTTGTTGCCACAATTCCCAGTACCATTTCCATTCTTCTTCAGTTGAGGACAGATCCTCTTGTAATGCCCTTTTTTCCCACATTCAAAGCAACCTTATGGTGTTTCTTGAGTTTGCTGGGGCTTTTTCATCAACTCACCATGTCAATCCTTCGCCGCGTGTCCTGCTTTCCCACAACGCTAGCATCGAAAATTGTCACATCTGCCAGTGTGATGGTAGTTGCATCTGTTGTACTTTGGATACTTCCCCACGTATCCACCTTGTCCTTGATTTAAGAAAGATGGCTGGTTAAAGCTACGGTTGTTATCGAACCTCCTTTGCTGCTGCTGCTGCTGGTTGTTATACGATGAGCTCTTGTTCCTAGAGTTATCCCACTTGCGCTTGTTATCGGGCATGCTTGCCACAACGCCCCGTTTGGGTAGCTTTCCTTGCTCTACCGTTTGGTTCGTCAGCTTATGAGCTAGCTGGATAGCCTGCTAGGTAGTGTTGGAGTTTGAAGCATTCATCATGCTTTGTTTTTCTGGTACCAACCCATGCAGATAGAACTCGATTTGCTTGATTGGCGGGTTTTTCATTCCAGGACAGAGGGTCGCCAACTTATAAGAACTAGTAGTATAAGCCTCAATCTCAGATCCCTCCATCTTTAATTGCCAGAATTCAGCCTCCAACTTCTGGACTTCATCTCGAGGACAATATTCGTCCATTATCGTAGCTTTGAACTCGTCCCACAACGAAGCATTAGCCATTGCTTGGCCCAGCATCTGTACCTGTGCGTTCTACCATGAGAGCGTTGCACCCTCCAAAGTTCCCGTGGCATATTTCACTTGATCCACCGCCGGACAATTACACTTGGCGAAGACCGATTCGGTCTTCTCAAACCATCGCACTAATCCCATGGCTCTTTCAACTCCACTATAGGTGTGGGGCTTATAGTCCATGAACGCCTTTTACGTGCATGATGGCGGTCTTGAATTCAACAATTCAGAATGTTAAGTCAAACCAATTGATTAACCATCTAACGAAATATTTGCGTAATTGATGACTAGGGTCATCGTTGCCTCCAAGCTGAGCAGCTTGAGAGTTAACCAGGGCTTGCACATTTTCATTAATAAGAGTTGCTAATTCAGCCGGGGTCATGTGCACAGCACTGGCGTCACGTCCACGACCTCTTCCACGTCCTTTTCCACGTCCGTCTATATTTCACTTTATATTCACAAATAAAATAATAAGTAACATCTAACATATCAATCTCATTAAAGTATGCTAAATAATAAAAAATAATGAATTTGTCACAGCCATAATATTTATAACCAAAATAATAACTCATGATAAATAAATTATAAATAACTCACAAAATATCCAATTAGTGTCAAAATTTCAAGTTTTTCAGTTGGGTGGGAAACAACCCTTTTCACATAGGTTTTTTAAAATAAACACAATGTAGTCCAAGTCAGATTAATAAAGGAAATCAGTCTATCACTTAGGACCCATCACTGTCCTCTTCCATCTCTTTCGGTTCCTCCTTAGGCTCCTCCTCTGGCTCTTCCTCCGGTACCTCCTCGGGTACCTCCTCTAGTACCTCCTCGAGTACCTCCTCGGGTATCTCCTCTGGTACCTCCGGAGGCTCCTCCATCGAGACCTCCTAAGGCTTGTACTGGTTTTCTAGATCATGTATACAAACTACAGCCTCATGAAGCTGATTGTACGTCGCGTTCAGAGTACCGTCAATTCAGCAACATGTCCACGCACAGCCTGAATCTCTCCTGTCTGGCCATCTTGGCATACTTGCATATCGAGCCATGAGTCTTCCATCATCTCGTACACTCTGCTGTCGTGCTCCTGTCACGCGTCCAACCTTTTAAATTTCTCCTCGACATTTCGTCGCAGTCGGTAATGTGAGGCCACCATAGCTATGATAGCCCTATAAGGGGTGCAGGGTAGAGGGTATAATACAGAATCTCTAGTCACGGTAGGAATCGAAAATGAAACACACTCCTTTTCCAGCATCCTGATCAGTGTAGTACGATACCAGTCCCAATTATCAGGATTAGCCATGTCCCGCTCAATCATAGGCTCGCCTGTAAGATATGCATCAGATAATCACAGGGGTTCGAGAACCATAACTCGTAGATGATGAAAGAATAGTAGGAACCTCAGGTTCCTTTCCCGCACGTGTGGAACAGGGGATGAAGATGATGATGATGCCTTACTGCAGTGTATGTGATGTGTACGCCAATGAGTAACAGTAAAGGGATAAGTAACGAGTAACTAACTAACTGTGTGTGGTTACAGACTAGTGTGTATGCAACCTAGTTCCCTATAACCAATGGCTCTGATACAAATCTGTCACATCCACAAAATACACATGCAGGATTTTACCACATGGCATGTGAACAAACTAGGATCCAAATCAGTAGTTACTCAAAACAACACAATATGTAACATTTAAGACAAATCAGAGTATAAAACATTAAAACATTTGCGGAAGCGTTTTGTAAATATTTCAAACCCAAAGTGATAAATGTAAACTGCGCAAAACACGCGCCCAAACCAATGTACGTAAGTATGCAATAAGTCAAATGTAGGATAATGATTGTTCAAAGCATGCTTGACACGTGAGTGCTCCTACGGGCAGCTGCGAGTAACAACCGAGAAAAGCATACTAAAAGTGTCAACAAAACGGTTGGTGAGTTCAAGAGTTTGTAAGTCATCATAAACAGTAGCGTTTGTAATATATAAACAAGTGTATTGAAATAGCTAGCTAGTCTAATTTCATTAGTAATGAACAATAGTGATTTCGCGATCGAAGCTGACTATGTTTGTCTGTTTGCCTTCTGCCACGACATACTAAGTCGTGACGCTGTTAGTCGTTTAGGGCAATATTGCACCCGCTTGACCTCTAGTCGTACGGGGGGGCTTGTAAGACCCAGTAGTACTACCCAAGATTTCCCGCTAGATTCCTTAATTAACGATTCGTAAGTGTAAGGGCTTTCAATGGTATATCACACTATGTCATACTAAACACATGTTATAATAGTAAAGCGTTTTAAAATAAAGTATGCTTTCTACCCCAAAATAAGAGTAAATAAAAGTAGGGCATTGAACTCACCTGGTGCGCAAACAAACAATAATAGAGAGCTAACGGTGAATGGAAAGACAACCCATTAAAGGTTACCTAGAACACGCAAGTACATAGGTACATGTAACCCAGAAAGTTTAACAACCCTAAGTGCTTAATAAACGCCTTGACCCAAGGGTTTTGAAAAACAAAGACTCATTTGACCCGTTTGACCCATTGGTGACATGTTAATTGATATCTAGTTTGACCAAGTATAGCAACTCATTACACATGATTATCATACAAGTTATCCACGTATGCCACATCATCAATCATAAGTTCTATCAAGATCATCATACCAACATAGATTATCATACAACACATGTGAACCTCAACCAATCAACATGCTCAACATAAATATAATTTTATCACAATTAATAAATCATACATTGAGTTTAATCATGCACTACATGCCATGTGAAGCAACTCACGACTTCACACCCTAAACCCTGCCAATCCTACTAAGTAGGGGCCTTAGATTCGCACGCATGTATAACGTTCATCATCTATTACTCAACAAGATTCATACCAATTAACATATACAAAAATGATCTGTTATAATCCAGAACATGATTCCATGACCTCCTAATATAAACTCAACACTTGTACATTATTTCCATAAAACCTAGATTTCCTAATTAATCCATCAAGTATCCACACGACCCAATTAACGCATTCTAACCCATTAGATATCATCAACAAGCATTCTAGCATGATCCTACATCATAAACATGCCTAATTCATAATATCACATCAATAAAGTTTCCCTTTCGGGAAAGTAACACCCAAAATCAAGCTATCATTCGATTTATTCATGAATTCATCATCTTTATACCTAATCAAGTTCATAGCAACCATTTAGACATGATAAACATCATCAAATCACCATAATTCCTAAATCTCATGCACAAAAAGTAACTACTTATAGCAAGGTATGGACAAACATCAATTCCATGAATTTCTTGCATAATCCATGTAAACTAACATCAATGCAATACAACTAACATCATAACATCATCCAGCAACATCAAATTCGAAATTAACCATGTTAATTGAACTAGATTCTTCTTGAATAAAAAACAATGAAAATCAATCAAAATCTAACCTTTAATCGCGTAATGATCGAGTATGGCACTTGCTAACACGTTGTAGGAACCAAGTCAAAGCAAAATCGATAGAGAATTGTTGCTCTAGAATCAAAATCGCAAGGGATGGATAGGGGTGGTGTTGGGGCCGAATGGGGAGGGGTTACGGAGGGTTGGGGTTTAACTTTTGGTAATATTTAGTTTTTATGGTAATTACAAACTTAACCCTCATTGTTTATACTTTATAAAAACCAATCTTTTAACACTTTTTAAATAGTTTTTAACTACAAAACTCATGAATTATTAACCAATAATTATATATTTCAACTAATAACAAAATATAAGAATCAAATATCACACGCTGTCATGTTATCAAGTAAAATTGACAAATAATATTTAAAATTCATGAACCATATAACCATAAATTAATAATCAAAATTATTAATTAAATTATTATCTGTTAACCATGATTAATTAGTATTAGGTCACCAACGTTCAACGACAACTAATGTGTGCTTACGACACACGTATGCAAGACCCAACTAAACTAACGGAGTTTGGTAACGAAAAATTACCGGATGTCACATAATACTTAAATCGATAGTGTATAGCCTAAATAACAATATCTGAGTAATACAAAGTAAACTAGAATCAATAAGAATGATAATAAACACACATTAGACTAAAGGAAGATCATCAACATGATGATCTGCATAAATAAGAACTTGAATTAAATCGACTCAAACCCTAATCAGGTGAACAAAGACAAAGAGCATTTCATAGAGATTTTCAAAGAAAATGAGCTCAAAACTATGCCAAACAACAAAGCTCCAACTGTTATAAAAATATTAGTGAATTATGGTTATCAATGTCATTTATAACTTGTGAGTGGTTACTTTTTCTCATTAAATTAGCTTTATTGTATTAAGTATTAAACACTCTATATATAGGTTATGATTGTATCAAGATGACACAATAAGAGTTTTCTTTTTCTCTTCTTTATCTTCTCTATATTCTCTCTATGTTATATTCATATTGAGTTGTTAATAGGTTGTTGTTTCACAACATGTTATTAGCACGTTATAGCAATAATTCATTGTAAAGAAAGGGCACCTTATGTGTCACACTCCTTAAAGCTCGTTATAAACTTACAAAAGGTTGAAAGATTTTTGAAAAGATCAAATGACCATAACTCGATCACAATCACTTCTTAATTGATATTATATGATGAAAATATTATTTATTAGCAAAAGTTGAATAATACTATTTTCTATATGTTCTAGAAGTGATAATATTATTGAAAGTTTGAAAACCACCATGAAAGTTGTGTGGTTTTAATCCATTCCCTAGCGTGAATGTGATTTAAATAATGATCTCACGATCAAGTAAGTAATTGAGGAAATTGTAATGGTGAGCATGTTATTAAAATCCACCATGCTAATAATGAAATTGACCACAAGAAGTGGCACACTAAGGTAGTGATTATATAAGAACAAAATGTGAAAGTGTGTTTGAAATAATGACATACTATTGTTGTGTGTATTATACCGTGCATTAAACAAGCAAGAGTAAAAGATATATTATCATACACTACAAGTTTATGAACCTGAATATTTATTGATATGACCGGTTAGACCATCCCATGTGAATAATGATGTGAAATGTATTTCAAACTGATAAATTGTACATGTGATGTTTACTCTCAAACAAGGTTAGTTATTTACTAAGTAGAGTATAGTGTTAATCCCTAAATATTATAGAATTAATAAAAGATATATATCATAAAGATTATGTCATTTAGTGTTTTAAATCGATGTGTCGTCTAAATGGTTATCAAATTTGCAACTTCACGTTTGCGTGATATGTGACTTAGCTAATAAGATAGCAATCACATTATTCCATAGTAACATAATTATTTTGGTAATATAGCAAGATTAAACTCAAGTTTTTAATGATTATTGGAATAAGTGGTGAATACTATATGTTCATACACAAATTGCTTTTGTTGAGTCAAACTCAAAACGTCCAATTGATTGCAAATGGTATTCACATCAGGCCTATGTGTTGTTGTACTTCTCCCCATTACAATTTATTTTTGGTCAAGAATCACAAATATACCATCTAAGGTTATTATGTTGTGCAATATATTATATGAATGTTTCATCACAGCACACAAAGATGGTACGTCAAATGAGGTTATGAATGCATGTTGGGTATGAATAACTTTATATAATTACACAACTGGAGCCATTAATGAGAGATTTTCTTACGGCTTAGTTATAATCATTCCCAACATGAGGGGAGATAAAGGCCGTTGGGGATGAAATAAGTGAAATGAATTATGAACGTCTCATCTTAATCCTTAAACTAAACAACATGAACTAGAAGTTTAAACATAATACATTTGAAAGATTTATTAATTGATTACCATACATGTTCACTAACCTTAAAAGGGTGACTAAGTCACATGTAGCACTACTAATGCTTCAATTAAAATTATAAGTCCTAGAAGGACAACCATGAATTAGGAACAAGTTTAAGGGATATTTAAATCATGGTAAACTAGTCGATTTGAAGAATATAAACCCTTGAAAATTAGAGCAAGAAATGAAGATGGTCAACTTGAGGTAAAAGTAAAAGGGCCCCTTAAAGAAACCTCAAGTACTTGAAAATAAAGAGAACTCAATAGACAGCTATTTGAAGTTGAAAAATATGTTGGATATAAGCGAGATCTTTATGCGAAAGAGTTATGTGAAATAATCCAAGAAATATATAAATCAAAGTTGGTGGCACAAGGATTTTTGTAAAGGCCTGTAATTGATTATGAGGAGATATATTCTCATGTGGTGGATGTAATGTCATTGTAACATATCATTAATCTGGTGATAGTAAGAGAGAAATGAAATACGTCTTGTGAATGTTGTAACTCACATGAGACTTGCAAGAAATCCATGAAGGATATATAATTACAATCAAGTAAACAAAGTTCTCAAGAATAGTGTGGTCATTAATACAAATACAAATTTAGATATGTTATTATGATTATATGTATATATTAATAACTATGCAAAAATGAAACTCCTCATGAGTCTCTAAGATAGTTGAATCCTTAAAAGGTGATTCATAAAAGAATTTGGTAAAATTAAGTTTTGTCTTGAGTTACATCTTATGAGTGTAATCTGCAGGACCAGTGAAGGGGGTCAATGCAACAGTTTTACAATGGATGGAGAGACTTAGAACAATTAACAGATCATATAGGGAACCAGTTATATTGAAACAATGAACACAAGATAAGAACACAAGCAAAACATAATAATATGGTTTTCAAGAATGTTGTATATTGCTTTAAAGTGTTTTTACAAAGTGTTTTATGAAACTAAAGGGATTAAAGATGGTGAGATATTACAATAAAGAGCCTAAAAAGCTCTGATACCAATTGCAGGACGGGTGAATGGGGTCAATGCAACAGTTTCACAATGATTGGAGAGACTTAGAACACTTAACAAATCAAATAAGAAACCTGTTATATTGAAAAAATGAACTCAAGATAAGAACACAAGCAAAACACAATAATATAATTTTCAAGAATGTTGTATATTGCTCTCAAGTTTTTTTACAAAGTGTTACAAGGCTTAGTCCAATGGATTGGTACCTGAGATACTTTATACTAAATCCTAAGGCCAGCCATACTTTGAAGGCCAGCTGAAAATACTAATCTAGATAACAAGATCAATGTAAAGTCAAAAAGAAGATTGCGTTTTGACTAGTGACTATGACATGCCATAGCTCACACCCTTATTTAATACAAAAAAGGATAAAAGTACATAAGTAACCCGCAAGCGTTATAGAGATAAAACGGGTCTGTCTAGGTCTTCTCTAGATCCACAACAAAAGCCCACAAACCACAGCAGCAGCCAATGTTCACATAGCCCAAACTCAGCAAAGTCCATATGCAAAGAAAGAAACAAAAAAGTCGGAGTAAAGGATCTTCAACAAGGGCGTTCTAGTGCGTTGTAAAGAAAACCAAATAATTTCACCATAATTTCAATAAAGCACTACACCAAGAGGTTATCAAATTCATCATAACACACTCTATGTAAACCATATTTGCAAGTCTACTACATCAATACTAGGACATGAACATGGTTCCAAAATGTTAAGGGTCTTATAGTGTGTAAATTCATCCAAAAATGATAATCTTGCCAAATCCACAATTCCCAAGGGCCAAAAGTAACTAATTTCACTTGAACTAAACGAGATTTACCATGAATCTAGAAAAGAAAAGTCTTCTTCCCAATTGTTAGTTTTCCATCTCGACGGCCGCTCCGGAACCACCGTACGCCACCGTTCAATTCAGGTAAGCCACCGTCGTCTCTTCAAATCATCAACACCCATTTGAATCAACCAATACCCACATCAAATCTCACATTTTTCCTCAATTTCATGTCAATATCACAATTGTTCTTGCTAGTTTCATCATGCTTTTTCATAAACATCTTTGTGTTCACCAAATCCGATCCACTTTCTACTCAAAGTTGCCCCCGATCCAACTCTTCTTTACTTAATTTCACTTCCCAATTCGTTATGGTTCAGCATCAATTACGGGGATCTTTTAGTGTGATCGATGATTGTTCCTTTAGGGTTAGTGAATTCGATATGCTTCCTGGGAGTTCTCATGTTCATTGGTGGGGTTCTGTGGGTGATGATTATGAGAATTTGACATCTGGGTTTGTTATATCGGATGATCAATTGAATAGCACCACTTATAAAAATGATAGCTTTACTGTTAGTTTGATGAAGAATGTTACTTGGGATCAAATTAGGGTTGTTTCTGTTTGGGATACTTCATTGGCTTCCGATTTTGGGCATGTTGTGTTACCAAATTCGGAATCGAATTCTAGTGTTGTGACTGATGTTAAGCCAACGATGTTTGAAAACTGTAAGGTGTTGTCAGATACATATAGGTTAAGGTGGACTTTGAATGAAAAGGATAATGTGATTGATATTGGTTTAGAGGGTGCGATCGGGATTCAAAACTATATGGCGTTTGGGTGGACTGAACTGAATAGGGAGCATGATCATATGCTCAATGCTGATGTGGCGGTGACGGGGTTTACTGAAGAAGGTGTCCCGTTTGCTGATGATTATTATATTACTAAGTATAGTGAATGTATCAAGAACGATGATGGTACAGTCGAGGGTGTGTGTCCCGACACTATGTATAATGCTTCGAATTCTGTTGAGTCGGTTAACAATACACGGTTAGTTTATGGGCATAGGAAAGATGGGGTGTCGTTTATTCGTTTTCAGAGGCCGTTAAAGTCTGTAGACAAGAAGTATGATTGGGATATTGATGTTACAAGCAAAAGAACATGTATTTGGGCTTTAGGGTTGATAAAACCTCCTGATTCCCTTTGGCCTTTATACCTTCCTCAAAATCATGGAAAGACTTATGGGCATGTTCATGTTAACGTTTCTGAGAGGGTTAATGATTGTGTCGGGCCGCTTGATGCTGAAGATAAGGAGGATCAAGAATTGGTGATTGCAGATAAGAAAGAACCTATTGTTGTTACTTCGGGTCCTGCTTTGCATTACCCGAACCCTCCAAATCCTCCAAAGGTTTTGTATCTTAACAAGAAAGAATCACCAGTTTTGAGAGTTGAAAGAGGTGTCCCGGTAATGTTCTCAATACAAGCGGGTCATGATGTTGCGTTTTATATCACTTCTGACCCGCTTGGCGGGAATGCTACTTCTAGAAATATATCAGAAACAGTTTACACCGGTGGACCAGAAGCCCAAGGGGTGCAGTCCAGTCCTAAAGAGTTGTTGTGGGCTCCAGACCGAAACACACCTGATCAAGTATATTATCAGTCAGTTTTTACCCAAAAGATGGGTTGGAAGGTTCAAGTGGTCGATGGGGGTTTAACCGATATGTATAAAAACAGCGTTTTGTTGGATGATCAACAGGTTAATTTCTTTTGGACACTCTCAGAGAAGTCTATATCTATAGCAGCTCGTGGTGAGAAGAAAAGCGGGTATCTTGCAATTGGGTTCGGGTCAGAAATGGAGAACAGTTTCGCGTATGTTGGATGGGTTGACCTTAATGGTACGGGTCGGGTCAATACTTATTGGATAGATGGAATGGACGCCCAAAGTCTCCACCCGACCAATGAAAATCTGACTTATGTCAGATGCAAGTCGGAAAACGGCGTCATCACTCTTGAATTCACCCGCCCGTTGGATCCCAACTGTAACCGCAAGGAACGAAAAGAGTGTAACAACATTATTGAACCCACAACCCCTCTCAAAGTCATCTGGGCCATGGGAGCGAAATGGTCGTCAGACCATTTAACCCAGAGTAATATGCATTCGGTAAAAAGCAATAAACCTGTTCGGGTTTCACTTATCCGTGGTTCAGCCGAAGCCGAGGAGGATTTAAGACCCGTGTTAGCCGTGCATGGGTTCATGATGTTTCTTGCTTGGGGCATGTTCCTTCCAGCAGGAATTCTAGCCGCCCGATTCACAAAACATCTACCTGGTGACATATGGTTCAAGATTCATGTCTACTCACAGTACTCAGGCTTAGCAATTACATTTCTGGGAATCCTTTTTGCCGTTGCTGAGCTTCGTGGGTTCCATTTGGGCTCGTCACATGTCAAATTCGGGACCTTGACAATTCTAATGGGTTGCATACAACCCATTAACGCGTACTTCAGACCTAAAAAGCCCGATAATGAAAACCCGTCTACCAAAAGAATCTATTGGGAATACATCCACACTTATGTAGGAAGATGTTCTATTCTAGTCGGGGTTGCGGCTCTCATCACTGGAATGAAACATTTAGGAGAAAGATACAATGATGAAAACACCCTCGGGTTAACCTGGGCTTTGATAGTGTGGGTATCATTAGGTGCACTCACCTTTTTATACTTGGAACTTAAAAGAAGGCGTGGGCAGGAGACGATATCGAGGAGCAATTGGGTTTTGGGTAACGGGGAAGAAGAGGATGCTGATCTTTTAAACTCAAACGGGAATCATGGTGAAAATTCATCGGGTATGTCTGAAAGAATGGAAGTTCAGTTGGAACCGGTATCTGGGGGGAGGTACACTGTCATCTAAAACTCGGGTATTTATTGGGATCCGGTGACCTGTTATCCTCGGGTGTCGCTTTTTTTATATGAACTGACCTGATTACCAGTTTTGATACGATGGGTTCGTGTGTGCAATTGGCATATTTGCAGGTTTTAGAGAGGGAAAATTATATCTTGTGTACTCTTTCTACAGTTAACACATTTGTTATATTCATCAACAATCAATATATTTGCAGGTTCTGTCTTTAAAGCTTACAGAATGTGTTGTTACTTTTGTATTTTTAATACATCTTCTCATTCAAATTTTACATAGATATTGTAATGTACATATATCAAGACTCAAGTTAACCATGTTTGTGAAGCTGTTCTTGAAATAGCCCAATCCAAATCCTGGCCCAAGGCCCAAAAGAAATACCCACCGAGGGCCCGAGTCCGTGCATAATGGACCTTGGATTTGATCGACCCAATATCATCATATGAGACCCATGAATCTCCTGCATAAGAATAGTAGGAAATTCTTGTGTCATCGAACACAATTGTTGCGTTGTTCGCCTTGTTGAAATCAACGACTTGAGAGTAGACCAATAGGCCGCTTCCAGGGCCCGTGCCAATGGTGGGTGCTCCAACCGTGTTGTTATTCGGGTTCTCGAGTGACCATGTTGGGCCATAGAGCGGTAGGCCCATGACTATTTTCTTCGGAGGGACGCCTGCTTGGATCCACGACCCGATACCAAAATCAGTGCTAAGATTAGTGTAGGGGTCATACAACGCGGAATGCAACCCTGTGAAGTTTTCCCAAGACCCGTGATAATCGAAACACATTGGACTAATCCAGTCAACATATTGACTTATTGCTTGGATTGGGTATGATCGAGGTCCACTGTCGAAAGAGATGGTGGACGCGTAATACACAGCTGATGTCAACAGCAGACGAGCTCGTTTGGTGATTGTGGCCTCGTGTTCGAGTGCTTCACGCCATTCCTTAAACAACAAACCTAGATTTGACATATCAGATTCATTCGATGGAAACTCCCAATCAAGGTCAACCCCATCAAAACCGTAGTCTCGTGCTACTTTTATTGTAGAATTAATAAAACTGGCACGAGCGTACGCCTGGCTGACCATTTGAGAGAAGATACCAGGCAAAGCGCCGCCTCCACCACCCCCGATGGATAAAACAGTCTTCGAACGCGGATTCCAACCACTCGTTGCATTTGCAAACTCAAGTAGCTTCTGTACATCATCCGATGTGATGTCGAGTGCATACGTTGTGGGAGATGGTAGAACAAATGCATAGTAAACGTGCGAGAAGTACGACGTGTCAATGGATGAAGCAGGATATCCTGTGAACGATGGCCAATAAGCCGCCCTTACTCCCAAACCATGAGGTTTTGATGCACGGGTTAAAGCGATCGTCTCGCTATGAGCAAAGGAAAAGTTTAAGATAGTTAAAAGAAAGAGGAAGGTGATAGCCATGGGTAGCTTTTATCTCTTGTGTTGTAAAGGATTCGAACGTGTATTATCTATTTATAGATTTGTTATATTTGTTTTTGTTTCAATGGTTGTAGTCAGCGTACGACGTCGTAGCATGCATGTAATGGACAACTTCTTCCATATGGACAAAAGAAAAGAGAGATTCCAATGGCTTCTTACTTCATTTGTGTTCAAGAATAGGTGCGATTGTATGCAAACTTTGAACATTAAAATAAAGTTATGTAGTTGTATCTATACACGCTACAAATGACTAAATGAGTGGTCATAGTATATGGCTATTTGCTACTGTTGCTTCTACTTTTGTATTTTCCAAATTCTTTTCTTAAATCTTGATTCCTGAGCTTTTAGCTTAATCGAGTGAATTACATATTTGGTATCTAGAAAAAATTAGGATTTATCCTTAATGATATTGTTTGTATTTAAAGATGATCCTATCATATGATGCTAAAATTTAAATGAAATGACTAATTTTACTCTTTATAAAATTACACTTTGATCCCTTGTATTTGGACATTACTTTAAAAAATACATAAAAATTTAAATAGAAGTATTTATAAAAAAAGAGTTAATTACATAAATAGTCTCCGTGGTAAGGTCGTTTTTCAAGTTTAGTCTCCGAGTATGTTTTATTACAATTTAGCCCACTAAGTATGCTAAGTTATAACAAAATTGTCCCCAGCTTGGATAGACGTTAACTTTTTCCGTTTAATATATGTGAAATAACCTTTATACCCCTTTGCACAACCCACTCCACACCATTAACACCCATTGTCTCCACCACCCCCTCTCTAACCCCTTTTCTCCATGTATCAATCTCCAACACCACCATAGCTAGCACCATCTCCAACCCATTTTCACTAGTTTTACCAATTGAAGATGAAAATGAAAAGATGGTTCAGATCTTGAATCTGTTGAAGAAAAATCAATAGACCCACGTCAAATTGACTGAACCTCGAGTGAAAGATGGTTGCCATGGTCGGCGATGGTGGTGGTTGACAGTGTGAAAGATGCTGTTGTGTTGTTCTTGGGTTAGGATGGTGCAAAGAGAAATATGAAGGTGTAGGTGAGCTCGGCGATATCCTTATGGCTGGCTGTTGAAGGTTGGTGGTGGTGGGGTGGTCAAACTTTTGAGGATGAAGAATATATGGTGTTAGTTGTGCTACTTCAATGGTGGTGGTGGTTGTGCAATCTAGGTAAGAGAAAGAATAGGAAATGATGACAAGGGTAATGTCACGCCGATCATCGGCGTCGGAATCGCGAGGAGGTGACGTAATTGGATATCTTGAACACATAGTACTTAAGAAAGCTTAAATTTATTTATGGATTCAAAATAAACTTAGGCAACAAAGTATTAGATTACAAGTTTGTAAAGATTTAAAAATATAAGCCTAGCATCCTAAGCTTATACAAAATAATCTTCTGTTGTGCCCTAGTCGTGCCATGTTAAAGTGAAGTCCAAAAAGCTAACCTTGGTTGTTTCCTGAAAAACATGTTAAAAATAGGTCAACAATAATGTTGGTGAGCTCGTAGATTTTGATACTCGATAAATAGTTGCAAAGTAATATGAATCAATAAACTCATTATGTAAAATATCCATAACACAAGTAAGGTAAAATGCAATTATAAGTCCACAACTAAGCCTATGACTGCATGCCTCGTTCAATACTTATCTCAAGTACGGGAAAAAAATCAAGTTATAGTCTATGTGGTAATAATCATTCAATATCGTTGTATGTGGTTTTACATGTTCTAATCAGTTGAGAGAATGAAAATTGTCCATCCCGATAATAATATCTATATTAAGCCTACGGCTACAACCCGGAGTTAAATAGTCGTGCAAGATAATGAGGTCTTAGTTAATTCAACCCAATATATAAGCATTCGTCACCAAAATTTGTATAAGCATAACACATAATAATAATAATTCATGTAAAGTCATTAAGTAACATGTTTCTCCCTCGAAATTGGTAAAAGTAAAAAGGGGCTACGAGAACTCACCATGTAGTAATGATGAGATAGTAACACGAGTATGACAATAGAGCGAGGTTGTCCTATGCATGCCCTACAATAATAAAAATGCTACGGAGGTCTATAAACTATTTCTAACATGAACATTGAGCCTAGACATCAAGTCACCCAACTAGTATGCAACGTGTACGGGTTTAGTGTTTGGTTAAGGTTTAAAATGTTGTAGTTTCCACAACTAATGAAAGTTGTCATGAAATCCTTGTCTAGTTTATAAGTTCGATAAATTAACAAACTATTATAGATAGGTTTAGTACAAATCATAAATCACTTTTATATATATATATATATATATATATATATATATATATATATATATATATATATATATATATAGTGCGTAAAAGAGAATAAAGTCGTGAAGTGGCATATATTAATGTCATTAGAACTATTTGGGTTCACATAAAGTCGTGAAATGGTTCAAATTGAGGTGATTCTAATTTGATTATCATAATATTAAAGGATCATTTCTTATTTTATATTCTAAACAAAATAAATTACGTAATTACATAGATAATGGAATATATGAAATAACTCGAATTCTTAGAAGTGTCACATTCTCTCCCAGTTGCAAGAATTTCGTCTCCAAATTCAACTGGTAGATACTATTGAAGGTTGGTTTGAGAAAAGGTGTGGATAAATCTACTTCATGTGGTCCTCATGTTCCCATGTAAATTTGAGCCCACGTTTCGAGTTCCACCGACCTTAATGATTGAAGTGCGACTCCATTTTAGTTTTTTAACCTCATGATCCATGATTTTGATTGGTTCTTTAGCGAAGTGGAGTTTGTTATCAATAAGAACTTCGTCAAGAGGTATAATATTTGAGTCGTTAGCAAGACACTTCTTCAAATTAGACACATGAAACACATCATGTAAGTTGTTGAGTTCTTGAGGCAACTTAGTCAAGCGGTATAATATGGGAGTTTTCAGCAAGATACTTCTTCAAATTTCACACGTGAAACACGTCATGCACGTTGTTGAGTTCTTGAGGCAACTTTAGTCTATGCGACACTAGACCAATTCTTCCTATAATTTCAAAAGGTCCAACGTATCTAGGAGCCACTTTTCCTTTTTTGCCAAAACGAACGACTCCTTTCCACTGGGATACTTTAAGTAAGACCTTATCGCCAACTTGAAATTGTAAGGGTTTACGACGATTGTCAGCATAGCTTTTTTGATAAGCAATCTGCACTTACGACCATATAATACTTCAAACGATGCACATTGAATACTAGCATGATAGCTATTATTGTACGAGAACTCCACTAGGGGCAAGTGATTGTCCCAAGTTCTATCGAAATCTATGACACAAGTTCTAAGCATACCTCTAAGGTTTGTATAGTTCTTTTACTTTGACCGTCGGTTTAAGGATGATACGTGGTGCTCAGATCTAGTCGAGTTCCCAAAGATTTTTGTAAGGTTTGCCAAAACCTGGAAGTGAACCAACTATCTCAATTGGAGATAAATTAAATCGGTACTCCATGCCTGTCTATGATCTCGTTAATGTACAAGCTAGCCAACTTTTCCATGTTAAAATCCTCTCGGATGGGAAGAAAATGTGCTGACTTGGTCAGACGATCAACAGTAACCTAGATGGAATCATGACCATTGGATGCCCAAGGTAATTTTATGATAAAATCCATAGTAATCTACTCCCACTTTCATTATGGAATCTCATGTTGTTGTAATAATCCATACGGTCTTTGGTGTTTTGCTTTAACTTTGGAGCACGTGAAGCATCTATCAACGTATAATGCAATCTTTTTCTTCATACCTGGCCACCAATAAAATTGTCTCATATCTTTATACATCTTGTCTGCTCCTAGGTGAACAGAGTATTTGGACTTATGGGCTTCATCCATTATAAGTTTGTCAGAAATCTACATTCTATCTAGATAGTAAAGTAATTTATTGGTTTTGGATTCTAACTTCCGTTCGACTCCATATAATAGTTCATCTTTAAGATTATTTCTTTTAATAGCCTCCTTTTGAACATTTAATATCTAAGTCTTCAAACTAGTTTATATCATCATCCCCAATGCTCACACCTTGATAGGCTTCGCATTCTCCTCCTGCTTAGTGCATCAGCCACCACATTGGCTTTATCCTGGTGATACTTGATTTCGTAGTCATAATCACTGAGTAGCTCAACGCACCTTCATTGGCGCATATTCAATTCCTTCTGATTAAGAATTTGTTGAAAACTCTTGTGGTCAGTATAAATGGTGCACTTAGTACCATGAAAATAATGCCTCCAAATTTTGAGACAAAAACTACTATTCCCAATTCTAGGTCATGAGTTGTGTAATTTTTGTCATGAACCTTAAGTTGTTGTGAGGCATAATCTATGGTCTTGTCGTTCGGCATTTGCATGCAACCTAGTCCCTTATACGGTGCGTCATAAAACACAATGAAGTTATTAATGCCATCAGGAGGGGATAGGATCGATGCATTGCATAGATTTGTTTTAGCAGTTGAAATACTTATTCTAGTTTCACTCCCCAATCAAACTTCTTGTCTTTTTGTATTAGAGTCATCAAGGGTTGGGCAATCTATGAGAAGTTTTCAATGAAGCGCCTGTAGTACCGCCTAGACCTAGATATTGACGGATCTTATAAGGTGTCTTTTATGCGTTCCATTGTTTGATTGCCTTAATTTTACTTAGGTCCACATGAATACCTTTCTCATTTATCACGTGTCCAATAAAGTGCACTTCTCTAAGCCAAAAATCACCCTTCGAAAATTTGGCGTACACTTTCTCTTTTGCTAGCAACTTCAAATTTTGTTTCGGGTGTTGTTCGTGTTCTTCCTTGCTTCGAGAGTAAATCAAAATATCTTCTATAAATACGATCACAAATTTATTAAGATACAGTTTGCATATACGGTTCATAAGATTCATAAAATCAACTGGAGCATTAGTTAGACCAAAGGGTATAACAAAAAACTTATAATGACCATACCAAGTTCGGAACGTCGTTTTCGATATGTCATACTCTGTAATTCTCGATTGATGATACCCGGATCCAAGGTCGATCTTTGAAAAGTATGATGCACCTTACAACTGATCAAACAAGTCATCAATCCTTGATAGTGGATACCGATTCTTGATGGTTAACTTGTTTAATTCTCTATAATCAATGCACATTCGAAAGGATTCGTTCTTCTTTTTGATGAAGAAAACAGGAGCTCCCCAAGGCGAGAAGCCTGATTTGATGAATCATTTATCCAATAGCTACTGTAATTGATTAAATAGTTCTTACATTTCCGAGGGTGCAAGCGCAATACGAAGCCTTTGATACAGGTGCCGCTCCAGGAATTAAGTCAATACGGAATTCGACTTGACGTACTAGAGGTAACCCTGGTAATTCCTCAGGAAAAACTTCTGGGTGATCCCGTACCACCAGGATGTCTTGGAGGCTCTTTTCTTTTGATTCTTTTTCCATCATTTGGCCTACAAAAACAAGATAACCCTTCTTTAGAAGTTTACTCACCTCCATAGATGAAATGATTTTCAAACTTCTTCCGGGTAGTTCTCCTTGAAGTGCTTGAATTTCTCCATTTGTTTAAGGGATTCGGATGATTTTCTCGTGGAAAACAATCTCCACTTGGTTCTTTGATAGCCAGTCCATTCCAATCATAACGTCAAAACTTCTGAGTTCAATCAAGATGAGGTCTATGTTAAAAGCATGGTTGTCTAAGTGTAATGTGCATCCTTGAACTATACTATTAGCTTTCATTAATTTACCATTAGCTAATTCGATGACAAAGGTTTCATTCAGGCAATTTGGTTGTATTTCTAAAAGCGGTACAAAATCAATGGATACAAACATTTTTCATCACCGATATCAAAAAGAATAGATGCATAAATGTTATTAATTAAGAACGTACCCGTTGCAACATTCGGTTCCTGACGGGCTTTATTGGTTCCAATGATGATAGCTCTTCCCCTGGCTGGTTGTTCAGATTGGTTTGATGCAAGCTAAGCTTCGGACATGCATTACGTAAGTGATTAGGACTTCCACACTCATAGCATGCTCTTAGGGAAACGTTGTTATTATTGTTGTTAAAAGAAGCTAAATGATTGTTGGTGTTGTTGTTACGATTGACATTGTTGCTTTTGTTTTTGGTGTTTCCCGAACAATACTTGGTAAAATGTCATTTTTGGTTACACTTCCCACACATAGGACAAGGTCATGTTATGATGGAATGGGCACCGATTACATTTGGGGTCAAGGCCTAGATACCCCTACTTGGTGCAACAATTATCTATTTGTTTGCAATAGGTGTTGCGGGTGTGGAAACAAAGTTGTTAACTACTTGGTGCTTCTTGTTTGCACTATTTCCTTATTTCTTACTCCAAAAATTTTCTATGGCTTTCATTTTCTCACTAGAGTTCCCTTGGTGAGAACTCCTGTACTGAGCATGTCATCAGTTAAGGTACCTACCAACAGTATAGCTTCTTAAAGTGTGACAGGATCTTTAGTTCTAACATGGCTGCGAACTTAGGGTTCCAATCCCCAGATATTACTTTCCACCATTTTCGACTCGAGGGTCACCAGAAGGGGAACGAGTCACGTCAGTTCATGAAATCTGTTGGTGTACATGGCATGTTCAGCACTAATCATGATCAAATTTAAGAGCTCACTTTCCACCTTTTGCATTTCATTCTTAGGGCAATACTCTTTGATGATTAAAGCCTTGAGCTCATCCCATGACATTTGGATTGTGTTTTCTTTACCACACTCTTGAATCTGCGTGGTCTACCAGATTAGTTCCTAACATACCCTAACTTTGCAATCATCTTTTCAATCACTTATGTCAAGCACTACCTCTATTCTTTCGATCCACCTTAGCACACCTATAGCTCCTTCATTACCATAGAACTCTTTTGGTTTACAAGACATGAATGTCTTGTATGAGCACCTTCCCTTCTTGATCCTCTATTGTTGGTTTCACCATTACCACCATTGCCACTCTCACCATTCCTATTATTCTTACCACCATTTTTAACTCGGTTGCCATTACTACCATTACCATTTTCATTGCCACCATTCTTGAAGTTATTACCATTATCACTGCCACTGCCACCATTTCCATTGTTATATTTACTGTTGCCATTGTCATTGCCGCTGCAACCATTCATGTTGTTATTTCCACCATTACCGTTGTCACTGCCGCTGCCACCATTTCCATTGATATTTCCATTGTTACCATTGCCACTACCGCTACCATAATTCCCGTTGTTTCTATTTCGAATATTATCACTAACTTGAGCTATGATTGTTGGAGGAATAGTTGCAAGTAGTTGATCGATAAGATCTGCAATGTTTTCTTGGTTTCGTGTAGTTTGTCTTCTAGGAGGCATATTTCTATATGCATGGATAGTGATTACGTCATTAGGTATAACTAGTATGGGTGTTAAATTAGATTGTAAGTTTTTGAATTTGTCACATTAAACATAACCAGTAAAGCAGATATGTCCGATTTAATTCCACGTAAAGTAACCATAAAAGTAATCATAACATACTTTTCATTAATGATTTAAATATGCATACCTAGATTTTAACTATCTGATAGGTAATCCCTAAACATGAATACTCAAGGATGTGTGAACTAGTAGCACATTACTACACAAAGAATCATGAAAGCTGCTAAATAGTAGGCAACGAACACAACAACCTTCTCATCTTCATCTGTTGCTTTCTAACTTGTCTCCTGGTCTCCATTTGTTCCTTCAGCATGCTCTCATACGAACTCCTCTCTTGATTCTGGTCGTCATGAAAATCCTCAAACTAAAAAAAGCAATGAATGACCCTATACTTCAGCTCAAGTATCTACTCATAATGATACTGGAAGTTCTCTCTAAGCCATTCCATGTGAGCATCATCAATCAGGCGTCTGATGGGTACACCATCCACAGGCTCCTGCCTGCGTGGTTGTAGGAAATCAGCTGGTATACGATTGAAGTGTCCTGTAACCCCGGTTCAGGTTGTAATGAGTGGTGGTGGTGGTGCTATCATCCTAGGTGGATGATCTGACTCATCATCTGATGTGGTGTGTATGAAAAAGGTGGAGTACACATGTTGTAACATATAATATAAATTTTTTAACTTTAAAATTAAATTTTTAATTGTACAACCAAAGATAGAAAACATCATTAATTCATTAATATAATTGAAATTTTGAATGATTACATGATGTGAGGGGTAGAGGATAATCTAGATTGCATGAGCATATTGCTTAATGCCTTGTACATCATACTAACTAATAACTTATTATAATAATGCTAAAGATAGTTGCGGATAATGACACCCGCGATCATCACGACTACCAAGGCTAGGATCCTAACTATCCGAGTGGTGTGATGCTCAACCTAATTGCGAGCTAACTCGTCCTCGAATCAGATCATACGATCATCTATTTTCTCTTGAACCGTGTGAAGTTCCTCCTTGGTATCCTCCCACTCCTCATAGAGATCATCCATATCAACTCAAGTACATCCACTTTATTTGGACTGTTGCTGAATTTGTCGTTGCTGAAGTTGGTTTGATGGCGATGCAGAGGGAAGATAGGGACCAAAAATTTCCTCAGTCTGATGTGAGATGGATAGTAGTTGAGTGATCATAGGTGCAATAATCTGAGGTTGCTCTAGTGTTGGTGTAGTAAGTATGACCTTCCGAGGTATGCCGGTCTTCTTCCGAGCAATATAAATGATCTTTGCTCCCTTATGAACCAGAGGAGGAAATGGAGTATTTGAGCGTGCCTTATGATACGTGTGAATTACAACTTGTTTTGGTACGCATTTCAAAACATTAATAGTATTTCTTGCGTAAAAATAATTTAGATGTTAGAAAACCCCATCATTTAAGCCTCAACCATTTTTCAATTATCCATACCCGAACATCAACCTTAGTTAGCCTTGTCAAACTTAAAAGTTTTTATTTGTCACCCGAAACGCTAAGTCACTTAGCCAAAAAGCCTTCAAATTAACCCCCTTTTTCATCAAAGACACATTTTTTGTTTATTTTGAACTAAAAAAGAGAAAAAAATTTGAAAGAAGAGAAAATTTTATCTTTTACCAGTTAGACCTAAAAGAGCTTGATGTATTCTTTTGATTTTAATTTGATTATTGCCTTCACCGTGCTGTACCGGTACTACCCTTAGAAATCCGCAAAAAAAATATTCAAACTCACATTTGATGTAAGAAATAAATTGCAAAAAAGGAGCAAGTCTTGCCACTTTGTGGAATTTCAATAAGTGCTTTAAAGAGATAGGCGAAGAGATAGGAAAAATACCCAAATTGTAGGAATTGGACTTACGAAGGTAGATGCAGCAAAACCAAACTAAATCCCGATACGAACATATGAAACTTATCCAATTGGGTGCTATTAGGCTTCAAGCCGAACGAACCTTAAGAAAGGATAGTTACGTGTATTTTCGAGTGAAGGAGGAGGTGAAGTTTTTGAAGATACAAAACAGTATTAATAATATAACCTTAAATCTAACCTCAAGTTAGTATATCTCTTATAGCTTGAGTATTGTATAAGGAACACTTTTATTGCTTTTCTTTTAGTTGATGTGAATAAAATTAGCCAAGACCATCATCCTTAGCATTTAGCCACTTTTTTTCTAAATAATCCTTACCCGAGCCCGAGCAAAGTTACAACCCATCAAAGTTCTAGTGATTCATGCAAGTAAATACCTAAATGGTGGTGAAAATTTGATCCCTTACCAAGCATATGATTTCACGTATATTCATACTAGGCAATTGAGAGTATTAGTTATATTTAATCTTATCTATGATTCCATATATATAGTCGAGTGTGAATGCACCTTGTAAGAAGTATGGATTTTTACATGTTATAAATCTTTAAAAACCAATCTATTACTTGATAGAGTATCATTTCACATGTGCTTAATTGTTTATATTTGGGTAGATTAAGTTTTCTTGCGTATTACCCAAAAAACATATTTATTGTTTGATTTATTTGGTATTTGGTGATATTGTTATTTTAAGTGATCTTGCTTGAGGACAAGCAAATTTCAAGTGTGGGGATATTTGAAGTACACTAACTTATATATATATATATATATATATATAACACATCAAAAGCACATCAGTTATTCCCGAAACTCTTACATAAAATGATAAAATTGTACTTAAACTTGGTATATTCTTTTTTCAGGCTGAAAAACAACCAAGATGGATAAAAGAAGCATAAAGAAGAAATTGTTAAATTGAGTTCCAATTGCCTTATAGGGCACGCCCCCATGCCCAACCTGAAGGTCCTTCAGAGGCTCAGGAGGTGCATTCAACACTTAGAACAAGCTCGGTATTGTCTAACATTTATCCATAGTGGATCACCGGTTTGATTGTTTTATTTTACCGATGATTTCATTACTAATTTCTATATTTGTTGTTATGTTCAAGCTCATTATGAGTTAAACACTTATTATCATCCTAATTGGGTGGCACTTCAGTAATTTATGATGAACTAATGTTATGGTTTATGTTATGTTAATGTTATGGTAATTTTTGGTAAACTTTTGATGGGTGGCATCTATATTTGAACGGGAATTTATAAATTTATGATTTGTAATTATGAATATCATACAAGGTCGAAATACTTATGAATTAATTTTTGTTCGCAAAACTGATCTTCATAATAAACTCATGCCTAATAAACTAGATTTGGTTATAAGAAACGATAGCACCTTAGCTTTCTTATCATTTATGGGTTCATTTTTATTAGTTTGATTATATTAAAAAGAAATTTACTCAACTCTCTTTCTGACATTAAGTTTTGTTTTAGAAATCATATGTTAAAATGATGCATAAGATTTATCACTAGGGGTTTGGTGGTTGTGTTGTAAGTGACTCGATCCATCTTTCCTTGTTACTACGGAGCTGGTTTACCATAACTACCCGTTGGCTCCGCTGTGTGCAATGAAAAATGCAAGCACGGCTTGGGGAGGGATTTTTACTTATTTAACAAATAAATTATCTACTCCATCTGACTAGTTCCGGGTTCGAATCCATAACTATTGTAATCTATATATTTAAACACACCATGTTATTCATCATAGTTAAGTGTAACCTAAATTAGGATGATACCCTCAATCCCCTTAATAATCCCCAAAAGTTTTAAACCTTGTTACTGTTACTTTTTTAAAATATTGTTTTGAAAAATTAAAAAATTGGTTACCTCAAACCAAGCTAATCATTTTCTCAAATCAAAACTTAATCAGATAGTCAATTATTAAGGTTGTTGAGTAGGCTAAGTATGTCCAAGGATTAGTACTTGTTTCTTACCAACACTATATTACCGCATGATAGGTACACTTGTTTTTTATATGTTTAGTTTAGTATTAGTCAAAGGTAATTAAAACTGAATCTATGCGAAAATTTCCTTTAAAAATATATGTACTCAGCACACACCAGGAGGGAATGATAGTAAGTCTTGCACGTTTGCAAGAAAGAGAAAGTAATCTTGTTATATCCAAGAAAGGGTTATTAGAATTCCACACCATTAATTTCATGCTTGCATTCATTGTTAAGCATCTATGAGTAATGTATAGCATAGATGTATGATCTATTGGATTAATATATGTATTATATGTTACAAGTGGGTGAAACCTGCGCGGTGCGACGGGGGTATAAATATTTTTAGGACGGTGTCTTTAGTTAACTCTTCCTTATTGTGCTAACTCTCATTTTGCTTTTTCATTTTATTAGTGTGGGATATCAAACATATCTATATTATTATAGGGATGAGCAAATTTGTAAATAACAAGTTTTTTATACATTATCACTCGTACCAAATATAACAAAATTGTTCTTAAGTGTCTTAGAAATGAATTAAAATTACAACTTTGTCCAAAAAGTTGTATTATATAGTAGTATAGATATAGAATGCAAGACCGGGTATGATTAATGCAATAGTTTCATAACGTGAGGAGAGTTGACAACACTTAGCAATTCAAATAGGGAACCGGTTAGAATAAAAAAAAGAACACAAGTAACAAGAACAAGAAGACTTGAAAATGGTTTTCAAGAATGATGTATATTGCACTCAAGTTCTTTAACAAGTATTACAAAGCTTAAACTGAAATGAAAAGTACTTAAGACACTTTATACTACATCCTACAGCCGACCATACTTTGAAGGCCAGCTGGAAACGCTAATCTAGACAACAAGATTAATATAGAGTCAAAAAGTAGATTGTCTTTTAACTAGTGACTATGACATGCCATAGCTCACATCCTAATCTATTACAAAAAGGATAAAAGTACATAGTTGGAAAGTTACAGACAAAAAAACCTTAATCTACAATCGACAAAAGCATGGACCTTTTCGCCAACTCATATAAGTTGATGAGACATCAGAAGTCGCATCGGAAAGTTGTTCATCTTTTGTCAAAAGGCGTGAGAAAGCATGTCTTCTCTGTATTCGAAAGAGATCAGTCTTTGGCTTCGGAAGATTTCATCTTTGGCTTTGGAAGATTTGGTCTTTTGGCTTCGAAAGATTGATACTTGGTATAATTCACTGAGTTATATCAAATCTTCCAAAGTAACTTCCTTTTACTTGCATGTGCATGCTGAGAGCTCTTTTGGTTGTATCAGCCTCTAAGTGTAATCCTTACAAACTCCCCCTAGGCTGATGCTACCAAAACTAAGGAGACCTTTGAATCTTGATCTTTATCTGTTGACAGTTCTTATTAGAATCAAGACCATTCCCTTCATCATTAGTTGGTCAAGATTCTTCAGACTTTTAAAGTACCTCCTCAAGTCATAGAGATCATGTAGAAGAAGGTCAAGTATGTTTTTCCAGAAGTACACATCTTGACCCCTTGATCTCTAGTGACATACCATCTGTCTGGATTGGTGGCAAACATCCAAGACATGATGGGTCTCTCAGCAGCAAGAGGTTCTACTTGAATGGAAGTTGGATGAGTAGCCTCTTCTTAATTACCCTCAGGATGTTCTGACCCATCCTGAGGTGTAGAGGTGGATGCCTTGGACTTCTTCTTCTTCTTCTTCTTCTTCTTCTTCTTCTTCTTGTCCCTTCTAATGGCCATCCTTTTCCTCTTTCTATATTTTAACTGAGGAGACTGGCCTGTAGTACCAGATTGTTCTTGCTTGTCTTCCTTAGTTAGGTCTTTGTCCTTTACTAGTTCAGAAGGAGAAAGATCAAGACCCTATTATGGATCAAAAGATGAAGCTGGTTGTGATACAACACTAGGTCCCGGTTGAGTTGTCTCTTGTGGTTCAACCTTAACCTTAGCTTCAGGTGCAGTATGACTTGGTGGAGAATGCAAGTCAATCAGCTCACCCCTCTAGATCTTCTGCTTGATCACTTTAATGTGCTCATCCATTTTGGATAGAGACATTGGACCAAGTCTTCTTCCGGAGAATCCATACAGCTTCAAGAAGCACACCATCTTTAGTCTATCAGCATACTTCTTCTTATTTGCTCGGATGGTGGCTCTTGATTTAGCAGCCTCCTCCCTCATCTTCCTCTTAGTAGCTTTTTGCTCTTTTTACATTTGTTGCTCAAGCTGCTTAAGGTATTCAAATTCTATGTAGTCATATGGCAAGGGAAGAAGTTCTGCTGCCTGATAGAGACATATGGCACTCAGGTAGGCTATCATGTTTTTCCTATCTTGTTCCTTATCTACCTGAGTTTGTTGTTTAGTAGCCATAGTCTCTGTCTTAGGACTTTGCTGAACTGGGAGAGGGTAGGAGCTTTGTAGATTCGCTTTCTTCTTCTTTCTTCTTTGATCTTGAGAAGCAGTTCTACTATCTCAGCTTCTTTCATCTCCTTAGACACTTCCATGTCAGTCAGTTCATTTAATTCCTCTAAGGGGAAAAAGATGAGTTCATCAATGTTATAGTTCCTGGACCCCAAATAATTCAATCAGGCTACCCTTGTCTCATCATCTTGAGTATTTTGCCTTAGGGCAGCCTGATTGTAGCTTCCATGAATCCAAGGGTCCTTCTTGAACTCTCTCCCCTTACCTTCCTCTTTCTCTCTCTCTTCTCCTCAATCTCCTCAGGACTCATCTTCCTTTTCCCTTTGTCACTCATAGGCCTATGTGACTCAGGGTGGATAGAGCTTTGGCCTTCATTGCTGGGTACTGCACTTGAGCTCTAGCTAGAAAGAGGCTGTGAGACACCTTAACCAGCTGGTGTCTCACTGAGGGTAATGGGTGCTGAAGCAGTTCCTGTCTCAAGGTTCATAGGCTCAACTGCTAGGCCTTCAGCCAAGGTTTCCCCTTTGAAGCTAATCTTAGGGTCCACCTCAGTATCCAGTTGACTTACAGTCTTGCCTGCTAGCCTTTGTCTATATAGTCTTGTTCACAGCTTGAACTCTTCAAGCACCCTTTGTTGAATTCTATTAGCCAACCTTGCAGCTTGCCTGTTTTGACTTGGGTTGGCAAGTGGAAGGTCAACTAGATAGGTGCTCTTATAGTATCTCAGGGTGTAGAAGTTAAAGATCTTTGTTGTCCCTGAGACCTAAAGATTACCAGGGCTCTCTTTTGATCATCATATCTTCATCCCACTATTAGGTTCTCAGCAGGGTGAGATGGAGTAGGCATAGCCCTTGGTATACCTTCCTTAAACAAGTTATGAATGAGTGAATCCACATCAATATAGACCTAAGGAGGTTGTTAAGTATGGACAACTGCAAGTGAGGGTTATGAGTCCTCCATGTCCATACTCTGAGAGGAACTCCTAGGTTCTGTGATTCTAATTAAAACTTTCTTCCCCTTTTGGTAGCATCACCCTCTTGCATGGTTAAGGTCTTTATAATATAATCACTTGCAAAAGTGAGAGCCTCTTCTATATGGACCTCTTAAATAGGTCTAGGAAAGTCCACTTCAGTTGCTGGTCGCTGATGTGGGCTAGATATTTATGATTCAGGAGCACTCATCTCTCCTTGAGCAGGGGTGGAGAAGAGAGACTCATGGTACTTACTAAAGCCAATGTCTTATCATCACAAAATTCTAGGCTTGGGATTGGTTGGTTGAGGTCAAGTGGCTGGGGATGGTAACTTTCCCCTGAAGGTTGATCACTTGATTTTTGAGACCTAAGTAATGGCTTAATGCCAGGGTTGTGAGCTCATCAGGCTAAGCATGAGGAACCTCAGCACTGATCATAGAAATAATAGGAGTGGTCTGCTCCTCAGGAGAAGTGGGAGCTCCTGTGTCCACTTCTTCCTGCATGGTAGGTGATTTGGGTGCCTGCTCAACCTGAGTATATTGAGCAGGGGTTTGTTTGGATTTTCTTTGGTAGGTGATGGTGATTTGTGGTTGTGTGGGTGGTGCAGATGTAGAAGGTATGGGTTCAACATTGGCTTGAGTTGCCAAGTTGTCACCTTGAGCAATGAGCTCTAACATTTTTGGGACCAGGGCTGTTTCTACCCATGAGAAGCCCATAGTTGGCTTTCATATAGTTTTAAAGATGTCGGGCTTCATCTGTCCCAATTTTAGAATACTACCTGTTCCCCTTAACTGTGAGCCCAGTTCACAGTTAAGAATGTACTAGACGTATCTAAGGAATATATAATATTCTAAGGAGTCCAAGTTTGCAAGTAAATTAGTATATACAAATTGAGAGTACCTAAACTTGACCCCTTCTACCATTCTATGGACTATATAGGAAAGGTCTTCAGGAATTTGGTCCCAACCTCCATGTTTGTTAGATAAAGAGTGGATTACTACATGGAGGAGGTACTTCCATTTGGATGAGACCTTCCCCTTCTTGAAGGTTCTTACGGAGTAATCCCCTTCATAGCCCATCTGCCGGAATGAATGATATACAATAGACTTGGGGAAGGACAAGTCACCTTCTTCTTCATCCAGCCTTAGATGAGTGTTGATGGTGGCTGGAGTGATGAAAATTGTCCTCCCCTGCATTGTGGTAGTCAGTGCATTCTCACCGTCAAAGATGACCTCTTGGCAGGTCCTCCAGAACTCTAACAGTTGATCTTCATATAATGGAGGGTCTATTGTGAGGGCGGTGAGATAGTTGGATAGAGCTAAGAAACGGAAAACGTTTGAGAAACCAGGATCTTTCTCAAATGACAACAGAGCAACTTGATTATGTTGCCTGTGTATTTGCATGGAGAAATCAGGTTGGTTTCGAGGATCAGGGTTGGACATTCTAAGTAGCTTTTAGGTGAAGAAAGGTAAGAACAAGGTCGATTTACGGGTGAATTTAGGGTTTGAAACTTTGTTGATGAAGGAGAAAGTGAAAGAGGGGGAATAGTTGTACGAATATATATGGTATGTATTTGAGACAAAGTTAATGCAAAAGAATAAACTTTGAAATCTGGATGTTGGTCCCACCTCTGAAAAAGTACCCAAAAAGGTAGTTTTCTTGGAAGTCTAAAATCTTCTGAAGGTAATTTGTCTTTGGAAGTTTTGAGAAAACTTTCGAAGCCAATTTGGCTTCGGAAGATATTCCTCAGCTTTTCAAAAATATGCTTCGGAAGAAAATTACTTAGAGTAATTTCACTTCCTAGATAAATTTTGCTTCGAAAGATATCAAATATCAGAAATTTTAGAGAGAATATTGTCCTTCAATACACATAGTACTTGGTGATTAAATTGTCCTTCCCGAAGTTATATCAGGATTTCTTCCGATGGTTAATTTCTCAGGAGTAGTTATTTGTTTTGAAGACATAATTTTCTTCCAAAGACAACTTGATATCTTCCGAAAGAAAATTTATTCAAAATCACAAAAGTCTAAGGGATATCAGTTTTGAAAAGTTTCTTCCAAAGTAAACTGGGCTTATATGGTGATGATATAGATAACTTAAGACACATATATTGTAAAAAATAATCTTGAGTTTAGTTTAAGAAAAATCTACTCAAAGTTAATCATCCCAATAGCTGATACAAGATATTTAAATCTCTGCTCATCAAAAGCTTTGGTAAACAGATCAGCATATTGTTCATTTGTGTTAACTATGACTAGTTTTATCAATCCTTTTTCAAAATTATCTCTAATCAAATGATACCTGATGTTGATGTGATTTGTCTTTGAGTGCTACATAGGATTCTCTATAATAGAGATAGCAATGTTGTTGTCTATGTGGATAGGAGTCTCCATGAAGTTGAATCCATAGTCTAGCATCTGATTCTAAATCCAAAGCACTTAAGCACAGCAGCTTGTAGCAGCAATGTATTCAGCTTTAGCAGTTGAGGCAGACACACAGGATTGTTTCTTGCATTTCTATGAGACTATCCTTCCACCAAGAAATTGACATCCCCTAGATGTAGACTTTGCAGTCATATTGCATCCACCATAGTCACTATCTCTATATGCATACAGATTGAAATCAGAATTCTTTGGATACCAAAGGCCCAGTTTGGGAGCACCTTTAAGATATCTGAGAATTCTCTTAATAGCAACTAGGTGTGACATCTTGGGGTTGGCTTGATATCTTTCACAAATACATGTAGCAAACATGATATCAGGCCTGCTGGCTGTGAGGTACATAAGAGACCCAATCATATCCCTGTATAGATGTTCATCAACACACTCCCCTTCAAGATCTGGTTCTAAGGAGTGGTTTCTGGCTATGGGTGTCTTAGCAACCTTGTACTCTGTCATATGAAATCTGGTGAGTATGTCTTGCATATACTTTAACTAGTTTAGGAATATTCCATTGTCAACCTGCTTCACTTAAATTCCTAGAAAGAAATTGAGTTCCCCTATGGCACTCATTTCAAATCTATTCTTCATCATCTTCTTTAAGTCTTTACAGAGTTTCGGATTAGTTGACCCAAAAATAATGTCATCTACATAAACTTGAACCAGCATCAAGTCATTTTCTGTTTATTTGATGAAGAGTGTTCCATTAATAGTACCCCTCTTATACCCATGCTGACAGAGATATTGTGATAGAGTCTCATACCACTTCCTTGGAGCCTAATGCAGCCCATAAAGAGCTTTGTCAAGCTTGCAGACATAGTCAGGATGATCTTGGTCTTCAAAGCCAGGTGTTTGTTTGACATAAACTTCCTCATCAATCACCCCATATAAAAAGGCAAACTTGCAATCAAGTTGGTAGACTTTGAAATCCTTGGATGTAGCAAAGGCCAGGAATATCCTAACAGCTTCAAGTCTTGCTACAGGAGTAAAAACATCTGCGTAGTCAATCCTTATTCTTGTGTGTACCCTTGAACAACTAGTCTAGCCTTGCTCTTGATGACAAGTCCTCTATCATCCTTCTTGTTCCTAAATACCCATTTGGTACCTATAGTAGTCTTCCCTTGAGGAAGAGGACATAGATTTCAAACCTTTTGTCTTTTGAATTGAAGCAGCTCCTCCTACAATGCTTCAACCTAAGTTCCATCCTTCAGAGCCTCATCAATCTTCTTAGGCTCTACTTGGGACAAGAAACAAGAGTGAAGACAAATATTTTTGTCATGGGTTTGTCCTCTTGTTCTCACCCCAGTCTCAATATCTCTAATGATGTTTGTGGTAGGATGTGACTTGTGGATCCTTATTTGAGGAATCATAGCAAGTTGGTTGGATAGATCTAAATTGTTAAAATTCAGATCTGGTGCTTGACTATCATCCACCACATCAACACACTTCTCAAGAGAAACATGATACGATGAGTGTGTCACATCATTGATGTTGTCTTCTATGGAGTGGTTATCAGCATCAAGAAACTTTTAATCACTCTCACCAGCTCCTTTGCCTCCTACATTGGAAATTCCTTCATCTGAGTTCAGTGCCTCTGTGATGGAATTTATAAGCACTTTAGATGTATCAACTGAAGAGTTTGTCATGGTTGTGTTAACAGGATTTCCAACTACAGGGCTAGTTACCACTGGAGCTGAAGTCGTTTGAACACTTGGTCTTCTTAGCTCAAATCTTGGATCAGAATCACCTATTGATAAGGTACCTGTAGATCTTGAAACATCTTCACAAGATTTGTTAAAACAGTTGCTAACTCACAAGATTGTACACTCTATAATCCTTGGCTTGGGAAGAGTGTCCAATAAAATGTCCATCATCTGATTTCTCAGCAAATTTGGCTATTTGATCCTTAGTATTCAAGATGGTGCAAGGACATTCGAATGATCTGAGAAAACCAATGAAAGGTCTCCTTTTGTGCCATAGTTCATTAGAAGTCTTACCATGAGTCTTGACTACTAAAACTCTGTTCTGCACATAGCAGGCAGTGTTGACTGCCTTTGTCCAGAAGTTGATGGGCAGTTTAGAGACAAATAACATGGTTCTTGTAGCTTCAATAAGTGTCCTGTTTCTCCTCTCAGCAACACTGCTTTGCTAAGGAGTCCTAGGAGCACTATATTATCTTGTAATACCCTTTTCATCACAAAATGCATCAAGGATTTGGTTTTTGAATTCAGTTCCTTGATCACATCTTATGGTCTTGACCTTGTGATCACATTGATTCTCAATTTTCCGAATGAAGTTCGTCAAAATTTCAAGAGTCCCATCCTTAGTTCTAAGGAAGAAGACTCAAGTATATCTTGTGAAGTCATCTGTGATCACTAAAAATAAGAGGTCCTTCCTAGACTTATTACACTAGTGGGGCCAAAGAGATCCATATGTAATAAGTGTAAGGGAGTAGTGATGGAGTTTATTTCCTTTGGCTTGTGAGACACTTTGTGTTGCTTCCCTTTCAGGCATGCAACATAATGGTCATCACTTGTAAACTCTTTCTTTGGCATTCTAGTTACCAATTCATTCTTAATTAATTTATTCATGTTCTTAAAGTTTACATGGCACATTCTTTTATGCCAGAGGAAAGACCATCACTATTGGCTTTAGATAGAAAACAAGAAACTTCTTGTGAAGGGGATGTTTTCTGCAAATCCATCTTGTACATATTCCCTTTCCTGGGGGCTCTGAGCAGGATATGCTCTTGAGGAATGACCACCCCAGGCTTGAGAACAATGCACTCATGCTCAGTGAAGAGCATGTTATGTCTCTAATCACAAAATTAGGAAACACTCAAAAGATTGTATCCAAGCTCCTTAACAAAGTTTACCTTCTCAATACTGAGCTTACCATTTATGACCCTGCCCCTTCCTGTAATATAACCACTAGATTTTCCTCCAAAAGCAATTGGCCTTCCATCAATTCTTTCAAAGTTTTGAAGCAAAGAGCCATTGCATATCATGTACCAGGAACAACAACTGTCAATGATCCATATATTTCCTTTGGTCTTGAGCTATTCCTGCACATAAAAAGACGGTTAGTTACATTTCAAAACCTAAGCCTCATTGGTCTTGGGCTTGTCAAAGTGCATTGAAGATAATGCAACAGTAATTGATCCTATATGCAAGTTATGAGGATCATTTGTTGTTGTTGATGAAGAACTTTTAGTCATATGGCCTTCCTTCATCTTCCACACCATCTTTGGAAGACTAGACTTGGCCTTCAATATTTTGGAAGTTTTGATAACTTTAGAAGTTTGGGAGACTAAACCTTCAGAAGCTTTTGCATCCACTATGGCAGACTTTAGTGCTTCGGAAGCATTCCTTTCTTTCGAGACCAAATTTTCTTCCGAAGGTAAGTTTTTACTTATCTTCTTCTTCACTTTGGAGCTTCCCAAAGGAAAAGACTTTCCTTCCAAAGCTATCTTCTTCTTCTTCTTCTCAGAAGTTTTCTTCTTGGACATGTGGATAGTACTTTTGGGATTGTAGATGCAATCCTTGGCAAAGTGAGAAGTACTACCATACATGATCCATTCAGTTTGAATGCTTCTGAGAGTCTTCCTTTGAGTGGGAGGCTGAGCTTAATCACTTTCTACTTCCTTTTTCATCTTTTCAGATGATGCAGCAGGCTTCTTGGGATAAGGCTTGCTTTTAGAACTGGATGGCTCAGGCTGTGCAGTAGTGGTGTGTATTTTATCAGCCTTCTTCTCTTGACCAGGATGATTTGGACATGAACTAGGATTCCTGGTTCTAGAATCCATAGTTAAGTCTTCAGTCTATACCATTCAAATCTAGCAGAGATAAAAACTTGCTTTTGCTTGGAGTTGAAGGTGGCCTTGATCTCTTGGGCTTTCTCGGATTTTCTTTTAGCAGCCCTAATCAAATTCTTTCTTGTAGACTTGGTCATCCTTGGTTCTTCCTTCTCTCTAAGAGAATAGTGCCCCTTCTTAGGATAACCGTTGCCACATACCTCAGGTTCATCCTTCACTATCTTTTCTTCATCTTCATCCTTCACTTGGATAGGATCAATGGAGGGCAGCTCATCTTGACAAGTTCGGCACCTTAGAGATCTAACAGATAAGAGCGTGTGTGGAGGAGCTATCTCATTTGATCCTAGTCCCTTCCTATTTTGGTAATAAAATTTTGCATGCAAGGATGAGGATATTATATTGTTGAAGGTTTCCTCCTCAAGAACACATTTTTCTGCCTTAGCTTTGCTGATCACAAGCTCAGCCTGGCATTCAGTTAACTTGGTTATGAGATATTTGATTTGTGTCCTATAATTTGTGTGTTCATGCTTAAGAGTTGAAATGGTTTTCTCTAAATCTTTTATTTTAAGTTTATAATCATTTTCAGCTCTTTTAAATTCAGTTTTAAGATATTTAAGGACTCAAGATCAGATCTCACTTCCAAGTTATAGGACCTGTACATGTTAACTTTAGCAATGCATTCATGAGTACAAAGTTGTGCTAATACCTTGGCTTCTTCATGATCAGCCATCAATGCTTGGTTAGAAGATGCATCTTCCACCTAAAAGCTCCAGTCAAATCCTTCTTCTTCAACAGCAACAGTAGCATGTTGTTTAGGTTGGCTTGACTTCTCAGTTCTTGGAGCTGCATCAGTGTAGTTTGGTCTGGATTATGCTTGGCCACCATTTGAAGAGCGGTCATGGCCTTCTGATCTACATCAATCTTCTTCCAGTCTTCTTTAGAGTAGTCAGCTATTTCCTTTGGTATCATCCTACCTCCAGTAGTGGCTGAAGAGGTGCTTGGGATTTGAAGTCCTTCAATAACATATCTCCACATCTTGCTGTCTTGAGACTTGATGAACCCTTCCATATATTGGCACCAACTATTAAAGTCATCAGGAGTGATCAATGGATACTTTGTCATAGTATCGGTTTCTATATCAGCCTTAGAGATAGATGCCATTTGAGTTGATAAGTGTGTTGTGAAACTAAAGAGATTTAAGATGGTTAGATCTTACAATCAAGAGCCTGAAAAGATCTGATACCAATTACAGGACCGGGTATGATCAATGCAACAGTTTCACAAGGTGAGGAGAGTTGAGAACACTTAGCAATTCAAATAAGGAACCGGTTAGAATGAAGCAAAGAACACAAGTAACAATAACAAGAACACTCGAAAATGGTTTTCAAAAATAATGTATATTTCACTCAAGTTCTTTTACAAGTATTACAAAGCTTAAACTGAAATGACAAGTACTTGAGACACTTTATACTACATCCTGCAGCCGGTCATACTTTGAAGGCCAGCTGAAAACACTAATCTAGACAACAAGATTAATGTAGAGTTAAAAGGCAGATTGCCTTTTGACTAGTGACTATGACATGCCATAGCTCACATCCTAATCTATTACAAAAAGGATAAAAGTATATAGTTGGAAAGTTACAGACAAAAGAACCTTAATCTACAGTCGACAAAAGCACGGACATTTTCAACAACTCATACAAGTTGGTGAGACATCAGAAGTGGCAGCGGAATGTTGTTTAGCTTTTGTCAAAAGGTGATTCAGAGAAAACATGTCTTCTCTGTCTTTAGAAGAAATCAGTCTTTAGCTTCGGAAGACTTTGTCTTTAAAGCTTCGGAAGACTTCAACTTTGGCTTCGGAAGATTTGGTCTTTTGGCTTTGGAAGATTTGATACTTGGCACAATTCACTGAGTTATATCAAATCTTCTGAAGTAATTTCCTTGTACTTGCATGTGCATGCTGAGAGCTCTTTTGGTTGCATCAGCCTCTAAGTGTAATCCTTACACAGATAGATTAAGATAACCTTAAATATAATAGTGATACTTTAAATTTAATTAGGAAATGGTGGAGTACAAGTATATAAAGCTTAAAAGGGGTTTAATAGGAATAAATCTTATGACATTACACATTAAAGCTTGCAACTCTTCATATGCCATCTTAAAATTGATGTAAATTTACAAATCTAGCCATGATTTTTCTATTATATAGTAGTATAGATATAGATAATCATTATAACTATGTTATGATCATTTAATGTGATGATGTGTTATGTTGCATTGATTGATTTCTTAATGATGTTATAAAATGTTGTGAAAGGTAAAAGTTATGCTCAAAGCTATAATATAGCCAAAGAAAAGAGAATTATGAACAAGATAGCTAGAGTATGAATAAAGTAATGATTAAGAAAAAAAATCGGAAAATAAAATTATAAATAGCGCTAATCTTATGATAATGGAAAATTTTATTCATAATTATGCCTTTTTATTGAAAAATAATCGTGTTAGAGAACGATATGTTAAGGTTTTGTTTTGCTAAACTTAAAGTAAGACTCATTTAGTCACACTGATTTTTATATGCATATTAGTTTGATAAGTAAATACTAATAAAGATAATAGTTGAGATGGATTCAAAGGCTACCTAACATATTTTCAAGACTAGCATTCTAGCTTTATAGTTTACATCTTTAGCTAAAGTACACTTGACATTTAATACAGAAGAGTTATGTAATGATTTAAAATATGTTGTTGCTTATTCTATACTATTATATAATACATATTAGAAGAATAAGATGATAATTTCATTTCAAATGTAAGACATCTATATAACATTTTAAGCATAGAATACAATTGTTTTATGTAATAGTTCTATTTTTGCCCCCATTTAGTTAACTTCTTCTAATTATTGTATTATTTAATACACATTATTAATACATTATTTAATAATATGATATTATTTAATTCACTTCATTAAATATTATTTTATTTATAATAATATAAATTGACATTTAAAGTTATAGTTACTAATCATATTTTATAACTAAATACTATTTCAATTAAGTATTATTTTATTTAAATACTTATATCTATACAACTGTATAATACATTTCTTTGGATAGATATGTAATTTTGCAAAGCATACAAATTTTGAAGCAACATTTATAAAGGAGTGCAATGCATTTAAAAGGTGTAGAATATGGAATTGATTAAGATTTTTTAAGACACTTTAGGGGCAATATGGTAAATTTATCTATTAAATTTTATATACCTTGACATTTTTATCATTTTCTCTTTCATGTATTTAATAAACATTATTAATATATTATTTAATAATATGATATTATTTAATTTACTTCATTAAATTTTATTTTGTTTTATTTATGAAACTATTAATTGACATTTAAATTTATATTACTAATTCTATTTTTAAACTAAATACTATTTAAATTAAGTATTATTTTATGTAAATATTTAAGTATATAACTTATACATATCTTCATATTTATAATAACTATAATACTAATATTTTTCTAGATGCATATTGTGAGTTTAAAAATTTTAATATTTATCTATATCTTCTATAATAAAAATGAAAGGAGTATAGAATGATAATTTTAAGCATAGAGTACAAGTGTATTATACAATAGTTTTATTTTGCCTCATTTAATTAACTTCTTTTAATTGTTGTATTATTTAATACACATATATTATTTAATAATGTGATATTATTTAATTCACTTTATTAAATTTTATTTTATTTATAATAATACAAATTGGCATTTAAATTTATAGTTACTAATCATATTTTTATAACTAAATACTATTTAAATTAAGTATTATTTTATTTAAAAACTTATATTTATATTACTATATAATACATCTTTTTGGATAAAGATGTAATTTTACCAAGCATACAAGTTTTGAATCAACATGTATAAGGAGTAAAGGCTATTTAAGAGGAGTAGAATAGAGAATTGATTAAGATTTTGTAACACCAAGAAAGTTACAAAAAAAAAAGAAAAGAAAAGAGAAGTATAAAGAAATAAAGGTGAAATAATCCAAGTTAAGGGGTTAAAGTTGTGCAATAGGCAAACTTTATTATTATGATGTTTAAAAGGTGGGCATGGCCGCCCACTACCCTGCTCCACCAACTGATCTGGCTGCAAGAAGAAAAAAAGAAGTACAACAGAGTTTCCATCGGTTTTTAGAGAGAAGAAGAAGATCGGCTTGAAGGTGAGCTTTTCGTGTGTTTTGTTCGGTTTCAGCTGGATTTTCAGCTTTTGGACTGAGTCTTATGTGTTCCTCTGTGTTCGGTTGTGTGTTTTTGGTGTGTTTAGGTGTTTGAACTCCAAGTGCTCTTGATTTTGGAGGAGTTTTACTCGAAGGCTGCTGTAGGTGAGTTCTAAGTCCCCGATTTTTCTATTTTAAACTTGTTTGGGGCTGAAATGCATATAAACTATCATTTTACAACTCAGTGTGTTGGAACCGTATGTTTACCCCTGTTTTACGTAGGGGTGTGTGTTTGTGAATGTTTTGACCAAGTCATGTGGTTGTATGTTTGTTATATGTGCTTAGTATGCTAGATTTGGGCTAAGAATACGTTAGGATAATGAATGGGGACAGAAATTAGTATAAGTAGAACTGGTAAACTGCCCATACGCGTAACACTTGCCCATGCGCCTAACACTTTGCCCATGCGCCTAAGTTTTTCCCATGCGCCCAAGTGTTCCCATGCGCCTAAGTTTTTCCCATGCGCCCAACTGCCCGTGCGCCTACATAGTACCCTTACGCCCAAGTGTTCCCATGCGCCTAAGTTTTCCCATGCACCCAAGTGTTCCCATGCCCCTAAATTTTTCCCGTACGCCCAACTGCCTGTGCGCCTACATAGTACCCATGCACCTACATAGTGCCCATGCGCCTAAGTTGACTTAGGATTTTTCTGAAATCTTGGGAAATAGAAATTAATGATTAAGCTCTGGAATATTTTGGTGGTTTATGTTTGTTCATGTTATGCATGATTGTGGTCTTTTATTTATGTTCCTTATTACGTATTATTACGTGACTTTACATGGTGTGTTAATGCTCTTATACATAAAGTATTTTCATAAAAGATTAAAGATAATGAAAAGTGGAACATAACAAATGAATGAAAGTCTTGCAAGCAAATTTAAAGAGGTTCACAACTCATTGAAGAGTTATTAGCTCAATTGTGTACGATGTAGCGTGTGAGCTTGGCTAACCCATGAGGGTACACACAGGGGGATCAGTCTTGATGACTGATCCATACGTGCGAAACGGGATCCTTGTCGCTTAACCCCAAGACTGAGGTGGCTTCGTGCCTAACGATGGGGCATAGCTTATGACAAGATCTAGATAGAAGTGAAAGATTATGAACGATTATGAACGATGATAAAAGATAATAATGATATTATCTAGATGTACGTATGCTGTGTGATAGGGCTGTTCAAAATGTTCGCGGCTCGAAGTTCGCTCGAAGTTCGTTCGAAAAAAGCTCGAAAAAAGCTTCGTCCGAAAAAGCTCGGGCCTAAACGAGCCTAGCCGAGCTAGCTCGATTTCTAAACGAGCCGAACCCGAGCTAGGGGTGGCTTGGCTCGTGGCTCGGCTCATTGGCTCGGCTCGTGGCTCGATATATATATATATATATATATATATATATATATATATATATATATATATATATATATATATATATATATATATATATATATATATATATATATATATATATATTATTATTCTCCAATCTTCAGATTTACTTCATATCTACGTTTTGATTTTTGAACAGCCACCAATTCACCAAATACCAAATACCACCGCCACTGCTTCAAGTCTTCAAAGTTCAAACCCTAGCCTCTCACCTCTGCCGCTCGCCGCCTCACCCTCTGCGACCACAGCCATCGGCCCATCACTACCACAGCCATCGGCCCATCGCGATTCGGGACCACAGCCATCGCGACCGGCCATCATGTGCGACCACTCGACCAGCCCCCTGCGACTGCGACCGGCCATCGTGTGCGACCAGCCCCCTGCGACTGCGACCGACCATCGTGTGCGACCAGCCCCCTGCATAGGTACGTTGTATTTTCTCGAGTCCTTGCACAGTTTACAGATATGACAAGCATGTACACACAAGAAATGAAAACGGTATGCTCCATTGCTAATCTATTAAATTGTCACTTTTCAACTATCATTCACGTGTTTGGAACTGCTGATCTAAGTATATGTGAATGAAACAAGAGAAAGCCTTGATCAATCCACCCTCCTAATAATGTCTTGTCTAGTCTTGATGTGTGTGAATCTAGCACTGCTCTGATGATGATAGTGTGACAAGGTCCCTACTGCTGGTTACTGCATCTGTTGACAAAAGGAAACTAATTTCACCATGAATTGAAAATGAGCTGTCATGAAAGTTAAGATATTGTTTGTTTTGATATTGTTTGTTTTGATATTGTTGTCATCTTCCGTTTGCTATTGTTGTTTGAGCTGGCTCGTCGAGCCACGAGCTGGCTTGAGCTTTTCACGAGCCGAACTCGAGCTCGACTTTTTAGCTCGTTTACATTATCGAGCCGAGCCGAGCTGGCTCGTTAGAGCTTCGAGCTCGAGCAAGAACCTATCTTGGCTCGGCTCGAACCTATCTTGGCTCGGCTCGATTCGGCTCATTTATAGCCCTACTGTGTGATCACGAACGAAGTAAAGGAAAGGTTTTTTACTAAAAGTAAAGTATTTTATTATTTAAAAATAAAACTCACTCAGCAACGCTGACTTTTTATGCATTTTCAGTTGGCAGGTAGCTTGTTGCTGAGGATGGCACGAGGGTGAAGCTACTTGGCGGGCAAAGACTGGCATCCATTTCATGCACGATAATGTTGTTGTTTTGTAATACAACTGAATATTCTTTTGTAACTCTTTTAAAACAATGATGTATTATTTGTCAACATCAAATATCAATGCATGAATGGTTTTTTGATAAATTAATCCGCTGCAATGTTTTTATGAAATTTATTGTCTTATTATAAATAAGGCTGTGATTGACCAACTGTGGGGTCCCCGGGAACGAGGCTTTACAAGTTGGTATCAGAGCCAAAGTTTAAGAGAATTTTGTAAATTATTTTCAAAACCTAAACTTAAAGTGAGAATGGGACCGAATGGAGGGATGCCAGCCCAAGCAGCTACGTACCATCAGGTAATTTATTTTTTTTTCTTAAATTACCAGTATTATATGCGCGTGCTATCTGATTGATGCGCCCTTAGTCAGGATAGGGGATGCTTGGGGGATGAGGAGTAAAGTAAGTGGCTAATCACAACTGGCCACTGTAACTAGGGACTTACTATACTCGACATAAACTGAGCTATTACCTTGAATGATTTTGTTGGTGTTTGAATCTTATAGCACTTAGGATGGCTGGTGGTAGATCTTCGAAGGCTTTTCGAGGTGGTGTATAGGGTGGTCATGGTGCTAGACCACGTGTCACCAGGAACAAGGCTAAGGCTGCTGAGACGGATCCTGCAGAGCTCGAGCTTCATCACCAAGAAGGCGGTGATGAGAGTGCTAATCTGAGAGCCTCTGTGAAAGAGGCAGTTGTGGAGGAAGTTCATCAGGTCATGCAAACAATCCTGTCATCTGTAGTGATCGAGGTTATTCGTGCTGTAAGAGAGGATGAAAAGGAAGAAAAGGAGGAGAGGAGGAGGACTGTTAGGAAAGGGGGTGAGGAGAGAGGTTCAGGTGAAAGGGAGCAACCTGAAACTGAGATGGTCGTCTCCAGCGATGAAGAGGAAGAGGAAGAGGTACAGGAAACTGCCAAGGGGTGTAGTTATGGGGCATTCAAAGATGCAAGCCCCCAACTTTTGATGGTAACGGGAATGCTGCTGCTGCTCACCGATGGGTGAGAGAAATGGTGGTTGTGTTGGAGATCAGCGAATGCAGGGAGGATCAAAAGGTGAAGTTTGCTACCCACTCATTCGTGGACTCGGCTTTATGTTGGTGGGACAATATTGTCCAGGCAGAGGGCAGTAGGGTTGTTGGGAGGATGAGGTGGAGTGAACTAAAAAAGATGGTGATCGAGGAGTTTTGTCCTCACAGGGAACTTGACAAGATTGAGAGAGAGTTCTTACAGCTGGAGGCGGGAACCATAACACACCAGCAGTATACTACTAAGTTCAATGAGATGGCAAGGCTGGTACCGGATCAGGTGATGCCGGTGTCAAGGAAGATCCAGAGGTATATCCAGGATTTGCTGGCGGATATCCATAGGCACATGATCGTCGCCCGATCGAGCACGTTTGGGTCGGTGGTTGATCTGGCAGGGGGGTTGTATGATGAGAGAGAGGTGGTAGTGGTAGAGGTGAGTAAGAAGGGTGGTGGTGTCAGGAACTGGAATGGGAAGCGGTTTGGTCATTGTGGTTTCACTCCAAATAACAAGAGGGCAAGGGTGGATGATCGAAGGGTAGTAACATCAGGTACATGAATGAAGAGGTGTGGTAAGTATGGGAAGGAACATACAGGGGAGTGTAAGTGAGGACTGAATCTCTGCTTCAAGTGTGGGAAGCCCAGACATATGGCAAGAGAGTGTGGGGTTGTAAGATGTTATAACTGTAGTGAAGAGGGCCATCTGAGTAGGGATTGCAAGAAGCCAAGGGCTGAAAGTTTTAGGGCAAAGAAGTGGACCGAGAATGATGGGCAGAGAGCAAAAGCCAGAGCATTCACGATGACCTGGGAGGAGGCTAGGGTGGACCTCGATGTCGTGTCAGGTAGGTTCCTAGTAAACCAAACTTGTGCCTATGTATTATTTGATTCTGGTGCTAGCAGGAGTTTCATTTCTGTGGCCTTCTGTGCTAAGTTGCCTGTTAGAAGTTGAAGTATTGATGAGCCCTTCGATGTAGAAACTGTCATTGGTAAGTCTACCAGGATTTCTGATCTAATAGAGGGTTGTGACATAGAATTAGAAGGCTATAGGTTCTCTGCTAAATTATTCATGATGCCCCTAGGTGGGTTTGATGTGGTTCTGGGGATGGATTGGTTAGTAGCCTATGAGGCAAATATTGAGTGTCGCAAGAAGATGATCCGATTGACTACGCCTGATGGGAGTTCAGTGACGATCTACGGTGATCGAGTTACTAAGGTTCTGAAGGTGATTTCGATGGTGGTGGCAGAGAAGTGCATAAAACGTGGATGTAGTGCCTACCTGGCTTACGTGAAAGATGTGGATGCGTCAGTACCACAATTGTCAGACGTACCAGTTGTGTGTGACTTTCCAGACGTGTTCCCAGAAGATTTACCAGGTGTGCCACCGGATCGAGAAATCAAGTACCAGATCGACTTGATACCTGGTGCTCAACCTGTTGCCAAGGCACCATATCGATTGGCTCCGTCTGAGATGAAGGAACTGATGGTTCAGTTGCAAGAGTTGTTGGAAAAGGGTTCATTCAACCGAGTATCTCTCCCTAGGGTACTCCAGACTTGTTTGTAAAGAAGAAGGAAGGTAGTATGAGGATGTGCATCGACTACCGTGAGTTAAACAAGTTGACGGTGAAGAACCGATATCCACTACCCAAAATTGATGACTTGTTTGATCAGCTCCAAGGTGCCAGTTGGTTTTTGAGAATAGATCTCTGATCTGGTTACCATCAGATGAAGGTGAAGGAGCAAGATATCCCCAAAAAAGCTTTTCGCACGTGTTATGGACACTACGAGTTTCTCGTTATGTCTTTTTGTCTAACTAACGCGCCAGCTACCTTTATGGATCTGATGAACCTGGTGTGTCGGCCGATGTTGGATAAATCAGTGATTGTGTTTATCAATGATATCCTGATTTATTCAAAGAGCAAAGAAGAGCATGCCGGTCACATTCGTGAGGTATTGGAGACACTTAGAAGAGAGAAGCTGTATGTTAAGTTCTCTAAGTGTGCTTTCTGGTTGGACAAGGTTCAGTTTTTGGGTCATGTGGTAAATTCCGAAGGGATCATGGTAGACCCGGCAAAGGTTGAGGTGGTGATACAATGGAAGTCTCCAAAGACGCCATCCGAGATCCGCAGTTTCTTGGGTTTGGCAGGCTACTATAGAAGATTCATCCAAGACTTTTCTAAGTTAGCCTCACCATTGACTAAATTGACTAGCAAAGATGTGAAGTTTGTATAGGGTCTAGAACAGAAGAATGCTTTTGAAGAGTTAAAGGCAAGATTGACCCAAGCTCCTGCCTTGGCATTACCCGAAGGGAGCGAAGACTTAGTGGTCTATTCGGATGTTTCTTATTTAGGGTTAGGTTGCGTGTTGATGCGACGGGGAAGAGTAATAGCCTTTGCGTCCCAACAGTTGAAAATCCATGAGGCTAATTACCCTACTCATGACTTGGAGCTAGCGGTTGTGGTCTTTGCATTGAAGATTTGAAGGCACTACTTGTACGGGACGAAGTGCACTATCTTCACTGACCATAAGAGCTTGAAATACTTCTTTGAGTAGAAGGATCTCAATATGAGGAAAAGGAGGTGGTTAGAGTTGATCAAGGATTATGATTGTGAGATCCACTACCATCCGGGCAAGGCCAACGTAGTGGCGGATGCCCTTAGCCGAAAGGAGAGACTCGAGCCAATCCGGGTGAAAGCTTACCAGTTGGTTATGACCTCTGAGGTGAAGACACAAGTTAAGGAATTTCAAGATGAGGCGCTGAAGGAAGATCGAATCAACTCCGAAAGAATGAAAGGTCTAGTCTCGGAGTTGGGTGAGAACACCTCGGAGTTAGAACCCGCTTCGGGAGGATGTGGATCCCTCGTTATGGAGACCTACGGGGGCGAATCATGGATGAAGATCATAAGACTCGATACTCCATTCATCCCGGTGCTACAAAGATGTATCATGATATGAAGAAAGGTTACTGGTGGCCGGGAATGAAGCGTGAGGTAGCGGAGTATGTGAGTAACTGCCTTACTTGCTTGCAAGTGAAGGCGGAGCATCAAAAGCCATACGGGAAGATCCAACCTTTGGATATACCCGAGTGGAAATGGGAGCACATCACCATGGACTTCATTACGAAGTCACCATGATGGCAAGGGGATAGGATGCTATATGGGTGATAGTTGACCGTTTGACGAAAAGTGCTCACTTTCTATCAATCCGCGAGACATATTCATCTGAGAGGTTGGCGAATCTGTTCATCAAAGAGATTGTGACGCATCATGGTGTACCAGGGTCTATCGTGTTTGACCGTGAACCGGTTTACATCCAAGTTTTGGAAGAGATTTCATGACGCGATGGGACGAGGTTGCACATCAGTACGGCTTATCATCCTCAGAGGGATGGTCAGTCAGAGAGAACTATACAGACGCTTGAGGATATGCTCCGAGCATGCGTCATTGATTTCGGAGGAAGTTGGGACGAACACTTACCGTTAGCCGAATTCTCATACAACAACAGTTATCATGCCAGCATTGGTATGCCACCATATGAGATGCTATACGGTAGGAAGTGTAGAACACCCGTATGTTAGGGTGACTTCGGACAGAAGGAGTTGGGGAGCGTTGAAGTGATCGAGGCTATGACTGAAAATTTGGAGAAGATCAAGGCCTTTATGAAGGGGCAAAAGATAGGCAAAAGTCGTATGCTGACAAGAGGCATAGACCGATTGAATTCAAGGTGGGTGATAAAGTTATGCTGAAGGTTTCAACTGGGAAGGGGATCATTCGGTTAAGAAAGCGGGGTAAGATGAGCCCAAGGTATATAGGACCTTTCCGAATCATTGCTCTAGTAGGAGATGTGGCCTATAGGTTGGAGCTACCCGATGAGTTAAGTGGGATTCATCCAACATTCCATGTATCTCATCTGAGAAAGTACCTAGCTGATGAAGATATAATTGTACCACTGGAGGACATTGAAGTGGATGACGACTCAATTACGTAGAGCAACCAGTGGCAATCATTGACCGAAAAGAGAAGAGATTACGAAATAGAGTAGTTCCACTGGTGCGAGTACAGTGAAGGCACAGAAAGGGATCCGAATCTACGTGGGAGATTGAGGAAGAGATGAGAAAGAATTATCCACAACTATTCAAGGAGCGACAGGTTTCGGGGACGAAACCTATATAAGGGGGGTGGACTTGTAACACCCGGAAATTTACAAGAAAAAAAAAGAAAAGAAAAGAGAATTATAAAGAAAGAAAGGTGAAATAACCTAAGTTAAGGGGTTAAAGTTGTACAAGAGGCAAACTTTATTATTATGATGTTTAAAAGGTGGGCATGGCCGCCCACTACCCTACTCCACCAACTGATTCGGCTGCAAGAAGAAAAAAAGAAGAACAACAGAGTTTCCATCTGTTTTAAGAGAGAAGAAGAAGATCGGCTTGAAGGTGAGCTTTTCATGTGTTTTGTTCGATTTCAGCTGGATTTTCAGCTTTTGGACCGAGTCTTATGTGTTCCTCTGTGTTCGGTTGTGTGTTTTTGGTGTGTTTAGATGTTTGAACTCCAAGTGCTCTCGAGTTTGGAGGAGTTTTAGTCGAAGGCTGCTGTAGGTGAGTTCTAAGTCCCTGATTTTTTTGTTTTAAACTTGTTTTGGGGTTGAAATGCATATAAACTATCATTTTACAACTCAGTGTGTTGGAACCATATGTTTACCCCTGTTTTACGTGGGGGTGTGTGTTTGTGAATGTTTTGACCGAGTCATGTGCTTGTTTGTTTTTTCTATGTGCTTAGTATGCTAGATTTGGTCTAAGAATATGTAAGGATGACGAATGGGGACTGAAATTAGTATAAGTTAGAACTGGTAAACTGCCCATGCGCCTAACACTTTGCCCATGCGCCTAGGTTTTTCCCATGCGCCCAAGTGTTCCCATGCGCCTAAGTTTTTCCCATGCGCCCAAGTGTTCCCATGCTCCTAAGTTTTTCCCATGCGCCCAACTGCCCATGCGCCTATAGAGTACCCTTGCGCCCAAGTGTTCCCATGTGCCTAAGTTTTCCAATGCACCCACGTGTTCCCATGCACCTAAGTTTTTCTCATACGCCCAACTGCCCGTGCGCCTATATAGTACCCATGCGCCTACATAGTGCCCATGCGCCTAAGTTGACTTAGGATTTTTCTGAAATCTTGGGAAATAGAAATTAATGATTAAGCTCTGGAATGTTTTGGTGGTTTATGTTTGTTCATGTTACGCATGATTGTGGTCTGTTATTGATGTTCCTTATTACGTATTATTACGTGACTTTACATGGTGTGTTAATGCTCTTATACGTAAAGTATTATCATAAAAGAAGCGAAAGATTAAAGATAATGAAAAGTGAAACATAACGAATGAATGAAAGTCTTGCAAGCAAATTTAAAGAGGTTCACAACTCATTGAAGAGTTGTGAGCTCAACTGTGTGCGATGTAGCATGCGATCTTAGCTAACCCATGAGGGTACGCACAGGGGGTTCAGTCTTGGTGACTGATCCATGCGTGCAAAACGGGATCCTTGTCACTTAACCCCAAGACTGAGGTGGCTTCGTGCCTAACGATGGGGCATAGCTTATGACAGGATCTAGATAGAAGTTAAAGATAATGAAAATGTGTGAAACGAACGATTATGAACGATGATTAAAGATAATAATGATAATATCAAGATGTACGTATGTTGTGTGATCATGAACGAAAGTAAAGAAAAGGTTTTTACTAAAAGTAAAGTATTTTATTATTTAAAACTAGAACTCACTCAGCAACGTTGACTTTTTATGCATTTTCAGTTGGCAGATAGCTTGTTGCTGAGGATGGCACGAGGGTGAAGCTACTTGGCGGGCAAAGACTAGCATCCATTTCATGCACGATAATGTTATTGTTTTGTAATACAACTGAATATTCTTTTCTAACTCTTTTAAAACAATGATGTATTATTTGTCAACATCAAATATTAATGATGAATGGTTTTTGATAAATTAATCCGCTGCAATATTTTTATGAAATTTATTGTGTCTTATTATAAATAAGGCTGTGATTGACCAACTGTGGGGTCCCCGGGAACGGGGCTTTACAGATTTTAAAACACTTTTGTGGCAATATAGTAAATTTATCCATTAAATTTTATATACATTGACTTTTTGTCATTGTCTCTTTTATGTATTTAATAAACATTATTAATATATTATTTAATAATATGATATCATTTAATTCACTTCATTAAATTTTATTTTATTTATGATACTATAAATTGAAATTTAAATTTATATTACTAATTATATTTTTATAACTAAATATTGTAGGACCGCTTATGGTTGTTCAACAACAGTTTCACAGTTGTAGATAACACACTTACTAGATCAAATAGGGAACCAGGCAAAGAAACAAAAAACAAAATATAAGAAAACTCAGAACACAAATATTGGTTTTCAAAGATGATGTATATTGCTCTTAAACGTTTTACAATTATTACAAGGCTTAGTCCTATAACTGATACAATGAGATACTTTATACTACATCCTATAGCCGACCATACTTTGAAGGCCAACTGGACACTAATCTGGACAACAAGATCAATGTAAAGTTAAAAGGCAGATTGCCTTTTGACATGTGATTATGACATGCCATAGCTCACATCCTATTGTATTACAATAAGGATAAAAGTACTAGAGTAGAAAGTTACAGACAAAGACACCAGGATATACAGTTGACAAAAGTATGAAGATAATTACCAACTTGCATAAGTTGGTGAGTCTTCAGAGCTGGCAGCGGAAAGGTCTTCATCTTTTGTCAAAAGTAAGTTAGAGAAAGACACTTAGTTATTTTTCTATATGCATGGTCAAATCTTCCAAAGTAACTTCCTTGTACTTTAATACATGCTGAGAGATCTTTGGTTAGCATCAGCCTCTTAGATAAACTCTTATAAACTCCCCCTATGCTGATGCTACCAAAACTTGAATGTTACTATAAGTCTTGATCTTTCACTTGTTTACAGCCATCATTAGAATCAGAGCCATTCCTCTCTTTATCAGTTGGTCTGGATTCATTAAGCTCTCATAGTATCTCCTCATATCAAAGAGATCATGATTAGGAAGGTCAAGTATGTTCTTCCAGAAGAATACTTATGGACCTCCTTGATCTCTTTTGACATACCATCTGTTTGGGTTTGGAGAGTACACCCAAGACAAGATGGGTGTGTCAGCAACTAGAGGCTCTACTAATAAGGGAGTTGGTTGAGCAACCTCTTTTGGTTCATCCTTAGGATATTCTGACTCATCTTGAGGTGCAGAGGTGGATGCCTTAAACTTATTCTTCTTCTTTGACTTTAAATCTCTTTTAATGGCCATTCTCTTTCTCTTTCTATACTTCAATTGAGAAGGTTGGTCTTGATCACCTCTTCCTTCTTTATCCTTCTTAGTTTGGTCCTTTCACTTCACATGTTCAGAAGAAGGTTTAGAACCCTATTGTGGGTTAGAAGATGAAGCTGGCTATGGATCAGCACTAGGTCTTGGTTGTGCTATCTGTTGGGGTTCAACCTTGACCTTAGCTTCTGGTGCAGCTTTACTGGGTGGAGAATGCAAGTCTTGAAGCTCACCCTTCTTGATGTTCTGCTTGATCACCCTGATGTGCTCATCCATTTTGGATAGAGACATGGGATCAATTCTCCTTTTGGAGAATCGATACAGCTTCAAAAAGCTCACCATCCTTTGTCTATGTTTAGATTTCTTCTTGTTGCTTTGATGGTGACCCTTGATTTTGTAGCTTCCTCCATCATCTTTCTCTTAGTAGCTTTTCTATCTTTGATAGCTTCTTGTTCCAGCTGGTTAAGATACTCAAACTCTATATACTCATAAGCTATGGGAGTAAAGCTTTAGCCTGGTACAAACCTATGGCTCTCAAGTAGTTGATCATCATTTGTCTGTCTAGTTCTTTTCTTACTTGCTACAGCCACTGATTATACCTTAGGCTTTTCTTGTCCTAGAGAGAGGACAGGGGCTTGATATAATTTTCTTCTTTTTATTTCTTCTTTGGTTTTAAGGAGCAAAGCAGCAACCTCAGCCTCCTTCCTCTCTCTAAACACCTCTGTGTCTGCCAGTTCATTTAATTCTTCCAAGGGAAGAAAGATTACATCATCTACATTATAGTCCTAATTCCCAGATAGTTTAATCTGGCTGCCCTTAACTTATCTTCCTAAGTGTTTGGCTTATAGGCAGCTCTGATTGCAGCTTACATGAAACTAGGAGTTCCTCTCAATCTTTCTTCCCTTGCCTTCCTCTTCCTCTCCCTTTGTTCCTCCTCAATCTTCTCTAAAGTTAAGACTTTCTTTCTTTTATCAATCACTGGCTTGTGTGACTCAGGGAAGAGAGAGCTTTGGCCTTCTTGAACTTGTTCTGCACTTGAGCTCTGGCCAGGGAAAGGCTGTGAGACACCTTCACCAACTGGTGTCTCACTGAGGGTAATTGGTGCTGAAGGAGTAGGAGTCTCAAGGTTCACAGGGTCCACAGCTGGGCCTTCAACTGAGGTTTCCTCTTCGAAGCTAATCTTAGGGTCCAACTTAATATCCAGTTGACCAACTATTTTCCCTAATAGCCTTTGTCTATGTAAGCTTGTTCTTCTTTAAACTCCTCGAACACCCTTATCTGAATCTTCTCTTCCAACCTATCAGCATGTTTGTTTTAACTTGGGTTGACAAAGGGCAGGATTGGCAAAGGGAAGCATTCATAGAATCCTAGGTTATAGATTTTGAAAACTTCTTGTTGACCCTGGTATCTAGAAAGCACCAAGGCCCTTCTATCACTTTCATACCCCCATCCTATGATTGGATTATCAATAGGATTTGATTGAGGTTACATGGCCCTTGATTTGAAACCCTCCTCAAATATTCATTGAAGTATGGCATCCAAAATAAATGTGGGCCAGAAGAGGTTGTGGAGTCTGGATAGTTGCTACTGAGGGTGGTGAATCCTCAATGTCCATACTCTGGGCAGTGCTCCCATGTTCTATGATTATGGTGACTTTCTCCCCCTTTTAGGTAGCATCACTTACTTGCACAAGTGAGCTAGAGGTTAGGTCCACCACATCCACAGGTTCTTATAGACATGGTTGAGCATGCCTGGAAGGCCTCTCAGCTGACTTGCCCTTGAGATTGGTGATCTTAAGTTGCTGATTAAGCACCTGCCTTTGTAAGGTAGCCACCTGAGATTCTAGGTGACTAACCTTAAAGAACAGATATATGCATTTATCTATCAGTTGTTACACCTTTTGTTGCATACTCCCCTAATCTTCATCAGAAGAATCATGGGCGGATGAGAGGGCATAACCAAAGTCGTCCCTCTCACCACCAGATATTTGATCTTGGTCTCTGGATTTCCCCTACTCTATGACATCTTCATAAAAAGTGTCAAGAGGCTGGGTGGGCGTGGTTGAGGTCTTAATGATTTAATCACTTGCAGAAGTGAGAGCCTCTTCCACATGTACCTCTTGAACTTGTTTAGAGAGATCCACCTCACTAGTAGGTGGATGATGTGGGCTAGACATGGGAGTGTCAGGAACACTCATCTCTCCTTGAGTGAGGGAGGAAAAGAGATACTCATGGTACTCACTGAATCCCATGTCTTCACCATCATAGAATTTAAGGTTCGAGATTGGTTGATTTAGGTCTAGAGGCTGGGGATGGTAGCTTTCCCCTGAAGGTTGATCATCTGAGTGTTAAGACTCAAGATGATGGCTTAAGGCTGGGGTTATGAGCTCATCAGGCTAAGCATGAGGAACCTCAGCACTGATCATAGAAGGAATAGGAGTGGTCTACTCCTCAGGAGAAGTGGGAGCTCTTGGTTCCACTTGCTCCTTCATGGGTGAGTATATGGGGACCTGCTCAGTGTGAATGGGTTTGTTTGGATTTTCTAGTGTAGGTGATGGTTATTTGTGGCTGTGTAGGTGGTGGTGAAGAAGGTGTGGGTTCAACATTGACTGGGATTGTTGAGTTGTCACCATGAGCAACTTGCTTTAACATTTTGGGGACAAGGGCTGTTTCTACCCTAGAAAAACCAATAGTGGTTTTCCTTATTATTTAAAAAATACCAGGCTTCATCTGTCCCAGCTTTAGAACATTACTTGTTCCCCTCAACAGTGAGCCTAGTTCACAGTTGAGAATATGATGGACATATCTAGGGAACATGTAATATTCAAAGGAATCTAAGTTAGCAAGTAAATTTGTATAAACAAATTAGGAATACCTGAACTTGATCCCTTGGACCATTCCATGGACTATATTCAAATGATCTTCTTGAACTTGGTCCCATTCTCCATGCTTGTTGGATAAAGAGTGGATGACTACATGGAGGAGGTATTTCGATTGAGATGAGACCTTCCCTTTCTTGAAGGTTCTGACTGAGAAGTCACCTTCATAGCCCATCTGGAGCCTCCTTGGTGAAGGACAGTTCACCATCTTAATCATCCAGCCTCAGATGTTGGTTTATGGTGGCTAGAGTGAAACTCGTCCTCCCCTGCACTAAGGCAGGGAGTGCCTTCTCACTGTCCATTATAACCTCTTGGCAGGTCCTCCAATACTCTAAAAGTTGATCTTCATACAGTGGAGGGTCAGTGGTAAGGCCGGTGAGGTAAGATGAGTTTGAAAGAAAGCGACAGATGTTCGAGAAACCAGGGTCTTTCTCAAGGGATAACAGAGCAACCTGGTTGTGTTGCCTATGAAGGTGCATAACAAAGGCCGGATGGTTTTGGGGTTCAGGTTTGGCCATTTTATGAAGCTTTTAGAGGAGAGATTGGAAAAATAACGAGGGTTTGTGGATGATTTAGGGCTTGAAAGTTGAAGATGAAGAAGAAGAAGAAGAGAGAGGGAAATCTATTAAAAGGCTATTTATATGCTTGAATTTAAGACAAAGTTATTACAAAAGATTAACCTTGAAATCCGGATATCGGTCCCACCTCTGAAAAAGTGCCCAAAAAGATAGTTATCTTGGAAGTTTAAAATCTTTCGAAGGTAATTTCCCTTTGGAAGTTTAAAGAAAGCTTCCAAAGCAAAAATGACTATGAAAGATATTCCTCAGTTTTTGATAAGAATCGCTTCAGAAGAAAATGTACTTAGTGTGATTTTGCTTGCAAGATAGATTTGGTTTCGGAAGATATTAAGCTTCAAAAGTTTTATTTAAGGAGTAAATAAAACTTCCGAGACTAAGTTGCTTTCGGAAGAAAATTGTCCTTCAAAATATATAAATACTTAGAAGCTGATTTAAGCTTCAAAAGATATATCAATATTTCTTCCGAAATTAAATTCCTTAGTAAGTAGTTATTTGTTTTGAATACATAAATTTCTTCCGAAGTCAAATTAATGTCTTTCGAGAGAAAATATGTCTATACTTCTTAAAAATGTAAGGAATATATACTTTGAAGAACTTCTTCCAAGATAAACAAGGCTTATATGAGTGATAATTTAGACAACATTAAGACGCACATTTTTGAAAAACAATTTTAAAATTTATTTAAGAAAATCTACTCAAGGTTAATCTTCCCAATAGCGTATACAAGATATTTAAATCTATGTTCATCAAATCCTATTATGAACAGATTAGCATATTGTTCATTTGTGTTAACTTTGACCAGTTTAATCAATCATTTTTCAAATTTATCTCTGATCAAATGATACTTGATATTGATGTGCTTTGTCTTTGTGTGCTGTATTAGATTCTCTATGATAGAGATAGCACTATAGTTGTCTATATGGATAGTAGTCTTCTTGAAGTTAAATCCATAATCTAGCATCTGATTCTGAATCCAAAGCACTTGAGCGCAGCAGCTTGCAGCAACAATGTATTCAGCTTCAGCAGTTGATGTAGATAGCCATGAGACTATCTTTCCACCAAGAAATTAACATCCCCCAGATGTAGACTTGCCATCATACTGCAGCCACCATAGTCACTATCTGTATATGCATACAGATTGAAGTCAGAATTCTTTGGATACCAAAGTCTCAGAGTGGGAGCTCCTTTGAGGTATCTAAGAATCCTCTTGATAGCGACAAGGTGTGACATCTTGGGGTTGGCTTGATAGAGCACATATGCATGTGGCAAACATGATATCAAGCCAGCTAGCTGTTATGTAAATAAGAGACCCAATCATAACCCTATATTGATGTTCATCAACACACTCCCCCTCAAGATCAGATCCTAGGGAGTGGTTTCTGGCTATAGGAGTCTTAGCAACCTTACAATCAGTCAGATAAAATCTGGTTATGAAAATGCCATTGTCAACTTGCTTCACTTGAATTTCTAGAAAGAAATTGAGTTCTCCCATGACACTCATTTCAAACCTATTCTTTATCAGCTTCTCAAACTATTTATAGAGTTTTTCATTAGTTAACCCAAAGATAATGTCATCAATATAAACTGAACCAACATCAAGTCATTCCCTATTCTTTTGATGAAAAATGTGTTGTCAATAGTACCTCTTTTGTATCCATGCTGAACTAGGTACTGTGACAGTGTCTTATACCACTTCCTTGGTGCTTGATGCAGCCCGTAGAGAGCTTTGTCAAGCTTGCAGACATAATCAGGATGATTTGGTTCTACAAAGCCAAGTGGTTGACAAACATACACTTCTTCATCTATCACCCCATATAGAAATGCACACTTGACATCAAGTTGGTAGACTTTGAAATCCTTTTATGCAGGAAAAGTAAGGAATATTCTTATAGCTTCAAGTCTTGCTACAGGAGCAAGAACATCTGTGTAGTCAATCCCTTCCTCTTAAGTGTATCCTTGGACTTCTAGTCTTGCCTTGGACTTCTAGTCTTGCCTTGTTCTTGATGACAAGTCCTTTAGTATCTTTCTTGCTCCTGAATACCTATTTGGTTCCTATTGACATCTTCCCAGGTGGAAGAGGACATAGGTTCCAAACACATTGTCTTTTGAATTGAAGCAGTTCCTCCTACATTGCTTCAATCCAACTTTCATCTTTTAGAGCTTCATCTACTTTCTTTGGCCCAACATCACCAATGATATTTGTGGTAGGATATGACTTGTGGATTCTTAGCTGAGGAATCATAGCAAGTTGATTTCATAGATCTAAATTAGATAATTTTAGATCTGGCGATTGAGTATTACCTACCACATCAGCACACATATCACGTATGACTTTATTCAGACAGTGTATAACATCATTGATGTTGTCTTCAGTGGAATGGTGGTCAGCATCATGAAATTCTTGATCACTTTCACCATCTCCATCTTCTACTACATTGGAGATCCCTTTATTTGAGTTTTGTGACACATTCTTGGAATTTTTTGGCACCTCAGATGTATCAGCTGAAGAATTTGTCATGGTTGTGCTAACAGGATTTCCACTTGCAGTGTTTGTTATCACTGGTGCGGAAGAAATTTGAACATTTGGTCTACTCAGCTCAAACCTTGGATCAGGATCTCCTGCAGATGTATTACCCGTTGTTCCTGAAACATCTTCACAAGATTTGTTAAAACAGTTGGTAACTAAATCAATATCAAATAACCAACCAGGACTAGGACCTTTCACACTGAGAGTGTGTTCATTGAAGGTCACATTTGTAGACTTCTCAACTACTCTAGTTCTGAGATTGTATACTCTACAAGCTATAGCTTGAGAGAGTATCCAATGAAATTTCCATTATCTACTTTCTTAGAAAACATGGCTATGTGATCTTTGGTATTCAAGATGGTGCATGGACATCCAAATGATCTAAGAAAACCAATGAAAAGTCTTCTTTTGTGCCACAGTTCATAAGGAGTCTTACCATAAGTTTTGACTGCTAAAAATCTATTCTGCACATAGTAGGCAGTGTTGACTGCCTCTGCCCAGAAGGTGATGGGTAGTTTAGCATCAGAGGGCATGATTCTTGCAGCCTCAATAAGTGTCCTATTTCTCCTTTCAGCAATACCATTTTCTTGAGGAGTTCTAGGAGCACTATATTATCTTGAAATACCTTTTTCATCACAAAATGAATCACGGATTTGGTTATTGCATTTAGTGCCTTGATCACATCTTATGATCTTTACCTTGTGATCACATTGATTCTAACCTTTTAGAATGAATATTTCAAGATTTCAGGGGTCTCATCCTTACTTCTAAGAAAGAAGACCCAAGTATATGTTATGAAATCACCTGTGATTACAAGGCAGTATGAAGTTTTTCCTAAACTCATTACACTTATGGTGCTAAAAAGATCCATGTGTAATAAGTATAGGAGAGTAGTGATTGAGTTCATTTTCTTTGGCATGTGGACACTTTGTGTTGCTTTCCTATCAGGCATACAACACAATGGTCATCACTTGTAAAATCTTTCTTTGGCATTACAGTTACCAAATAATTCTTAATTAGTTTATACATGTTCTTAAAGTTTACATGGTACATTCTTTTATGCCAAAGTAAAGACTCATCACTATTTGCTTTAGATAGAAAGCAATAAACTTCTCCAGAGGGTGAGGTTTCATGCAAATCCATCTTGTACATGTTCCTTTTTCTGGGGGCTCTAAGCAAAATATTCTCTCGAAGAATGATCACCTCGGGCTTGAGAACAATGCACTCATGCTCAGTAAAGAGCATGTTATGTCTCTGGTTATAAAATTAAGACACACTTATTAGATTGTACTCAAGCTCTTTGATAAAGTTTACCTTCTCAATATTAAGCTTACTATTTGTGACCCTGCCCCTTCTAGTAATATAACCACCTGATTCTCCTCCAAAAGCAACTGGCCCTCCATTAATTTTCTCAAAGTCTTGAAGCATATAACCATTGCCAGTCATGTGCCTAGAACAACCACTATCAGTGATCCATACATTTATTTTATCTTTAGTTGTTCCTGCACACGAAAAGAGATGATTAGTTACATTTGGAAACCCAAGCCTTGCTGGTCTTGGGCTTATAAAAATGAATTGAAGATAGTTCAACAGTTATTGATCCTATATGCAAGCTTTGAGGTTCCTTGGCTGTTGTTGATGAAGAAACTTCAATCACATGGCCTTCCTTCATCTTCCACACCATCTTTGGAAGATTAGACTTGGCTTTCAAAACTTCAGAAGTTTTTATGACTATGAAAGTTTTAGAGACTAAACCTTCGGAAGCTTTTGCATCCACTGCAGCAGACTTCAGTGCTTTGGAAGCATTCCTTTCTTCCGAGACCAAACTTGCTTCCGAAGACAATTTTCCACCTATCTTCTTTTGGTTCACCTTGATGCTTTCGAAGGAAAATGTTTTTTCTTCCGAAGCAATTTTCTTCTTCCTCTCGGAAGTCTTCTTCTTATGCATGTGGATGGTACTCTTAGGATTGTAAATACGATCCTTAGCATAGTGAGTTGTACTGTGACCTCTCGTATTTTATTTAACGTTTGTTTAACGTCGCTATCTTTTGTAAGGGCTTGATTGTTATTAATGCATATACTAGGACTAATTTGTATTTTCTTAATCCCTTTTGGTATTCTTGTAATTTAGGTGTTATTAATTAAGCAAATAATAATAACAATAATAATAATAATAATAATAATAAATATAATAATAATAATAACAATAATAAAAAAAATATATAACAAGTGAAATAATAAGCGTGTAACGTGTTAATCTTGGAAATAAATAAAAATAATATAAGTTTTATTATTGTTTTATTATTATTTTATTAAAATTTAGAAAAAACTTGTAAATTATATTTTGTGCATAAAATAACAAAGTTAAGAACCCCAGGGACTAAATTGTAATTTATTCTAACCACAACTTAAACTTTGGAATTAAGTTGATAAAACATAAACTGCAGGGGACCTAAATGTAAATTTTCTTAAAACCCAACCCCCACCCCGTTTTTCTGGCTGAGACTCCGGCCACCGCCGGCCAACCTCCGGCGACCCCTTAAACCCATAAAAAACCCACTTTTTAACATGCGAAAAAGAACCCAACCGGTTTAGAACAAGTTTCGAACACGGGGGTATGATTTAATTAGAAATTAACATTGATTACTGTAACATTTGAATTGAAACCGATTACCACTAAAAAGCAAAACTGATTTTTCACTTAAATCGGCATAATCATCAAATTAATGGATCATAAACCATTGCTTAATCATTTAGAAGTTATTGATGATAATAAACTCACCTGAAACAACATTAAAGTTATTAAAATCAACTCGTAACCTCCGACATAAATCTTAGAACCGTTGGACACCTAATCGGTCAAATTAAGGTATAAATTAGAGGTGAATTGCTCGTGTTAGCTTCGTTTAACTCTCTGTAAGCTCAATTTTACCAAAAACATACTCACATCGAAATCTCCAATCGTGAACAGTCGAAGGCTTGCTCGAATTGAAAATCATCAAGAACAACATTAACCAGGTAATCAACTTGGGGACTACGCTCGATTTTGCATGGGGAGTAAAAGCCCTATGTTTAATTTCGTTATCATGATCGTTTCAAGCCTCAATTTCTTCGGTTATGATTCTAGGGTTCATAGGAGAATTGGGGTTTTTTTGTAAGTGGGGTTTTAAAGATTCCTGACTGAAACTTAACACAACCAGGGCTTTGGCCCAGCGGTTCGATCATTCTGTCCTGGCAAAGGACCCGGGTTCGAACCCGAGGCCCTGCCATTAATTTTTTAAAGGGTGTTGATAATATTTAAAATTCAAAAAAAATATTTAATAGTATTATTAATCATATAAAAATTCTTTTAATCTGAAATTAAATAAAATTATTTTTTTTCTTAAGAATTTAATTAAGAAATTCTTATATCTTTTATTTCAAAAATTATAAAAATTATACAAAATACAATTTATTTTTAATCTCAAATTGAAATGAGTCCACTTGATTTTTAATAATTTCAATTAAATAAATTCTTGATTGTTATTGTTATACATTTATTTTTTATATTTTAAGAAAATAAATACATATGTATATATTTAAAATGTATATTTATTGTAATTTATATAATCTTAACCTACCAATTTATTATTTTATTAAATAGTAAATAATAATCCTGTAATAACAAAAGTATAACTTTTATTAATAGTGTTAATCACTAAAATTCTTATTTAAATCATTTAATTACCAAAATAATAATCTTTTGATAAAGAAAGTTTTAACTTTTATTAAGGGTTTAACCATTAACAAAATTCTTATTTAATCTTTAAATATTAATGCAATTATAAATTGTACATATCGTATAGTCTAAAATCATAAGTTAACAAGTTATAAATCATATCGTTACAATTGTCAACCAAAAGCCCAAATACAAACTATGAACCGTTAACATTATAATAATCGTTATTACGTCGTTCATTTAGGTTGAATGTTAATGAATCCTCGGCATTTTATACAAGACTTCTTATTTGACATCCTTATTAGCCAAGTGAGTTTTCATACCCCTTTTTATACTATTTCACACTTTTGGGGTGAAACATGTTAACGTATTACAAACCCACTTGTAAACTCGTTTTGAATCTTGTAATCACTTGTGCAATTCATTTACTTGTCATGGTTATTTGAACACTTGTAATTATCATGTGATGACTCTTGTATGATACAATCATTAACTATTGCTAGCCTGGCGACGTCATAGATCTATGGGCCTGACAATCCTATTTGGTGCTAAAGCCGAGGTTATTGCCGGCTCCTAGTGTCGTATTCTTGAGCACTATGGGAACCAAATACACTTAGCTAATCGTTTAATCTTGTAATCTTGTAATGGCCATATTTGTCAAGGTTTGATTGTTACAATTGTTCATCCATCTTTATTTACTTTATTCAGTAACCTATGACATGAATTGCCATCTTTGATATTTATCTATGTATGAAAATCTATGAAAACTCACCAACATATTGTTGACATTATTTTTTTAACATGTTTTAGGAAATGATACTGCTTAGCTTGCCTTGAAGACTTGTTACAATCTAGGATTGGACCTAGATTAAAAATAAAAAGACAATTATTATCTTTTGACGTTGGAATTCTTATGTTTTGTTGATTGTTGGAACTTATGTTATTTCTTAAATGTATGTCATGAATATTGATATTTAATAATATTGTCATTTTAAATAGTGTTGTGTGGCATGAACAATCTTAACCCTCACATCTCGACGTTTCCGCCGTTAAGGTTGGGGTGTGACATGTACCACCTCACATGATGCATTTCATAGGCTTCCTTCTGAGAGTCTTGTATTGAGGAGAAGGTTTGTTTTGATCTTTTTCCAGCTCCTTCTTCATCTTCTTGGATGATGTAGAATGCTTCTGAGGGTGAAGCTTGCCTTTTGAGTTGGATGGTTCAGCTTGTGTAGTAGTGGTGCACAATGGTTCAACCTTCTTCTTCTTACTAGGATGGCTTGAAATTGAACTAGGTCTCTTGGTACTAGAGTCCTTGGTTAAGTCTTTAATCTTCCTCACTTCAAACCCAGCAGAGATGAAAACTTGTTTTTGCCTAGGGTTAAAGGTTGCCTTGATCACCTGCATGTTCTTTGATCTTCTTTTTGCAGCCCTGATCAAGTTTTTTTTATAGACTTGGCCACTGCTGGTTTCTTCTTCTCTCCAAGGATATAGTGACCCTTCTTAGAATGAACATCTTCACTCACTTCTGGTTATCATTCACTATATCCTCTTCATCTTCATCTTCATCTTGGATAGGATCAATGGGAGGCAGCTCATCTTCATAAGTTCCACACCTTGGTTCACTGACTGATAGTAATGTGTGTGGAGGAGCAATTTCATTTGATCCAAGTCCCTGCCTGTTCTAACAACAACCTTTTGCATGCAATGATGAAGAGATAATGTTCTTGAAGGTTTCCTCTTTAAGAACACATTTTTCTGGCTTGGCTTTGCTAATCACAAGCTCAGCCTGGCATTCAGTTAACTTGGTAACAAGATCTTTGATCTGAGTCCTGTAGTTTGTATGCTCATGTTTTAAAGTAGAAATGGTTTTCTCTAAGTCTTATATTTTAAGCTTATAGTCATTTTGTGCTCTTTTAAAATTAGCTTTTAAAATGTTTAAGGACTCAAAATCAAATCTTACTTCCATGTTGTAGGACCTGTACATGTTAACTTTAGCAACAAATTCAGGAGAGCAAAGATGTTCCAATACCTCAGATTCATCATGATCTACCATCAGGGCTTGGTTTATGGAGACATCTTCCACCTGAAAGCTCCAGTCAAAGCCTTATTTTTTAACAGCAACTGCAGCTTGCTGTTTTGGTTGGTTGGGCTTCTCAGTTCTTGGAGCTGCATCAGTGTAGTTTGGCGTGGATTGTGTTTGGCCACTATTTGTTCTTGGTGCCTTACACTCCTTATCAAAGTGGCCTATTTAGTTATAGTTGTGACACTTTACTTAGATTTTTGTCCAGCCCAAACTTTCCACTAGACACATTTCTTGGAAACTTCCTCACTATCCTCTTGTAAAACTTCTTGGTTCTGTGAGTGAGAAGAGCAATCTGCTGGACTATCTCCATATACTCTAGATCATTTATATAGATGCAGTCCAGGTCTTCAAGGGTGAAGAGAAAGTTTCTAGAACTTTCATCTGAATACATAAATGCTTGAGAAGAATTAGGCTCTTGGAATGGGCTTCCTTAAGTATTGCTCTCTCTTGGTGTCTCTGAGAAGGTGATGAAAGGACCCTTTCGTGAGTTGTCAGGGTAACAAATAAGATTATGTTGTGGTTCTCTACTATCTCTTTCAACCACATGAAGGGCTGAACTCCTTTGGGTGCTGGATGATCTGGGAGAAGGATTTTGCATGTTCATCTCCATATGGTAACCGCTTAAGATACTATACAGCTTAGTGAAAGTGAGGGTAGTGAGGTTCTCAGTTATTTTGATGGCCATACAATAGTATGTCCATTCTCTTGAAAGGGAGAACTTGAACTTTCTCACTATATCCATATTCTGAAGTTTGACTCCAACATCCATCAGAGTATCTACAATCTTAACATACCTGAAGTATCGTTGAGTCATAGTTTCACCTGTCTTGAAGGTGAAGTTTTCAAACTGCTGCTTCATGATGTCTTTCTTGTTCTCCTTAGCTTCCATAGATACTTCAAACATCAATTTCAATGCTAGCCAGAGTTCTTTTGCAGTCTTACACTTCTTGAAGCCTCTGTAGATGGAGTTGGGAATAGCAGTTTGAAGAGCAGTCATGTCTTTCTGATCAATATCGATTTTCTTCCAGTCTTCTTCAAAATAATCAGCCACTTCTTGGGTATCATCCCACCTCCAGCAATTGCTAAAGTAATACTTAGGATATGAGGTCCTAAGACTATAGATCTTCACATCCTGTTGTCTTGAGACTTGATGAAGCCTTTCATTCTTATGCACCAAGTTTCAAAGTAATCAGGAGTGATCAGTGTAGACTATTATTTAATAAACATTATTAATACATTATTTAATAATATGATATTATTTAATTCATTTCATTAAATTTTATTTTATTTATAATGTTATAAATTGACATTTAAATTTTATATTACTAATTATATTTTTATAACTAAATACTATTTAAATTAAGTATTATTTTATATAAATCTGTAAGGATATAACTTATATATATCTTCATATTTATAATAACTATAATACTAATATTTTTCTACGAGCATATTGTGAGTTTAATAATTTTAATACTTATCTATATCTTTTATAATAAAAGGAAAAGAATGATAAAATGATAATTTTACATATGAATTAAGACATTCATATAAAAAGTCATACTTAAATTTTAAAAAATTAACCATTTTATTTTATTTATGCCCTTCTAATAAAATATAACATATGATTTTTATAATACAAATGCTAAAGCATATACACATGACCAAACAAAACCACCATTTACTTTTAATGTCCTTCATTCATTGCGATTAAGCACTAATCTCTCTTTCCCTTTCCCATGCCGGTTGTTAAGAGCTCAATAACAATCAAGATCGTAATTTATGGTGATAATTTCTCCATTAACTTTCTCCGATCTATGCAAATCACCATCGAAAGCTGCCTCCGATGATCATAAAACTCTAACCAACATTCGTAAAACGAAACCCGCCCCCCCCCCCAAAAAAAAATCTAGGTAATAAGTGATTTCCGACCACAAATACCACACATGCTTTCACTAGTCTTGTTAGGATAATATAGTTGTCTAAACACTATTGTAATATACATAATTTTTCTTTCATTCAATTTTTTCAATAATTTTATTTTGATTTTTAATTTACGTCATAAGACACCGAGGTGTTTGTGATGTGTAAATACAATCGTTACGTCTTGTGCCCTTAATATACAAGTGATGGAAGTATAAGTTCCAAAACCATGTTTGTTTTTGTTTGTTTTAATATTATAAATATTTTTAAGGATATTTAGTTTTTCTATTGTAGTTTTTTAAATATATTACTTTATGAATTTCTCGATGTATAGTTATGACATGCTTATTTTTTATATCTTTCGATATAAATTTCTATTTAGATTTTTATTTTTATTTTGTTCTGAAATAAATTTTGTTTAAAAGCCGAAGCAAGTAAAATATAATTAACTTTCATTTCTTGGTTTTGAATACGATTTTGTTTTTCCTTTATAATTTTTTACATATAAAGTTTTATAAAATTCACAACATAAAATTTTTATTTTGAATCTAAGTTTTAAAAAGTTTTATTTAAAGTTTATTCAATTCTAGGCTTTTCTATGGTACGTTATAAATACAAGTATCTTCCCAATATTTTTTTTTTCTCTTTCATAAGTCGATTAATATCATCAATGCAACTTCAACATTTATTTTTAAAATGAAAGTTCAGATTACAACATCTTTATCATAGCTCTACCGTATCCCATGGCTAAATCTATCTATAGTATTATATATTTCATATATTATTTCATTTGGCCGGTAGCTACAACCTATCATTGGGCCACGTCAGTTTTTTTTTTTAAGTTCTCTACAGACCCCACCCACGGGCTTTCAGCATCTAACACCACCACCACCGATGTTTACTTCCATTTGCTCAGGCACCGACACCAACGTCCACATTTCAGGCAAAACTATGGTAAAGGATGACGCTTCGAACAAAGGGGGCAGAGATGGCGGGGATGGTCTGTTGGTGTTGCCGGCGTTTGTTGCCGTCGTGGTGGTGAGTTAGGAACGAAGGAGAGAGGAACAACTAATCAAGAGAATATGATGAATCGAGAGAGTGATTTGAGATTTAAGTTTTTTTTGAGAATAATTTGAAACTTCAAATGACTATTATAAACGGTTAATTACAAAATTTGAGATCCAAATTTAAATTTGTTTTTGTTATTTAGTTGTGTTGCCCTACGCCATTTATTTAACTCCTTCAAATTTTAAATAATATTTTTAATACAACACTGAACAATATTAACATTTTTAGATACATAAAACTATAAAACAATTAAGTTTGTAAAAAATTAAAAATATAACGGTTACTATTTAATATTTATTTTGTTGTAATCATTTTCATCTCACTGCAAGCGTAATGCTATTGATGTTAAAAACATGACGGTATACTACACGCTTTTGTCATAGCACGCGGGGAGTAAGACATGGCAAGAAGTCTCCCGCCACAACACGCGGGTTAAAATTCTAGTATATTTAAATCGCTGCGGTCAGTAGCTAGAGTGTTCTAATTTTTTTATTGTTGTGTTTCCCACTTTATTTTGTATTTATTTTTTCCGGTCATTGTATCGTTAAAAGTCTCCTGTTCTATCCTTTGGCCATCCACTTTCTTACAACTTCTTTGATTTTTAATGTAGGCTGGTTTACTAGGCCTGACCTGCATGAATAAATCTAAACTAGGATTATAGTGATAGCGAGTAAGTCGAATAAGGTTAGCCATCATTTATTACACTTGAATGGTTAGGTCAAATAGTGTTCACCGGCCGTGATGAGAGAGAAAGATGAATAATAGAATTTTGGACGTGAAAGATAATCACATGTTAAAAGATGGGGTTTAAGTTCTAGTTGAAAGTAAAATTACAAAGAGAATATAAGCTAGGCGAATACCTCAACCGAAGACAAAGCATTGCCATATCACTTCTAAACAAACAAAACTCTCATTTCTCATTTAACTAAAATTTACATGTGGAGCCCTATATACTGAGTACAACTTTACTTCACCAATCCAACCAAAATAATAATTCAAAAAAAAAACAAAAAAAAAACCATTTTCTACCATTTTTCATATTTAAAAACAAAAGGCACAAAATAAAAATAAAGATAGATTTAGAATAAGATCGAAACAGAAGGAGCATATATGAATGAGTTAATAACATAAAAATGCCAAACATATTTTCAAATTTTGTACATTAAAGTCCCTTAATCTAATTTTAATACATATTATAGTTTATAAACTTATTCTAATACCCGTATTTGTAAAATTATTTTTAAAAATGTCATCACCCCTTCTTACCCCTTGAACTAGTAAAACTTTGATAAATTAACATTCTAAGTATCCAAAAATATTGACACGCAAAACTAATTTGATAATATAAGATGACGTTAAGAATGTCAAAAATTACATGCATCCATGTAAGAAGATGTGATTTAAAATTTTCATTATGTATTTTAGATAAGTTTAGACACTTTAATGTTAAAAATAAATTAAGGGATCTTTTGAACAAACTAAGAAAACATATTATTCTTTATGATATTAACAGATTCAATAGGAATTGAAGAAAATCATGGGTCAATGGTTACAGAAGAGCTTGTTTGTGGAACTCTTAGAGTCCCTCCAAGCTCTACAGGAACAAGAGGGATAAGTGAGTGCAGAACATCGGTTATCAATGGCCGGTAGCTTGGTTCCGGTTGTACACACAGCACTGCTACAGCTGCAACCTGCACATCAAACACAATCTTGAGTTTGTATGTTATACGTTTATATATAGGAATTTGGTCGAAAAGATGATTGCAGTTTAAGTACTTGGTACAAGTGTTTGAGATCCATTGTATATCTGATTACAGGATCTACAATGTTTGGAAGCTTTGATCTGTCTGTTAGCTGTGGCATTGCCTGAAATTATGAATTTGGTATTGTGAAACAATCAACAACAAGTTAATACTCAGAGATTGGTGTGATGAAGAGTTTGAGAGTAGGTTTTACCCAAGTGACGATGGATTGGCACTGAGATGCTGCTAGTTTTTCTACAGGTCGTCTTCCGAGTAGAAGCTCTAAAAGTACTACTCCAAACGCGTACACATCACTTTTGTCTGTCAGTTTTCCTATACATGAACCGAATTCAGCTTAAGTTCAAGAGAAATGTGCAAAAACCTTTAGAAGTAGGAGTGTTTAGAAGCTGTTCAAATGTCTAAATGGAAGCCATCCACCAACTCAGCTGGCTTGGGATAGCTGGTATATCCGGTTTGGGATTTACACTGTTTGGTCAATAGTCTATAGTTTGAAAACCGATTTTGATGGTTCAGACAACAATTTATTTCATGGAATGGACCATGTAAACAGGAATGACTGAGTTACCTTTCTCGTATATTTATGTTTAATTTTCAAGCATGTAAATGTATAATATTTATGACACATCTTATAACTCTAAAAGGTTTAACGTAAACTAGTGATTATAAAATTAAAACTTGTTCAAACGGCCAAACTGATTTCGGACCGTTTGGTCAGTCTAACCAGCTAGTTTGGTTTGTTGTTTTTAGCGGCTTGACCTAATATTTTAGTCAATAACTGTCAGAACCGGAAAAATTGCAACTCATCATCAAATGAAAACTCAAAAAAAGGTTGGCTTTTGCTTTTTAAAAAGTTGAAAAAGAAACATTTGCTATTTGCTTTACAGATATAAATAGTTAAAAGAAAAGACTAGATATAAGGTTATACCATCTAGTAGATACTCTGGAGCTACATAACCTAATGTCCCTGAAAGCTTGATGTTGTTCTTGTTCTGGGCTCCATCCATTATAGCAAGACCAAAATCTGAAAGCTTTATAGAACAATCAAAAAGTAACATGATTAGCATAATTCAACAACAATGGTCCTTGAGTAGGCCCCACACAGAATCATCCAACCAATAAGAGTGATTCATCTGTAGGTCCCACAAGCCCAGGCAAACTCAAACTTTGAGAGTAGGTTTGAGATGCGTTATTATGACACTGACAGATAATTAATTGTTGTACAAATGTTTAAAAACTAGTGGGGTGATGTCCAAAGTACCTTAGCATTGAAGCTGGAATCTAGAAGGATATTGGATGATTTCAGATCTCTATGAATCACAGATGGTTTGCAGTTCTCATGTAAGTATTCTAATCCTCTGGTCAGACACTTCAAATATGTTAATTATTTTATTCTTCCCATAAAAAATAACAATAATTGAGTTATTAAATTAATTATCTCTTTAGAACAAGTCCCACCTTGCTGTATCTAGAGCAATCTTCATCCTGCAATGCCATGTTAAATTGGATCCACTGGAAGGCCCTGTATGGACATAATATTAAACTGTGTTATCTAATCAATTTTCATTTAAAATTAATTTCATAAATACACATAGATTTCCATTTTGGGTGTCAGTATTGATTGCAACATAACTCCTTTTCACATTTTGTCCACATTATTAAGGGAAAATGATCCATCTTTCAATCACAGTTATCACAAATCATGAAGAATATGATTTTTAACCAAGTGTTTGAAGAAAGTTGCATAAGAAAGGCCCATTAGCATCATGACAAACTACTAATCATATAAAGTTTGCTCCTTCACTTTGAAGGTATTTTAGACATGTGACTATTACTATAGCACCCGTGATAGTGCTTCCAAGGATGAACGCGATACCACCCAAAGATACTCATATACGTCCAACGCATTGATATCTTTGATGAAAACCCTTGAAATATCAATATAAAAAACAGCTCACCATGCAATTGAGTTTCCAAGGATCCATTATGCATCAATTCATAAACAAGCAGCCTGGTTTCTTCATGAACACAATATCCCAACAAAGTAATTATGTTCGGATGCTGAATTTTACTCAATAGATCTACTTCTGTCTGCAAAATCAGAATATCACAAATGTTCAAGCACAAGACATCAAACCTCATATCATCAAATTAAAAGATGTAAATGGAAACAAACTACCACCTGAAATTCTTTGATGGCATCATGGCAACCACCATCCAATCTTTTAACCGCAACACACAGATTCTCATCGATTCGAGCTCTATACACACACCCAAATCCACCCTCACCTAATATCTCACCTTCCCCAAAGTTATCAGTTGCTGATTCTAACAAGCTATAATCCATAACAGCAACTGACCCCTTTTCAGTAACTGTCTTTAAAGAACCACTACTTCTGCTAATGAATGAACTCAATGCAAGCCCCCTCAATGAATCTGCAAATCACACCACAAGTTTGTTTAGAATCTCAAGAAAGTTAATCTGCTCAGACACATAATTAAAAATGATCAAAACCCATGATTTTTTATCAGCTTACCTGATCTTTTAGTACTCGGTTTGCTTAATTTGTGTATCTTCTTTCTGTGGCATATCCACAAAAAGATGATGCACAATATGAAGATACCCATCACCGAAGAAGCTGCGATGAGCCCAATAAGAAGCTTTCGACTCGATTTCATTCCGTGGTGATTCGTGATAGTAGCTGCAGCTCCTGAACCAAAGGAAATTGATGAAATCAGACCTGTAAAGAAAACACAGATATGATCACAGGGATTGTGAGAGTACCTGAAGAGATGTCAGCCATTGATGATGGAATTGAAGGAATTGGAGCAGCAGCTGGTGAAGATTCAGGAACAGAAATTGCAGAAACAACAATGGATATACTTGTAGGTGATGCATCAATGGAGGTAATTTCGAAATTCCAAATCAAAACCAACAGAAACCCAACAAGAATTTTCATTCTCTATACCCTCTTTTGAAGTTTGTCTAGTGTAAACAAAACATGAGATTTCTTTTAAGGAAATCTGAGTTGAATTGAGGTTCTATTTGTGTAGTGTATCCTAATGAAGACAGAGACAGAGTGAGATCTCAAATAATAATAATTTTGAAATGAATCTTGATGGGTGTTTTTCTCTTTCTCTCTCCTCTGTCTGCCCACTCTCGTTGGTTGTTTCTCTCTCTCGCAGTAAATCAATCACAGAGAGGTGAATTGGGGGTCAATGGTGATGCCAAAGGTTTCAACTTTCAAGTGAGAGTAACAATGGCGGACGGTGAAGATGGAGAATGAGAGTGAGAGAGATCGAATGCAAGATGGAGACTATGAAATGTTTACTTTTCTTGAAATCATAAATAAAGAAAAAGGAGGGAACTTTCATAGATCAAGAATCCAAATTCCCTTTACTCCGCTGTTATTCACATTTTTTTGTCAGTTTTGCTTAAAATTTGTAGGGTCGGTTTAGCATGAGATCGTCTTTACAAACACTTACAAAAATTCGAGTTGTGATGTAAGAAACTAATCAGTGGATGTAAGTAGAGGTGGGCAAAATACCCGGGTACGGACCCGACCCGGACCCGGGTACGGACCCGACCCGGACCCGGGTACGGGTACGACCCGGTATAGGGTGTATCCGGTTTGGACCCGAAAAAAACCGTAGGGTTGGAACCGGGTATATTTTTCTAGATTTTGGTAGAATCCGACCCGAACCCGACCCGACCCGACGCGGACCCGACCCCATTGAACCCGGGTTGGACCCGGTTTTAACCTTTTTTTTTTTTTAAATCTAGCCGTTAATAAAGGCTATATAGCCGTTAGCCCCGATTTGTTACCGTTTTTTTGTCTCTTTTAGCATTATAAGTTAGTATAAATAGATGTGGGTTGATATGGTTTAGTACCCAAGTCTCAAACGGAAAAACATACGCAAAAAACGCAAAAAATACTCTCGTTTAATCTCGTTTTACACTTTCACTCTCTTCAATCTTGATATGGCTCAATCACAATCTTCCGTTGGTCAAGGTTCGTAAAACTCTCCAACCGTCATTCGTGTTCTTGCACACAATCGTAACATGGATGTTTGGTGCAATTGGGATATGGTTGAGTTGAGTGACGGGTCTGTAAAGGCTCGTTGTAAGTTTTGTGGAGCTTTGCATGCTAAAGATTCTAACACGACTTTAAGCAAACACATTAGCAAGAAGTTTTGTAAGTCGTTGAAAAGTAATCCGAATTCGCAACAAACACAATTGGGTGGAGACGGTGTAATCTTTAATTACGATGTTAATACGGTTCGAGATCGAATGGCGAAGTTCGTGATTCAAGAAGCTTTGCCTTTTAGTTACTTCGACAATCCTCGGTTGACCAACTTAATTCGAGAGACGCTTCAATCTCGTTACACCCACGTAAGTCGTACTACACTTAGACGTTATTGTTTAAAATTATGGAAACAAGCAAAAAATGATTTAATTGTATTCTTTGAAAATTTAAATACCGGTGTAAACTTAACTAGTGACGTTTGGTCGGCTCCACACGGTTTACCCAAATCGTACCTTTGCGTCACCGCTCATTGAGTGGATCCCAATTCATGGCAATTGATGAAACGTACGATTGCATTTGATCTTTTTCCGTATCCACACACCGGAGAATTTTTGTTTTACTTTTTAGATAATGTAATGAATACTTTTAAGTTACAAAATAAACTTTTTTTTATTGCATTTGATAACGCCTCTAACAACACAACTGCGGTTGAAAATTTAAAATTAAAATATCTTCCGATTGCAAACGGTGATTTTTTCCATACTCGTTGTGTTGCACATATAATTAATTTAGTAGTGCAAGACGGACTATCCGGACAATATGTTGATAACTTTACTAAAGCTTTTCGATTTATGTTACATGACGTTTTTAAAAAAAGTAGAAGAAGATATCAAGATTATAAACAACTTTGTAAGGATACGGAATCTAGATTTTCCTACTCGGTGGAATTCGACTTGTCACATGTTTGAATGTCCTTTAAAACAAAAGGGCACTTTAAAAGCTTTTCATAATAGTCTTTCGGATAATGGTGAAGCCGACTCATTTCTGGATGGGGGTTGGGAGAATCTTCAACGTCAACTCAACAACAAAATTATTGGGAGTTTATTATTCCACTAGTTATTTGGTGCTTCAAGAATTATATTTTATGTCTTGGAATTTTAAAAAATTTCAAAATAAAAATAATATGTTTAATCAAATGATAGAACCAATGAAAGAAAAGTTTAAAAAATATTTTAAGGAATTACCACCCGTTTTTACGTGTGCCGCCGCTTTAAATCCGTTTCTAAATGTTGCGGGGGTTGAATGTTTGATAGATGAGATAAATGACAATTTGGATATGCATGACGAAAACCTTAATTTTTCAAACGAGGCAAAAGAAAATTTTAATGAAAGTTTGAAAACAATTTATAATTTTTTTTTAAATAGATATGGGCCTAACGTAAACGTAAACATAACCATGCCAAGCGGATCAACCTCAAGTGCTAGTACCTCGGTTAAAAACCTTGTTTTGACTATGTTGAATGTTGTTCGGGATGTGACGGCTAAACGTCAAAGGGGTAACACCCCAACAAGTGAGCTCGGTAGATATAGTGGAACGGATTTTATTTCCACTATGACTACCGAAGATTATCATGCATTCGATATTTTGGCTTGGTGGAAAGGAAAAGAATCTCAATTTCCGATTCTTTTTGCTATGGCCCGTGATTTACTAAGCGTCCAAGCTTCTACGGTAGCTTCGGAATCTGCTTTTTCTCTTAGTGGCGGGGTAATATCATTATGGAGAACAAGACTAACTCCGGAAGCAGTGGAGATGTGCATTTGTTTAAAGGATCACTTAAACGCAATGGATCGTATACAAGACCAAACAAGCCTTGAAGACGAAATTACACTTGAAGCTAAAGTACATGATGAAGAGGTAGAAGAATGAGTATCTTCTGGCATATCCGATAAAGAATTAGCATTTGATCAAGCATCTCGTAGAAAATAAAATTAGACGATATTGTTATTTTTTATTGATTCATTTATGTATTTTTAAGTTGTTTTAATATTATATGTCTTTCATGTTCTTTTTAAATTTCTTTGTCATTCAAATGTTTTATATAAAAAGTATTCAATATTTATATATTATAAGTATAACTTTTTCTGCCCAAGATTTGAACCCGGTATAGGAAAAGAAAAATAAAAAGGAAAAAAGAAAAGAAAAGATAAGAAAAAGAGAAGATAGGACCCGGTGTTTGACACACACACAAGAAAAGAAAAAAAAAGAAAAAAAATAAATTAAACCCGGTATGAACCCGGTTTCATACCCGACCCGGACCCGACCCGACCCTACCCGGGTATACCGGGTATACCGGGTAGGGGCTTTATGATGGTGAACCCGACCCGGGTTCGTACCCGGGTTCACCAATACCCGGGTACAAAAAAACCCGGTTGGGCCCAACCCGGTTTGTACCCGGGCCCGGGTACGACCCAAAACCCGGTTTGCCCTTCTCTAGATGTAAGGATAATCCTCAATTTAATTTTTATTTTCAAAGTCCCTTGAAAAATTTAATAAAATAACTTTGCAAAATAATAACAACAGTTAAAATTATTCTAATTAATTAATTTGAGTTAGGAATTATTTCAATTAGATCACTTAAATTTTATATTTTTTTAATTATAAGTTTAAACATGTTTTTCTCTTTGTTTCAATTAGAATTTTTTTTTTTATTCTTTTACGATGTAGAACGATTGCGTGAATTTTAGGTACATTTTTATTTTTCAATATAGTTAACATGGTTTTTTAATTCTTAATATAATTTTATCTATTAAAAATTCAGACACCCGTGTCTTCTTCTCCACTATTTTCTTGACATAAGAAAATTAGATAATGACTTGATTTAATGGTTTAATGATTCAATCTGGAAAAAATATACATATGTGACTAAATTGAAATACTTTTGAAACTTTATTGCTATTTTGTGATATTTTTTTAAAATTTAACTTAATGAAGAATAATGTTTTTAGTTTATTTAGAAGGTATTAGGGCTATTGCTCAAACCCAAATAGTAATGTTAAATCCCTTCGGGGAGCACAAGTAGTACTTGGTCTACTAAGGTACAAACACCATTAGTCTCAATATAGAAAAGGATTTCTTGTGATCAGTTGGGGAGAATCAGTAATTGATTCTCGAAAGACAAGGAAGAGAAGTAAGGTAGAGAGAAAAAGAGTTAGAAAGAAAAGTTTGTTCTACATTTTCAAGATGTGTATATGTTACCTTTAGCAATCATATAGGGAATATACAAGGGTCGAGACCTTGGCTTCTTTCCAAGGAGGATCTCCAGGAAATCTTCCTTTTAGCATCATGGAGAATGAGGCTTAACAATGTTCTTTGTTACCTTTCCTTTGGTGCTCCTTAGGCTTTTCATGGGGTTTGACCTACCTTCCTACTTTTGTTGCTATTACCCATATTTCTTCGATTCTCATGTGATCCTCTAATGTGTATCCCTTCAATCCTTAGTTGCTTCTCTTGAAAGACATGAAATAGTTGACTTTCACTCCTTCATTACATATTTCTTGTAAGTACCTTCTGTTATAATGGCAGACATGTATTATACCTTAACCCTGTCATCATACCCTTAGTCTTGTATGCGTGTGAGCTTCCTTATGTTCAGGTCAGACTCAACCTCCTAGCCCTTCTAGATTCTCCATCATTGAATCAAAGCTTTTTAATGCCTCTAACAGCTTTCAAGGAGACGTATTCTTGTCATTTAGCCACCTGGCCATCTTTTTAACCATCAGTCATCATATAGTTACAAATTATTTATTTCTATAATTCAAGTTTAAGTATCCCTAATTTCTTTTTCTCGTCATATTATCTTCTTGTTAAACAGTTTCTTCATTCAACATCCTGTCATCATACCCTCAGTCTTACGTGAGTATGAGCTTCCCTATGTTCAGTTTAGACTCAACCTCCTAGCCTTTCTATATTCTCCAACATTAGACCAAAGCTTTTTAATGGCCTCCAACAGCTTTTCGGGAGACGTATTCTTGTCATTAAGCCATCTGGACAACTTTTTAACCATCACACAGTTACAAATGTTTTATTTTTTATAATTAGGGTTTAAGTATCCCTAATTTCTTCTTCTCATCATATTATCGTCTTGTTAATCAGTTTCTTCATTAAACATGATAGGTTTATTTTTTCATCTTTTTATTCTTTTGTTTATAATTCATCATGGCAAAGTATGCCCTGGATGTCCAGTTCTAGAAACTAGATGATGTTTCCTTACGATTTGTCTGTTTGAAGTATTCAAATAAAGATGAATACACCCTTGACTCCAAATTCCAAGAAACTGGTAAACAAACTTCCTTCAGGTTATATTGGTTTTGGGTCCCAGCTTGCTCCTTTTGGTCTGAGTAAGATGACCTATTTCATGATGGTGTGTAGGGATCTTAGGGGAGTCCTATCTATTAGTTTATTCCATTAATCTTTTCACTTGGCCCGTAATGTTAAACAATTAACCACTTAAAAGTTGAAGAAAGATAAACCTTGGTATATTTATCGATTAGATCCTTCCATAAACACTAGAAATATCATTTTTCTTGGGTTTCTGAATCGACGATCCCATTCTAAATGCCTTGGAGAGATCCAAGTGGCATTCTTGATATATAGTGTAAGGTTATATTAGAAGGCTGATGCAACCAAAGAAGCCAAAACAACCCAGGAGCTTCCTGCATGCATGCACTGATGTACAAGGTAGAAGTTACTTCGGAAGTTTTACACTCATCACAAAAATTATTCTAAGTGTAAAATCTTCCAAAGCCAAAGACCAAATCTTCCGAAGCCAAAGATGAAGTCTTCCAAAGCTTCAAAGACAAATTCTTCCAAAGCCAATAAAGTGAAGACTGATTTCTTCCGAAGACAGAGAGGACATGCTTTCTCTGATCTACTTTTCCATAAAGCTGATTTACTTTCCGCTGCAACTCTGAAGACTTACCAACTTATATAAGTTGGTGAAAAGGTCCATGCTTTAGTAAACTGTAGATTATGGTCTTGAGTCTGTAACTTCCTACTTTGTACCTTTTATCCTTTTTGTAATATATTAGGATATGAGCTATGGCATGTCATAGTCACTAGTCAAAAGGCATTCTGCCTTTTGACTTTACATTGATCTTGTTGTCTAGATTAATGTTTCCAGCTGGCTTTCAAAGTATCACCGGCTGTAGGATGTAGTATAAAGTATCTCAGGTTCTTGTATTTCTTTTTATGCTTTGTAACACTTGTAAAAGAACTTGAGAGCAATATACAGCATCCTTGAAAACCATATTACTCTATTCTTGTTCTTAGTTCTGTCTTATTTACTTGTGTTCTTAGTATCATTCACATAAACCCGATTCCCTATTTGATCTGTTAAGTGTTCTAACACTCTCCTTATAATGAGACTGATTGTATTGACCATCCCTTAACCGGTCTTGCAATTGGTATCAGAGCTTTTTAGGCTCTTGATTGTAAGATCTCACCAACTTAAATCCCTCAGTTTCACAAAACACTTAACATCTCAAATGGCTACTATCACTAAGGCTGATATGGAAACTGGTACTATGACAAAGTCTCCACTGATCACTCCTGATGATTTTGATACTTGGTGCCAAAGAATGGAAGGCTTTTGTAAGGAACATCTAAAGATTAAAGGCTGATGCAACCAAAGGATACCAGAACAACCAAGTCTTCCAGCATACACTAAGGAACAAGGATGAACTAGTTTCTGAAGTCTTACACTCACAAATAAGTCTAAGTGTAAGATCTTCTGAAGCCAACAGTTCAGAAGAAGTTGCTTCAGAATTTTCACACTTATCAAAAAATATTACAAGTGTGAAATCTTCCGAAGCCAAAGACCATTTTCTACCGAAGCCAAAGATGAAGTCTTCCGAAGCTTCACAAGACAAAGTCTTCCAAAGCCATTTTGAAGAGTTGACTGATTTCTTCCGAAGACAGAGAAAATATGCTTTCTCTGAGTTACTTTTTGATAAAGCTGTTGTACCTTCCGCTGCTGCTCTGAAGACTCACCTGCTTTTCATTTGTTGGTGAAACTTCCATACTTTATCAAATTGTAGAAGAAGGTCTTTGCCTGTAACTTCCCATAATTGTTCCTATAGACTTGTCTTATTAGATAAAGTCAGTGAACTATGGCATGTCATAGTCACTAGTCAAAAGGCAGAAGCATGTCATAGTCACTAGTCAAAAGGCAATCTGCCTTTTGACTATAGATTGATCTTGTTGTCTAGATTAGTCAAATCCCAACTGTCTTTTTGTATATTGATGGTTGTAGGTTGTAGTATATAAGAGTCTCAAGTTCTTGTAACTAAGATATACTTGAACACACTTATAATAGAACTAGAGAATCAATATACAACTTCCTTGAAAACTTTATCTTGTGTTCTTGTGATATTGTTATTGTTTCACTTACATTACTTGTGTTGGATTAGTATCTTCTAAATAGTTACCAGTTTCCTATTTGAATTGTTAAGTGATCTAAAGTTCTCTCCTTCTGTGAAGCTAATTGCAAACTTAAGCACCCTTACCAGATCCTGCAATTGGTATCAGAGCTTTACAGGCTCTTGATTGTAAGATCTCACCATCTTTATTCCTCTTAGCTTTACACATCACTTAACTCTTCAAATGGCAGCTATCTCTAAGGCTGATATGGAAACTGAAACTATGACAAAGTCCCCACTGATCACTCTTGAGGATTTTGACACTTGGTGCCAAAGAATGGAAGGCTTCATCAAGTCTAAGGATTCCAGGATTTGGGAGTCTATTGTCAATGGACCTCATGTACCATGCACCACTTCAGCTGCTGCTGGTGGTGGTATGATACCCAAAGAAAGGGCTGACTTCTCTGAAGAAGACTAGAAAAAGATTGACATTTATCAGAGAGCCATGACAGCCCTTCAGACTGCTCTTCCAAATTCCATCTATAGAGTTTTCAAGAAGTGCAAGACCGCTAAACAACGGTGGGATGCACTGAAACTGATGTATGAGGGGTCCAATGAAGCCAAGGAAAACAAGAAGGACCTCTTGAAGCAGCAGTTTGAAAATTTCACCTTCAAGACAGGTGAAACCATGACTCAACAGTATTTCAGGTATGTTGAGATTATGGATACTCTGGCTGATGTTGGAGTAACTATGGAGAATAGGGATATTGTTAGGAAGTTCATGTCCTCTCTTCCCAGACAATGGACACACTATTGTGTGGTCATTAAGAGGACTAAAAACCTCAAGACCCTGACTCTCACTGAGTTATATGGAATACTCAGTGGTTACCAGATGGAGATGAACAGCAAAACCCATCTGGTAACTCCAACACTCACCAGAGTTTTGCCCTTCATGTGGGTGAAAGGGATAGCAGAGAACCATAGCACCATCTTATCTGCTACCCTGAAACTTCACAAAAGGGTCCTTTCATCACCTTTCCAGAGACACCCAAAGAGTGCTACAGCCAAGGAAGTCCATTCCAAGAGACAAGCACCTCTCCAGCCTTTGTCTCTACTGATGAAAGTTCAAGCAACTTTCTTTTCACTCTTGAAGACCTGGATTGTATCCATCCAGATGATCTGGAATACATGGAGATAGTCCAGCAGATGGCTCTTCTTACTCACAGGGCCCAGAAGTTCTACAAGATGACAGGGAGAAGGTTTCCCAGCAATGCGGCCAGTGGCAAGTTTGGACTGGACAAGAGCAAAGTGAAGTGTTACAACTGTAACCAGATGGGTCATTTTGCCAGAGAATGCAAGGCACCTAAGTCAAGTGGTGGCCAAGCATCATCCAGGCCAAACTACTCTGAGGAAGGGCACCAGAATGAGAACCCAAGACAGCAAGCTGTCGTTGCTGTTGAAGAAGGAGGCTTTCACTGGAGCTTTCAGGCTGAAGATGCTTCACCAAATCAAGCACTCATGGCTGACCATGATGAGGCTAAGGTACTAGAACATCTTTGCTCTCCTAAATGTATTGCTAAAGTGAATAGATACAGGTCCTACAACTTTGAAATGAGATCTGATATTGAGTCCTTGAATATCCTAAAAGCTGATTTTAAAAGAGCTAAAAATGACTATAAACTTAAGATAGAAGATCTAGAGAAAACAATTTCAACTCTTAAACATGAGCAAACAAATTACAAGACTCAAATTAAAGATCTCATTACCAAGTTGACTGAATGCTAGGCTGAGCTTGTGATCAGCAAAGCCCGGGCTGAAAAATGTGTTCTTGAAGAAGAGACCTTCAAGAACATCATATCCTCATCTCTGTATGCAAAAGTTTGTTATCAGAATAAGCAGGGACTGGGATCTACTGAGATAGCTCCACCACACACTTTATTATCTGTAAGATCTCTAAGGTGTGGAACTGGTGAAGATGAGCTTCCACTCATAGACCCTAGTGTTGAAGAGGATGAAGAGGAGATGGTGAGGGATGACTCTGAAATGAGTGAAGAGAGTCAATCCAAAAAGGGTCACCATACTCTTGAGGAGAGTAAGAAGGCTGGTATGACAAAGACACAGAGGAAGAACTTGATCAGAAGAGCAAAGAGAAGATCAAAGAAGGCTCAAGAGATCAAGGCCACTTTTGACTCCAAGCAGAAACAAGTGTTCATCTCTGCAGGGTTTGAAGTGGTAAAGGCTGAGGAATCAACTACAAACTCTAGTACCAGGAGTTTTAATACAGTTCCAACTCATTCCAGCAAAGAGAAAGCTGAATTGCTATGTACCACTGCTACACAGTCTGAACCATCCTCCTCTAAGAGCAAGTCTCTCCCTAAGAAACTTGCTACATCATCTGGGAAGAAGAAGGAAAAGCTACCTTCGGAAGAAAAATCTGTTTCCTTCGGAAGCTCCAAAGTGAAAAGGAAAACAGGTGGTAAATTGCCTTCGGAAGGAAAAATGATCTCGGAAGAAAGGAATACTTCCGAAGCACCAAAGCCAGCTGCAGTGAAAGCTAGATCTTCTAAAGGCCCAGTCTCCAAATCTTCCGAAGTTGTTAAAACTTCCAAAGCTTTAAAGGTCAAGCCCAATCTTCCAAAGGTGGTGTGGAAGATGAAGGAAGACCATGTAACTGAAAGTTCATCATCAGCAACAGCAAATGATCCTCAAAGCCTGAACATAGGATCACTTACTGTTTCATTGTCTTCTATTCACTTTGACTAGCCCAAGACCAATGAGGCTTGGGTTCCCAAATGTAACTAAATCATCTCTTTTTGTGCAGGGGCAGCTGAAAACCAACAAGAATGTATGGATCATTGATAGCGGCTGCTCAAGACACATGACATGCAATGGCTCCTTGCTTTAAAACTTTGAGAAGTTTGATGGAGGGCCAGTTGCTTTTGGAGGAGATGTAGGAGGTTACATCACTGGCACGGGCATGGTCTCAAATGGTAAGCTCAGCATTGAGAAGGTAAACTTTGTCAAGGAGCTTGGATATAATCTTTTGAGTGTGTCCCAATTTTGTGACCAAAAACATCACATGCTCTTCACTGAGCATGAGTGCATTGTTCTCAAGCCTAGGATGGTTATTCCTCAGGAGTACATCCTACTCAGAGCCCCCAGGAAGGGAAACATGTACAAGATGGATCTGCAAGAAACAACTCCCTCTGGAGAAGTGTCTTGCTTTCTATCTAAAGAAAATAGTGATGAGTCTTTCCTTTGGCATAAAAGAATATGCCATGTAAACTTCAAAAACATGAATAAATTGATTAAAAATGATTTGGTAACTGGAATGCCAAAGAAAGAGTTTACAAGTGATTATCATTATGTTGAATGCCTAAAAAGGAAGCAGCACAAAGTGTCTCACAAGCCAAAGGAAACCAACTCCATCACTACTCCCTTACACTTGTTACATATGGATCTGTTTGGACCCACCAGTGTAATGAGTCTAGGAAGGACCTCTTATTGTTTAGTGATCACAGATGACTTCATAAGATTCACTTGGGTCTTCTTCCTTAGAACTAAGGATGAACTCTTGAGATCTTGAAGAACTTCATTTTGGAAATTGAGAATCAATGTGATCACAAGGTCAAAACCATAAGATATGGTCAGGGAACAGAATTTAAAAACCAAATCCTTGATACATTTTGTGATGAAAAGGGTATTTCAAGACAATATAGTGCTCCCATGACTCCTCAGCAAAATGGTGTTGCTGAGAGGAGAAACAGGACACTTATTGAGGCTGCTAGAACCATGCTTTCTGACTCTAAACTACCTATCACCTTCTGGGCAGAGGCTGTCAACACAGCCTGCTATGTGCAGATAGAGTTTTAGTAGTTAAGACTCATAGTGAGACTCCTTATGAGTTGTGGCACAAAAGGAGACCATTCATTTGTTTCCTCTGGTCATTTGGATGTCCATGCACCATCTTGAATACCAGAGATCAAGTAGCCAAGTTTGCTGAGAAATCATATGATGGACACTTTATTGGATACTCCTCTCAAGCTAAGGCTTATAGAGTATACAACCTCAGAACTAGAGTAATTGAGGGGTCAGCCAATGCGACCTTCAATGAAAACACTCCCAGTGTTGAAGGTTTTGGTCCGGATTGGTTGTTTGATCTTGATTTAGTTACCAACTGTTTTAACAAGTCTTGTGAGAATGTTTCAGGATCTACAGATAATATATTAACAGGTGATCCTGACCCAAGATTTGAGCTGAGAAGACCAAACAAGAATACTACTTCAGCTCCAATGGTAACTAACCCTGCAAGTGAAGCTCCTATTAGCACAAGCATGACAAATACTGCTGATTCATCTGAGATGCCTTCAAATTCCAGCTTAGAGGCTCCAAATCTAGGTTAAGGAACTTCAAATGTAGAAGGAGATGGAGGTGGTGACAGTGATCAGGAATTTCTTGATGCTGATAACCACTCCATAGAAGACAACATTAATGATGTAACACACTCATTAGATCAAGCTTCTCTTGATAAGTGTGTTCATGTGGTGGGTAGCACTTCTTTACCAGATCTAAATTTCTCTAACTTAGATCTCTCAAATCAACTTGTTGTGATCCCTCAACTTAGAGTCCATAAGTCACACCCCACCACAAACATCATTAGAAATGTTGACACAGGGGTGAGAATAAGAGGATAAACACATGAGAGCAATGTTTGTCTGCATTCTTGTTTCTTATCCCAGATTGAGCCGAAGAAAATTGATGAGGCTTTGAAGGATGGAAGCTGGATTGAGGCAATGCAAGAAGAGTTGCTTCAAATTAGAAGACAGAAGGTGTGGAACTTATGTCCTCTTCCTCAAGGGAAAAGTGTCATATGAACCAAATGGGTATTCAGGAACAAGATTGATGATAGAGGGATTGTCATCAAGAACAAGGCTAGACTGGTTGTCTAGGGGTACACTCAAGAAGAAGGAATTGACTACACTGATGTCTTTGCTCCTATAGCAAGACTTGAAGCTGTAAGAATATTCCTGGCTTATACTGCATCCAAGGATTTCAAAGTCTACCAGCTTGATGTAAAGTGTGTCTTTCTCTATAGAGTGATATGTTAGACCCTGAAAGGATCATACTTGCCAACTTAAGAGGTGGTTGGAGGTTGTTCTGGTTGGAAAACATCATAACAGAAGACTTATTTACAGAAGAACAAAAGATAAGAAAAAGCTAAGTGTGAAGTACCCGCATTTGTTAATGCGGATGACTTGTGAACAAATGCTGACAAATGTTTGTTCACCCGCATTAACAAATACGGATGAAGACAGAAGAAATGCTGATGACTTGTTCACCCGCATTAGTCCATGCGGATGAACAAAAGGAAATGCTGAACAAGACTTGTTCACCCGCATGAACTAATGCGGATGAACTAAGTTAATGCTAATGACAAGACAACAAATGCCGATGAAGACATGTTCATCCGCATGAACTAATGCGAATGAACAACTTACAAATGTTTATATTTATTTTGTACTTAGACTAGATTCTCATGTATAAGTCAGGGGTAGTTTAGTCTTTTGTACAGGCAATGTGTATGCCTATAAATAGGGTTTCATACCCTAACTTTGTAAGGTTTTTGACTTCAACAGTTATAACATCAATATTATACATCTTTGACTTCTGTGTTCATGTGCTTCATTTACTCAAACATTTATTTCAATTTCAACTGTTCTGTAATATAGTAATTTCGTGACTATATTACTGACTTAGTCTGCATATTCGATCCTAGGTTGAGTTACATCAACCGAGAATATCATTCTCAAACCCAGTCATGGTAGATGAAGAAGTTTATATCAAACAACTACCTGGCTTTGCAGACCCAGATCATCCTAATTATGTCTGCAAGCTTGATAAAGCTCTATATGGACTGCATCAGGCTCCAAGAAAGTGGTATGAGACACTATCAACGTATCTTTATCAACATGGATACAAAAGAGGTACTATTGATAGGACTCTCTTCATCAAAGAAACAGGGAATGACATAATGCTAGTTCAGATACATGTAGATGACATCATCTTTGGTTCAACTAATCCAAAGCTCTGCAAAGACTTTGAGAAGCTGATGAAGGATAGATTTGAAATGAGTGCCATAGGGGAACTCAACTTCTTTCTAGGAATTCAAGTGAAGCAGGTTGAAATTGGCATCTTCATTAGTCAGTCAAAGTATGTACAAGACATACTTACAAGATTCAAGATGACTAATTGTAAGGTTGCAAATACACCCATAGCCAGAAACCACTCCCTTGGTCCTGATCTTGAGGGGGAGTGTGTTGATGAATATCTTTACAGGGTTATGATTGGGTCTCTTATGTACCTCACTGCTTGCAGGCCTGATATTATGTTTGCTACATGCATATGTGCAAGATATCAATCCAACCCCAAGATCTCACACCTAGTTACTGTGAAAAGAATTCTCAGATACCTCAAAGGTGCTCCTAAACTAGGCCTTTGGTATCCAAAGAATTAAGACTTTAATCTGTATGCTTATACAGATAGTGACTATGGTGGCTACAACATGACTGCAAAGTCTACATCTGGGGATGTCAATTCCTTGGTGGAAGGATAGTCTCTTGGCAATGCAAGAAGCAATCATGTGTGTCTGCATCAACTGCTAAAGCTGAATACATTGTTACTGCAAGCTGCTGTGCTCAAGTGCTTTGGATTCAGAATCAAATGCTGGACTATGGATTCAATTTTAAGGAGACTTCTATCCACATAGATAACAACAGTGCTATCTCTATTACAGAGAATCCTGTGCAGCACTCCAGGACCAAACACATCAACATCAGGTATCATTTGATTAGAGATAATTTTAAGAAAGGAGTAATCAAACTAATCAACATTAACACAAATGAACAATATGTTGATCTGTTCACTAAAGCTTTTGATGAACAGAGGTTTAAATATCTTATATCAGCTATTGGGATGATTAACTTTGAATAGATTTTTCTTTAACACTTAATCTTGTATGTCCTAAGTTGTCTATATTATCACCTTCATAAGGCCAGTTCTCTTTGGAAGTAAATCAATTTTTTGTAAGATATTCCTTAGATTTGTGAAAATTTATTATTTTGTCTCGAAAGAACTCAAATTATCTTTAGAAGAAATTTATGTCTTTAAATCATTTAACTACTCATAAGAGATTACCTTCGGAAGAAATTCTTAGAATATCTTCCGAAGCTTAAATGTGCTTATAAGTACTTAAATGCATTCAAAGAACACATATCTTCCGAAAGCAATTTCGTCTCGGAAGATTTATTCTCTATGGATAATAATTTTCTCAGACATAGTTCTTCCGAAGCAAAATTTATGTCGGAAGAAATTTCTTTAAGTGTATTCCTTCCAAAGCCAAATTTTCACAACTCTTTGAAATATCTTCCGAAGCAAAGTTGCCTTCGGAAGCTTTTCTTAAAAACCTTCCGAAGCAAAAATACCTTCGGAAGATTTTCAACTTCCAAGAAAACTAACTTTTTGGGCGCTTTTTCAGAAGTGGGACCCACTTGCGGATTTCAAAGTTGATCTTTTTGTTCTAATTTTTTCTCAAATCTACTGCATATATCTTCTCAACGGTTCCATTTCTTCTCTCTACTCTCACAATCTTTAACCTAATTTCACCCCAAACTTACTTTATTCTTCCTTTCTTCACTGATAAGCTTCACCAAATGGCCAACATCAATCGCAGAAACGACCCTGATTTCACCATGCACCTACACAGGCAACACAATCAAGTTGCCCTGTTGAACTCTGAGAAGGATCCAAGCTTCTCAGATGTTTGTAGGTACCTTTCTTCGTCTCACTACTTCACCTCCCTTACAATCGATCCTCCTCTCTATGAGGATCAGTTGCTTGAATTCTGGCGGACCTGTCAAGATGTCACCATGGATAGGGAGAAGGCACTGTCTGCTACGATGCAAGGGAGGACATTTTTCATCACTCCGGCCATCATAAACACCCATTTGCAGCTGGATGATGAAGCAGGTGAACTGTCCTTTCCAAAATCTGTTGTCAACAATTCCTTCCAGCAGATGGTCTATGAAGGAGACTTCTCAGTCAAAACCTTCAGGAAGGGGAAGGTCTCATCCCAGTGGAAGTACCTCCTCCATGTCATCATACACAGCTTATCTAACAAACATGGAGGATGGGATCAAGTTCCAGAAGACCTCTCCTTCATAGTCCATGGGATGGTACAAGGGGTCAAGTTCAAGTACTCTCAGTTTGTTTACACAAATTTACTTGCCAACTTGGACTCTTTAGAATATTACATGTTCCCCAGGTATGTTCAACACATTCTCAACTGTGAATTGGGACCACAATTGAGGGGAATAGGAAATATTCTTAAATTAGGACAAATGAGGCCTGGCATTTTCAAAGTCTTAAAGAAGCCAACTGTTGGCTTCTCAGGGGTAGAAACATCCCTTGTCCCACAAATGTTTGAGCTCAATGCTCAGGGTGACAACCTAGCAGCACCAGCTAGTGTTGATCCCACACCCTCCACTTCTCAACCACCTCAAACACAGCCTACCATCACCATCACCTACAAAAGAAAATCCAAACGAACCCCTGCACTTGCTACTGAGCATGTGCAGGCTCCCATATCACAACCCATACAGGAGGAAGTGGAATCTTGAGCTCCCACTTCCCCTGAAGAGCAGACCACTCCTATCTTTCAAATAATCAGCTCTGAGGTTCCTCATGCTCAGGCTGATGAGCTCATTACCCAAACAGCCTCTAGCCTTCACTCTGAGTCTCTTAACTCAAGTGATCAACCTTCTAGGGACAACTACCATCCCCAACCTCTAGATCTCAACCAACCAATACCCAGCTTAGACTTTTATGATGATGAGGACTTGGATGTCAGTGAATACCATGAGTCTCTCTTCTCCACCCCTGCTCAAAGAAAGATGAGTATTTTTGACTCACCCAGGTCTAGCCCACATCATCTACCCTCTACTGAGGTGGATGTTCCTGAACTTATTCAGGAGATCCATATTGAAAAGGCTCTCACTTTTGCAAATGAAAACATCAATAGGACCTCAACCATGGAAACCCAGCCTCTTGAAACTTCTCTGGAAGCTGCCATTAGGTAGGAGAAATCCAGTAGCCAAGAACACCATGCTGGTGATAAGGAAGAAGATTTAGGTCCAATTCTCTTATCCCCTAGTGATTCTTCAACTGAAGATGAGAGGAGTCTGAAACAAAAGATGCACAAACTGACAAAAACATGCACGTACTTAGTTTCAAAGATAGCTCACCAGAAATCTCAGGTGACTATCTTACAAAAGAGGGTCAATGACCAGCAACTTGAGATCACTGATCTTAAGGGCCAGTTAGCTGAGAGACCAAGGAGGACAACTCAACCAGGTCCATAAGAACCTGTGGATGTCTTGCACCAATTCCCCAGCTCACCTAGTCAAGAGGGTGATGCTACCAAAAAGGGGGAGAAAGTCTTGACATCCACAGAACCTGGGAGTTCTTCCCAGAGTATGGACATTGAGGATTCACCACCCTCTCTTGAACTTGTCTATACTCAACAACCTCCTCATAAGAGTGATCTAGACTTGCTCATCCAACAACTATTTGAGGAGGGAATACCAAGAGCAATGTCTGCCCCTTCTGAGAACCCAATCAGGGGTTGGGGGTATGACAGTAACAGGAGAGCTCTTGTGATCTCTAGAGCTCAGGGTCAACTAGAAGTTTTCAACATTTCAAGACTGAGCTACTATAAGAGTATAAATTTGGTGGATCTGCCACTTGTCAACCCAAGCAATAACAGACAAGCTGCAAGATTGGCAGAAAGGATCCAAGACATGAGAGGAATTCAAATTGAGATCAAAATTATATAGACAGAGGCTAGCAGGTGAGATCTTTGGTCAACTGGATGTTGAGGTAGACCCGGAGATTAGCTTCGAAGGGAAAGCCTTGACAGAAAGCCTAGAGGTTGAACCTGTGAACCTTGAGACAGGATCTCCCTCTGCACCCATTACCCTCAGTGCAACACCAGCTGGTGATGGTGCTTCACAACCTCTCTCTTGCTAGAGTTTGATAGTTGAACCAAGCAATAAAGGCCAAATCTCTCTCCAGCCTGAGTCACCAAGGCCTGTGGTTGACAGAGGCAAAAGGAAAATGACTCCTGAGGAGATTGAGGAGGAGAAGAGAGAGAGGAAGAGGAAGCTGAGGGGAGACAGTTCAAGTGGTTCCCCTGGATTCATGGAAGCTGCAATCAGGGCTGCCCCCAGGCTAAACACTCAGGAAGATGAGTTAAGGGCAGCCAGGTTGAATTACCTGGGAACCAGAAACTACAATGTTGATGAACTCATCTCTCTCCCTTAGAGGAGCTGAATGAACTAGCTGACATTGAATTGTCAAAAGAGAGGAAGGAAGCAGAGGATGTAGAATTGCTCCTCAAGATAAAAGAAGAAAGGAGACTTAAAAGACTCTACAAAGATGCTCCTGTCCTCTCTCCAGTTCAAGAAAGTCCTGAGGAAAAGACTGTGGCCACTGAACAACCTCGGGTAGTTAATGAAGAAGAAAGATTAAAGATGATCAACTACCTGAGTGCCACAGGTCTCTATCAGGTAGCTGCACTTCTTCCCTTATCATATGAGTACATAATGTTTGATTACAACAAGCAGCTGGAAGAACAAGCCAAAAAGGAAAGGCAAGCTGCAAGAAAAAGATTAAGGGAAGAAGCTGCAAAGGCAAGGGCCATCATCCATAAAAGCCAAAAGAAGTCTGCTGACAGACAAAGGATGATGAGCTTCTTGAAGCTGTATGGGTTCTCTGGAAGGAAGTTTGGTCCTATGTCTCTATCCATAATGGATGAGCATATTAGGGTGATCAAACAGAAGATAAAAAGGGGAGAGCTGGTGGACTTGCATAATCCACCAAGTCCAACTCAACCTGAAGTTGAGGTGAAGGTTAAACCTACTGAGACAATACAACCTGAACCTAGAGCTGCTTCTGAGCCAACTTCATCTTCTGACCCACAGCAGGGTCTTCCTCTCTCTTCTTCTGAACCTGTGATAGAGGAAAACCCAACTGAAAGGGACATAACAGAACCAACTGGTACTCAAGACTAGCCCTCTCAGTTGAAGAAATGTGGAAGGAGAAAAAGGATGGCCAGAAGAAGATCCACTTCAAAGAAGAAGAGAAGAAAGGCATCCACCTCCCAACCTCAGGATGAGTCAGAGCATCCTGAGGGAGTGCATGAAGAGGTCTCTCAACAAACTCCAATCATAGTAGAGCCTCTTGCTACTGGAAGACAAATTCTATCATGGACTTTTGCTGAAGATCCAAACAGATGGTATGTCACAAGAGATCAGGGAGAACAACATGTCTACTTCACAAATGACATGCTTGAACTTCCTCTGCATGATCTCTTTGATATGAGAAGGTTCTATGTTAGTCTAAAGGATCCAGATCTTATGATGAAGAAAGGAATGCTAAAGATCCTGATATGGACTATCAAAATCTAAAAAACTTCTCTGTTTTGGTAGCATCAGCCTAGGGGGAGTTTGTAAGGAACATCTGAAGATTAAAGGCTGATGCAACCAAAGGATACCAGAACAACCAAGTCTTCCAGCATGCACTAAGGAACAAGGATGAACTAGCTTCGAAAGTCTTACACTCATAAATAAGTCTAAGTGTAAGATCTTCCGAAGCCAACAGTTCAGAAGAAGTTGCTTCAGAAGTTTCACACTTATCAAAAAAATATTACAAGTGTGAAGACTCACCTGCTTTTCATTTGTTGGTGAAACTTCCATACTTTATCAAACTGTAGAAGAAGGTCTTTGCCTGTAACTTTCTATAATTTTTCCTATAGACTTGTCTTATAAGATAAAGTCAGTGAGCTATGGCATGTCATAGTCACTAGTCAAAAGGCAATCTGCCTTTTCACTGTAGATTGATCTTGTTGTCTAGATTAGTCAAATCCTAACTGTCTTTTTGTATATTGACGGTTGTAGGTTGTAGTATATAAGAGTCTCAAGTTCTTGTAACTAAGATATACTTGAACACACTTGTAATAGAACTAAAGAATCAATATACAACTTCGTTGAAAACTGGAAGAAGATAGACGTAGATCAGAAGGCCGTGACTGCCCTTCAAACTGCTCTTCCAAACTCTATCTACAGAGGTTTCAAGAAGTGCAAGACTTCCAAGCAGCTATGGGATGCACTGAAGCTTACGTATGAGGGGTCAAATGAAGCAAAAGAGAACAAGAAGGACCTCTTGAAGTAGCAGTTTGAGAACTTCACCTTTAAGGCAGGTGAAACTATGACTCAACAATACTTCAGGTATGTTGAGATTGTGGATACTCTAATGGATGTTGGAGTAACTCTTGAGAACAGGGTCATTGTGAGAAAGTTCATGTCCTCCCTTCCCAAACAATGGACACACTATTGTGTGGTCATTAAGAGGACTGAGAACCTCAAGACCCTTACTCTCACTGAGTTGTATGGTATCCTCAGTGGCTACCAAATGGAGATGAACATGCAAAATCCATCTGGTAACTCCAACAATCAGCAGAGTTCAGTCCTTCATGTGGTTGAAAGGGATTGTAGAGAACCATAGCATCATCTCATCTGCTATCCTGACAACTCACAAAAGGGTCCTTTCATCACCTTCCCAGAGACACCAAGAGGGAGCTACACCCAAGGAAGCCTATTCTAAGAGACAAGCTCTTCACAAGCCTTTGTGTCTACTGATGAAAGCATATGCAACTTTCTCTTTACCCTTGAAGACCTGGACTGTATCCATCCAGATGATTTGGAGTACATGGAAATAGTATAGCAGATGGCTTTTCTCACTCACAAAGCCAAGAAGTTTTACAAAAAGACAGGGAGGAAGTTTCCTAGTAATGTAACCAGTGGAAAGTTTGGGCTGGACAAAAGCAAAGTGAAGTGTTACAACTGTAACCAAATGGGACACTTTGCTAAAGAGTGAAAGGCACCAAGAAAAGTGGTGGCCAAGCACAAACCAGACCAAACTACACTGATGGAGCTCCCCAGAATGATAAGCCCAAGCAGCAAGCTACAGTTTCTATTGAAGAATGAGGCTTTGGCTGGAGCTTTTAGGTTGAGGATGCATCTCCAAACCAAGCACTGATGGCAGATCATAAAGAAGCCAAGGTATTGGAACATCTATGTACACCTGAATGTATTGCTAAAGTTAACAAATATAGGTCCTATAACTTAGAGATGAGATATGATCTTGAATCCTTAAACATTTTGAAAGCTTATTTTAAAAGAGATGAAAATGATTACAAACTTTAGATAGAAGATTTAGAGAAAACCATTTCAACTCTCAAGCATGAACATACCAACTACAAGACTCAGATCAAAGATCTTATCACTAAGTTAACTAAATGTCAGGTTGAGCTTGTGATCCGCAAAGCCAGGGCAGAAAAGTGTGTTCTTGAAGAAGAAACCTTCAAGAACATGATATCCTCATCCTTGTATGTAAAAGTTTGTTATTAGAATAAGCAGTAATTGGGATCTACTGAGATAGCTCCTCAACACACTCTATTGTCTGTAAGATCTCTAAGGTGTGGAACTTGTGAATATGAGCTTCCCCTCATAGACCCCATAGATGAAGAGGATGAAGAGGAGATAGTGAAGGATGATTTTAAGAAGAGTGAAGAAGATCATCCTAAGAAGGGTCACTATTCTCCTGATTCGTAAACGAATCTGGGATGACTAAGTCTAAAAGGAAGAACTTGATCAGAAAAGCCAAGAGGAAATCAAAGAAGGCTCAAGGGATCAAGGTCACTTTCAACTCTAAGCAGAAATAATTGTTCATCTCTGCCAGATTTGAAGTGGTGAAGGCTGAAGACTCAACTATGAACTCTAGTACCAAGAGTTCTAGTTCATGTCCAACTCATTCCAGCAAAGAGAAGAAGGCTAATCAGCTATTTACCACTGCTACACAGCCTGAACCATCCAGTTCCAAGAGCAAGCCTCACCCTAAGAAGGTTGTTGCATCATCTGTGAAGATGAAGATGGAGGTGGAAAATGATCAAGTTCAGTCTTTCTCTTAAAAGAAGACTCTCAAAAGGAAGCAAATGGATTGCATCATGTGTGGTAGTACTTCTCATCTTGCTAAGGATTGCATCTACAATCCCAAAAGTACTATCCACATGATCAAAAGGAAAACTTCTGAGGAAAAGAAAGAAAAACTAGCTTCAGAAGGAAAATCTTTTCTTTTCGAAAGCTCCAAGGTGAAAAAGAAGTAAAAACTTGCCTTCAGAAGAAAGATTGGTCTTGGAAGAAAGGATGCTTCCGAAGTACTGAAGCCTACTATAGTGAAAGCAAGATCTTTCGAAGGTCTAGTCTCCAAAACCTCCAAAGTTGTCAAAACTTCCAAAGTGTTGAAGGTCAACTCTAATCTTCCAAAGATGGTGTGGAAGATGTAGGAAGACCAAGTGGCTGAAAGTTCTTCATCAACAATAGCTAATGATCCTCAAAGCTTGAACGTAGGATCACTTATTGTTACATTATCTTCAAATCACTTTGATAAGCCCAAGACCAATGAGGCTTGGGTTTTCAAATGTAACTAAACATTTCCTTTTGAGCAGGAACAACTAAAGACCAATAGGAATGTATGGATCATTGATAGTGATTGTTCTAGGCACATGACAGGCAATGGCTCTTTGCTTTAAAATTTTAAGAAAATTGATGGAGGGCCAATTGCTTTTGGAGGAGATGCTGGAGGTTACATTACTAGAATGGGTAAAGTTCAGGTATTCACAATTTTTCTATACTAATTTACTTGCAAACTTAGACTTCTTAGAATATTACATGTTCCCTAGATATGTCCAGCACATTCTCAACTGTGAACTGGGCTCACAGTTGAGGGAAACAGGAAATGTTCTAAAATTAGGACAAATGAAGCCCGACATCTTCAAGACTATAAGGAAGCCAACTGTTGGCCTCTCAAGGGTAGAAACAACCCTTGTCCCAAAAATGTTCGAGCTCATTGCTCAAGGTGACAACCTAGCAGCACCAGCTAGTGTTGAACCCACACCTTCTACTTCTCAACCACCAATACAGCCAACAATAACCATCACCTACCAAAGAAAATCCAAATGAACCCCTACACATGCTACTCAGTTTGTGCAGGCCCCTATATCATCACCCATACAAGAGGAAGTGGACACTGGAGCTCCTACTTCTCCTGAGGAGCAAACCACTCCCATCTCACCAATGATCAGTGCTAAGGTTCCTCATGCTCAGCTTGATGTGCTCACAACCCCCATAGCCTTAAGCCTTCACTCAGAGTCTCAAAACTCTAGTGAACAACCTTCAGGGGACAGTTACCATCCCCAGTCTCTTGATCTAAACCAACCACCAAACCTTGACTTCTATGATAATGAAGACATGAGATTCAGTGAGTATCATCAGTCTTTCTTCTCCACCCCTGCTCAAAGAGAGATGAGTACTCTTGTTTCTCCCATGTCTAGCCCATATCATCCACCTACTACTGAGGTGGATCTTCCTAAGTCTGCTCAGGAGGTCCATATAGAAGAGGCTATCACTTCAGCAAGTGACTACATCATTAAGACCTCAACCATGGCAACCCAGCCTATTGATACTTTAATTGAAGCTTTCATGGTGCAGGGGAAATCCAGCAGCCAAGAACAAAGTGCTGGTGATGAGGAAGAAGACCTTGGTCCTATTCTCTCATCCCCCCATGTTTCTTTTGATAAAGATGAGGGGAGTCTGAAACTAAAGGTGCAAATACTGACAAAAACATGTACCAATTTAGTCTCAAAGATAAGTCACCTAGAATCTCAAGCTACTGTCTTACAATGGAGGTTCAATGACCAGCAACTTGAGATCACCGATCTCAAGGGCAAGTTAGCTGAGAGACCACTCAGAAGAACTCAACCAGGTCTATAAGAACCTTTGGATATGACAGACCCTAAGCTCACCTATGCAAGAAGGTGATGCTACCAAAAAGGGGAAGAAAGTCCAAACAATCACAAAACCTAGGAGTTCTTCACAGAGTATGGACTTTGAGGATTGACCGCCCTCACTTGCAATTATCCATACTCAGCAACCTCCTCAAGTCTACATGGATGTGGACTTACTCATACAAAGTTTGTTTGAGGAGGGTATTCCCAGAGCTATGCCTACCCCATCTTATCACTCTGAGAATCCAATCATGGGATGGAAGTATGACATTAATAGAAGAGCTTTTGTCATCTCTAGATCTCAAGGTCAATAGGAAATTTTTAAATTTTTCAACCTAAGCTTCTATGAGAGCATCCATCTGATTGATCTTTCACTTGTCAATCCAAGTCAAAACCGACAAGCTGCAAGATTAACAGATAGGATTCAAGAAAGGGTACTAGAAGAATTCAAGATGAGGTCAAGACTACATAGAAAAAGGCTAGCAGGTGAGATTTTTAGTCAACTGGATGTTGAGGTGGACCCTAAGATTAGCTTCGAAGAGGATGCCTTGACTGAAGGCCCAGAAGTTGAACCTGTGAACCTTGAGACAGGAACTTCTTCAACACCCATTACCCTCAGTGAGGCACCAGCTGGTGAAGGTGCTTCACAGCCTCTCTCTAACCAAAGCTTGACTGTTGAACCAAGTAATGAAGGCCAAAGCTCTCTCCAATCTGAGTCACCAAGGCCTGTGAGTGACAAAGGAAAAAGGAAATTGACTCTTGAGGAGATTGAGGAGGAGGAGAGAGAAAGAGAAAGAGAAAGCTAAGGGGAGAAAGTTCAAGAGGGTCTTCAGGCTTAATGGAAGCTGCCATCAGGGCTGCCTCTAGGCCAAATACTCAGGATGATAAGTTAAGGGCAGCCATGATAAACTACTTGGGGACCAGAAACTACAATGTAGATGAACTACTCTCTCTCCCCTTAGATGAACTGAATGAACTAGCTGACAAGGAATTATCCAAGGAGAGGAAGGAGGCAGAGGATGCAACATTTCTTCTTAAAAACATGGAAGAAAGGAGACAGAAAAGGCTCAACAAGCATGCTCCTACCCTCTCCCTAGTTTAAGAAAGTCCTGAGACAGAGGTTGTGGCAACTGCATAACCTCAGGTAGACAAGGAAGCTAACAGACTGAACATGATCAACTACCTAAGTGCCATAGGACTCTATTAGGCATCTGCACTTCTTCCCTTATCATATAAGTATGTTGAATTTGAGTATCTCAAGCAGCTAGAGCAACAAGTCATCAAGGAACAAAGGTTGCTAAGAGAAACCTAAAGGAAAAAACTAAAAAGTCAAGAGCCATCACCCAAAATAGTCAAAAGAAGTCTATTGATAGGCAGAGGATGATGAGCTTCTTGAAGCTGTATGAATTCTCTAGAAAGAGGCTTGGTCTAATGTCTCTATCCACTATGCATGAGCACATTAGAGTGATCAAGGAGAAGATTAAAAAGGGAGAGCTTGTTGCTTGCATTCTCTACCAAGTCCAGCTCAACCTAAAGTTAAGGTTAAGGTTGAACCCCCTGAGACAACACAACCTGGACCAAGAGCTGCATCTCAGCCAACTTCATCTTCTGATCCACAGCAGGGTCCTCTTCCCTCTCTTTTTGAACCTGTGAGAGAAGAGAACCCAATTGAAAGAGACACAATAGAATAACCTGGTGCTGAAGACCAGTCCTCTGAGTTAAAGACTTCAAAGAGGAGGAAAAGGATGGCCATGAACAGTGTTTCCAAGAAAAAGACCAAAGCATCCACCTCTACACCTCAGGATGAGTCAGAGCATCCTAAAGTAGTGCAAAAAGAGGCTGCTCAACCAACTCCAACTCAAGTAGAGCCTCTTGCAACTGGAAGACCCATCTTGTCCTGGACTTTTGCTGCTAATCCAGATAGGTGGTATGTCATCAGAGATCAAGGAGGTTTAGATGTCTATTTCTGGCAAGACATGCTTGATCTTTCTCTACATGATCTCCATGACATGAGAAGATATTATGAGAGTCTAAGGGATTCTAACCAGATGATGAAGAAAGGTATGGTCTTAATCCTAATGAGGATTGTCAACATCTGAATAACTTCACTGTTTTGGTAGCATTAGCCTAAGGGGAGTTTGTAAGGTTATATTAGAAGGCTGATGCAACCAAAGAAGCCAAAACAACCAAGGAGCTTCCTGCATGCATGCACTGATGTACAAGGTAGAAGTTACTTCGGAAGTTTTACACTCATCACAGAAATTATTCTAAGTGTAAAATCTTCCAAAGCCAAAGACCAAATCTTTCGAAGCCAAGATGAAGTCTTCCAAAGCTTCAAACACAAAGTCTTCCGAAGCCAATGAAGTGAAGACTGATTTCTTCTGAAGACAGAGAGGACATGCTTTCTCTGGTCTACTTTTCTATAAGGCTGACTTACTTTTTGCTGCAACTTTGAAGACTCACCAACTTATACAAGTTGGTGAAAAGGTCCATGCTTTAGTAAACTGTAGATTATGGTCTTGAGTCTGTAACTTCCTACTTTGTACCTTTTATCCTTTTTGTAATATATTAGGATGTGAGCTATGGCATGTTATAGTCACTAGTCAAAAGGCATGCTGCCTTTTGACTTTACATTGATCTTGTTGTCTAGATTAATGTTTCCAGCTGGCCTTCAAAGTATGGTAGGCTGTAGGATGTAGTATAAAGTATCTCAGGTTCTTGTATTTCTTTTTATGCTTTGTAATACTTGTAAAAACTTGAGAGCAATATACAGCATCCTTGAAAACCATATTACTCTATTCTTGTTCTTAGTTCTATCTCATTTACTTGTGTCCTTAGTATCATTTACATAAACTCGGTTCCTCATTTGATCTGTTAAGTGTTCTAACACTCTCCTTATTATGAGATTAATTGTATTGACCATCCCTTAACCGGTCCTGCATATAGTCCACTTGATATTCTTCTTGTGACCCGGAAACCTTTATCCTACTTGAGGGAAACTTGACCCATGTTCCCCCTTATTATGCATTTGCCTTAGTTTTAGCTGGGCTTAGATGTGCTTGGGAGTCTTTTGATGTGAAACTTGCTTTTTCAAGTGAAGGGAAGGTAATATGTGTTCTTTTCCTTTCCTTCAACCCTTGATTATTGTATTTCTCTAATAATATTCCTTGTTGCATTAGTAGAAATGTGTCTTTTGAGTTTGATGTTTGATAAGAACATTACCGATTATGAATATTCGTCTAAGCCCTTAGTTAGGTAGAACAAAATGTCTTGGTGTTAGTTGGGCAATCTTTATACAATGAGGTTGAGTATTCTAGTGTGCTTTTTGATATGTTCCTTGATGACACACGTTGTTCTCTTGGTATTGCTACTACTTAGAAACTAAAGAAGAGGAAAAGGGAAAAATTCATTGATGTTGGTCCATCCCTTAAAAGCACCTGAACATCTATTCAAGTTTGCACTTCCTTCGCTTCCCATAGTAGCAACCTAACAGTTCTTAGCATCCCCAAGCTTAGAGAAAAAACTAAAGGCAAGGGTGAGTCTACTAGCAGGGATGGCGACGAACATTTAGTCACTAATCCTTTGCCCAAGTCATCACTTGTGATGGGGGATGCAAACGATAATCTATCTTTACATCTAAATAGTGTGTTCACAATAAGGATATGTTTAGTGATCCTCTTATCTATCATCAAGTTGTTTGCAACTTCACTCCCCCAATAAGGGGTTTTGTGTTTCTCTTATGGGGATCAAGTTGGTTCTTATTGAAATTTTGCAACTCCATAAGACCTTTGTCCCCATCCTTTTAAAGTCTACTAATAATCTTTATACGTGAAATAATATGTTGACTTAGCCTAGTAGAGAGCCTTTATTTTGCAAGGCTGAGTGTCTAATAATACACCTTTTATATCCTAAATTTTCGGAAAGGCTTCTTTATCGTAGAAGCAACATGTGGATGACATGTGTATTATGGACAAGAGGCATGCCGGAAACAATGTTTGGGTTAACGTATGGAGATTGTGGAAAAATTTGTATCATTGGGCCTGGATAAGCTTGCGCTAGATGAGGAGAGAGGAAACACTTTATTTCTAAGAAGGGAACCAGGTCCAGTTCTTGGAAGATTCAAATGTTATCTGAGCATAAATGCCAAACTTGCCTGAGCCTTAGGTGAACATTATTGTCTGATTGGGGAAGGCTTTACTAATGTACTCAATTACTTACATCATACTATTGAGTATATGCGACCCTTTTCTTGTCTTATCAAGTTTTCGCAGGCTGGGTATTGAAGAAGAAATCAAGATATGTTATTTTGCATGTTTGTAACATGTACCTTATACGTTCGTAAAAAGGACGTATATAATCTAAAGGTCAAACATTGGTTCCCAACTAATGCCACAACTTCTAAAGGTATGTCTTTTTCTTACCTTGCGCTATTGTTAATGGTGCGAACAAGTCGTTATATTGCAACATTTTAAGCATGAGGGTTTTAAATTGAATGGTCATCTTTCGCCTTTTTGGTATTAGGAAAAGTTGGAGTGGACTAACTAGCAAGGCCAGTGTTGCTATTGAAGCTGGACTCCTAACTCTATGATTTTCAATGAGCCTGATGCCATAGCTAGAGGGAAGGTTGTTGTTGATGACTAAGCTATGGATGATAAAAATGACAAGATTCTAGGCAAAGATTGTTAGATATTTTGGTGTAATTGAATTGACTAATGACCAATGTGATCATAATATCCATCAAACAAGTTAGGAGGTGCGGAGTGCATATTTGTTTGAGTTTATTATGATCTTCGATATTAAAAACCTCCTTAGGGGCTAAGCCCCTAAATAATGGGGGTTCCAAGGGGGCAATGCCCCCTTGGCGAGGGTCCGGGGGGGTGCCCCTAGTAGCGAGGCCAAGGGGCTCTGCCCCTGGCAGAAAATTTTTTATTTTGGTAAAAATGGCTTCATTAAAAAATGATTTCGAGTCGATTTTCTTGAATTTCACATGTGAAATTCAAGTGAAAAAGGCGAATTTTTTACTTGTCATTTTAAATTCAAAACAAAACTGCCAAACATGGCAGTTTTTCCGAGACTTTCCCTAAAATCGAATTGCATCATTATTCTGGTCACTCTCGCTCGAATTCTTCTTCTGGTTCACGAAATTCATACAACAAAACATACTGGTTCTTGATCTCGTTTGAGTTATATTCGATTAATTTATTCGGATGAATCGCTAAATAATCTCGATCTGAAAGCAATCTTCACGACTCTCAGATTATCCAAATTTGATTTCAAGTAATCTAAAAAGATGATGATGTTTTAGATGAACAACCTAAGAAAGTGAACACTGAGCTTAAAATAAGGAGCAATGCCTCCCCAATCATGATGTATATATTACATTACAAACAAAGTCCATTGCGATGTTTTAGGGTGTTCCGATCACGACAAGTCTTAAGGGATGCTATCGCATCGGGTTGTCCATTTTTTACAAGAGCAGGATAGGATCAATCCCCATGGGGCATCATTGCTCTAGGCTTCCCATCAATGCCAATTCTCATTGGATATCGTAAAGAACTTGGGTGGGAGAATAAGTTTTCTTGAAATATTGTTGCTTAATTTGATGTCTAAAGAGTGGAAGACCATTTGTTGTATGGTAATAATAAATACACTGTTATGTAAAGAATAAGAATGATGTGACAGAAATTGAAGCTCAGTTTTCTTCTTTTGCTCTTAAGCTTCAATGATAGTCTTGAATCTTGTTGCTCGCCTCAAAGATGATATAAATATATTAATGCATGATAGAGATGTTTTTTATATACGTTCTAAAAAAAAAATGTTAGCAAAAAGGTGAGTGTGAAGTTGGACAAGATTGTAATTTTATTTATGTTCAAAAGTTCAGCAAAAGGGTGATTGTGGCATGTCCAAGTTTGTTGTTTCATCTTTTGGTTTGTTTCGTTTAACCACCAAGTTTAGTATCTTTTGATTAGTTTAATATATAAAATATCATTGTAAAATACCAACGTCTCTTTTATTACACTTGCTTTAACTGATATCTTATTCCCTCCCTCTCTAAAACTATAAATCACTACTTTATGAAGTCATGTGACGGGATCCATTTAAAGAAATATTAATTAATTTATTCTTTGAGGATGAAGATGAAAAAGAAGAAAGTTAATAATTAGACAAATTATAATGTATTATTTTTTTAAATAATATAAAAGACGATTGTGTGTTGCATGCAAGACATATGGAGCAATTTAGTTTAACCCGTTATAACGTGTCCAACCCTTGGAAATAGAACCTAAATTAACCTGTAATATTTTAAAACAGAAAACAAAATACTCAACTTTCTCGTATGTAATTACCTCTTATAATAATTTGTACTTGAACTACAAAAAATACACAAATTTAATACTTAAGATTTTAAACAATATCTATATATCGTGAGATAAATAATTAAGAGAACTATACAAAGAAACCCAGGTTAAATACGTGAAAATAGAAACTTAATCATTACATAAAATGCATATACACACCTTTTATTTTATATTAATGTACTATTAACAGAGCCTTGAAAAATTCAAATAATTGCTATTTTTCCTACATATTGGGGGGGGGGGGGGGGGGGGGGGGGGGGGGGTAGTATTTTTTATGTTTGCAATAGGAATTTCATTCATATTGGTTATTATGATACATTTTGAGCATTATTACATTCTAGTGGTTAAGTGGTGTGTATTGTAACTATAAAGTTTTAATTTATTAAAATTTAAAAATTGATGTTAAAGAAAATGAAGTGTAGTTAACTAGCTTGCCCACTTTTAATCTATATCTTGTAAATTAGTTATTGTTATAAACATTGTGATTGCTATGAACCAAGTAAACAAGCAACCTCTAGTAGTTTAGTTTGTTACCTCAGCACCCGTGCCTTTGGTCCTACGACAAAAGTTCGTTTATTACTAAATATAGAAATATTGTTATGCAAGTGACTGCACATTCCTGAAATTAGAAAATATGCGAAATCCATATCAAAATTTGAAAATAAAATCCGATGTATATTACATTGTTGTATTAATATTGCTGTATATTACATTACATTGTTATATATTAATATTAGTTTCAATGCATCGCTATATATTAATATTTCTTTTGATCGAAAGTCAAAACCTGTGCATTGTTAATTGGTTGAAGGTAAGCAACCACCTTCAAAACTCAATCCATCAGTATTTGTCATTCAACTTCAACAGATTCATTAGGTGAGTTTCTCAAAAGCTATATTTTGTTGTCTTTGCCATGAAAATGATCCTCCATTGTACTTCAAACAGCCACAAATCTTTTGGTTTCAATTATCCTTAAAAGCTGCAAAATTCCAACAAATAGTAATTAATCATGTTGTTATAAAATTATTAATCGTGATGTTATAAAATTATATTATGTTTTTATCATGTAATGAAGTCAAAGATGTAGTCAATTGATAAACTTTAATATGTTTAATCAAATTGGAGTCATGTGAAAACAGATTTGTTATTTCATATTGTGTTAGATTATAAATCTGAGTTTCTCGATTGATCATAGGATTCTTAGTGATCATTTGATCATAGTATTCTCATTATATTTCCAACAACAGCAAACTCAATGACCAAAAATACCATTTAGTCTATCTTATAATATGTAGTAAATTTCTTTTGTATAATATGTTTTCTCCCAAACCAACCATTTTTCTTTGTACATTACATTATTTAGATGGATCCAAAGAATGTGCGGAAATTATCGAGCGATGAGTCTCACGGTGAGAAAAGGAAGACACGATCTTATCAACAGAAGCAAAATAAACAAAACTAAAGTAAAACGACAGGCGGTTCTACTAAGAAAGAGGGTTCTAAGATTTGAGTTAACTTTTAGAAGTTTGTAGACGAGGAGGGGAATACAAAGACAAAATGTAAGCATTGCTCTAGTGTATTGGTTGCAAACCTATATATAAATGGAACATCTGGATTGAAACGACATACCGAGTCATGTGAAAAGCATCTTGATCGGTTAAAAAAAAAAAGCAACCTATGTTTTAAAAAAAATGATGATGGCCCAAGTGGAAGTAGTGAAGTAAAAATATAAAAATTTAGCGGGGGAAAAACAAGAAGAACAATAGTTGAGATGTCCATACTAGATGAGCTTCCTTTTGCAACTATAGAGCACGAGGGATTTAAAAGGCTTATGAAAACCATTTGTTTTTATTTTAAGATTCCTAGCAGGTTTACAGTTGCAAGGGATTGTGTAGACATATTTTTAGAGGAGAAAGGGAAGCTTCTTAACTCTTTTTTTTGCAACGAGCAAGCCCAGGGTGTGTCTAACCACTAGCATGTGGACATCAATTCAGTGCACGAACTACATATCTGTCAAAGCACACTTTATCGATGACGATTTGGTTTTACACAAAAGGATATTAAACTTCAGCCAATATATAGCCATAAGGGGGAGGACATCGCTTGGGTAATACTTCAGTGTTTAAAAAATGGGATATTGAACATTTCCTAACAATTACTATGGATAATGCCTCTTCTAATGATACAGCCATATCAATTCTTAAATCCAGATTACCAAATGTAATGGGTGACGGGAGATACTTACATATCCGTTGTGTGGCAGACATAATAAATTTGATTGTAAAGGATGGACTGAATTATTAGGGATCGTCAATTGATCATATAAGAAAGTCATTCAATACATTAGACATTCTCCTAAATGGATAGATGTCTTCAAAAATTGTGTGCAAGATCTGAAGATTGAAAGTAAGGTAATGTTGTCTTTGGATTTGTCAACTAGATGAAACTTGACGTATGAGATATTGGATAAGGCGAGAAGTTTGAAAGGCTTTTAAAGCTTATGATTTTATAGACTCTAACTATTAGAAAGAATTAGGTGTTGATGTTCTTATAGTTATAGACTGGCATTACGCAAGACATTTGGAAAAAGTTTTAGAATTATTTAAGCGTAAAACCACAAATGCTTTCGCATCGACATAGGTATTTTATTTAAAATTTATACTTTATATTTTAAGTATTAATTTTATTTTTCATTTCATAATCTCAAATATCTTTAACTTTAACATAAACATGTGTGAAACATGTGGTAGCAAATCAATTCTTCACTGAATCAATGCATATTGATAAGCATTTATGAACGTTGAAGTGTTCAAATGACTTGGTGGTAGTACCATGCAAGATAAGTTTGATAAATATTGGAGAAAGGATAAAATATTTTATAAGCTTCTGTACTTCGCAACTATACTAGATCCTCGATGGAAAGTTCGTGTCATTGCATTTGGTTGTAACATAATATTTACGGCTGAAAAAGATGCGGGTGAAACAGAATATGACATTAAGAAAAAAGTTGACGTGATAGTTAAATATAATATTGGGAAATTGGAGATATTATTTAATTTCTATAAGGTAGCAAATGAAACTCGAAGTTCTTATGATGTGAAAAAGAAACATTGATCCTTCATCACAAGGAGATAATGAAGATAATGATTTTTTAAGTGACTTCAAATCGGATTGTGGTTTTACAATGTACAATACCAAGTCGGAATTTCAAATATATCTTGAAGATAAGGAAGGGGCCAATTATCGGAGATTTAATATTCTATAATGGTGGAAAGGTTCTTCTTCAAAATATCCAATATTAGCAAAAATAGCCAAAGGTATGTTTAAATATATATTATTAATAATTCTTTTAAGCCTTTTAATTTCTAACTTTTCCTTATTATATTTTTTAGTTTTTTAACTATTCAAGTTTCGAGTGTAGCTTTCGAGTCAGCTTTTAATACAGGTGGACAAGTTGTGAAAACACATAGAAGTTCTCTTTGCCCTCCGATTGTCGAAGCACTAATATTTTCACAGAATTGGATTCGTAAGTCAAGTAATGGAATCAAGTATAAGGAGGATTGGATAAAATTTGATGACTTTGGATCACGTAAGCTAACATACAATTTATACACAGTTCGTTAATGTAACCTTACTAATAATTGTTTATTATTTTTGTAGAAATTTCTAATAACTTGGAACCAAGTAACACAAATGTTGATAGAGTTAACCGGTAGCCGCGGGTGCATATGGAGGAATGAATGGACACAATTTTTTAGCAATTTTAATTATAAAGTTTTGGTTGGTTTTTTTAATGTTTTTTTTGTTGCTAGACAAGTTATTCTCATTGTTTTGCATATTAAGACTACTATTTGAATTTTATTTGGGTTGATCATTATTTTCTTGTTTACAATATACTTTATTTGTTTTTGTGTCGTTTAAACTGATGCTAACAAAAATAATGATGGATTTTAATCAAAGTGGATAAAAGATATTTGGAATTGTACAAACAAAATATTTCTTTTGTAAAATATTGATTATATATGATGATCATGGTTGGATAAAAGATAAATTGGAATAGTAAATTTAGCAAATAACAAAATGTTTTATTTTATTCAAACTTTTATATTAAATACAAAATGATGAAATCATTTTGGCTTGGCTTCTATCCCATCGTGGGTGCATTTGTCTATTAGCATCACGTAACCCACTAAAATTACTAGATTGCCCCACAAGTCTACCCAACATGTTTGTTTTACTTTGACCTATCCCTTGTTTTTTAGAATTTACTATGCCAACCATTAAAGTCTTTTGAAGTGGTGTTAGGTTGACCAACCATTCACCAAACCATGCTGACTGGTTTTGGTTTGAGATGATCACCTGCTAGCTTATAACCATCACGTAACATCTGCATAAGACATGAGTTTAGATTAATAGGGTATCAGGATTTCACCAATACCTGAGTACCCTAATTTGTATTTGCCTGAATCCCGATTATGGTACCTATGGCATGGTCTCGGTTATCATATTTTATAAATATTGGTTATTGGGTCGGGTTGGGAATCCCTATATGGGTCTCGGGTAACCTAGAATGATCACTCATAAATCTTGACATTGTTTCACTATTTGATTTGACTTTTACTAACCATTGCGGATTTTATAAAATTCTTGTTGGGTGCTATTTGTAATGATCCTATGTGCTTTGTTTAATTGGTTATATAGTTGTATGTTCTTTATTGATCTTGAGAGAAAATATGCCTAGTGGTTTATGTTAGATATCTTTAGGTCATTGATTTACAATCTATGTCAGCCGACTAAGAATGGTAAGTGATTAACTAGTAATATAATTGGTTTTATTAAAGTGTGCATTCTTAAGCACTAGATTTGGAAAGACGACTGTTTATGCTAGAACTTGACCTAAGCATTGTTTGATAGGATTATATGATTTCTTATGCGAGGTATGTCTACTTACTCGAGTTTAAAAGGTAGATTACAATATCTTTAAATTAGGACTACGTTATAGTTTAAGCTTTGATAACGATACCTTGCTAGTGGGTTGAGAATTATGGGATTATGGGTCTTCAGTAGAGAGTTAATATGTTTAGAGCATAGAAACAATAGTATAACTATTGATTCTTTATTGTGGAGATTTTTAGAGTGCCTAGGCATCAAGACCTAGGACTATGGGTATTTATTAGGTTAAATATTTTTAGTAATTTTAAAAGGCTAAGTTTTACCTTTAGAGGTAAAACTTGTTCTCATCTCACCCTCTCTAGACCTCACATTTTAAGTGATACCTTCCTAGATATGTTTGTTTATAAGGTTAAGTCAACCCTATGCTTAAACAACCAACCAAACTGACATCAATCTTTTAAAATGAACTAAACACCATGAATTATTATTCTATTAGAAATCACCTTTAGTGATCAACATATCATTTATGAGTATCACTAGATGATCGATTTTCTTCTATGTTGTTTGATAACCTATGCCCTAACAACCAATCAAGCAATTTTTAAAACCCTTATTAAGGATTTTTGGACAAATGCCAAGGTTAAAGTAAAAAAGGCAACACTCCTAAACAAGAAACAATCACCATCGATGCTCAAAAAGCATGCATTAATTGAACTTCAATGATGAAAAAGGTACAATTTTTTCCCTTCAAAAGCTACCAAAACAATCATCTAGGATATGGGGTTTCATAAATTCGATGGTATCATTCTATTTGTATTTGATATTATTTGTAATCATAACTTCAAGAGCAAAAGCTCAAATAAATACACTAATGAGATCCTTATGTATGGAAAGTAAATAAACACTTAGAGTGATTATAGGAATAACTAAGAAAATGATTATAGGAATAATTGAGAAATTTGCTTTCCAATATTCCCCCTCAAGTTGGAGCATGCAAGTCTTTGGTGCCCAACTTGTCAAGTAAAAACTTGAGATGTTGCATTCCTAACCCCTTTGTAAGAAGATCTATGATTTGCATTTTAGTATCGCTAGCCATGGGTTGGATTTCCTTTGAGTCAACTTTTTCTCGAATAAAATAACAATCCATCTCTACATGTTTAGTTCTTTCATGAAAGACTGGATTGTTAGCAATGTGCCTTGCCACTTGGTTATCACAAAATAATAGTGTAGGACCACATAATGTGATGTCTAACTCACTTAGGAGCCATCTTAACCATAAACCTCGCTAACGGTTGAGGTCATGGATCGATATTATGCTTTTGTGGAAGAACGGGAGATCATAGATTGCTTCTTTGTCTTTGAAGAAACAAGAGCTCCTCCAAATAAAATCAAGTATCCAGTTCTTGATCTTCTCTTGAATGGACAACCGAGGCAAATTGAGTCACTATATGTAGTAAGATTGCTACCACCTTCTCTAGACAAGAGAATACCCAGTCCAGGCGTCCTTTTTAGATACCTAAGTACCCTGTTTCTTGCATCTAAGTGATTTTGTCTTGGATCCGCAACAAACTAACTCAAGATGTTCACAGCATAGGCTATGTCTGGTCTAGTTGCTGACAGATATAAAAATCTTCCACTATTCTTCTATATCGGCTAGCATCAACCTTAGGTCCCATGTCATCTTTGCTCCAGTTGACATTTTGTTCCATTGGAAAAGGGCTTCGTTTGCATCCCTGCATACCATAATCTTCCAAAATATCTAACCTATATTTTCTTTGATTTAAAACGATGCCTTTTGAATTACAAGCCACTTCAATACCAAGAAAGAATTTTAAACCTCTCAAATCGTTGATGCTAAACTGCCTATCAAGCTTTTCTTTGGTGTCGCTAATCTTTAATGAATCATTTCCCACCATACTCACGTCATCCACATAGATGAGGTCTACTATGAAACTCTTTCCTTGCTTGAAAATAAAAGGAGAATGATCCGCCTTTGATTATTGAAAACCAAGATCAAGGAGGAACGAGGTGAACTTTTGATACAATTTTGAGACGCTTGTTTCAGGCCATAGAGAGACTTTCTTAATCTGCAGATCCTTGTTTGTACTTCTTTAGAAAATCCTTATGGAATCCCCATGTATACTTCTTCATGTAGATCTCGCTGCAAGAAAGCATTATTTACGTCAAGTTGGTGAATGACCAGTCCTTCTTGACAGCTACCTCAAGAAGAGTTCTCACTATTACTATCTTGGAAACAGGTGCAAAAGTATCATGATAGTCAACTCCATCTATTTGATTGAAACCTCTTGTAACAAGGCGAGCTTTGTATCATTCCACTTCTCCGTTGGGCTTGTATTTGACTTTGTACACCCATTTCGAGTCAATGGCCTGTTTTTAAATCCTCAAGGGTCCATGTGCCATTTTCTTCAAGCGCTCAAATCTCTTTTATCATAGCTTTCTTACACCTCTTATCCAAGATGTTTTGGTTGAGACTTGTTTCTCGTTGGTCTTCTTGGTTTTGTTTGGACTTCATTTTCTTCATTAGTTGTATGCTCATGAGAAAAACACAAATTGTCTCATCTTGATCTGTAGCCACCTGGTCGTCTAAGAAGTGATCAAGATTTGCTTGTTGTGGTGATTGGCCCATATTTGCATCTTCTTGTTGGGCTATTTCCATTTCATTCTTGGTTTAAAGCATCATCATAGTAGCTTTGATTTTAAATTCAAACTCATCAGCTTCTTCTGTTTCTTGATCAAGGCTATTGAGTGGGAATTTATCTTCATGAAATTCATCGTCTCTTGAAATAATTATTTTCCCTTTTTCAATATCAAGGATTTTGTATCCCTTTGTTCAAGGAGGGTAGCCTAGAAATACTTCGAGCTTCCCTCTTACTTCAAGCTTATCCCCTCTTGTGTTAGTGTTCCAATGGTATGTCGCACAACCAAACACCTTCATAAAATGATAATCGGTTGATAGGCACCCGTTAAGACACACTCTCCCCAAAACTTGTTAGGTAAGTTTGCCTGAAAACGTAAAGCTCGTACGATTTCAGTTAGATGTCTATGCTTACGTTCTACCACCCCATTTTATTGTGGAGTGTGAGGAAAACTTGTTTTGAGTAATATACCATTTTCTTTGTAACATTGTGACATATCATTTGAAACAAACTCTCCTCCATTGTCACTCCTAATTTCCCTAATTTTTTTCCAAATTGGGTTTTGACCATTCTATGGAACGCCTTCAAATGATTACTAGCCTCGTGCTTAAATTTAAATAGAAACAAACAAACACACCTACTATAATCAACCACCATGGTCAAAAAATAACTAGCCCCAGAAGAAGATGGTGTACGATATCTTCCCCAAATATCGCAATGTACCAACTCAAAATAACTACTAATTTTTGTAATACTAGCACGAAAGGGTTTTCTAGTGAGTTTAGCCTTTGAGAAAAAAATCACAACTTTTATTAAAATCAACATTATTGAATAAATCTATTCCACCTAACTTCTTCTCAGAAGTGTGACCCAACCTTCTATGCCAAGTATCCCCAGTTGTTATCATAGCTCTTCTTTTATTTTTGATCAACCCCATTTGCAGGACCATTGAAGGGTGGTCAATGCACTAGTTTAACAAGGTGGAGAGAGTTAGAACACTTAGCAGATCAAATAGGGAGCCGACTTAGATGAAACAAAGAACACTTAGTGAATGAACAAGAACAATAACAAGAACAAGATAATTTGATTTTCAAGAATGATGTATATTGCTCTCAAGTTCTTACAAGTGTTGCAAAGCTTAATCCTAAATACAATTACTTGAGATACTTTATACTACATCCTACAGCCAGCCATACATTGAAAGCCATTTGAAAACACTAATCTAGACAACAAGATTAATGTACAGTCAAAAGGCAGATTACCTTTTAACTAGTGACTATGACATGCCATAGCTCACATCCTTATCTATTACAAAAAGGATAAAAGTACATAGTTGGAAAGTTATAGACTCAACACCTAAATCTACAGTTGATAAAAGCATGGACTTTTCACCAACTCATGCTAGTTGGTGCGTCTTCAGAGATGGCAGCAGAAAGGTGTTTCAACTTCTGTCAAAAGTATGTCAGAGAAAACATGTCTTCTCTGTCTTCAGAAGAAATCAGTCTTTGGCTTCAGAAAACTTTGTCTTTGAAGCTTCAAAAGACTTCATCTTTGGCTTTGGAAGAATTTGTCTTTTAGCTTCGGGTGATTTGATACTTAGCCTAATTCATTGAGTTATATCAAATCTTCTAAAGTACTTTCCTAGTACTTCATATATGCATGTTGAGAGCTCTTTGGTTGTTCTTTGGTTGCATCAGCCTTTAAGTATATTCCATACAAATCCACCTAGGCTGATGCTACCAAAACTGAAGAGACCTTTGAGTCTAGATCTTCATCTGTTGATAGTCCTCATCAGAATCAAGGCCATTTCCTTCATCATCAGTTGGTCAGGATTCCTCAAAATCTTAAAGTATATCCTCATGTCATAGAGATCATGCAGAGGGAGATCAAGAATGTTTTTCTAGAAGTACATGTCTTGACCTCCTTGATCTGTAGTGACATACCATCTGTCTAGGTTAGTAGCAAACACCCAAGACAAGATAGGTCTCTTAATAGCAAGAGGCTCTACTATGAGTGGACTTTGTTCAGCAGCCTCTTCTTGAGCACCCTCAGGATGTTCTGACCTATCCTAATGTATAAAGGTGGATGCCTTAGACTTCTTCTTCTTCTTTTCCCTTCTTACGGCCATCCTTTTCCTCTTTTTGTACTTTAACTGAGAGGATTTGCCTACAGTACCAGATTGTTCTTGTTTGTCCTTCTCAGTTGAGTCCTTATCCATCACAAGTTCAAAATGAGAAGGATCAGGACCCTGCTGTGGATCAAAAGATGAAGTTGGATGTGATGCAACACTAGGTCCAGGTTGTGTTGTCTCTTGGGCTTCAACCTTGACCTCAGCTTCAGGTGCAACATGACTTGGTGGAGAATGCAAGTCAAACTGCTCACCTCTTTTGATCTTCTGCTTGATCACTCTAATGTGCTCATCCATAGTGGATAGACATTAGACCAAGTCTCCTTCCGGAGAATCCATACAGCTTTAAGAAGCTCACCATCTTTTGTCTATCAGCAGACTTCTTTAGATTTGCTCTAATAGTGGCTCTTGACCTTGCAACCTCTTCCCTCATCTTCCTCTTAGTAGCTTTTTGCACTTTTCGCACCTATTGTTCAAGCTACTTGAGGTAGTCAAACTCAATGTATTCATATGATAAGGGAAGAAGGTATGCTGTCTAATAAAGACCTGTGGCACTCATGTAGGTTATCATGTTTTGCCTGTCTTGTTCCCTACCTACCTGAGTTTGTTGCTTAGTAGCCACAACCTCTGCCTCAGGACTTTCCTGAACTGGGGAGAGGGTGGGGGCATTATAGAGTCTTTCTCTCCTCCTTTCTTCCTTGATCTTAAGGAGCAATTCTACATCCTCAGCTTCCCTCCTCTCCTTTGACACTTCCATGTCAGCCAGTTTATTTAGTTCATCAAAATAGAGAGAGATGAGTTTATTAACATTGTAGTTTCTGAACCCTAAATAGTTCAATCTGGCAGCCCTTAACTCATCATTTTAAGTGCTTGGCCTGGGGGCAGCCCTGATAGCAGCTTCTATGACGCCAGGGGTCCCACTTGAACTCTCACCCCTTGCGTTCCTCTTCCTCTCTCTCTTCTCCTCCTTAATTTCCTCAGAGGTCATTTTCCGCTTCCCTTGCACACTGACAACTTTAAAGGAAATGCCAATAGGCTGGGTTGCCATGGTTTGAGGTCTTAAAAATGTAATTACTTGTAAAAGTGAGAGCCTCTTCAGTATGGACTTCCTAAACATGTTCAGGGAGGTCCACCTCAGTTGTGGGTGGATTATGTGGCTGGATATGGGCGATTCAGGAGCACTCATCTCTCCTTGAGTAGGAGTGGAGAAGAAAAACTCATGGTACTCACTGAAACCCATATCCATATCATCATAGAATTCTAGGTTGGGGATTGGTTGGTTGAGATCTAGCAGCTAGGGATGGTAGCTTTCCCCTGAAGGTTGATCACTAGAGTTTTGAGACTCTAAGTAAAGGCTTAAGGCCGGGGTAATGAGCTCATCAGCCTGAGCATGAGGAACTTCAGCACTGATCATAGAAGTAATAGGAGTTATCTGCTCCTCAGGAGAAGTGGGAGCTCAAGTGTTCACTTCTACCTGCATGATTGGTGATTTGAGGGCCTGCACAACCTGAGTAGACTTACCAGGGGTTCGTTTGGATTTTTGTGGTAGGTGATGGTGATTTGTGGCTGTGTGGGTGGTGCAGATATGGAAGGTGTGGGTTCAACATTGGCTTGTGTTGCCAAGTTGTCACCTTAAGCAATGAGCTCTAACATTTTTGGGACCAGGGCTGTTTCTACCCTTAAGAAGCCAACAGTGGACTTTCTTATTTTCTTAAAGATGTCGGGCTTCATATGTCCCAGTTTAAGAGTGTTACCTGTTCCCCTTAACTGTGAGCCCAGTTCACAGTCAATAATGTATTAAACATATCTAGGGAACATGTAATACTCTAAGGAGTCCAAGTTAGCAAGCAAGTTTGTATAAACAAATTGAGAATACCTGAACTTGACCCCTTGAACAATTCCATGAACTATGTAGGATAAGTCCTCAAGAATTTGATCCCAACCCCCATGTTTGTTAAATAGAGAGTAGATAACCACATGGAGGAGGTACTTTCATTGAAATGAGACCTTACCCTTTTTGAATATTCTTACTGAGTAGTCCCTTTCATAGCCAATCTGTCAAAATGAGTTGTTTACAACAAATTTGGGGAAGAACAATTCACCTTCTTCATCATCCAGCCTTAGATGAGAGTTGATGGTGGCTAGAGTGATAAAAATTGTCTTCACCCGCACTGTGGCAGACAATGCCCTCTCACCGTCCAAGATGACTTCTTTGAAGGTCCTTAAGAACTTCAAAAGTTGATCTTCATACAAAGGAGGGTCAATGGTAAGTACGGTGAGGTAGTTTGAAAGAGAAAAGAAGCGGAAAACATTTGAGAAACCTGGATCTTTCTCAGATGATAACAGAGCAACTTGGTTGTGTTGCCTAAGTAACTGCATGGAAACATCAGGTTGGTTTTGGGGATCAGGGTTGGCCGTTTTTTAGTAGCTTAGAAGTGAAGGAAGATAAGAACAAAGGCGGTTTGTGGGTGAGTTTAGGTTATAAACTTTTACAGATGAAGAAGAAAGTGAAAGAGGGGAACCGTTAAAAGTATATTTATATGAATTGGATTTGAGACAAAGTTAATACGAAAGGATAAACTTTGAAATCCAGATATTGGTCCCACCTCTTAAAAAGTGCCCAAAAATGTAGTTTTCTTGGAAGTCTAAAATCTTTCGAAGGTAATTTGTCTTCGGACGCTTTGAGAAAACTTCCGAAGCCAATTTGACTTCGGAAGATATTCCTTAGCTTTTCAAGAATTTGCTTCAGAAGAAAATTACTTAGAGTACTTTTACTTCCTAGATAAATTTTTCTTCGGAAGATATCAAATATCAGAAATTTTATTCAAAGAGATAATAACGCTTCCGACACTTAATTGCTTTCGGAAGAAAATAATCCTTCAATACATATAAGTACTTGGTGACAAATATAAGCTTCGGAAGATATATCAGAATTTCTTCCGAAGGTTAATTCCTCAGAAGTAGTTATTTGTTTTGGAGACATAACTTTCTTCCAAAGACAATTTGAATTCTTCCGAAAGAAAACATATCCAAAATTTTCAAAATTTTAAGGAATATCATTTTGAAAAGTTCCTTCCAAAATAAACTGGGCTTATATGGTGATGATACAGACAACTTAAGACACACATATTAAAAATAATCTTGACTTTAGTTTAAGAAAATCTACTCAAAGTTAATCATCCCAATAACTGATACAAGATATTTAAATCTCTGCTCATTAAAAGCTTTTATGAATAGATCATTATATTATTCATTTGTGTTAACTTTGACCAGTTTTATCAATCCTTTTTCAAAATTATCTCTAATCAAATGATACCTGATGTTGATGTGTTTTGTCTTTGAGTGCTGCACATGATTCTCTGTAATAGAGATAGCAATGTTGTTGTCTATATGGATGGGAGTCTCCTTGAAATTGAATCCATAGTCCAGCATCTGATTCTCAATCCAAAGCACTTGAGCATAACATCTTGCAGCAGTAATGTATTCAGCTTCAGTAGTTGATGCAGACACACAGGATTGTTTCTTGTATTGCCGTGAGACTATCCTTCCACCAAGAAATTGACATCCCCTAGATGTAGACTTTGCAGTCATATTACAACCACCATAGTCACTATCTGTATAGGCATACAGATTGAAGTCAAAATTCTTTGGATACCAAAGGCCTAGTTTGGGATCACCTTTGAGATATCTAAGAATTCTTTTGACAGCAACTAGGTGTGACATCTTGGGGTTGGCTTGATATCTTGCACAAATACATGTAGCAAACATGATATCAGGCCTACTAGCTGTGAGGTACATAAAAGACCTAATCATAGCCCTGTAGAGATGTTCATCAACACACTCCCCCTCAATATCAGGTCCTAAAGAGTGGTTTCTAGCTATGGGTGTCTTAGCAACCTTGCACTCAGTCAGATGAAATTTGGTAAGTATGTTTTGCATAATCTTTGACTGTTATAAAGATGTCATTGTCAACCTTCATCACTTGAATTCCTAGAAAGAAATTGAGTTCTCCCATAGCACTTATTTCAAATCTATTCTTTCTCAGCTTCTCAAAGTCTTTGCAGAGCTTCGGATTAATTGACCCAAAAATGATGTCATCTATATAAACTTGAACTAGCATCAAGTCATTTCTTGTTCATTTAATGAAGAGTGTTCCACTAATAATACCCCTCTTGTATCCATACAAACAGAGATACTGTGATAGAGAATACCACTTCCTTGGAGCTTGATGCAACCCGTAGAGAGCTTTGTCAAGATTGCAGACATAATCAGTATGATCTGGGTCTATAAAGCTAGGTTGTTGTTTGATATACACTTCCTCATCAGTCACCCCATATAAGAAGGCACACTTGGCATCAAGTTGGTAGACCTTGAAATCCTTGGATGCAGCAAAGGCTAGGAATATTCTAACAGCTTCAAGTCTTGCTACAGAATCAAAAACATTTGTGTAGTCAATCCCTTCTTCTTGTGTGTATCTTTGAACAACTAGTCTTGACTTATTCTTGATGACAAATCCCCTATCATCTTTCTTATTCCTAAATACCCACTTGGTACCTATAGTAGTATTCCTTTGAGAAAGAGGACATAGATTCCAAACCTTTTGTCTCTTGAATTGAATCAGCTCCTCCTGCATTGCTTCAACCCAACTTTCATCCTTCAGAGCCTCATCAATCTTCTTAGACTCAATCTGGGACAAGAAACAAGATTGAAGACAAACATTTTTGTCATAGGTTTGTCCTGTTGTTCGCACCCCTGCCTCAACATTTCGAGTGATATTTGTGGTAGGATGAGACTTGTGGATTCTCAGTTAAGGAATCATAACAAGTTGGTTGGATAGATCTAAATTGGTGAAATTCAGATCTGGTGCTTGAGAGTCATCCACCACATCAACACGCTTATCAAGAGAAACTTGATCCAATGAGTGTGTCATATCATTAATGTTGTCTTCTATGGAGTGGTTATCAGTATTAAGAAATTCTTGATCACTATCACCACCTCCATCTCCTCCTACATTAGAAATTCCTTTATTTGTATTTTGTGCCTCTGTGCTGGAATTTATAGGCACCTCAGATGTATCAGCTGAAGAATTTGTCATGGTTGTGCTGACAGGATTTCCAACTGTAGGGCTAGTTACCACTGGAGCTAAAGTAGTATGAACACTTGGACTTCTTAGCTCAAATCTTGGATCACAATCTCCTGTTCATAAGGTACCTATAGATCCTGAAACATCTTCATAAAATTTGTTAAAACAATTGGTAACTAATTCAAGATCAAATATCCAATTAGGACTAGAACCTTTCACACTAGGTGTGTGCTCATTGAAGGTCACATTGGATGACTCCTCAACTACTCTAGTTCTGAGATTGTATACTCTATAAGCCTTAGCTTGGGACAAGTATCCAATAAAATGTCCATCATCTGATTTCTCAGCAAGTTTGGCTATTTGATCCTTGGTATTCAAGATGGTGCAAGGACATCCAAATGATCTGAGGAAACCAATGAAAGGTCTCCTTTTCTGCCACAGTTCATAAGGAGTCTTACCATGAGTCTTGACTACTAAAACTCTATTTTGCACATAGCAGGTAGTGTTGACTGCCTCTACCCAGAAGGTGATGGGCAGTTTAAAGTCAGATAACATGGTTCTTGCAGCTTCAATAAGTGTCATGTTTCTCCTATCAGTAACACCATTTTGCTAAGGAGGCCTGGGAGCACTGTATTGTCTTGTAATACCCTTCTCATAAAATGCATCAAGGACTTGGTTCTTGAATTCGATTCCTTGATCACATCTTATGATTTTGACCTTGTGATCATATTGATTCTTAATTTTCAGAATGAAACTCTTCAAGATCTCAAGGGTCTTATCCTTAGTTCTAAGGAAAAAGACCTAAGTGTATCTTGTGAAGTCATCTGTGATCACCAAATAATATGAGATCCTTGCTAGACTCATTACACTGGTGGGGCCAAAGAGATCCATATGTAATAAGTGTAGGGGAGTAGTGATGGAGTTCATTTCCTTTGGCTTGTGAGACACTTTGTGTTGTTTCCCTTTCAGGCATGCATTCTTTGGCATTCCAGTTACCAAATCATTCTGAATTAATTTATCATGTTCTTAAAGTTCACATGGAATATTCTTTTATGCCAGAGGAAAGACTCTTCACTATTTTCTTTAGATAGAAAGCAAAAAACTTCTCCTAAAGGGGATGTTTCCTGCAAATCCATCTTGTACATGTTCCCTTTCCTGGGGGCTTTGAGCAGGATATGTTCTTGAGAAATGACCACCCCAGGCTTGAGAATAAAGAACTCATGCTCAGTAAAGAGCATGTTATGTCTCTGGTCACAAAATTAAGATACACTCAAGAGATTGTACCCAAGCTTCTTAACAAAATTTACCTTCTTAATATTGAGCTTACCATTTATGACCCTGCCCCTTCCAGTAATGTAACAACTTGATTCTCCTCCAAAAGCAACTGGCCCTCCATCAATTTTCTTAAAGTTTTGAAGCAAAGAGCCATTGCCTGTCATGTGCTTGGAGCAGCCACTGTCAATGATCTACATATTTTCTTTGGTTTTTAGCTATTCCTACACATAAAGAGATGGTTAGTTATATTTAGAAGCCTAAGCCTCATTGGTCTTGGGCTTGTCAAAGTGAACTGAAGATAATACAATAGTAATTGATTCTATATGCAAGCTCTAAAAATCATTTGTTGTTGTTGATGAAGAACTTTCAGTCACATAGCCTTCCTTCATCTTCCACACCATCTTTGGAAGACTAGACTTGGCCTTTACTAGTTTTGAAGTTTTGATGACTTCAGAAGTTTTGGAGACTGAACCTTTGGAAGCTTTTGCATCCACTGTAGGGAAGTTTTGATGACTTCGGAAGCATTCCTTTCTTTCAAGACCAAATTTTCTTCCGAAGGTAAGTTTTCACTTATCTTCTTCTTCACTTTGAAGCTTCAGGAAGGAAGAGATTTTCCTTTCATAGTTATCTTCTTCGTCTTCTTCTCAGAAGTTTTCTTCTTGGTCATGTGGATAGTACTTTTGGGATTGTAGAAGCAATCCTTGGCAAGATGAGAAGTAGTATCACACATGATGCATTTTGTTAACATGCTTCTGAGAGTCTTTTTCTGATAGGAGGTTGAGCTTGATCACTTTCCACTTCCTTCTTCATCTTCTTAGATGATGCAGCAGGCTTTTTAGGGTGAGGCTTGCTCTTGGAACTGGATGGTTCAGGCTGTGCAGTGGTGGTGCACATTTGACCAGCCTTCTTTTCTTGACCAAGATGATTTGGACATGAAAACTTGCTTTTGCTTAAAGTTGAAGGCGGCCTTGATCTCTTGGGCTTTCTTTGACTTTCTTTTGGTTACCCTTATCAAGTTCTTCCTTGTAGACTTGATCATCACTGGTTCTTTCTTCTCTCCAGGAGAATAATGTCCCTTCTTAGGATAACCGTTATCACTCACCTCAGGTTCATCCTTTATTATCTCCTCTATATCTTCAACCTTCTCTTGGATAGAATCAATAGGAGACAGCTCATCTTGACAAGTTCCACATCTTGGAGATCTAACAAATAGGAATGTGTGTGAAGGAGCTATCTCACTTGACCCTAGTCCCTACCTGTTCTGATAATAAATCTTTGCATGAAATGATGAGGATGTTATGTTCTTGAAGGTTTCCTCTTCAAGAACACATTTTCTGCCTTGGCTTTGCTGATCACAAGCTCAGTATGGCATTCAGTTAATTGGTTATGAGATCTTTGATTTGAGTCCTGTAGTTTGTATACTCATGCTTAAGAGTAGAAATGGTTTCTCTAAATCTTCAATTTTAAGTTTATAACCATTTTCTGCTCTTTTAAAATCAGCTTTTAAAATGTTTAAAGACTCAAGGTCAGATCTCACTTCCAAGTTGTAGGACCTATACATATTCACTTTAGCAATGCATGCAGGAGTCCAAAGATGTTCTAATACCTTGGCTTCTTCATGATCAGCCATCAGTGCTTGGTTTGGAGAAGTATCTTCTACCTGAAAGCTCTAGTCAAAACCTCTTTCTTTAATAGCAACAGAAGCATGTTGTTTTGGTTTGCTTGGCTTCTCAGTTTTAGGAGCTGCATCAGTGTAGTTTGGTTTGGATTGTGCTTGGCCACTATTTGTCCTCGGTGCCTTCACTCTCTAACAAAGTTTCCCATTTGGTTATAGTTGTAACATTTCACCTTACTTTTATCCAGCCCAAACTTTCCACTGGCCACATTGCTTGGGAACTTCCTTGTTGTTCTATTGTGGAACTTCTTGGCTCTGTGAGTGAAGAGAGCCATCTATTGAACGATCTCCATGTATTCCAGATTATCTGGATGGATGCAGTCCAAGTCTTTAAGAGTGAAAAGAAAGTTTCCATAGCTTTCATCAGCAGACGTAAAGGCTTGAGCAGAGCTTGTCTCTTGGAATGGGCTTCCTTAGATGTAGCTCTCCCTTGGTGTCTCAGGGAAGGTGATGAAAGGTCCCTTTTGTGAGTTTTCAGGGAAGCAGATGAGATGATGTTGTGATTCTCTGTTATCCCTTTCAACTACATGAATGACTGAACTCTGCTGATTGTTGAAAGAGCTGCTTGATGGATTTTGCAAGTTCATCTCCATCTGGTAACCACTAAGGATACCATACAGCTCTGTGAGAGTAAGAGTGGAGAGGTTCTCAGTTCTCTTGATGGCCACACAGTAGTGAGTCCATTTTTTGGGAAGAGAGAACATGAACTTTCTCATTATGTCCTTATTCTCAAGCTTGACTACATACCTGAAGTATTGTTAAGTCATGGTTTCACTTGTCTTGTAGGTGAAGTTCTCAAACTGCTGCTTCATAATGTCTTTCTTGTTTTCATTGGCTTCCTTAGACCCCTCATACATGAGCTTTAGTGCATCCCAGAGTTGCTTGGTAGTTTTGCACTTCTTGAAGCCTCTGTATATGGAGTTTGGAAGAGCAGTTTGGAGAGTGGTCATGGCTTTCTGATCTACATCTATTTTCTTCCATTCTTCTTTAGAGTAGTCAGACATTTCCTTTGGAATCATCTCACATCCACCAGTGGCTGAAGAGGTTCTTCGGATGTGATGTCCTTCAATAACATATCTCCACATCCTACTGTCTTGAGACTTGATGAACCCTTCCATATGTTGGCATAAAGTATCAAAGTCATCAGGACTAATCAGTGGAGACTTTGTCATGGTACTGGTTTCCATATCAGCCTTAGAGATAGCTACCATTTGAGTTAATAAGTGTTTTGTGAAACTAAAGAGATATAAGATGGTGAGATCTTACAATCAAGAGCCAAAAATGCTCTGATACCAATTGCAAGACCATTGAAGGGTGGTCAATGCAATAGTTTCACAAGATGGAGAGAGTTAGAACACTTAGCAGATCAAATAGGAAACCGGCTTAGATGAAACAAAGAACACTTAGTGAAAGAACAAGATACTTTGGTTTTCAAAAATGATGTATATTGCTCTCAAGTTCTTACAAGTGTTACAAAGCTTAATCCTTGATACAAGTACTTGAGATACTTTATACTACATCTTATAGCTGGTCATACTTTGAAGGCCAGCTGGAAACACTAATCTAGACAATAAGATCAATATAGAGTCAAAAGACATATTGCCTTTTGACTAGTGACTATGATATATCGTAGCTTACATCCTTGTCTATTACAAAAAAATAAAAGTACATAGTTGGAAAGTTACAGACTCAACACCTTAATCTACAGTTGACAAAAGCATGGACTTTTCACCAACTCATGCTAGTTAGTGTGTCTTCAGAGATGGCAGTGGAAAGGTGTTTTAGCTTTTGTCAAAAGTATGTCAAAGAAGACATGCCTTCTCTATCTTTGGAAGAAATCAGTCTTTGGCTTCGGAAGACTTTGTCTTTGAAGCTTCGGAAGACTTCATCTTTGGCTTTGGAAGAATTGGTCTTCTGGCTTCGAAAGATTTGATACTTAATATAATTCATTGAGTTATATCAAATCTTCTGAAGTACTTTCCTAGTACATCACATGTGCATGCTAAGAGCTCTTTGGTTGTTCTTTTGTTACATCAGCCTTTAAGTGTATACCTTACACCATTCGATATCGACCACCTTTCCGATTACCCGCACCAATTAGTCCCTCGTGTTGAGTATCTGCATGTAACAAAAGTTTGGGAAAATGCTATTGAGCATTGAAGGCTTTTGGTTAACCTTCCTACAGATAAAAAGTTGTACTTAAAATTTGGAACATAAAGGACATCTCTTATCTCCAAACCTTGCCTTAAATACAATCACCCTTCCCTTTTACGAGTATAGCATCCTCGTTAGGAATGATAACGGGTTCTTCATATTCGTTATCGGTCCTGTTTTTAAAGGCATTGATGTCATAGGTAATGTGTTCGGTGGCTCCCGAGTCAATCACCCATTCATCATTTTGGTCTTTAATACCTATCATATTTGCATTCCGAGGGGTATCTTTGTTGTCTTCACCTACAACATGTTTCAAGAGTGCTTGAATTCGTTCTTTTGTCAAACCTGGTATGAAACTAGAATCCATTTCGTCACATGCGGCTTTGGGCCTTGAGTCTTCACGTTTTCCCTTATTTCCCGACCAGCAATCCGGGTACCTGATCCTCTTGAAGCAGCCATCTCTTTTATGTTCATCCCTCCCACAAAAGTCGCAATGTTCAGTCGCATCTCCTCGCTTCTGCTCCTTGGCGATGTTCTTCTCACGTCTTTGATTTACTTCACGTCGTCTAGCAGCATAGGCCTTGAGAGCTATTTGTTCGGTCCTAGGTTTCCTATCATCCGATATCGATCTTTGTCTTTCATCTTCAGCTGCAAAATGATATGCATTATTGAGAGGTGGTGTGTGTTTCATGGCCAAAATCTAGATTCGAATAATAGAAAATCATCATCCAAGCCCTTTAAAAACTCATATAATCTTTCTTTTTCTTTGTGCTCATATAATCTCTTTCCGACATTGCACGTACAACCATTGTAAGTACATCGAGGGGTGGGAGATATGGATTGAATTTCATCCCAAAGCCTGCGTAATTTCGTGTAGTAGGCCGAAACAAACGTCCCGTTCTCTTGTGTAAGGGTGAGTGTTTGTTTCAGCTCGTATTCCCAAAGGGTGCTCTCCTTCCCAAACCTTTCATGTAGATCGGTCCAAATCTCAGAACTAGTGTTCGCATACTTCACACTACTTCTGATATCCTTCTTCATTGCTGTTGTCAACCACCCTTTCACTATGGCATCTGCTCGTATCCATGCCATGTATTCTAGTGCTGATTTGTCTGGCTTCTTAATCATCCCATCAACAAAGCCGACCTTATTCTTGGTGAATAACAAGTTAAGCATTTCTTGTAACCAATCTCCATAATTTGTTGGCATTGAGATTGCCATTCACATGCATTTGTTTCGGATAATCCAACGCATGAATGTAAAACGGAGAATTCGAATCCATCAATCCTTTGTTCTTTGATTCTGGTTTGTCGCTGGCCATCTAGTGGGAAACAATCGGCCGATTAGAATTTGTTAATTGACTTGCTCTGATACCATCATAAAGTCGATGGTATCATTTCGTTTGTGTTTGATATTATTTTATGATGATAATTACAAGACTAAAAGCTCAAATAAATACACCAATGAGATCCTTATGTATGGAAAGTAAATAAACACGTAGAGTTATTGTAAGGATAATTGAGAGAATGATTGTAGGAATAATTGAGAAATTTGCTTTCCAATATGATGGAGGTATGAACAAGGCTACCATATTCCAAAAACGTTTTGGACCTAAAAGGAAATTTTTATTTGAAGTTATTCGTAAACGTTTAATTAAATATAGTACCGACTAGGATCAAGTTCTTGAAAGAGTTCAAGTATTTATCCATGGTCTTATAAAAGGTAACAATTTTAAATTTTCAAGTTTTTGCTTGAAGACTTGCGAGTATTAGCAATGTATAAGTGTAATAGTAGGAAACTAGCCCTTTATCCTAGGTTTATTATTGTTGCTACGGGGATACATCGAGAGGAGATCTAGATCATTACAACGTTTGAGGAGGTAGACCAATCACACTTCAACTTCCCTAATCTTCTATTAAGTCTCTACGTTAATATATATACATTTTGAGAAAAATTAAGATCAGAGGTAATATTATGCTAGAGATTGTTTATATAAGAGTAGTCACTCCCTAAGATTCTCTATATAAAAGACATTATGGGCTGTTTGATTCATCAGTCGCTACCTCATATTCTTCTTTATTTTTGATACGGGAAGATCCATGTTAACCTGTAGGTTTCACTATAGAGTTCGCCCAGACATAGAGAAAATCCCCATGTCTAGAACGCATAGCAATTTCTCCTATGCAAATTTATCTGGAACGTCCAGTTGTATTGGCGCACAACTTATACGGACGGAGCATCCAATTGTGTTAAAGCACAAAATATTTTCTAGGGATCGCTCCGGCTATAGTAAAAATTCTAGTTGTGCTTAAATACAACACACTTTTTGATATTGCTCCAGCTTTGACGGTATGTTCTATTAGGTTTTAGCACAACAATTTTTTTGGAATCGCTATGGCTATGGCTACGGCGGAACAACTAGTTGTGTTTAAGCACAATTCATTCGTTCCTTAGCCAAATGGAGATGCACTTCTCGCAAGTTCCATTGTTTAATGCTGCATATTTTTCAGTAGCATTTGAACTTTATTATATAGTACGTGTTTAGTGTGTCTCCAAATGAGCAGACGTATAAGCTGTACAAACATTTGACATTGATTAGTATGCTGCATACACTAGTTGTAGCCTCATGACATCTAAAGCTGTTAAACTGTGTTAATAATAATTGGGTGTTCAAACACTTTTTTAATAATATTCGCCTGACTTGAGCTTCGAAGATGATCAGCTCGGGCTAACATACGATCCTTTTGGAGGTTAAGACTTTATGAAACTTTGCTAAACCTTGCGTTTTAGGTATAGATGCCTTCAAGTCAAACAAACAGTACCGGATTTGGAGTGTGGAGCATCCACTTTGATAGTCAAAGCGACATCCTTGTTCAGCAAAACAATTTAGGCTCTCTCTTCTGATAATATTCTTTAGTGGATCTTTGGCAACGACATTTTTATTATCTTTCTTTATCACTAGCCTTAACCCTCTCACGTTTAATGGCAACACACCAAGCACTTATGTGACGGAACAATGATTCAACAGTCAATTTTATAAGCGGTTTGGCCAAATCAAACATTTTCCTTTGTGTTAATTCTAGCGACAATTAAAGTCTTGTTTTAACTATATCAACTTGTATCTGGAGTCGAGGATCGAGAGATGAAGGACCGAAGCTGAAGGGTGTTTCTTCAGGAGGAGATCAAAATGAGGCATCAAATCGTCATTCAGAAATCATATTCTTTTCCTCTTAGTATTTCCATGCACCACGTTGTTAGTAACTATGTAACAGTGATAAGCCCATAGTTATTAGTCTTGTTGTATCTTGACATTTGCATGATAATTGATACCCTAAGGTCGGATCGAACAGGAGATAAGCCACTTGATGCTACAGAATAATCCATAGATGTAACTAAATGATTCAAATATGTGAAAGATGTAAGAAATAATCCAGTGCGGAAATGAAGTTGAACCAAAGCCGAACAGATCAGAATAATGCCAAGATGTACTTAAGAATAACCCAGCACTAAAAATGAAGAGGAACCTAAGCTAAATTGCACACTGGGTTGAGAAAACATAATAATGAAATTGCTATAACTTCCATTTATATTTGTTTACGTCCTTTTGGATACTATACACATCATGCTATGTCTTTTTTAATATTAATCAAAATTTATAATACAAAAGACACATATTTTAATCATTTGGTATACACCTTTTATGGCATCTTTAGTGGAGTATAATTTTATTTTGTGTAATCAACAACTTGATTAAAACAGTTAATGGTCTGCACATATGCAAAGATTCAACAATAGACAGGCCAAAAACCAAAGAGAGGACTTATTTGACTTGATTCTAACCAAATTTTATTCAAAGATTATGGCAGCAAAAAGTTGTAAAAGACACTGGAACATCAGTTAGTTTCGGATGAACATTGTGATAATCGTTCTGTTTGGTTTGTCTCCAAGTACGCTAGTAATATTTGTTCCAGTGACGATTACAATGGTGTTGTTTGTTAGATATTTTAGTGTAATTGGATTGACTAATGACCAATGTGATCATAATATCCATCAAAAGGTCAGGGAGGTGCGGAGTGCACGCTTGTTTGAGTTTATTATGATCTTCGATATAGAATACCTCATAAGTAACGGGGGTTCCAAGGGGGCAACGCCCCCTTGGCGGGGGTCCGAGGGCAGCGCCCCTGGTAGCGGGGTCAAAGGGGTGGCAGCCCCTTGCTGGAAATTTTTTATTTTGGTAAATATTACTTTACTAAAAATACATGAAAATTTGATTTTTTTAAAATTTCACATGTGAAACTCGGGGGTTAAAACAGTAAAGTGTGTATTTGAAAACTGCCGAAGGTAGTTACTCCATTTCTTTAATATTTCAAATTTGTACACGAATTGGTCACGCTCTTTTCTTCTTCTCTTCTAGTTCACAATCTTGACACTCACACGAATTCATAATATAATTCTTGAACTTGAGTTTTATCCGATTGAACATTTGGTATGAACCCAAATAGTTTCAATCTGAAAACGAACTTGTGACTCTCAAATTTTCCAAGTTATCGATCATCTTATTACTATACCTCTGTATTGTTGGACGTGTGTGGTAGTAATGATGTCTTTGCGGTTATTACGACCAGAGAAGCAAGTCGAAGAAAGGAGCAGACTTCGATTGCCACCGAAATCAAGCAAAAAACATACTCGTTCTTGCTCAGTTGCTTCCATTGATACCGATCGACTTCTACAAGATGATAGCGGCTTCTCTACTAATGGACCTTAGCTACATTGGTATTTCCAATATATTTCAAGACGTACGTTCATTGGATAAAGGTGACCACAGTGGGAGGTTTGTGTTGAATAACGAACCAGTAGGCCCAGATTAAGTTTTGGTGTTAATGGCTGCTTTGTACACATCGGGTTGAAATCTTAACCCGGTTAATGTTCCCAACCGGGTCGGGTTTGGGTTAATGATTTTGAGTTTTCAGGTCTATTGAAGAGGAGTAAAAAATTTAATATTTTAGAAACAAGAAAATACAAATATTCAACTTTTATTATCTTTTAATATTTTAGAAACAACTCAACTTTTATTATTTTTTTAAATTTTAGAAACAAGAAAATACAAATATATTACACTACCATAAATCTAGGAATCACGATGCTAATACAATTTATTTTTTAACTTTATTCGATGTCGTCGTCGTTTAGTGTTTAGTCTTCGTTTGAATCATTGTTGTCAACGCGTAGAGACAAATCATAGGTGATTCCTTCGTAGAGTGGAGACGATCGTACTGATTGTACCTCTTGATTCTGTATTAATTCTTCAAATAATATTTAATCTTCGGCAATTGATCTATCATGTATCCATTCCGCCGTGTCCAGGTGGTCTTTAAACTAATATACATATCTCGTCATTGGAGTTAGTCTTGTTTATCCTACTACTAACAAAAAATGAAGATTTCAAAGCTAGCGTGAAAGCTTGGAGGGTTAGTTAATCACACGCCTTAGCGGCTAGCATTGGAAGTTATTATTCGTTTTCTTTCCACTAGGCTCAAATATTAAACATTTTAAAATTTTTAGGTGTCATACTAGTTAAAAAAAATTTGTTCCAGTATAATTCCCGAGCACGCTACTTGAGGTATTACTCTTTTGTCGTTTAGTATTTTCACTTCTTAAAATATTTTATATTTTAAGCATCAGAGTTCCTACTTGAGCTATAAGCCATTGATGTGTGAATGTTTGATGTTGTACCTTATTTAAAAGACCATCAAACATATTTTGAAAATATTTGTGACATTGTTGTTTTGTATTAGTTGTAAAATTTAGGATTTCATAGCCGAAATTCGGCCAAATTATTAGTTATATCTTCAATTAAAGTTCTAACCCGGGTAACATTTAAACACGGGTGTTAAACGACAGCATAAGTAAAAACACGAGGATATTTTGTAAATTTTTTTTTCATAGGACCACCATTGCCTCAAACACATTTTTTCTATATTGAATTTACGTAATTCGTTAGTCACTATTATATGTAATTGATTAACGACTAAATATTTTGTTGGATAATAAACCTTAACATTTTGTAGTTGTAGTTTTGAAAACCTCTAAGAATTAAGTTATATCTTAATATATTTCCAACCATCAAACAGTAATGGACTAACCCGACCAGGCGAGGCAAGATGATTATGAAAATTTGTAGTGCAACTCTTTGTCGAAAAACATTATAAAACATTTTTCAAGTTAAATTTCACCTAGTCGATACGTAAAAATTGGATTTAAGCAAATAGAACCTGCGACACATTTCCTTATAAGATATATTTTCTTTTACTAGTTTAAAATTTTCATGTTACATAATTTTGAATTTTATTTTAAAATCATCAATTTCTTGAACATCAAGTTCATCTATTAAATTAATAATATGTGCAACACATAGGTTATAAAAAATATACAGACACATATTAGTTTGTATTAATATGTTAGTTTTTCAACTCTGGTTGTATTGTTAAAGGAGTATAATCAAATGGCAATAGAAAAATTTTGTTTTCAAATTTATAAGTTTCTATAAAATCTAAAATATGAAATAAGTTTTCACTTGTTATACATATATGCAAACATCTCCAACACATTGTCCGTATCATCATTTTCCACGTATTTGGATCTAGCCAATGGGTGGCGATGGCGAGCTCTTTGATAGTGACTTCTTTCGAGGCGACAAAAGGCTACTTTAATATAGAAAACAGTCGTGAATGTATGATTCCAATAAACTGTGGAGGCGACCGATCATCCGGTGTTTAATGGTTCGTAAACTTTCAAAAGATTATTTTTAAATCGTTATTTGCTTGTTAATAATAAATAATCGCATTTAAGGGTATTACAAGTTACATGCGTGCAAAACAGTTGGAGAGTTTCTTAAATTAATCTTGTTAACCTAAAGTTGTCAAAGTGGTCGAATGACAAGCCTTCTAATTATACGAACTTTGTCACTCATTTCTGGACTGTATTTACGTCGAAGCTCCATATACCCCCCACGATTTCAAATTGTTGTTTTACCACTCATTTCTGGACCGTATTTACGTCGGAGCTCCATATAACCCCCATCATTTCAAATTGTTGTTTTACCTTAAGCCAGAGTGCTTTACAAGAACTTGCAATGTTTTTTTACATAATGTTTTTTACATTGTTCTCGAAGTTATGTTTGAATCCAGTTTGAAAAATATACCATAATCCTTGCATCGAGCTTTGTTTTGATTGTTTGACTTTTCATAAAAAAAATGAATCTGTACCAAAGCTCCTTGTTTCTCTTTGTTGGTAGAATCCTCACAATGGAATCTTGGTTAGAGGATGCACCAGTTGGAACAGACGATTCGGAAGCCGTAACGTTTTGAAATTTGAGAGCGCATTCAAGGTTTTGAGAGTTTGTTGCGTTTTCAAGTGTTTTTGTGTTTTTGAGTGTTATGAGCAAACCACTTAATCTAAATACCTATTTATACTAGTATATAGAGGATAAATGGTCCAAACATAATGCTTAAAACGGTCACAAAACGGCTTTAAACGGTGAAATGAGAATTACATTACGTTCAAAAATTTTAAAACAACAAGAATCGGGTTCAACTCGGGTTGGATCAGGCTGGAAATCGGGTCGTTGAGAACCGAGGTTTGTAACCGGGTTTTTAAAAGATCATGTTACAATGTCAGTCATTCATGTATATACAACTAGAATCCAAGGACTGAATAATTATTTGGTTGCAAATGAACGAATAATTATTTGGTTGCAAATGAAATTAGTGTTGGTGCACAAATGTGGGTTCGGTCGATCGCAAATGTATATGTGTGTGAATCATCGAATATGTGTAAGTATTCATTATCAAAAGTATGAGTCTAGTTAGATCAAAATGTATGTTTGGGTGATCAAAAGCATGTGTATGTGCTCACTTGACATCAAAAGTTTGTGTGTGATATGACATAAACTATACATATTGAATTTAAATATTTCCTACACTCTTAAATGGGTTTTGATTAGTTTTTTTTAATATATACTTGTAATTAGCTTATATTTAGATTTTATAAGTTTTAGGAGATAATGAACTAAAACGATATATATGAAATTAAAGTGAAGATGATAATTGATTAAACTAGATTTTTTATAAATCAGCGATAAACATGGAAAATAAAATGTCAATTAAAATGAAAATTTAATCTAATGTAAAACTTAATTTGAATAAGTGCTTTGATTTAAATTATCAAATATGAATCAAATATGCATTAAATGCTTGTGGAGTCGTATTTTAAAATCATTGAATTGCATTAGGTTTATTACAAATGAAGATGATTTTCAAGTCCACAAATTTGCTCTACTAAAGAATTATATGGCTCTTATGAAACCCACGTGTAGCAGCCCAAAGAAGGAATGTGAGAATACGAGCCCACTTGTTGAGTTATGAAGCCACAAACAATTAATTTTCAATCAAAAAGCCCAAGAAAGATTGGAACTCATGTAAAAAAATTAAACCTAACTTCTTAATATAAGATCTATCAAAACGGCAGAAGCAAGGGAGAAGCACACACGAAAAAGAAAACAAACATTATTCTTTTGGATTCAACTTTGAAGCTTTTGAGTATGTTTAAAGATCAATTTAAAAGCAATGATCAAGATCGGGAAGCAACGATTGAAGCATTGAAGATCATTTGGTTTCGTCTCGTTATTGATTATTTTTCTTTGTTTCATTGATTATCTCGTTTGTGTTTCTAAGTTTGCAACTTTATTATTGTTAGTAATGTTTTTCAATATTATGAGTAGCTAATCTTTTTAGTACTACCTAGGTTGGGTTGAAAACTAACATGTTTTGATTAAAGATTCAGTAATGATTTCGTATATTTATTTATTAATATTAGAACTTGATTATTTTCTCAATTCAATATGAATATGTATACTGTTTTATGTTTGAAAAATATGGCCATGCTCGTGTGTGCTTGATCTTAATAGATTACGTGACATCTAGATTATATTTTACATGTTAAAATTAATTACTTTGTGTTTTTAATTTTAAACTTTGATTAGAGATAATCTTAGGAGTTTTGGCCGTGATTTTGATAGTATTTTCAGTGTGCTACCTTATCTAGAACCTATAGGTGATAGATATTACTTAAAACCTCCAACCCATTGCTTGTTAGGTTTAGATTTCGCGAGAGCGTGTATTGCCTTTCATTCGTGGTATTAGTGTTTTGGGGTATTTAATTAGATTTAATTAAGTTGTCCTTTGTCTTAGAGTTGGAAACTTTAATCTTAAAGGCATTGTGGTAGAAAAACCTAAGCGTGATCTTCCAGTAGACATTGTAATAAACATATCTTGTGCTTCATACGTGTCTTTGGTTTTCTTATGGAGTTGCAACATACCTAATTAACCTTAGATCTATATTTTTAGACATAGCTATTCGAGTTATTACCGTTATGTCATCACATGTTAGTTGGATCCCTGCCTAGGTAGTTATTTCACGTATTTGATCATATTCAAGTTTTCAAGTTTGAATTCTTAATTTATACATTTCATCTGTCGTGTTTAGATTAATTAATTTTAATTAATTTATTTATTTTGTTTATTAATAATTACTTATAAATAATCTAATCAATTAGGTTAGAAGTCGATAGAGGTTTAGTAACGAAAGCTGCCAAAAGTGTCCACGGATTCGATATTCGGACTTACCTAAACTTTGCTATATCACAACAGGTACACGTGCCGTTTGTGTGAAGTTTAGTTAGTAATTTCCTTTTTAAAACTAACTAGATATTAAAACCGCGCGTTGTCGCGGTTCTCTTTTGGGTTTGACGGGTTTTTTTTTTTTGAAACTATGATCATCGTGTTGACGTAAGTATAAAAGACTCTGTTAAATAATAAAAGAGTTAAATAACAAAAGAGTTAACGTTTCAGCCGCAGGTCTCTTTTGGGTTTGAGGGTTTTTTTTTTTGAAAACTGTGATCATCGTGTTGGCGCAGGTATAAAAGACTCTGTTAAATAATAAAATAGTTAAATAACGAAAGAGTTAACGTTTCAAATGAAACAATTTAAATGTCTATATACCTTGTCAATTATGTTTCAATACCTTGTCAACAAAAAATATATCATTTTTATACTATTAATAATTTTATAGATATAAATATCCATATACCTTGTCAACATTGAGACGGACACAACTTTCCATAATTTAAAATTTTATTTTTTGAAATGATTTCGTAATACTGTGTTAGATAGTACAGAAAAACAAATGATGGACAAAATTGGCCAACGTTTGGATTCCAACAAAAATTTAAATCCATTGATTTTTTTTTGAAGTCCACTGAAAAAACAAATAGACACTCTTCTCTCTCTTTCAATGTCTTGCAACCACCACAACCCATCTCCAAACTCTCTTCCAATTTCCGGTCACCACCGCAACCAACGTAGAGCCACCGCAGATCCACCGAAGAACTCATTTTCTCATCTCTCTCTCTCTCTCCCCCCGTAACAACCACCGCAACACTACCATCGGCACCCACCACAACAACTACATGTTCACTCTAACCCTCCTCGATCGGGAGAGAGGAATCAAATGGAAAGCCATCACGGCGACCGGAAAATAGACCGGTGGCCGCGGCCATAGCTCCGGCAGCGGCGGCTTCACCAAGCCTGAAATTCACTACAGACAGTTCCAATCTCAGTCGTTGCATCACCGGCTTGTAATTTCAGCAATGTCACTTGTATATTGTGCTTTTGAGACTTGAGCTTTTCAAGTTGTACATTGTGCTTTGCCTTTGGTACGGTGGCACTGTAGCCACCGACCAAAGGGATTAATATATAATATAATATAATATAATTTGTGAAAATCATTTTTATAATAAGTTAATATATATATATATATATATATATATATATATATATATATATATATATATATATATATATATATATGTATATGTATATATATATATATATAGATATGTATATTCACACATTAGTGTGTGTGGTTTCAACCAATCGCAAGTGAAGCAACCGGAAGTGTACATGGTGATGGGTATATCGAAAGTATTGTGTGTGTTGTTTCAAGCATCAAAAGCCTGGAATTCAGAGTGCATGCAAGAATGGCAGCCAAAGAAATGAAATCATGTGTACGTGCTCACTTCATCGTACATTTGATAAATTTGTAGGAAATATCAAAGAAATGAAAGAATGGAAGCCAAAGACAGTCAAGAAACGAATAATTCGGATCAACACGATAAAGGACAAAAGAAGTTATTTTTGAAGACCATTGCAGACCGCCACCAACAACCTTAACGGTTCACGAGCAATTACAAGCAAGAATGACATTTAGATTTTGTACCGCCAACCAAAATCATAACGGTCTGCCACCGCCTCACTTCGACAAGTTTCATGATTGGGAGCATGGATAGTAGATCGCCAAGTCCTACCTTAGCGGTTCGTGAAAATTCCATCACACCAAATTTCCCCAAAATTCGTATTTTACCACTTTAAGACACATTTTCTCATTCATTCGACTTTATACTTTCTAGAATAATTCAACAAAAGGATCTAAGTGTTTGGAAGTCTAGAATCAAGTGTTGGAAGTATTAGAAGTGAAGATCAAGGTTCAAGAGCTTTTGGTTTGACCTCATTCACGTTTCTTGACATTGTTTTCGAATTTTGATACTTATGTTTTTCATGTTTGCTACTAGATTTCTTTGTTTAATGTTCCCATTCACCATGAGTAGCGAAATCATTCAAACTGCTTAGGTTATGGATTTTGGTTCGACTATTTTTAAGTTTGTTGACTCGTATGGTACTATGCTTTTAAATTTTCAGTTTACTATTGATCTTACATGTTGTTTAATAGTGGTTTATGATTAAAGTTGCATGCTTGATGCTCGTGGTTGTTTATTTACTTGATTTCGTATTAGTTGAATAGGTTTGCATGATAAAGTCGCTTACTTTGTGTTTGTGATTAATGTGCGGCCAAGTTAGGAATAATTACTCATAGGATTGGGTGTGTAACGATAATAAAAATTAGTGTTTTAACCAATTTGAAGACCAAAATGTAAAAGTTGTCAAACTTTACAAAGATTTATTGTTTGATTAGCTTTAAGTCTTGTAATTTTGTGTTTTTTATCATAATAAATTAAAGTATCTCATATCTTGAAAGTCATTAGTGGTTTTTCGAATATACTGTTGTTAAGATCGAGAGGTGAGACGACTTTAGGTACCTTAGCATATTGTCACGACCTACCTAAAATCAAATCGTGTATCTCGAATTCCGGAAGTTTCCGGAATCATATGGAGGCATATAGGGCTGTCCGGAAGTCTCCGGAACAGCCTAAAACATGTTGGACCTTGAAGGAACACAAGTGGGTATCCAAAACAACCTTGAATCATCAAGAATGATCAAGATATTCACTTGGAAATATCTAGGAGTTGGATTCTCATGAAAGGTCTAGAATGGCCTTCAAAGATCTATCAAAATATCATATAAATATTGTATTATTAGAAAACTCTAGATCAAGAATGATCTAGATACATGAGACTAGTATAAATAGGTGATGAAGTCCTCATTTGTAGGTACCCAAAAATCCATACAAGTCTAGTGTAAAGCACTTGTAAAGCACGCTTGTAAACTACCTTGTAAGCAATACAAAGTCATTTGTATTACGAGCTTGCAAACGCTTCCGCATCGTAACTTTAATTGTTACTTCGTTTGGGTCACAAAGGCTGAACTTAGAAGGATTCTAAGTGCCGCATGAGAGTTGGGAAATCACTCCATGACAAGTGGTATCAGAGCCACGTCGGTTCATTTGGGATGGCAACCGAAGCAAGCAAACTTGCAGCTGCTGAAGATAAGCATGGTCGAGATGAATCCCAAAAGGGATCAAAGAAAGAACGAGGTATGTCCAAGGACCTTACCTTGGAAAAGCAAGTTAATGACATGGAGACAGGCCTTGTTGAAGTGGGTTCACAAGTTGACCTGTGTCTCCAACGATTGGACGTATTAGAAGAAGACTTCAATGAGCTCCGAGAAGGACTCAAGGCTGCTATGGAATTACTTCGAGATGAAGTAAAGCTAATGATCAAAGACGCAATTGGAGACGCTACGACTAAGCTGCGAAAAGAGATGGATGATCTATCTAATGACATGCATCGCAGCCTACTCGGCATGGAAGCCAAAATAAACGATGGCAACAAAGCCATGATCACAGCAGGAGGGAACGTTGTAAACCAGACACCGAGAGTTGAAATTCCCAAACCATCACCATTTATGGGCAAACGAGAAGCTCGAGCGGTTGATGACTTTATCTGGGAAATGGAGCAGTACCTAGGAGGGGTACAAGTCTTCGATGACGCCACCAAAATAAAGACAGCAACGATGTATTTGAAAGATACGGCAGCACTGTGGTGGAGACGTCGAAGCATGGATATCGAACGAGGTACGTGTACAATCAAAACTTGGGCTGAATTTGTTCAAGAACTCAAACGACAATTTTATCCGGTAAATGCTGAACACGAAGCGAGAAGTCGACTTCGTAAGCTCAAATAAACCGGGACCATCAAGGACTATGTCAAAGAGTTTACGACGCTTGTCATTGAGATCCCGGACTTATCGGATAAAGACTCACTCTTCTACTTCCTCGATGGTCTGCAATCATGGGCCAAGATAGAACTAGAGCGAAGAAATGTTCAAGATCTTGCTTCAGCAATTGCAATAGCTGAAAGCTTGATCGATCTTAAAGAAAAACGACCATATAGGCCCATGAATGAGGAATGTGATGAGGAGAAAGGCGGGGGAGTTAAGCCCAATTATGATCGGAGGGTGGAACCAAGGAAACCACCACGATACGAGAACGAAAAGCGCACTCCAAAATCTTGCTTCATATGCGATGGACCGCATAATGCACAGGATTGCCCGAAGAAACAAAGTTTACAAGCCATGGTGGTGAGGAATGATGATGCATCCCACGAAGACAAGGAGGTTCGTCTCGGGGCAATGCAACTACAAGTTCTAAACGCGTTAACGGAACATGAAGGGAAGCCGTTAAAGTTGGCTAAGTCGCGCCCCACGGAGAGACAGGGCAACATCACAAACACGGAGACAAAAGGACTTCGGTTTGTGAACATAGAAGTGAATGGACGACTTGCAAAGGCACTGGTCGATACTGGAGCAAGTCATAACTTTATCACACGTGAAGAGGCTAAAAGACTTGGTTTAAGAATCTCCACGCGTGATGGATTTCTTAAAAACGCCAATGGTGACGCAAAACCGATCGAAGGAATGTCATGGGCTGTCAAGACTAAGATCGGGACATGGCAAGGTAAGCTCGATTTCTCGATAGCACCATTGGGCGATTACAAGATCGTGCTCGGGATGGACTTTTTCAGAAAAGCAAAAGCCGTTCCAGCAACTTTTCTAAACACCTTGTACATCGTCAAGGGCGATCAAGTGCACACTGCAATGCTGGAGTCAAGCACCGGCCATAAAGGGAAAATGCTATCTGTCTTGCGACTCGCAAGAACAAGCCGAGGGAAACCCAAGAAACACGACGAGGACGTCATGGGTTTAGGTGGGGGAGAATGTAACGACCTGCCTAAAATCAAATCGTGTATCTCGAATTCCGGAAGTTTCCGGAATCATACGGAGGCATATAGGGCTGTCCGGAAGTCTCCGGAACAGCCTAAAACATGTTGGACCTTGAAGGAACACAAGTGGGTATCCAAAACAACCTTGAATCATCAAGAATGATCAAGATATTCACTTGGAAATATCTAGGAGTTGGGTTCTCATGAAAGGTCTAGAATGGCCTTCAAAGATCTATCAAAATATCATATAAATATTGTATTATTAGAAAACTCTAGATCAAGAATGATCTAGATACATGAGACTAGTATAAATAGGTGATGAAGTCCTCATTTGTAGGTACCCAAAAATCCATACAAGTCTAGTGTAAAGCACTTGTAAAGCACACTTGTAAACTACCTTGTAAGCAATACAAAGTCATTTGTATTACGAGCTTGCAAACGCTTCCGCATCGTAACTTTAATTGTTACTTCGTTTGGGTCACAAAGGCTGAACTTAGAAGGATTCTAAGTGCCGCACGAGAGTTGGGAAATCACTCCGTGACAATATGCTAACTTGTAAAACCAGAAGGTAATCTAGTTTATTAAGCCGACGAGCTTTTACACGACTATTAAAAATTGATTAGGCAGGTTAGTGAGTTCGGTAGCAATCTAGTACATTTAGTTATTTTCAAACTAGTCTATTTTCATAATCAGTCACCAATGAGCCTATAATTTTGAAAATAATTGAATCGACAGCAGGATTTCCTAGCCTAAGTAGTTATCTCTCCATATTTGCCTTAGTTTGTTTTACTTTTATTTTTGATTCACTTTGCTAAAAATAAGGTGTCGGTTAGTTATATTCTTAATAAAAAAATATTTTTTTTCATAATCAGGTTAGAACTTGATAGCTATTTATTATCAGAGCCTTCAATCGTGTCCACAGATTCGATATCCGAACTTACCGACACTTTACTATTTTATAACTGGTACACTTGCCAAATATGTGAGGTTTAGTTAGGTAAGTACTTTGTAATATCATTTTCTTAAATAAAATCATATATACATTTTCACACATTAGTGTTGTATGAGGGGGTGATATGTATGCATGAGGATATATGCATGTGTAAGTGACTTTGTAAAATGAGAAGTGTAGTATGATTTAATGAAAAGTGTGTGTGTGTGTTATGAGTGTATGTCGATGGTTTAAAGTGTGTGTGTGTGCACGCGCGCACGCAGATGAGTGGTTGTTGAGTTTGTGCATAGATAGGTAGGGGGTATGTATAAGTGTGTGTTTGTTTATTAGCACATAAGTATGCATGTGTGTGCTAATTGTGTATTTATATGTGCATAAGTATATAAATAATCATATAATCGCAAGTAATGTGTATGTTTGTATGAGTCATAGTCATACGTGATGGAGGTCTAGCCTTATGGGTTTATAGTTCATGCATGTGGTAGAGCTCTAGCAATTCATGGGCCATAGTTTACCTATGCAATGAAGGTCTAGCACAATGTTGCTATAGTTCATGCATGTGGTAATGGTCTAGTAAAAGCAAAGGATTATACCAGTATAATTAGAAGAAAAAGGATTGATATACGTTTATATATAAGTGAAATGTAAGTCATGTTTAACGGATTATGCATATTACTAACAAGTATATATTTTATGTGTTTTGTGATCAATTTGAGCTATGGTGGTTAATAGAACGTGTATAATACGATACGTATATGTGTTATGTGCCAGATGATTAGTTTGGACTATGTTATGTGTATGTTAAACATTCAGCTATTTATATCAATGAATAATTTCTTATATGTTATTGAACGTTTTTTTAAACATATAGTTCATTCTACTTTGTTGATTTTTAGTTTTTTTTATAGATTAACATACTATGGACCGCTTGGCATAGATTAACAGGCTACCTGACAGCAAGACTTTGCCTATCCTAATACACTTTAATCCTTGTAACTTTTCATATAACATTATTTAGGATAACTTTACTACACCAATGTTCAAGTATTAACCTATGAGCTATCCTAGTGTATTTATCATGGCAGCCATGAACAGAGGGGTTTGGATCTTTGGAAGTAGAATCAATTGAAAACAAGAGCTAGGTTTTAGCTATGTGGTTGTCATGCCCCGGCTAAAGTAGAAACGCCTAGGTGCAACAAAATCAAATATCGTCATCACACATGGTATGAGAAAATAATAAGTCTTTAAATATAACTAACCAATATCAAGATTACATCATTGTTCAAAAACCATAAACAAACAAACAAGATAAATGTTTTATTAAAACTAGGTCCAATCATCCAAAGCGTGCAAGTCTTGATACCTTAGTCTAGTTACCGAAAAAGCATTTAAAGATAATGAGTCAATATAACGCTGGTGAGAAACATAGGTTTTCAAAGCATATAAGAATGAGTAGAGATGTACAATTCAAAAGCAACACATTTACGGAAAGATAAAAACACAAGAGTCCAAACCAACCCTAACGACGTGTACCACTATGAATAAGTCAGATTTTGATTACCCAAATCCCAAACCGAGACTTGAACAAGATGTTACACCAATAGATCCACTACTGTACTACCGTTAGCTTAAAAATAGTTAATGGTTGTGTATGATAAAAACTAGAGAGCTTTTACGATGAGTGACTAAACAACTTGTGTTCTTTGTTAAAAGTTTCCAAGTAGAATGATTTTGTAGTGATTTGAGTTTTAAAAATGAGTTTAAGTACGATATGATACATGTTTTCCTCAAAAGGTTGTAAAATGGGCTATGAATCTCACCCTAGAATGTTTGAGTAATGACTTGAACCGATCAACCGAATGTAAAATACCTTATTGATTAAGGTTTAATTAGTTTATGAAGTTAATAATGATGCTAGGAAAGACTTTAAATTAATGTTTTGATGTACAAGACTTAAGGAAACATAAAAAAGATCAAAAACAAAAGTTTTATGAAAAACCCTAAAATTTCATATTCGGTTGCAATTTTATAAGATACTTTTCGATGTGAATGAAATTTTATTAAAGGATAAAAAATTTTATAGATTTGATTTATTTTATTAATTAAATCATATCCAAATATTTTTTTAATGATACTTGTAACCCCTTCAACACCATGACACAAAACAGACTATCCAAAACCCAAGCAATTCTGCACACTTAACTTTTGTGGGAATTTCCAGAGTTCAAACGATTGAATTATTCGATGAGATTAGTGGGGTTAGAAAGCTAACTCGCCGAACTTAATTTTCAAAAAAAGAAGACGTCGTTTGAGTCTGTTTTGAATAAGTTATGGTCTTTTAAAGTTAACCTATGTTTCTGGATAAAATCTGAAATTTGCATAGATGTAAACTAACTAGGGTTTTGATCATGATTTTAATAAAAATAGGTTTTGGTCAATAAATAGTGATACAATTATCATGAGTTAAGTTATATATCATCATAATATACTACGTTATTAATATAAGAGTGAAGAATAAGAACAAGCATGAAAACCTTAAACACGGTCAATCTCTTTCCTGAATCATGGTCTTTGTGTGTTGAGGTCTAATTAATCATCTTTGTTACTATACTAAGGTGTATAGGTAACAAAGAATCATCTTCAATTGGAGGAAGAAGTAAGACAATGTAAATACATAGTGTATTAAAACAAAACAAAAAATCAAAACCCAACTTTGAATCAAGCTCTTGAACACCTTGGTGTTCTTGATGCTAGAAGAATTAGAGAGGAAAAGTTAGGTTTTTGTTTTTATTTTGGTGCAAAAATTTGGTAGAAGGGAGTCTTATATTTATACTTGAGGATTAGGGGGTTTAATTATGGTATGAAGTGAAAAGTAAGTTTCATAAAATAAATTAAATATTATGAAAAAAAAATCATATGAAACCCTAAAAGGGATGGGGACGAATTAGGGTTTAAGGAGGGGTTTTTTTTGCTTGGTGACTAAGTTTACTTATCAATTAGTGTAAAATCTACTTGTTACACATGTGTAATATTTTTCTTTCTTGCATTTACAGAGTGTTTTTAGCTTTAGAACCCTTATAGAAAGTTGTTTATTTTGTTAAAACTTAAACATTAGACATCCATATTGGATATAAGTCTCACTTTAAAAGTATATGATGATGGTCTAACGGTTACGGTTCAAGTGACTCATAAGCGGAAGTATCAAATTTTACAAAAAAAAAAACATTAAATGAGTATGTTATGTATATGTCTTTTCACATGAAATATGATAATGAATTACACTTTCATTAAGCTATAACTTGAGATAAACGTACAAATACAAAAAACATGAAATGTTATAATGGTGTAAGGTAATTTCCATGACCACATATTTATGGATTCCTAATGAATTTTAGGGTTAAAAACATGCTCTTGTATAATTTTTTTATAAAGTAATGAACCTAATGTGTCCTATGATTTTTATGTGAATAACGTTGTGTGACAATATATGTGTTATGGTTATATTGTTTTTATGAATAATAAATCTTTTATATGTAAAAAGGATATAAGGTTATGGTAATAGATCATGTGGGATTATTATACACATGTAAATATAATCATATGTAATATTCTTTGTTGTTGTGATTATAAGTGGATGATGTTATAATCTTATGTGATTGATGAGGCTTTATGTGTAAAGAGGAAATAGAATAATAGATAGAAGAAACATGTGTATTAGTGTTCTTATATGCTTATTACATGTATGTAGAAATATTCATACGTTATATTCTATATATTATGTGTATGAATCTTGTTCTGAGAATGGATACGAGAATGGAGTTATGGGGAAGGTCATAGTTGAATTAAAGTATCTAGGATTTTAAACTAAACAATATGTGAAAAAATTGGATTACTTTTTCAGATCGCTTAAGAAAAGGATTGAGAAAATATGTCTACCCGAACTAAATTCTAGTTGTCATCTAAACTTATCTAACTAGCCATTGTAATTTTTCCTAATCAAATGAAGATACAACAACCAAGTTAATTTGAAATCAATTGATCTTGAAGTAATCAAATACGATCCTAGAAACATTGCAAACATAAATTGACCACAAAGAAGACCCATTGGAAGCATGATCTATGTTTGCATGAGTCAAAGAGCCATGGCCGGCCGACTAGGTCAACACAAACGGAGTTGAACAAGGACTAACAAATCTTGTGATTATGCAAGTCGAATCAAGTAAGTAACTGTTGAATAATGTTACGCTATGGTACTTGGGGTTTATTGATAGTCTTAGACAGTAGTTAACTCCAAATATTGTAATTTGAAGATCTTGCTTTGTAGAGTCCCCTTCCAAAACGCAGCAACTAGAAAATTTTAGGCTCATTCATCTTACGGTCCGATCTAGTTTTTGAAGCCAGTTTTGCTTGAAATTCTAAACAGACCAACTAGTACGATTTGAATATTTCTAATTTAACCAATCAAAATATTTTAAAACTAAGTGAATAATAAACCAAACCAAAGACTAGTTTAACGATGTAATCAAACCATGAACATCCTAAACGCGTATAGTTCTAACAAATAATTATTGATAAAGTTTATTAATTTCTTGACCCCAATCCGAGTCGAAGAAAAATAATTAGTCTAAGTCATAGCTTAGTCCTTATGGACCATAACGCGCCGGGCCCAACTCACGTCTGCCTTCCCTATAAATCATCCTTACAGTTACAACCCCTTCACACATTAACAATTTCTCCTCTATTTATCGTCTCCTCTTTCAAACCCAAACCCTAACCCTAACCTAACCTTACAGCCTCACTTTCCCCTTAACATCTGAATCACTCTCTTTTCTAGATCATCTACACATGGGTGGCGTTGCTGTTCTTCATCCTCAAGAATGCCTCAACGATAATCGCGATAATCTATTCCTTACGCCGGTCAAATCCCGGCGAACCCCCAAATCTAACCCTAATTCCACCACTTCTAGCCCTAATTTGACCAGATCCGAAGGCCGTAAGCGAAGTCCGCCGACCGGCGTTCGGAAGAACAAATCGACGGCCACGATGGTCGCAGATCCACCCGCCGTTGCCGTCGCGAAGACGCTCATCATGGGACAGGTCAAGATTCTCAAACGCGGTGAAGCGTTGGATGATTCATCGGCGGTTTTGAAGGATTTCACCGATCGGAAGGCGGCAAACGCGACGCGGTCGGCGGCGACGACGACGGCACCGGCGAAGGACGTCGCCGGTGATCGGAAGGCGTGTAGAGATTCCGGCAGCCCTCCGAAAGCGAAGAAGAAGTCGGTGAAGGGGAGAAGAAGCTTCTCGAATTCAAACCCTAGAACCGACAATTGGAAGGTTGACGATTTCGCGCTTTCGTCGACGAACCGGTTGGGACCCGACCCGGAGATGGTACCGAAACAGATGAAGAACAACGTGGCGGATTTCTTCTTTGCGGGATCTGCTTTTGTGGATTCACCACCGCCAAGTTCGCTTCCGTTACCTGGGTTTTTCACCAAGAGTTTTGTTGCCGACGTGAAGGTTGAAGATCCCACCTCCGATCTCCGGAGGATACTCGGATTAAGCAGTTCTTGAGTTTAATTAAGGGTTTCAGGTTCAAGATTTACTTCTGTTGTTTGATCGATGATGAAGAACATGATGTGCTTGCTTTGAATTCGGTTTATTTCCCTAATTTTTTGCTGGGAGATGGCGAATTTGTAAGCAAGATTTCTGCTTTCGATTAGATGCTGCTTTAGTAGGTTAATTAAACTTTAATTATCAAGAATTAGTGTTAGTGATGTTGAATGTAATGAAGTTGGTGTTTGCGTTTTGTTGATTGTAATTAAAGTATAATAATAATAATAATAATATCGTTTATGTTTGATGTGATTGGGGTTGTTTGTGTTTATCAGTAGTTGTTTATAATATTAAGAGTTTGGTGATCATCATGAAACATCTGGGATCAGCTTAGCACTCATCAGTTGATAGGGGTAAAGTTTTGCTTATGCTGTCTTTTGAGACCTTATGGCTCTGTTATGAGCGGGATATTATTAGGTATGTATGTCGCGGTAGACGTGGGATGTAACGACATGTATGCATTTGTTTCAAGTGGTTATGGTTCTACCTTTTGTCTTGTTCATACAAGTTTATGGTATACATTTATGACTTCCCTCTCTTGGCCGGCATTGTTAGATCAACTTATTCTGTGGTTTGGATTGCATGTAATTTTGTATGGTTTCATAACTCATTGCGTGTGATTGGGGAGGGGTATGGATTGATTATAATTCAGATTCATAAGAAAACAATATCTAACGATGCAAACATGCCCTCTTTAGAGTGCTTTTCTTTCATTTATTTTTAATAATAAGCATTCCCTTTATAAGAGTGCAATATGTGATGTAAGTTTATACAACCTATTTTCATAAATTAGAACGGTTGAACTAGAGGAAATGGTTTGGTTTAGTGTTTAGCACTATTCCTTTTTCATGTTTTCTATATCATTAGTTTGTATTGAAATTATAATACTCATAGAGATAGATTATGATATACAATTTGTTTGTTTTATTTTCCACGATTGCTATCAAGTTTCAAACCATGAACTGGACCGTATAAATTTCCATCTATAGAACCGAGTGATTTGTGTTGGTTTTGCTGTTTTGGGGATCCCGCTCGGTGTCAACATGATCGATGATGATGATGGTCTTAGGTCGATTTGAACTATGGGTGGGAAACTTGGTAGCATGTGTTTTTAATTATATCTAACATTCGTGCTGTAATTGATGAGGAAGCAGCCAAGAAAGGGTATTTGAGTTGTAAGAAGCAACATAGAAGAGGGGAGGTTAGGTTAGACACCAGCATAGACCAAATCAAAATAAAGGTATCTTTTTCTTTTTCTTTTTCCAGAATATGATGATGTTATTAGCTTGCAATGAAGTGGAAATGGCACCTTTTTCTTTTCTTTATTATAAAGCTACAGCTTGACACAAGTTGGTATTATTTTTTGTCATCTTATCATAACTTGGTTTCTTAAAACACACCAGTGGAAACGGATTTTAGGTAAAGGAAGATGTCATTAAATCAAATCAAGGAAACAAAAGTAAAGGAAGATGTCATTAATCATCATACCCTATTAACTTGAAATTACAGGGGAAGGTTCAAAAAGGACCAGTAAAAAAAGAAGGAACCGAGAAGAACCCGCTCAAACAAACTCAAATTTAATTCAATCCAATGGTTTTTAAACCAGCTTGTCAAACTATAAATCAGAAAACCTAAACTTTTAAGCTAAACCCTAAATCTAAAGTTGAACCTAAAGTTAAACCTAAGCTAGACCGTAAATCTTAATGTTAAACCTTCAAGCTAAACGCAAAATCTAAACCGTTAAGCGAAACCCTAAACCTTAAAAGCTAAAACCTAAATATACATATTTAAGGTTCGATGAGCTGGTTTCAAAGTCGTTGGCATGAGTTCAATCAAAGTTCGTTTGAGCAAATACCACTCAAATCTTTATATATTTACTGCTTCTTTTTGCACGTTCCTATGAGATTATAAAACAATACATAGTAGTTATATAGATAAAGATAGAACTTTAAATGCTAACTCTTTCTCCGTATCGTGACATGAACATTAACTGGAAAATAAAAATAAAAAGCGATATACAAAACGAAATAAAAAGCGACACATAAAACGTGATGATTGATCCTTTGTAGTGTTTCAGGACCATAAAATGAATACAAATTTGGATTGTATTCTATCTCGAAAACTGTAGATATAAAACAGGATTAATTAAAACTCAAATTAGGATAATAACAAGTTTTTGAATCGAGTAAGATGTCATTTTCATCTCTTGCTTGGATGGTTTTTGCACTTCAGTCCTTATAGATTAATTTTATTGTCTTTTTCATTCTTGAATTTGTAAAGCTTTGCCATTCTCGTCCTTATCCCCAACGACGTTACACTTTTTGTTAACTGATCCTCACATGCCATGCACGTGAGGGTAATTTTATCTACAAATTACATGCATAATTAAAGGGTTATATTAAACCCTAAAACCACATCGTGTTCGTCTTCATAGTTTGTACGAACTTCATGAACTAACGCAAACCTAGGGTGATGAATGTGGTATGTTATTGTAGGTTGGCAACCATTGTTTGAACTTCATGAACTAACGCAAGGCGTTGGTTCCATTGTTTTGCAAGTAAGATTTGTATTTCGTTTGTTCTAACGTAAATTGCTTTACCTAAACGACTGAAATTGATGAATAGGTGGCAAATTGTGGATTCATTACTTGGGCCAACCCTCCCATGTGTTCAAGAGCAACTAATATTATTCTTGGATTGCTAGAACCGGTGAACAGACAACAGGCATTGGCTAAAAGAACGGTTATTGAAAATAGAAGACTGAAATGTGCTTTGGTTCTTAGCTGGGTGTTCTTTATATTGTATTAATCTTAAACTAATATGTAAAAAAATATGTTTTGGTGTTTCTTTTGATGAAGTAGTTGTTTATATTTTGACAGAATCTTGAATTATTGTGTATCTTTTGGGCTTTGCATGTATTGTATCTTGTTGAAATGAATGAATATGTCGAATGATTGTGATTTGTAATGAATGTCTTCAGTGGTTGTGATATGTAAGTCATATGGATCAATTGCAGTTTTGTGTAAACAAGAATGCATAAAAAAGGAAAGTGCATCAATTGCGATTTTATTCTGCTTTTAACCAAAATGGGTCACTGGTTTGACCTCTATCATATTAGAAAAAAACATTGTCCAAACTTGTTCATAATCAAACAAAATACATAGAGTGAAATAAGTCATTGTTCATAATCAAGCAAATCGTTCGAGCAAAGTCGTCATGATTGGAAGGTTGTTTAAAAGTTGCATGAGTTGATTTTTAGGAATCGTAGCAAGGACTTTCCCTATTACTTTTTCTTCGCTTGTCTTATTTTTAGACGTTCTTTCCATGATAAAATTTTCGCCTGATTTAAATAACATGTAGATTGAATAATTTAATCTGTCATTACTAATGATAATATCACAACTCTAAATAAGATTTGATTGTATCTAGTCAAATTAATTAAAATGTCTTCTTTGATTTAGTGAAACTACTTTGATCCGGTAATTAGTAATTGAAGGCATGAAACATTCAATAGCACTTTTTAATTGGCTTTCTTAGTATCATGCACCCAACTAGTCTTTGATGGGACCTCCTCGGTTCTTCATATGACTGATGGGTTAGAGAATAATAATGAGGATTTGATGGTTTCACATTCAAATCATATGGCCTATTTAGAAAGGAAGTGCAGCCCTAATGGTTGGATAATTATAGTTAAGTACTATGTGGGTCTCGTGATATGAGTCTCCTTCTATTGGTTATTGACCCTCTAATGGCTTATCCTCCATAGGCTCACACTCGGGTTCCTCTTCTTCTTCTTTAGTGGGTCGCAAACCTCCTTCTCATCCCCTAGTGATGGCCTCATGAACATATCAAGTTGAAGGTGGGTTGTAGGATGATATGTTGCGATTTGAATTGCTGTCACTAGATAGCTCGGTTGGTGAATGTCTTGCACAGAGTTCATAGTCCTCTTGCGTCGGTGACATCTATCATAGGACTGGCCACATAGTAGTAGGGTGGTTGGGGCTAAGGGGGTTAGTCACCAAGGCTTTCATGTGTTAGGGAACCCTCTTCCATCCACACTCCTTTGCATCCTACCTTCACCTTATTGCAAACACCGGCCATAGATTCATGCGAGTCTGCGACAAATCATTTCTTAATTTTCATATGCAACTTGGTCATAAAAATCTAAGGGTTCCTAGAGTCTTTGGTTTTAACTTTGGTGTACTACTTAATTCGTTAAAACCTCATTCTCTAATACCAATATGCCACACCCCATCAAAAACAAGTTAAGATGTAAATGATTGATATCATTCTTACGTGGCAAACAAATATAACTGGTATGGCTTATACGTGTATATAGTTAGAACTATTATAAGTATATACAATGCAATGTATAAATCAAGAATTTTCACATTAAAGCAATTTTATTAGCATGTATTAAGGTTTTAAATGTTAGCAGGAACTCACGCATTTTCCTTTAATACTCGGTTGCTTAATGCTCAACGGGTCAAACCTACAACACGAGATATATTTGTTTATATCTTAACTCTTATCTATATCTTATCTTTAGTTTATCTATTACTACTTTGGGTTTTCAACTGGCCAATTGTAACAATTAGCTCTTGCTACTCAAGTTTAGATTTTGACTCGAATCACATTTTATCCCAAAACACTTTCCAGGCTCATTTGACCAGCTTGGACCTGTTTGACCAACCCATTACCCGTTTGACCAACTAATGATCCGTTTGACCGTTCTTGACCCGTTTGACACCCCTTTGACTGTTTCCGAACTGTTTGACTAATTCTGATAAGTTTGACCACCTTTAACCTTTTTAACTGATTCTGACAAGTTTTGGTGTTCTGACCTCTTAACTTTTTTACCCATTTTTGGTCTCTGACATGCTTGACTTCCTGACCCACAATTGTTTTATTAACTCGCTTAACTTTTTTATCTGTTTTTAGGTTCTGACCCGTTTAACTTTGTGTCCCAAAAATGTTTTGTTGACCCGCTTAACTTTTTGTTTAGATGTTGACTTACGCAAATTTTCATTGAGTTCTAACTAAGGTTTTCTTATTATTATAATGACGAGGGTTGTAGAAACGTTGATGAAACTCCCAATTGGTTACTTTTCTTGGTGTTAACCAATCACACCCATCGGACTTTGAGTTTGTGCTTTGATCCTTAGCATTTTACTAAGATTTTTTATTATAAAAGTTTCATCTTTGAACATTAAATATTACCTCTAAGATACGCGAAGATGGTGTTAATGAAGACCTTATCTAGGTTTCATTCTTCCTTATAATTCACCCTAACATTTCATAAATCATGAAGTTTTAATACCTAGTTAGCCTTGATTATAACTACAATTATTTTGAGTAACGAATTTAAAGTTTCCATGACTTGTCAAAGTAAATGACATTTAGAAGATGCCTAGCTCCTTGCTTCCAGTCAACACACACATACCACTTCAGATTAGAGCTTTCTTATCTAGGGTTGGTGATTATTTGAAGTGTGTTTGTTGCTTTTTTAAAAACCAAACATCAACTTTATGCACGACCGGAGATTTCTTACTCCTATTCCTACTGATGTGTGTAAAGTTATATATATTTTCAGTAATGAATTTTCACACAATTGAGTTTTAGTTTAAGAAACGATTATCACTCTTAAACCAACTACACACAATAGGCAAGTGCATCTATCGCATAGTAGTATAGTTTTAGGCAAGAACTGAATATCGATCCGTAGACACAACGACTCCCAATACTAAGTCATCATCACTATTTAACCGATCAATTGAGTTTGGATTTGCAAATATTGAATTAACTAAAATGATTAGCAAGCTAAACTAACAAATCAAGGAAGTAAAGATGAAGATACACAATCAACTAAAGATACCACATGGACTTTGATTCCACTTAGCAACGAATTAACAACTATCACAAATTCGAGGTGAGATCATTTTTTACACATAATACATGGAAGTAGCCTAAACCCCCGTCAAGGATATATAGACATATAACCATTCGGAAAGCTAGAATGATAAACACACAATAGCCATCTAAAGTTATGCTATGAGGGACTAATGATACATTTATGTCAATGTTAAAGATGAATTACACTCTCGTTAGCGTTACCTAATTCCACAAATCTTTGGAAAGTTAACACGATAAACACATGATAACCACCTCAACTTGGGCAAAATATACAAAGCTACAATTACTCTTCAACTCATAAACTTCATACCACGATTATAAAACAATTCATAACCAATGACAAGAGAGATTCATGACATACACCATGGTTTTCTCAAACATAAGCATAAGGATGCACATTTGACTAATTTTGCTAAACTTTCAACCTTCATTTACCATTTCTAGTCAAATGTCACAAGATTACATACAAAAGATGCAATTATATGCATAAGTCTTGTAAGAACATGAAGTTTTCCAACATAACATGCTTACAACACCCACAAGGTTGAACATTTCATCAAACTAGAACAAACACACACAATCATTGAAGAATAATCAAGCTTCATCATAGCATCAACATAAACATCACCAAGAATCATATACAAGTTGTTAAATCATGCTAGGTTTCATCTAATCCAAGTGATAAAAAGTGTTTAGCCCATGAGGCTTACAAAAAACAAACCCAAACTCAAGAACATGGAAGAAATCATAGTAGATCTAAAGAAATTCAAACCAATTTTGAGTGGAAATGGGGTGGATGTTGTGAGATCCTCCTTGAATGTGTGAAATCTTCAATCTTGGCCTTCAAATCTCTCAAGAACTTTTGAAGGTGGCCTAAAATCACCTAAAGGGGTGAGAGAGGCTAGGGTTTGAGGTAATTTGAAAGTTATGATGAAATAGGGTGAAATTAGGTCAAAAACCCGATTCTGCTCCGCACATGGGCATGTGAGATAAGTGAGTAGGTCGTGTAGGTTGCAATTTTTAATAGCATCATGCTGCACAGCGACATGGCCATGTAGGGGTGCCTACATGCCCGATTCAGGAGCTTTTCTTCACAAACTTCAGTTTTTCTTCAACTTTCATCAAAAATCATCAAATGACCACTGGGGACTACAACATTCAAATATAACACAAATAGATGTATAAATAAATGAATTTATAACAAAAGTCCTCAAATGAGGAATAATATGTATTGTTAAAATGTATATTTATTCACATATCAAACACCACCACACTTGAAGTTTGCTTGTACTCAAGCAAACTCTAATACAATAATTTAACAAATTAGCTCTCATTGACAGAAAAAATTGGTGAGAAGCAATCCATTGGTTGAATAAAGATCCAAACTCATTATTAAAAGTCGAACAGAGCACATTCATAAGATAAAACCCAATGTTTTAAACAATTTGTTCTTCTAAAAAAAACTAGAAATATTCAATGAGCATCACATGCCTATGATATTTATTTATGCATGAGTGTAAACCCCTTACAAAAATCACTCAATACTCGGTTATTTGTATGTATAAGTGTATAAGTGAATCACTCAATGTCAATCGATGAGACATACATAGTAATATGCTTGCAAAGAGATAAAATCTCCACCAACTAAGATGAGCAAATGCATGAATCAATAGCAATTTGACGGGTTGTAACGGGATTGGGTTTTAAGGTATGGAATTTTGGTAAAAGTGGCTAAACGGTTAAAATCCGGATTCGTTAGATTCTAAATGTATAAAATCACAAATATTACACGGAAAAGAAAATTGACAACTAATTTAAAACATTCAATAAATGAGCTCATACTATGATTCTTTTTTCTAAAGCACAAAATTGCTCACTTTTGATCATTCTTTCCTAATACGAAGTAACCAAACTAATACAATATTCTTTTCTTCTTTTCTTTTTTTTCAAGTTTTTTTTTCTTTTTTTTCATATTTTCCTCATATATTTTTTTTTCTTTTCTTCAGTTAACTTAAACATTCCCCAACAATATAACTAGAAATCACAAATTAAACAACTAACAAAAACCAAAATTTAACATAAAAGTTTAATATAAAAGGCAATTTTGGCTAGGTGGATTTAATATGCAGGTAAAAACACAAAAACAAGATAGGCTTAACATGGTAACTAATGGAAATGAAAGGGTAGGGGTAATGAAATGAAAAGGGTTACAAGAAATGGTTTATCCTAATGCCTTATTATTTTCATACAAAAACTCAGTTTATGGTCTTGAAATGCATATTCTAGGCAAGTTTTCACATAGACGCACATCTAGCACACTCAAAACCAACAAAAACGTAAGCAAGCAGTGTAATCATGTTATCATATGTGATAAGGGCACAAAACGCTTACGGAAATGGAGGGATAAAGGCAAGATATAAACACACACATAAACAGTATACTCTCAACTTGCAATGCTCACTGAATATTCCATAACGTTTTATCCAAATACACAAGGGTTCTCATAATTTTATGATGTCAATGAACGCAATCATGTTTGAGGACATACAACAAATATAAATGGATGCAGTTTATTTAAATTAAAAAAACTTGTCAAAAATAAGAGCATTTTAAAGGACAGGCAAAAAGTTCAGAAAAACAAAAAGAAAACCCAATATTCCCACATTTGAATTGTACATTGCCCTCAATGTACCAAAAATATGCAAATGCATAGGGGGTGTAAGAAAAGTGGAACGAAAAACTCCCCTGATGATATTCGATGAAAATTGCCAAGAAGTTCTCCAAAGCCTCAAAATGATTCCATGCGAGAGGATTCCAACCAAAATGATCACTAACATATTCCAAGAGCAAAAAAATACGAATCGTCAAAAATCCGGTTAAGCATGCATAAGGAAATAGCAAATAATAACAAAAACAAATAAATATACACAAAGTGTTTCAAAAGCTCAGGTTGCCTCCAAGAATTGCTCATTTAATTTATGAGTCATTAGCTTGACTCGGCCCTGCATGCATAACATTCTAGGGCAAGTGATGGAACAAATTAACAAACGGGTGGCTTATGATACTTGAAAACTCATCCAATCCATTTGATATAGTGCATTTACCACTGGTTAGTTAAAAACCTAATGGTAAACACAAACACAATTCATACAGGTAGTGCCACCGCCATTTGAATTTGCCTGGACCAAACCTAAGACAACTTATGTAATGAAGTAGGCGGTCATTCTGGTAAGATTTTGAATTGAAATGCTTGATGGATCTATGTTGCGCCTTAAAAGTTGGTTGGTCCATAAAGTAGTTTGCCCCCTCCCGTGTTTCGTTTGATTCATATGATGTATCTTCATAATGCTCGTTCATGGGTCGGCTATCTTCGGTGCAAGGATGAGGATTGGCTATCACCATGGTCATTTGTTTATTGGTGAACCCATCCACTTTCAAATCTTCTTCTTGGTGTGGTTTTTTCTTGATCACCACGGTTGGCTTCCCATAAATTAATGCTTCTAAATCATCAAGGTTGCTCACCGGGTCAAAGCATTCTTCTTTCCCTTCCACAAGAGGTATGCTTATCGATTCATCTCCAAACTCGTTCTTCCAAGATGGGATATTATGGTTTGTGGTTTCCCCGTCAGTGAGACTGGGGAAAACCACTTCCATCTCATCCATGACCTCCTCCGTTGTTCTTTCCTTTACGATTCCTCGACTTCTTGCTCGTCATTGGTAAACACACAGGGATAAAGTAATTGTGGCTTATCAAACTCAAATGCACTTTGAACTGGAGGTGGGACTTGTGCTTCATCCATTATCGTCTCAAGTTCTGATTCATGTTGTAACACGTCAAAATATAGAACAGGCTTGGCTTCACTTTCATCATCTTGCTCTAATTTGGTGCTCTGATCCATGCTGGAATATGAACTCTCCTGTAGAAATATGGACATATATCTTATTAAGTTCAACACTCACTGCCTCTAATCGACGGCATTTTTCTGCGAGTTCGATAGCATTACTTTCTTGTTGCTTAACCTCGTCTTAATTACAACCGATCGTAGATTGTGAAAACATATCAATTCCTTGTTGTAGCAACTCATATAATGATGGATGGGGTTCGGTTTGGAATGACGTTATGGTAGACTCCTCAAATGGTTGTGAGTAATGATGCGGCTCTTCATAATAACCTATGGGGTACCCCTGGAAATGTAACACTCAGGTGTGTAATAAGGTCCTCCACAAATCTCGCACCAGACTCCCTTATGGTAATCCCCATGATTAAATTGGTATCCTCAATAGTAACTCTCGTAGTCGTGATTCATGGAAGTCACTAAAAACAATACTTAAACAAAAAGATCACGGGCATCGGATAAAAATGAAACAAAAATAAGAAAAAAATATATACACAAAAATAAAAGAATCTGAAATATGCACAAAAAGGTTAAAGAAGCAACTTCGATCTTTCTTAAAATCACCGTGTCCCCGGCAACGGCGCCAAACACTTGATGTGTGTAAAGTTATAAATATTTTCGGAAAGGATTTTTCACACAATTGAGTTTTAATTTAAGAAACGATATCACTCTTAAACCAACTACACACAATAGGCAAGTGCACCTATCGCATAGTAGTATAGTTTTAGGCAAGAACCGAATATCAATCCGTGGACACAATGGCTCCCAATACTAAGTCATCATCACTATTTAACCGATCAATTGAGTTTGGATTTACAAATATTGAATTAACTAAAATGATTAGCAAGCTAAACTAACAAATCAAGGAAGTAAAGATGAAGATACACAATCAATTAAAGATACCACTTGGACTTTGATTCCACTTAGCAACGAATTAACAACTATCACAAATTCGAGGTGAGATCATTTTTTACACATAATACATGGAAGTAGCCTAAACCCCCATCAAGAATATATAGACATATAACCATTCAGAAAGCTAGAATGACAAACACACAATAGCCATCTAAAGTTATGCCATGAGGGACTAATGATACATTTATGTCAATGTTAAAGATGAATTACACTCTCGTTAGCGTTACCGAATTCCACAAATCTTTGGAAAGTTAACACGATAAACACATGATAACCACCTCAACTTGGGCAAAATAGACAAAGCTACAATTACTCTTCAACTCATAAATTTCATACCACGATTATAAAACAATTCATAACCAATAACAAGAGAGATTCATGACATACACCATGGTTTTCTCAAACATAAGCATAAGGATGCACATTTGACCAATTTTGCTAAACTTTCAACCTTCATTTACTATTTCTAGTCAAATGTCACAAGATTACATACAAAAGATGCAATTATATGCATAAGTCTTGTAAGAACATGAAGTTTTCTAACATAACATGCTTACAACACCCACAAGGTTGAACATTTCATCAAACTAGAACAAACACACACAATCATTGAAGAATAATCAAGCTTCATCATAGCATCAACATAAACATCACCAAGAATCATGTACAAGTTGTTAAATCATGCTAGGTTTCATCTAATCCAAGTGATAAAAAGTGTTTAGCCCATGAGGCTTACAAAAAACAAACCCAAACTCAAGAACATGGAAGAAATCATAGTAGATCTAAAGAAATTCAAACCAATTTTGAGTGGAAATGGGGTGGATGTGGTGAGATCCTCCTTGAATGTGTGAAATCTTCAATCTTGGCCTTCAAATCTCTCAAGAACTTTTGAAGGTGGCCTAAAATCACCTAAAGGGGTGAGAGAGGCTAGGGTTTGAGGTAATTTGAAAGTTATGATGAAATAGGGTGAAATTAGGTCAAAAACCCGATTCTGCTCCGCACATGGGCATGTGAGATAAGTGAGTAGGTCGTGTAGGTTGCAATTTTTAATAGCATCATGCTGCACAGCGACATGGCCATGTAGGGGTGCCTACATGCCCGATTCAGGAGCTTTTCTTCACAAACTTCAGTTTTTCTTCAACTTTCATCAAAAATCATCAAATGACCACTGGGGACTACAACATTCAAATATAACACAAATAGATGTATAAATAAATGAATTTATAACAAAAGTCCTCAAATGAGGAATAATATGTATTGTTAAAATGTATATTTATTCACATATCAAACACCACCACACTTGAAGTTTGCTTGTACTCAAGCAAACTCTAATACAATAATTTAACAAATTAGCTCTCATTGACAGAAAAAATTGGTGAGAAGCAATCCATTGGTTGAATAAAGATCCAAACTCATTATTAAAAGTCGAACAGAGCACATTCATAAGATAAAACCCAATGTTTTAAACAATTTGTTCTTCTAAAAAAAACTAGAAATATTCAATGAGCATCACATGCCTATGATATTTATTTATGCATGAGTGTAAACCCCTTACAAAAATCACTCAATACTCGGTTATTTGTATGTATAAGTGTATAAGTGAATCACTCAATGTCAATCGATGAGACATACATAGTAATATGCTTGCAAAGAGATAAAATCTCCACCAACTAAGATGAGCAAATGCATGAATCAATAGCAATTTGACGGGTTGTAACGGGATTGGGTTTTAAGGTATGGAATTTTGGTAAAAGTGGCTAAACGGTTAAAATCCGGATTCGTTAGATTCTAAATGTATAAAATCACAAATATTACACGGAAAAGAAAATTGACAACTAATTTAAAACATTCAATAAATGAGCTCATACTATGATTCTTTTTTCTAAAGCACAAAATTGCTCACTTTTGATCATTCTTTCCTAATACGAAGTAACCAAACTAATACAATATTCTTTTCTTCTTTTCTTTTTTTTCAAGTTTTTTTTTTCTTTTTTTTCATATTTTCCTCATATATTTTTTTTTCTTTTCTTCAGTTAACTTAAACATTCCCCAACAATATAACTAGAAATCACAAATTAAACAACTAACAAAAACCAAAATTTAACATAAAAGTTTAATATAAAAGGCAATTTTGGCTAGGTGGATTTAATATGCAGGTAAAAACACAAAAACAAGATAGGCTTAACATGGTAACTAATGGAAATGAAAGGGTAGGGGTAATGAAATGAAAAGGGTTACAAGAAATGGTTTATCCTAATGCCTTATTATTTTCATACAAAAACTCAGTTTATGGTCTTGAAATGCATATTCTAGGCAAGTTTTCACATAGACGCACATCTAGCACACTCAAAACCAACAAAAACGTAAGCAAGCAGTGTAATCATGTTATCATATGTGATAAGGGCACAAAACGCTTACGGAAATGGAAGGATAAAGGCAAGATATAAACACACACATAAACAGTATATTCTCAACTTGCAATGCTCACTGAATATTCCATAACGTTTTATCCAAATACACAAGGGTTCTCATAATTTTATGATGTCAATGAACACAATCATGTTTGAGGACATACAACAAATATAAATGGATGCAGTTTATTTAAATTAAAAAAACTTGTCAAAAATAAGAGCATTTTAAAGGACAGGCAAAAAGTTCAGAAAAACAAAAAGAAAACCCAATATTCCCACATTTGAATTGTACATTGCCCTCAATGTACCAAAATTATGCAAATGCATAGGGGGTGTAAGAAAAGTGGAACGAAAAACTCCCCTGATGATATTCGATGAAAATTGCCAAGAAGTTCTCCAAAGCCTCAAAATGATTCCATGCGAGAGGATTCCAACCAAAATGATCACTAACATATTCCAAGAGCAAAAACAAAGAATTCTTTATCATAATCTCTGTTTTGAATCTGATTAAACTTTTGATATGTACGATCAGTTGGTTTAATCTGATAGTGACTCATCACGTTTCTGAGATTAATCAAGTTGCAGATTTCAATTCCTTAGCGTTGTATTTTCTATTCGTGTTTTGGATCTTCGCGGTACCGTTTAACAAATTTAACGGAATTATTTGATTGTCGTCGATTCGAAAGAAGTAGTATGTTCTACAAGAAGGCAAAGGACAGAGATTTCTAATTACGTTTGTTTGGGTTACGATTCGTCCAAGACAAAAAGGTTTGAATATTAATTTCGTTTCGGTTTGCGGTGTAGTACCTGTTTGTTAATCGCAAGGATTCAATAATTTAATGGTGGTTTTGGTTTGCTAGGCTTGATAGAATTTTATTTTATTATTGATAACAAGTATTCTACAGTTAATAGCTTAATACATTTATATTTCATAAGAAACATTTTTCTAGCAAAACGAAGAGTTCTCAAAAAGTGATCAAGAAATTATAAGTAATATATATTCATTCCGACATCTAGGTTCTTACAACACTATTTAAGCAAAAATTGTTCCCCGACTTAAACTAACCTCGTGCAAAGTAAAAACTTCATATATCCAACTTCTTAAACACTTGTAACATTATAAGTGACATTAAAAGATCAGCCATAGAGGAAATCTCTAAGTGTTCTTACTGCAATATTCTTTCAAACACTTCGAGTGTATGTTGCGAGTGATAATCCTTACCAAGATTAGGGAGAATTTGTAAATGTGACATTTACATTGACCAAGGAGAAGTAGTTGATCCTTACCAAATAATACTAATAAAGAATCCATTAGTAATCAATGTCAAGCTTAAAGAGACCAAAAAATGTCATTACTTATTAAGAATACATTGTAAGAGTGATATCTATCGTTTTAGAAATAAGATTTTAGTAAAAACATACACCTGCTTAGAAAACGATGTGTAGATTTAAGGTGAGTCGGTTAGCATCCACATAAGCGACCATAAATCACTGGGGTCGTGTGATCATTAAGTTTTTTACATGTGTTTACAACCTACAAGTACTTCAAACAAACTACTTTTTTTATCAAAATGCGTTAATAAAAGACTTACACATCAGTTTAATGTAACAAAATTGATTATATCTACCTCATTATAAACAAGCGCAACTTTGGTCGACGGCTGTATATTTATTTCACATAATTGTATGCTTGCTAGTACACCACCTCTTAGCCCCTAAACAATTTGTTAATGAAATTGACAATGATGCCAAAAACAATCAAACGTAATGCCATTGTATTCATAATGTTTACAAATGAATATATTTTGTGTAAGGAGTCAAGATTAAAATCTGTTGATTTGTAGCCCAGAGGATGTACAAACCCAAAGCCGCTTCACACAAAATTAACATATAATATGAAGAAAAAAAGATAACATCAAGTTTCACTAATGATTGAAGCAAAATTTATCAAACAAATGAAGAGAGATATCTTGATTGTTACATGAGTATGGATGTTAAAAGATATTGCATAGATGGCTGGTAATCTACGCAGGATGCTTGAGATTTTCTTCAACGAGTTCAATACATCGGTATAATACAAACTCAACAGGGTTAAGATCACATAATGTGTCAAAAGCCACTTGATTGTTATCTTTCTGGTTTTCAGCTCTAACGCCCGAGACCAAAGCTCTTAAAGGTTCAAGCCATTCCCTATAGACCTTCTGTAGGTTGTTCTTTGACATCACTTGACTATAGTTTGTATTCCCTGTTTCATTACCTTTGTGTTATTCTTAAAATAAAAAATAAATTAATTAAAGAAAACTGAAACAAGTGCAGAATGTGAAGGTAGGTAATGGGTCAAACAAATTCGGGCTGAAACTATGTTCTTTTAGTATGGGTGAGCCCACAAACATTTTTGTTACTTTATATATTTTTACATGATTTATAGAACAATTAGAGTTGTAAACAAATTTAATTACTGTGTCAATCATGATGATAATGAATGTTCAAAGAAGCACATTAAGTCAACATTCAGTACCCAATATAAATAGACTTTAGGGATGAGTCATGCTTCATGAATCATGACAAAGAAACCAAGAATAAACAAATCTACATATGAACAGATGCAGGTACCTGAGGACTCGGTGATCAATATAAATCTATAGAGGTTGAGTGCAGATAATACCTGCAGAAAATAAGCAGCTGTCACATACAAGTAACATTAAATATGTGTGGCAGGTGGGTCGGGTTGTGTAACGGGTTAAAACAAGTTTGGGTAAAACTACGTTCTAGTTAAAACGGGTCCTACTAAAAACAGGTCAAATGGGTATGGATCAAAGTGAGTTCACCTGCTTTATTGATTTTATAGTAGGGAGTGGTGACAACAGGGGGCAAAGGCCAAAGGAGGCACCGACCCAATTAACACAAATTTAATAGTTTAGGTCCATATTCCCATGTATAACAGTAACCTACACTTTCATAATAATCTAATATTTTAAGCATGCTTGGGTAGCACTGAAAGAAAAATTACTACAAGAAGAAGCAATTAATGCTTATACGGATTTAGTTCCCCATATTGCTATTCATAGAGTAAATATTCCCAAGAGAATTCCACGATATCAATTTAAGAATACATGTCATCATTTAGTACCTTAAAAAAATTAAAGAGAAAAAGAACATGACACTAAAAGAGAGACAGAAAGCAAGGGTGTTACCGCATCGTCGAATTCAGGAAGAAGAGGAGGTCCTCCATTTGGTGGCTTTAAAACAAACTCTACAAAATCAAGAACTCTAACGGTCCAGAATGGTGATGAATGTTGTAACATGTTATTTTCTGCTTTTCTAAATTCATTTTGTTTTGAAACCTTTTGGGGGTATTCTCTGTGCATTTGTTCTTTGACACAATCTAGAAGAATTGCAATCTGTCCACAAGAGCGCTTTTTTGATTATTTCTACCATAAGGGACTCAATTCGTGTCATAAATCATGCAGATTTGGCTTACCATTGAGGATAGCTCACTGTTTCTTGTTAAAGCCATTAGAATGTCAAACCTTAGAGAAGAAGGAAGATCTGCAAGCACCTGATATTATCCATTTACAAATCAAGAGTAAAAAAGTCAAAGGTCACAAATCACAATCCAGTAATCCAAATTTAATAGGAAGTATATAGTTCTTGAAATAAACCATACGGAAAACAGCATTCTAGATCATGTCACAATCAATTTAGTTGTTCAAATATATTTAGCGAAATAAAAGAGAAGGGACATATAGGGATGACAATAAATAAAATAAATAAAAAAGCATAATACAACATCTTAGAAAATTTGAAGTTCCTTACCATCTTGAAAGCATCGAAAGCTTTTTTCCGTAGCAGTGGATCTGATGCATATACAATCACCAGTTGAATTGCCTGGACATTTGATTTAGACTTTCAGGCACTGACTAAATAACAGGAGACCAGACCATGTGGCAACAATGATCCAATTACAAACAAATGAGCCTATTTGGTTTACAAATTATCTTTATCGGGTCAAATCAAAAAGATATTTACCTTAAAAAAATGTCAAACGGGTAAAGTTATACAATGTTTAGTTATAATGTATTGTAGATTATAACTGAAATGATATGATTTTTGCGATCAAGTGACTATTTGTAGGAAGCTTAGAACTGTGGACACGATGTGTTCCCAGTCAAAAAGGACCAAAAATTGCCGGTTAACTGAGACCACCTTTAGGCTTTAGGTAATAACCTGTAAAGAAGCATAGAGACTAGGTACATATACTGAATAGTCCAAGGATGCATCATGGTCCTTTTGTAAGTCAACGCCTTCCATAATGCAAAACAGAAGGTCAATGGCATGTCTCTTGAGCTCCCATGAAAGACTAATGGAAGCAAATATGTGCTTCAACATGCCAACTGCTTCCCATCTTTTTGTTTGATTTTTAGAGAGTTCATCTTTTACTGCTTGCAATTCTTGCTTTGTAGCATCACTGACTTCATTAGAAAGGTCTACCCAGAGTGCTGTTTACATATATCACAACTGTAATCATCTCAACAGTAACTACTCATATTGAAAACCATGTTTTCAGATATGGCTAATAGTAAACGGGCAAGCAACTTTAGTGAGATTTCCATTTTGGGTAACAAGCTTATTTTAGGACTAAAAAATCACCGAATTTTCATAAATTTGTTTTAAGATTTGCATGTGAAAACAGCACATGTCAGCGCAACATCCAGAAGCCGAAAAAGAAAAGAAAATTAACATGGTCATACCTACACGGAAGCTGCCAAGTCATCATTTGACCAGTTACCAAGTCATAGATATAATTTTTGAAAGTTGATTATCTTCAATCAGAAATTTTGGAACATAGATATTTTTTTCCTGGCCTACAGTAAGTTGGTTATCTAAAGTAAAACTTGGACTAAAGTTGGTTATCATTTTATCCAATTAAGTGCAGATGCGAGAAACAAAATGTAACAAGTAACCTGTAAGGGCTGCTCCACATTTGACATATGAAAAACAACTCTTGTAATCATCTTCATCACCTATACATTGTAATACACAACAAAAAGACGAGTAGTATGAGAAATTCATTGATAAATCAACGATCATTTACCATGTTGACCCTCAGAACCTGATCATTGAACAAGTTATGGTCAAAACTGAATTCTTACCTTGTGAAAGAAGGTCAATAGCCATGTCCACTTCATGACCAGTTATTAGACCAAGATATGTTAAACCACAGTAATGAAGGAAGGGTGATAATTGTAACATCATGGAAAACCATATTGAAGTCTGTGCTCCCACACTGTTTGAAATAAGAGTCTGCACTTACAAATAAGACAAGATGAATGCCTAACTGAAAAGAGATCTAATAATCTACTATAATCTTATTGTAAATAAGGTATGAGGATTCTCACTGTGATTTGCAGGACATATAAGCCAAAAAAAGGAATGAGCTTCTTATCTTTGTGATCCTTTTGCATTAAATAAAAGTAACATTAGAAGGATTTAATGGGACATGAAACATAAAACAATACAAAGATATCTAGCAAGGTTGTCACTAACTAGTTTTATGCAGATTTCTTTAAGTGAATGGGCAATTAGAATTGATTTGTTGAGCAAATCTACAACCCTTGTATCTTTTTCAACTCCTGGATTTGACAAGATGGCCTCTAAGACCTTAAGGACAACAGGAAGGGCTGATTTGACTTGCTCAAATTGTCTTCTCTGAAGGGCCTCAAAAACTGGAAATACAGACAAATAAGTAGAAGAACACTTTGTCAGCCAACCTCCAAATAATCTTATCAAAAACATGACACTTGAAATTAAGTTTAGTAATCAACTAGAAGTATCCAAAATAAGAAAAAGAAATCAGTAAAACAATACCTTTTGCAAGAGCTCCTATAAGAGGTGTAAAGTAGGAAGGATTGTCAAAGCCATCACTTGAAGAAGTCATTGCCTGTGCTTGAATAATTAATAATTATTAACAAGTTAATCAAGAAAAGATAGATTCAGAGACATTGAAAGAAGCATGCTTGAGGGCCCATCACTATATAACTCGAACTATTATTGCCAATACGCACAAGGTACATCTCATTTAGAACAATATATACCATTTGAGATTGTGGGCATAAACAGAATTGATAAATGTTCATAGGATCCTAACAAGGTCAACTTAACACGATGACAATAAAAACAACATACCTCACAAAGAATCGAAACCATATCTCGTGGGCTGCAACTCTTGACAAAATGATCAATGATTCTTTCAACATTCTCAAAACAACTTGTACATGCACAAGCCAATTTGGCTACAGCCTTTGGCAGCTCAAATGCTAATGCATCTATAACAGCCTAAGAGTATTCAAAATCAATTTATCATTCATTTGGTGGAAAAATAAAAACCCCAAAATAAGTTCATAAGAGATAACATATTCTAAATATTAACAGAGTCTCCAAACAATAATTAAAGTAACAAACGACCTACCTGATCAAGTGAAGGTGAAATTAAGTACTGATATAGTTGTGAAAGAACTTCAAACGCCGAATCTTCTGATTCTTGTTCATCTTTCGTCCCAGATGAGAACAAATCCGATATTGAATCAAGAAAATGAACAAGCATCGATATGGATTCCTCCGACTTCTTGAAGTCCCCATCAGCGATCGACTGTGAAACAGTAGCATCAACAAATTCGTAACTCGTACAGTGCAAACGATCGTGTGTGATTGTGATTGTGATTGTGATTGTGATTGTGGTTATGTATATGAATAAAGATAGAGGGAGGACTTACTTGGGAGCATGAATCTAGGGTTTGCTGAAGGCGAAGAGAATTTGTGCTCTCGATTGACATGAGTGATAATGGGGTTTTAGCGGGAATGAGATCATTCGGTCTTTGTGCATAAGAAAGATTGTAATCACATTTTAATCGAGAATTTCTTTCAAATGTCCTTTATGATTTTTGAATCCTCTGTAATGTGTTTTTTTTTTAAAACGCGTCAACCTTTATACGAATTCTTCTCTTAACACGAGCGGAGGCATCTTTTCTAACAAGTGTGTTGCGGTCATCTCTTTAGTACAGGGAGCATCTCTTCAATACAAGCGTATGCCTTAGATACAAGTTGCCGTCCCTAAAATCCATACGTCTATCTTTTCGGTATAATTTTCTGCTTCTATGATACAGGTGTTTGTCTACAATACACTCGTTCACCTCTTTAGTATAGGTGTCCGTATGTACAGTACAGTTGTCTCCCACTTTATTACAGGTGTTTGCCTCTACAGTACAGTCGTCCGTCTCTTTAGTACAAGTGTCCGCCTCTACAATATAGTCGTATGCCTCTTTAGTACCTGCCTCTAATGTACACAAGTATGCTTTTTAGTGGTCAATCAAAGAGGAGTTCAATCGTATCCGTACAGGTATTGTCACCTTGTCCGAATGAGACATTTTAATGGATGACTTGATGAAGGTGACAGTTTAAGGGTATCATTTAGAACACCTATCTTCATCAACGTTGTTTTTTTATGGGATTCTATCAAAACTTGTTCTTCAAGCGAAGAAGTTTACTTTGATCGGAACCACTGTCTTCACGTCCATTTAGTTGAAACGGTAATTTTTGTTGTCCCAAGTTACCTTATCCAACGCCCCTTTTAGATTTTGCCGCCATCTTTTTTTGCCAAGCAATCCAACAAATCTTGAGTCTTTCATATGTGATTCCACAACAAAAGTTTCTATGCATTCTACCTAACCAAGGCACAAAACAACGAGAGGTAAAATCACAACTTGCATGTATTCCAACCTAAGAAAGTTTAATAAAACAAATGATAAAATCTCACAAGAACTTCACCTTTACATTGTTAGTCTAATCTCGTAACGAACTAGTGGCTCATCTAAAATCGCTCAGTAAACCCAATTTGAGTACTTTACCAGTGTCCTCAATTCAATGTATTAAATTTCTACCAAACTCAGTTACTTCTATAAAACGCTAATTTTAGCGACACTAAGCCACTATCGCTAGCTGCCATAAATTGTTGCCACTATCCGCTATCAACAGTCGAGCAACATCCTCTCGAACCCACTCTCTTCCTTTGGCACTCGAACGTAATGAGAAATGTATAGATTTGGGCGATTGATAAAGGGGTATGAGCGGTTAAGCTCGTCATTTAATCATCTTTTATAATAGCTTTAAGATTTGAGATCTATTCTCGTCCTATTCACACTCAAATATTAACCAAAATTATATTTGATTTGGGTTTGATTCTATAATCTCCCTAGCAAATCTTTACATTTAACCAATCTTTACTAGTTATAAATTTTATCCTATTTTTTATTTATGGATTAACTCTCAGTGGTTTTTAAAACTTTCATTTTATATCCTAGACTTCTATTGTCTCAAAATCATATCTTACATACCAAATAAGTATTTATTGTTATTATACTTTTCAACAATCGAAAATTTTTGCTAGTTACAAAATATGAGGACCAATTATTTCTAGTGAAATTTTGATAATGATATATATTCTTATCATGAAAATCAATGAAAAATCCGAGCATGTAGAAGCTAATAAACCTACTTAACTTAAATCTCTTCAACTTTGGTATGTATTTATTGGACTCAAAAGTTAAGCATGTATTAATTCAACTCTTTCTAATATTTTGGTTATACTCCCATCGTTGATACTTACAGTTTGATAATAGGAGCTGAACTTGCATGATAAATGTTTGAAAGTTGATGACTCAAGCGGCACACTTTTGTGTTGATGTGACTGTTAGACTTAACACTTTGTTTTAGTTGAAAGTTTAAAACCAAATAAATGTCACAAGCACACTTAAGTGATTAGCTAACACATACTTTTGACTAGTGAATGATAGTAAATTCTAACAACCTCAATGGAAAACTTATAATTCTGCGTTCATTCGCAATAGAGGAACTTATTAGCTAACTATTGGGCTTAAAAAATGACAACTCTAGCATATATATTGGCCATCTTCATTTTTTTAGAAATGAATTTAAAAGAATATATTGTTGTAATAAATTTGTTTAGATTATGGACTTTCTGATTGTGTTCTTTAACTCAATCTCAATTTTTTATTTCAGTTTTGTTGGAACAAGCTTATAATCTTGATTCAATAAATAATAATTATGAAACAATGAAAAAAATCTCTTTTCATCAAAACTGAGTACTCGACGTGTAACATTTAAATTTTGGGGTAACCCGGTTAAATGAAATATAAAGGGTGGATTCGGTTTTAGAAAAATGAGCACTAAAGATGCCAAGCGTGAAAGTTTAATGACCTAAAAGCTTTTATAAAGGAAAAGAGTGCCTCCTTTGTTCTTTTCTTGGCATGGATACTTGTTTAAATCCTCATTTTCATATGTTTTACTTTTTGGGGCGACTAATCACAAAATGATAGTTTTGTTAAAAATATAAAGGATTTTGATGTTAAAAAGTGTATATTTTTATAGGTTTCACTACGTATGCATAGTATATTTTTAAGCATGAATTGTAAATGATAGCAGTTGATCGAATAAGGTTGGTATGAACAAAGGATAGAATGTTCTAGTATAAGAAGTGAGTTTACTCACCCTCATCTAGCATAGTTCACCTGAAGGCAACTTTGGTCACCCGTAGATGGTTAGACGTGATAGTACATCCGGATGTGATAACTCACCCACATGTAACTCGCACTTAGAAAATATTCTTAGTGTTGGCTACTCGTATTTGATAATTGCTTGAACACGATCCTTCACTCGCATGTGAAATGGTTCACCCACATGTGATCTCTATGTGAAATTATTCTAAATATTGATAATTTATGCTTGATAGTTCACTCGAATCTAATCCAATTCACCCGTAGGTGACCTTGTTCACTTCTCATGAAAGGTCATCTGTATTAGAATCCTATACCCGCATCTACCCATACTTACACAGATGACATACCTCTAATTCACACGTATATGTATGGAGCGTACCTGACGCTACTCGTCAAATGTGAACTTAGTCACCTGCATGTGACATGCTCAGGAAAATATTCTAAGAATTTATGCACCCGAATGTGATCTCCCTTTACCCGCATGTGAATATCTTCATCTGAATGTGTTTCTTTCACACACATATGATTGATTCACCCGCATCTAACTATACTTAAAATATTTTCATGATAGTTCCTGAAGTGATTGAAAGTTTCTATGATTGATGTGACTTACATGTGTGTAACATACTATAAAGTCTATGATAGTATAAACAATAAAGTATCACAAATAGTATGAAGTTATGGAATGTCAATCATACAAAACTAACGTATGTGATGGACAAAGAAAACTAAATAATTATAGAATGATAAAGTGCTAAAACATAAATATTGTTATGACAAAAAGTTAAAGAATGATAATGAAAGATAATAGTAATTAAATAACACTAAAGGGTCAAAAGACTAAATTTCATATGTGAAAGCTAAAGTTATAAAGTCTTGCAAGCATGATAAGAGTTTGTATTCGTTGCTTCATCACCTTGATAGGGGCCTTGTCTTGTGCATTTCTAACCTGATAGGAGTTTTATCTTGTGTATACTCACCTAATAGTTGCCTTGTCTTATGCATTGCTCACATGATAAGAGTTGTACCTTGTGCACACTCACCTAATAGGAGCCCTGCGTTTTGTGTTGCTCACATGTTAGGAGTTGTTCACTGTGTACACTCATCTAATAGGAGTTTTCTCTTATGTATGTACATTCACCTGATAGGAGTCTTACCCTGTGCATTGCTCGCCTTGATATGAGTTATAAATTGCGTATGCTCACCTAATAAAAGCTTAGCAATTTATTGCTAGCTTACCAACTAAAGGAGCTACATGCTTGTACATGCTTAAAGATAAAGATTAAGTTAAAATAAAGTAAAGTTAACGAAGAGTAAATATAATATTTTTAAAGTATTGCTAAAGGTTGACGTTAAAGCTAAAGTGACTAATAAAACCAAAGTGATGGGTAATGTTAAAGTGAATGATATAGTAAGGAATATTAATAACCGATATGCTAAGGTATTTGCTAAGTTAAAACCAAAACTCATTCAACAACGTTAATTTTTGTATACATATTAGTTTGACAGATGTATGAAATAATGAAAAATGATGACTTGTTATGGATTTTGAAACTACCTGGTTATATCAAGACTAAATTTTGTAAATAGTAGAGTTTAATTAAAGTTTTTGATTATAATAAATATTAACAATGGTTCATGTAATAACATTTTATTTCGTTGTGATGTATGAAATGCTTGTTTAAAATTTTGTCGATGTTCAAATTTAACTGAGTTTGTCTGCAAATTGCATAATTATAAAATGTTGAGTGATTTTTAAAATATTCTACATCATAATGTGAATTAATCCATGACAATGTAATGATTTAACTCAAGTTATGTTTGTATCAAAAGAAATAATTATATTATGTAGTTTCAGTAAATGTTTAGATCAATTACAAACAAAAAAAAAAAAAAAAAAAAAAAAAGAAGAAAGAATAAAAAAAAAAAAAACTAATAATTCAAATGAAAGCGAGCGAAGGTACACAGAAAAACTAATGATGAATTAATACTATTCATCTTAATCTAAAATGTTCAATTATATAATAGTAAATACATTTTTCATGTTGCCATTTGGACCACTTTTAGTTTGAATAATCAACAAAACCTGGGTAAAAGCATTGGTGAAAGATCACTTACGTCCTTCGAACATAGACATCACTGATTACCAGACCCGCTCACGATTTCACGAGAAACCACCGTCCGAAAGTAAAACTCCTAGCCAACTTAAAACATATCTTATATTATAAGACTCGAACCATGACGTAGAGAGACGTAGTATTCGTTGGCCCAACTTTGATTAGTTATTAGATTCTTGGGCCCATCAGCTAATAATCCAGCCCGTTTATACAACCCTAAAACACACATCGAAATCGAATAATATATACCCCTTCTCCATTTCTAGGGTTTCGTTGCCTCCAAAAACCCTAGGTTCTCCTCTGCACCCACAACCGAAGATGAAGACGATCTTGTCATCGGAGACCATGGACATCCCAGAGGGTGTCGAAATCCAGATCAAGGCCAAGGTTATCGAGGTCAAAGGTCCGAGAGGAACCCTCGTTCGCAATTTCAAGCATCTTAACCTTGATTTTCAGCTCATTACCGACGACGAGACCGGTAAGAAGAAGCTCAAGGTTGATGCTTGGTTCGGATCTCGCAAGACCACTGCTGCCATCCGCACTGCGCTCAGCCACGTTAGCAATCTGATCGTTGGTGTTACTCAAGGGTTCCGGTATAAGATGCGGTTTGTGTATGCTCACTTTCCGATCAATGCTAGCATCACGAATGATAACTCTGCGATTGAGATCCGTAACTTTCTTGGAGAAAAGAAGGTCAACACTTTTTTCTCTAAAACGTTTTATTGCTGCTGTTGTATTAGTGGTGACCATAAGTTGTTTTATTGCTGCTGCTGTATCGGATGCTGCTTAAAAGGTTTCATATTTTTTTGTTAGTTTATACATTTTTTTGAAAAAAAAAAAGCTCATTAATTTCTGTGTTTCGTGGTAATTGCTTGGTCATATATTCTCATTTTATAGACTAATTTGTTTAGGTTTTGAATTTAATGTTGGATTGGGAATCTTGTTTTAATTCACGTTTTGCAAGATAAAAGCTACTATAGGAAGAAGATATGCGTTTAAGGGTGTTTCTAAACAAACATTCCCTGCTTTTACCTATTGTACCCTGGTTAAATCAGTCATCTTATTTGTGGTCGTATACATACATATTTATATGGGCATATAAGAGGATGAACAAACTGATATAGGCGTTCAAGTGTCAAATGCAGGCTTATACAAGTAGTTGTATGTCTTTATACGTGTTCATAAGGGTTGGTATTATTAGTAATTGGAGGGTTGCATTTAGCCAACCCTTGTGTTTAATTGGACTTGCAGTCTTGTCATTATGTTATTGCTTATCATGTAATAGGTGGAGTCTTAAGGCTTTGATTTTTTCATTGGATTTGATATTAGAATGATGGTTCTTGAAATTATATTATAAGCAAGTAATAATCTGTGTGTGTGTGCTTTTAGTTTGATGGCATTCTATGTGTTAAACATTTTTTTGCTGTGATGAACAGGTGAGGAAAGTGGATATGCTTAATGGTGTGACTGTAGTCAGATCTGACAAGGTGAAGGATGAACTTATACTTGATGGAAATGATATCGAGCTTGTTTCTCGATCTTGTGCTTTAATAAACCAGGTACCCTTTTCTTTACTTGTATACTTATCTGGTTTAATACTTTATGATCAGATCATTGAAAAGATTTCTTTATAAAGGTTTCAAGTTTCGATATAGTGATTAGTTGTTTGTGTACTCATCATGCAGAAATGCCATGTGAAGAACAAGGATATTCGTAAGTTTCTGGATGGTATCTATGTGAGTGACAAGGGGAAAATAGAAGAGGAAGTTTAAGTCAGCTGCATCATTTTCTTCATTTCAACACAAAAGTGTTCAATTTAAGGATATTTTTAGGATGTTCTATTCAACTTTTATGTTTCTTTATCCATGTTTCTTGACTTTAATCTTATAATCTCATCATGATTTTTGGTAGCAAAAAATTTTCTTTCAAGTATATTGCATGAACAGGGTGGTAATGAACCAAATTTTGAATTGATAATATTCTTAACTTGTATAACTATATGTCATGTAATGTAATAAATAATTAAATGTACACCATTTGAAATATATATTGTTTACCATTTTTTTGTTGTTCAATACCACCTATTAGCAAAAGAAAAAAAAAAGAAAAGAAGAATGAGTTGTAGAACATCCAAATGAAGTAAGGGAATTGAAATTGGAATTGATTTCAACGAAAAATGTCATTAAATGAATTAGAATTGAAATTTTTTTATCATGGGAATTCTCATTCCTTCACTGTGTTTGGTTGGTTCATTAAATGAATTAGAAATGAAATTTTTTTCTTCAATCATAGGAATTCTCATTCCTCCACGCTATTGATGAAATTCTTAAGGTTTTATTAGAATGTTTGAAGATTATCAAAAAAGAAAAATTTCTAAATTGTTTCTTTTTATTATTGTTTCTCTCAAAATATCTCTTTTTACAAAGTTTTGAAAATGTCTCTTGTTGAGAGGTGTCGACGCTTTGTCTGATAAGGCCGCCCACCCCATACAAGCATCCACCTCCAACCTTTTTTATATATAGTGGCCTTTTATATCTTTGTCTTTAAACCGGGGTTTTTTTTTTTTAATTTTAGAAAAATCTAATATTTTTTGAAAAAATGTAAAATGATGGTTTGTTTTTCTTTAATTTTACTCAAACCTCCTAACATTATTTGCAAGCTATTTTTATTTAAGAAAATTTTTAATCCTATCCAAATTGTGTTAGAAAATTATTAGCACTAACCATGCTTGTCGTCTATGTATAACATATAGATAGAGGAGTATGCTTTGTCACTTTCATCACTCAATAGATTGATGGATAATAGAGAAAAAAATTATAAATTTTTTTGTAGTAGTTTGTGTGAGATGGGCAGCTGCGTTGACAGTTGCTCTACTTCGAAAACAACGAGAAGTTCAAACCAACAAATTTCTAATTAACAAATAGAATCTCAAAGTAGCGAAGGTTTTAACAAAAATACTTGAAGTCGGAGGGGCCATGAATTTTGTGAAAGCCGTGAAGTTTTCAACGAGTTCTATTATTATTATTTTAATGTAATCCTCTTGTAAGAATAAGTATTTTTATTTATTTATTTGTATTTTAGCATCTTGTATAGTAATCTTCTTTAGTTGTATTTACTCTTGTATTTAAAATTTTATTTTATTAATAGTGAAAATTTGTTAATTTTTTTATTTGCTAAATCTTAAGTTAAACATTTGAGGTGGCTAGGCGGACATCATAAGCGACCGTATGACCATCTATAAATACCATTTTAACTTCACCGTTTAACACACCTGTTAATCTATCAATTTATACACTTGTGGATAAGCAGTAATGTTTTTCTCAACCGGTTTCAAAACCTTCAAGTTGGATAATGGAAAAATAGAGATGCCCAAAGAATCAATCTAAATCTTCAAAAGGGGTTCGATATCATTCACAACTGGATCCAATAACTGAAAAAAATGAGCCTTTTAAACCAAACTGAAACATGGACATGAAAATGTCCAAATAATCTGACCTACTATACGTAGATGAGTTATTCCCGATGATGAGTCGGATAAGTGGTCCACAGATGTTATAGAGTTGTGTAATAAGGGGGATGTTTTTTTTGTTACTCTGCTATCTTTTTAACACCCATAAAACTGGATCAAAATTTTTGAGATACTTTACTAGGCTATCGATGAAATGATTATTTTATCTCAGATGTAAAGTTTTTCTATAAAGTTTTTTTCAACAGATTATTAATTAATATATTATGTTAATAAATATTTTTTGACAACATGTTGAAGGTTTTGTTTTAAGAATTATGAATTGGAGGCATAGAGAGCTCTACAACGAATGAAAAATGGCAAAATATGCGTTAGACAATTCTATCTCCATAATTTTATGAATTCTTAACTGATTCGTGTAGCAAGCATTCTATTTATTTTTTTGATGGAAAGTTTAACTTGTATCCCTCTTCTTTACATGCTGATTATCTATATTTTTCTTTTTGTATTTAGAGTAAAGAATGGGTATTTGTTCGTGTTAATTTGCTGACAACAAGAGTGCAGATTTTTTATGGCCAAGAAATAGACAATGAAAAATTTGTTCGGTTGGTTCACCTAGCGTTGATGAAAATCTTTGTGTGTTTTGGCACTCTGTTAGTAAGCATTCGTTTCTGTAAAAGACTAGGCAACTAGAAAAATCATTTAGGGTTGAAATAAATAAAGATATTATTGCATCACCCCAAGACTTAAGAGGTAATGAAGGAGTTTTCGTTTGCATGTTGATGGAACATTTAGTTAAAAACAAACCTCTAGATTTTGTTGGAAATTTTAATGAGACATGTATGTTGTATAGGCGGTTCATGGCTGATCAATTTTATTTTTTAACTTAGCCTACCCTGCCTATATTAAATCTTAGGTTATCGTTCAACATGAAATCTTTGTGTGATGTTTTTTTGTATAATTTTGTTTAATGTTTAATTAAAATAATTATTGTTGCAATTACTTAACAAAAGAGATTGAATAATCGTAAAATATTATTAACATCTGTCCATTAACAAATATGCGTTACGCAACGGACGCCTAGGGTTAAAAATAACCACTCTCTGAGCATCGAAATTTAAGAGGTGGCCGCCTGTACGGAGGAAGCGTCGCGCCCATTCAATATTAACAAAGTGTGAAGAGACGGCCGCCTGTATGGTAGAGGCGCTGGGCCTATACACCGTTAACGAAGCCATAGCAAGCGGCAGCCTGTATAGTAGAGGCGCGAGCCTGCACACAGATATCAACACGTGAAGAGGCAGCCGCCTCTTCCGAGGAGTCGCTGCTTACAAAATAAATTCAACCATATAAAATAGTATAAAGGCGGGCACACGTGTTATTATAGGCGGTTAAACGACAAGGGGGATGCACAAAGTCGGGACCACGGGCTAAGATTCTAGGGCATACTGATGTTTCCACAAAGTCGGGACCACGAGAATTTGTTTTGTGAATTGACGCTGTACCACAAGAAGGATGCAACCTTCTTTATATGGCGCCTTTATTTAAGGTAAAACATATTAATTTAGTAACGTTGTTAATCGTTAGTCAATGCATATGTCATGTTTCTAAACCAGATTATATACCATACTAATCATGTAAGGAGACTGTAACTTAGGATCAATTTTAGTAACGTTGACGTTATTTAAAGTGTTATATTTTCGTATGAAAATAGACGTCAAATATGGAATCAACAATGTTTTTCCCAATGTTGAATCTAGATGTCCAAAAGTGTCACGTGGACGATCCGTTGATGCATGCTATGTTTCAATTTCAAACTCTTCAGAATAGAAATCTTGAATTAGAAGGAATAGGTTTTTTTTTGGACCTTTAGAGTTTTCTTTGATTACAGGGTTAAAACTCGAAGACAATAGTGAAATTAAAAGGTGGTTTATCATTTCAGCAACAAGTGTTTGATAACTACTTTGATGGACTTGTAGAGGTGAGGACACTAAGGGAATTCATATCAGTATCTAGTGATCTTTTGAGTGACAAAGATGTTGTTCGTATGAGTTTGTTGCTATTATTGTATTCATTGTTTTTGGGGGTTGAAAACGACAAACACATAGCTGAAGAACATATCTTGTTGGCCGATGATTTTAACACTTGAAATAGTTTCAACTGGGGCTCCTGTGTTTGGCCGAGAGTCCATCAAAGCATATTGAACATGTTGTCGAAAAAGAAATTATCCCAGGAAAAGGGGACCCTTAGGAGACTGTGGGGTTTAGGTCTGCATATTTTTACAAAGGCTAACTGATGTGAAAGTTTGTATAAAAAAAGGAAAATACAGAGAAAAAGCAATGGAGTTTTGCTGATCATTTGCCAAATTATTATATGAATCTAAAGTACGAGAAGAAGAAAGATTAAAATTAGTCAGTCGGTCTTTAATTTCTGGTAATATTCTACCTAGTGAGAAATGGCAATTGCCAGTCATCAGTGGCACTACATAACAATCAACTGTAATTTGTATTTTTTTATTTGTTTGGATTATGATATGACTAATCTCTATTTTTATTTAAACAACCGTTAATTATATTATATATACTTTTAAAGTTGAAATTAATGAACCATTGATATATGCGGACGCCTGTTGTGTAATAGCCTACCGCCTTTGTGTCATAGCCTACCGCCTTTGCGTCATAGGCGCCCGCCTTTGCGTCATAGGCCCCCGACCGTACCCAATAGTCGGCCATTATACCATTAAGGCGCCGTAATTTGCATTTGATATAATACATATTAAATAAAAGGATTCAGATATTTTGATATAAAATCATATTTAATATAATCAAGTAGATATTCTGTTTCAGAAACTTCGGTGCTTGATCCAACTTGAGAGAATTTTGAGGGTTGGTTTGCTGTGATGCCAGTGGAGTTTTACCATTGATCACATGTATGTCCAGTGCAATGACATCTTGAACATTCTTTTGGTCCTGTTTGCTCGTCTCTAGATGGAATACGTTTATTTTCTCGAGGTCGACCAGCCTGCCTTTTATCCACAAGTGGTATTTTTAGAGGATTAAAATCATGGGGTACTTCCCAATCACAATCATCTGGAACTAGATTTATAGGCTCTGAATATGTTCTCACAGGAATTTAATTTTAAAGCAATCCACCGCTATAAGATCAAGATGATTATCTTAAAGGCTGATGCTAACTGTAAATACGAGGTCCAACTCTGGGTTGATCCAATCCAATTGAACTTCAATCCATGAGATGATCTCCGAAGCTTCACACCTACACACACGAAAACAAGACCAGTTAATGCGCCACAGGGTGGGAAGTCTCCCTGTAACAACCCTCCGATGTGAGAATAAGTATCGACTAATTGAGAGTGAAGGGTAAGGGAAAAGAAAGAGTTTAGGTTACATTTTTCCGCGTGAGGATCCTGGTCCTCCTTACCTTGTATTTATAGTGTTTGTCTGATGTAACCGTGTGCTTATTTTTAGGGAGTATTCCTAGGGAATCTGTTATGCTTTAAATAATAATTGATTATTGTTGAACTAACGATCGGGATTGGCGGTAATCCCAGTGCAATAGATGTGGGACCCGTATCCATTTTATCTATTCCTTATACTCGGGTCGGGCCGTGTCCCCGGGTCCGGGTATCAAGGGTGTATTCGGGTTGTTTGTACCCTACGTCTACAAGCCCCCCTAGTCTAGTTTGTTAACATTTAATACGCTAGACTAAAACATTCTGTTTTAGGTGATGATTGCCTTATCTTGTGCATTTATTGGATATGACCGTACGGTTACTCGGGCTGTCCTTTCTTTGATGCAATCATGTAGTGGAGCCGCCACTTTCTTTCCCGCCCGCAGGTAACACTATTTTCCTATTGCATGGAGAGAGAAAGTACCTATAAAAGGCAAAAGGTCCCCTGGTTTACCTTCTTCACTTTTACCGAAACCCTAGAAATTACCTTTGCTTCTCCTTTTCCCTCTTCTCTGCAATCATGTCGAAAAAACCTTCGGCTTCTACTCGCGACAAGCTCAAAGTTGTTCGGGGTTCCGAATCGGACCCCTCTGATCGCAATACCTACCCGGTCAAGTTCTCAGAGCAGGAGTTTAACCGCCTGGTGTATAAATACCAGATTCACCCTTTGTGGGAGCCTCAGCTTCCGAGCCAGAATGACACCTCTCCTGATGCTCCTGCTAGCAAGATGACCATCTATGCTGATTTTTTCACTCGCACCAACTTCTGCCTACCCATAACCATTTTCTCCCTAAACCTTCTTTAGTTCTATTGTATCCACCTAACTCAGGTTCATCTCATGGGTATGTGTCTCATTACTCACTTCGAGTTCTCCTGCCGGGCCCTCTGGATTGAGCCAGGGGTTAAACTCTTTGTGGTCTTTTACAAGATTACCCGGGAGGGTGACTGGTTCCCCTTTCGGAAACGCCACGGGGTGGCCCCTATGCCAGTGAGGTTCCATCTAGTTTCAAGGGATGGATAAACAGATTTTTCTACATCCACGAGGATGTGATTCCACAGGCCATGCATTACAGGGAGGCCACTGAGTTACTCATCGACACTCCTCCTAAGAAGGAGTATGAATCGGATCCTGATTACCGACTTCTCTCCCAGGAACCAGCCCCGTTTTGTGAGCTTCCGGAGCACGCTCTGGTTGGGGTCGACATGAGTCGTATTTGGGGCCGACTTCACAAGATCCCTATTTATACCATCGAGAACAAAGGTTAGTGGTAACTTCTCCTTTCGTCTTTTTCTATTATTGGTATAGCAATCCCGTCTGATGTATTTCCTTGTGTTTTTCAACAGTGAGCTTCTTTCAAGTTCTCTTCTCGGAGAGGTTTCCCAACCTGACTGTGACACTCTTGGACGTGAAAACCAGTGACGCCACTATCCTGGAGCAAACGGTGGGCAATTTTGCGCTTCCTACCTTTGTCAGATCGTCCGGGGGTTCCTTGTCCAAGAGTCGTGCTGAGGTTGCTGTGGCCGAGGTGAAGGCCAAGTTGGAGAAAGAGGCCCGGACTAAAAGGGCTCAGGACCCCAAACCCACATATGGAAAGACTCTGAGCCAGACGTGGAGGAAGTCCCTCCGGAGGTAGCGTTGACGCGGTGGAAGAAACCGGAGAAAGTGGATACGGTCTCGGTCGCTACTGCTGAGCCTCCACCAGTCAAAAAGAATGAGGCCTTCAAGATTCAATCCCCCCATCCAAGTGCCGCAAGATGAGCTAGAGGGTGGAATCTCTCGCCAAGCGAGAGGGTGGAATCCAAGTGCGGCATAATGACTAAGTCTTCACTAATCACTCCTGATGATTTTGACAATTGGTACATGAGAATGGAAGGCTTTATCAAGTTTCAAGATAGCAGGATGTGGAGATCTATAGTCTATGGACCTCACAACCCAAAGACAGCTTCAGCAACTGCTGGAGGTGGGATGATACCCAAGAAAGTGGCTGATTATTCTGACGAAGACTGGAAGAAAATAGACAATAATCAGAAAGCCATGACTGCTCTTCAAACTGCTCTTTCTGACTCCATCTACAGAGGCTTCAAGAAGTGCAAGAATGCAAAAGAACTCTTAGATGCACTGAAGCTGATGTATGAAGGATCTGAGGTAGCTAAGGAGAACAAGAAAGACATAATGAAGCAGCAGTTTGAAAACTTCACCTACAAGACTGGTGAAACTATGACTCAACAATACTTCAGGAATGTTGAGATTGTAAACACTCTAATGAATGTTGGAGTCAAACTTGAGAACAGGGATATAGTGAGGAAGTTCATGTTCTCCTTTCCTAGAGAATGGACACACTACTATGTGGCCATCAAGAGAACTAAGAACCTTTCTATCCTCACTCTCACTAAGTTGTATCGTATCCTGAGTGGTTACCAAATGGAGATGAACATGCAAAATCTTTCTCCTAGCTCATCCAGCACCCAAAAGAGTTCAACCCTTCATGTGGTTGAAAGGGACATCAGAGAACCATAGCATCATCTCATCTGCTATCCTAACAAATCACCAAAGGGTCCTTTCATCACCTTCCCAAAGACACCTAGGGAGAGATATACTCAAGGAAGTTCTTTCCAAGTGCCCAGCTCTTCTCAGGCCTTTGTGTTTTAAGATGAAAGTTTTGGCAACTTTCTCTTCACCCTTAAAGACCTGGACTGCATCCATCTAGATGAACTAGAGTACATGGAAATAGTCCAGCAGATGGCTCTTCTCACTCACAGAGCCAAGAAGTTCTATAAGAGAACAGGAAGGAAGTTTCCAAGCAATGTGTTCAGTGTAAAGTATGGGCTGGACGAGAGCAAAGTAAAGTGTTACAACTGTAACCAAATAGGCCACTTTGCTTGAGAGTGTAAGGCACCAAGAACAAATGGTGGTCATACACAGTCTAGGCCAAACTACAATGAGGCATCTCCAAGAGCTGAGAAGCCCAACCAACCAGAGCAGCAAGCTACAGTTGCTGTTGAAGAAGGAGATTTTGGATTGGAGCTTTTAGGTGGAAGATGTCTCCCCAAACCAATCCCTAATAGAAGATCATGATGAATCCAAGGTATTGGAACATCTTTACACCCCTGAATGCATTGCTAAAGTTAATATATATATAGGTCCTACAACTTGGAAGTAAGATTTGATCTTGAGTCCTTAAACATTTGAAAAGCTGATTTTAAAATAGCAAAAATGATTATAAGTTTAAAATAGAAGACTTAGAGAAAACCATTTCTACTCTAAAATATAAGCATACAAACTACAGGACTCGAATTAAAGATCTTGTTTCCAAGTTGGCAAAATATCAGGCTGAGCTTGTGATAAGCAAATCCAAGGTAGAAAAACGTGTTCTTGAAGAGGAAACCTTCAAGAACATTATATCTTCATCCTTGCATGCAAAAGTTTGTTAGTAGAACATGCAAGGACTTGGATCAAATGAAATAGCTCCTCCATACACACTACGATCAGTCTGAGAATAAAGGTGTGCAACTTGTGAAGATGAGCTGCCTCCTATTGATCCTATTTTGGAGGAAGATAAAGGTGAAACTGAGGAAGTGGATATAGTGAAGGGTGAACTAGAAATGAGTAAAGAGGTTCACTCTAAGAAGGGTGACTATATCCCTGAAGTGAAGAAGAGACTAGGGATGGCCAAGTCTGCAAGAAAGAACTTGATCAGGGCTGCAAAAAGAAGATCAAAGGAAGCGCAGGAGAACAAGCCCACCTTCAACCCTAGGCAAAAACAAATTTTCATCTCTGCTGGATTTGAGGTGAGGAAGACTAAAGACTTAACCAAGGACTCTAGTACCAAGAGCCCTAGTTCAAGTCTAACCCATCCTGGTAAGGAGAAAAAGGTTGAACCAATATGCACCACTACTGCACAGGCCGGACCATCCAACTCCAAAGGCAAGCTTCACCCTTAGAAGCATGTTGCATCATCTAAAAAGATGAAGAAGGAGCTGGAAAAGGCTCAAGAAAAATCTTCTACTCAAGACAAGACTTTTAGAAGAAACCCTATAGAATGTATCATGTGTGGTGGTACAACTCATTATGCTAAGGATTGCATTTACAATCCTAAGAGTATCATCCACATAAACAAGAAGAAGACCTCTAAGAAGAAAAAGAAAATAGCTTCGGAAGGAAAATCATTTTCCTTTAGAACCATCAAGGTAACCCAGAAGAAGATTTGTGGAAAATTATCTTCGAAAGCAAGTTTGGTCTCCAAAGAAAGGAATGCTTCTGAAGCACTGAAGTCTGCTGTAGTGGATGCAAAAGCTTCTGAAGGTTCAGTTTCCAAAACTTATAAAGTCATAAAAACTTTTGAAGTTTTGAAAGCAAAGTCTAATCTTCCAAAGACGGTGTGGAAGATGAAGGAGGGCCATGTGACTGAAGTTTCTTCACAACAACAACCAAGGATCCCTAAGCTTACATACAAGACCAATAACTATTGAACTATCTTCAGTTCATCTTAATAAGCCCAAGACCAGCAAGGCTTGGGTTTCCAAAATATAACTAATCATCTTTTCTCATGTGCAGAAATAGTTAAAGACCAAAAACAATGTATGGATCATTGATAGTGGTTGTTCCAGGCATATGACTGGCAATGGCTTCATAAAAGGTAAGAAGGTTACATTACTCGAAGGGGCAGGGTCAAAAATGGTAAGCTCAGTATTGAAAAGGTAAACTTTGTCAAGGAGCTTGAGTACAACCGATTGAGTGTGTCACAATTTTGTGACCAGAGACATAACATGCTCTTTACTGAGCATGAGTGTATTGTTCTCAAAATCGGGGTGATCATTGCTCAAGAGAATATTTTGCTCAGAGCCCCAGAAAAAGAAACACGTACAAGATGGATTTGCAAGAAACCTCCCCTTCTGGAGAAGTTTCTTGCTTTCTATCCAAAGCAAATAGTAATAAGTCTTTCCTTTGGCATAAAAGAATGTGCCATGTAAACTTTAAGAACATGAATTAACTAATTAAGAATGATTTGGTAACTAGAATATCAAAGAAAGAGTTTACAAGTGATGATCATTGTGTTGCATGCCTAAAAGGAAAGCAGCACAAAGTGTCACACAAGCCAAAGGAAATAAACTCCATCATCTACAGCTGGATGATGAAGATTGTGAGCTATCCTTTACCAAGAAGGAACTCAATGGATCATTCCATCAAATGGGCTATGAAGGTGACTACACAGTCAGAACCTTCAGGAAATGAAAGGTATCTTTACAATGTAAATACCTCATCCATGTGGTTATCCACTCATTATCTAACAAGCATGGAGGATGGGACCAAGTTCCAGAAAACCTATCCTACATAGTTCATGGAATGGTTTAGGGATCAAGTTTAGGTACTCTCAATTTGTTTACATAAATTTACTTGCAAACTTGAATTCCCTTGAATATTATATGTTCCCTAGATATGTCCAGCACATTTTCATATATGAACTAGACACATATTTGAGGGGAACATGCAATATTCTAAAGCCGAGACAGATGAATTTTGGCATCTTTAAAATAAAGGAAAACCACTATTGGTTTTCTAGGGTAGAAACATCCCTTGTCCCCTAAATGTTAGAGCAATCTGCTTAAGGTGAAGACTCGACAATCCCAGCCAATGTTGAACCCACACCTTTTTCACCATCACCTATGCAACCTCAAATCTCCATCACCTATACTAGAAAAACCAAACGAACCCCTGCTCAGTCTATTCAGATTGAGCAGGCCCCCATATACACACCCATACAGGAGCAAGTGGAAACAAGAGCTCCCACTTCTCCTGAGGAGCAAACCACTCCCATTCCTTCAAGTATTAGTGCTGAGGTTCCTCATGATCAGCCTGATAAGCTCACAACCCTAGCCTTAAGCCATCATCTTGAGTCTCAACACTCAAATTATCAACCTTCAAGGGAAAGCTACCATCCCCAGCCTTTGGATCTCAACCAACCAATTCCTAGCCTTGAATTCTATAATGATGAAGACATGGGATTCAATGAGTACCATGAATCTCTTTACTCTTCCCCTACTCAAGGAGAGATGAGTGCTCCTGATACTCCCATGTCTAGCCCACATCATCCACCTATTACTGAGGTGGACCTCTCTAAACATGTTCAAGAGGTCAATGTGGAAAAGGCTCTTAGTTCTGTAAGTGATTACATCATTCAGACCTCAACCATGGCAACCTAGCTTCTTGGCACTTTTTATGAAACTGTCACAGAGCAGGGGAAATCCAGAGACCAAGAACAAACATCTGGTGGTGAGAGGGATGACTTTGGTTATGTACTCTCATCCCCCCATGATTCTTCTGATAAAGATGAGGCGAGCATGAAACAAAAGGTGCAAGAGTTGACGGCTACATGCACATACCTTGTTTCAAAGGTTAGTCACCTGGAATCTTAGGTGGCTACCATACAAAGGCATGTGCTCAATCAGCAACTTGAGATCACCGATCTCAAGGGTAAGCTAGCTGAGAGTCCTGCCAGGCATGCTCAACCATGGCCACAAGAACCTATGGATGTAGTGGACCTAACCTCCGGCTCACTTTTGCAGCTAAGTGATGCTACCAAAAAAGGAAAGAAAGTTACTACAATCGTAGAACATAGGTGCACTGCCCAGAGGATGGACATTGAGGATGCACCCTCACTTGCAATTTTCCAGACTCAACAACATCCTCTGGCCCACATTAATGTAGATGCCATCTTTCAAAACCTATTTGAGAAGGGCTTTGTACCAAGAGCCATGTCACCTCCATCCAATCCTACTGCCAATCCAATCATAGGATGGAGTTATGACATTAAAAGAAGGGCCTTGCTGCTTTCTAGATTCCTGGGTCAACAAGAAATCTTCAACATCTACAACTTGGGATTCTATGAAAGCTTCCCTCTACTAACCCTGCCATTTGTCAAACCAAGTTAAAATAGACATGCTGGCAGGTTAGCAGAGAGGATTCAAAGGAGAGTGTCTAAGGAGTTCAGAAGAAAAACAAGCACTCATAGACAAAGGCTAGTAGGGAAAACAATTGGTCAACTGGATACCGAGTTGGACTCTAAGATTAGCTTCAAAAGGAAAGCCACAGTTGAAGGCCCAGTTGTGGACTTTGTGAACCTTTAGATTCTTGCTCCTTCAGAAGCAACCACTCTCAATGAGACACCAGTTGGTGAAGGTGTCTCACAGCCTCTCCCTGAGTAGAGCTCTAATGAAGAACAAGTATAAGAAGGCCAAAGCTCTCTCCTCCCTAAGTCACACAGGCCAGTGGTTGACAAAGGAAAGAAGGTTCTATCTGTAAAGGAGATTGAGGAGGAGAAAAGGGAGAGGAAGAGGAAAGCAAGGGAAAAAAGACAAAGAGAGGATCCTAGTTTCATGCAGGCTACAATTAGGGCTGCTCAAAGGCCAAACCATAGTCACATGGTACGAAAACTAGTACGTGGTTCGTGCATTTCATAAATTCGGTATGAGGGGGGTAGGTTCATTTGGAACGCCAATTCGGTATGTGGTACGGTGTACCATATAGTCCGGTACATCATATGGTATACAAAACAGTATAAAATAAACTTTCAAAAATATTCCAATTTAAAAGGACACATTTCATAATCATAACAAAAAATTTATAAAGCTAATCTAGCCTCTGTTTTTTCCCGCTTGGTTCATCATTTTCTTTTCCTTCTAGGTTTTCCTATTGCATATCTTCGTACCTCGCCATGGCTAACAACTCACTGTTTTTGTTAGGAACTTGTAATCTATTGAAGAATTTTGTTTATTGTAGAAGGTTTTGTAAGCTTATATTTATACTATAAAGTAGCTAGTCATGTTTAAGTGTGAAAATGAGTGGGAAAATGACTGTTAACATTCATAATTTCATGTGAAAAGAACTGTTAACATTCAGATAGCAAAGCAAACATTCATTTCATTCGAAAATGACTGTTTAACTTTCAATTCATTCAAAAATCAATGGAAAAATGACTGTTGGGATCTGGAACGCGTACCATAGGCAATCCGAAACGTGTACCATAGGCCATCCAATCACCGAATTATACAATCGGGTTTGTGAATTCGATTAATATAGTTCAAAAATTAGTTCAATCGGGATCGCTTAATTTAATCGATCTGGATATCGTACCAACTGCGAATGGTACGATTTTGTACCGCGAATGGGTTCGATTGAATTGGTACGCAATTCGTAGGGGGTTGAGAGAATCCTGTGACTATGGGCCAAACTCAAGAAGATGCGTTAAGGGCTGCCAGATTGAACTACTTAGGAACTAGGAATTACAATGTTGATGATCTCATCTCTCTTCCTTTGGATGTATTGACTGAACTGGCAGACACAGAGGTGTTTAGAGAGAGAAAGGAGGCTGAGGATGCTGCTTTGTTTCTCAAAAAGAATGAAGAAAGAAAGAAAAGGAAATTATATCAAGCTTAGAGGTGCTTGAGGTGGAAACTGTGGTTATAGAGGAAGAAATTCAAGTAGACAAAGAATAGGATACACAGAACATGATCACCTACTTGAGTGCTACATGTTTCTACAAGGCAGAAGCTTTACTCTATTTATCTTATAATTATATAGAGTTCGAGTACCTTAAGCAGCTAGAACAAGAAGTTTTTAAAAGAAGAAAAGCTACTAAGAGAAAGATGAGGGAGAAAGCTGAAAATTCAAGGGCCACCATCAAAGCCAAAAAGAAGAAGTCAAATGAAAGACAACAAATGGTGAGATTTTTAAAGTTGTATAGATTCTTCAGTAGGAGACTTGGTCCCATGTCTCTATCCATAATGGATGAGCACAACCGGGTGATCAAGCAGAAGATCAAAAGAGGTAAGCTTCAAAACTTGCATTCTCCTCCAAGTCAAGATTCACCTGAAGCTGAGGTCAAGGTTCAACCTAAACAGAAAACAAAACCAAGATCTATTATTGATCCACAGCCAGCTTCATCTTCTGACCCACAGCAAGGTCCTGAACCTACTTCTAAACATGTGAAGGGGAAGAACCTAACGGAAAAGGAAAAAAAAAGAAAATATGATCAAGACCAACCTTCTCAGTTATAATATAAAAAGAGGAAAAGGATGGCCATCAGAAGAGACTTGTAGTCAATAAAGAAGAAGAAGTTTAAGGCATCCACCTCCATACCTTAGGATAAGTTAGAACATCCTAAGGGTCAACCAAAAGAGGCTGCTCAACCAACTCCCTTGTATGTAGAGCCTCTAACTGCTGAGAGACCCATCATGTCTTTGGTGTATTCTCCAAACCCAAACAGATGGTTTGTCATAAGAGATCAAGGAGGTCAACAAATATTCTTCTGGCAAAACATACTTGACCTGCCTGAGCATGATCTCTTGGACATGAAGAGATACTATAAAAGCCTAAAGAATCCTGACTAGCAAATGAAGAGAGGAATGGCTCTGATTTTGATGGCTTTAATCAAGTAGAAGATCCAAATTCATATAATCTTTAAGTTTTGGTAGCATCAGCCTAAGGGGAGTTTGAAAGATCAAGACGATTATCTTAAAGGCTGATGTTAACCAAAGATCTCTCAGCATGCAATGAAGTACAATGAAGGAAGTACTTTGGAAGATTTGACTATGTACAAAGAAAATAACTAAGTGTCAAATCTTCCGAAGCCAAAGAGAGAAATCTTTCGAAGCCAAATGAAGTCTTTTGAAGCTTGAAGACTGAACTCTTCCGAAGACTAAGAAGACTTGTGTTTCTTCCAAAGTTTGAAATCTACGAAAGAAACACACTCTGACATACTTTTAACAAAAGCAGAAGACCTTTCCGTTGTCAGCTCTGAAGACTCACCAACGTATACAAGTTAGTGATTACCTTTTTACTTTTGTCAACTGTACAATAATGTCTCTTTTCTGTAATTTCCTACTTTTGTACTTTTATCCTTATTGTAATACAATAGGATGTGAGCTATGGTCTGTCATAGTCATAAGTCAAAAGGCAATCTGCCTTTTGACTCTACATTGATCTTGTTGTCTAGATTAGTGTCCAACTGGCCTTTAAAGTATGGCCGGCTGTAGGTCGTCGTATAAATTATCTCATGTATCAGTCTAAGGACTAAGCTTTGTAATACCTGTAAATACTTGAGAGCAATATACATCATCATTGAAAACCTATCTTTCTGTTCTTCAGTGTTCTTACTTGTTGTTTATTGTTTCACTACCTGGTCTTCTATTTGATCTAGTAAGTGTGTTTAGTTGATAATCTTTAACTGTAAAACTATTGTTTGAACCACTACAGGTCCTGTAACTGCCTATTGATGTAAGACCCCGTTCCCGGAGACCTCACAGTTGGATCATCACAGCATTTTTCATATAAAATAAATACATTTCATAAAAATATCGCAGCGGATTAAGTTATCAAAAACCATTCATGCATTAATACTTGATGTTGCTAAATGTTAGGATCAGTGATCTAAGTTTGATCAATTAGAGTTTAATCACAGCGGAATTAGAGCAAGAATTAAGCAAATATAGCAAGAACACAATAAATATTCAATTGAACAGTACACGGTTATATAGAAATAGGGTTTTCTGCATTGGGATAATAACATTCATGCACACATGCTTCGGTATGGCGGCTGCTAGGTTTTCCTAAGCTGCACCGATTACAATTAGGTCAGCATTCCTTATATAAAGGAATGTGACGTCTGCTGATGTCACTTGATAGTGACGTCTAATAGAATTATTACAAACTACTGAAAGTAAGCAAACTACTGAGAATGTTCACAACAACTGAGAACATCTCTAGTATTCTAAGTACACGAAGAAACATAAAACTACTAAAACTACAAGTACAGAAAAGAAAATACAACTACTGAAAGGAAACCATCACAACTACTGAAGAGGTCTTCTTCAGCTGTTGTGACAATCATCTGAAACTTGGTCTTCAGTCTTTGTCTTCAGTTCTTTTACTTTAGACTTTGTCTTCAGCTCTTGTCTTCAGACTTTGTCTTCAGCTCTTTCACTTCAGACTTTGTCTTCAGCTCTTTCACTTCAGACTTTGTCTTCAGACCTTGTTATCAGCTGATGTCTTCAGCTGTTGCAGACTACTTCAGTTGTTGTAATGTCCGTGGGACTTAAAGGTTTTTCTGATCAGGCTCATTGGTTCTTTTGGTCCAACAAACTCCCCCTGAACCAATGCAGCCAAAACCTTTAAGCTTATTGAGGTCCCACTTATTCTTGGCAGAAATACTCTCTTGATCAGCTTTAGAGATATCGGATAAGCACAGGCCAGGGAACAGGTTTCAGTAGATGTGAATGTCAAAGGATGGAAGGGAACTCTGTCTTGGGGAACTGGACACAGAGCCGTTATCCCAACCATGAAACCTACTTCCCATTGATGAGTCTATAAGACTCTCTGACGTAGGCCTCAAGGAGAACAACTTGTTCCTCCTTAGTGAGTTCTTCTGCTTCTCCTTCGAAGAAGAACTCTGGGCCATAGTACTCTGATAAGTACTTTATCGTCTTTCCATTTTTCAACTCAACAGTTGTTATCTCTCTGTAAGCAAATTCATCTGGGTGAGTCCCTTCTAATAACAACTGGAGTTCATTTTTCTTGATCTCTTCAAGCCTCTTGTATAACAACCCCTTCTTGACCATTTTGTTCTCCATTAGAGTTTGAGGGGTCATCTTTGACTTGTAGGCTCTCTTGAAGTCTTCAAGTATTTCCCAGGGTGAGACTACAATGGCCAACATAATAGCAGCATCTATGGTCTTTCTCACTTGGCCATTGTATCTACTTGGTATGGATTTCTTATGAATTCTAGAACTAACCCTGGGGTCTGGCCAAATCCTTACTCTCTCCTTTTGATATTGAAAGGTATACCTGAGAGCATACAGCCTTTGAGCATGTTTCTTCATGGCTTGTATAGATGATGACTGAGGAAACTCTTTGTCAATCATCTTCAAAAGTTGCTCATCGTGCTGTTTCTGCTGTTCTTCTTCTTCAATCTTAACTTTCACCATTTGCCTCTGAAAGTCTGGTGTGATCATTTGTTGACTTCTGGGCTCAGGTAATTTTAGAACAGCAGAGATTGGCAGACTATCTTCTTCATCATCTTCTTCTTCATCTTCTACCATCCTCAACACCCTTCTCCTCCTTCTGGGTGCATCACTGGATGTGGTTTGAGGTGGTTTTTGGGGTAAGGGAGTTGGTTTTGAGGGTTGAGTTGATTTGGAGAGTTGTGGGGTTGGTTGTTTTTGAGAGGGAGTTTGGGAAGGCTGATCTAGCATTTTTATGGTGAGTTTGGCTTTGGAAAGCTTGGCCATATCAGTTCTCTTCCCAGCACCTGCTTCATCTAGTGCTTCGATAATTAACCCCTTATTGAATGCTTCAGAAGTACAGATTCTGGTGGTTATTGCCAGAATACTGTCTCTGGTCCATGATTTAATCTCAATTAATGATCTTCCCAAGTATTTTGCAGTAAACCTGATCATTATTTCCAACCTCTCCCTTTCCATCACACTATAACTGGCCCATTTTCTTGTATCTCTTCAATCTCCAGCCTTCTGATCTCAGTGTCTAATGTAGCTGTATCAAAGCCCTGTCTGAAGAGTTGGTCTATTATTCTGTCCATTGATCTGCTGTGAGCTTCATCAGCTTCTTTAATCAGATCTTCCAATGATTTCTCTTCATCAGGCTTTTGAGTTTCAGCACTTTTCTTTCTTTTGTATGTGATCAGCTGTTTTTCCTTTTCTTTCTCTTGTTGTTTCTCATTTTCCACTCTCTTTCTTTTTCTTTCTTTCACTGCCTTAGACTCCCCCTTTTTGGGTGCATTGGGTTCAGGGGTTTGAATGGCAGAAAGCTTCCTTTGCACAGCATCATCAACAAGTGTTTGTAGATTTGAGGAAATCCTCTCATCAATGGCTTTATGCACAATCTCATTGATGATGGGAGTGATGAGAGGTAAGGAATTTTGAAATGTAGCAACCATCTGCTCAGAGGGGTTCTGTCCCTGAGAGGTGGTGCCAAAAACAGTGGCTGGTGGCTCAGTTGAGTGTAGTGGCTGAGTGTTTGGTAAACCTTCAGATGAAGGTGCCATCTGTGGGTTTATTGGGGCAGATGGACTTTGATCCTGAGACATTTTGGCAAGCAGTTCTTTGAGTCTGCTCACCTCAGCCTCAAGGATTGTGTTATGGGCTAAAACATCAAAGAAAAAGCCCAGGTCATCATCAGTCTTTGCTGAATCATCTGACCTCCTGATTGAATCAGGATGTACATGCCCTGAGTGTAGATCAGTTGTAGCATGTGCCCCTTGTTCTTGGTTCTGGGGACTTCCTGCCTCAGGACTGAGTCCTTCATCGGCAGTTGCCTCTGGTGAGGTCTTAGAGATGTTACCAACTTCATCCTGTTCATTTGCTGAATCAGTAGAAGTGGCAGCCTCACCAGATGTTCTAACCTCCTCCTCTACACGGGGAGATTGAACATTATAACCCCTGTGCTGTGGGTTATCAGCAGCATTTTGGTCCTCTTCCTCAGCTGTTGAGGTTCTCCCCATTGTAATTGGTGTCTGGGGAGGAGGAGAGGAATGCAGCTGACTCAACACTTGTGCAACAATAAATGTTGGGCTTTGAGGGGCGGTTGCATTTGGAGATAGGTTTGAAGCAGATTGCACCCGGGGTGACTGGTGCTCTTCAATGGTAACCTTCTCAATTGAGATAGGTTCCAGCATTGTGGTATCCCCAATTATGGTTGCATCAGGATCCTGTTGAGAGGATGCCTGAGCGGCTAGGGCTGGTGGAGTCTTTGACACTACTGGGGGGTTAGAACCAGTAAGTGTTTCCTGTATTGGTGTTACAGGGGCATCCTCAGGGGACTCATCTCCCTGAGTAGCCTTTTTGGGCTTTTTGGTTTTGGGTTTGGTGGGGACTTTGGATCTGGAAGTGGAGGCTGTGGGTTCCCGCTGCTTGGGTTTGAGCAGCCGGGCAGCCCCTTTCATTGTAGGGTCAGAGTTGTGCCTGGAGTATACTTCAGGCAATACAGCCGGAGCAGGGACTCCAAGGCCAACAAGGCCGTCTGATTTTAGCTGTGTTAAAATTATGGCCATGAGAAACCTGGGATATAATATCCATCTGTTTGCCACAGGTTTCAAGGCCAGATCCTTTAGTTCCATAAACACTATCTCAGAAAAATTTAAAGTTTGTCGTTCAAAGATAGAGTATAATACCTGTTGCCATCGGGAAGACATTTGATCCCATGAGGAGGTTTTTGGTGCAAGGCAGACATTCACCATGTGGAATATAAGACGTTCAGCATCATGGAAGTGCTTCTTCAGAATGGTGGTAGCACTTAAGTCTCCTTCATACCCGTTGTTGATGAAAGACATATCGGTTGTGCCTTTCGGGTATTCTGTGACACAGGTGGCATCATGTAGATCTAGGGTTTGTCGAATGATGTCCGGAGTGATGACCTCCTGTTTCTGGTTGACCAACGACTGGAGAGTGATTTGGCTATCATTCTCACTAGTTTGCATAGAGACGTTGGTCCAGAACTGGCTTAGGGAATCGGGGTAGATGGTAGGATTCAGAAGAAACGCGGTTCGGTACTGGGAATCTACCATAAGATCGATGGCGTTATCAAATTTGTTCCAGAAGGTCGATTTCGAGAGGTAGGCAACACAGTTGTGTCTGGGTTTGAGTTTCATGGTCGCCATTGTTGAGAGAGTGAAGGACGGAAAACGGCTAATGAAACGTCTGAAAGTAGGTTTAGGTATTTATAGGAAAAAAAAACTGATATAAAACGACTGAAAGTGTTGGTGCTGTCATCAGTTGTTTGAAAACAACTGAAGACCTGGTTTTAACTTTCAGAAGTTGTAACTGAAGACTTGGTATTAGTCATCAGTAGTTGTGAAACTACTGAAGACATGGTTTTGGCTTCAGTTGTGTGAAGTGAAGCAGCAGTGGTAGAAACAACTGAAAAAAAAAATCTCTAATCAGTTGTTGTCGTCAATTCTTAGCTCATCAGCTGTTTCATTCTGACCTCAACACTTCATCAGACTTTGTCTGAGTTTCAGATGTTTCATAGGTCATCAGTACGTATCTGTTATTCTGACATCAGCAGTTGTAACTACAGCAGTAGTTGTAACCACATCAGTTCTTTTCAACAGATGAGTACTTCAGTACTTTTAAGTAATTTAGTCTTCAGTAGTTATGAAAACTACTGAGGATAAAAGAACTTCAGTACTTATTTGTGACAGTAGTATACGAATGCTCATCAGTACTTGTTGACTGAGATCATCAGTAGTTGTCACTTATTCTAGCTGCAGCATACCAAGCCTTAACACTAGGTTTTGGAAAGTTGAACTGTCCAAAGGCTTAGTAAATATGTCTGCAAGCTCATCAGCACTAGGAACAAACTTTGGATCAATCAGACCTTTTTCAAAACAATCCCTAATAAAATGGTGTCTGATCTCAATATGTTTGGTCCTAGAGTGCTGGACTGGATTCTTGACAATACAAAGAGCTGAAGCACTATCCATTAGTAATGGAGTCTTAGTCTCTGTAATGCCATAATCCAGTAATTGATTCTGAAGCCAGAGTACCTGAGATGTACAACTTGCAGCAGCAATGTACTCGGCTTCAGCAGTGGATGTAGCAACAGATGTTTGTTTCTTACTCTGCCAAGAAACCAAACAGTTGCCTAGGAATTGACATCCACCAGAAGTTGATTTTCTAGTTAATTTACACCCTGCATAGTCACTATCAAAAAAGCAACTAATTTGCAAGAGTGCCCAGTGGAATACCAAAGACCTAGAGATTGAGTACCTTGCAGATATCTAAAGATCCTCTTGACTGCAATCAAATGAGACTCTTTAGGAGCAGCCTGAAATCTAGCACAAACACAAGTTGCAAACATAATATCTGGTCTAGAAGCTGTTAAGTACATCAAGGACCCAATCATACATCTGTAAAGTGTTTCATCAACAGCTTTACCTTTCTGATCTGCATCCAGTTGTGTGGTGCTGCACATGGGAGTAGAACAGGGCTTACAGTGTTGTAAATCAAACTTTGCCAAAAGACTTTTTGTGTATTTTGACTGATGAATGAAAGTTCCATCAGCCTTTTGTTTGATTTGCAAACCTAGAAAGAACTGTAATTCTCCCATGGCACTCATTTCGAATTTTTGTTGCATCAACTTTGTAAATGCATCACACAACTGTGGATCAGAGGAAGCAAAAATAATATCATCAACATAAATTTGAACAAGGAGCTTATGCTGACCCACTTTCTTAATGAACAAAGTTTTATCTATGGAGCCTCTAGTGAAATTATTCTGAAGAAGAAAATTTGACAGTGTTTCATACCAGGCTCTAGGAGCTTGTTTCAACCCATAAAGAGCCTTATCAAGTTTATACACCCAATCAGGATGTTTATTATCCTCAAAACCTGGTGGTTGACACACATAAACCTCTTCTTTTATTTTACCATATAAAAATGCACTTTTGACATCCATTTGAAAAACTTTAAGATTGTGGAATGCAGCATAGGCTAAGAACAATCTAATTGCCTCCAGTCTGGCTACAGGGGCAAAGGTTTCATCATAATCAATACCTTCTTCTTGTGAAAACCCCTGGACAACCAGTCTGGCCTTGTTCTTGACAATTTGCCCATTTTCATCTGTTTTATTCCTAAACACCCATTTAGTGCCTATTGCACACTTACCTGGGGGTAGAGGAACCAGTTCCCACACTTGCTGCTTTTTGAACTGAAGAAGCTCAAGCTGCATGGCATCAACCCATCCATTGTCTCTTAATGCAATATGATAGTTCTTTGGCTCTTGCTGACTGATGAAAAGAGCATAGAAGCAGAAGTTGGACAATTGACTTCTAGTTGAGACACCAGCATTGATATCACCAATGATTTGAGACGTTGGGTGATTCTTCAGCTCTTGATACACTATGAGATCTGTGCAAGTGTTTGTAGCACGCTCAGCAGCAACAGATGTTGATCCAGATTCTTGAAACCAAGTGTTAGATGGCAGGTCAAATGAAGTAGAGGATTCAGAAATCTCATCAGCATTTGTTGTGGATGGTGCTACTGAAGCTACAGGAACATCAAGTTGAGTAGACTCAGGCAGTTGATCACTAAACTTGAATAGGTGAGTACTGGGATCATCATGAACATCAGTACCACCAGATGGATGACTAGCTGCAGAAGGTGATGAATTCACATGATCTGCAACAGCTGGAGGCTGATAAGGAACATATTGCAGTATGTCCAGATCAAACAACTCCACAGGGTTTTGTGGGATTTTGTCCTTAGGAGATTCATTGAACTTCACATGCAAGGTTTCTTCAACCATCTTTGTTCTACAGTTGAACACTCTGTAAGCCTTGCAAGTGGATGAGTACCCAACAAAATACCCTGCATCCACCTTAGAATCAAACTTTTGGAGTTGATCCTTTGTGTTGAGAATGTAACAAGGACACCCAAATGCTCTGAAGAATGAAATTAGAGGAGCCAAATGATGTAGAACTTCATAAGGAGTCTTCATCAACCTCTGATTCACTAAAGCTCTATTTTGCACATAGCATGCTGTGTTGACAGCTTCAGCCCAAAAGGTCAGTGGCAAACCAGAGTCAGCCAACATGGACCTTGCAGCTTCAATTAGGGTCCTGTTCTTTCTCTCCACTACTCCATTTTGTTCTGGAGTCCTTGGGATGCTATACTGCCTCTTGATTCCTTTTGAAAGGTAGAAATCATCAAGTGTATGGTTTCTAAATTCAGTTCCATTATCACTTCTTATACACTTGACTGATAGGGAATACTGCTTCTCAACATACAACACAAAGTTAATAATTGTCTGAGCAGCCTCATCCTTTGAATGCAAGAAGAAGGTCCATACAAATCTGGAGTAATCATCCACAATTACCAGACAGTATTTCTTCTTTGCCATGCTCATTACTCTCACAGGACCAAAGAGATCCATGTGCAGTAATTGCAAGCAGGCAGTGGACTTTGGTTCTTCTATAGGAGGGAATGAGACTTTGTGTTGTTTCCTTTTAAACAAGCAGTGCAGGTTTCATCACAGAGGAACTCCTTTATTGGTAGACCTCTTACTAAACTATTGTGGATCAGCTGATTCATGTTTTTGAGATTAACATGACCCAGCCTTCTATGCCACAGTTTAGATTCCTGAGGAGAGGCCTTGGAGAACAGGCAAGGATGACCTTTTAACGCAATCTTCTTTGACAAATCCAAGGCATATACTCTTCCTATCCTGTTGGCCTTCAGGAGAGTATGTTCATCCAATACCTTGTCAATCAGCCTCAGAACTTTGGAAGACAGAATCCGGCAGTTCTGGCTTGTGAAAAGTGCAACATGCCCTTTATCACACATCTGACTGACACTCAGTAGATTATACTTGAGATTCTCCACATGGTTAACATCATCAAATCTGATTTCTCCATTTGACACAAATCCTTTCCCGATGATGTAACCCTTAGCATCATTTCCAAATGAGACAAATCCCTTCTTTCCTTGAGAGTAGTCATTAAGAAGAGAACTGCTCCCAGTCATATGCATAGATCCTCCACTGTCTACATACCAGATGCTTCTTTGGCATGCTGAAGAACCCTGCATTTATCATAAGAAACTAGTTAGCTTTAGAGACCCAAACCTTTTTGGTTTTGGGTCTGTTTTCATCAACAGATTTAACCATAACTTGTTTCTCATGATTAACAGCTGATGAAGGTGGAGATGGTGCTGAAATGGAATTCTTAGATTTGGGCTTGGATTTCCTTTTCAGTGGTTTGATCACAGGTGCATCTAGTTGGTTAACTCTCCCCAACAAATGCTGAACCATCATAACAAGTTGTGTCTGATTTGTTGCTAAAGCCTTCAGCTCATTTGACACATCAGTACTTGTTTTTGATGAGTTCCTGTGACCCACCATTTCCTCCTTCTTGAAATTCACAGACTTCGTCTGATGTTTATCATGAGGAACACTATCAGCTGTTTTCTGATAAACCCCATCCTTCTTTTTGGATTTTGGTGAGGCCTTGGGTTTATCAGTTTGAGATGACTGTGGTACAAACTTGGTTTCAAACTCATTTTTCATTTTATTTATCTCTTCTTTAATGAGCTTATCTCTGTTGAGTTTGGAACCCTTTTTGTACCAGCATTCATCAGATAGATGATTGAATTTACCACATATTTCACATGGCTTATTCTTCATCTTGGATTGATCAACTGCTGAAGTGGAAACTACTGAAGGTGTGATCTTCAGTACTTTCCTCCTTTCAGTACTTGTGTTAAGTACTGAAGGATCGGTAACAACTGAAGACTTGTTCTTCAGCTGTTCTCTATCCGTCCTGAAAGACGTATGATAGATTCCTCAGCAGTTGTTAATCCTTTTATTTCGTCAGATTTGAAATGCTTTTCAGATGTTGTGACTTGCCCTTCAGTACTTGGAGTACTTTGAGGGACAACATCTGAATTTCTCAGCTTCATGTGTTTATCAGCATTTAAACCATCAGGCAATTGATTTGCTGAGATCTTAACACTGACTTCATCCTCTAATTTTGTATTATCATTTGAGGATGAATCACATGATGATGTGGTTTGGAAATTACTTTCACCTTCAGATTTTACTATTACTTTTGAAGTAAAATCAGTAGGTGGTGCAGTATGATTGTAACCTATTCCAAACTTCACATTTGAAGCTGTTTGCTTGCTGAGAAGCATTTCAAATCCCTTGCAGGATGTTACCCAGCGGTCACACTCAACTTGGGTAGCTGCAAGTGTCTCTTTGAGACTTCTGTGGTTCTCGAGTATGACCTCTACCTTAGCCTTTTCATCATTAAGTTGGCATTTAAGCTTGTAAATCTCATCATCTTTGTCATTAAGTGCAGACACATACTCATCTTTTCTTTTGGAAATAGTTTTCTCAAGCTCAAGATTTTGATTGATTAAAGCTACATTTGCCTCTCTAATAGAGACAAAGGCAGCTATGCATGATTCAGAACATAACTTGGCTTTAGCCTCAGAAGATACCTGGGTTACCTATGAAGATGAAGCATCGGAGCAAGAACCCTCAGTAGACTCCAGGGCCATGAGAGCAAGATTCCCAAAAGGATGTTCACCACCATGTTGACCAGCACCAGCAGATAATTGCTCATTGAAACCAGAAAGATCATCTGGTAAGCTGCTCCAGTCAACAACTCCTGGTGTGAAGAAGCTGTGATGAGGTTGAGATTGTGATGGAGATGGTTGAGGCTCAGGTAGGGCTTGAGGTTGTTGTGCTATAGGAACTTGAACTGGATTTGGCTGTGGCATGTAATAGCAGGGATATGGATATGGCATTGGACCCTGAGTGACAAAATATGCAGGAGATTGAGGTTGTGAGTGATGACCAGAACTAGCAGGATGTTGCCCTTTGTTTTGTGAACTATTGCTTGGAAAGGTCACAAAGGGTGCAGAGGAGTTAGATCCAGTTGATCTACACTCTCTTGCAAAGTGCCCAAGCCTGTGGCATTTGTGACACCTCAACTTACTCTTGTCAAAACCAACTTTGGTTTTGCCAGAGAGTCCTGGAAATTTCCTACCAGTTCTCTTGTAGAACTTTTGAGATCTGATATTGATCAGGGCCATTTGGCTCAAAATATCCATCTCTTCTAAATCATCATCAGCAATACCTTGCAAATCATCCATGATAAAGCATAAATTATCACTATTACACCCAGAATGACTGTCAACACCAACAAATGCATGATCAGAACTGTTTGAAGAGAAATCTATATGCTCATCATAATGACTTTCTGATCCAGCATATTCTGACTCATGACCGACCAAGGCAGTGTTACCTGGTACAAAGTCATCAGAGAGCTTTCTGATGATGCCAGTTTCCTTTTCTGCTCTATCTCTCTTTCAAATGTAAGCAGTTTCCCATGGAGTTGGGTGAGAGATAGGCTATCCAGATTTGCACTGGAGCGTAGGACAATGGTGTATGTGTCCCATCTCTCAGGCAGTGATCTGAGGAATCTGTTGTTCATCTGGCTGTTAGTGTACTCATGCTTGACCATTTTCAGCTCAGAGATCAAGCAGGAGAAACGCTCAAACTGTTGAGTCAGTGTCTCACCCTTCCTATGAGAAATGTCTCATATTGTTGGGCGAGGATTTCTCTGTTGTTTGCTAAGACCTCATCAGTTCCTCCGAATTGTTCCTTCAAAGCATTCCAGAGGTCATGAGCAGTTTCATGATGCATAAGCCCAGAATAGATTTCATTCGGCAGTGCCATGGCCAGAATTCCATGGGCTTTAGCATCAATCTCAAACAGTTTACGATCTTCATCTGAGTATTGCTCCTTCTTCTTCGGAACCATTTGATTGGTCTCCGGATTGTTCACCATAGGCTTGTGTGGACCGTGAACCACAGATGTCCAACAACCTGAACTGTTAACAGACAGGTGATGGAGCATTCTTCGTTGCCATATGTTATACTCACTCCTAACCAGCATCGGAGGCTTGGTTGAGGAGCCAGTATTGTGAGGATCATTAGATGGAGTAGTCATTCTCAGATTCAAACCAAATCAATCAAGTTTCAAAAGATTTAGCACAAAAACACAACAAACTCAATAAGAACCAAGAAGAAACTCAATTTAAATAACCAGAAGCAGCAGAAAATCAATCTTTATAACCAATTCTTGCACATATGCTAATTCGATCAAACTATAGATATCAAAATAGCAGTTTCAATGATCAATTGTTAAACCGATCAATGATTAACCTGCTCTGATACCATTTGTTAGGATCAGTGATCTAAGTTTGATCAATTAGAGTTTAATCACAGCGGAATTAGAGCAAGAATTAAGCAAATATAGCAAGAACACAATAAATATTCAATGAACAGTACACGGTTATATAGAAATAGGGTTTTCTGCATTGGGATAATAACATTCATGCACACATGCTTCGGTATGGCGGCTGCTAGGTTTTCCTAAGCTGCACCGATTACAATTAGGTCAGCATTCCTTATATAAAGGAATGTGACGTCTGCTGATGTCACTTGATAGTGACGTCTAACAGAATTATTACAAACTACTGAAAGTAAGCAAACTACTGAGAATGTTCACAACAACTGAGAACATCTCTAGTATTCTAAGTACACGAAGAAACATAAAACTACTGAAACTACAAGTACAGAAAAGAAAATACAACTACTGAAAGGAAACCATCACAACTACTGAAGAGGTCTTCTTCAGCTGTTGTGACAATCATCTGAAACTTGGTCTTCAGTCTTTGTCTTCAGTTCTTTTACTTCAGACTTTTCTTCAGCTCTTGTCTTCAGACTTTGTCTTCAGCTCTTTCACTTCAGACTTTGTCTTCACCTCTTTCACTTCAGACTTTGTCTTCAGACCTTGTTATCAGCTGATGTCTTCAGCTGTTGCAGACTACTTCAGTTGTTGTAATGTCCGTGGGACTTAAAGGTTTTTCTGATCAGGCTCATTGGTTCTTTTGGTCCAACACTAAATAATAAATTATTGTATTTTAGTAGTTACAAAAGAATCATCCAGTTGTATTACAAAACAACAATATCATTAAGCACGAATGGATGACAGTCTTTGCCCGCCAAGTAGCCTCACCCGCGTGCCATCCCCAGCAACAAGTTACCTGCCAACTAAAAATGCATAAAAGAGTGTTGCTGAGTGAGTTCTAGTTTTAAAATAAGAGTCCCTTGTATATATATATAAGTATCATTTTTCTTAAAATACTTCCTTTTCATAAAATCCATTACTTCCGTATGTGTTCACGCATCATACATACAACAAGATAATATTCATTATTATCTTTCATAATTTTCTCATCCATTTTATACTTTCACCATTATCTTTCACTTTCTTCCGAACCAATGTGCAATACCCCGAACATTATGCACGAAGCTGGTACTGGGCCTAGGGCCTAGGGCCTATAAATAGACCCGGAACATTATGCATGAAGCTGACTCCAGTACCTGGGGCAAGCAATAAGGGTCCCGTCAATCTCTAGGATTGACCCTGTGTGCATCCTTCGGGTTAGCTAAACCGCAAACAGTTGAGCTGACAACCCAATGGTTGTGAACCTCCTTTCATTTGCTTGCAAGACTTTCATTTATTCATTATGTTCCACTTTTCATTATCATTAATCTTTCGCTTCTTTTATAATAATTCTTTACATATACGAGCATAAACACACCACGTAAAGTCACGTAATAATACGTAATAAGGAACATAACAACATGCCACAAACATGAGAAACACCAACAAACATAACCATCAAAACATCCCTGAGCTTAATCATAAATTTCCTTTTCCCAAAATTTCAGAAAATTTTCTAAGGCATTTAGGCGCATGAGCACTATGCAGGTGCACGAACACTATGCAGGCGCATGAGCCTTAGTTAGGCGCAAGAACAATGTTCTGGGCGCATGGGTACTATTGGGGCGCATGGGCTGGTACTTAGGCTTTTTGGCAAAAATTCTCAGGCGCATGAGCCCTATTTGGGGGCATGAGAAGGGACTTAGGCATCCGAGCAAAATTTCAGGCGCATGAGCAGCAGTTATATTCAAACCTATAAATTTCAGTCCCAAACATCATCTTAACATGTCCGTAACTTAAATCTAACATACTAAGCACCTAAACCAAGCATAAAACCATAGAACACAACCAACCATATACAAACATACACACGTTACAAAATATAAGCTGTAAAACATTTTTATATGCATTTTCAGCCCCAAAAATATGGTTAAAACAAGAGACCCAGGGATTTAGAACTCACCAATGCAGCCTCCAAGCAAAACTCCACCGAACTTGAGGACACAAAGAGTTCAAACAACCTAAACACACCAAAACACAAAACCAAGCACCAAGAACACATAAGAATCGGTTCACAAGCTGAAAATTCAGCTGAAACCGAACCAATTACACAAGAAAATACTCACCTTCGAAATTTTCAGCTTTCTCTCACTAGAAACCGAGAGAAGTTTAGTTCTTCTTTCTTCTTTCTTGTTCCAGCAGAAAAAGCAGAAGTAAAAAAGTAGTGGCATGGGCGGCCATGCCTTTTAAACCATAAAATAATAAGGTTTTGTACTTTGTACACTTTACCCCCTCCACTTGCGTCCATTATCTTTTCTTTCAAGATACTTTTCTTTTTCTTTATTTAAAATAAATTTTCGGGTGTTACAAGTCCACCCCCCTCATAGAGTTTTCATCCCTGAAACCTGTCATTCTTTGAACAGTTATGGGTAATGTTGTCTCATCTCTTCCTCAGTCTCCCACGTAGGCTCAGATCCCTTCCTGTGCCTCCACTGCACTCGTACCAGTGGAACCACTTTATTTCGTAATCTCTTCTTCTTTCGGTCAATTATTGTCACTGGTTGCTCTACATAGTTGAGCTGTTCATCCACTTCAATGTCTTCCAGTGGTACAATCATGTCTTCATCAGCTAGGCATTTTCTCAGATGAGATACATGGAATGTTGGATGAATTCCACTTAACTCATCATGTAGCTCTAACCTATAGGCCACCTCTCCTACTCGAGAAATGATTCGGAAAGGTCCTATGTACCTCGGGCTGAGCTTACCCCACCTTCTAAACTGGATGATTCCTTTCCAAGGCGAGACCTTCAACATGACTCTATCGCCTACATTGAATTCAATCGGTCTACGTCTCTTGTCGGCATACGACTTTTGTCTATCTTTGCCGCCTTCATGAAGGCCTTGATTTTCTCCAATTTCTCAATCGTAGCCTCAATCACTTCGACACTCCCTAACTCTTTTTGTCTGATATCACCCCAACATATGGCGTTCTATACTTCCTACCGTATAGTGTCTCATATGGTGGCATACCAATGCTGGCATGATAACTATTGTTGTATGAGAATTCAGCTAACGGTAAGTGTTCATCCCAACTTCCTCCGAAATCAATGACACATGCCCGAAGCATATCCTTAAGCGTCTAAATCGTCCTCTCAGACTGACCATCTGTTTGAGGATGGTAAGTCGTACTGATATGCAACCTCGTACCCATTGCATCATGGAATCTCTTCCAAAACTTAGATGTAAACCGAGTGTCGCGGTCCGACACGATAGAAACCGGTACACCATGACGCGTCACAATCTCCTTGATGAATAGATCCGCCAACCTCTCAGATGAATATGTCTCGCGGATTGGTAGAAAGTGAGCACTCTTCGGTAAGCGATCAACTATCATCCATATAGTATCGTACCCCTTTGCCGTACGTGATACCTTCGTAATGAAGTCCATGGTGATGTGTTCCCATTTCCACTCGGGTATATCCAAAGGTTAGATCTTCCTATATGGCTTCTGATGCTCTGCCTTTACTTGTAAGCAAGTAAGGCACTTACTTACATACTCTGCCACATCACGCTTCATACCCGGCCACCAGTATTCTTTCTTCATGTCATGATACATCTTGGTAGCACCGGGGATGAATGGAGTATCAAGTCTTATGAGCGTCGTCCATGATTCACCCTCGTAGGTCTCCATAACGAGGGATCCATATTCGCCCAAAGCGGGTTCTAACTCCGAGAGTATTTTCACCCAACTCCGTGACTATACCTTTCATCCTTTCAGAGTTAAGGCAATCTTCTTTCAATGCCTCATCTTGGAACTCCTTGACCTTGTGTCATCACATCGGAGGTCATAATCAACTGGTAAGCTTTCACCTGGATTGGCTCGGGTTTCTCTTTTCGACTAAGGGCATCTGCCACTACGTTGGCCTTGCCTGGATGATAGTGGATCTCACAATCATAATTCTTGATCAATTCTAGCCACCTCCTCTGCCTCATATTAAGGTCCTTCTGCTCAAAGAAGTATTTCAAGCTTTTATGGTTAGTGAAGATAGTGCACTTCGTCCCGTACAAGTAGTGCCTCCAAATCTTTAACGCAAAGACCATAGCCGCTAGCTCCAAGTCATGAGTAGGGTAATTAGCCTCATGAATTTTCAACTGTCGGGACGCATAGGCTATTACTCTTCCCCTCTGCATTAGCACGCAACCCAATCCCGAATAAGAAGCATCCGAATAGACCACTATGTCTTCGTTCCTTTTGGGCAACGTCAAGACAGGAGCTTGAGTCAATCTGGTCTTTAACTCCTTAAAAGCATACCCTTGTTCCAGACCCCATACAAACTTCACGTCCTTGCCGGTCAACTTGGTCAATGGTGAGGCTATCTTGGAAAAGTCTTGGATGAACCTCCTGTAGTAGCCCGCCAAACCCAAGAAACTACGGATCTCGGATGGCGTCTTTGAAGACTTCCATTGCATCACTGCCTCAACCTTTGTCGGGTCTACCATGATCCCTTCGAAAGTTACCACGTGACCCAAAAACTGAACTTCACGTAACCAGAAAGCACGCTTAGAGAACTTAACATACAGCTTCTCTCTTCTGAGTGTCTCCAATACTTCATGAATGTGACCGACATGTTCTTCTTCGCTCTTCGAATAAATCAAAATATCATCTATAAACACAATCATTGATTTATCCAACATCGGGGCCTACACACCCGGTTCATCAAATCCATAAAGGCAGCTGGCGCGTTAGTTAGACCAAAGGACATAACGAGAAACTCGTAGTGTCCATAACGCATGCGAAAAGCTGTTTTGGGGATATCCTGCTCCTTCACCTTCAGTTGATGGTAGCTAGATTGGAGATCTATTCTCGAGAACCAACTGACACCTTGGAGCTGATCAAACAAGTCATCTATTCTCGGTAGCGGATATCGATTCTTCACCGTCAATTTGTTCAACTCATGGTAGTCAATGCACATCCTCATACTACCGTCCTTCTTCTTTACAAACAAGACCGGAGCACCCTAGGGAGAGATACTCGGTCGGATGAACCCTTGTCCATCAACTTTTGTAACTGAACCATCAGTTCCTTCATTTTCGACGGAGCCAATCGATACGATGCTTTGGCAACAGGTTGAGCACCAGGTATCAAATCGATCTGAAACTCGACCTCGTGGTCCGGTGGCATACCTGGTAAATTTTCTGGGAACACGTCTGGAAAGTCACATACAACTGGTACGTCGGCCAATTGTGGTACTGATGCATCCACATCCTTCACATAAACCAGGTAGGCACTACATCCCTATTTCATGCACTTCTCTACCATCACCATCGAAATCACCTTTGGAATGGTAGTAACTCGGTCACCGTAGACAATTACAAAACTCCCATCAGGCGCTGTCAGTCGGATCATCTTCTTGCGACACATAATATTCGCCTCATAAGCTGCTAACCAATCCATCCCTAGAACTACATCAAATCCGCCTAGGGGCATCACAAATAGTTTAGCAGAGAACCTATGGCCTTCTAGTTCTATGTCGCAATCCTCTATCAAGTTGGAAATCCTTTAGACTTACCAATGGCAGTTTCTACATCGAAGGGCTCATCAACGCTTCTTCTACTAACAGGCAACTTAGCACAGAAAGCAGCAGAAATGAAACTCCTACTAGCACCAGAATCAAATAACACAGAGGCACAAGTTTGGTTTACTATGAACATACCTGACACCCCGATCCACTCTAGCCTCTTCCCGGGTCATCGTGAATGCTCTAGCGCTTGCCCTCTGCCCTTCATTCTCAGTCCCCTTCTTCGCCCTAGAACTTTCAGCCCTCGGCTTCTTGCAATCCCTGTTCATATGGCCTTCTTCACCGTAGCTGTAGCACCTCCTCGCCTTACAATCCCTTGCCATATGACTAGGCTTCCCATATTTGAAACAAACATTCAGTCCCCACTTATGCATTCTCCCGTATGCTCCTTCCCGCACTTACCACACCGCTTTATCCCCGTACCTACTGACACTACCCTCCGATCATCCACCCTCGCCTTCTTGTTGTTCGGGGTTAAACCACCACGACCAAATCATTTCCTGTCCCAGTTCCTGTCACCACCACTCTTCTTGCTCACCTCCACCACCGCCACTTCTTCTCTCTCATCTTATAGCCTCCCTGCCAGATCGACCACCGACCTAAACGTACTCGGTTGGGCGGCGATCATGCGCCTGCGGATATCTGCCGGCAAACCCTGTATGTACCTCTTGATCTTTCTCGACAACAGCGTAACCTGGTCTGACACCAGCCTTGCCATCTCGTTAAACTTAGTCATGTATTGCTGGTGTGTCATGGTTCCCGCCTCTAACTGTAAGAACTCCCTCTCTATCTTGTCAAGTTCTCGGTGAGGACAAAACTCCTCGATCACCATTTTCTTCAATTCATCCCACTTCATCTTCCTAATAGCCCTGCTCCCCTCGGCCTGGAAAATATTGTCCCACCAGCATAAAGCCGAGTCCATGAATGGGTGAGTAGCAAACTTCACCTTTTGGTCCTCTCTACATTCGCTGGTCTCCAACACAGCCTCCATCTCTCTCACCCTTCGGTGAGCAGCAGTAGTGTTACCATTACCATCAAAAGTTAGGGGTCTACATCTTTGGAATGCTCCATAGTTGCACCCCTTCACGATTTCCCGCACAGCCTCCTCCTCCTCATCGCTGGAGGCAACCATCTTGGTATCTAGTCGTTCCCCTTCATCATGACCCCTATCATCCCTTCTTCTCCCAGCAGTTTTCCTTCTCTCCTCCTCCTTCTCCTTCTTTTCATCTTCTCTCACCGTACGAATGACCTCGGTCACCACAGACGGTAGGATCGTCTACATGACCTGATGCACTTCCTCCACAACTGCCTCCTTTACTGAGGCTCTCAAGTTGGCACTCTCATCACCGCCCTCTTGGTGATGATGCTCGGGCTCAGTAGGAGCCGTCCCAGCAGTCTTAGTCTTGTTCCTCGTGACACATGGTCCGGCACCACGGCCACCTCGTACTCCTTCTCGAGAAGCTTTCGACGATCTACCACCAGCCATCTTCTAAACACTATAAGATTCAAACACCAACATGGTCATTCAAGGTAATAACTCAGTTTATGTCAAGTATAGTAAGTCCCTAATTACAGTGGCCAGTTGTGATTAGCCACTTACTTTACTCTTCATCTCCAAAGCATTTCCTATCTTGACTACATCAGTATTCAAATCTACTAAGGGCACACAAATCAAATAACATACGCACATAATACCGATTAACATTTAAGAAAACGAATTACCTGATGGCACGTAGCTACTTGGGCTGGCATCCCTCCATTCGGTCCTATTCTCAGTTTAAGTTTAGGTTTTTAAAATAACTTACCCATTTCTCTTAAACTTTGGTTCTAATACCAACTTGTAAGACCCCGTTCCCGGAGATCTCACAGTTGGACCATCACAGCATTTTTCATATAAAATAAATACATTTCATAAAAATATCGTAGCGGATTAAGTTATCAAAAACCATTCATGCATTAATATTTGATGTTGCTAAATAATACATCATTGTATTTTAGTAGTTACAAAAGAATCATCCAGTTGTATTACAAAACAACAATATCATTAAGCACGAATGGATGACAGTCTTTGCCCGCCAAGTAGCCTCACCCGCGTGCCATCCCCAGCAACAAGTTACCTGCCAACTAAAAATGCATAAAAGTCAGTGTTGCTGAGTGAGTTTTAGTTTTAAAATAAGAGTCCCTTGTATATATATATAAGTATCATTTTTCTTAAAATACTTCCTTTTCATAAAATCCATTACTTCCGTACGTGTTCACGCATCATACATAGAGCAAGATAATATTCATTATTATCTTTCATCATTTTCTCATTCATTTTATACTTTTACCATTATCTTTCACTTTCTTCCGAACCAATGTGCAATACCCCGAACATTGTGCACGATGCTGGTACTGGGCCTAGGGCCTATAAATAGACCCCGAACATTGTGCACGAAGCTGACTCCAGTACCTGGGGAAAGCAACAAGGGTCCCGTCAATCTCTAGGATTGACCCTGTGTGCATCCTTCGGGTTAGCTAAACCGCACACAGTTGAGCTGACAACCCAATGGCTGTGAACCTCCTTTCATTTGCTTGCAAGACTTTCATTCATTCGTTATGTTTCACTTTTCATTATCATTAATCTTTCGCTTCTTTTATGATAATTCTTTACATATACGAGCATAAACACACCACGTAAAGTCACGTAATAATACGTAATAAGGAACATAACAACATGCCACAAACATGAGAAACACCAACAAACATAACCATCAAAACATCCCTGAGCTTAATCATAAATTTCCATTTTTCCCAAAATTTCAGAAAATTTTCTAAGGCATTTAGGCGCATGAGCACTATGCAGGCGCACGAACACTATGCAGGTGCATGAGCCTTACTTAGGCACATGAACAATTTTCTGGGCGTATGGGTACTATTGGGGCGCATGGGCTGGTACTTAGGCTTTTTGGCAAAAATTCTCAGGTGCATGAGCCCTATTTGGGCGCATGAGAAGGGACTTAGGCGTCCGAGCAAAATTTTAGGCGCATGAGCAGCAGTTATATTCAAACCTATAAATTTCAGTCCCAAACATCATCCTAACATATCCATAACTTAAATCTAACATACTAAGTACCTAAAAAAGCATAAAACCATAGAACACAACCAACCATATACAAACATACACACGGTTACAAAATATAAGTTGTAAAACATTTTTATATGCATTTTCAGCCCCAAAAATACGGTTAAAACAAGAAAACTAGGGATCTAGAACTCACCAATGCAGCCTCCAAGCAAAACTCCACCGAACTTGAGGGCATAAAGAGTTCAAACAACCTAAACACACCAAAACACAAAACCAAGCACAAAGAACACATAAGAATCGGTTCATAAGCTGAAAATTCAGCTGAAACCGAACCAATTATACAACAAAATACTCACCTTCGAAATTTTCAGCTTTCTCTCACTAGAAACCGAGAGAACTTCAGTTCTTCTTTCTTCTTTCTTGTTCCAGCCGAAAAGCAGAAGTGAAAAAGTAATGGCATGGGCGGCCATGTCTTTTAAACCATAAAATAATAAGATTTTGTACTTTGTACACTTTACCCCCTCCACTTGCGTCCATTATCTTTTCTTTCAAGATACTTTTCTTTTCTTTTATTTTAAACAAATTTTCGGGTGTTACAATTGACTGCAGCCTATTTGTTTTAAAAATCTTGACATGGAGATAATGCGACCGTAAGGTAATCTGGATAATTGACATTTTGACAACTACATGTTCAATTCCACAGGTCAACCAAACAACGATTACATCCCTTGTCATCTTGGTGCAAGGTTTACAAAAGGAGAATAACATTTCTTTCATTGCATTGCAGGAGACCTAAAATGAGTCCACCCAGGTCTCGGATTTTCTAGGTTTCTCGGGCAATTTTCTATTGAGTTTGGAGTTCGTGGAAGCTTTTGGCAGGTCCGGGGGTCTTGTTCTGTGTGGAATCCGACCGTGTTCTGTAAAGTTCAGGTAATTAAGAATAGACATTATATAGGTGTTGTTGGCTCATCTCTAGGCATTCAGACGAATATGGTGGTTGTCAATATTTATGCTCCAAATGACCCGGCTTTGCGGGTGTCTCTATGGAATGATCTTACCCATTTAAAAAAGTATCCTTGGTATGTGGATCCTATTTGGAGATTTAATAAGGTTAGCTTCCTCTCTGATAGACTAAATTCTAGATTTAACGCGTTGAACGGAAGCCGCTTCAACTCTTTCATTCATTAAGCAAGCTTGTTTGAATATCCGACGGGGGATTATAGTTCTACATACATGTCGCCAGATGGTTTGAAATTTAGCAAAATTGATAGGTTTTTGGTATGCTCAGATTTTTGGAATCGATGGCCGAATTCTGCTTTAATTGTGTTGCCTCGCTAATATTCTGATCATTGCCCGCTTATTCTCAAAACATTAGAAGCAAACTTTGTTCTAATCATGTTTTGGTGCTTTAACTCATGGCTTGATCTTCCAAGATTTAAATTGGTGGTTACTTCAACATACTTATCTACTTCTGTTTATGGCCCTCTAAACAAGAGGCTTATGCTCAAGCTTTAAACGATTAAGAAGGAAATTAAAGAGTGGAGAATATTGATAAAGAAGCAAGAAATGACTCGGGCCTCTAATCTTGAAACTAAATTAAATGATCTTGAATTACAAGTTGAATCTAGGCCTCCATCTGAATCGGAGTTGGAATGGCGAATGAATTGGAAGTAGGAATTGAAGGCTCTTGAATTAGCTAAATCAAGAGACTTTCGACAAAAGCTAAAGTCAAGTGGCTTGTGGATGGAGATAAAAACACATCTTTCTTGCAATAAACAATAACGTGCAATATAAAAAAATTCTAGAATTAATGGTCTAACGGTCAGTAGGGTATGGACAACCTCCCGTGATGAAATTAAAGCTGTGGTCCTTAATCAATTTTCTGCCTGATTTTCTAAAACTATGAAAAATAGACTTGTGTTCATTAGCCTTAACTTTAAGAAGCTGCCAGATTATGCGACTTTGTCCCTTATACCTTATTTCTTAATAGTGAAATAAAGGAGGCAATCTAGGACCCGGGGGGGGGGGGGGGGATAAAGCCCCGAGGCCTAATTGTTTTAATTTTAACTTTCTAAAATCATTCTGGTCTTTGTTGCAGAGTGATTTTATGGACTTGTTGGACTATTTTTTCTCAGGTTTTCCAATAAGTCCCGGATGTAACTCGGTGTTCATCTCATTAATTCCTAAGGGCACTAATCCCTTATATATGTCTGATTATCGCCGTATTAGTCTTGTTGGTTGCTTAAACCAAGGTGATCACGAAGATTTTGGCTAACAGGCTCAAAAAGGTTATTAGTCTCATAATCAATGAGGAACAATTAGCTTTTATGGCAAGAAGGAATTATCTACATGGTCCTCTAATTGTGAATGAAATGGCCTCCTGGTTAAAATTTATAAAAGGATGGCGCTACTCTTTAAGATTGATTTTGAAAAGGCGTTTGATATGGTCAATTGTGAATTTTTGTATTCCATTCTTGATCAAATGGGCTTTCCATTGTTGTGACGCATATGTGTTAGTAATTGTCTTGCTTCGGGTAGATTATCAATTTTGGTGAATGGTCTCCAACGTTGGAATTTCAGCCATATAGAGGCGTTCGACAAGGCGACCCGTTGTCTCCTTTTTATTCATTATTGTCATGGAAGCCTTTCATTTAGCATTTAAGTCGGCTATGGATTCTGGGATTTTTCATGGTGTTCGTTACCAAATAATGGCTTGTTATCTCTTACCTTTTTTTTATGCAGATGATGCTCTAATTATTGGTGATTGGTCATGCATGAATGCAAAAAACTTATTACGAATATTGCGATGCTTTAATCTCGCCTCGGGTCTTAAGTTTAATTTTACTAAAAGTAGACTATATGGTGTTGGGGTTGATCAAAATGAAGTTGTGGAAATGAAAGAATTGATGCACTGCCAATCGGCTTGCCTTCCTTTTATGCATTTAGGTATTCCAATTGGTGCAAACACGGGCCTTTCAAAAAATTGGTAGTCGGTTATAAATAAATTCCAAAGAAAGTTATCATCACGGAAGGTGAAAATCTTATCATTTGGTGGTCGGCTAAAGTTGGTCAAAGCCGTGTTGGGTAGTTTACCGATGTATGTTTTGTCTCTTTTCAAAGCCCCACTATAGGTCCTTCACAAATTAGAAAGTCCCCGAAGAAAGTTTCTATGGAAAGTGGTGAATGGCTCAACAAAAATCCATTGGGTGGTTTGGGATAAGGTAACTACGCCCAAAGAATCTGGCGGGCTTGGAGTCATGAGTATTAAGGAGACTAATATGGCCTTATTAGCAAAGTGTAGGTGGAAAATTAAGACCGAATTTGATGCGGTATGGGCCCATTCATTTTTTGGCCATTCATCACTGTCGTAAGTTGTCCGCAATTCCTTTAAAAAACTCTCTCCATGGCATTTGGAGGAATATAGTAAAAATTGATAAAGAATTCGAAAAGGCGAATATTAACTTAGGTATTTTCATTAGTGGAAATGTTGGTAGGAGGATGAAATAGCCTTTTGGATGGATAACTAGGTGAGAGTTGGTGCCTTGAAAGACTTGTTTCCCCTTCCTTTTATTTTAGAATTAAAGAAAAAATATGTAATGGGGCAAAGGTTGGTGATAATAAATGACAGAAAACAATAGAATTGGAACCGGAGGTCTATGCCACCTGATGGGGAAATAAATGAGTTGATAAATATGGTAGTCCTCTTACTTGATTGCCAGACTGTACATGAAAAATACTTTTAGAGCTGGTGGACGATGTGTAAGGGTCCTTCTCGGTTAGATCGATTCGCAATGCCATAGTTTCCAACCGTCCTGTCGTTGACTTTTCTCCTATGGCTTGGATCCCATGGGTCCCCACCTTCATTTCGAGGGTGTGATTGAATTATATTCCATCCAAAGATGCATTGGGGAGACGTGGTGTTCCATTAAACTCTTGGGATTGTAGTCTATGTTTTAGTTACCCAAAAACCGCAGATCACATCCTGATTTCATGCCCTTTTTCGCTCTCGTCTAGTCACAATTTTCAATTGGTGTGATGGGTATTGGTCCAGCTTGCTATCCGTCCGTTAGGTTCTGCTTGATTTTCATGCTTCATCGGCTGAGGTAAAGTTGAAGAAGGTTTTGCATTACATCACTATGGAGACTTGGTGGTCCATTTGGCTAGCCAAGAATGACTTCGTATTTAATGGTTGTCATGTGGATCCATCCGCGAGTGATGAAGGACATAGAGGTAATCTCATACTGGTGGATAAAAAATAAAGCTTATTTAATGAATGTCAGTTGACAGTTATGATGTAATTTTGCTTTCTACACTATGTTGATGTAACTCTCCCGTTCTAACATTTTGCTAGTACGTTTTAATTAAATTTTATCGCTCGTTTGCTGTTAAAAAAAAAAAAAAATTAAGTAAATTACCATATAATATACATATTTGTGTGCGTATCAATCCCAAACACCCCCAACTCTGCAACCGATCTACTTCCCAAGTGAACACAACACTCTCGTCTTCTTCCCCACACCACCACCACCACCACCACCAATGGAGCCTGACGTCAGCATCGACACCAGCTCCATGATCCGGATCGCCGTTCTTCCGGTCGGAGACATCCACCTCCACCTCTTCCGCAAGTACGCCGCGATGCTCGCACAACACCACACCATCCAACTCTCCACCATCACTTCCTTCTACACCGAGCACCAGAAATCCCCTTTCTCCCAACAGCCCTGGGACTCCGGCAGCCTCAGGTTCAAGTTCATTGTAGGTGGATCGCCGCCGAGCCCCTGGGAGGATTTCCAATCCAATCGGAAGATTCATGGCGTTATCGGCATCTGTCATTGCCCCTCGTCGCCTGATCTCGATGCTGCTGTTGATCAGTTTGGTGCTGCGTGTCGGGGATACGCTTCTTCGCTTGTTCAACGGTGTTTCGCTTTTGCCCCTGGAGATACGCAGGTCGTGGTTTTGGTTCCTTGTAGGTTTAGTTGGTTTTGGGATTGGTTTCAGTTGTGTTGCGTTGTGGTGTCCGTTGTGATCGTTTTGGTTGTGGATTGTATGCTCATTTGGCCTTGATTGTTTGTTTGACTTCGGCTGTTGAAGAGGGTTTAGTTGTTAGATTTGTTATGTTACTTGATCTTGTGCATTTCTTTTTGCTGCTGTATCTCTTCTTCCTTTGTACTGCTGTTGCAGTTTATGTGGTACTAGCATCATATGCTCCAATGTGCATGTTTAAATCTCTTTTGTTATCTTAATGTAATGTGTATTTTTCTTAACACTGCATGTTTCTCACTTAATGGTTGATGCTTTTATAGTTTAGCAACCAATTCGGGATATGCTGGCAAAGGAATGGTCTTTATAGTTGAAAAGCTTATAAATTTTGATTTGTGTGACACTAAGACTAATATGGATGCCAGACCAGTTTAAGCATTTTGGTGCAACTGTACTGTGATATATATTCTCTCTTTAATGTGGAAGAGTTGATATGGGGTGACTTAGACGTGTTTAGTGGTCCATAATTCAGAAATATTAATCAATCTGTGTCTGGATATCTGAGAACTGGAAAGAAAATAGAGTTAATAAAGATTAGTCTGCTCCATGTGTATACGAGCTCTATCTTCTTTCTTTTGGGAGGTCATCTTGTTTGGGAGATAAACTGGTTTGTTTATCATCACCAACAAGCAATGCTCTTACATGGCATAGTAGGTAACACAATTTATGTTCATTCTCAAAAAGTGAAAACGATAGAAATTGCAGGTTGTTGCATAAATCGAATAGCACCGATTGCCAAGAGTTAAGTAAATGATGGTCTTGTTTCAATGGTTTTTTTATTGAGGTTTGATCAATAAGTTATTGCACAGTGCTGGTATATTTAACCTCAAAAATATTCCTAAAATCCTAATAACATGGCTTAATAGGTGTTCTTGTGATCTTATATTGCAGCTAGCGGATGGAAATGACAGAGGAAATAAGTTGGTTTTGTTTCCTCCAGGTGACCAGCGGACTCAGGAAATTCACTTGCAAACAATGATGCAAGACATTGCTGCTTCACTTCTAATGGAATTTGAAAAATGGGTTCTTCAAGCAGAATCCGGTGGGACCATTCTAAAGACACCGTTAGATTCTCAAGCCAGTCTCAGCTCAGAGGAGGTTTATGTTTTAGGTGTCCTGATTATTAAAAAATTGCTAATTCTTGATTTCAAGTGCGTGCATTAAGAATAATTACTTAACTAACTTGATCAATTGTTTCAGGTGATTAAAGCGAAAAAGAGGAGACTAGGCAGAGCACAGAAAACAATTGGAGATTATTGTTTACTAGCTGGATCACCTTTTGATGCTAATGCCCATTATTCTACTGCTTTAGAACTTGCCAGGTTGACTGGGGATTATTTTTGGTATGCTGGTGCATTGGAAGGTGGTGTTTGTGCCTTGTTGGTAAGCATATGAAAGGATCAATTGTTAAAGATTAATGTAAATATGTGAACATATGGTATCTAGATCTCTTTATTATCCATTTTGGTTACTACAGTGATGATTTTTTTGTGGAATATCTATTCTCTGTTCTCAAATAAATATTTACCTACCTATCCATTGTTTTCAGTGAGCTTGAGCTTTATTTTTGTCATTCTTGCTCATAATGTGGCTTACCATCACATGGATACGGAAGTGATTGTTTACCCTAAATAATCTGGAACCTTGACTTGCTTCTCATTGTAATGGCAGGTCATAAAAGCATATGTATTTTTAAACGGATAGGTTTAACCTATTTTCTGGTTTGACAGGGAAAACATATCATATACATATAGCTAACAAAAGAATCCATGCAAGGAAACACCAATGATTGTGTTATGGCGTTGGAGATGTTTTCACACTGTTATGAAGTCTAAATCTCATTTAAAGCATTGTTTGTTATTTGAATTTTGAACAGTCTTAAAACCTGTATAGATCTTTCAGTTCTGTTTTTAGTAATTTTTCTAATGAGATGCTGGTAGCTATCCTATAGTTTTGTCATGGTATGCCAAAACTATGATAATTTCTTTCTTATTTTCTTTCCTGGCACCCCATCCGCTTTTAAGATTTATATTACATATTTTTATGATGTTTCTACTATATGGTTTTCTCTTTTAAGGTTAAAAACATTAATTGGTTACTTGTATGATCTACATATATCCAGATACCGAGTAACATTTTCTTGTTGTATTTATGTGCTATAAGATGGATAAAGCTGTTCATAAGGACCCAGTTATAGAGGAGGAGGTCAAATATCGTTACAATAGTGTCATTGTGCATTACAGGAAGTCATTTATACAAGACAATGCTCAGAGGTAGATCCTTACAAATTACCTACACCAGTAACATCTTCAATATATGCACATGAGAAAATACCCCATTTATCATACAAGTAAGATTAATCCAGTTTAGATTTTAGAATGCTTTGAACTGCGGTTACCTATTTGCCCGCATAATCATCTTTGCAAAGTGGTCGTAGTTTTTGAAAGTTTGTTTGATACGTTAGTGTTTAAGAAACCTTATGTTAATAGGATGTTTAAATTCAGGTGGAGACATAATACAGATCCTTATGATGTCAGGATCTTGTTAGTACATCCTGAATAAGCTTTCATGTATATATCTATATTTAACCTACTGATTAACTCTATGCAGGGTCTCACCCCTCAGCTTTGAACTGGAAGCTACTCTGAAATTGGCAAGATTTCTGTGCAGGTATATTTCACTAACTTCTTGTTTGTTATTATGCATGCTATAGATACTGTTTTGTGACTGTTGTGATATGTGCTATGTATTGTTTTCATTTCTGTGGGGACATCGAACTCAGTTCGGTATGATAGTGTGAATTTATCATGTTAGTTCAAGGACTTTGTTTTCTTCATTAAGAGGCAGAACTGTTCATCTTGTGAATTGGCCTAATTCAAAGTTATTGAAGCCTGATAGAAATCATGAAGATGTGAATTCACTATGGCTCCAGGACATGAATAGTATCCTTGGGCACAACCCTATATAAAGCCATCTTCTTTGGTAATACCACTCACTTGTATTGTTAAACAAATGACTTGAATCCAAGTAATGTTTGTTCTTCCACTTGTTACTTTTAGTCATTAGTTGGTGTTCAGTGGTAGAGCTATTAGAAGTAGGGGTGTTTCATGGGTTGTGTTTGCTTGTCGGCAGGTCGGACATGACATTAACGCGAAAATAATGTTAGGCACATGAACATCAACATGACACAAGTGTTCGCTGATTGACAAGAACACAACCAATTTAACTAGAAAATTCTATGTTATTTTATTATGCAAATTAGTATTTTAAAATTACGAAACGACAACCCAAAATTCAAATGTTTATAAAACAATCATGTCATGCTCATTTTCCTTTTACCTTTTAAATTTTGGCATAAAGTACCCATATTTTAGTTTGAGACAAAACGTATTCTTGTATAATAAACAGGATTAACGGGTCAACCTATGAGCATACCAGGTCGACTCGAGCACGACCCATTTAGCTAAGTGTGTTCACAGGTTTGACTTGAAATGGCCTAAACCCACTTAGATCAAACTCCCACACATTTCTTTTAGCTGTTAGGTTCATGACGTGTCAGAAAATTCACACTCCCAATTAGAAGTAACCAGAAATGTGATCCACCTGTTCAGTTCTTGAATCTCAGTTTTTTTCTCATTACGTGTCTCTGCTTGGTTTCTTATTTGGGAGAATTCCTGCACATCTGGCGTCAACTGACTCGCATTAGATATGGGGATGAAGGGGATGCTTATGTTACTTGATATAAGTGCATTTGGGTCAAATTTACCACATCAAACGCAGGAAGGGATGCTACTTTTATTTAATATTTATCTGTCTCTTGATATAAGTGCATTAGGGTCTAATTTACCACATCAAACGCAGGAAGGGATGCTACTTTTATCTGATTCTTATCTGTCTTTTATCTGTTTCTTTTTTGGCATTCTATGTCCATACTTCTTTTATCCCTCATTCCTTCATTACTTTTTAATGTGTAGTTTTTTGTTTCTCCTTATACTTTTTTCCTAAATTATGGTTACAGGTTTCAGTGTATCTACCCAGATCTTTTTTTGTTTTGTGTTTCAGACCTGAGCTGGCTAAGGAGGTAGTGGAGCTTTTGACTTCTGCTGCAGATGGAGCGAAATCTTTAATTGATGCAAGTGATAGACTGATATTATACATTGAGATAGCTCGTTTATATGGAACTCTTGGTTACCATAGGAAAGCTGCCTTTTTCTCTAGGCAGGTGGCTCAGTTATATTTGCAACAAGAAAACAATTTGGCTGCTATCAGTGCCATGCAAGTTCTGGCCCTGACTACAAAAGCTTATCGTGTTCAAAGTAGAGCTTCCATTCCCAAGCTTTCTGTTTTCAATGTGAGTTCTTAATTCTTATGCTGTTATGCATTCAATTTCCCTTCATTTGATCCATTTTAACAACCAAAAGAAATCTTTTTAACCATGTGTGAATTTTCATACAAGGATGTTGGGTCATCTATTGCTGATGGTGGAAAGATGCATCATCACTTGGTAGTATCTCTATTCGAGTCACAATGGAGCACCTTGCAGATGGTTGTACTGAAGGAGATACTTCTCTCAGCTGTTCGTGCTGGAGATCCTCTTGCTGCATGGAGTGCAGCAGCACGTCTTTTAAGATCTTACTATCCTCTAATAACACCTCCAGGTCAAAATGGGCTTGCAAGTGCACTCAACAATTCAGCTGAAAGACTTCCATCTGGAACTCATTGTGCTGATCCTGCCTTACCTTTTGTGAGGTAACTTTGCATTAAATGAATGTTATCATTTAGTCATGAGCAGTGGCTACTTTTCTTGGCTTTATGTAGTCTTTTTCATGTGAAAATGAGGCAGCTCAGTTGATCTATTTTAGCTTCCTTTTATTTGATAATTGTTGGAAATGCTAATTTTTAGAAAGTTAACTAACTTTGATGAATACTTTGCCCGTTTCTATATGAATTCGGAACTGATATTAGCAAGAAAATTTAAGTCTACGTAGTCAAAGGCGCAAGAGGTGTGCCTAGGTGCCTCATAGTCATGCAAGATGACCATCATGATAAGGTCTAGGTGAGGCGCTTGCCTTGGTCCAGGCGTAGGCGCAGTCACACGACCACATGGTTCAGCTAGCCACCATAGAGAAAAAGGTGGAGAGACCAACCTAAGGATATCTAGGATTTCCATTTTGCGAATGATAGAAACAAGTCGTCTCATCCTAGATGCCTTGTATAAAGCGATTGTTGCGCTCTGCTTTTCTCTTTTGGGCTTTTCCTGTACTTTTTGTGTTTTTTTTGCTTGTTAAAACTTTCTTCTTTCTTGTTTTAACTTCTTTATTCTTATTTTGGTTTTATTTGTATGACTGTGCTAGAAATTATTGTACTAGTTATAATTTGATCTTTTAAATTGAACTATTTTGTAAGTTTTGTTATGAGTTTGATATTACTTGGGTTATTTTAATTACCATTTTAATTGGATTATATTAATTGCTAAGTTCTGTTATGTGGATTATTTTGCAGGTTGCATTCATTTCCTCTGCATCCATCACAGATGGACATTATAAAAAGAAATCCTGGCAGAGAGGACTGGTGGTCCGGATCAGCTCCTTCTGGGCCTTTTATCTACACACCATTCAGCAAAGGAGATTCAATCAACAACAGTAAACAAGAACTTGTTTGGGTGGTTGGAGAACCTGTCCAGGTGTTGGTGGAATTAGCAAACCCTTGTGGCTTTGACTTAGTTGTAAATAGCATATATCTTTCTGTGCATTCCGGAAATTTTGATGCTTTTCCAATCAGTGTAACTCTTCCCCCTAATTCCTCTAAAGTGATCGGTTTATCAGGAATTCCGACTAAAGTGGGCCCCGTGAATATCCCGGGATGCCTTGTTCATTGTTTTGGTGTAATCACCGAGCATTTCTTCAAGGATGTTGACAATTTGCTTCTCGGAGCTGCACAAGGGCTTGTTATTTCTGATCCTTTTCGGTGCTGTGGGTCTGGAAAGCTAAAAACAACAGCTGTACCAAACATTACAGTTGTACCTTCGCTGCCATTGTTGGTTTCACACATTGTTGGGGGTGACGGTGCTGTTATATTATATGAAGGCGAGATTCGTGAACTTTGGATAAGTGTGGCAAATGCTGGCACAGTGGCAGTTGAGCAGGCACATATATCCTTGTCAGGGAAAAATCAAGATTCTGTCATATCCATTGATTATGAGGCATTGAAATCTGCTCTTCCATTAAAGCCTGGTGCTGAAGTGACTATACCAGTCACCTTGAAGGCTTGGCAGCTTGGCTTGGTGGATCATGATGCCGTCGCTAGTAAGAGCACATCTGTTAGTGTGACAAGGACACTAAAGGATGCAAGCAGCCCGATGTTATTGATTCATTATGCAGGTAAGTATTACTAGTTCTGGTCTAATGGTACAATGTTTTCTTTACATGATGGTGAGGGCCAGTTAAATAACCCGTTGAAACGAGCCGGGTCGGAAGACTGAGTTATGCTTTTTTGCCCCTTTTTTTAAAATCTTTTTGATGGATAATGGATGCATTAATAGTGATTGTCGAAACAGATTATTACAATAATAATTTAAATATATGGGTTAAATGATTTAGGAGTTTGTCATCATTAAAATAGACTTTGGGTGACTTTCAATGTGTTTGACCCATATGACTAGTTCTGTTTTAAGCTAGATCTTGTTAATTGCTTTTTTTTTCTAGTTTGAGATAAACACTTATGAAATCGCCCTGTTTCTAAGTAAGTGGTCACACGTCTCAAAAACAAAGCAATGGAACTCATTTTAATGCTTGATCTCTGTGTCTATCTAAATGATTTTTATTTTTGAGGTATTTATACTTATTCTTAACTATTGGCTAACTTACATGAGTTTGGTGATTCAACCTCAGAATAGTGAGTGTTGGATTATAATTTCTAAATCCATGTGGTTTAAAGTTAACGGGTCAAATAAGTAAATAGTCTAAAGAATGTTGTGTGTCTATTATGTATTTATGTAAAGTCAAAGGGTCAAGTGTGTTATGTTCTAAGTTAGAAACTGTCCAACATGTATATATATATATGTGTGTCTGTAAACAAGTGAAGAAGTCGATCATTGTGTTATCAAATTGAAGTTCAAGTGTGTTGATCAATTGTGATTCAATTGTGTGTTCATTGAGATATTGGGCAAAAATTGGTATCAGAGCCTGGGGCTCTAATCGTTTCAAGTTTTCCATCCGTGTTTGATCGGATTTTCATCAAAGTTCTGGTCGTGGGGCTTCGAGGGGCTGTTTGAAATCGAAAAAACAGACAGATAATTTGGGATTATCGTTGTCTGTTTTTCATCGCAAGAAACCGAAGGCCAGGGGTGTTCGGGCGTAAGAGACCAGTCGCAAAATCAGGGATCTTGGGCTGTTAATTGTTTGTTAACCGAAAACAAAAGTCAGTTTTTATTGTTCGGTGTTTGAATTCCAAAACAAAGAAGTGGTGGCATAAAAATCAAGACATCAAAGAGGGTGTTTGATTGTTGATTTTAGTTAGAGAATTAAGGAGTTGTTCATATAAATCAATTAGAAACAAAAGTGTGTTTTGTTGTCTGATTCATCGAAGGACAAAAATAGCACTTGATTCTGTTAGTCGCAAGAACAGAAACAAAAGGGCGATGTTCGTTCTCTGATGCTTCAAGGGGAAGCGAGATAAGAAAAGAGGCGAAATTGACATTTCTGTTGTTGTTTGACACTTGTATTCCGAAACCAAGGGGTGTTCGGGTGTTTTAATTTCAGGCGCAATTCAAGAGGCGGTTCTTGGGGCTGTTCATTATTGCTAACCAAACACAAATTGGTGATTGTTTGTTGTCTGTTTGAATCGCAAAAAAAAAAAAAAAAAAAAACGAGACCATCGAGGGCATTTGGTTTTGATTTCTAATCATCGATCAAAAGTCGTAGGGCTGTTCGTATTAGTGTTAACAACTAGACGCAATCAAGTGGGTTGTGGGTCGTCGTTGTTTGAACTTTTAACAATCAAATTGCAAAGGGGTGTGAATTATGCCTTGTTGTTTTGTTGATCAAAGACAAAACCAAAGTGCTACTGTCGTGATCTCTTAAAACCATAGTGTGATTTGGTGGTTGTTACAAAGTAACACAAAAAAATTGTTATTTGTTGTGATCTAAGGCAAAAGAAAAAAGAATCAAGAGGGCTGTTGAATCGTTTGAACTTTGTTTTGTTCCTCTTGTTATTCGAAAGTCAAAAAAGAGAAGAACAAAACTTCTTTTTATTCTCTTGGTTGTTGTTTTACGTGGACTAGAAGGAAAGGAAAAGAAACTTTTTCTTGTTTCTATTTAAATTGAGACGGTTGCGTTTGAAGTCAACCCGTGAAGAACATCAACCCAGTCAAGATTCTTTTGAGAAGGAATTTATAATTCCAAGTTATATACTTGATTATATTATTTTAATTGTTCTATACCTATAGAGAGGGAAGAATTGAAATTGTTATTGATTCTCATTGGAAAGCTAGATTAAACTTTCGGAATCACGTTTGGTTTTTAAAAGAAAGACCAATTAGAAATTGTTCCTATTTGAAAACTTAGCATTTTTGAAGAAAATCTAAGTTAAGATGACTGAAGAGTCGTCACCGGGAACCGATAAAAATGCAATTGTAATACATAAAGAGGTTAGTTCATTCTCCCAATTTAAATGTCCTAGGTTGAAATCCACAAATTATCCTGTATGGTCTATTCATATGAAAACCATACTTAGGGCAAATGGACTATGGGAAGTAATAGAACCTATTGATAATACGCAGCCTGATGTAAAGAAAGATATGGCGGCGATTGTGTATTTATTTCAAGGACTACCTGAAGAGATGATATTACAAGTTGCAAATTGTAAAAGTGCAAAGGAGATTTGGGATGCTCTTAAAACAAGACATGTCAGTGTGGATCGAGTGCAGAAAGCACGTCTTCAAACACTCAAAACTGAGTTTGAGATGTTGAAAATAAGGAAGACACTCTCGATTCATTCACCGCAAAGCTCAATAGTGTTGTCACGAGGGCAAGTGGTCTTGAATCAACGTTTGATCAACCAACCTTAGTACGAAAACTATTAAGTTCTGTACCGAAAAGGTTTATTCAAATTGTTGCAACTGTTGAACAGTTTGTTGATCTAGAAACGACATCTCTAGATGAGATAATTGGAAGATTGAAAGCCTTTGAAGAAAGGATCAATCTAATGAATGAAGGCCTGATGAACAATCAAGAAAAACTTTTGTTCACACGTCATGACAAGTCGAGTCATGGAAAACGTTTTGAAAGACGTGGGCAAAGAAAATTTGATACATCACAAGGCAATTGGCGTGATAGAAAGTCTGCTCAAGAAAAGGAAGGAAAAGTTCCTTCATATGAGCAAAAGAAGAAAGATTACCCTAAAAGTCAAAGTCAACTGAAAAAGGATATTAGGGAAGTTGAATGTTATAACTGTTATGAGTTTGGACATTATGCAAGAGATTGTCTTCAAGAAAAACAAGCACAAGAAGAGTCAAACTTGGTGCATGAAGACGAGGAACCGGCTCTCTTGATGGCAGTTATTGAAGATAATGAGAAATATGAGAATACGTCCTTCGATGAAAAGGAAAATGAGTTTTGGTTCTTATTATCTAAATACTTTAATTATGAAGAACCAGATTGGTCTGGTTTAATTGCTGAAAGGAGTCATGTTATAAGAGAAGACCAAGAAGATAAGCAGGGTGGTGACTATGTTCAAGAAGATAGAAGATGCAAGGAGTATCAAGATACATCATCAAAGGATTTATTATCAAAAGAAAAAAAGATTGTCGAAGATGTTGAATCAAGTTACAAAAGGAAGAAACGAGAAGCAGTTGGTGACTTACCACTAAGAGACAAGTCTGTGAAATTCAAGATAGTGGAGTTGGACGTGTCAAAGAAAATATTCAAGAAGAATGTGTTCATGTTCAAGATAAAGTTTGTGTTGCGAAGTTTGATCAAGAAATCAAGCAAAGGACTGGTAGGAAACCGAAGTTTAAAGACAAGGATCTTCTACAACATGTTCATGAATGAAGATATTAAAGATGAAGACGTTGAAGACATGGATTAAGAAATTAGGGGGAAATATGTTAGGATTATAATTTCTAAATCCATGTGGTTTAAAGTTAATGGGTCAAATAAGTAAACAGCCAAAAAAATGTTGTGTGCTATTATGTATTTATGTAAAGTCAAAGGGTCAAGTGTGTATATGTTCTAAGTTAGAAATTGTCCAACATGTATATATGTGTGTCTGTAAACAATTGAAGAAGTCGATCATTGTGTTATCAAATTGAAGTTCAAGTTTGTTGATCAATTGTGATTCAATTGTGTGTTCATTGAGATCTTGGGCAACAGTGAGTGGTAAATCTACCAAAGAACACCCAGGATCTGGTTGTAAAACTGACATTCAGATCTCTCTTTCCTCCTCTTTCGTCCCCCTTACTTGGTGCACTATCACAATGATTGATTTATTTATTTGGATGAATTTAGTTTTCATGTTCTCAACTTCTCATGTACTTGAGGTTTCACATTAAAAATTTTTGTTTCCGTTTCTATTTACAAGTCATATGTGGCCTTTTAATGAGCACCCCATGTTTTTGTATCAATCCATTGCCAAGATCCACTTTCCTGGTTCTTGTAGCATTAAATCTGTTTAATCATAAACTGGTAATAAGTAAATAAAGGATAGGGAGAATAGCTACAATTGTTATTGTAATGTAGTAGCATTTGAAGTCAATTCATCTGCAAGTAGATGCCTATCATATACATTTACAACAGAGGTGGCAAAATGAACTGGTTGGGTAGTAGGTCAAATCAGGTAATTTTGTTCGAGTCGAAACACTTCAGAATGGGTTGACCAGGAACACTGTTGTCCAAAAACTTTAAATTGTTTTTCATAAATAGTGTGACAGATGTGATTACAAAATAATCTGATCTTTTTAATAAAGTGACATAGAAGGTTATTGCTTCTTGGGCGACTTTGGTTTCTTTGTCATGTTCAACCAGTTTGGCCCGTTTCCTTTTTAGCACTCAGTTAAACCGTTAAAGATAAAACATCACCCAAGTGATTAGGAGATGAACTGAAGTTGACGTTTGTCGTATTTAGCCTTGCTACTTGTTTCTTGTGTCAGGTCCTGCAGAGAACCATGGAGAGCTGGTAGAAAGTGTTAGTGTTGTGTCACCTGGACGGCGCCTTATTACTCCCTTAAACGTGTGCGTTTTGCAGGGCTTATCTTTTGTGAAAGCTCGCTTGCTGTCAATGGAAATCCCTGCTCATGTGGGAGATATTTCAAACAATTCATTGGATAATAATGATTCTGCTGATAGGTTGGTGAAAATGGATCCCTATAGAGGAAGTTGGGGATTAAGATTTCTTGAACTTGAGTTATCCAATCCTACAGATGTTGTGTTTGAGGTTGGTGTCTCGGTCCAACTGGAGAACGATGAAAATCCTTCGGAATTTGATTACCCCAAAACAAGAATAGACAGAGATTACAGTGCAAGAGTATTAATACCACTGGAGCATTTTAAGCTACCCGTTCTTGACGGTTCTTTTCTTTCAAACAATTCACTGTCAAACGGGGATGGTGTTAAAACCTCAGAGAAGAAGAAGAAAGCGGAACTCAATGCTTATATACGGAAGCTGATTTCAAAGATCAAGGTTAGGTGGGTATCCGGACGGAATAGTTCAGGGGAATTGCATATTAAGGATGCCACACAAGCTGCCCTTCAGACGTCAATAATGGATGTTTTACTACCAGATCCTTTGACCTTCAGTTTCAGGCTTGTTAAGGATCATCTAGGAAACGGAAATTCTTCTTCACCCAAGGATGTGCTTGCACATGACATGACCCCCATGGAGGTTTTGGTCCGGAATAACACAAAGGATTCTATCAGCATGAATCTTAGTATTACATGTAGAGATGTAGCCGGTGAAAACTGCATCGAAGGCACCAATTCTGCTGTGCTGTGGTCTGGTAAGATGGTCCTTGCTGTGTGTGTGTGTGTGGATTTCTTATACATACACATGGAGTAACTGAATTTTTGAGCTATTATATAGCTCCCGGTCCTCTCATTGATTATTAACTCGATTAACAATGACTCATTTTTTTGTAATTTTGTGGTAGGTGCTTTAAGTGGCATGAAAGTAGAAGTTCCTCCTCTTGAAGAGATTAAACATTCATTTTGTTTGTATTTTCTTGTCCCGGGTGAGTACACATTAATGGCTGCTGCAGTAATAGATGATCCTAATGAAATTCTGAGGGCTCGTGCACCGTCTTCTTCACCTGATGAGCCAATCTTTTGTAGAGGTCCACCTTATCATGTTCGCGTAAATGGTACTCTCTAAAACTTCATGTTACATAGAAGCGGCCTATCTCTCTCTAGCCGTTACCATATCTATATATAGATATTTAACATGCATACATAGATATAATATATGTATGCGTGTATATCCGAGTATGTGCATTAGTTTGTACCGTGTTGTAACATTTTGAACTTTTTTCTTCTCCCTGTATTTCTTTAACTGTGATCAGTCAAAACTTTGTGCGTGTATGTGATGACTGTTGCATTAGATTGTCTGGTATGATTAAACTCATTTCTTTCCTTCAATGGTGATAATTATTGTTTCTTGGTGGGTTTTCAAGTTAATTTAGTATAAACCAACATGATGCTCATTGTTAATGAATAAAAGCTCTTTGTTGAGTCACCTAAAATGAATATTAACCAGTTTCAATAATTTGTTTCAATTGTTTGGAACATTTTTCCTTCTTGCGGGCGTACATAGTGAATGTTTGGAATTGCTTATTTTCCACCTACTTTTGATTTATTAACTTTTGAGAAGTTAATATCAAAAGTTAATAAATCAAAAAAAGTGTTTGGTAACTAGACTTTTCAAAATGACTTTTCGTATAGGATAAAAAAAAGGTTTTGAAAAGTAAGTAGTGGGATATTTATTAACTTTTGAAAACTTTTTTTAGTTTAATTTTCTATTATACCCATTTAGTATCTTCTATTAACTTCCATAGTTTTTAAAAATATGTCCTTTTTGGTTATTTTGCAACCTTTTAGTTTATAAGCTAATCTAAACATTTTTTTTTTAAAAACTCATTTTGAAAAATCGTAAGTTAATAAATCCATTTTTTCATAAGTACTTTTCAACAAAAATAAGCAATCTTAGACAGCCGTAGGTGTGAACAGAAGTGCGTTTAAAAATCATAAGGAATCGGTATAATTTAATTTTTTTGAAGAATGATAGCGTGAGCATCAATGATACGTGTTGTTCAGTCTTTAAAACCATAAGCTTATATTAAAAAACTAATATTCAAAAAATATGAAACAAGTTGAGTGTACACGGAGCTCATTTAATAATAGATAAGCTCAAGTTTAATGTATTGAGTTTAACTACACTTGCGAGTTTGAACAAGCCTATAATTTATATAAACATATGAATTTTTTTAATATAATAAATGCATATTACGTAATAAATATACTTTGTATTTAATTGTCATAAAATAATGTTTATCATAAATAATATATATCATAGTATGCATTAGAAAAATACAATTACAATAATATCTTAAAATAATGATCTATGTAAAAATAAAACAATTAATAAGCATAAAGTTGAGCCCTAACCAATGTAGACCTTAGAAAATTTACTCATTAGAGAAGATCAAGCTTTAGATACAAATTTTGACATCAGCAAACTTGAGTTTGAGCTTGAGCTGTGTTAAGTTGAGCCAAGCTCGAGATACGCTCTTTAAACTTCTATGTGGCTCGAACTAGAATTGACTCGACCAACATTCTATGATCCAATATGTGGTATTCTATAATCTTTTAACACATTGGTTTTTGGTTTAGTGTGTTTTAGAACTGATTTTTTTTGCATAACATACATCAAAAGATTATTCCTATGTCAGAAGTTAGACCAAACATAATCTACTCATAAAATCGTTTAGACAAGCTATAGCTAAAATTGGTAGAATAGTAGTTCTAAATCTCTTAGGCCAGATGTGGTTTATTTCAAATTGTTAAACCGAAACATAACTAACCTTAATTGATATATAACAACCTTGAAGGTTGGATTTCATAACATCTATTTTTCTGGTTTCTTGTTATGTATATAACCAATCTCATTCTTATTTATGACCCATATCAAAGCAACTATCATGTCAAATTTCATCAAACATGAGTCACATGACCCACTTCGGTCCAAAGGAAACACACACGTTTACCCTCTCCGAAGTGTGTATTGTGTGCAAATATGAATGTACAAGTGTAAGAAGCATAGAATCAAAACAGTTATTCGATATTCGAATACATGTCTTTTTATAACACATGTGCCACATGATAAAGGCCAAAGACCCAACCTTATCTTATCATGTTCGTCTCACCCGTTTAATTTTATTATAGCAAGCTAAACTTAAACTTAATATATTTTTATTTGTCAAACTTTTGTTATGTTATTTATAGAGAGATTTATAAACAGGTAAATATCTCAAAATAAATATGCATCTAGCTTCCAAATTATGACACACTAGTAAAATCTCCACACCATATCGACTCCCTAGCCTTAATGACATTGATGCTCACATGAACTCATGACATTTATAATCTGGTCTAAACCAACAACTCTAGAGGTGCAAACTGTTAGGGATCCGGGTGTAGATCAACACACAAACACAATCAAATTGAGAGAGAAAAATAATAACAAAGATGAACACATAAGATTTAACGTAGTTCGGTCGATGTGACCTACGTCCACGGACTGCAATCAGGATATTCTTTTATTGCTTTCTGCCTCACTCGTGAGGAATTACAAGTACAATGCATGATATAAATAGAGAAAATTAGGGTTAACAACTTAATCCCCGAGAAAACCTTAATGAGCTAAAATTAAATAAAAAACGGTCCAAGTCTTTAATTTAATTAATCTGTCACTGAGTTGTCTTTTAACCCGAGCCCAAATCAAGACTCCACAAACCCAACAATCTCCCACTTGTAGGCTTGATCATCTTTAAATTGCCTTCCGCTGTGAACATTGTAACTCTTGTAATCTTCCTCGTCTTCCTGGTTGCAGCGACCTTCTCATTAGTTAACCTGAAGGCACATTGAAGCTCCCCGAGCTTCAACATATCAGTCACAACTGTATCTGCCCCTGACCTGTTCTCCGTCCATACCGGCTCCCACTGAAACAAACTTCCAGATCCTGGAACACCCTAAGAGCAAACACTCTCCATAGTTAGCAAGTAATCCTCTAGAGAGATTTTATCAGATGGAATATTAGTTCTTTTAACCCACTGTCGTCTAGGAACTGTAACTGAAGCACAACCTGTGCTCCCACTGCCATGAAATCTTTTAACTAGTTTTTCTGAACTCTTCCATGCATATTCTTTCTGAATCTTTCTTGTGACTCTAGGTTTCTTACTTGAAAAGCAAACCTTCTTCTGCCCACAAGATTCTATGAATTGGACTTTAGTATTTTTCTGAACTGGAACATCACTTCCTTCAGATGGTAAACTGACCCTATACATTGAACGCATTTTCTTTCCACGAGCAATGACAAGATTCCTTTTAACAACTTTGCACTGCTTATTCCCGAACTTAACCTCATGTCCTTGTTCATCCAACTGACCGTCAGAAATCAACTGTTTCTTCAAATCAAGAATCACCATGACATCTTTCAAAGTCCATGAACCAGCTGAAGTAACTAAATCCATGTCACCCATGCCCGTAACATCAAGAGCATCATTGTTCGCTAGTCTTACCTAAAATCACCTTTTTTAGATTCTACAATGCTTCACTGCTGTGGGTAGCATGAAACGAAGCTCCAGAATCCATGACCCAGGAATCCACACTGCTCTCGACGTTACAAATTAAAGCATCATCGACTGAGTAGTTTGTTGCAGTGTTAACTTCTTTTTGATCATCCGGACACTGATTCCTGAAGTGTCCCATCTGTTTACAGTTCCAACAAGTCATATGATTTCGAGCCCTAGACTGACTCCTTTTCCTGTTCTTGCTCCCAATACCTTTGTTATTATTTCTTCCTCTTCCAACATTCAGCAATTCACTTGATGATTCACCTGAATTTCTTCGTCTGATGTCTTCAACCATAATAATATCCCAAACCTCATTTAAAGTGAACGTGCTGGTGGAACTAGTAATCTCTGTAACAGTACCAGCCCAGCTATCAGGCAATAATGATAACAGTAGTAGAGCCTGAATCTCATCCTCGAATTTGATGCCAACTGACCCAAGTCATGACAAAATCGAGCTCAAGTTGTTGATGTTAAAATTAAACTTCCCTCTTTTATCTTTGTATTAACTAGCTCTCGAATCAAGAAAACTTTATTTGCTGCCGAAGGCTTCTCGTACATATTACATAACGCATCCATGATATATTTTGCTGTAGTTTTCTTCAGAATGTTGAACGTAACATCCTTTGTCATCGACAACCTTATAACCACCTTGGCCTTTTTATCCAAAGTTTCCTATTCCGTTGGTTTCATATTTCTGGTTTCTCACCCAAAACAACATCCATGTCTTTTTGAACTAACTAATCCTCCATTTGCATTTTCCACTAACCAAAGTCGTTTCCATTAAACTTCTCAATCTGAAGTTTTTCGCTCTCAATCATTATCTCAAACTATAATTTGTTTACTAATTGAGTCAAGACTGAAAGTAGTATCAAACACAATTATGACTGGCTGTCTGAACTTGAGTGTTGTTCTATTGAACACTACATTTTTTTCCTCAATCTCAAAAAAGATAGTAAATAGACGAGTTTAACAATGCACCTGAGATTTCACGACTTTGGATCTTGGTAGCTATTTAAAAAATACTTGGATAAACAATAATAACCCAAAATAGCCAAAACAAATATTCAAAAAAAACGAGATCAACCCGAAGCCAAAATCCGAACCAAATACCAAGTCGTGGTAGATAGACACGAAGCCCCAAACCGAGAACTGATTTCGAGTTCTCCCTGATCTGTTGACTTCTTCTATGGTGCCAACCTGAACACTCCTGCTTTTTTTTTTTTTTTCTATATTTTTTTCTTTTGCGACGAGTGGAATAAAACACCAAAAAAATACAAAAGTACCTTTTGCTCTTATCTAGGAATAGTCGGTCAAACACAACAAGGTTTTGTTTACTTTTGATCTCTTATTGGGAAAAGTGCAAACCCAACATGGCTACTGCTATTTTTTTCCTTTCATTTTGTTCGACGCCCAAACAAATAAGCACACACACCACACAAAAACATAAATCTTGACCTGCTTTCTTTATTTTCTTCGACGGAAATTCTGATACATAAAACATGTTTCTTCTCTTTCTTTGAATGCACGAACAAAACAGAAAAAAATAGGGTGTTGACCTTTTGTGACTTTTGGTCGATCGCTGGATTATGACGACTGCCTGCCGACACCGAAACCCTAGATCGACAACCTCTTTCTCTCGTATTGTGTTTTCTCCCGTTGTGATGAGCTGTAGCTCTGATACCACTTGATAGGGATCCGGGTGTAGATCAACACACAAGCACAATCAAACTGAGAGAGAAAAATAATAACAAAGATGAACACACGAGATTTAACGTTGTTCAATCGATGTGACCTACGTCCACGGCTGCAACCAGGATATTCTTTTATTGCTTTCTGGCTTACTCGTGAGGAATTACAAGTACAATACATGATATAAATAGATAAAATTAGGGTTTACAACTTAATCCCCAAGAAAACATTAATGGACTAAAATTAAATAAAAAACGGGTCAGGACTTTAATTTAATTAATCTGTCACTGGGTTGTTTTTTAACCCAAGCCCAAATCAAGACTCCACAAACCCAATACAAACAAATCAAGATGCCGATTAGCTTCTTGAGATTTGATCATTAAGAACTCAAGTTAAGCTGAGAGTACACATGTTTGTATTTTGTGTCTAAATTGAAGCTCATTATTATAATAACATATAAATGTAATGATACATGTAGAGAAATTAAATAATTAATAAATAATAAACGAGTTGAGTCGGAGTTAAGCTCGACCTTGGGAAGTTACTCATTAGTCGAGATCAAGCTTTAGATTGTAGTTTGACACTATTCGAAATCGAGCTTGAGCTATTTTAAATTGAGCCAAGCTCAAATTAAGTGAGCTTGAGCTTGATGCGTCCTTGCTCGTTTATACTTCTATGTGGTCGAACTAGAATTGACTCAACCAACACTATATGGTCTAATATGTGCTCATCAATTTTCTTAAAACATTGGTTTTTGGTCTGGTGTGTTTCAAAACTGGTTTTTATTTGCATAACATGCACCAAAGATTATTCGTAAAATAACAAGTTAGACCAAACGTATCCTATTCTTAAAATCTTATATGCAAGACATGGACTAAGCTAAAATTGTTAGTATAGTACTTCTAAACCTCATAGGCCATATGTGGTTTCTTTAAATTGTTAAACCAAAACATAACTAGCCTGAATTATACAAAACTAGGTTAGTACCTCATGTATTACACAGGTTGAATAAATAAAATATTATATAGTTATTAATAAAAATAATGAATTATAAAACGACCTTTTAATATAAGATATGATTGACATTACGTACGAGTGATAAAATGATGATATTATTTTTTAAACTTTTGTTTAATTTTTTTGTTTTTCTCAAAAAAAGTTGGTTTTTAAACAATTCAAAACAAACCGTTTTAAAAAAAAATTATCACTTTGAATAATTTCTTTATTAGAACTTGAAATTTAATTAATTTTGTTTCTTAAGAATTTTATTTTCTAAAAGCCGCAGAAATATATTGAGTTTTTTAAAAGTTTGATTTTTTTTTTGAAAAAAATTCTTATTTTATAAAAAATTATTTCTTTAAAAATTGCATTTGTAAAAAGATCTTTTTCTTAATTTAATAAAAAAATATTTTTAATATGAAAAGAATTAAATAATATCATTTGTAGATATAATAGATTTCCATGAAGGTCTGATTCACGCTCTCACAATATCCTTTTTTATGGTTTCATGACCAATCTCATTCCTTTTTTATGACCCAAATTGAAGCAATAATTGTGTCAAAATTCACCAAACATGACCCACTTTTGTCCAAAGGAAGCACACACGTTTACCCTTGCTAATGAATTACAACCATGTTTGTCTTGTATGATTGCACATCAAAGTCTTTGAAGTAACCAAGCAATGAGGTGATCTCTCATCAATAAAAGACAAAACCACCTCATGATACCATGGTTCAAACCCCCAACCCCACCCCAACCCACCCCTTGTTCTCTTAGACCTATCATGCACCACCTATATGGGTTGTGGGGTCTTTTGTACCATGATTCACTAATTGGGATTTTTAGTTACCCATGAGCCTTGTTCACTCTTTGTTTGGTGGAACCCAATTATTTGGTTTCTTTTGATGGGAAATGTAGAAAGTCATTAAGTGGTGTTGTGGTCCAAGGATGTGAAGTGCTAGTGTGGTCCTAGGAACAAAACCCTATTTTTGTGGGCAAAGAACAAAGATAAAAGAGGACGGTGTGTGCTATAAATGCCATAAATAAATAAATAATCTTGAATTTCACAAATTATCAAAAATAAATACTTAGAGAATAAAAAAAATGCTTAAGTGATTACTAACATCAACTAAACTAAGATAACTTTATAACAAATCAACTATCACCCAAGCATATATGTTAGCAAATACTCAACGAGTACCTTGCATCTCGTGTATTATGATATTCACTGGTTTCTTTCTTTACCTCATCAAGGGAGTGAGTCGGATTCTTAACTAGTATGGTGCCTAGAAGAGTAATTAGTGGCATGTAAGGCACCACGTTAGGATACTTTAAAGATAAGAAAATGGGATCATAAACCTACATGCTAAGCACCTTCCCGAATAAACACGAGTAATGAACATTTTAATGGTGACATTATGCTCACTTCTATCCATCAAATCATCATTTTTATCTAACATCCTTGATGCCTTGAATGACGGCTAAAGGGTCATTTTAGGTGATGTTCCATTGAAACTTTAAATCAAGCTTTAATAATTGTGAGAAGATATGAATGAATCTTTTCTTAAGAATTAAGATGCAAGAATACTTAAAAGTATTTGGTTTATGTACTTGCCGCTATTTTGGAACATTTGCATAGAATTATTTTTGGGCCGAATTATCTCACTTATAGTTGACAATGAAGCCAAGTTTCACTTTATTTAGTACGATATATTCGACGCACGATAGTAAGAAGCATCAAAACATTGATCGATGAGGAACAAAGTGTACACATGGATTACCCATGAAAACATTTGTGCTTTTGAAACAAATTGGTGGGTTTAACCACTCGCGTGATACCGTTGGAAAGCTACCAGGAAAAAAAAAAATTATTTACAGTAGTATATGCAACAAAAGAATAATTATTTACGAAGTCATGATCTATTGAAATTAAACAATTTAAAACCTATAAAAGATCGTTTAACCAAAAGATAAAACATCTAAAACAGTCTTACTTAAGTATAGATTATAAAAGTATCATAGAGGTATAAAATATAAAAAAAAAAACTCAAAAGTAAAAAAAAAGTAGGCAACGTTTAAGAAAAATTAAAATTAAAACCAAAATCTGGAAAAAGAAAACCAGGAAAAAAACAGAAAAGGAAATCAAATCAAAAGTCAAAAAAATCATATTACTAAAACTAAAAGGACGTAAATAAGAAAAGCTGAAAATGAAATAAAACAATTCGAAGAATAAACTGAGTAAAAAAGAGTCCAAGAAGCAGTGAGTGGTTGTTTTGTAATTTGATAAAATAGAAAACCAACTAAAACTCATTAAAATTCAAGTAGGGTCGAAATCGAAACGAACGAACACGAACGGCGTCTTGTTCGTGTTTGTTCGTTAATGAAATTAACTTGTTCACAAACTACTTATAAATACATACCTAACAAGATTTCTTGTTCGTGTTCATTTATTAACAAATAAAATGTTCGTTAACTATTCACGAACACTTACATAACGTAAACGTATGCAAACAAAGGCAAACGGATGCAAACAAACACTCATGAACATAAACAAATACAAAACGAAAATACATGAACATAAACAAACACAAAACAAAAATACGTGAACATAAACGAATATAAGCGATCATATATTTTTGATTGTTGATGAACCACATGAGCAAAGGACCATGTTAATGGTGGTACCATTGATAGAGGTGAATCCTGAACCATAGGAGCACATCCGAATTTCTTATGTCTCTTTTGATGGGGTTGAATCATGAACCACACGAGACTTATTTGGGGATAAATAAATCAGGGTTTTAAAATGGGGGATTTTGTTTTATTTTAAAATGGTAATTTTGTCAATTTGTATTTTTAACATGTTATTTTAACAGTATTAACTTTTTTAAAAGAAAATGACAATATTTTTAAATATTAGGAAGGCCGATGAAAAAAAAAAAAAACTGTATTTTAAATGCAAATGAAAAACATAACCAAACCAAATCATACAAAAAAGTAATTATTACAATTTATGTTAAGGTCATCACTATCATCATTTAACCCTTATTTTAGAACCAATAGACTTAGGGGTTGATTGATTTGCTTCTGACCCGGTTAAAATGTCTGACCCACGGACTTGGTCAGACATTTTGGCCGGTCAGCGTGTTTGATTTTCACTCTTTCGCGTCTGACCCGGTCCGACACCACTGACCCATGCATATTTTTCCCCTTACCCGGTCAGTTTTGAAACAACCCCTTACCCGGTCACCACCTTCTGACCAAGTAAGGGATTTCAAACAACCCCTTAGGCAATATCAATAACGAAGTAGGAAGCAAAATAATAAAAGAAAGTTATTCAAATTGAAGATAAAAATTTTAATTACCCATCAATTGAAAAATCGCTAGCGTTAGCAATTTTGCTAATCCCTGAAGACTGATTAATTAAACTAACGTTTTCAAATCGGATCGACGTTGAACCGGACGTCTTACTAGTCCGGTGGCCGGACCGGATAACGACATAATTATATATATAAGATATTATATATATAGTTATATATAATTCAATAGAAGTAATTTATATGTGTTTTTTATAGTTATATATAAAACTTAACAATAATCTTATGTCAAATACATCAATTTATTGTTCAACCTTCTGTTTTTACCCATTAAAATCCAAAAATTAAAAAAAACCCAAAATCCGGTCCGACCACCGGTTGAGACGAACCAGCCGGTCAAACCTCTCCAAAAACAAACAGATGCTGACTGGTTAGGGCACCCCTCCGATTTCCGGTCGGACCGTTTGAACCGGCCGGTCCAATCCGGTCTTCAAAACACTGAATTAAACCACCTCTATATTAAATGATTAATTAATAGTACTCACCATCTAACACATAAATACAAAGCACTGTGTTCCTTTATCTCTACGCGACGGATCATGAATAATCCATCTCAAAATGCTCTCAAATCAGTTAGATTCTATGTGTATTCGCTTATCAACAAGATTAATCGATCAAAGGTATAAGACTCACCAGTGGAACGGATCCAAAAGATTTTTTTATGAGGGTCGGAAATTTTTAGGGGTATTTTGAGTATCGTTATATAATAAATTTTTTATTTTCATGTTAAAGTTCATATATCATATGCTATAGTTGAAGATTTGTAGTTTGTAATTTTTTAAATCTTAGGACATAGTCCCTAATCACTTAATCATTAATCAAATAATCATCTAAACAATAAAAGTAACTATATAAAACATTAAAACTCTCAATACTCAATTATCTTACCTCAATGGTGGCTGAAAGTGGTGACTGGAAAAGCGACAGGAAAAGCGACAGCTAGAAGTGTTGGTATGGTGATCGAAATTGAGTTTAAAATTTAATTTGGTCTATGTCAAATATTGGGTTTAAAATTTAATTTCGTCTATGTATAATATTGAGTTTAAACTTCAAATATAATGGGGTAGTTGGGAGGTTTGTAAAAGTTTACTGAAAGGAGAGGGGGTGGTTGAGATTTTCATGTATACATATCACTAAAAATATATTTTTTAGGGTGGGGTTGCCCCGCCCTAGCCAAAACATAGTCGGGAAAAAAAATTCTTACAGCCTAGCTTCCCTTCTTATGGACGTCTCTGATTGTAACATTTAATTTTGGGAAATGATGACAATTAGTTAACATGAATAAGTATGCTGATTAATTTAATGAAGTTGGGTTTATAACCTACTTGTTAAATAAATTAATCAACTACTGGTTTTGACAATTGTGGTATTTGTATGTCCATGTTGATGATAAAGTTGAAATACTTACGAGAGGGTAATCTTGGGATAACTAGTGAAGTGACTACTGTTGGGTTGTGAAGTCCTTATGGGGTTTGAGATTTGACATCAGAAGACATGAGCCAGCCTAAGTTTAGTTTTCTTGGTCCTTAATCTAGAATCCTAGTACGTGTCTCTAAATACCATGTCATGTATTTGTAATTTTTTATACGGAGCATAATAAAAAAAAAAAACCTAGTTGCAACGGCCCCTAATCATCAAGTACCAGAAAAGCCAGTTAAAGCTCCCTTGAAATCTAACTCAGAAGAGCCAATAACTCATTCTCTGTCTTAACTGGTTTGGACACTGTATCGAATCTAGAGATCTATTGAGAACCATCACCACTTTTCAAATTCATCAAGCAATCACCAGGAGAGCGGCTTGTGGACGTATAATTCACACCGAATCCGAACCATGTTAAAATCTTGTGTTCTTGCTTGCTTTCTTGTGTGTGTGATTGTGTGTATTCCACTACATAAATACATAAAAAGTTGTGTCATAGCTAAGGCTCAAATACTGTTTGCTCTTCTGTAACAACAGAAACTTTGTCACAATAAAAGAAAAGAAAAGCAATAAGAAAAAAAAAATAAAAAGTATATTACAAAAGGGGAAAAGGAGCCAAAGTGGAGGGGGTCAAAGTGTAAAAGTATCAAACTCAAATACTTTATTATATAAAAGAGTATGGCCGCCCATAATGCCTTTTCATTTCTGCCCATCGACTGAAAAAGAAGAAAGAAGAAGATTAAGCTGCTCTCTCTCGGTTTTTCAATAAGAAAGGGCTGAATTCGCAAATTTGGTGAGTGTTTTAAGTGTTATTTGTTCGGTTTTGTTGGGTTTTCAACCATAAACTGATTTTATATGCTTTCGTGTTTGGGTGTTTGTTTTGGCTTGTTTTAGGTATTTGATGTAACACTCTAGGCGAATCCCACATCGGCCGTGGATAGGAGAGATTCCTGGTTCATAAGGAATGTCCTGCCTCTAATATCACCAACGCGTTTTGAGCGTATTGGCTGTGGATGAGAGGAGAACTCCACAGTTAAGCGTGCTCAGGTGGCAGCAATCCAGGGATGGGTGACCTCCCTGGGAAGTTTTCACCCGGGCAACCAAAAACAAATCTGTGAGCTACTCGTGGGCAAAGCGGACAATAATGGTGGTATGAGGGGCCGAATGTTACAAATGGTATCAGAGCCACTCCTGTGCCGTTCGGGATGGTGGGGCAAACCTCATCAAGGATGGTGAGTCCCCGGGGATGTTCAAGGGGACACCTTAGGCAAATCCCACATCCATTGATGGGATGGTGGGGCAAACCTCATCGAGGACGATGAGTCCAAAAGGGGAGGTGTTTGTAACACTCTAGGCGAATCCCACATCGGCCGTGGACAGGGAGATTCCTGGTTCATAAGGAATGTCCTGCCTCTAATATCACCAACGCGTCTTGGGCGTATTGGCTGTGGATGAGAGGAGGACTCCACAGTTAAGCGTGCTCAGGTGGCAGCAATCCAGGGATGGGTGACCTCCCTGGGAAGTTTTCACCCGGGCAACCAAAAACAAATCCGTGAGATTCTTGTGGGCAAAGCGGACAATATTGGTGGTGTGAGGGGCCGGATGTTACATTTGAACTCTCGTGCACATAAGTTTGGAGGAGTTTTACTTGTTGGCTGCAATAGGTGAGTTCTATACCCCGGTTTTGGGGCTGAAAATGCATGTTTAAAAATGTTTTACAACTGTTTTATGTTTACCCGTATGTGTTTGTGTATGTATGCTGATGTTTCATGGTTGTTTATGTGATGTTGTTGCTTAAAAGGATAGGAATAAGCTTAGAATAGGTTCATATGCAGATTGGGTTCGATTTTGGTTCTGAAAAATGCACAACCGTTGGCCATGCGCCCAGACAGGGTCCATACGCCTAGGAATTTGCCTGAAAATACTAAGTGTTAACCCATGCGCCCAAACAGTACCCCATGCGCCCAACCTTTTTGCTCAGACGCCTAAGTGTTAGTCATGCGCCTGAACAGTACCTCATGCACCCAAGTTAGTGCCCAGATGCCTAAGTGTTGGCCCATACGCCCACATAGTGTTAATGCGCCCAAGCAGGATTCATGCGCCTGTATAGTGCTCATGCGCCTAGAATACTTAGAAATTTTTTTGAAATTTTGGGAAATTAGAATTTTAGGGTTTGACCCTGGTTTGACTTGGTGTTTGCAGGACCGTTAAAAAGGGACTTTGCACTTAGCTAACACACTTAGGAGGATCTTTAGGATCACTTAACAATTCAAATGGGGAACTTAGAACTTTAAACAGATGATACAATGCATAACACAAGTAAAGTAAGAGCAAGAACACAAGAAATAATTTTCAAGGAAGTAGTATATTGCTTCTTAGGTTCTATTACAGGTGTTTGCACTGATATTTGAAATACAAGAACCTTTGACTCTTTATACTAAACCTACAACCGTCAATATGCAAAAAGACAGTTGGATGTGACTAATCTAGACAACAAGATCAGCCTAAAGTCAAAAGGCAGATTGCCTTTTGACTAGTGACTATGACAGGCCATAGCTCACTGACTTTCCTATTACAAAAAGCCAAAAAAGAAACAAATACAGAAACTTACAGACAAAGACCTTATCTACTTTATCATAAAGCATGGAAGTTTCACCAACTTATGATAGTTGGTGAACCACCAGAGCATGCAGCGGACAGGAGGTTGCTTTATGATAAAGTTGACAGAAAAAGTGTCTTTTCTCTCTCTTCTAAAGTAATCAGTCTTATCTTTATTCAGCTTCGGAAGACTTTGTCTTGAGAGCTTCGGAAGACTTCATCTTTAACCTTGGAAGAGTTGAGTCTTTGGCTTCGGAAGACTTGACACTTAGTGTAAAGTTTCCTTAGTAGTTTCTTCTGAACATTGGCTTCGGAAGATTTTACACTTAGCATTTTACTTGAGTGTGTAAAACTTCCGAAGCTAGTTCTTCTTTGTTCCTTAGTGCATGTTGGAAGACTTGGTTGTTTTGGTATCCTTTGGTTGCATCAGCCTCATAACCTCAGAGGTTCCTACAAACTCCCCCTAGGCTGATGCTACCAAAACAGAGAGGTCTTCAGACTGGGATAGTCCACATGAGAATCTTCAGAATTCCTTTCTTCATTAGCAGATCAGGATTCTTCAGACCCATGAAGTACCTTCTCATGTCATAGAGATCATGCAGAGGGAGTTCAAGCATGTCACTAGTGAAGTAGACATGTTGTTCTCCCTGATCTCTAGTGACATACCATCTATCAGGATCTTCAGCAAATGTCCATGATAGAATTGGTCTTCCAACAGAGAGAGGCTCTACTATGATAGGAGTTGGTTGAGAGCCCTCTTCATGCACTTCCTCAGGATGTTCTGACTCATCCTGAGTTTGGGAGGTGGATGCCTTTCTTCTTTTCTTCTTCTTAGAGGATCTTCTTTTGGCCATCCTCTTTTTCCTCCCAGATGATTTTAACTGAGAGGGTTGGTCTTCAGTACCAGGTTCTTCAGTGGATTCCCTCTCAGTTGGGATCTCCTCTCTCCCAGGTTCAGAAGGAGAGGGAGGAGAACCCTGCTGTGGATCAGAAGATGAAGTTGGCTGTTGTGTAGCTTCAGGTGCAGGTTGTGTTGTCTCTGTAGGTTCAACCTTTACCTCAACTTCAGGTTGAGCTTGTTCTGATGGTGAGTGGAGATCCACAAGCTCTCCCCTTTTAATCTTCTGCTTGATCACCCTTATGTGCTCATCCATTGTGGACAGAGACATGGGACCAAGCCTCCTTCCGGAGAACCCATACAGCTTCAAGAAGCTCATCATCTTCTGCCTATCTGCAGACTTTTTTGACTTTTCTTGATGATGGCTCTTGACTTGGCAGCTTCTTCCCTTTCCTTTTTCTAGCAGCTTGCCTATTTCTTTTGGCTTGCTCTTCCAGCTGCTTGTTGTATTCAAACAGTATGTAATCATATGGCAAGGGAAGAAGTGCATGTGCCTGGTAGAGGCCTGTGGCTCTCAGGTAGTTGATCATCTTTGTCTTTTCTTCTTCATTAACTACCTGAGGTTGATCAGCAGCCACAGCCTCTGACTCAGGGCTTTCTTGAACTGGGGAGAGGACAGGAATATTCTTGTATATTCTTTTTCTTCTCATTTCCTCTTTATGCTTGAGGGTCAAGGCTGCATCCTCAGCTTCCTTCCTCTCCTTTGACAACTCAGTGTCAGCCAGTTCATTTAATTCCTCTAAGGGGAGAGAGATGAGTTCATCTATGTTGTAGTTCATGGTCCCCAGATAATTAAGTCTGGCTGCCCTTAACTCATCTTCTTGAGTGTTTGGAACATGGGCAGTCAGAATTGCAGCTTGCATGAATCCTGGGGAACCACTTGAACTCTCTCCCCTCAGCTTCCTCTTCCTCTCTCTTTTCTCTTCTTCAATCTCCTCAGTAGTTAGTTTTCTTTTGCCTTTGTCAAGTACTGATCTTGATGACTCAGGCTGAGGAGAGCTTTGGCCTTCATTGCTAGATTCAGCAGTCAAGCTCTGGCCAGAGAGAGGTTGTGATGCACCACACCAGCTGTTGCCTCACTGAGGGTATGGGGTGCTGGAGGAGATATTGTCTTAAGGTTCACAGTCTTAGCCTCTGGGCCTTCAGTCAAGGTTTTTCCTTTGAAGCTAATCTTAGGGTCCGCCTCAATATCTAGTTGACCAAAGGCTTCAACTGCTAGCCTCTGTCTATATAGTTCTGATCTCCTTTTGAATTCTTCCAGCACCCAATCTTAAATTCTACTGGCTAGTCTGGCAGCTTGTCTGTTGTTGCTTGGGTTGACAAGTGCCAGATCTACCAGATTTATACCCTCATAGAAACTCAGGTTTGAAATGTTTAAAATTTCTAGTTGACTCTGAGCTCTAGAGAGTACAAGAGCTTTCCTTTCACTGTCATACCCCCAACCTCAGAAGGGGTAGACATTGCTCTTGGTATTCCCTCCTCAAACAGTTGTTGTATTAGCAAATGTAGATCACTGTCTAGTGGAGGTTGCTGAGTATGGACAACTACAAGGGAGGATGGTGAGTTCTCTATGTCCATACTCTGAGAGGAACTCCCAGGTTCTGTGATTGTTAGGATTTTCTCCCCCTTTTTGGTAGCATCACCCTCTTGCATAGGTGAGCTGGGAGATTGATCCATGACATCCACAGGTTCTTGTGGACCTGGATGAGTTGATCTCATTGGTCTCTTAGCTAGCTTACCCTTGAGATCGGTGATCTCAAGTTGCTGGTCATTGACCCTTTTCTGCAAGATAGTCACCTGAGATTCCAGGTGATCTATCTTGGACACAAAGTAGGTGCACATGTTTGAGAGTTTGTGCACCTTTTGTTGCAGACTCCCCTCAGCTCCAGATGAAGAATCATAGGGGGATGAGAGGATTGGACCTGAGTCTTCTCCCTCATCACCAGCATAGGTTTCTTGGCTGCTGGATTTCCCCTGCTCTATTTCAAGAGGCTGGGTTGCCGTGGTTGAGGTCTTAGAGATGTAATCACTGCCAACAGTGAAAGCCTCTGCCACATGGATCTCCTGGACAATCTGAAGGAGATCCACCTCAGTTTGTGGTGTCTGATGTGGGCTAGAAGTGGGTGAGGCAGGAGTACTCATCTCACCTTGAGTGTGGGTGGAGAGGAGAGATTCATGGTACTCACTGAAACCCAAATCTTCATCAGAGTAAAAGTCAAGGCTGGGCATGGGTTAATTAAGATCAAGAGGTTGGGGATGGTAGCTTTCCCCTGAAGGTTGATCACCAGAGTGTTGAGACTCAGAGTGATGGCTTAAGGCTATTTGAGGAGGTGTGAGCTGATCAGGCTGAGCATGAGGAACCTCAGCACTGATTGTGTCAAGAATGGGAGTGGTTTGCTCCTCAGGGGAAGTAGGAGCTCTAGTGTCCACTTTCTCCTATGTGGGTTATGATATGGGGGCCTGTATATGCTCAATAGCAGGTGCAGGGGTTCGTTTGGATTTCCTTTGGAAAGTGAGGGTAATGGTAGGCTTTCATAGTGGTTGAGAGGTAGAAGGTGTTGGTTCATCACTAGCTGGTGCTGCTAGGATGTCACCCTGAGCAATGAGCTCAAACATTTTTGGGACAAGGGCTGTTTCTACCCCTGAGAACCCAACAGTTGGCTTCTTCAATATTTTGAAAATGTCGGGTCTCATATGTGCAAGTTTAAGAACATTACCTGTTCCCCTCAACTGTGGTCCCATTTCACAGTTGAGAATGTGTTGAACATACCGGGGAAACATGTAATATTCTAGGGAGTCCAAATTTGCAAGTAAATTTGTGAAAACAAACTGAGAATACCTGCCTTGAACCATCCCATGGACAATGAAGGAGAGGTCTTCTGGAATCTGGTCCCATCCTCCATGTTTGTAAGACAAGCTGTGGATTACAACATGGAGGAGGTACTTACATTGGTATGAGACCTTCCCCTTCCTGAAGGTCTTGACTGTGAAGTCACCTTCATATCCCATCTGCTCAAAGGAATGGTTGACAGCAGCTTTTGGGAAGGACATTTCACCTTCTTCATCATCCAGCTGAAGATGGGTATTGATGATGGCTGGAGTGATGAACAGTGTCCTCCCTTGCACTGTGGCAGACAGTGCCTTCTCCCCGTCCAAAGTGACCTCTTGACAGGTCCGCCAGAACTCAAACAACTGATCCTCATAGAGGGGAGGATCAATCGTAAGGGAGGTGAGATAATGAGACGAAGAAAGATACCTACAAACATCTGAGAAGCTTGGATCCTTCTCAGAGTTTAACAGAGCAACCTGGTTGTGTTGCCTGTGTAGATGCATGGTGAAATCTGGGTCATTTCGACGATCAAGATTTGCCATTTGCAGAAGCTTTGCAGAGAAGGAAGATAGAAGAAGATGAATTTGGGGTTAATTTTAGGTTAAGGAAAAATGAGAGTAGAGAGATGAAGATAGGACCGTTTGGGGAGATATACTCAGGATTTGAAACAAAGTTAAAGCAAAAGATAAACTTTAAAATCCGCAAGTGGGTCCTACTTCAGAAAAAAAAAGGCGCCCAAAAAGGTAGTTTTCTTGGAAGTTGCAAAACTTTCGAAGGTTATTTTAGCTTCGGAAGCTTTTTCAAAGAGTTTTGAAAGTTTTGGCTTCGGAAGAGATAAACAGGTCTTTCGAGACTTAATTGCTTTCGGAAGAGATTTATTCTAAAATGTATTTAGGAGCTTATATTCAACTTAAGCTTTGGAAGATGCTTCATGAATTTCTTCCGAAGATAATTGGCAGATAAGCTGTAAATTTCTTCCGAGGGCAATTTTATTTCTTCCAAAGGTAAATTTTCATAACTCTAAAAAATATCATTTTGAAAATTTGTTTTCCTCCAAAGAGAACTGGGCTTATGAAGTGATCTAATAGACAACCTAGGACACACAATTTTAGGTAGTAAGATTGATGAAGTTATTTAGAAAAACCTATTCAAGGTTAATCATCCCAATGGCTGATACAAGATACTTAAATCTCTGCTTATCAAAAGCTTTTGTGAACAGATCAGCATATTGTTCATTTGTGTTAACCTTGATTAGTTTTATCAAGCCCTTTTCAAAATTATCCCTAATCAGATGATACCTGATGTTGATGTGTTTGGTCCTTGAGTGCTGCACAGGATTCTCTGTTATAGAGATGGCACTGTTGTTGTCTATATGGATGGGAGTCTCTTTGAAATTGAATCCATAGTCTAGCATCTGATTTTGAATCCAAATCACTTGAGCACAGCAGCTAGCAGCAGCAATGTATTCAGCTTCAGTAGTTGATGCAGACACACAGGATTGCTTCTTGCATTTCCAAGAGACTATCCTTCCACCAAGAAACTAACACCCCCCCAGATGTGGACTTTGAAGTCATGTTGCAGCCACCATAGTCACTATCTTTATAAGTATACAGATTAAAGTCTAAATTCTTTGGATACCAAAGGCCTAGATTTGGAGCACCTTTGAGATATCTAAGAATCCTTTTGACAGTGATTAGGTGTGACATCTTGTGGTTTGCTTGATATCTTGCACATATGCATGTGGCAAACATGATATCAGGCCTGCTAGCAGTAAGATACATAAGTGACCCAATCATAGCCCTGTAGACATGTTCATCAACACACTCCCCCTCAAGGTCAAGACCAAGGGAATGGTTTCTGGCTATGGGTGTCTTAGCAACTTTACAATCAGTCATCTTGAACCTTGTAAGTATGTCCTGTACATACTTTGACTGATTGATGAAGATGCCATCTTCAACCTGCTTCACTTGAATTCCTAGAAAGAAATTGAGTTCCCCCATGGCACTCATTTCAAATCTATTCTTCATCAGCATCTCAAAGTCTTTGCAGAGCTTTGGATTAGTTGAACCAAAGATGATGTCGTCTACATATATCTGAACTAGCAATGTGTCATTCCCTGTATCTTTGATGAAGAGAGTCCCATCAATAGTACCTCTTTTGTATCCATGATTGCAGAGGTATGTTGATAGTGTCTCATACCACTTTCTTGGAGCTTGATGTAGTCCATAAAGGGCTTTATCAAGCTTGCAGACATAATCAGGATGATCTGGGTCTGCAAAGCCAGGTGGTTGTTTAATATAAACTTCTTCATCAATCACCCCATAAAGAAAGGCACACTTCACATCAAGCTGGTAGACCTTGAAATCCTTGGATGCAGCATAAGCCAGGAATATCCTTACAGCTTCAAGTCTTGCTACAGGAGCAAAGACATCAGTATAATCAATTCCTTCTTCTTGTGTGTATCCTTGGACAACCAGTCTAGCCTTGTTTTTGATGATGATCCCTCTATCATCCTTCTTGTTCCTAAATACCCACTTGGTACCTATGACAGTCTTCCCTTGAGGAAGAGGGCACAAGTTCCATATCTTCTGTCTTTTGATTTAAAGCAACTCTTCTTGCATTGCTTCAATCCAGCTTCCATCCTTTAGAGCCTCATCAACTTTCTTAGGCTCAATTTGGGATAAGAAACAAGAATGTAGACAAACATGGCTATCATGAGTTTGTCCTCTTGTTCTCACCCCTGAGTCAATATTTTCAATGATGTTTGTGGTGGGATGTGACTTGTGGATCCTGAGTTGAAGAATCACAGCAAGTTGGTTGGACAGATCAAGATTAGAGAAATTTTGATCTGGCAAAGAAGAATCCCCCACCACATCAGCACACTTATCAAGAGAAACTTGATCCAATGAGTATGTGACATCATTGATGTTGTCTTTAATGGAGTGGTTATCAGCATCAAGAAATTCTTGATTACTGTCACCACCATCCATTCCTCCTGCATTGGAGGTTCCTTCACATTAATTCTGAGCCTCTGAACTGGACTTTGAGGGTAATTCAGTTGAATCAGCAGTATTTGCCATGCTTGTGCTGATTGGAGCCTCAATGACAGGGTTAGTCACCATTGGAGCTAAAGTAGTCTTCTTCTTTGGTCTTCTCAGCTCAAATCTTGGGTCAGGATCCTTTGTTGACCTGTTATCCATAGATCCTGAAAAATTCTCACAAGATTTGTTAAAACAGTTGGTAACTAAATCAAGATCAAATAGCCAATCCAGACCAGAACCTTTCACACAGGGTGTGTGTTCATTGAAAGTCACATTGGCTGACTCAATGATTCTAGTTCTGAGATTGTATACTCTATAAGCCTTGGCTTGAGAAGAGTATCCAACAAAATGTCCATCATCTGATTTCTCAGCAAACTTAGCTATTTGATCTTTGGTATTCAAGATGGTGCAAGGACATCCAAATGTTCTGAGAAAACCAATAAATGGTCTCCTTTTGTGCCACAGTTCATAAGGAGTCTTACCATATGTCTTAACTACTAAAACTCTGTTCTGCACATAGCAGGCTGTGTTGACAGCCTCTGCCCAGAAGGTGATGGGTAGCTTAGAGTCAGACAACATAGTTCTTGCAGCTTCAATAAGTGTCCTGTTTCTCCTCTCAGCAACACCATTTTGCTGAGGAGTCCTGGGAGCACTATATTGTCTTGAAATACCCTTCTCATCACAAAATGTATCAAGGATTTGGTTTTTAAATTCGGTTCCCTGATCACATCTTATGATTTTGACCTTGTGATCAGATTGATTCTCAATTTTCAGAATGAAATTCTTCAAGATTTCAGAGGTTTCATCCTTAGTTCTAAGGAAAAACACCCAAGTGAATCTTGTGAAATCATCTGTGATCACTAAACAGTATGAGGTCCTTCCTAGACTCATTACACTGGTGGGGCCAAACAGATCCATATGTATCAAGTGTAGGGGAGTAGTGATAGAGTTCATTTCCTTTGGCTTGTGAGACACTTTGTGTTGCTTCCCTTTCAGGCATGCAACACAGTGGTCATCACTTATCAACTCTTTCTTTGGTATTCCAGTTACCAAATCATTCTTAATCAGTTTATTCATGTTTTTAAAGTTTACATGGCACATTCTCTTATGCCAAAGAAGAGACTCATCACTATTTGCTTTAGATAGAAAGCAAGAAACCTCTCCAGATGGAGATGCTTCCTGCAAGTCCATCTTGTACATGTTTCCTCTCCTGGGGGCTCTAAGCAAAATATGCTCAGGAGGAATGTCAACCCCAGGCTTGAGAACAATGCACTCATGCTCAGTAAAGAGCATATGATGTTTTTGGTCACAAAATTGGGACACACTCAGAAGATTGTATCCAAGCTCTTTGACAAAGTTTACCTTCTCAATGCTGAGCTTACCATTTGTAACCTTGCCCCTGCCAGTAATGTACCCTCCTGCATCTCCCCCAAAAGCAACTGGTCCTCCATCAATCCTTTCAAAGTTTTGAAGCAAGGACTCATTGCCAGTCATGTGCCTGGAGCAGCCACTATCAACAATCCAGATATTTTTTTGGTCTTTAGCTGTCCCTGCACAAAAAGAGATGATTTAGTTACATTTGGAAACCCAAGCCTCATTGGTCTTGGGCTTATTAGAATGAGTTAAAGGCAATGAAACAGTAATAGATCCTATGCTCAGGCTTTGGGGATCATTTGCTGTTTCTGATGATGAACTTTTAGCCACATGGTCTTCCTTCATCTTCCACACCACCTTTGAAAGATTGGGCTTGACCTTCAATGCTTCGGAAGCTTTTGTGGCTTCGGAAGCTTTGGAGACTGATCCTTCGGAAGATCTTGCTTTCACTGTAGCAGGCCTCAGTACTTCGGAAGCATTCCTTTCTTCCGAGACCAATTTTCCTTCCGAAGACAATGGTTCATTTGCCTTTTTCTTCATTTTGGAGCTTCCGAAGGAAACAGATTTTCCTTCCGAAGCTGTTTGTTTCTTCTTCCTCTCAGAAGTTTTCTTCTTGATCATGTGGATAGTACCCTTTGGATTGTATTGACAATCCTTAGCCAGATGTGAGGTACTACCACACATAACACAGTCTATATCTTTTCTTCTGAGAGCCTTCTTTTCCAAAGAAGACTGAGCTTGAACACTTTCCTTTTCCTCTTTCACCTTTTCAGATGATGCAGCAGGCTTCTTAGGGTGAAGCTTGCTTTTAGAAATGGATGGTTCAGGCTGTGTAGCAGTGACACACAGCTGATCAATCTTCTTGTTGTTGCTGGAGTGAGTTGAAGCTGAAGTAGAACTCTTGGTACTAGAATTCTTGGCAGGATCTTCAGCTTTTATCACCTTGAACCCTGCAGAGACAAATACTTGTTTCTGTTTGGGATCAAAGGTGGTCTTGACCTCTTGAGCTTTTCTTGATCTTCTCTTTGCTCTTCTGATCAAGTTCTTCCTTTTGGTTTTGCTCAAACCAGCTTCTTTTTCCTCCTTAGGAGCATGGTGACCCTTTTTGGATTTACTCTCTTCACTCACCTCAGAGTCATCCCTCACCTTCTCCTCTTCATCCTCTTCATCACTGGGGTCTATGGATGGAAGCTCATCTTGACCAGTTCCACACCTTGGAGATCTAACTGATAGTAGAGAGTGTGGAGGAGCTATCTCACTAGATCCCAGTCCCTGCTTGTTCTGATAACACACTTTTGCATGCAGAGATGAGGATATCATGTTCTTGAAGGTTTCCTCTTCAAGAACACATTTTTCTGCTCTGGCTTTGCTGATCACAAGCTCAGCCTGGCATTCAGTCAACTTGGTAATGAGATCCTTAATTTGAGTCCTGTAATTTGTTTGCTCATGTTTAAGAGTTGAAACTGTTTTTTCTAGATCTTCTATCTTAAGTTTATAGTCATTTTCAGCTCTTTTAAAATCAGCTTTTAAAATATTTAAGGACTCAATGTCAGATCTCATTTCCAAGTTGTAGGACCTGTATCTGTTTACTTTAGCAATACAATCAGGAGAGCAAAGATGTTCAAGTACCTTGGCTTCATCGTGGTCAGCCATGAGTGCTTGGTTTGGAGATGCATCTTCAGCTTGAAAGCTCCAGTCAAAGCCTCCTTCTTCAACAGCAACTGCAGCTTGCTGTCTTGGCTTCTCATTCTGGTGCCCTCCTTCAGTGTAGTTTGGCCTGGATGAGGCTTGGCCACCATTTGATTTGGGTGCCTTGCATTCTCTAGCAAAGTGTCCCATCTGGTTACAGTTGTAACACTTGACTTTGCTCTTGTCCAGCCCAAACTTGCCACTGGCAGCATTGCTAGGAAACCTTCTCCCAGTCCTCTTGTAGAATTTCTGGGCTCTGTGAGTGAGAAGAGCCATCTGCTGGACTATCTCCATATATTCCAGATCATCTGGATGGATACAGTCCAGGTCTTCAAGAGTAAAGAGAAAGTTGCCTGAACTTTCATCAGTGGAAACAAAGGCTTGAGAGGAGTTTGTCTCTTGGAAGGGACTTCCTTGGATGTAGCTCTCTCTTGGTGTCTCGGGAAGGTGATGAAAGGACCCTTTTGTGAAGTCTCAGGGTAGCAGATGAGATGATGCTGTGGTTCTCTGCTATCCCTTTCAACCACATGAAGGGCTGAACTCTGGTGAGTGTTGGAGCTACCAGATGAATTTTGCATATTCATCTCCATCTGGTATCCACTGAGTATCCCATATAACTCAGTGAGAGTAAGGGTCTTGAGGTTTTCAGTCCTCTTAATGACCACACAGTAGTGTGTCCATTGTCTTGGAAGAGAGGACATGAACTTCCTAACAATATCCCTGTTCTCAATAGTTACCCCAACATCAGCCAGAGTATCCACAATCTCAACATACCTGAAGTATTGTTGAGTCATGGTTTCACCTGTCTTGAAGGTGAAATTTTCAAACTGCTGCTTCAGGAGATCCTTCTTGTTCTCCTTGGCTTCATTTGAACCCTCATACATCAGTTTCAGTGCATCCCATAGCTGTTTAGCGGTCTTGCACTTCTTGAAACCTCTGTAGATGGAGTTTGGAAGAGCAGTTTGGAGGGCTGTCATGGCTTTCTGATCAATGTCAATTCTTTTCCAGTCTTCATCAGAAAAGTCAGCCCTCTCCTTTGGTATCATACCACCACCAGCATCAACTGAAGAGGTGCATGGTACATGAGGTCCATCTATAACAGACTCCCACATCCTGGAATCTTGAGACTTGATAAAGCCTTCCATTCTTTGACACCAAGTGTCAAAATCCTCAGGAGTGATCAGTGGGGACTTTGTCATTATTCCAGTTTCCATATCAGCTTTGGAGATAGCTGCCATTTGAAGAGTTAAGTGATGTGTGTGACTAAGAGGTTTTGAAGATGGTGAGATCTTGCAAACAAGAGCCTGGAATGCTCTGATACCAAATGCAGGACCGTTAAAAAGGGACTTTGCACTTAGTTAACACACTTAGGAGGATCTTTAGGATCATTTAACAATTCAAATGGGGAACTTAGAACTTTAAACAGATGATACAATGCACATCACAAGTAAAGTAAGAGCAAGAACACAAGAAATAATTTTCAAGGAAGTAGTATATTGCTTCTTAGGTTCTATTACAGGTGTTTGCACTGATATTTGAAATACAAGAACCTTTGACTCTTTATACTAAACCTACAACCGTCAATATGAAAAAAGACAGTTGGATGTGACTAATCTAGACAACAAGATCAGCCTAAAGTAAAAAATGACTATGACAGGCCATAGCTCACTGACTTTCCTATTACAAAAAGCCAAAAAAGAAACAAATACAGAAACTTGCAGACAAAGACCTTATCTATTTTATCATAAAGCATGTAAGTTTCACCAACTTATGATAGTTGGTGAACCACCAGAGCATGCAGCGGACAGGAGGTTGCTTTATGATATAGTTGAAAGAAAAAGAGTCTTTTCTCTCTCTTCTAAAGTAATCAGTCTTATCTTTATTCAGCTTTGGAAAACTTTGTCTTGAGAGCTTCAGAAGACTTCATCTTTAACCTTCGGAAGATTTGAGTCTTTGGCTTCGAAAGACTTGACACTTAGTGTAAAGTTTCCTCAGTAGTTTCTTCTGAACATTGGCTTCGGAAGATTTTACACTTAGCATTTTACTTGAGTGTGTAAAACTTTTGAAGCTAGTTCTTCTTTGTTCCTTAGTGCATGTTGGAAGACTTGGTTGTTTTGGTATCCTTTGGTTGCATCAGCCTCATAACCTCAGAGGTTCCTATAGTGTTTTTATTTGTTTATTTTATGCATGTTTTTGGGCTGTTCTTATGTTCCTTATTATGTAATATTATGTGGCTTTACGTAGTGTGATTATGCTCATAAAGTATTACCATTAACCAAGTGAAAGATGAAATTAATGAAAAGTGGAACATAATGAAAGAATGAAAGTCTTGCAATCAAATTGAATGGAGGTGCACGACCACGTTGTCGTTAGCTCAACTGTGTACGGTTTAGCTAACCCGAAGGATGTACACAGGGTCAATCTTTGAGATTAACATGACCCTTGCTGCTTGCCCCAGGTGACTGGGTCAGCTTAGTGCACAATGTTCGGGGTCTATTTATAGACCTCAGGCCCAGCACTAGCTTAGTGCACAATGTTCGGGGTATTGCACATTGGTCCGAAAGGAAAGTGAAAGATAATAATGAAAGGAAGAATGGGAAAGATAATGATGATAATTATGAATATTATCTGAATGTATGTATGATGCATGCTCGCATACGAAAGTAATGTATTTTATTCAAAAGGGGTATTTTCATATACAAATCATACAAGGTACTTTCAAACGTTTTAAAACTAGGACTCACTCAGCAATGCTGACTTTTATGCATTTTCAGTTGGCAGGTAGATATTACTGAGGATGGCACTCGGGGAAAGCTACTTGTCGGGGCAAGAATGGCATCCGTTCATGCTTAATGATTTTCTTGTATTGTAATGCAATTAATTGATTATCTTGAAACCCTTACTTACAACGGTGTATTATTTTGCAACATTAATTATATACATGAATGGTTTTTGTTAACTCAATTCCGCTGCAATATTTTATGAAATGTGTATTGTTTAATATAATAATGCTATGATTGTCAAACTGTGAGGTCTCTGGGAACGGAGCCTTACAAGTTGGTATCAGAGCCAAAGTTTAAGAGAAATTGGTAAATGTTTTCAAAAAAAAAAAAAAAAACCTAAACTTAAACTGAGAATGGGACCGAATGGAGGGATGCCAGCCCGAGTAGCTACGTGCCATCAGGTATTTCTTTTCTTAATATTAACCGGCATTATGTGCGCGTGCTATCTGATTTATGTGCTTTTAGTAGATTTGAATACCGATGTAGTCAGGATAGGAAATGCTCGGGGGATGAAGAGTAAAGTAAGTGGCTAATCACAACTGGCCACTGTAATTAGGGACTTACTATACTTGACATAAACTAAGCTATTACCTTGAATGACCGTGTTGGTGTTTGAATCTTATAGCATTTAGAGGATGGCTGGTGGAAGATCATCGAAGGCTTCTCGAGGTGGAACACGGGGTGGTCGTAGTGGTAGACCACGGGCCGTAAGGAACAAGACAAGGACTGCCAAAACGGCTCCTGCTGAGCCTGGGCTTCATCATCCGGAGGGTGTGGATGAGAGTGCTAACTTAAGAGCCTCAGTAAAGGAGGCAGTTGTGGAGGAAGTGCATCAGGTCATGCAGACGATTCTACCATATGTAGTGACTGAAGTCATCCGTGTTGTGAGAGAGGATGAAAAGAAGGAGAAGGAGGAGGAGAGAAGAAAAACGGCTGGGAGAAGGGAGAATGATAGTGAGGAGGAGGAACTGAACGCTGGGATGGAAGCCTCCAGTGATGAAGAGGAGGTGGAAGTGCGGGAAACCACAAAAGGATGTATTTATGGGGCATTCCAACGATGCAAACCCCCTACTTTTGATGGAGGGCCAGAAGGTGAAGTTTGCCACTCACATTTTTGTTGACTCAGCTCTGTGTTGGTGGGATAATATTGTCCAAGCCGAGGGAAGCAGGGCCATTAGGAGAATGAAGTAGGGAGAGTTGAAGAAAATGGTGATTGAGGAATTCTGTCCTCACCGAGAACTCGGTAAGATTGAGAAGGAGTTCTTACAGCTAGAGGCGGGCACCATGACACACCAACAGTACACTACCAAGTTTAATGAGATGGCGAGGTTGGTGCCGGATCAAGTGACGCCACTGTCAAGGAAGATTAAGAGGTATGTGTAGGGATTGCCAGTTGATATCCGCATGCATTTGATTGTTGCCCGACCAAGCACTTTTAGGTCGGCAGTGGATTTGGCTGGGAGGCTTTACGATGAGAGAGAGGTGGCATTGGTTGAGGTGAAGAAGGCAGGTGGTGGTGACAAGAACTGGAGTGGGAAACGGTTTGGGCGTGACGGTTTCACCCCAAATAATAAGAGAATGAGGGTGGATGACCATAGGGTGGTGTCATCAAGCTCGGGGACAAAGAGATGTGGTAAGTGTGAGAAGGAGCACGTCAGGGAATACAGGATGGGACTAAATGTTTGCTTCAAGTGCGGGAAGCCTGGTCACATTGCTAAGGATTGTAGGATGTTGAGGTGTTATATCTGTGGGGAAGAGGGACACGTGAGCAGGGATTGCAAGAAGCAAAGGACAGAGAGTTCCAGGATGAAGAAGAGGGCGGAGGAAGGAGGACAGAGGGCAAGTGCTAGAGCCTTCACAATGACGCGGGAGGAGGCCCGGGAAGACCCTGATGACGTGTCAGGTATGTTTCTAGTAAACCAAACTTGTGCCTCTGTGTTGTTTGATTCTGGTGCTAGTAGGAGTTTCATTTCTGCTGCTTTCTATGTTAAGTTGCCTGTTAGTAGTAGAAGTATTGATAAGCCATTTGATGTAGAAACTGCTATTGGTAAGTCTACCAGAATTTCTGATATGATAAAAGGTTACGACATAGAATTAGAAGGCCATAGGTTCTCTACTAAACTATTTGTGATGCCCCTAGGCGGATTTGATGTAGTACTAGGGATGGATTGGTTAGCAGCCTAAGAGGCAAATATCATGTGTCGCAAGAAGGTGATTCGATTAATTGTGCCAGATGGAAGTTCGGTGACGGTCTACGATGATCGCGTTACTACTGTTACGAAGGTGATTTCGATGGCGGTGGCAGAGAAGTGCATGAAGCGAGGATGTGGTGCCTACCTGGCTTACATAAAGGATGTGGACGCGTCAGTACCACAATTTCCTGATGTACCGATTGTGTGTGACTTTCCAGACGTGTTCCCAGAAGACTTACCAGGTGTGCCACCAGATCACGAGATCGAGTTTCAGATTGATCTGATACCCGATGCTTAACCCGTTGCCAAAGCACCGTACCGGTTAGCTCCGACTGAGATGAAGGAACTAATGGTTCAATTGCAGGAGTTGATGGACAAAGGGTTCATCCAACCGAGATTCTCTCCTTGGGGTGCTCCGGTCTTGTTTGTCAAAAAGAAAGACGGTAGTATGAGAATGTGTATCGACTACCGAGAGTTGAACAAGTTAACGGTGAAGAACCGATATCCCCTTCCCAGGATAGATGACTTGTTCGACCAGCTCCAAGGTGCTAGTTGGTTCTCAAGGATAGATCTCCGGTCTGGCTACCATCAATTGAAGGTGAAGGAGCAAGATATTCCTAAGACAGCTTTTCGCATGCGTTATGGACACTACGAGTTTCTCGTTATGTCTTTCGGACTAACTAACGTGCCAGCTGCCTTTATGGATTTGATGAACTGAGTGTGTCAGCCAATGTTAGATAAATCAGTGATTGTGTTTATTGATGATATCCTGATTTATTCGAAGAATGAGGAAGAACATGCCGGCCATATACGCGAGGTATTGGAGACACTTAGAAGGGAGAAGCTGTATGCTAAATTCTCTAAGTGTGCTTTTTGGTTGCGTGAAATTCAATTTTTGGGTCACGTGATGAATTCTGAAAGAATTATGGTGGACCCGACAAAGGTTGAGGCGGTAGTGCAATGGAAGTCTCCAAAGATGCCATCCGAGATTCAAAGTTTCTTGGGATTGGCTGGCTACTACAGAAGGTTTATCCAAGACTTTTCCAAGGTAGCCTCACCTTTGACTAAATTGACGCGCAAGGATGTGAAGTTTGTGTGGGGTCGAGAACAGAAGGATGCTTTTGAGGAGTTAAAGGCAAGATTAACTCAAGCTCCTATTTTGACATTACCCGAGTGGACTGAAGACTTAGTGGTGTATTCGGATGCTTCTTACTTGGGACTGGGTTGTGTATTAATGCAACGTGGGAGAGTATTAGCCTATGCGTCCCGATAGTTGAAAGCTCTCGAGGTCAATTATCCCACCCATGATTTGTAGCTAGTGGCTGTGGTTTTCGCATTAAAGATTTGGAGGCACTACCTGTACGGGGCAAAGTGCACAATTTTCACGGACCACAAAAGCTTAAAGTATTTCTTCGAGCAAAAGGATCTCAACATGAGGCAGAGAAGGTGGTTAGAGTTGATCAAGAACTATGATTGTGAGATCCATTACCATCCGAGTAGGGCCAATGTTATGGCTGATGCCCTCAGCAGAAAGGAGAGACCTGAGCCAATCCGGGAGAAAGCTTATCAATTGGTAATAACCTCTGACGTGATGACCCAAGTTAAAGAATTTCAAAATGAGGCATTGAAAGAAGATTGCCTTAACTCTGAAAGGATGAGAGGTCTGGTCACGGTGTTGGGAGAAAATACCCACGGAGTTAGAACCCGCTTTGGGCGGATGTGGATCCCTCGTTACAGAGACCTACGGGGACAAATCATGGATGAAGTTCATAAGACTCGATACTCCATTCATCCTGGTGCTACCAAGATGTATCATGATATGAAGAAGGATTACTGGTGGCCGGGAATGAAGCACGATGTAGTGGAGTATGTGAGTAAGTGCCTTACTTGCTTGCAAGTGAAGGCAGAGCACCAGAAGACATACGGGAAGATCCAACCTTTGGATATACCCGAGTGGAAGTGGGAGCATATCACCATGGACTTCATAACGAAGTTACCCCGCACGGCAAGGGGGTATGATGCCATATGGGTGATAGTTGATCGTCTGACAAAGAGTGCACACTTCCTACCGATCCACGAGACATACTCATCTGAGAGATTGGCGGATCTGTTCATCAAAGAGATTGTAGCTTGTCATTTGTGTGCCGGTGTCTATCGTATCGGACCGTGACACCCGGTTCACATCGAAGTTTTGGAAAAGATTCCATGATGCTATGGGGACGAGGCTACATATCAGCATGACTTACCATCCTCAGGCAGATGGTCAGTCTGAGAGGACGATTTAGATGCTTGAGGATATGCTCCAAGCATGCGTGATCGACTTTGGAGGAAGTTAGGATGATCACCTACCGTTAGTGGAATTCTCATACAATAACAGTTATCATGCCAGCATTGGCATGCTACCATATGAGATGCTATACGGTAAAAGGTGTAGAACGCCCTTGTGTTGGGGAGACATCGGGCAGAAGGAGTTGGGAAGTCTTGAGGTGATCGAGGCTATGACGGAGAAGTTGGAAAAGATCAAAGCCTTTATGAAGGTGGCGAAAGATAGACAAAAGTCGTATGCCGATAAAATGTGTAGACCGATTGAATTCAATGTGGGTGATAGAGTCATGTTGAAGGTCTCACCTTGGAAAGGGATCATCCGGTTCAGGAAAAGGGGTAAGTTGGGTCCAAGATACATAAGGCCTTTCCGAATCATCGTACGAGTAGGAGAGGTGGCTATCGATTAGAACTGCCTGATGAGTTAAGTGGAATTCATCTGACATTCCATGTATCTCATCTGAGAAAGTGCCTAGCCGATGAGGATATGATTGTACCACTGGAAGACATCGAGGTGGATGAACGACTTAACTATGTAGAGCAACCAGTGGCAATCATTGACCGGAAGGAGAAGAGACTACGAAATAAAGTGGTTCCACTTGTGCGGGTGCAGTGAAAACACCGGAAGGGTTCTGAGTCTACGTGGGAGACGGAAGAAGAAATGAGACAGCATTACCCACAGTTATTCGAAGAATGACAGGTTTCGGGGACGAAACCCCTTTAAGGGGGGTAGACTTGTAACATCCGAAACTTTGTCACAATAAAAGAAAAGAAAAGCAATAAGAAAGAAAATAAAAAGTATCTTGCAAAAGGGGAAAAAGAGCCAAAGTGGAGGGGGTCAAAGTGTAAAAGTACCAAACTCAAATATTTTATTATAAAAGAGTATGGCCGCCCATAATGCTTTTTCATTTCTGCCCATCGACTGAAAAAGAAGAAAGAAGAAGATTAACCTGCTCTCTCTCGGTTTTTCAAGAAGAAAGGGCTGAATTCGCAAATTTGGTGAGTGTTTTAAGTGTTATTTGTTCGATTTTGATGGGTTTTCAACCATAAAACCGATTATTATGTGCTTTTCATGTTTGGGTGTTTGCTTTGGCTTGTTTTAGGTATTTGAACTCTCGTGCACACAAGTTTGGAGGAGTTTTACTTGTTGGCTGCAATAGGTGAGTTCTAGACCCCGGTTTTTATGTGTTTTAAACTCTTTGGGGCTGAAAATGCATGTTTAAAATTTTTTTACAACTGTTTTATGTTTACACGTATGTGTTTGTGTATGTATGTTGATGTTTCATGGTTGTTTATGTGATGTTGTTGCTTAGAAGGTTAGGAATAAGCTTAGAATAGGCTCATAAAGTATTACCATTAACCAAGTGAAAGATGAAATTAATGAAAAGTGGAACATAATGAAAGAATGAAAGTCTTGCAATCAAATTGAATGGAGGTGCACGACCACGTTGTCGTTGGCTCAACTGTGTACGGTTTAGCTAACCCGAAGGATGTACACAGGGTCAATCTTTGAGATTAACATGACCCTTGCTGCTTGCCCCAGGTGACTGGGTCAGCTTAGTGCATAATGTTCGGGGTCTATTTATAGACCTCAGGCCCAGCACCAGCTTAGTGCACAATGTTCGGGGTATTGCACATTGGTCCGAAAGGAAAGTGAAAGATAATAATGAAAGGAAGAATGGGAAAGATAATGATGATAATTATGAATATTATCTGAATGTACGTATGATGCATGGTCGCATACAAAAGTAATGTATTTTATTCAAAAGGGGTATTTTCGTATACAAATCATACAAGGTACTTTTAAACGTTTTAGAACTAGGACTCACTCAGCAACGCTGAATTTTATGCATTTTCAGTTGGCAGGTAGATATTGCTGAGGATGGCACTCAGGGAAAGCTACTTGTCGGGGCAAGACTATCATCCGTTCATGCTTAATGATTTCTTGTATTGTAATGCAACTAATTGATTATCTTGTAACCCTAACTTACAACGGTGTATTTTTTGCAACATTAATTATATGCATGAATGGTTTTTGTTAACTTAATTCCGTTGCAATATTTTATGAAATATGTATAATATAATAATGCTATGATTGTCCAACTATGAGGTCTCCGGGAACGGGACCTTACATCTTCTCCATGTTTTCGGGGTTCGGGATCATGGACGGTACCGTTACACACCACCACAAAGTTGCCGCTGTCGCCACTGCTGTCGTCATCGTCGCTTCTGATTAGGGTTACAGACTCGTGAGTCGCCACCACTGCTTAAATACACTATTCCGCCACTATTTTTCGTTGTCACTATTGTGTGGATCGGTTTTTACTGTGCAAATTATTGATCAATGTTGTTGTTATTTGTAGCCTAACTAAAAACTCGAGAGCCGATTGGAAGAATCACACTAGGACACTTTATCATTTAGCCAACATCAGGAGACACAGGTTCACTTATGTTGGACTCAACAAGTGTATAAAAAGGATAATGCTTGCCATAATCAAACATAATGTGTTCTAACATTCGAACAATCATTAACTAACACATTAGCATAATTAACATTCATAACATAGACTAATTATTGTTTAAATTTTTTTCAGGTTTGTAGATAAAAGATATTTTGCAAAGTGTCGGCAGTGGATGAGTTACTATCCATAGCGGATGATCAAGTCTATGCAGCGGATGAAGAAAAAGTTCAAGTGTCTACAGCGGATGACCAACACACATGCTGTAACACCCGGAATATTTCAGTATAAAAAAAAGAAAAGAAAGCAAGGGAGAAAAAAAGAATTATTATAAAACAATAGGTTAAAAGCAGACAAGGGCCAAACTTGCCCATAATGGGTTCAAAAAGGTGATAAGGCCGCCCATACTTCTCTCTCTCATGCAAGAAGTCTCGGTTGAAGTAAGAAGAAGAAGCTTCACCCGGTTTTAGAGAGAGAAAGTCTTCAAAAGGTAAGATTCTATGGTGTTCTTCTTGGTTTTAGTTGGGTTTTCTGCTTCTGGACCGATCCTTAGTGTTTCTATGTGTTTGGTTGCGTGTTTTTATGTGTTTAGGTGCTAGCACTCTAGGTTGCTCTTGGGTTTGGAGGAATTTTACTCAAAAGCAGTTAGAGGTGAGTTCTAGATCCTCTCTTTTAAATTTTCTCTACTTATTTGGGGCTGGTATGCATATTAAACTGATGGTTTTAAATCAAGTTATGATTTTCCATGTATGGTACGATTGCTTATGATGATATAGATATGTTTTAAGATTTTCATGAAGATTGTATGAATGTTTAAGATGTTCTAAGTGTTAGACCAATAGATCTATGCTAAGAATATGCTTAAAATGATGTATGGAGACTGCAAATTGAGTAAATTGGATCGCAGGTGCAATAAGTTGTCCGCTGTGGATCTCGTATGTCCGCTGTGGACACTTAGGAAGGTTGTCCAGGTCGTTCGCTGTGGACACTCACTGTCTGCTGTGGACACTTGGACATTATTAATGTGTCCGCTGTGGACACTTAGGCATTTAGCTGTCCGCTGTAGACTTTGCATGTCCTCTATGGACTTGGCTGTCCGCTGTGGACTTGGCTGTCCGCTGTGGACTTGGCTGTCCGTTGTGGACCCTTGAATGTTTTAGTTGTACGCTGTGAACACACTTAGTGTTTTACTCATCCGCTGTGGACTTTGGCTGTCCGCTGTGGGCATTATTCATCCGCATTTGCATTTTGTTCATTCGTATTTGCTGAACATTCAACCGTATTAGTTTTATGTTCAATAGTTAAGTATTTTGTTCATCCGCATTTGCCTTTGTTCTTCCGTATTTGGACTTGTTCATCCGCATTTGTACCTGTTAATCCGCATTTGGTTCACCCGCATACTTTTAGACACTTAGAATATTTTCTGAAGACTTTCATCCGCATTTGTTCATCCGTATTGGTTTACATTCATCCGCATTTTTTTGGGGACTTATAATTATTCTGAAATGTTGGGAATAGAATTTAAGTGTTAAGTATTTAAGTATAAGGAAAGATTATGCTTGTTTAATGTTTCTAATGTTTGATTCTTTTCTTATGGCCTGCTGTTATGGATAATATTTATTATGTTTCATGTTATATAATTATAAGGCGATGAATAATTTTAAAGTATTATTCATAACCCAGTGGACACAAAGAAATAAAAGAAGATAGTGGAACTTAACGAATGTTATCCCTGGGCCCTTATAATTAATGAAAAGCCTTGCAAGCATAATGGAATGAGGTGCACGACCTTGTTGTCATTAGCTTAACTGATGTGTGGCTGATTCAGGATGCACATTTACAAATCAATGGGACCCATATTCATGAGTAGGCTTCGTGCCTAGCAGTGTGGGTCAACTGTCGAATGGGTTAGCTACCAAAATAAATGTTTGCCGACAGGGGTTCGGCATTTGTTGCCAACCAACAATATAGGCTCTGCTTTGTGCAAACCTAAACAATGAAAGTGAAAGATAATGAAAGAAAGAAACATAAAGAATCTCTTAATAATTGATTATGTATAATGATGAATGATCACCAAGTGAAGTTTACAAAAGTATACTTTCTATATTATTAAACTAGAACTCACTCAGCAACACTAACTTTTTATATGCATATCAGTTGGTAGGTAATGGTGTTGCTGGGAATGGCACGAGGTTGAAGCTACCTGGCAAATAAAGACTGGCATCCATGACATGCTGAAAAGTTATGTTTGCTTTGAAATGCAACTAGATGTTCTTTTTGTAACTAGCAACAATAATGTATTTAGGCAAAAGTAATGGTTAATGCATGCTATGGTTTTTATTAAATTATTCCGCTGTAAAGTTTTCTTGTTTTGATGAATCTGAGTGTGTTTTAATATGAAAAGTGCTATGAATGACCAACTGTGTGGTTTCCTGGGAACGGGGCCTTACAAGTTGGTATTAGAGCCAAAGTTTAAGAGAATTGGGTAAATTATTTTTCAAAACCTAAACTTAAACTAAAAATGGGACCAAATGAAGGGATGCCAGCCCAAGTAGCTACGTGCCATCATGTAATTTTTCATAAAGTTAACCAGTATTATATGTGTGTGCTATTTGATTTATGTGCTCTTAGTAGATTTGGACGCTGATGTAGTTAGGATAGGGGATGCTTGGGGGATGAAGAGTAAAGTAAGTGGCTAATCATAACTGGCCACTGTAATTAGGGACTTACTATACTTGACATAATCTGAGCTATTACCTTGAATGACCTTGTTAGTGTTTGAATCTTATAGGAAGTAGATTTTATGGCAGGGAGAAAATCTGGGAAGGCAATCTGAAGTGGTGCTCGTGGCTGGCGCACTACTGGGCCACATGTCACCAGGAGCAAGGCTAAGGCTCCTAAGATGATTCATGAGGACACAGACCTCTATAGCCACCAGGAGGGTGCAGGATCAGCTACCCTCAAGTATTCGGTAAAGGAAGCTATTGCTGACGAGGTCTACAACGTCATGCAAAATGTGTTGCCCGCGGTGGTGACTGAAGTGTTAAGGGCTGTAAAGGAGGGTGAGAGAACTGATGATGCTGGGAAGAAGGAGAAAGTAGAGGAAAAGCCATCTAGCCCAAAGGTGGTAATTCATGATGATGATAGTGAGGAGGAGAAGGAGACCACTAAGGGGTGCACCTATGGGGCGTTTTAGAGGTGCAAACCCCCGACCTTTGACGGTAACGACAATGCTACTGCTGCTCACCGTTAGGTTCGAGAGATGGAGGCAGTCCTAGACATCAGTGAGTGCCGGGAGGATCAGAAGGTGAAGTTTGCCTCCCATTCTTTCGTTGACTCGGCATTATGCTGGTGGGACAACATTGTCCAAGCCAAGGGAAAACGGTCTATAGCAAGGATGAGGTTGTCGGATTTGAAGGAACTGGTACTGGAGGAGTATTGTCCATATCGGGAGTTGGACAAAATTGAGATGGAGTTCTTGCATTTTGAGGCTGGAAACATGACTCATCAAGAGTATACCTCTAAGTTCAATGAACTTGCAAGATTTGTGCCAGATCTAGTAACTCCGGAGTCCAAGAAGATTAAGAGGTACATGAAGGGTTTGCCCGTGGACATTAGAAGGAACATGATAGCTGCTAGACTGAGCACGTTTAGGTCTGTGGTAGATTTAGCCGGAAGATTGTATGATGAGAGGGAACCAGTGCCAATTCATAGGAAGGTTGAAAAGAGTTCGAACAAGAATGGTAATGGGAAGAGGTTTAGGAGTGACAACTATGGGATCGGGGAGAAGAAGATGAGGATTGACGATCGTCGCCCAGGATTGAGTAAGGGGAACAACAGGAGGGAATGTTGGAAGTGTGGTAATGTTCACATGGGTGAGTGTAGAGTGGGGACTAACTGGTGTTTTAAGTGTGGAGGCGAAGGCCACTATGCTAAAGAGTGCAGGGTACCACGATGATATCAATACGGGGAAGTAGGCCACTCGGGCCGAGATTGCATGAAGGGTGGAGCAGGGAGCTCAGGGACCCAGTCTATGGGTGAGAAAGGGAGAAGTGAGAGCACCAAAGCCAAGGCAAGTGCATTCAACATGACCCAGGAAGAAGCCAGAGTGGACCCTGATGTAGTTTCAGGTAAGTTTTTGGTAAACCAATTGTATGCTTCTGTGCTCTTCGATTCGGGTGCTAGTAGAAGTTTTGTATCTGCCACCTTTTGTCGTGTAATGCATGGTAAGAATAAGAAGATAGATGTACCCTTCCATGTAGAGATAGCAATAGGAAAGTCTACCAAGGTGACTGATATGATAGACGATTTTCTCGTAGAGTTGGACGGTCATAAGTTTCCTGCTAGATTGTATGGATGGCCCTAGGAGGTTTTGATATGGTATTAGGGATGGATTGGTTGGCGGCCTATGAAGCGAACATCGTGTGCAGAAAGAAGACGATTCTTTTGACTGCACCCTATGGCAGCTTGGTTACGGTACATGGAGACAAGGAGTACATTACACAGCGAGTGATCTCGATGATCACGACAGAGAAGTTTATGAGATGAGGGTGTGGCGCTTACCTGGCTTATGTGAAGAATGTGGATGCTACCGTGCCTCAGCTGTCAGGCGTGCCGGTAGTATGCAATTTCCCCGTTATGTTTCCCGAAGACCTACCAGGGGTGCCACCTGACCGCAAGATCGAGTTATAGATTGATCTGATACCTGGTGCCCAACCTATTGCGAAGGCGCCGTATCGTCTCGCTCCCTCTGAGATGAAGGAATTGATGACTCAGCTGCAAGAGTTGTTAGATAAGGTGTTCATCCGACCGAGTGTCTCTCCCTGGGGTGCTCTGGTCTTGTTTGTAAAGAAGAAGGACGGTAGCATGAGGATGTGCATCGACTACCGTGAGTTGAACAGGATGACAATGAAGAACTGGTACCCAATACCGATGATTGATGACTTGTTTGATCAGCTCCAAGGCACCAGCTGGTTCTCAAGGATAGATCTCCTATCTGGATATCATCAACTAAAAGTTAAAGAACAGGATATCTCGAAGACCACGTTTTGAACGTGATATGGGCATTACGAATTCCTCGTTATGTCTTTCGGTTTAACCAACGCGCCAGCTGTTTTTATGGATTTGATGAATCGGGTGTGTCGGCTGATGTTGGATAAATCAGTGATTGTGTTTATCGATGATATCCTGATTTATTCGAAGAGCGAAGAAGAGCATGCCTGTCACATTTGCGAGGTATTTTAGACGCTTAGAAGAGAGAAGTTGTATGCTAAGTTCTCTAAATGCGTGTTCTGGTTACGAGAAGTTCAGTTTTGGGTCATGTGGTTAATTCTGAAGGGATTATGGTGGACCCGGCAAAGGTGGAGGCGGTAATGCAATGGAAGTCTCCAAAGACGCCATCTGAGATTTGTAGTTTCTTGGGTTTGGCGGGCTACTACAGAAGATTCATCCAAGACTTCTCCAAGATAGCTTCACCATTGACCAAATTGACCCATAAGGATATGAAGTTCATATGGGGTCAAGGGAAGGAGAATGCTTTCGAAGAGTTAAAGACAAGATTGACTCAAGCTCATGTCTTGACGTTACCCGAAAGGAATGAAGACTTGGTGGTTTATTCAGATGCTTCTTATTCGGGATTGGGTTGCGTGCTGATGCAACGAGGAAGGGTTATAGCCTATGCGTTTTGACAGTTGAAGATCCATGAGGCTAACTACCCTACTCATGACTTGGAGTTGGCGACTGTGGTCTTTGCATTGAAGATTTGGAGGCACTACCTGTACGGGATGAAGTGCATCATCTTCACCGATCATAAAAGTTTGAAGTACTTCTTCGAGCAGAAGGATCTCAATATGAGGCAAAGGAGATGGTTAGAGTTGATCAAAGACTATGATTGTGAGATCCATAACCATCCGGGCAAGGCCAACGTGGTGGCGGATGTCCTTAGCCGAAAAGAGAAACCCGAGTCGATTCGGGTGAAAGTTTATCAATTGATTATGACCTCCGATGTGATGAAGCAGATTAAGGAATTTCAGGATAAAGAGCTGAAAGAAGATTAGATTAACTCCGAAAGGATGAAAGGTCTAGTCGCCGAGTTGGGGGAGAACACTCTCGGTGTCCGGACTCGATCGGGGCGGATGTGGATTCCTCGTTATGGGGGTATGCGTGGGACGATCATGGATGAGGCTCACAAGACTGGATACTCAATTCATCCCGGTGCTACAAAGATGTATCATGATATGAAGAAAGATTACTGGTGGCCAGGAATGAAGCGCGATGTGGCGGGGTATGTGAGAAAGTGCCTTACTTGTTTACAAATGAAGGCGGAGCATCAGAAGCCATACGAGAAGATCCAACCCTTGGATATACCCAAGTGGAAATGGGAGCACATCACCATGGACTTCATTATGAAGTTACCGCGTACGGCAAGGGGAAACGATGCTATATGGGTGATAGTTGATCGTCTGACGAAGAGTGCTCACTTTCTACCGATCCGCGAGACGTATTCATCTGAGAGGTTGGCGGATCTGTTCATCAAAGAGATAGTGACTCGTCATGGCGTACCGGTGTCTATCGTGTCTGATCATGACACTCGGTTTACATCTAAGTTTTGGAAAAAATTTCATGATGCGATGGGGACGAGGTTACATATCAGTACGGCTTACCATCCTCAGACAGACGATCAGTCAGAGAGGACGATTCAGATGCTGGAGGATATGCTACGAGCATGCATCATTGATGTTGGACCAAAGGAACCAATGAGCCTGATCAGAAAAACCTTTAAGTCCCACAGACATTACAACAACTGAAGTAGTCTGCAACAGCTGAAGACATCAACTGATAACAAGGTCTGAAGACAAAGTCTGAAGTGAAAGGTCTGAAGACAAAGTCTGAAGTGAAAGAGCTGAAGACAAAGTCTGAAGTGAAAGAGCTGAAGACAAAGTCTGAAGTAAAAGAGCTGAAGACAAAGTCTGAAGTGAAAAGAACTGAAGACAAAGTCTGAAGACAAAAGCTGAAGACAAAGACTGAAGACCAAGTTTCAGATGTTGTCACAACAGCTGAAGAAGACCTCTTCAGTAGTTGTGATGGTTTCCTTTCAGTAGTTTTATGTTTCTTGTAATCAGTACTTGTAGTTTCAGTAGTTTTAGTTTCATCTTGTACTTAGCATACTCTGAGATGTTCTCAGTTGTTGTGAACATTCTCAGTAGTTTGCTTACTTTCAGTTGTTTGTAATAATTCTGTTAGATGTCACTATCAAGTGACATCAGCAGACGTCACATTCCTTTATATAAGGAATGTTGACCTAATTGTAAGGTGCGACGCACAGCTGAGTGAACCCGGAAAAGCTTAGCAGCCGCCATACCGAAGCATTTGTGCATGAATGATATTATCCCTTTTGCAGAAAACCCTTTCTCTATAACCGTGTACTGTTCCATTGAATATCTATTGTGTTCTTGCTATATTTGTCTAATTCTTGTTCTAATTCCGCTGCATTCAACTCTAATTGATCAAACTTAGATCGCTGATCCTGACAAATGGTATCAGAGCAGGTTAATCATTGATCGGTTTAACAATTGATCATTGAAACTGCTATTTCGATATCTAAAGTTTGATCGAATTAGCATATTTGCAAGAATTGGTTATAGAGATTGATTTCTGCTGCTTCTGGTATTCAATTTGAGTTTCTTCTTGGTTCATATTGAGTTTGTTGTGTTTTTGTGCTAAATCTGTTGAAACTTGATTGAATTGGTTTGAATCTGAGAATGACTACTCCTTCTAATGACCCTCACAATACTGGCTCCTCAACCAAGCCTCCGATGCTGGTTAGGAGTGAGTATAACATATGGCAACGAAGAATGCTCCATCACCTGTCTGTTAACAGTTCAGGTTGTTGGACATCTGTGGTTCACGGTCCACACAAGCCTATGGTGAACAATCCGGAGACCAACCAAATGGTTCCGAAGAAGAAGGAGCAATACTCAGATGAAGATCGTAAACTGTTTGAGATTGATGCTAAAGCCCATGGAATTTTGGCCATGGCACTGCCTAATGAAATCTATTCTGGGCTTATGCATCATGAAACTGCTCATGACCTCTGGAATGCTTTGAAGGAACAATTCGGAGGAACAGATGAGGTCTTAGCAAACAACAGAGAAATCCTCTCATAGGAAGGGTGAGACACTGACTCAACAGTTTGAGCGTTTCTCCTGCTTGATCTCTGAGCTGAAAATGGTCAAGCATGAGTATACTAACAGCCAGATGAACAACAGATTCCTCAGATCACTTCCTGAGAGATGGGACACATACACCATTGTCCTACGCTCTAGTGCAAATCTGGATAGCCTATCTCTCACCCAACTCTGTGGGAAACTGCTTACATTTGAAAGAGAGATAGAGCAGAAAAGGAAACTGGCATCATCAGGAAAGCTCACTGATGACTTTGTACCAGGGAACACTGCCTTGGTCGGTCATGAGTCAGAATATGCTGGATCAAAAAGCCATTATGATGAGCATATAGATTTCTCTTCAAACAGTTCTGATCATGCATTTGTTGGTGTTGACAGTCATTCTGGGTGTAATAGTGATAATTTATGCTTTATCATGGATGATTTGATGGGTATTGCTGATGATGATTTAGAAGAGATGGATATTTTGAGCCAAATGGCATTGATCAATATCAGATCTCAAAAGTTCTACAAGGGAACTGGTAGGAAATTTCCAGGACTCTCTGGCAAAACCAAAGTTGGTTTTGACAAGAGTAAGTTGAGGTGTCACAAATGCCACAGGCTTGGGCACTTTGCAAGAGAGTGTAGATCAACTGGATCTAACTCCTCTGCACCCTTTGTGACCTTTCCAAGCAATAGTTCACAAAACAAAGGGCAACATCCTGCTAGTTCTGGTCATCACTCACAACCTCAATCTCCTGCATATTTTGTCCCTCAGGGTCCAATGCCATATCCATATCCCTGCTATTACATGCCACAGCCAAATCCAGTTCAAGTTCCTATAGCACAACAACCTCAAGCCCTACCTGAGCCTCAACCATCTCCATCACAATCTCAACCTCATCACAGCTTCTTCACACCAGGAGTTGTTGACTGGAGCAGCTCACCAGATGATCTTTCTGGTTTCAATGAGCAATTATTTGCTGGTGCTGGTCAACATGGTGGTGAACATCCTTTTGGGAATCTTGCTCTCATGGCCCTGGAGTCTACTGAGGGTTCCTGCTCAATGCATCATCTTCACAGGTAACCCAGGTATCTTCTGAGGCTAAAGCCAAGTTATGTTCTGAATCATGCATAGCTGCCTTTGTCTCTATTAGAGAGGCAAATGTAGCTTTAATCAATCAAAATCTTGAGCTTGAGAAAACTATTTCCAAAAGAAAAGCTGAGTATGAGTCTGCTCTTAATGACAAAGATGATGAGATTTACAAGCTTAAATGCCAACTTAATGATGAAAAGGCTAAGGTAGAGGTCATACTTGAGAACCACAGAAGTCTCAAAGAGACACTTGCAGCTACCCAAGTTGAGTGTGACCGCTGGGTAACATCCTGCAAGGGATTTGAAATGCTTCTCAGCAAGCAAACAGCTTCAAATGTGAAGTTTGGAATAGGTTACAATCATACTGCACCACCTACTGATTTTACTTCAAAATCAATAGTAAAATCTGAAGGTGAAAGTAATTTCCAAACCACATCATCATGTGATTCATCCTCAAATGATAATACAAACAAAATTAGAGGATGAAGTCAGTGTTAAGATCTCAGCAAATCAATTGCCTGATGGTTTAAATGCTGATAAACACATGAAGCTGAGCAATTCAGATGTTGTCCCTCAAAGTACTCCAAGTACTGAAGGGCAAGTCACAACATCTGAAAAGCATTTCAAATCTGCTGAAATAAAAGGATTAACAACTGCTGAGGAATCTATCATACGGTCTTTCAGGACGGATAGAGAACAGCTGAAGAACAAGTCTTCAGTTGTTACCGATCCTTCAGTACTTAACACAAGTACTGAAAGGAGGAAAGTACTGAAGATCACACCTTCAGTAGTTTCCACTTCAGCAGTTGATCAATCCAAGATGAAGAATAAGCCATGTGAAATATGTGGTAAATTCAATCATCTATCTGATGAATGCTGGTACAAAAAGGGTTCCAAACTCAACAGAGATAAGCTCATTAAAGAAGAGATTAATAAAATGAAAAATGAGTTTGAGACCAAGTTTGTACCACAGTCATCTCAAACTGATAAACCCAAGGCCTCGCCAAAATCCAAAAAGAAGGATGGGGTTTATCAGAAAACAGCTGATAGTGTTCCTCATGATAAACATCAGACTAAGTCTGTGAATTTCAAGGAGGAAATGGTGGGTCACAGGAACTCATCAAAAACAAGTACTGATGTGTCAAATGAGCTGAAGGCTTTAGCAACAAATCAGACACAACTTGTTATGATGGTTCAGCATTTGTTGGGGAGAGTTAACCAACTAGATGCACCTGTGATCAAACCACTGAAAAGGAAATCCAAGCCCAAATCTAAGAAATCCATTTCAGCACCATCTCCACCTTCATCAGCTGTTAATCATGAGAAACAAGTTATGGTTAAATCTGTTGATGAAAACAGACCCAAAACCAAAAAGGTTTGGGTCTCTAAAGCTAACTAGTTTCTTATGATAAATGCAGGGTTCTTCAGCATGCCAAAGAAGCATCTGGTATGTAGACAGTGGAGGATCTATGCATATGACTGGGAGCAGTTCTCTTCTTAATGACTACTCTCAAGGAAAGAAGGGATTTGTCTCATTTGGAAATGATGCTAAGGTTACATCATCGGGAAAGGATTTGTGTCAAATGGAGAAATCAGATTTGATGATGTTAACCATGTGGAGAATCTCAAGTATAATCTACTGAGTGTCAGTCAGATGTGTGATAAAGGGCATGTTGCACTTTTCACAAGCCAGAACTGCCGGATTCTGTCTTCCAAAGTTCTGAGGCTGATTGACAAGGTATTGGATGAACATACTCTCCTGAAGGCCAACAGGATAGGAAGAGTATATGCCTTGGATTTGTCAAAGAAGATTGATTAAAAGGTCATCCTTGCCTGTTCTCCAAGGCCTCTCCTCAGGAATCTAAACTGTGGCATAGAAGGCTGGGTCATGTTAATCTCAAAAACATGAATCAGCTGATCCACAATAGTTTAGTGAGAGGTCTACCAATAAAGGAGTTCCACTGTGATGAAACCTGCACTGCTTGTTTAAAAGGAAAACAACACAAAGTTTCATTCCCTCCTATAGAAGAACCAAAGTCCACTGCCTGCTTGCAATTACTGCACATGGATCTCTTTGGTCCTGTGAGAGTAATGAGCATGGCAAAGAAGAAATACTGTCTGGTAATTGTGGATGATTACTCCAGATTTGTATGGACCTTCTTCTTGCATTCAAAGGATGAGGCTGCTCAGACAATTATTAACTTTGTGTTGTATGTTGAGAAGCAGTATTCCCTATCAGTCAAGTGTATAAGAAGTGATAATGGAACTGAATTTAGAAACCATACACTTGATGATTTCTACCTTTCAAAAGGAATCAAGAGGCAGTATAGCATCCCAAGGACTCCAGAACAAAATGGAGTAGTGGAGAGAAAGAACAGGACCCTAATTGAAGCTGCAAGGTCCATGTTGGCTGACTCTGGTTTGCCACTGACCTTTTGGGCTGAAGCTGTCAACACAGCATGCTATGTGCAAAATAGAGCTTTAGTGAATCAGAGGTTGATGAAGACTCCTTATGAAGTTCTACATCATTTGGCTCCTCTAATTTCATTCTTCAGAGCATTTGGGTGTCCTTGTTACATTCTCAACACAAAGGATCAACTCCAAAAGTTTGATTCTAAGGTGGATGCAGGGTATTTTGTTGGGTATTCATCCACTTGCAAGGCTTACAGAGTGTTCAACTGCAGAACAAAGATGGTTGAAGAAACCTTGCATGTGAAGTTCAATGAATCTCCTAAGGACAAAATCCCACAAAACCCTGTGGAGTTGTTTGATCTGGACATACTGCAATATGTTCCTTATCAGCCTCCAGCTGTTGCAGATCATGTGAATTCATCACCTTCTGCAGCTAGTCATCCATCTGGTGGTACTGATGTTGATGATGATCCCAGTACTCACCTATTCAAGTTTAGTGATCAACTGCCTGAGTCTACTAAACTTGATGTTCCTGTAGCTTCAGTAGCACCATCCACAACAAATGCTGATGAGATTTCTGAATCCTCTACTTCATTTGACTTGCCATCTAATACTTGGTTTCAAGAATCTGGATCAACATCTGTTGCTGCTGAGCGTGCTACAAACACTTGCACAGATCTCATAGTGTACCAAGAGCTGAAGAATCACCCAATGTCTCAAATCATTGGTGATATCAATGCTGGTGTCTCAACTAGAAGTCAATTGTCCAACTTCTGCTTCTATGCTCTCTTCATCAGTCAGCAAGAGCCAAAGAACTATCATATTGCATTAAGAGACAATGGATGGGTTGATGCCATGCAGCTTGAGCTTCTTCAGTTCAAAAAGCAGCAAGTGTGGGAACTGGTTCCTCTACCCCCAGGTAAGTGTGCAATAGGCACTAAATGGGTGTTTAGGAATAAAACAGATGAAAATGGGCAAATTGTCAAGAACAAGGCCAGACTGGTTGTCCAGGGGTTTTCACAAGAAGAAGGTATTGATTATGATGAAACCTTTGCCCCTGTAGCCAGACTGGAGGCAATTAGATTGTTCTTAGCCTATGCTGCATTCCACAATCTTAAAGTTTTTCAAATGGATGTCAAAAGTGCATTTTTATATGGTAAAATAAAAGAAGAGGTTTATGTGTGTCAACCACCAGGTTTTGAGGATAATAAACATCCTGATTGGGTGTATAAACTTGATAAGGCTCTTTATGGGTTGAAACAAGCTCCTAGAGCCTGGTATGAAACACTGTCAAATTTTCTTCTTCAGAATAATTTCACTAGAGGCTCCATAGATAAAACTTTGTTCATTAAGAAAGTGGGTCAGCATAAGCTCCTTGTTCAAATTTATGTTGATGATATTATTTTTGCATCCTCTGATCCACAGTTGTGTGATGCATTTACAAAGTTGATGCAACAAAAATTCGAAATGAGTGCCATGGGAGAATTACAGTTCTTTCTAGGTTTGCAAATCAAACAAAAGGCTGATGGAACTTTCATTCATCAGTCAAAATACACAAAGAGTCTTTTGGAAAAGTTTGATTTACAAAACTGTAAGCCCTGTTCTACTCCCATGTGCAGCACCACACAACTGGATGCAGATCAGAAAGGTAAAGCTGTTGATGAAACACTTTACAGATGTATGATTGGGTCCTTGATGTACTTAACAGCTTCTAGACCAGATATTATGTTTGCAACTTGTGTTTGTGCTAGATTTCAGGCTGCTCCTAAAGAGTCTCATTTGATTGCAGTCAAGAGGATCTTTAGATATCTGCAAGGTACTCAATCTCTAGGTCTTTGGTATTCCACTGGGCACTCTTGCAAATTAGTTGCTTTTTCTGATAGTGACTATGCAGGGTGTAAATTAACTAGAAAATCAACTTCTGGTGGATGTCAATTCCTAGGCAACTGTTTGGTTTCTTGGCAGAGTAAGAAACAAACATCTGTTGCTACATCCACTGCTGAAGCCGAGTACATTGCTGCTGCAAGTTGTACATCTCAGGTACTCTGGCTTCAGAATCAATTATTGGATTATGGCATTACAGAGACTAAGACTCCATTACTAATGGATAGTGCTTCAGCTCTTTGTATTGTCAAGAATCCAGTCCAGCACTCTAGGACCAAACATATTGAGATCAGACACCATTTTATTAGGGATTGTTTTGAAAAAGGTCTGATTGATCCAAAGTTTGTTCCTAGTGCTGATGAGCTTGCAGACATATTTACTAAGCCTTTGGACAGTTCAACTTTCCAAAACCTAGTGTTAAGGCTTGGTATGCTGCAGCTAGAATAAGTGACAACTACTGATGATCTCAGTCAACAAGTACTGATGAGCATTCGTATACTATTGTCACAAATAAGTACTGATAAGTTCTTTTATCCTCAGTAGTTTTCATAACTACTGAAGACTAAATTACTTAAAAGTACTGAAGTACTCTATCTGTTGAAAAGAACTGATGTGGTTACAACTACTGATGTAGTTACAACTACTGATGTCAGTATAACAGATAAGTACTGATGACCAATGAAACATCTGAAAATCAGAGTCTGATAAGTGTTGAGGTCAGAATGAAACAGCTGATGAGCTAAGAATTGACGACAACAGCTGATGAGAAACTTTTCTCTTCAGTTGTTTCTACAACTGCTGTTTCACTTCATACAACTGAAGCCAAAACCATGTCTTCAGTAGTTTTACAACTACTGATGACTAACACCAAATCTTCAGTTGTTTACAACACCTGAAGCCAAAACCATGTCTTCAGTAGTTTCACAACTACTGATGACTAATACCAAGTCTTCAGTTGTTACTTCTGAAAGTTAAAACCAGGTCTTCAGTTGTTTTCAAACAACTGATGACAGCACCAACACTTTCAGTCGTTTTATATCAGCCTTTTCTTACCCTATAAATACCTAAACCTAATTTCAAACGTTTCATTAGCCGTTTTATGTCCTTCACTCTCTCAACAATGGCGACCATGAAACTCAAACCCAGACACAACTGTGTTGCCTACCTCTCGAAATCGGCCTTTTGGAACAAATTTGATAATGCCATCGATCTTATGGTAGATTCCCAGTACCGAACCGCTTTTCTTCTGAATCCTACCATATACCCCGATTCCCTAAGCCAATTCTGGACCAACGTCTCTGTGCAAACTGGTGAGAATGATAGCCAAATCACTCTCCAGTCGTTGGTTAACCAGAAACAGGTGGTCATCACTCCAGACATCATTCGACAAACCCTAAATCTACATGATGCCACCTGTGTCACAGAATACCCGAAAGGCACAACTGATATGTCTTTCATCAATAACGGGTATGAAGGAGACTTAAGTGCTACCACCATTCTGAAGAAGCACTTCCATGATGCTGAACGTCTTATATTCCACATGGTGAATGTCTGCCTTGCATCAAAAACCTCCTCATGGGATCAGATGTCCTCCCGATGGCAACAGGTATTATACTCTATCTTTGAACGACAAAATCTAAATTTTTCTGAGATAGTTTTCATGGAACTAAAGGATCTGGCTTTGAAACCTGTGGCAAACAGATGGATATTATATCCCAGGTTTCTCATGGCCATAATTTTAAATCAGCTAAAATCAGACGGCCTTGTTGGCCTTGGAGTCCCTGCTCCGGCTGTATTGCCTGAAGTATACTCCAGGCACAACTCTGACCCTACACTGAAAGGGGCTGCCCGGCTGCTAAAACCCAAGCAGCGGGAACCCACAGCCTCCACTTCCAGATCCAAAGTCCCCACCAAACCCAACACCAAAAAGCCCAAAAAGGCTACTCAGGGAGATGAGTCCCCTGAGGATGCCCCTGTAACACCAATACAGGAAACACTTACTGGTTCTAACCCCCCAGTAGTGTCAAAGACTCCACCAGCCCTAGCCGCTCAGGCATCCTCTCAACAGGATCCTGATGCAACCATAATTGGGGATACCACAATGCTGGAACCTATCTCAATTGAGAAGGTTACCATTGAAGAGCACCAGTCACCCCGGGTGCAATCTGCTTCAAACCTATCTCCAAATGCAACCGCCCCTCAAAGCCCAACCATTATAGTTGCACAAGTGCTGAGTCAGCTGCATTCCTCTCCTCCTCCCCAGAAACCAATTACAATGGGGAGAACCTCAACAGCTGAGGAAGAGGACCAAAATGCTGCTGATAACCCACAGCACAGGGGTTATAATGTTCAATCTCCCCGTGTAGAGGAGGAGGTTAGAACATCTGGTGAGGCTGCCACTTCTACTGATTCAGCAAATGAACAGGATGCAGTTGGTAACATCTCTAAGACCTCACCAGAGGCAACTGCCGATGAAGGACTCAGTCCTGAGGCAGGAAGTCCCCAGAACCAAGAACAAGGGGCACATGCTACAACTGATCTACACTCAGGGCATGTACATCCTGATTCAATCAGGAGGTCAGGTGATTCAGCAAAGACTGATGATGACCTGGGCTTTTTCTTCGATGTCTTAGCCCATAACACAATCCTTGAGGCTGAGGTGAGCAGACTCAAAGAACTGCTTGCCAAAATGTCTCAGGATCAAAGTCCATCTGCCCCAATAAACCCACAGATGGCACCTTCATCTGAAGGTTCACCAAACACTCAGCCACTACACTCAACTGAGCCACCAGCCACTGCTTTTGGCACCACCTCTCAGGGACAGAACCCCTCTGAGCAGATGGTTGCTACCTTTCAACATTCCTTACCTCTCATCACTCCCATCATCAATGAGATTGTGCATAAAGCCATTGATGAGAGGATCTCCTCAAATCTACAAACACTTGTTGATGATGCTGTGCAAAAGAAGCTTTCTGCCATTCAAACCCCTGAACCCAATGCACCCAAAAAGGGGGAGTCTAAGGCAGTGAAAGAAAGAAAGAGAAAGAGAGTGGAAGATGAGAAACAACAAGAGAAAGAAAAGGAGTTAGAAAAGGAAAAACAGCTGATCACATACAAGAGAAAGAAAAGTGCTGAAACTCAAAAGCCTGATGAAGAGAAATCATTGGAAGATCTGGTTAAAGAAGCTGATGAAGCTCACAGCAGATCAATGGACAAATAATAGACCAACTCTTCAGACAGGGTTTGATACAGCTACATTAGACACTGAGATCAGAAGGCTGGAGATTAAAGAGATACAAGAGAGATGGGCCAGTTACAGTGTGATGGAAAGGGAGAGGTTGGAGATAATGATCAGGTTTATTGCAAAATACTTGGGAAGATCATTAATTGAGATTAAATCATGGACCAGAGACAGTATTCTGGCAATAACCACCAGAATCTGTGCTTCTGAAGCATTCAATAAAGGGTTGATTATCGAAGCCTTAGATGAAGCAGGTGCTGGGAAGAGACTGATATGGCCAAGCTTTCCAAAGCCAAACTTACCACAAAAATGCTAGATCAGCCTTCCCAAACTCCCACTCAAAAACAACCAACCCCACAACTCTCCAAACCAATCCCTAAACCTAAACTTAAACCAACTCAACCCTCAAAACCAACTCCCTTACCCCAAAAACCACCTCAAACCACATCCAAGGATGCACCCAGAAGGAGGAGAAGGGTGTTGAGGATGGAAGAAGAAGAAGAATGATGATGAAGAAGACAGTCTGCCAATCTCTGCTGTTCTAAAAATACCTGAGCCCAGAAGTCAACAAATGATCACACCAGACTTTCAGAGGCAAATGGTGAAAGTTAAGATTGAAGAAGAAGAACAGCAGAAACAGCACGATGAGCAACTTTTGAAGATGGTTGACAAAGAGTTTCCTCAGTCATCATCTATACAAGCCATGAAGAAACACGCTCAAAGGCTGTATGCTCTCAGGTATACCTTTCAATATCAAAAGGAGAGAGTAAGGATTTGGCCAGACCCCAGGGTTAGTTCTAGAATTCATAAGAAATCCATACCAAGTAGATACAATGGCCAAGTGAGAAAGACCATAGATGCTGTTATTATGTTGGCCATTGTAGTCTCACCCTGGGAGATACTTGAAGACTTCAAGAGAGCCTACAAGTCAAAGATGACCCCTCAAACTCTAATGGAGAACAAAATGGTCAAGAAGGGGTTGTTATACAAGAGGCTTGAAGAGATCAAGAAAAATGAACTCCAGTTGTTATTAGAAGGGACTCACCCAGATGAATTTGCTTACAGAGAGATAACAACTGTTGAGTTGAAAAATGGAAAGACGGTAAAGTACCTATCAGAGTACTATGGCCCAGAGTTCTTCTTCGAAGGAGAAGCAGAAGAACTCACTAAGGAGGAACAAGTTGTTCTCCTTGAGGCCTACGTCAGAGAGTCTTATAGACTCATCAATGGGAAGTAGGTTTCATGGTTGGGATAACAGCTCTGTGTCCAGTTCCCCAAGACAGAGTTCCCTTCCATCCTTTGACATTCACATCTACTGAAACCTGTTCCCTGGCCTGTGCTTATCTGATATCTCTGAAGCTGATCAAGAGAGTATTTCTGCCAAGAATAAGTGGGACCTCAATAAGCTTAAAGGTTTTGGCTGCATTGGTTCAGGGGGAGTTTGTTGGACCAAAAGAACCAATGAGCCTGATCAGAAAAACCTTTAAGTCCCACAGACATTACAACAACTGAAGTAGTCTGCAACAGCTGAAGACATCAACTGATAACAAGGTCTGAAGACAAAGTCTGAAGTGAAAGGCTGAAGACAAAGTCTGAAGTGAAAGAGCTGAAGACAAAGTCTGAAGTGAAAGAGCTGAAGACAAAGTCTGAAGTAAAAGAGCTGAAGACAAAGTCTGAAGTGAAAAGAACTGAAGACAAAGTCTGAAGACAAAAGCTGAAGACAAAGACTGAAGACCAAGTTTCAGATGTTGTCACAACAGCTGAAGAAGACCTCTTCAGTAGTTGTGATGGTTTCCTTTCAGTAGTTTTATGTTTCTTGTAATCAGTACTTTTAGTTTCAGTAGTTTTAGTTTCATCTTGTACTTAGCATACTCTGAGATGTTCTCAGTTGTTGTGAAGATTCTCAGTAGTTTGCTTACTTTCAGTTGTTTGTAATAATTCTGTTAGAAGTCACTATCAAGTGACATCAGCAGACGTCACATTCCTTTATATAAGGAATGTTGACCTAATTGTAAGGTGCGACGCACAACTGAGTGAACCCGGAAAAGCTTAGCAGCCGCCATACCGAAACATTTGTGCATGAATGATATTATCCCTTTTGCAGAAAACCCTATTTCTCTATAACCGTGTACTGTTCCATTGAATATCTATTGTGTTCTTGCTATATTTGTCTAATTCTTGTTCCAATTCCGCTGCAATTCATCTCTAATTGATCAAACTTAGATCGCTGATCCTGACAATTGATTTCAGAGGAAGTTGGGACAAACACTTACCGTTAGCCGAATTCTCATATAACAACAGTTATCATGCCACCATTGGTATGCCTTCATATGAGATGCTATATGGTAGGAAGTATAGAACGCTTATATGTTAGGGTGACATCAGACAGAAGGAGATAGGGAGCATTGAGGTGATCGAGGTGATCGAGGCTATGACCGAAAAGTTGGAAAAGATTAAGGCCTTTATGAAGGCGGCAAAGGATAGACAGAAGTCGTATGCTGATAAGAGACGTAGACCGATTGAATTCAAGGTGGGTGATAGAGTCATGCTGAAGGTCTCGCCTTGGAAAGAGATCATTCGGTTTAGGAAGCAAGGAAAGTTAAGTCTGAGGTACATAGGGCCTTTCCAAATCATTGCCCGAGTAGGAGTGGTGGCCTATCGACTGGAGCTACCCGATGATTTAAGTGGAATTCATCCAACGTTCTATGTATTTCATTTGAGGAAGTGCTTAGCTGAGGAGGATATGATGGTGCCACTTAAGGATATCGAGGTGGATGAACGGCTCAATTATGTGGAGCAGCTAGTGGCCATCACTGACAGAAAAGAGAAGAGGCTAAGGAATAAAGTGGTTCCACTTGTGCGAGTACAGTGGAGACACAGGAAGGGGTCCGAGTCTACGTGGGAGGCTGAGGAGGAAATGAGACAGCATTACCCATAGCTGTTCAGGAGTGACAGGTTTCGGGGATGAAACCTATATAAGGGGGGTGGACTTGTAACACCCAGAATATTTCACCATAAAGAAAAGAAAAGAAAGCAAGGGAGAAAAAGAGAATTATTGTAAAACAAGGGGTTAAAAGCGGGCAAGGGCCAAACTTGCCCATAATGGGTTCAAAAAGGTGATAAGGTCACCCATACTTCTCTCTCTCATGCAAGAAATCTCGGCTGAAGTAAGAAGAAGAAGCTTCACCCGGTTATAGAGAGAGAAAGTCTTTGAAAGGTAAGATTCTATGGTGTTATTCTTGGTTTCAGTTGGATTTTCAGCTTTTGGACCGATCCTTAAGTGTTTCTATGTGTTTGGTTGTGTGTTTTCGTGTGTTTAGGTGCTAGAACTCTAGGTTGCTCTCGGGTTTGGAGGAGTTTTACTCGAAAGCGGTTAGAGGTGAATTCTAGATCCCCTCTTTTAAATTTTCTCTACTTATTTGGGGCTGGTATGCATATTAAACTGATGGTTTTGAATCAAGTTATGATTTTCCATGTATGGTACGGTTGCTTATGATGATATAGATATGTTTTATGATTTTCATGAGGATTGTATGAATGTTTAAGATGTTCTAAGTGTTAGACCGATAGATCTAAGCTAAGAATATGCTTAAAATGATGTATGGAGACTGGAAATTGAATAAGTTGGATTGCAGGTGCAATAAGCTGTCCGCTGTGGATCTCGTATGTCCGCTGTGGACACATAGGAAGGTTGTCCAGGTCGTTCGCTGTGGACACTCACTGTCCGCTGTGGACACTTGGATATTATTAATGTGTTCGTTATGGACACTTAGGAATTTAGCTGTCCGTTGTAGACTTTGCATGTCCACTGTCGACTTGGTTGTCCGCTGTGGACTTGGCTGTCCGCTGTGGACTTGGCTGTCCGCTGTGGACCCTTGAATGTTTAGTTGTGCGTTGTGAACACACTTAGTTCAGCATTGCAAGCAAATAGAGAGCCTCCACCCGTTTGTTAGGTTGCGAGCCGGAAAGCATACCTGCTGTTTTTTTACTCATCCGCTGTGGACTTTGGCTGTCCGCTGTGGGCATTGTTCATCTGCATTTGCATTTTGTTCATCCGCATTTGCTGAACATTCAACCGTATTGGTTTTATGTTCAATAGGTAAGTATTTTGTTCATCCGCATTTGCCTTTGTTCTTTCGCATTTGGATTTGTTCATCCGCATTTGGACCAGTTCATCTGCATTTGGTTCACCCGCATACTTTTAGACACTTAGAATATTTTCTGAAGACTTTCATCCACATTTGTTCATCCGCATTGGTTTACATTCATCCTCATTTCTTTGGGGACTTAAAATTATTAAGAAATTTTGGGAATAGAATTTAAGTGTTAAGTACTTAAGTATAAGGAAAGATTATGCTTGTTTAATGTTTTTAATGTTTGATTCTTTTCTTATGGCCTGCTGTTATGGATAATATTTATTATGTTTCATGTTATATGATTATAAGGTGATGAATATTTTAAATGTATTATTCATAACCAAGTGGGCACAAAGAAATAAAAGAAGATAGTGGAACTTAATGAATGTTATCCCCGAGCCCTTATAATTAATGGAAAGCCTTGCAAGCACAATGGAATGAGGTGCACGACCTTGTTATCGTTAGCTCAACTGATGTGTGGCTGATTCAGGATGCACATCTAGGGTCTAATCCTGGGGACTGGCCAACAAATCAATGGGACCCGTATTCATGAGCAGGATTCGTGCCTAGCAGTGTGGGTCAACTGTCGAATGGGTTAGCTACCAAAATAAACGTTTGCCGATATGGGTTCTGCATTTGTTGCTAACCAACAATATAGGCTCTTGCTTTGTGCAAACCTAAACAATGAAAGGGAAAGATAATGAAGGAAAGAAAGATAAAGAATCTCTTAATGATTGACTATGTATATTGATGAATGATCACCAAGTGAAGTTTATAAAAGTATATTTTCTTTATTATTAAACTAGAACTCACTCAGCAACGCTGACTTTTTATATGCATATCAGTTGGCAGGTAATGGTGTTGCTGGGAATGGCACGAGGTTGAAGCTACCTGGCAAATAAAGATTGGCATCCATGACACGCTGAAAAGTTATTTTTGCTTTGAAATGCAACTAGATGTTCTTTTTGTAACTAGCAACAACAATGAATTTCTTGGAAAAAGTAATGGTTAATGCATGCTATGGTTTTTATTAAATTATTCTGCTGCAAAGTTTTCTTGTTTTGATGAATCTGAATGTGTTTTTATATGAAAAGTGCTATGAATGACCAACTGTGGGGTTTCCCGGGAATTGGGCCGTACACACGCAGCGGATGACTAATGTCCACAACTGATGAACAGTCCAAAGCGGATATTCATCCATAGCAGATGAACACTCCACACCGGACATGATCAAGAAAAAACACATAAGTGTTCACAGCGGACAACATCCAAGACATAACGGACAACTTACTCAACATCCACAGCGGACGACTTAGCATTCACAACGGACAGTCAATCATCCACAGAGGACGACTTATAGACTTAGGATTATATGTAATTAGTTTTTTACATAAGGGTATTTTTGTAACTGTACATAGCTCGTTGTATAGGTTGTAAATAGCAGTATACCCTAATCCTTTGTAAGCTTTTAAACAATCAATCAAACAAGCAGTTTATTATATCATTCAAGCATTCAAGCATACAAACACACAATCATACACACACATAGATATCATATCATTAATCATGGATTTCCATATGTTGTTATATTTGAGAGATTAAAATTGATCCTTGGGGAGTTAATTGTTTTGTTCTTGTTGTTGTAAGTTCAAAACCCGTTTATTTGAATTCCATCAGGTGGTATCAGAGCCTTGGCTCAAATCAATCACTGATTTTAGATCCTCTCAATCAATACAATGACATCTATGGTTCATTAGCTTCATATCATACATTTTCGAGCTGAAAATCATCACAAAAACCCTCTTCTATTCCAAACATTCAACAAATGCTTAAAACATGATTCATTAATCTGTTTTGTACATTGTGTAGAAGTTTTTGTGTTGTTGAAGCTCTAAATAGCATTCATACACTATTTTTCTAAACAGAATCATCTCAAAAGCTCAAAAACCTCTTCTATTCAAGGGTTTTTGATAGAACAGTAACCGATTACTGTTTTATCAAGTTTTCTTCAAACATACATTGTTTTTAAATATTTTGAATCATTTTAAGTGTTTAAAATCATCATATTCAAGTATTTTCATACTTGAATCAGGTTTTTGTTCTTCAATCAACAAACTGATTGTTGATTTCTGTGAAGAACAGTTCGGCTGCAACAAACCCTAAGATAAACCCAAGTTTTCATTCATACACAACCTTTAAAATCTATGGTGATTTTGTAGGATTTAGCATCAAAAACAAAGAAGAAACATATTTTTCTTTTGAAATTTCTAAAAAGGTCACTTTTTGATCCAAAAAGTTAACTTTTAAAAACATATTACTTGTTTTTAGGGTTTTTACTTTTTTTGACTGACATCATTGACTAAGAAACACTCCTTAAACAGAATATTCTATATTTTATCGAGAATTGGCAGTGACATTACATTGGACATTAATTAATTAATTTCAGTTAATTAATTCCTTTATTCGGTAAACATAAAAGTGACAAAATCACTACAAACAAATCCTAGTGACCTTAGGATAAAACAAATTAGCACCGAGCTAAATAATCAAACAAATTTGACTTAAACCGTTAAGTTCAAAATTTTAACAATCATGTTGGACGAAATTTTAGGTTTAAATAGTAGTCTCAAACCACCCAGATTGAAGAACAAAGCTGACTTCAAACAATGGAAAATCATGTTCCAAAACTGGATTATATTTCAAACCTGGACCTATAGACATCCATAACTGAGGGACCATACATACCTGTGACTCTTGGTCTAGATTACAACATTCAGAAACCAGTGAGTTTGAAAAGTGTAGCTGGTGATGACCTCAAAAAGGTCAAAACAGACATGAAGGCTTACAACATTCTGGCAATGACTCTGCCATTTGAGATACCAACAAGAGTGGAAAACTTCAAAACAGCACATGAACTGTGGAAGGTGCTTCACACCATGTGTGAAGGAAGTGAGGAAATCAGGGAAATCAAGAAAGAAAAATTAAGGACCCAGTATGAAATCTTCCATCATGTTTAAGGAGAGTCAATACCACAACAGCTTCACAGATGTGTTCAGCTAGTAAATGAGATGATTGTTTATAGTCTCAAATACGAATCTATGGAGATCAACAAGCATACTCTTCCAGAGAGCTGGACTCAACCAGTCTCTCTATTGAAAGCAACATTGGATCTAGAAGCATTATCATTGGATGAACTAGTGGCCAAAGTAGAGGCACTAGAACTAGATGAGAGATCCAGAAAAAATAGCATAGTTAGACATATAGAATCATACAAGTTCAAGGAGATTCAACAAATAGGCAGTGTATTCTTAACTTACACTGGCGAAGAAGAAGACGAGGAGTTTCTTGATTCTAGTGAAACGTCATTCTTTTCTGCTCTTGAATCATCACAAAACAAACAAAATTCCAAGAAGATTGGTGTTCATGCTTCTCATGAAGCAACCCCTTAAAGCTAACAACATCCACATGCTTCCAGCTCAAGCAAACGACACCCATCAAAGACACAAAACATCCATAAGTTTAAGAAGCCTACGTATGCACTAACAATCATCCTACAAAGTGAGGAGCAAAAGGCAGCTTTTGCAGCCTTTTCAACAAGCTTTGAAGCATACTTAGGGGCTAACCTCACACCATTATAGATCATACAACAAGACTTGGATGAATTGCCTCCTGATATGGTTGAAGAAATGGATCTTAAATGGTCAATGGCAATGATAGCATACAGATCCAAGAAGTTCCTACAAAGGAACAGGGGGTTAAACATGGATAAGAAAACCAGGATTAGTTTTGATAAAACAAAAGTGCGATGCTACAACTGCCAAATCTGTGGAACTTCTCTAGAGAATGCCAACAACCTAGAGTTGATAGAAACAACAAAAAAACACAAACCTCAAGTAGCTATCGCACAAACAGATAAATCCTACCTCCTATTAGCATTCCTGCTGCACCAACACCAGCACAAATCACACAGTACAGCCCCAATCAACACTCAAAGTCATCTGCAATGATTATCAAACAAGATGGTGAGTGTAACTGGAGTATGTACGAGGCAGAGATACAATCTCCCGATCATGCCCTTATGGCAAATATAGAGGAGAAAATTTTAGAAATTCCAAAAGAGGTAAGGGAGAATCTTTGTTCTCAAGCATGCACTGATGAAGTCACTTGATACAGAGAGCACACAGACAAACTTTCTAAGAAAGTGATTGAAACAAACATTTTAAATGATAGTCTAAAATCAAAACAAAAACAATATGAGATTAAAATTCTGTCATTGCAGAATGATTTGGACAAATTGTTGTCTGAAAAATTAACACTAGCAGCTCAAGTAGAGCAACTCTCTGAATATTTGACTCAGTCAAAATCATTACAAGCTAAAACTGAAGTGAAACTTTAGAAATTTCAAGTGAGCAATAAGAAGTTCGAAGAAGTTCTTGCTCAACAAAGGGCATTTAAAGACCCTTTAGGATTGGGATACAACAAGGTCAACCCACCTTACAATGACAATTATATCCTACATCCTGACTCAATGACAAACAAACAAGGGGAGTCACTTGATCCCCATTACAAGACTGATGACTCAAAACAATCATCATCATCATCATCAAAATCATCATTAATAAAATCAACAGATTTTTATCAAGAAGAAAACATTAAGTTTGATGAACAAACAACAGATGAAGATGATGAAGATCTATTGTATGATGAGTCAAATCAACCAATTACTGAAATTAAAAAGGTTTTAAGTGTGGTTGATACAACAACAAAACAAACAAAGCAGACACAAGTTTTTGATATTTGCTCAAGTGGAAGAAAAGCTAAATCTTACATTGCCTCTCCTAAACAAACAAACAAAGGGAAAGGCAAAGCCCATGTTTAGCCAAAACAAACAACATTAACTTTTGATATACCATTAAAGTCAAGTTTAAAATCAAAAGTTATTAACAAACAAAACACTGCAAATTTACCATACGGTGAGTGGTGTGATCAATACACCCATACCATAGAAAAATGCAAATATGGTAAGTATTGCAAGTATTGTGATATAAACAATCATAGCATAGAATCATGTCATTTTTACAACTATTGATCAATTTGTGAAAGAAACAATCATAGTACTGCAAATTGGTTTTTCAACAAGAAAAACAAGAAGCAAAACAAACAACCTCAAGTTAAGAAATCAATTGAGAAACAGACAGTTGTTCCTAACAAGAACAAGGGAGGAGTACCATAACAAACTCCTCATACAAAAGTTGTTTTAAACAAGGACAAAACCTTTTATGACAATTTTAAACAACCCAAAAAGGAGACATAAGTCTCAAAACCCAAAAAGGAGACATAAGTCTCAAAACAAACATCAGTTAGACACTAGCACTCAAAGGATGAGAGGTTAAAGCACTTCTCCCGACAGAGCTAAAAACATACAAAGGAAATCTAATGTACCTAGAAGTCCTAAGCCAGCAGACAATGCTACCCTAGAAGAAATTTGCATAATGGGAAAAGACCGAAAACCCAAGACCATCTTGTCTTGGGTTGCACCCTCTAACTAATTTCATTGTTTATACAGGGACATCAAAGAAGGCCTGACAACATCTGGTATGTTGACAGTGGATGCTCCCGACACATGACTTGCAATTGTTCCCTCCTTCAGGATTTCAAAAGCAAACATGGAGGAAATGTAGCATTTGGAGGTGACAAGACAGGTGGAAAGATAACAGGTGAAGGAACAGTATCAAATGGGTTGATCAGCTTTGAAAATATCAACTACTGCTCCAACCTCTAGTTTAATCTTCTCAGTGTATCCTAAATATGTGATAAAGGATATGCCACCCTCTTTGACTCCAACAATTGCTATATCCTCAAGACGATGTTTTAAATACCTGAAGACTGTATCCTTTTGGAAACACCCCGTCAAAACAACACATACATTGTTGATATGAACACTGTTTAGCATTAACCCCTAAAACTTGTTTACCATCAAAAGCATCAGAAGATGTTTTCCAATTATGGCACAGACGATTAGGACACTCAAATTTTAAAAGAATGAATCAACTTGTAAAACGTGACTTAGTAATAGGTTTACCACAAAAAAAATTCTTCTGTACAGACCACTGCACTGCATGTCTGAAAGGCAAACAACACTGGTAAACTCTAACAACACATCACTTAAATTGCTTCACGTGGACTTTCTGGCCCTACAAACATCCTAAGCATAGGAAAAAAACAATACTATCTTGTAATAATAGATGATTACTTAAGATTCACCTAGGTTTTCTTTCTATTACAGAAGTCAGAAATAGCAAAAATCATCAAAACCTTTATCACTAAAATTGAAAATCAATTGGACCTTAAAATAAAAACTTTAAGAAGTGATAATGGTACTAGATTTAAGAATGACATTATTTCTTCTTTTTGTGCAGAGAAAGGAATAAGTCATCAATTCAAAGTAGCAAGGACTCCTTAGCAGAATGGAGTTGCTAAAAGGAGAAACAGAACATTGATAGAAGCTGTTAGATCTATGCTAGCTGACTATCTATTACCCATATCCTTTTGGGTTGAAGCAATCAACACAACTTGTACATTCAAAATAGAACATTAATAATTAAAGAACATACCAAAACTCCATATGAATTAATGTTTAAAAGAAAACCTTTCATTGGATTTCTTAAAGCTTTTTGATGTTCTGTATCAATATTAAACACCAGAGAACAGTTATCTAAGTTTGCTCCAAAAGCAGACAATGGATTTTTTGTTGGATACCCCGAAAGCTCAAAAGCTAACAGAGTATACAATCCACGACTGAACATAGTGGAAGAAACAACAAATGTTTTTAATGAACATTCTTTTACTAAAAAAAGTCATTGGATCAGACTGGTTATTTGATATTGACTCACTAACAAAATCATTACACATCTTACTTTGATGTTTCAGGTACCAAGGATGACAATGAGTATCCAATGGTTCCTCCACCAACCATTAATGTTCCTTTAACTGCTGATCCTCTAAGGAGAACAAACATCACTCCTTCTAGTACCACAGTTACAACTCCTTCTGATCAAACAAACACAACAAACACATCAAGAGGAACATCACCAAACACACCATCATTATCATCTCCAGTGACCACTCAACCAAGCAAACAAACAAGGTCACATAAACCAGACACAGTTGAAGAAGATGATGACTATCATTCACTACCTGATACCTATCATAAAGATGAAATCTTAGATTCAATGAACCCACACATTCACTACCTGAAATCTTAGATTCACTACCTGATACCTATCATGATTCTCCACAAACATTCAATGAACCCACACAACCAGATAATCAAACAACATCAAATACCCTTGCTCACCCATCAACACCCAACCAAACAATCACTAATCTTGATTCAACCATCCCTGGTGATCAGTTTGAAACCACAAGAGCTTACAGGTATCATCCTTTAGAGAATATAATAGGTGATCTCAATGTCAGATTGACACGCAGTCAATCTGATACAGCAAATTTGCTTGTTCTCTTGCTTTCTATCTCTAACTGTAGCCAAAAACATCATAGAAGCCCTCAAAGACAACAGTTGGATAGAAGCAATGCAAGAAGACTTAAAGCAATTTAGGAAACAAGAGGTATGGCAGTTAGTTGACCTCCCAGAAGGTCACTATGCTATTGGCACAAGATGGCTATTCAGGAACAAAGCAGATGATAGAGGGATTGTCATTAGAGACAAAGCAAGGCTTATTGCCCAAGGATATACTCAAGAGGAAGGCATTGATTATGATGATGTCTTTGCTCCTGTAGCTAGACTAGAAGCCATCCGAGTTTTCCTTGCATATGCCTCATCCAAGAACTTCACTGTCTTCCAAATGGATGTGAAATGTGTATTCCTCTATGGAAAGATAGATAAAGAGGTGTATGTTGTTCAATCACCAGGGTTTGAAGACCTAGAATTCCCTCATAGAGTCTACAAGTTAGATAAAGCTCTGTACAGTCTTCATCAAGCACCTAGAAAGTGGTATGAAACTTTATCTAAGTTTCTACTACAGAATGGGTATACCCGAGGGAATATTGATCAGACATTGTTCTTAAAGAGAAAAGAACAAGACTTGTTAGTTGTACAAGTCTACGTGGATGACATTGTTTTTGGGTCCACCAACATACAACTTTGCAGAGAGTTTGAGACTCTTATGCAATCAAAATTCCAAATGAGCTCAATGGGAGAACTTACCTTCTTCCTTGGTCTTCAAGTTCAACAATCTGCTAAAGGAATTTTTATCAATCAAAGAAAGTATGTGAATCAGATCTTAAAGAAATACAACATGTCTGATTACACATCCAGCAAAACACCATTTGCAACTGGATTGAAGTTTGGCCTTGATCCAGAAGGAACATCAGTTGATCAGAAGCTCTACAGATCCATGATAGGCTCTCTGATGTACCTAATTGCAAGTAGACTAGACATCATGTATGCAGTTTGCATGTGTGCCAGATACCAAGCAGATCTAAAAGAATCACACATAAATGCCGTAAAGAGAACTTTTAGATACTTAAAAAGCAAACAAGCACTTGGCCTATGGTATCCCAAAGATAGAGACTTCTTTTTATATGCAGACAAAGATAGTGATTATGGTGGATGCAGCAACAACAGAAAATCCACTATAGGAGGATATCAGTTTCTTGGATCAAAATTGATCTCCTGGCAGTGCAAGAAACAAACAAATGTGTCGGTGTCAATAGTTGAAGCAGAATATATAACTGCTTCTGCATGCTGTTCTCAAATGCTTTGGATTCAAAACCAAATGCTTGATTATGGCTTTAATTTTCTTAAAACACCCATACACATTAACAATTCTGCTGTCATGTTTATCACTGACAATCCTATTCAACATTCAAAAACAAAGCATATAGATATTAGATATCACTTTCTGAGAAATTGCTTAGAAAAGGGTCTAATAAAGTTGATTAAGGTCCACACAGACAATCAGTTGGTTGATCTGTTTACCAAACCATCTGATTCAACAAGATTTGAATTTTTGGTTCAGTCACTTGGTATGATCAACTATGAACCAAACAAGTAATGTTTTTAAAACATTAATTTTAAACAAGCTTGATTTTGTCAACATCCAAGTTTAACATCAAACATACATCTTTTCAACACCAAAACATCAAACAAACATTCATGTTTTCCAATTAACAAACAATTTGAATCACACATAACCACTCATAAAAACTGATAGTACACTAGATTACTTCTTCACTTGAGTCATTTTCCACTAATAAAGATTGACAATATTTTGTTTGATATGTGGATAGGCTCAGCATGGGACACCTAATATCATATACAACAGTGAAGAACTAAATTCTCATGATTGTGTGGTCAGCAACACACATCTTGGTTTATGGTGAGTATTGGTCTATCCAATATAGATTGCTTGTAAAGTAACTACTATACACCAAGTGAAACAGTTTATAAATTGCTCTATCATACAAGTGTCTTATTTGTTATAATTTTTATAGACCTGGAGTACACTAAGGCATTCTCTGTTATGCTGAGCACGGACCTAAATGACCTACATCATGATCCAAAAAGATTCCCAATAAGGAACACATCCATCATGGATGAACAATCAATGAATTCTTTTAGACTACATTCCTTGTGAATGAATCAAAAGAATCCTAAAGAGGATCACCTTCCAAAGTAAAATGAAAAAAAATCCCAATAAGGATCAAACAATATGGATCAAATTGAGCATTTATACTCCTAATTAGCTAGGTCTTAAGTATTGAAAGTGCTTTCTAGCATATCTTGAGGACGGTTGATCTTAACATACAATTAGATGTGGGGCACATATAAATCATGTTAACACACCCACAACATGATAATCACTCACTGTTTCAATCAATCATTAATACCATACACGAGTTTAAATGGATAACAATATCTACAATCAACATTGTATTAGTCATGTCTATTCTTATAATCATCAAATCAACTCAATAAGAATTTAAGACTAGTATGATCTCATGTTATGTGCAACGATTCATGTCCAAGCATGAAAATCATCCATTTTTTAGTTTAGATAAAGTGCTATCTTTCTAAGTGTTTATCATGCAAACAATCAAATTAGACTTTGATAATTTCCATTAAAACAATTTCAAATTTTTGTCATTTTATAAAAAGTTTTCATAATTATGCAAAAATTTAGGGGAAGAAAATAAACATGGAAATATCGAAGAAAGCAGAATATGTGCATAATCATATATTTTAAAATTTAAAATTTTAAAATTTTAAGTTTTAAATAGAGCCAAGTCAAGCTAGCACTCAAACACAGCAGTTTGACACACATGCACAATATTACTTGTGAGTGATATTTTAACATCCATATAATAATCAAACATATAAAAGGATAATACTTGTCATAATCAAACATAATGTGTTCTAACATTCAAACAATCATTAACTAACACATTAGCATCATTAACATTCATAACATACACTAATTATTATTTAATTTTTTTTCAGGTTTGTAGATAAAATTTTTTTTCAAAGTGTCGGCAGCGGATGAGTTACTATCCACAGCGGATGATCAAGTGTATGCAGCGGATGAAGAAAAAGTTCAAGTGTCTACAGCGGATGACCAATACACACGCAGCGGATGACTAATGTCCACAGCTGATGAACACTCCAAAGCGGATGTTCATCCACAGTAGATGAACACTCCACGACAGACATGATCAAGAAAAAACACACAAGTGTTCACAGCAGACAACATCCAAGACACAGCGGACAACTTATTCAACATCCACAGCGGACGACTTAGCATTCACAGTGGATAATCAATCATCCATTGCGGACGACTTATAGACTTAGGATTATATGTAATTAGTTTTTCCCTAAGGGTATTTTTGTAACTATACATAGCTCGTTGTATAGGTTATAAATAGCAGTATACCCTAATCCTTTGTAAGCTTTTGAACAATCAATCAAACAAGCAGTTTATTATTATCATTCAAGCATTCAAGCATACAAACACACAAGCATACACACAAACATAGATATCATATCATTAATCATAGGTTTCCGCACTATGATTAATAAGTATTAATTATATAACAACTTGTTGTTATATTTGAGAGATACAAAATTGATCCTCGGGGCAATTCATTGTTTTGTTCTTGTTGTTCTAAGTTCAAAACCCATTTATTTGAATTCCATAAATTTCTTCTTGTTTTCTATTTAGGTTTGGATGGGTTTTTTATTCATTTTTTGGGTGTTCAAGTTTCAGGGTGTTATTCAAGATTGTTGCTCAGGTTTGCTTTGATATGTGGATTGCATATTTGTTGATAGAAGTATTAGGTTTGGTTTTATTATGCAACTTTATTGAATGGTTATCAACTGTTTGGTGTCTAGAGTTTTTCAATTTGTCTCTATATGGTATTATGGCTAAAGACGGGAAGATTTTGATGAAAAAGTTTAATAGTACTGATTTTGGTAGGTGGAAAATACAAATATAAGCATTGCCATGCCAAAAGGATTTGGATATGGTATTAAAAAAACAAAAGGTGTAGAAAGTTGAAGAAACAATGTAGGATTCCAAAGACAAGAAAGCTAGCGCGTCTATTATGTTTCCTTTAACATAAAGCATTGCTTTTAACAACATGAATGAAATCATCGCAAGTGGCATGATGTTGGCTCTGTTAAACATGTATGAAAAGCCATCTGTAGCTAACAAGGTGTTCTTAATGAGAGAATTGTCTATGATGAGAATAAAAGAGGGAAGCCTAGTTATTGCTCACATTAATAATTCGAATTCTATTCTACCTATATTAGTATCCGTGAGAGTAAAATTCGATGATGAGACTCAAGTTATGGTATTGATATCTTCACTACCTGATAGTTAGTTCGGGATAGTGATTGTTGTTACTAGTTCTGTAGGGGTTGACGGCATGACATTTGATAAGATCCAGGATATTGTGCTGGACCTTCATTTGAAAAGTGCAAACAGTGGATCATCATCGGAGATATTACATGTTAGTGTGGGAAAGAAAAAATAGGAGAAGCAGTTCGATTTAGGGAAGAAGAATGTCTAGAAACTAGAAAAATATTAAGCGTTTGAACTATAATAAGGCGGGACACATTAAGAGTCAGTGACCAAATAAGAAGAAATTGACCTCTGCTACTGGGGATGTTTCTAATGATGATGCATGGATACTTGGTGTGAAAAACAATATGGACTCTTGGGTCATGGATTCAAGGGCTCTTTTTCAAACAATGGAAAATAGGAAAATGATGTTGAATAAAGTATATGGTGATTTTGGAAAGGTACAATTAGCCAATGACAAGATACTTAAGGTAACAAGCATGAGGGATATTAATCTGGTTACTTTATTAGGAACTACATCGAATCCGAAGAATGTTAGGGTGATTCCACAGCTAAAGAAGAAACCGATTTCATTTGGCCAGCTAGATGAACAAGGACTGGAAGTAAGGATAGATGGTGGTAAATGAAGGGTAATCAACGGTAATCCGGTTATTGCTTGTTGTATAGAGTGTGGGTCATTATATATGGTTGAGATACTTGATAAGGGATGTATTTTCCTGATTAAGCATGAAAAAATCTGGTTTGCTAAATCTACTGCTTAGAGAGTTTATTTTGCAAACATGAAGTATGGACCAGAGATGTAGCGGAGCGAGTTTGACCATCTAAACCATTTAGGGATCCTATGATGGTGGGATAATTCTTTATTAGCTCAATACAAAGATTACAATACATGATATGCATTTCATGTGAGAACTTGCATATGATGGTGGGATAATTTTTGTTGATTCTTGAGTGTGCCAGATGTGCTTTCACGTGAGAACTTGCCTAGGATATGCATTTCAAGACCATAATATGAGTATTTGCATGAAAATGACAGAGGCATTAGAAATACCCACCGTATAAGCTAATTTTTTTTTCTTTTACTTCACCCAATTGTTACCATTAGTCACCATGTTGGGCCATTTCTCTTGTTTCTTTGTTATTACCCACATCATTAGCCATTTAGCCAAATTAGCCCTTTTTGTCTTCTAAACCCTTGTGATAAAATTTTGGTTATTTCTAGTTGTCTAAATTTTGGCATCGAATTTGTTTAATGATTATTTGTTTTAATTAGGCGTCCATTATTCTTAAAAAAAAGAAAAAGAAAAATATGAAAAAAAAGAAAAAAAAGAAAAAAATGTTATATGGTTATGTTGTTTAGTATAGGAATAAATAAATGTGAGTTATTTGATGCATAAAAAGAACAAATTTCATACATAGCTCACATTTGGTGGATTTGTGTTAGGATCAGTGATCTAAGTTTGATCAATTAGAGTTGAATCACAGCGGAATTAGAGCAAGAATTAAGCAAATATAGCAAGAACACAATAAATATTCAATGGAACAGTACACGGTTATATAGATATAGGGTTTTCTGCAAAGAGATAATAACATTCATGCACATATGCTTCGGTGTGGCGGCTGCTAGGTTTTCCTAAGCTGCACCGATTACAATTAGGTCAGCATTCCTTATATATAGGAATGTGACGTCTGCTGATGTCACTTGATAGTGACATCTAACAGAATTATTACAAACTACTGAAAGTAAGCAAACTACTGAGAATGTTCACAACAACTGAGAACATCTCAGATTATTCTAAGTACACGAAGAAACATAAAACTACTGAAACTATAAGTACAGAAAAGAAACTACAACTACTGAAAGGAAACCATCACAACTACTGAAGAGGTCTTCTTCAGCTGTTGTGACAATCATCTGACACTTGGTCTTCAGACTTTGTCTTCAGCTCTTTCACTTCAGACTTTGTCTTCAGCTCTTTCACTTCAGACTTTGTCTTCAGCTCTTTCACTTCAGACTTTGTCTTCAGCTCTTTGTTATCAGCTGATGTCTTCAGCTGTTGCAGACTACTTCAGTTGTTGTAATGTCCGTGGGACTTAAAGGTTTTTCTGATCAGGCTCATTGGTTCTTTTGGTCCAACAAACTCCCCCTGAACCAATGCAGCCAAAACCTTTAAGCTTATTGAGGTCCCACTTATTCTTGGCAGAAATACTCTCTTGATCAGCTTTAGAGATATCGGATAAGCACAGGCCAGGGAACAGGTTTCAGTAGATGTGAATGTCAAAGGATGGAAGGGAACTCTGTCTTGGGGAACTGGACACAGAGCCGTTATCCCAACCATGAAACCTACTTCCCATTGATGAGTCTATAAGACTCTCTGACGTAGGCCTCAAGGAGAACAACTTGTTCCTCCTTAGTGAGTTCTTCTGCTTCTCCTTCGAAGAAGAACTCTGGGCCATAGTACTCTGATAAGTACTTTATCGTCTTTCCATTTTTCAACTCAACAGTTGTTATCTCTCTGTAAGCAAACTCATCTGGGTGAGTCCCTTCTAATAACAACTGGAGTTCATTTTCTTGATCTCTTCAAGCCTCTTGTATAACAACCCCTTCTTGACCATTTTGTTCTCCATTAGAGTTTGAGGGGTCATCTTTGACTTGTAGGCTCTCTTGAAGTCTTCAAGTATTTCCCAGGGTGAGACTACAATGGCCAACATAATAGCAGCATCTATGGTCTTTCTCACTTGGCCATTGTATCTACTTGGTATGGATTTCTTATGAATTCTAGAACTAACCCTGGGGTCTGGCCAAATCCTTACTCTCTCCTTTTGATATTGAAAGGTATACCTGAGAGCATACAGCCTTTGAGCATGTTTCTTCATGGCTTGTATAGATGATGACTGAGGAAACTCTTTGTCAATCATCTTCAAAAGTTGCTCATCGTGCTGTTTCTGTTGTTCTTCTTCTTCAATCTTAACTTTCACCATTTGCCTCTGAAAGTCTGGTGTTATCATTTGTTGACTTCTGGGCTCAGGTAATTTTAGAACAGCAGAGATTGGCAGACTATCTTCTTCATCATCTTCTTCTTCTTCTTCTTCCATCCTCAACACCCTTCTCCTCCTTCTGGGTGCATCACTGGATGTGGTTTGAGGTGGTTTTTGGGGTAAGGGAGTTGGTTTTGAGGGTTGAGTTGATTTGGAGAGTTGTGGGGTTGGTTGTTTTTGAGAGGGAGTTTGGGAAGGCTGATCTAGCATTTTTATGGTGAGTTTGGCTTTGGAAAGCTTGGCCATATCAGTTCTCTTCCCAGCACCTGCTTCGTCTAAGGCTTCTATAATCAACCCCTTGTTGAATTCTTCAGAAGCACAGATTCTGGTGGTTATTGCCAGAATACTGTCTCTGGTCCATGATTTAATCTCAATTAATGATCTTCCCAAGTATTTTGCAACAAACCGGATCATTATCTCCAACCTCTCCCTTTCCATTACACTATAACTGGCCCATCTTTCTTGTATCTCATTAATCTCCAGCCTTCTGATCTCAGTGTCTAATGTGGCTGTATCAAAGCCCTGTCTGAAGAGTTGATCTATTATTTTGTCCATTGATCTGCTGTGAGCTTCATCAGCTTCTTTAATCAGATCTTCCAATGATTTCTCTTCATCAGGCTTTTGAGTTCCAGCACTTTTCTTTCTCTTGTATGTGATCAGCTGTTTTTCCTGTTCTTTTTCTTGTTGTTTATCCTCTTCCACTCTCTTTCTCTTTCCTTCTTTCACTACCTTAGACTCCCCCTTTTTGGGTGCATTGGGTTCAGGGGTTTGAATGGCAGAAAGCTTCTTGTGCACAGCATCATCAACAAGTGTTTTTAGAGTCGAGGAGATCCTCTCATCAATGGCTTTATGTACAATCTCATTGATGATGGGAGTGATGAGAGGTAAGGAAGTTTGAAATGTAGCAACCATCTGCTCAGAGGGGTTCTGTCCCTGAGAGGTGGTGCCAACAACAGTGGCTGGTGGCTCAGTTGAGTGAAGTGGCGGAGTGTTTGGGAAACCTTCAGATGAAGGTGCCATCTGTGGGTTTATTGGGGCAGATGGACTTTGATCCTGAGACATTTTGGCAAGCAGTTCTTTGAGTCTACTCACCTCAGCCTCAAGGATTGTGTTATGGGCTAAGACATCATAGAAAAAGCCCAGGTCATCATCAGTTTTTGCTGAATCACCTGACCTCCTGATTGAATCAGGATGTACATGCCCTGAGTGTAGATCAGTTGTAGCATGTGCCCCTTGTTCTTGGTTCTGGGGACTTCCTGCCTCAGGACTGAGTCCTTCATCGGCAGTTGCCTCTGGTGAGGTCTTAGAGATGTTACCAACTTCATCCTGTTCATTTGCTGAATCAGTAGAAGTGGCAGCCTCACCAGATGTTCTAACCTCCTCCTCTACACGGGGAGATTGAACATTATAACCCCTGTGCTGTGGGCTATCAGCAGCATTTTGGTCCTCTTCCTCAGATGTTCTCCCCATTGTAATTGGTGTCTGGGGAGGAGGAGAGGAATGCAGCTGACTCAACACTTGTGCAACAATAAATGTTGGGCTTTGAGGGGCGGTTGCATTTGGAGATAGGGTTGAAGCAGATTGCACCCGGGGTGACTGGTGCTCTTCAATGGTAACCTTCTCAATTGAGATAGGTTCCAGCATTGTGGTATCCCCAATTTTGGTTGCATCAGGATCCTGTTGAGAGGATGCCTGAGCGGCTACGGTTGGTGGAGTCTTGGACACTACTGGGGGGTTAGAACCAGTAAGTGTTTCCTGTATTGGTGTTACAGGGGCATCCTCAGGGGACTCATCTCCCTGAGTAGCCTTTTTGGGCTTTTTGGTTTTGGGTTTGGTGGGGACTTTGGATCTGGAAGTGGAGGCTGTGGGTTCCCGCTGCTTGGGTTTGAGCAGCCGGGCAGCCCCTTTCATTGTAGGGTCAGAGTTGTGCCTGGAGTATACTTCAGGCAATACAGCCGGAGCAGGGACTCCAAGGCCAACAAGGCCGTCTGATTTTAGCTGTGTTAAAATTATGGCCATGAGAAACCTGGGATATAATATCCATCTGTTTGCCACAGGTTTCAAGCCAGATCCTTTAGTTCCATAAACACTATCTCAGAAAAATTTAAAGTTTGGCGTTCAAAGATAGAGTATAATACCTGTTGCCATCGGGAAGACATTTGATCCCATGAAGAGGTTTTTGGTGCAAGGCAGACATTCACCATGTGGAAGATAAGACGTTCAGCATCATGGAAGTGCTTCTTCATAATGGTGGTAGCACTTAAGTCTCCTTCATACCCGTTGTTGATGAAAGACATATCGGTTGTGCCTTTCGGGTATTCTGTGACACAGGTGGCATCATGTAGATCTAGGGTTTGTCGAATGATGTCCGTAGTGATGACCACCTGTTTCTGGTTGACCAACGACTGGAGAGTGATTTGGCTATCATTCTCACTAGTTTGCACGGAGACGTTGGTCCAGAACTGGCTTAGGGAATCGGGGTATATGGTAGGATTCAGAAGAAACGCGGTTCGGTACTGGGAATCTACCATAAGATCGATGGCGTTATCAAATTTGTTCCAGAAGGCCGATTTTGAGAGGTAGGCAACACAGTTGTGTCTGGGTTTGAGTTTCATGGTCGCCATTGGTGAGAGTGAAAGGACGGAAAACGGCTAATGAAACGTCTGAAAGTAGGTTAGGTATTTATAGGGTAAGACAAAGGCTGATATAAAACGACTGAAAGTGTTGGTGCTGTCATCAGTTGTTTGAAAACAACTGAAGACCTGGTTTTAACTTTCAGAAGTTGTAACAACTGAAGACTTGGTATTAGTCATCAGTAGTTGTGAAACTACTGAAGACATGGTTTTGGCTTCAGGTGTTGTAACAACTGAAGACTTGGTGTTAGTCATCAGTAGTTGTGAAACTACTGAAGACATGGTTTTGGCTTCAGTTGTAAGTGAAGCAGCTGTTGTAGAAACAACTGAAGAGAAAATTTTCTCATCAGCTGTTGTCGTCAATTCTTAGCTCATCAGCTGTTTCATTCTGACCTCAACACTTCATCAGACTTTGTCTGAGTTTCAGATGTTTCATAGGTCATCAGTACTTATCTGTTATTCTGACATCAGCAGTTGTAACTACATCAGTAGTTGTAACCACATTAGTTCTGTTCAACAGATGAGTACTTCAGTACTTTTAAGTAATTTAGTCTTCAGTAGTTGTGAAAACTACTGAGGATAAAAGAACTGCAGTACTTATTTGTGACAGTAGTATACGAATGCTCATCAGTACTTGTTCACTGAGATCATCAGTAGTTGTCACTTATTCTAGCTGCAGCATACCAAGCCTTAACACTAGGTTTTGGAAAGTTGAACTGTCCAAAGGCTTAGTAAATATATCTGCAAGCTCATCAGCACTAGGAACAAACTTTGGATCAATCAGACCTTTTTCAAAACAATCCCTAATAAAATGGTGTCTGATCTCAATATGTTTGGTCCTAGAGTGCTGGACTGGATTCTTGACGATACAAAGAGCTGAAGCACTATCCATTAGTAATGGAGTCTTAGTCTCTGTAATGCCATAATCCAGTAATTGATTCTGAAGCCAGAGTACCTGAGATGTACAACTTGCAGCAGCAATGTACTCGGCTTCAGCAGTGGATGTAGCAACAGATGTTTGTTTCTTACTCTGCCAAGAAACCAAACAGTTGCCTAGGAATTGACATCCACCAGAAGTTGATTTTCTAGTTAATTTACACCCTGCATAGTCACTATCAGAAAAAGCAACTAATTTGCAAGAGTGCCCAGTGGAATACCAAAGACCTAGAGATTGAGTACCTTGCAGATATCTAAAGATCCTCTTGACTGCAATCAAATGGGACTCTTTAGGAGCAGCCTGAAATCTAGCACAAACACAAGTTGCAAACATAATATCTGGTCTAGAAGCTGTTAAGTACATCAAGGACCCAATCATACATCTGTAAAGTGTTTCATCAACAGCTTTACCTTTCTGATCTGCATCCAGTTGTGTGGTGCTGCACATGGGAGTAGAACAGGGCTTACAGTGTTGTAAATCAAACTTTGCCAAAAGACTTTTTGTGTATTTTGACTGATGAATGAAAGTTCCATCAGCCTTTTGTTTGATTTGCAGACCTAGAAAGAACTGTAATTCTCCCATGGCACTCATTTCGAATTTTTGTTGCATCAACTTTGTAAATGCATCACACAACTGTGGATCAGAGGAAGCAAAAATAATATCATCAACATAAATTTGAACAAGGAGCTTATGTTGACCCACTTTCTTAATGAACAAAGTTTTATCTATGGAGCCTCTAGTGAAATTATTCTGAAGAAGAAAATTTGACAGTGTTTCATACCAGGCTCTAGGAGCTTGTTTCAACCCATAAAGAGCCTTATCAAGTTTATACACCCAATCAGGATGTTTATTATCCTCAAAACCTGGTGGTTGACACACATAAACCTCTTCTTTTATTTTACCATATAAAAACGCACTTTTGACATCCATTTGAAAAACTTTAAGATTGTGGAATGCAGCATAGGCTAAGAACAATCTAATTGCCTCCAGTCTGGCTACAGGGGCAAAGGTTTCATCATAATCAATACCTTCTTCTTGTGAAAACCCCTGGACAACCAGTCTGGCCTTGTTCTTGACAATTTGCCCATTTTCATCTGTTTTATTCCTAAACACCCATTTAGTGCCTATTGCACACTTACCTGGGGGTAGAGGAACCAGTTCCCACACTTGCTGCTTTTTGAACTGAAGAAGCTCAAGCTGCATGGCATCAACCCATCCATTGTCTCTTAATGCAATATGATAGTTCTTTGGCTCTTGCTGACTGATGAAAAGAGCATAGAAGCAGAAGTTGGACAATTGACTTCTAGTTGAGACACCAGCATTGATATCACCAATGATTTGAGACGTTGGGTGATTCTTCAGCTCTTGATGCACTATGAGATCTGTGCAAGTGTTTGTAGCACGCTCAGCAGCAACAGATGTTGATCCAGATTCTTGAAACCAAGTGTTAGATGGCATATCAAATGAAGTAGAGGATTCAGAAATCTCATCAGCATTTGTTGTGGATGGTGCTACTGAAGCTACAGGAACATCAAGTTGAGTAGACTCAGGCAGTTGATCACTAAACTTGAATAGGTGAGTACTGGGATCATCATGAACATCAGTACCACCAGATGGATGACTAGCTGCAGAAGGTGATGAATTCACATGATCTGCAACAGCTGGAGGCTGATAAGGAACATATTGCAGTATGTCCAGATCAAACAACTCCACAGGGTTTTGTGGGATTTTGTCCTTAGGAGATTCATTGAACTTCACATGCAAGGTTTCTTCAACCATCTTTGTCTTACAGTTGAACACTCTGTAAGCCTTGCAAGTGGATGAGTACCCAACAAAATACCCTGCATCCACCTTAGAATCAAACTTTTGGAGTTGATCCTTTGTGTTGAGAATGTAACAAGGACACCCAAATGCTCTGAAGAATGAAATTAGAGGAGCCAAATGATGTAGAACTTCATAAGGAGTCTTCATCAACCTCTGATTCACTAAAGCTCTATTTTGCACATAGCATGCTGTGTTGACAGCTTCAGCCCAAAAGGTCAGTGGCAAACCAGAGTCAGCCAACATGGACCTTGCAGCTTCAATTAGGGTCCTGTTCTTTCTCTCCACTACTCCATTTTGTTCTGGAGTCCTTGGGATGCTATACTGCCTCTTGATTCCTTTTGAAAGGTAGAAATCATCAAGTGTATGGTTTCTAAATTCAGTTCCATTATCACTTCTTATACACTTGACTGATAGGGAATACTGCTTCTCAACATACAACACAAAGTTAATAATTGTCTGAGCAGCCTCATCCTTTGAATGCAAGAAGAAGGTCCATACAAATCTGGAGTAATCATCCACAATTACCAGACAGTATTTCTTCTTTGCCATGCTCATTACTCTCACAGGACCAAAGAGATCCATGTGCAGTAATTGCAAGCAGGCAGTGGACTTTGGTTCTTCTATAGGAGGAAATGAGACTTTGTGTTGTTTTCCTTTTAAACAAGCAGTGCAGGTTTCATCACAGAGGAACTCCTTTATTGGTAGACCTCTTACTAAACTTTTGTGGATCAGCTGATTCATGTTTTTGAGATTAACATGACCCAGCCTTCTATGCCACAGTTTAGATTCCTGAGGAGAGGCCTTGGAGAACAGGCAAGGATGACCTTTTAAATCAATCTTCTTTGACAAATCCAAGGCATATACTCTTCCTATCCTGTTGGCCTTCAGGAGAGTATATTCATCCAATACCTTGTCAATCAGCCTCAGAACTTTGGAAGACAGAATCCGGCAGTTCTGGCTTGTGAAAAGTGCAACATGCCCTTTATCACACATCTGACTAACACTCAGTAGATTATACTTGAGATTCTCCACATGGTTAACATCATCAAATCTGATTTCTCCATTTGACACAAATCCTTTCCCGATGATGTAACCCTTAGCATCATTTCCAAATGAGACAAATCCCTTCTTTCCTTGAGAGTAGTCATTAAGAAGAGAACTGCTCCCAGTCATATGCATAGATCCTCCACTGTCTACATACCAGATGCTTCTTTGGCATGCTGAAGAACCCTGCATATATCATAAGAAACTAGTTAGCTTTAGAGACCCAAACCTTTTTGGTTTTGGGTATGTTTTCATCAACAGATTTAACCATAACTTGTTTCTCATGATTAACAGCTGATGAAGGTGGAGATGGTGCTGAAATGGAATTCTTAGATTTGGGCTTGGATTTCCTTTTCAGTGGTTTGATCACAGGTGCATCTAGTTGGTTAACTCTCCCCAACAAATGCTGAACCATCATAACAAGTTGTGTCTGATTTGTTGCTAAGGCCTTCACTCATTTGACACATCAGTACTTGTTTTTGATGAGTTCCTGTGACCCACCATTTCCTCCTTGAAATTCACAGACTTCGTCTGATGTTTATCATGAGGAACACTATCAGCTGTTTTCTGATAAACCCCATCCTTCTTTTTGGATTTTGGTGAGGCCTTGGGTTTATCAGTTTTAGATGACTGTGGTACAAACTTGGTTTCAAACTCATTTTTCATTTTATTTATTTCTTCTTTAATGAGCTTATCTCTGTTGAGTTTGGAACCCTTTTTGTACCAGCATTCATCAGATAGATGATTGAATTTACCACATATTTCACATGGCTTATTCTTCATCTTGGATTGATCAACTGCTGAAGTGGAAACTACTGAAGGTGTGATCTTCAGTACTTTCCTCCTTTCAGTACTTGTGTTAAGTACTGAAGGATCGGTAACAACTGAAGACTTGTTCTTCAGCTGTTCTCTATCCGTCCTGAAAGACCGTATGATAGATTCCTCAGCAGTTGTTAATCCTTTTATTTCATCAGATTTGAAATGCTTTTCAGATGTTGTGACTTGCCCTTCAGTACTTGGAGTACTTTGAGGAACAACATCTGAATTTCTCAGCTTCATGTGTTTATCAGCATTTAAACCATCAGGCAATTGATTTGCTGAGATCTTAACACTGACTTCATCCTCTAATTTTGTATTATCATTTGAGGATGAATCACATGATGATGTGGTTTGGAAATTACTTTCACCTTCAGATTTTACTATTGATTTTGAAGTAAAATCAGTAGGTGGTGCAGTATGATTGTAACCTATTCCAAACTTCACATTTGAAGCTGTTTGCTTGCTGAGAAGCATTTCAAATCCCTTGCAGGATGTTACCCATCGGTCACACTCAACTTGGGTAGCTGCAAGTGTCTCTTTGAGACTTCTGTGGTTCTCGAGTATGACCTCTACCTTAGCCTTTTCATCATTAAGTTGGCATTTAAGCTTGTAAATCTCATCATCTTTGTCATTAAGTGCAGACACATACTCATCTTTTCTTTTGGAAATAGTTTTCTCAAGCTCAAGATTTTGACTGATTAAAGCTACATTTGCCTCTCTAATAGAGACAAAGGCAGCTATGCATGATTCAGAACATAACTTGGCTTTAGCCTCAGAAGATATCTGGGTTACCTGTGAAGATGAAGCATCTGAGCAGGAACCCTCAGTAGACTCCAGGGCCATGAGAGCAAGATTCCCAAAAGGATGTTCACCACCATGTTGACCAGCACCAGCAGATAGTTGCTCATTGAAACCAGAAAGATCATCTGGTAAGCTGCTCCAGTCAACAACTCCTGGTGTGAAGAAGCTGTGATGAGGTTGAGATTGTGATGGAGATGGTTGAGGCTCAGGTAGGGCTTGAGGTTGTTGTGCTATAGGGACATGAACTGGATTTGGCTGTGGCATATAATAGCAGGGATAAGGATATGGCATTGAACCCTGAGGGACAAAGTATGCAGGAGATTGAGGTTGTGAGTGATGACCAGAACTAGCAGGATGTTGCCCTTTGTTTTGTGAACTATTGCTTGGAAAGGTCACAAAGGGTGCAGAGGAGTTAGATCCAGTTGATCTACACTCTCTTGCAAAGTGCCCAAGCCTGTGGCATTTGTGACACCTCAACTTACTCTTGTCAAAACCAACTTTGGTTTTGCCAGAGAGTCCTGGAAATTTCCTACCAGTTCTCTTGTAGAACTTTTGAGATCTGATATTGATCAGGGCCATTTGGCTCAAAATATCCATCTCTTCTAAATCATCATCAGCAATACCTTGCAAATCATCCATGATAAAACATAAATTATCACTATTACACCCAGAATGACTGTCAACACCAACAAATGCATGATCAGAACTGTTTGAAGAGAAATCTATATGCTCATCATAATGACTTTCTGATCCAGCATATTCTGACTCATGACCACCAAGGCAGTGTTACCTGGTACAAAGTCATCAGAGAGCTTTCCTGATGATGCCAGTTTCCTTTTCTGCTCTATCTCTCTTTCAAATGTAAGCAGTTTCCCATGGAGTTGGGTGAGAGATAGGCTATCCAGATTTGCACTGGAGCGTAGGACAATGGTGTATGTGTCCCATCTCTCAGGCAGTGATCTGAGGAATCTGTTGTTCATCTGGCTGTTAGTATACTCTTGCTTGACCATTTTCAGTTCAGAGATCAAGCAGGAGAAACGCTCAAACTGTTGAGTCAGTGTCTCACCCTTCCTATGAGAGAATGTCTCATATTGTTGGGCGAGGATTTCTCTGTTGTTTGCTAAGACCTCATCAGTTCCTCCGAATTGTTCCTTCAAAGCATTCCAGAGGTCATGAGCAGTTTCATGATGCATAAGCCCAGAATAGATTTCATTCGGCAGTGCCATGGCCAGAATTCCATGGGCTTTAGCATCAATCTCAAACAGTTTACGATCTTCATCTGAGTATTGCTCCTTCTTCTTCGGAACCATTTGATTGGTCTCCGGATTGTTCACCATAGGCTTGTGTGGACCATGAACCACAGATGTCCAACAACCTGAACTGTTAACAGACAGGTGATGAAGCATTCTTCGTTGCCATATGTTATACTCACTCCTAACCAGCATCGGAGGCTTGGTTGAGGAGCCAGTATTGTGAGGATCATTAGATGGAGTAGTCATTCTCAGATTCAAACCAAATCAATCAAGTTTCAAAAGATTTTGCACAAAAACACAACAAACTCAATAAGAACCAAGAAGAAACTCAAATTAAATAACCAGAAGCAGCAGAAAATCAATCTTTATAACCAGTTCTTGCACATATGCTAATTCGATCAAACTATAGATATCAAAATAGCAGTTTCAATGATCAATTGTTAAACCGATCAATGATTAACCTGCTCTGATACCATTTGTTAGGATCAGTGATCTAAGTTTGATCAATTAGAGTTGAATCACAGCGGAATTAGAGCAAGAATTAAGCAAATATAGCAAGAACACAATAAATATTCAATGGAACAGTACACGGTTATATAGATATAGGGTTTTCTGCAAAGAGATAATAACATTCATGCACATATGCTTCGGTGTGGCGGCTGCTAGGTTTTCCTAAGCTGCACCGATTACAATTAGGTCAGCATTCCTTATATATAGGAATGTGACGTCTGCTGATGTCACTTGATAGTGACATCTAACAGAATTATTACAAACTACTGAAAGTAAGCAAACTACTGAGAATGTTCACAACAACTGAGAACATCTCAGATTATTCTAAGTACACGAAGAAACATAAAACTACTGAAACTATAAGTACAGAAAAGAAACTACAACTACTGAAAGGAAACCATCACAACTACTGAAGAGGTCTTCTTCAGCTGTTGTGACAATCATCTGACACTTGGTCTTCAGACTTTGTCTTCAGCTCTTTCACTTCAGACTTTGTCTTCAGCTCTTTCACTTCAGACTTTGTCTTCAGCTCTTTGTTATCAGCTGATGTCTTCAGCTGTTGCAGACTACTTCAGTTGTTGTAATGTCCGTGGGACTTAAAGGTTTTTCTGATCAGGCTCATTGGTTCTTTTGGTCCAACAATTTGTATTAGTTTAGTTATATTAAATCGTGTTTATGTATTAGTGTAATGTATCATATTTAGCATCTAGATTTTTGGAATTTTTATCCGTTTAGCCACCTTTGCAAAAAAATTCCATACCCTTTTTACCAAAGCTCCATTACAACCCGTTAAAGCCCTCTTGATATATGCATTTTCTCATGTTAGTTGGTGGAGATTTGACCCCTTTGCAAGCATATTACTATGTTTGTATCATTGGTTGACATTGAGTAATTCACTTATACACTTATACATATAAATAACCAAGTGTTGAGTGATTTTTGTGAGCGGTTTACACTCATGCATAAAAGAAATTTCATAGGCATGTGATGCTTATTTGAATATTACTAGTATTTTTGAAAAGAGCAAGCTTAAAACACTTGGTTTCTTCTTATGAATGTGCCATGTTTGATAGTCAATTATGAGTTTGGATCTTCATTTAACAAATGGTTTGCCTCTCAATGTCTTTTATGTCAATGGGATTTCTTTTGTTAAATGGTTGCATGAGAGTTTACTTGAGGACAAGCAAAGTACAAGTGTGGTGATGTTTGATATGATAATAATTATACATGTTTACAATATATATTTCTTTGCATTTTAAGTCTTCCTGATACAAAATTCGTAATTTAGACACTTATTTGTGCTTTATTTGAATTTTGTAGTTATCGGATGAAGCTCGGTGATTTTTGTGAAGAAAACCTAAGATTTGAAGAAATTAAAGAGTAAAAATGCTTCTGATATGACCATATTGAAGCTGAATATGCCCATATAAGCTGTCAAACTCTAAATAATTCATTTTTAAAGCTGAATATGGTCATATCACTTCAGATATGGCAGTATTCGGGCAAAAAACGGGTTTATAACCCTACTACACCTCATTTCCAACATAGCTTTCATTTTCTCAAGAGTTTTTGGGAGATTTGAAGGCCAAGATTGAAGATTTCACACTTTCAAAAAGGATAACATCATCCACCCCATTTCCACTCAAAATTAGTTTGAATTCCTCTAGATCTACTATGAGTTCTTCCATGTTCTTGACTTTAGTTGTGTTTTTTGTAAGTATTATGGGCTAAACTCTTATTATTACTTGGATTAGATGAAACTTAGCATGATTTAACAACTTGTACATGATTCTTGGTGTTGGTTATGTTAATGTCATGATGAAACTTGATTATTCTTCAATGATTATGTGTGTTTATTCTAGTTTGATGAAATGTTCAACCTTGGGGTGTTGTAAACATGTTATGTTGAAAAACCTCATGTTCTTACAAGATGTATGCATTTGATTGCATCTTTTGTATGTAATTTTGTGACATTTGACTAGGAATAGTGAATGAAGGTTGAGGGTTTAGTAAAATTGGGTAAATATGCATCGTTATGCTTATGTTTTAGAAAACCATGGTGTATGTCATGAATCTCTCTTGTCATTGGTTAGGAATTGATTTTGTAATCATGGTTTGATGTTCATGAGTTGAAGGATAGTTATAGTTTTGTCTATTTTACGCAAGTTGAGGTGGTTGTCATGTGCTTATCGTTTTAACTTTCCTAAAATTTGTGGAATTAGGTAACCCTAACAAAAGTCTAATTCATCTTTAACATTGATATAATTGTATCATTAGTCCTTCATGGCATAACTTTACGATAGGTGCGCTTGCCTATTGTGTGTAGTTAGTATAAAGGTGATAATCGTTTTTTAAATTAAAAAAAATTGTGTGAATTTTCATATCAAATATATATACTTTACACATATCAAGTTTTTGGCGCCGTTGCAAGGGACACGGTGATTTTCAAGAAAGATCGAAGTTGCTACTTTAACCATTTGTGTACATTTTAGATTCTTTTTATGTTTGTGTTTATTTTGTTTTTTATTTTTATTTTATTTCTATCTGGTGCCCGTGATCGTTTAGTTTGAGTGTTCTTTGTAGTGACTTTCATGGATCGCGACTAGGGGAGTTAATGGAGGATACAATTTTAATCATGGCGATTACCATGAGGGTATTTGGTGCGATATATGTGGAGGACGTCATTACACACCAGAGTATTACCATTTTCACGGGTACCCTACAAATTATTATGATGAGTCGTATCCTTACTCACAACCATTTGAGGAGTCTACCACAATGCCATTCCAAACCGAACCCCGTCCATTATTATATAAGTTTTTACAACAAGGAATTGATATGTTTTCACAACCTACCGTTAGTTGTAATCAAGATGAGGTTGAGCAACAAGAAAGCTATGCTAGTGAACTCGCTGAATAACATCGTAGATTAGAGGCATTGAGTGTTGAAGTTAACAAGATGTATGTCCTGCTACTACAAAAAAATTCATATTGTGACACAGATCCGAGCACTGATTTAGAAAAGAAAGATAGAATTAAAGCCAAGCCTACTATATACTTTGATGTGTTAAATCAAGGATCAGAATTGGAGACGATAATCGATGAAGTAGAAATCCCACCTCCAGTTCAAAACACATTCGAGTTTGATGAGCCACAATTAATTTGTCCCTGTGTGTTGACTAATGACGAGTAAGATGTGGAGGAATTGCAAAGGAAAGAATAATGTGAGGAGGTCATGGATGAGATGGAAGTGATCCTCCATAGTCTCATTGATGGGAAAACCACAAATCGCACAATTCAATCTTAGGAGGACGAGTTTGGAGATGAGTTGGTGAGCATACCTCTTGTTGAAGGGAAAGGAGGATGGTTCGACGTTTTTAGCAACCTTGATGATTTAGAAGCACTACTTTATAGGAAGCCAACCGTGATGATCAAAGAAGAACCGCACCAAAAAGAAGATTTGCAAGCAGATGGGTTCACCAACGAACCAATGACCATGGTGATAGTCGGTCCCCATATTTGCACTAAAGATAGCTAGCTCGTGATTGAGTATTATGATGATACATCACATAAATCAAATGAATCACGAAAGAGGGCAAACTACTTCACGAACCAACGAACAATGAAAATGGGAGCCATATTCACAAATCCAAACTCAATTGATCGGTTAAATAGTGATGATGATTTAGTATTGTGTACACGGATCAATACTCGGTTCTTATCTCAAGCTATACTACTATACGATAAGTGTGCTTGCCTATAGTGTGTAGTTAGTCTAAAGGTGATAATCGTTATTTTTAATTAAAACAAATTATGTGAATTTTCATATCAAATATATATATATATATACTTTACACATATCAACAGGTGTTATGTAAGCTAGTATCTAGGGTTTTGAAGTATGTGTAAATATTGTCATGAACAACTCAGCTAAGCATGTAATGATTGCTAAACATACTTCCATACTAATGTGTTTATAAAGGGTATAATTTTAAGATTTAAAAAGCAAAGGGGGGTTGTGCATAAGTAAGGGGTGTAGCGTAGGCGACGCCCACTGGGTGTTGTTTACGCTGGGAGGGCGTATGGTACAACATATCACTTTTTCCTAAGCGTTAAAATTTTATTTTGTCCCCATTTAATCAAGTAGCATTGTTATTGCTCACTTAACATGTGCTAGTATGATTTACGCACACTTTTAGGTACGTAAAATGGACTTTGGTTATCGAATTGAGGCTTGGCACGATATCAAATACCAAAGGCTTTTAAGTGCACATTATGTTTAGGTGTTATAAAGATGGATATTTAAATATAATGTTGTGAATGTTATAATCTTTTGAGTATAAAACTTTATTGTTTTTGACATTTATTACATAATGCGAATTGTTTGGGACATATTGTCACACATATACTTTAAACGACATGTTTGAATATTTAAAAGACTTGGGTGTAACACTATTGCATTGTAGACGTCCATATAAATTGGATTTATATAACCATGTACTTCGAAAATCACAGGGGGTCTAGGAACACACAGATGTGTGATTGGAACTTGCATAGTTGTGTATTCCTAACTTCTTGTTCTCTTATCTTTGAAGCGTTACATGAGTATGTACTTAGCATTGCACACATGGGTAATTTAGATCTTTAATTTACGAGTTCTTTGGTCTTCACTCACATAAGCAATGAACGTTAGAAGGTATGTGTGCTAGTATAGTGCTACATGCTTAGGAAAATTAGATTACCTAGCTGTGTAATTCAAAAAGTCCTTTGCTTGTCTCTTATGTCTTCATTAATAATTTTTTTCAATATTAACAGAATTAACCCTGAAAAATCAAGTATGAAAACACTAAGTCTTCTATAATTTTTCATCACTTAACACCAATTTCATGGACTATTTGAGGTGGCAAGCCCTTGAAGTTGATCAACCTGTTATTACTCATAATTACTATGTAAATAAACACGACATGTTTCACATTAGTTATATTACATTTAAAATCTCATCGAAGACGATGTAATTAACTAAAACACATAAAAGGTGTGAACATAGGAGAATCATATACACATGGTAACTCTACTCCTAGTATGGGCTACATCTCGTCTCAAGAGTTAGGGAATCCTACTGACTTATCAGGTCAATTCCTAATTTTTTTAATCAATGTACGAGCTTGCTAGCAAAGGACTTTATGTAGAGTTAGATTAAAATTTATGTTAGAGTAACCACCCGATGACACCATACTTGTTGCTCAGATGGCTGATATAATGTCGTATTTGCAACATTTAACTTTTGAGACCTTCGGTTACAATGATTTCGAGTAAAACATAAAGTATATATTGGTACTCAATGAAGAATAGATATCACGAGAGTCATACATATGTATACGTAAAAATGTGTTTGAAGGCAATAGCTTATTTATAAGAACTATTGCCAACATCTATTAAAGCACCTTTTGAAAATTGACCTAGAATTTTTTCTGGAAAACCTGATTATGATAATATAAACTGTTTTGAATGTCGATAGATATTGACAGAAGGCCGTCAAAAACCCTTACCGAGCAGTTAAGTAGGAATATATTCTGAAGAAAGGCATGAAAATGAATTAAAATCTAAAGTTACTGATTGATTACTAATGATGTGTTATGTCATCAGTGATGTAACGACAGGGTCAACTAAAATCTAAAATAGTAACTAAAACTGGATTCTGGTAAATTTCATCAATGATCCATTTGTAACTATACGCCGGTGATATTTATTTGTTTAAAAGTGGTAATTGTGAGAAATAATGTTTGTTTGGGTGATAATTTTAAGCACAAAACTTAAATATTCAAGTTTTATGTTAATATACATATAATTTTTATGACATTTCTATCCGTGAATGAGTTGTGTTATGGTTATACTAAAGTTAAATTACTTTAGATTATAAACATTGTAATGATGTAAATTTAACCTATTCAAAACTCATTGATCCATGAATTTATAAAAACCTATTTATAATGAGCCAACTCATTTACGACACACCAACATCTGATCCATGTACCTGTTTTGACTTTCTAGTCCAAGTAGAAAAATGAACATCAAACGAACACATGATTTTAAGTATTTACGTGTTAGGTTCTACTAATTTTAATGTGTCAATACACCAACACGAATTAATTAGAACCCTTAGTGTGTTTATGGTTGCTCATCCCCATCAATCCCCGATAAACTTAGGATTCCCAAATGACGCTCCTTATTAAATTCACATTGATCACGACTATTTTCCTCATTCCTAAGTAAGACTTTACCCTAAGATCGACTTATTGTATATATATTTATAGTTACGAAAGGACATCTAGTCTGGTGGTATGAATGTGTGAATGAAATGTGTCTCTTTATATATAGTTGGAAGTTTAATTCTTAGGATGGACAGAACACTTTGGTGAGCATGTGAGATGGGAACAAATTATGTAGATACGGACAAGTACACTGCCCTTGATGCCACGCTACCATAAAAATCCTCCTCGAGCGAAGGCTACTCGCCAAAGCCATAATGCAACAAATGGTTTATAATATTGGACCATGTGCCTCTCATCATTTATTTTATTATAAGAAAGCTGCTTTAAAGATGAGAGGGGATAAATAAGATGCATTAACAGGGTTAGAGGTGGTTGGGGAAAGGACGAAGAAATATGATATAACGCTAAAGTGATATAGATGAATCTTAGGGACAAGCAAGATAAAAAAGATTCTCTCCCTGATCTCTTGATGGATAATATATTTAGATTTAAAGACATAAAGATTTAATTTTAAGAGTAGAATCATAAGTAACTGGTTCTTATTTAAAATAACCTATATTTATAGTTTATTTACACCTAGAAAACGAATTCAAAGTCATATTCATCATAGTTAATTTTCGATGCCTTCAAATTCAATGATTTCAGCTACAACGTAGAGTATATATTGGTACTTAATGAAGAATATGTATCACAAGAGTTACACATTAAAAAAAAAAGATCATATGAAGACAATAACTTATTTATGAACACTACTGCCAATAGATTTTTGAGATGGACGTTATGTAGAAACACCCTTTGAAAATTCACCGAGAATCTATGTTGTAAAACCCAATTACAATGATATTAATTAGTTTTGAATATCGATAGATTGTTGATTGAAGGCCGTAAGAAACCCTTACTATGCAAGTAGGAAGTTATTCTGAAAGAGCATGGAAATTATTATATAAAAGTTTCCGACCGATTACTTACGACTTGCTACATTGTCAGAGATCTAATGATGGGGTCGATCAAAACCGAAAGAGCAACTAAACATAGATTTTGATATATTTCATCGGTGATTTGTCAATAACAATCCTGTGGTGATATTCATTTGTCTAGTAATGATATTCGTGAGAAATAATGTTTGTTAAGAGTGATAATTTCAATCACGACACTAAAGATACTTAAGTTTTATGTTAATATGCTTTTTTTTTTTTTGGACATTCTTGACTTGTTTAGTGAAAGAGTTGTGTATGGTTATACTAAAATTAAACAACTTTCAATTAGAAATGTTACAATGATGTAAATCCAGTTGGTTTAAACTCACTCACCCATAACTTTATAACATTCTATTTATAACATGCAAACGCGTCTACAACCTGTAAGGCCCCGTTTCCGGGAACCCCACAGTTGGTCAATCGTAACCTCTTTTATAACAAAACACATTAAAATTTATTAAGTAAATAAAATCTTGCAGCGGAATAATTCATCAAAAACCATTTCATGCTTTAATAAATACATTTGCCAGGTAATACATTGTTTTTTACAAGATTACAAAATATCACTTAGTTGTATTACAAAACAATATCATTATTATTGCATGAGATGGATGCCAGTCTTGCCCGCCAAGTAACTTCACCCTCGTGCCATCCTCAGCAACAAGTTACCTGCCAACTGAAAATACATGAAAAGTCAGCGTTGCTGAGTGAGTTCTAGTTTTATATAATAAAACACTTTACCTTTAGTAAAAACCTTTTTGTTCGTGATCACACAATATACGTACAACTTGATAATATCATTATTATCTTTTAACATTCTTTTCATTCATTTCGTACTTTCATCATTATTTTTCACTTTCATCTAGACCCATGTCATAGCTATACCCCAAACACTGTGCACGAATCTGGTACTGGGCCAAAGTCTATAAATAGACCCCTAACATTATGCATGAAGCTGACTCCAATACCGAGGCAAGCGACAATGGTCTCTGTTTCGTACATATTGGTCAATCATAAGGATTGACCCCTGTGCGCATCCTCATGGGTTAGCTAAACCTCACACAGTTGAGCTAACAACCCCTCAATGAGTTGTGAACCTCCTTGCTTGCAAGACTTTATATCCTTTCATTAGGTTCCACTTCGTTAATAATGTCTTTCACTTTTATTATATAATACTTTACGTATAAGAGCATTAACACACCACATAAAGTCACGTAATAATACGTAATAAGGAACATCAATAACAGGCCATAACATGCATAACATGAACAAACATAACCCACCAAATCATCCCAGAGCTTAATCATAAATTTTCATTTTTCTCAAAATTTTAGAAAAATTCTAAGTCATCTTAGGCGCATGAGCACTATGCAGGCGCATGGGCACTGTGCAGGCGCATGGATACTTGGGCGCATGGGAAAACTTAGGTGCATGAGCAAACACTTAGGCGTATGGGCAAAAACTTAGGCGCATGAGCACTATGCAGGCGCATGGATACTTGGGCGCATGGGAATCTTAGACGCATGAGCAACACTTAGGCGTATGGGCAGTTACTTAGGCGCGTGGGCACTATACCAGTTCTAACTTATGTAAATTTTCAGTTCCCGATCATCATTTTTACATAATCCTAGCCCAAATCTAGCATACTAAGATCATAAAACAAGCATAAAACCACATAATTCGGTCAAACAATCACAAACACACATACCCACTAAAAATAGAGGATAATACATTCGGTTACAAACTGAAAGTTGTAAAATAACAGTTTACATGCATTTCAGCCCTAAAACATGTTTAAAACAGAAAAACCAGGGATCTAGAACTTACCTACAGCAGCCTTCGAGTAAAACTCCTCCAAACTCGAGAGCACTTAGAGTTCAAACACCTAAACACACCAAAAACATCCAATCGAAAATAGAGAAACACATAAGACTCGGTCTACAAGCTGAAAACCCAGCTGAAACCGAACAAAACACACAAAATCTTACCTTCTAGACGATCTTCTTCTTCTCTCTTGAAAAACCGATGTAAAAGCTCTGCTTTTTTCTTCTTTCTGCGATCTAGCAGTTGGTGAGCAGAAGTGAGGGCGGCCATACCCACTTTTAAACATAATAATATTAAAGTTTGTCTCTTGCACAACTTTAACCCCTCAACTTGGGTTATTTCACCTTTCTTGCTTTATACTTCTCTTTTCTTTTCGTTTTTTCTCTTCTTTTCTTCTTTTTAAAATATCCGGGTGTTACACAACCCATAAACATACAACCCACATACATGTTTTGACTTTTCAACCCATAGACAAATAACACGAAACGAACACATGATTTTAAATATGTACAAATTAGGTTCTATATATTTTAATGTGCTAACCCACCAACATGAGATAATTACAATCCTTAATGTGTATATGGTTGCCTCACCCCAACTAACTTAAAATTTCCAAACGGGATTCTATATCATATTTCACATCGATTATGACAATTGTCCCAATCATATATGAGAATTTACCTCAAGATTGACTTGATGTATATATGACCCGGGGTCTAGTGTATTAATTAATGTGTGATGGAAAACAACTCTTTAGTTACAAATTATATAGGTACAGGTAGGGACTTTCATGTTTTAGTTTCAAACCGTGAAACCACCATAACAGGTCATTGGTTTGGTTTTACGTTTGTTTTTGTCCTAAAATCTTGATCGGTCGGTAAAGTTTCAAACCGCAGTGAACGATTTGGTTTACGGTTTATATAAAAAACCTGTCGTAAAAAATAGGAGCGAACTATGTGTGTATTATATATATATATATAGGATGTGCATCTTCTGTTAACCCATATTTCTTGTGTTAACTCATTAACTCATTAACTCAATCCTATTGAGTTTGAGATTTTAGTATGGTGATCCAATGATTGTCATAATATACAATGTTATTGATTAAAAAAATTATTGCATCATTACCAAAAGGGTAATATGGTAATTTTTGCACCCTATGATTCTTAGACTTGCAACTATCATCTCATTAACCACTATTTCTTCTTTAAACACTCAACCACAAAAATCTTTCTTTCTCCTCTCTCTTTTATCAAGATCTGCATTTTTTTCTTTCTTTTCTAAATATCAAGATTGATGCAATGCTATTGTAGATCAGTTCACATTCCTCACCATTTCTTATCGCACCTTTTTCACCACTCACCATTACACCTTCTTCATAACCAAAACCCTAGCCGCTGAAAACTTTGCCCTCTGTTCCCGTTCAACAAAACTCGCTACTCACTTTCATTCGCATCATAGCCGTCACAACATCACCACATCCAACTAGTCACCACTGTCACAGCACCACTACATCACGTCGCTCATCTTCATCGGTCGCCACACTCCTTCGTTGCCTTTACCTTCTTTTACACTACTCTACCTTCTACCATTGAAGCCTAAGCACCACCAGAAATCTTTAAATCTTGAACTCCAATCACAAACATTATGTATGGGTATGTCTTAAATTTGTTTAAATTGGTTCATATTAAAGGATAATATTCTCTTTATTTTTCACAATTTGTTGATGAGTAATGTTCTTTTTATGCCTTAAATTAGCTTAAACGACCGCCATATTATTCTTGAAAAGTGTTCTTAATACTTGTTTTTATTTTCTAGTTGGATTTAAGTAGATAAAGGAGGTGAGTTGAACATATGGCTCATCATTATGTCATAACAGAAGATCATTTAAACTGCAGTGGATTCTTACACTGATGTAACATCCTTCTTACACCGATGTAATACCCTTTGTTATATAAATGTAATATCGTGGTATTTCAATACTTGTTGCACCGTATCAGATTCTTTAATTACCTTTAAAATCATATTTGTTTGTGTATATACAGTTTTAACTTTTAAAATACTTAATGTATTGAGTGCCATGAATGCCTTTATTCTATTTGTGTATTTACTAATTAGGTTAATGCAAATCTTTTTAGATATCTTTTTATCAATGGAGATAGAGATGATGATGATTTTGTTTCTAATTTTTGTTTCATTTACAATGGTTTTAACAATAAAGTTATTTAAAAGTATTTTATTTAAAGTTCCTATAATTATATGGATATGCAATTCATTCAGTATGTGTATGTTTCTAGATTAAAAAAACCCTATGAGTAAGCTTTTTCTTCAATATACATTAATTACACCAATGTAATTATTCGTTACAGCAATGCAAGTGGTCGGTGCACCAATGTAAGTGTTTCTTACACTAATGTAATAACTGACGCTGGAAAAAATGTGTCAAGACTATAACGAAAATAAAGAGAAAAATGTAATAATCTTTATGATGTAATTTTTATAAACAAATAACATAGTAGGAAAAAGTTATAAGATTTTATAAAGATTGGGGGAACCTTTTTGTATAAAATTGGGAAATGAAATTGATGGTTAGGGGAAAAGGTGACAATTTTCATCTTATTAATAAATCTCATATTTTGAGGGTATGTTAAAAGACCATAATACCATTTTCTTATTAAAAAAGAACATTGACACATGGCATCATCTTGTTCATTCAGAATTTTTTCTATCATTGGATCAAGGTTAATGAGTTAACACATGTAGGGTGGGTTAACATTGGAACCTTATCATATATATATATATATATATATATATATATATATATATATATATATATATATATATATATATATATATATATATATATATATATATATATATATGTATATATATATATATGTATATATATATATATGTATATATATATATATGTAGAGAGAGAGAGAGAGAGAGAGAAAGTTTACGGTACAAAGTTGAAAAATTGTGCGAAGTAATTCCAACCATTGATTTAGGAGATGGACGGTTCAGATTAAAGATGAAATAATCACGTATGGAATGATGGCTGGAGCGATAAAATCAGAAATAGGCTATAATTATTGACTTTTTTAAAACTCCTCTAGTTTTTAAAACAAATATAACTTTTTTATACGACGTTATTTTTTTTTTTAAATTTACACCATAAAATCGAGCATTTTATTATTTTTAATTTGAGTATAGTATTACTATACTTTTTTTTTTTTTTTAAATCAACACTTTTTAAAAAAACAACGTCTATGTGCTGTGAGTATAACTTGCGTGATTATTCACCGCGTAATATGAAGATAACATGCGTAGTTATCATATAACTTGCGTAATTATAAATATAACTTGCGTGATTATTTTTTATAAAGCGAGTAATTTTTCTTTGCGTAATAATAAATATAACTTGCGTGATTATTTTTTATAAAGCGAGTAATTTTTCTTTGCGTAATAATAAATATAACTTGCGTAATATAGATATAACTTGCGTAATTATGAATATAACTTGCGTAATTATATACCTTTTATGCATAATTGTAGCGTGAACGAAACTACCCATCCGCCAAAAAACACGTGTCACGCTCTGGTGACTTCGTACGCTTCGTACGAATATTAAACTTTGTATAGTAACCGGCACCTGTATATATATTAAAATATAAATTATCATTTTTCTATTTGACTTGGAGAATCTCATATTTTTGTTTATATATTAAAATAGAAATTACCATTTGTCCATTTGACTTGGAGAATCTCATGTTTTTTTTGCTAGTCATTTTACCGGATGATTATTGCATGGAATTGGAAAATATCTCGTTTTTGTTCAAACTAGATGACACTCCGCACATTTTTGCGGCCATGCAGTCATTTAACACCCTCGCTTGGACACTATTGTCTCATAGCGAGGGCAAACTAATTTTAAATGTAAAACGTAAAACGTTAATAATATAGAATCGTAAATATAAAACAATAAAAATAGACAACGATAGACATAACTTTAATTAAAAACACCTGAAAAATAAATATTCAAAAAATCATGACAATGAACACAACATTAACAAAAATTAATAATTTAATACTAATTAAAAAACCAAAACAAACCTGAACTTTAACAAAAGCTATAATAATTTAAAAGGTAAAAACAGAATATATTTAGAAGTTTTCATAAATACTATAATAATTTAATTAAAAAACAAATTATTTAAATAAGGGAGTCATTTATATTTAGTTGTAACTAATCCATCTTATTTTTTATTGACTTAATTAGTAAATAATAATATATTATCTTTTTAATATATATTTAATAGTAATGATGAGGTGTTTTAATCTATATGTAATATGTATTTGATAGAATTGTGATAAACATGTAAAAAGACAAATTATTGTGGTCAAAGTGAAAAAGTATTTAAGTTTTCTGTAGTTAAACTTGTATTTTTTTATATAGTATAACTAGTATTACTTCCCGTGGTTCGCGGCGGTGTCATGATCCGTGATTGTATATTTTTTAATGTTGATATAATAAGAGTGTTAAAATTTGTATTGTGAAAATAAGAAAAATGTTATTGATACTAAAACAAAATTTTAGACGTTAAAAAATGGGGAAAAAATAAATCTAAAATATTTAAGGGTATAATAAAAAAACAAATTAAAAAAATGTCAACAAATCATTTACCAAATAAAAATAACCGAAAATAAAATTAAAAATGTGTGAAAGAAATAAAATAAGAAAAAGAAATTAAAAAAAAAAGAGAATAAAACCGGTGTAGGGGGTGTGCTAAGGATCGAAGTTGGGTTGCTAAGTGAGGGAGACATGAATCCTATACATGATAAAGAAAAGGAGAGAAATAAAGAAAGAAGAATACGAATGATCCGATCAACAAATATTACGTGGCGGGATAACATTTAATTTAGTGGAATCGAATGTAGTAATATGTTAACTAACATTAACGAATGAAGTTATCTATGCATTCAACGAAAACATACAAAATGCTATAAACATATGCATATATAAGCATGTTGTGCGTTCGTACAACAATAGGACGTCTTTAGAACGTGGATAGAATTAAACGTGTCAGATTGATAAATTCGTAGTTTAGAAGACATCATGTTGTTATGTTAAAAATTATATGAATAAATAACATGATTGCAATCTATAAAACATGGATTTAAAAATTAAGTTAAATTTGTTAAAATCATTGTTGTTTTCTTCTTATTTAAAAAAGGAAAAGAAGAACATGATGCAGAAGGTAAAACCATAGCTTCTAATTCTTTTAAGCTGTTAAAAAAACATAAAAAATTTAAATAACTAAAAAACAAAAAGAAATCAGAATAACCAAAAAAAAGAGCCAATTTGGACTCGAACTCCGGCGTGTACTTTAATCAGCTTGATTGTCAAACACTGAACCAAAGTGTCAACTTTTTTAACTTGTTGTTTTGTTATTTATATGTAGAGAAAACAATATTAATCAAAAGCTGTTATTGAATATGTATTAGAACTTGTACGACAATCATTCAATGTTGTATGTTCCTCTAGATCCACTTGCAATTTGTATATATATAAACTAGTATGATACCCCGCGTTTAGAGGTGGTGTCGTAATTTACAATGGTATGTCTTGAAATGGCAATATGGATATGGTGTGAGTGTTAAAAATGAAAACAGTGGATTGCAAAAAGGAAATTGGATAGCTTTCAAAGATGTGAAATAATAGTAGCAAAACCTACAAACATTTGAAACAATAGTGACTATTAATATGGACTGCAAAAAGGAAATTGTAACATTTGCAAAATGAGTTAAATGAACCAAAATTTACCAACAGAAAAAGAAAATTATGAAAATCAATTGAGTAGCTTTTAAAGATACAATCTTAGTGAGAGAATATAAACGTTCAATATTGTTTCAACTTCTGTAAGTTTATACTTCACTTATAGAAAAAAGGACATGTAGAATTGCTTCAAGATGCAAATAATATTAATAGGCATCACTTGAGTTATAAATAACGTAATTGTAATCATCATACTTCAATTACTCTAGAACTTGATTACATGAAAATGTCTCCTACAACATACAACGATAACTTTTTAATATGTTAATAATCGGTGCTATTAATAAACAAAGATTTAGCATAACATCTGCAAAAACGCAAGTTCTGTACAAAAAGCTGAGGCAATACCTAATTAACATATAAGTGAGAAATTTAAATATCTTGGAGGTGTAATAGAAGAACTTTCCTTCAAACGGGTATAGATTCAAACGGATTGCAAAACATCAACATCTCTAAAGTGCCTTTCTTCATTGGGATCAAGAAATTTATCCTTGAAAGGAACAATGTTAATGTTGTGCAACATGGATGTATCTCATAATTTGAACCCTGAACCTTAAAGGTGTCAAACCGATAAAAAACACTTTGTGAATCTTATAAAAATTTAGCATAAGGAAAGATTATATCATTGTCAACATTTAAAAATAATGGATGGTTATATTTTTAATAAAATTAACATTTTTATGTATATGTTTTAATTCGTAAATAACAACTGAATTTTTTTTTTTTTGTTATTTATGTAACTATCCCTCATATTTAAGTGTATAAGTAACAATTCAAATTTTAAGGGCTTTTTTTTACTCTTTATAAAAGTATATGTTAGATACGTAAAATTGCATAATATATACAAACACATTATTTTTGTTAATTGTACCACAAATACAAAATATATTTATGCAGTAAAGGTTACAAAACTAACACTACATAATATAATAATATATTAATAACAATATTGTAAAGGGTGAATAATGAAAGAATTAAATGTTTTAAGGGGTAAATTGAAATATGGAAAAAATATCTACAGACTTCAAAATAATTAAACGAGTTAATTACATAGATAGTCCATGTGGTTTATTCAAAATAACGGGTTTTGATACCAAGCAAAAAAAGTAGCAGGTTTGGGTTTTGTGTTTGTTATTTTGTAACACCTTTGGGTATTAGGACTAACGATCGTTAGTTTTTTAACTGAGAACACACTCACGTGCAAAAAACGTGAGGGTATTTTTGTCATTTCTTGAAAATATGCCATATATATTAACGTTTCTTCTATGTGACCCCATTGTTTCTTCTGCATTCTTTCTTCACCTTTCTTCTGCTGCAATGGTGGTTTGTAAATGTGGTAGACCAGCAACAATGCAAACTTCATGGACGAACACAAATCCAGGACGACGATTTTATACTTGCCCCCAATTTGTGAGTTTTTAAACCCTAAAATTATTTTTGCTCGGTTTCATTGTTAATCATAGAAATTTTTTTTGATTCAGCGATCAAGGTGTAAATTCTTTGTTTGGATTGACCCCCCATGTGTGATCGAGCATGTCAGATCATTCCTGGCCTGTCGAATTCCAAAAGGAAGCTTGAAGTTGAAGTTGTAAAGGTGAAAGATGAATGTCGCAGGAAGGATCTGTGTTTGATAATTAGTTGGATTCTGTTTTTAGGGTTTGTTTGTTTTGTAGTTCTTGTAATCTAGTTTATCAGGAAGGTTAAAAGTATGGTCTTTTGGATATGATTTGCATTTGTGTTTTGTAAGTGTTGTTATCCTGTTTTGGGAATCAATTGTATTACCTAAGTTGCAATGAAATGAGATGAAAATTACCTTTTAACTAGTGTTACCTGTTTTGGGAATCAACTGTTTAGGAATGAATTGTAAGATCTACTTAATCAAGATGGTATATAATTAACATACTTCACGGATAAAACATACATGGTTGTCCATTACCATACATGGTACAAAAGCTAACATACATAATTAACATACTTTAATGACCATACTGAAAACATACAAAAGTAACTGTCTAACCAAAACACATACATTAATGACCATTCACCTAACTGCCTAACCAAAACACACATACATTAATGACCAGAACCTGATGCTTCTCCTTGTCCAACACATGTTTGTTTGTTGTGTCCCTTCTTGCCACATTTTCCACAAGTAACTGTCTTCCATTTCCTGCTGAGCTTTCCACCTTTGACCATACCATCCTCTTTCTCCATAGCATCCTTTTTCCTCCTCTTTCTTGGCCTGCCTATTGGTTTATGATGCTTAGGAGCTATGAGCTTTGTAGGACACTCTGTTCTTGGCCATATACTTTTACCATTGATGAGTCCTATTTTGTGTGAGTACACCTCTTTCCATGTACATAACCAGTAGCAAGAATCAACCCATTTCTCAGGAATATCCACCTCAACCCCATTTAAAGCCATGTCCCAGTTTGTGGCAATAGCATGCTTACAAGGAATGCCCATTAATTCCCATCTCCTACATGAGCAAGCCTTCTCAATCACATCAACAACATATTGTTCCCCATTGAAAGATGTAACTTGAAATTTTGGACCCCCATTCCACTGAACAATTAAATTGGAAGCTTCTTTTTTGATAATCTCAAATTTATTTGTTACATTAGGAGTTAACAATCCATCACTCTTCTCTATGACTTTGCACACATTCACTATCCTCCTCATTAGGTATTCCCTCATAAATTCCAGGGCTGTGATAAAACTGTTAGGTTAATACAAGAAAAAAATGCCAAATAAATAAACTGTATGACTAACTTGTGATAATTGGCTTGTCTCTTCCATTAACCAATCTTGAGTTTAACACCTCACACATATTGTTTAGAAGGACATCTGTTTTTGCTCTACCTGTTTCATATTGTATATAAAACTGTTAGTTTAATATAAGAAAACAATGCCAAAAAACCATGTCCAAGACTGCCTTGTCTCTGCCTCAACAACCCCATATGCCAGTGGATAGATTCCATTATTTGGATCCATGCCCACAACAGTCAAAAACTGATCTGGAAATGGCCCCTTCATGAAAGCACCATCTAAACCAATTATCTCCCTTCTACAAGCTTTGAAACCTTCTTTTAGTGGGCCTAAACAGATGTACACTCTTCTGAACACCCTGGTCACTGAAGCTAAGTTTGGCTCTGGTTCAACATCAACTTTAACAGTTGTGTTAGGGTTTGTTCTTTGCAATTCTAGAAGATAATTCCTTAACAGATTGTATTGATTATTGTAGTCACCTATTACCTGGTGTGAAGCTTGTGTCTTAGCCCTAAATGCCTTCATCTTGGATACTCCCATGTCATACTTTCTTTGCAGTGATTCTTGTATAGCCTTAATAGGTATGTTAGGGTTTGACTGTACCTCCATCAAGATCTCCTTGGAAAGCCAATCTGAAGTGAATGCCTTCACAGATCTACTTTGAAGGCACCTATGTTGTGGGCTGTATGTTTTAACTACCCATGTTAGCTCATCTTTAAGTCTGGCAACATATAGAACCCATGGACATCTATTTGGTTTTTCTCGGGTTTGTCTACCCCCATTTTTTGACTTTTTCTCTCTGGAACATTATTAGACCCACTTGCATCTGTTGACTGAGTTCCTTTCTGCCTTGTGTTTTTTGTTTGACTTGGGCCTTCATCTGGGCTTTTCTCAAAATGTGGAATTGGGCCATTACAAACTGCTCTGACCCTGTCTTGGTCATTTCTATAAAATCCTATTTCTCTCCTAGTTTCTATGACATGCCTTTTAATAAGGGCCTTTACTTCTGCATTACTCCCAAACTGTTGACCAACATAAAATGTGCAACCTTGTTGTTCTTTTCTAAGCTTTCTAAATCCCTTCTTCCTTAGCTTCTCAATACCTCCCTCTTCTTCTGATGCGGATGTCCCAAATGAATCATTACTCAAATTGTCTTCTACATCAAAGTTGCTATATTCTACACCCTCAACTGGTTCAACAAAAAAGTTCACATTGAAATTCTTCATATCAACTTCAACCTCATCTGCCTTGATAGTGATACTAGTACACTACTTTTCTTTTATAACCTAACTCCTCTACAAGTGTATTTAGCTGATGCACACTAAACTTATTCATATTCAACAAATCAGCATAAATTACCTTACCCTTTAGATAAACCCTATGGTGATCCACAATACTAAATTCTCCCCATGGTGAATCTTTATAGAAAAGTAGTCTGGATAATGCCCTGAATAAATAAAAAACGATTATGTATAAAATATCAGAACATGGTTCAAAAATTTCATCTTTTTCAAGTTTTTAAATTGATAAAATCACAAACCGTATATAACTTCATAGTTGAATTCTTCAAATTCCTTCCTGAAAAGGGTCTTCATGCTTGAAATCTTAGTCGAAAACCCTAGTCAGTCATTGGGATGATTGAATGTTTGAAGAAGCTGATAATCAGGTGTCTGGTGACCGTCGACCATCTAATAGGCGTCAATAGATGAAATGACAAAAATACCCTCTCGTTTTTTACACGTGAGGGTGTTCTCAGTTAAAAACTAATGATCGTTAGTCCTAATATCCAAAGGTGTTACAAAATAACAAACACAAAACCCAAACCTGTTACTTTTTTTGCTTAGTACCCAAACCTGTTATTTTAAATAAACCACAGGGACTATCTATGTAATTAACTCTAATTAAACTCAATTTCATTTTCAAACTTTTACATCTTGACCGGTTCTTTTTGTTCTCTCATGCATCTACAATTCTTCATCATCTTCATTTGCTAATTGCTATATTCTTCGTTTTAGTTGACGATGAACGATTATCATAATAGTTGTTCGTCATAATCTCCATCGGTTTCTCTATTTGTGTTTATATTGCAGAAAGAGATGATAGATCCCTAATCATCGAATGGTTTTGATTATAGGTGATAGATTGATTACAACTGGGTTTGATTTTTGTTTATGGAGTTGAGTGGTAGTCCTTTCGCCTACAAATTTTGATTCGTTCAACATCTTCTTCGATTTCAGGATCATCATATTCTATTTGTTCAATCTGGGTTTTGTTAGTGTTCGATTGATTTCATCGCACCTGATGTGTTTGATTCGTTTCGAAAAACAAATGGGTGTATTATGTATCGAAAACCACACAGAAAGCCACACTTGGGGACTGATGTGTAAGAAATATCATGCATAAAATGGCCTGTATCATGCATAAAATATTATGCATTAACCTCTTGTGCAACTTGCTTCAATAGTTGTAATTCACTGTACATCCAGTTGATAAATGTAGATATATATAATGTTCTACAAGTCGTGAGCCTTTGAAATGGAAAACGAAACCGAAGATGTTAATGTTTTTATAACTATATTAAGCATATGAATATCATTGTTGACAACTTGTTTCTTAATATTTCTTTTTTGCTTTTGACCAACTTGGATTGAAAAAGATACAAACCATAAAACCAAACCGTAAGTAACCTTTTCGGTTAAGGTTTGCTTTTTATTTTAAACAGTTCAGAATTGATTTTCAGTCATCAAAAATGGTTGCTAACAGTTTTGCTTGCGGTTTGACTTAAAATCCGTCCAAACCAGACCGCAAACCTAAATACTGCCCTAGACGTCACGATACATAAAAATAATATCTCAATTTAGATAAAAATAATATATCATGAGGATATATTATTATGTCCTAGTATTTTACAAAATAAGGCAATACTACCGAATTTTATTATGATTAAGTTAAAATTAAACAAAGTTAAAAGAAAAGTTTGTTTCAAAATGTAAAAGAATGAATTTTAATGATTATTAAAATAATAGATGTCAAATAAGGTAAATAAATCTAAAGCTATTTATTAATAAGTGTTTGTTTCAAGAAATATAGTTTAAGGCTTTAAGCCTCATGAAACCCAATGCAAGTAAGGTGGCCAGGGGCCGGGGCAAGAAAAAACAAAGAACTGCGCAAAAGTAAAAGAATTTGTAGGACACTCAAGAATAGTTGTAAACAAGGGTATTCAAAAATATCCGAATTCAAAACCGAATTCGAAACCGAATTCGAAATATTTAAAAATTTAAAATTTGGATATCTGAAAATTCAGATTCAAGGATAGTGATTTTGAGAATTTTCGGATATTTCGGATATCCGAAATATCAAAAATATTTTTATAAAAATTTAAAAATATTAAATATTAAATATTAAATATTAAATAAATATTTTGGTTATTTTAGATATTTCGTATATTTTAATAAAAACTTCGGATATCCCGAAAAACTTCAATAAAAATTATTATATTTTTATAAAATTTATTAAATAATATAGTTTTTTTGGAATTCGGATAGTGAAATCCACTATCGGAAATTTTTGGATATCCGAATTTGAACACCCCTAGTCGTAAACTTAGCTCAACTTAATAGTTGTAAACTTAGGTACAATGAATCTCTCTCGCCAACAAAAGTTGGTGTTTAAGAGCATTCATAGTGGAGTTCTTAAAAATATGTGAGTGTGCTTTCTATATTATATGAAATAGTTTTGAGTGGTTGTGAGTGAATTAGAGAGAAAATGTTACTGTTCATCGGTATATTTGAGGAATCATTGTTCAATCCCTATAAAGTTTTTAATATTTTTAAAAGTGATTGTGAGTGAAGAAAAGAAAAAAGTAATAATAATGGTATAAAAAATATTATTTAATTAAAAAAAAAAATAAAAAATAATGATTTTTAATGTAGTTATATAGATAAAGATAAGTAATCCACTGTGAATCCTCTAATATATATAGAATTCCAGTAAAAAGAAAGGTATGTTCTTTAAAATAAGTGTAAATTACACGGACAGTCCCTGAGGTTTGCACATATTGCAAGTTCTGTCTCTACTTTTAAGAAATTACAGATGCAGGCCTGAACTATACAAGGAGTGCACGCTGGTAGTCCATATCACTAACAGAGGTTAAGTTTCTCTATTAAGTGATTAAAAATGTCAAAAATATCCTCTAAACATTTACCACACCCACCCACCATTTTCTCCCCCATAACTATTCCGGCAGCCCCATTGCCACCTCCGACGACTATTCCGGCAGCCCCATTGCCACCTCTGACGACTATTCTGGCAGCCCTACCGCCACCTCCAACGACAATCAGGCAACCACCACCATCATCTTCATCAGCCTACATCATCATCACACCATCTCACTCTAAGCTTTTTTCCTCCAACCACCACCATCACCTTATGAACCCCCTGAAATCATGAAATCGAACACCTTATGAACCCCCTGAAATCATCATCACAACCATCGCAGATCCCTTCGATCTGATCTAAAACTGACTGATCTGAAACCAAAAGTCTCCATTACGTGAGTTTAGTTTTTCCGACGCTAAAATTGGATTTTGTTTTGGCCATGATTTAAAACCTGCGGTGGTGGTGATAGTGACCGGTTGTGGTTGTTGTGATGAGTGGTGGTGGTTGATTTTTAAGATGGTGATGAAGATGAAGATGAATATGAAAATGAAGATAAAGATGAAGATGACGATGAAGATGAAGGGGTTAGATAGGTAGGGTGATGGTGGTGATAGCAACCGGTTGTGGTGGTTGTGACGAATGATGGTGATAGCCCCCGGTTGTGGTGGTTGTGACGAGTGGTGGTGGTTGATTTCTTAGATGGAGTTTATTCATGAAGATGAAGATGCAGATGAAGAGGAGGGGCGAGGTGGGTGGGGTGGGGGTGGGGGTGGGGTAAGTTAGGTTTTATTTAAACTTTAATATTATTATATATTTTTTAAGTTTAGGGGTGTTTTGGTAATTTCATATTGACTTAACAGAGAAACTTAACCCCTGTTAGTGACAGAAACTGCCAGCTTGCACTCCTTGTATAGTTCAGACCCGTATTTTTAATTTCTTAAAAGTAAAGATTGAACTTGCAATACGTGTAAACCCCAGGTACTATCTGTGTAATTTACACTTAAGATAACTATATATATAGTTTGTTTATATTATTTTATTCAACTCACCCTTTCTCTCTCACTGGACATCCTTTGATTGCTGCTGCACTCAGCCAGGCTATTGTAGTCTTCTTCATCTTCTAATGGCATATAATCCTCCTAACCACATCTCCCACGATATGGCTCTGCAACCACATTTCTCCGACACCGACAATCCCCCCCTCTTCCGGACCATTCTACCACCACATCACCACTCCGGAAAAGACCACCGGCTCAACAGCCTAATTCTCCGCCAACAAACAAGCTTCGTTCGTTCAATCGCCAACATCAATAATAATAATAATAATACTTCCGATTCTGCCGCTACGTCGTCGTCTCAGCATCACCACGCTGGAACCGATAATAATAATAATAATAACAATCGGTGGCTGTCGAGATCGATACAAGTGAATGGAGACGACGGGAACGATTCGATTGTGGATGCTGCTGCTGTGATGTCTTCTCATGGTTCTCCTAATTTGAACGATCGTGCTAGAAACATCGGTGCTGCTCAGGTTTCATTTTTCCCGTAGTTTTCGTTTTCCGTTCTGCATCTTCTTGCTTTCGTGTTTTATCTAATAAAAGTAAGCTTGGGCTTATGTGAACACACAAATTTGTTATAAGAACGCTTACATCTCTCTATCTGTTTCTATGTGTTTATATGTACGTATAGAAAGAGATAAAGAGAAGGAAGGACAGTAAGTATAACTATAAGATACTCTAAAAATAACTAAGACAAAATGAATGGATTCGTAGATTGTGATTTTGATTTGGAATATGTAACAGTGTTGATCCTTATCAAAAAAGGTTTTGTCCATGCTAGTTGACATCCCAAGTTACATTTTCTTAGTTATATCATTCTTAATCTATTCTAATTTGAAACTAACAGAAAAGTTAACATAACATCGTAAAATAATCATCCAAAACATTTATGGATATTTATACAATTCTTATACTTAGACATCTTTAGTGGTAGTTCCGCAATAGAGTGGCATGTCGAGCTGGTTTTCGTCATAATACAATGGCCGTGGTAAGATGGAAGGGCGTGATAAAGACAAAGGAAGCCACTGGCGGAACTTGAACCAAACTACCAAGGAGGGGTAAATTTTTTTAAAGGGGCCTAACTCTATATATATATAACTAAGTTTAGCACATGAAGAAAACTGAAAGGGGTACCACTCTCTCTCATCACAACAGATAAGAAAATTAAAAGGTTGAAGCGTTAGCTGTTGATGTGGTTTGTGAAATGGTGCAGTAATGCCACCACCCCGGTGCAGTGTTGGATGTTATGTGGCATGCGTAATGGTGCGGTAATACGAATACGCAGGTGTGGCACGATGCGGCGGATGCGACTTGGAACAAAACCATTACTAATGACCATAAAGACCAAATGTGCAATACGAACAAATTATAGTGATAATTTTTGTATTTATTTTTATACGTGCAGTTTTTATTAAATTTAGTTATACAACTTTTTCAATAAAAAGTTTGTAGAACAATTATTTTTACTAAATATTTTGGGTTAAAAGTATACCAAAAAATACTTTTTTAAGGCTATGTTTATAGCATTCTCCAATAGGCAAAAAAACCACTTTTTTATAGTGTTGTATTATCATAAAGTTATGAAGTATTTGGCCTTATCTACATTTGACTTAAATAAAATATTATTATATCTTGGATGAAAGGACAGAAAAGGCGATTTTAACGTTTTTTACCCCTTTCTCTCTAATTACTCTCTCCCAACTTTTCTTGTGAAAAATGTATGATGACTTTTGCATCTGGTGCATCATAATTCATAGATATTACATTACATTATTATTCATGACAAACCCAAGCACCCACCGAAAGTCTCCTTCCTCTAAAATAAAATCTTTAGGTCACGATTACGATACTGATAATAATGATACCATCACATTCACAGGTGGATAAAAACGCCGGAGGAGAGACTGAGGTAGGTAGCGGCTACGGTGGTGGAGGCGGAGGAGCGGTGATGAATTGGCAATATGCGAGTGAAAAAGCAGAGGTGTTGTCGCATCCGTTGTACGAGCAGCTGCTAGCGGCTCACGTTGCGTGCTTACGCATCGCCACGCCGGTGGATCAGCTCCCGAGGATCGATGCACAACTCGCGCAGTCGCACCACGTGGTTTCAAAATATTCGGCTATTGCTGGCCTTCATCATCATCATAAGGAGCTCGATCAGTTCATAGTACGTGTTTTCCTTTTCTCCGTGTTGTGATCGTGATTTTGGTATGTTTTAGTGCCGTAGTGACGTGTGCTTGATGCGTGTTAATCTGTACGTTGCTGTGGATAATTAGGTTTAGCTATGGATTATTGATGTTCGGTTTAAGACATAGATAACTGGCAAACTACTTATAAAAAGGAAAAGGAGATACAAGCCTTGATTATTCCCTCAAACTATGTGGAATTTTTAGTTTAGGGATAATAGAACATAGGAAAGTAAAAATTAACCTCGAATTATCTAGGATTACAAGATATCAGCCAGTAGCTTACATATAATCAGCACTAATCAGCCTTCAGTCAGTTCTAGAATCTACTTATAATCACAACACGCGGTCCTCAGGCCGGACCGGTGGTATCATATGCTACTAGTTTGTTACAAACTTAGTTGATATGAGGCCTCCTTACAGCTTTAGTGACGATATTTGCTAAATGATCTTTTAAGTTGAAGAAGCTAGTCTGAATGCACTACTGTTCAGTCTTCTGTATGATGAAGTAACAATCTCTCTCTCTTTCTCTCCCTCTCTCTCTCTCTCTCTCTCTATATATATATATATATATATATATATATATATATATATATATATATATATGTTTTGTGCTTTCATTTCCTAATGCTTGTTGGCTGATCGTTGCTATGAAACTTGATAACTGTTGGTGAAAGTTATTCATCACTTGCTTAGAAATCTCATCATATTCAATATTCTAGACATCTAGTAGTAAACAAAAACAACGTTAGTAAATAGTCAACACATATAGCTCATAAATATTTTTAGTGTTACTCAAAAAGGTAACTTATACTTTTAAACAAGATACCAACTTGTTGGTTTAATTCCAAAATATAAAAGTCAAACTTCCAAAGGAAAACTTCCGAAGCACAAAAAAACTTCCGAAGTATAAGTTTCTTCCGAAGCATATAAGTTTCTTCCGAAGCATATGAGTTTCTTCAGAAGTATACAGTATTGATCCAAAATATAAATGTTGAATCTGTCAATATTGTTGACATGTTAGTCATTGTTGTACATGTTGAAAGTGTGAGGATAGTTAATGTAAGATGGTAGTTAGATTGTAACAACCATTTGAGTTACATAGTTAATCAGTATAAATGTAGGATTGGTGGGATTAGTAGGTATCACCATACAGAATCAATTATACAAGTGAAATTGAAAGTAGTTTCGATTTGCATTCGTTTTTCGATCCATTTTGCTCGTCATTAATTGGTATCAGAGCACAGTGAATCGAATCGAATCGATCTCTCACAGTTCGAAGGATTGAAGTGTGAGAAAGTTGATTCAAATTCAAGAAAACTAAGTTCTTGGTTGATCGATTCGAAGGATTGAATCGAAGAACGCCTACGCTCCAAAGGACTGGATTCAGACAAGAAGTTTGGAACTCCTTATTGAAGGAAGAAGACGAAGATGGTGAATCCGGAGAAATCCAGTTCATCGAGAAACAACAATCAAATAGTCACCGTTAAAGAAGCCACAATTCCCCTGTAATGTCCAACCCTCACGACAACAAATTACTCAATTTGGGCGATCAAGTTAAAGGCCATTTTCAAAGTTCATGGTTTTGGGAGGTAATTGAACCTGCCCCCGAAACAAAGGTAGATCCAAGAAAGAACAATCAAGCAATTGCTTACCTGTACCAAGCAATGCCTGTAAGTTGCAAGCATGAAAACATCCAAAGAAGTGTGGGACACAATGAAAACAAGATTTGTGGGCATTGACAGGGTTAAAAAGGCTAGAATGGCTTCCTTGAGGAATGAGTTTGAGAGACTCATCATGAAAGATGAAGAAAGTATAGATGATTTTGGTGGTAAGCTGAGTGCAATCGCAACAAAGGCAACACAGTTGGGAGAACCTTTTCAAGAAGCAGCCCTGGTCAAGAAACTGATGAGCTCAGTACCGGATAGGTACATCCAGATAGTCGCAACGATTGAGCAATTTCTAGACCTAGATGCTATGGGGCTTGCTGAGGCGATTGGGAGGTTAAAAGCATTTGAAGAAAGAACAAATGGCAGAGTAAAAGCCTCTCGTGAGAAAGATGATCAACTCCTATTGTCTTACTCAGAATGACAATCAAGACAAAAGGAATCTGAGCACAAAACTAGGCTCAAAGGAAACAAAAAAAAGAATGGTGGAAGATCAAGCAGAGGAAGAGGCAGGTCAAGTAAGCCAAGGAATTCCGGCTTTGATCAAAGTAGAACAGACATCAAAGGTGAGAAGAAACCCAAAGACAAGTCCAAGATTAAGTGCTTTAAGTGTGATCAGCTAGGGCATTATGCCTCTGAGTGCCCACAGAAGAACTCAGTTCAAGAAGCCAACCTGAGCCAGGCCTATGATGATGAACCAACCCTTTTGATGGCAGCAGCTGACATGAACCGGAAGGAACTGGTATATTTGAATGAATCCAAAGTTTTACCCTCAAGGTACTCCAAAGAACCAGCAAGTGATGACACTTGGTATCTAGATAACGGGGCATCAAATCACATGACAGGTAACATTCTTGCTTTTTCATCTATAAACAAGAATGTCGGAGGGAATGTAAAATTTGGAGATGGGTCAACTGTGATAATAGAGGGGAGGGGTTCCATCATCTTGGCATGTAAAAATGGGGAACAAAGATTGTTAACTGATGTATATTACATCCTTATGCTTAAGAGCAATATCTTAAGTCTAGGACAAGCCATAGAGGTGGGGTGTGAAATAAGAATGAAAGGTGAATTCTTATGGATGTATGAGAAGAGTGGTAATCTGTTAATGAAAGTAGAAAGATCCCCAAATAGACTATACATAATTCAACTAAAAATTGGATCACCATTGTGCTTTCAAGTAAAACTGAACGAGGAAGTGTGGAAGTGGCATGGGAGGCTCGGCCACATCAGTTTTGACACAATGAAATCCATGGAAACAAGAGAAGTTGTTAAAGGATTACCTGTGTATGACAAACCTGTCAAACTATGTGAAGCGTGGCAGCCAAGCACACAAGAACATTTTTTCCTGCACATGCAGAGTATAAGTCAGAGCTCCCTCTAGACCTGATTAGTGTGGACTTATGTGGACCCATCACACCAGAAACACAAGCAGGAAACAAGTACTTTATGTTGATAGTAGATGACTGCACCAGGTATACGTGGGTATACATGCTAAGATCAAAAGGTAGGGCATTTGAAATGTTCAAAAGGTTCAAGAAACTAGTAGAGAATGAATTCGGTCTCAAGTTCAAGTGTATGAGGACGGATCGAGGAGGGGAGTTTACTTCTAGTGAATTCAATCAATTTTGTGATGATCAAGGCATCAAAAGACAGTTAACCGCCCCATACACACCTCAACATAATAGGATGGTTGAGAGAAGAAACCGAACTGTGCTAAACATGACTAGAAGTCTGCTGAAAGCCATGCAAATGCCACAAAATCTATGGGCAGAAGCTGTAAGACATTTAGTCTACTTGTTAAATAGAATGCCCCGCCAAACCTCTAAAAGGGAAGACCTCGTATGAAGGATTGAAGGGGAGGAAGCGTAGTGTTAAACATCTTAGGGTGTTTGGTTGTATTGCTCATGTTAAATTGGTGCAACCTAATCTTCCGAAACTTGAAGATAGAAGTGTTCCTATGGTATACTTGGTCCAGAAGAAGGCACAAAGGGTGAAAGGTTTTATAATCCACTCACAAATAAGCTGGTGATAGCCAGAGATACAGAGTTTGAAGAATCTCAGAAATGGGATTGGTCAAAGTATGAACCTGAAGGCAAAGATGACAAGCCTTGTTGGTTTGAGTTTGATGTTGAAAGTGAAGGGTGTATTCACATACTCAGAATTTTGATCAAGTGGATATTGAGGGGAAACCCAATGAAAGCTTGCGATCAGAGGAACATGAACCCATCAGTAATAGCAATCAAGGCTCAGATACAAATTCAAACTCAGAACAACAAACCACTCTGAGAAGGTCAGGAAGACAAGTAGTAAGACCAGCTAGATTCAATGACTTTGTACTACCTGAGTCTTTTGAAGCAAGTTCTAGTAGACAAGAAGAGTTCAGTGAGGACTTGTTGATGGTAAATGAAGCCTCATTGTTGAAGTTTGAAGAGGCTGTGACTATTGAAGCTTGGAGAGTTGCAATGGATGAAGAGGTAAATGCCATTGAAAGAAACAACACCTGGACTCTAGTTGATGTACCAGCTGGTGTAAAACCAATTGGGTTGAAATGGCTATATAAAGTGAAGAAAGATACAGCTGGAACTAGACATAAAGCCAGGTTAGTTGCAAAAGGTTATGTGCAACAACATGGCATTGACTTTGAGGAAGTGTTTGCTCCTGTGGCAAGAATGGAGACTATCAGATTAATACTGGCCATGTCAGCAAAATTGGGATGGTATGTACATCATTTGGATGTCAAGGCAACATTTCTAAATGGAGTGTTGAAGGAAGATGTTTATGTAGTCCAACCACAAGGTTATGAGGTAAAAGGAGCTGAAAAGAAAGTTTATAAACTAAAGAAGGCTCTCTATGGTTTCAAACAGGCATCAAGAACTTGGAACAGGTGCTCAGATGAAGTAATGAAAGGGTTAAGCTTTGTTAGATGTCAAAGAGAAGCAGCAGTGTATTTGAGATCATGTTCAAATGGGAAAATTGTGGTTGGGGCTATGTAGATGACATGATAGTGGCTGGTAGTAACTTCAAAAAAGTTGAAAAATTCAAACAAGAAATGAAAGCTAAGTTTGAAATGACTGATCTTGGTTTACTCAGTTATTATTTGGGAATTGAAGTGAGTCAAAGAAAGGAAGGCATTTTTGTGAAACAAACTAAATATGCTCGGAAGATTTTGAGTGTAGCTGGAATGGAAGAGTGCAATGAAAGCTAAGATCCCAATGGAACCAGGGTTGAAACTGGGATCTTTAAACTCTGCAGTAGAAGCTGATGTGACTGAGTATAGAAAATTAATTGGGTCACTCAGGTATCTCACACATACAAGACCTTATATGATGTATGCTGTTGGATATTTGAGTAGATTTATGCAGACTCCAAAGTTAGAACATATGAAAGCAGTTAAACATGTCCTGAGATATGTCAAAGGCACAATGCACTATGGTATTAGTTACATCAGAGTCACTGGTGGTGGATTGATCGGATATAGTGACAACAATTATGCTGTTGGAGATGGTGATGGAAAATGTACATCAGGGAATGTTTTCTATTACAATGACAGTCCTATATCCTAGAGTTCGCAGAAGCAGCAGACAGTTGCACTATCTAGTTGTGAGGCTGAGTTCATGGCAGCCACAACTGCAGCTTGTCAGGCTATTTGGTTACAAGGTCTAATAAATGAAATAATGGGTCAAGTGCAAGAAACAGTTGTGTTAAAAGTGGATAACAGATCAGTTTTGGCATTGATGAAGGATCCTGCGTTTCATGGGAGGTCAAAGCACATTGAGCCCAAGTACTATTTCATTAGAGATTGCATTGAGTAGAACAAGATTCAAGTGGAATTTGTTTGTGGAAACCTTCAAAAGGGTGATATATTTAAAAAGCCGCTACCAAGAATGAAATTTGCTGAGATGAGAAGCTTGATTGGCGTGGAGGATTTGACTGCGAGGTTTTGGAATTAAGAGGGGAGATTGTTGGTTTAATTCCAAAATATAAAAGTCAAACTTCCGAAGGAAAACTTCCGAAGCACAAAAAAACTTTCGAAGTATAAGTTTCTTCCGAAGCATATGAGTTTCTTCCAAAGTATATAGTATTGATCCAAAATATAAATGTTGAATCTGTCAATATTATTGACATGTAAGGGTCATTTTTGTACATATTGAAAGTGTGAGGATAGTTATTGTAAGATGGTAGTTGAGATTGTAACAACCATTTGAGTTGCATAGTTAATCAGTATAAATGTAGGATTGGTGGGATTAGTAGGTACCACCATACAGAATCAATAATACAAGTGAATTTGAACGTAGTTTCGATTTGCATTCGTTTTTCGATCCATTTTGCTCGTCATTGCAACTATCATCTTCTATCCTAACAACATCACATCCATTTCAGCTCAATGTTTCATGAAAATATTTCAACAACAAATCATTAGAGACTTCCAGTTCGTATCTCACAAATCATGTGGACGAAATTTTGTTCACTCTAATCATAATCATTGAAAAACAAAAGATCCGAATGATCACTGTGATCTATGTTTATACAAAGTGAAATTGCGTAAGAACCTTTATAGACTTAAATGTTCTCCATTCTTGTTATGAAGTGGAAATGTGGAATGCTGTGAATTTACAGTCTTAATTGTAACACTGGTCGAAGATGTTTTAAATAGCAAAGTCATCTTTGTCTACGTCTTATTCTTGTACAACATTCTGCAGTAAAGCATTAAAGCTAGCTCGTGGACTCTCGATGAAAATATGAATTCTACATTCCAGTCATCTCCAATTACTTTGGATGCTTTTTTTGCCATCTCATCTGATACTCACACACACATATCTGCTGATCACATTCTATTGTTAGGCATGCTAAACTTTGTTTAGATGCTTTGAATCCTAGTTTAGATGGGATATGCATTTTGAAGTTGATTATCTGAGTGCTGGAGTATTAAAGGTTGGTTGGGAAACTCAGTTATCTCACTATCACACGTCCCAACATTTCCTTTGTTGTATGTGTGGCTAGTTATAATCATCGGAATACAATGATACTCATCCTTAGGTACCTAAAAGGAGCGCCAGGACAATGTCTGTTATATGAAGATAGAGGAAATATAGAGATCATTAGGTACTCAAATGCTAATCGGACAACTCCACCTTCTACTTCAGGATATTGCATGGGAATCTAATATCATGGAAAACTGAAAATCAAGATGTTGTAATAAGATCTAGAGCAGAAGGGAATATTTAAGCCATGGCACTGGTCACCTGCGAACTTATTTGATAAAAACAATCACTTTAGGATTTAAGGCATGAAACTACGAGTCCAATGAAGTTTGATCAATGACAATGAAGCAACACTACACATAACCTCAATTCCGTTGTTTCGTATAACTAGGATATTTTATTAGCTCCCCTTGTTTCATAACAAACTTAATATTAGGGTCCATAGGAGTTTCTCACCGATTTACATTCTAAACTCCAAAATGCCCATGCCTTCCAATGTATCGAGTCTTTTCTTTGAGAATTGGCAATGTATGTGCTTGATTGGACTACCTGATGCGTAGAAAGTATTTCATCTTTCCCATGTCTTCACACCCAAATATTTGAAGAGATGCTTTTTGAAAATTTTGATTTGAGATGTATAATATTGGTGTTTGCTAGCACCTTCAAAAAATGACAAGCCATTCTCCATGCAAATACATCAGTGTTTATGTCCACCGTTCACGTAATGGTTTGTGTGGTAGGAGTCATTGATAATAATAATGCTAATGATTTATTGATCATTCCAGAGAAAGTACTTTTTTTTGTTAACATGACCCTCTGCTTCACCGTTGCAATGCAGACACATTATGTGCTGTTGCTTTGTTCTTTCAAAGAACAATTGCAACAACATGTTCGGGTTCATGCAATGGAAGCAGTTATGGCCTGCTGGGAGATTGAGCAGTCCTTACAAAGCTTAACAGGTGATGCATCCAAAATTATTTCTAACAATTTTTCATGCTCGAGTTGAAATATTTTCTTCTAAATAGTAATATTGAGTCAAACTTAAATCAACCTTTGACCGAAGCTGTAATTAGATGAAGCCTAAACTTTACTGGGAACAGGAATATCACCTGGAGAAGGGACAGGTGCAACGATGTCTGACGATGATGAGGATCAAGTAGACAGTGATGTCAATTTGTTTGATGGAAGTCTGGACGGACAAGACAGCATGGGATTTGGCCCACTTGTCCCAACAGAGAGCGAGAGATCACTGATGGAGCGTGTAAGGCAAGAACTAAAGCATGAACTCAAACAGGTGAAACTTGAAATCGCTTTGATATCTTTCCAAATCACCTGTTAAGACTGTTTGTTGATTGTAATCCTGAATTATAGACCATAAATAAAAAGGGTTACATGAATCAGAAAGATTATCTAAAGCTGAAATGGATTGAATGGTCTAAAGATAACTGAAGCGTATATTCTTAATAGATAAAACCTCCTCAATCATATATTTCTAATAGTTATATTATTGTTGAATTACTAATATTTTCAATCAATTTGAAAATTGTAATCGAGGGAAAAATAACCTTGGACAAAAGGTGTTTGGTCTGTTTTGACATGTTATCCAACTCGCCCGACCCACCTATTATGCCACCCTTTATGAATTTGAGAAAGTTGTTCTTTCATTGGTTTTGTGTTAAGAGTGTATATGTTCTACACATGTACACAGACACAAATTTATTATAATCCACTTATCATGCAACCATGTTCATGTTCTTTGCGACAAACTTTTGACAATATATCATATGAATTTGGCATCAGTTTAAATCCCTAATTTTGTTTTGTTTCTTTTATATTATTTTGGTTCTATCATTTGGTGTTAGGGCTACAAAGAGAAAATTGTTGACATACGAGAGGAGATATTACGCAAGAGGAGGGCAGGGAAACTGCCTGGTGATACCACCTCTGTTCTAAAATCTTGGTGGCAATCACATGCCAAATGGCCATACCCTACTGTAAGTTTGCTTCCTACAACTCTTATAATTTTCATTCGAAGTCATGTGCACATATTCTCTGCTGCTTGATATGTTATGGGTATGCACATTCACATATAAATATATAATATCATGATGAAATGTGTTGAAACTGGTCTCTTAAGTTTTTTAGTCGTTTTATCATGCAGGAAGAAGATAAGGCACGGTTGGTTCAGGAAACTGGCCTACAGTTAAAGCAGATAAACAATTGGTTTATCAATCAGAGGAAGCGCAACTGGCACAGCAATTCTTCCTCTTCCACAGTCGTGAAGAGCAAACGCAAAAGGTAATTTATTAAATGCAGCCTCACTCGGTGAAACTTACTTTTACTTCAAATAACACCGTTGTTTTCAAGTCACAGAATCTGTTTCAATTACCATATTTCCATGCTGAAGTAAGCTATTTGTTTGTAGATGCTAATGTGCAAGGTGACAATTTCGATTCAAAAGATTAGGTTATGTTTTATCTCTAACGGGTCACCTAAAATAAAAAAAAGTTAGCTCATCCAAGTTTTATTTTTAGTTCACAATACTGATGATATCATTCATTGAAAAAGCAGGTGAAAGAATATGATTATTTGACTTACTAGTTACATATAAAAGCCGTTCAAGAAAATACAAAATACATATAAAAAATTGTTAGGTAACCAAACCAAAGAGTACCCACTTTATCATACCTAAACCGTCCATTTTACCACCACTACTAAATTGCATATCATGAATATTGTTAATAGGTAGCATTTTTATTCATTCACAGTTTTATTTGTAGTCAAACCTTTTATTTTTCATTGTACATGGAAGATATTAATTCTTCCTAGCTTTTCTTATATATTAATTTGTCGAAGGGATACCGACCAACCTTAATCATAATAAGAAGCAATGCAGGTGAACCTGAGGGTGACCGTATGATGTAAACTTCCAAAGTGATCTCCAGGAATGCGAACATATGTAACAAAAATCAACTGGTTATGTTTATACTCAAGTGGTATAGAGTCTAACATTCAAGAACAAGCTGAAAATGGAGAGTTCCAAAGATTGTGTTTATTTATACCGTGTTTAGGATACCTGCATTTGCATTGTGACATATTTTCGGTTTTGTCAGTTATATAGTATGAAACTATGAACACAGCAGGTGGGTTAACGGTTACAGGGGTGCATATCTAAATAAGTGTAGTTTCGTTTTAGCAGTTAGTACAATACCTTCTTGTGGATACAAATACATATGCATTGTTTGTATTGTATACGGTTATCTAAACTGCTACAAATACATTGAAACACTGTTTATCAAGAGATTTATGTTTATATAATAGTCGTGGGGACAATTGACACCGTATGAACCAGATGGTCTCTTGAGACTAGTCCGTTGGGATCACAGGGTGCCATGGGACTAGAATGTAGGTTACCTTTATTTAACGTTGCATTACACCATCCGCAATAGAAAGGTCTGAAGACCAAGGTTACGGATCATAACCATAATTTTATGGTCTGTAACATTGAGGCGGTTGGGAATATGCCAACAACAAAGGTTATGGATCGTAACCCCTTGATCTTACGGTCTGTAATGATATTGGAAGAGCCGTATAAATAAAAAAAGCTCATTCATTCAAGAAAATTTGTTTAGAATATGAAACGTATTTTAAATGCTCTGTTGAGTGTTGAAACCGACTAAACGGGGCTTGTTAAATCAAAGAGTCTTCCTAACGAAAGGCTGGTGAACAATCAGATAAAGGTTCTCTCTTATAATAGGATTGAGGATTGGGTGAGAAACCTTACAACGATATGGGTGAGATAACCTTGGGGATAAGGACCCTAAGGGGTTAGGTTTTAGACCCAATACTTTAAAATATTAACACCCAACTTATATAAAGTAGGATAATCTTAATAGGTTATGTGATCATACGAATGGAGAAAGGTATAGGATGGTTAAGTGAACATACTTTTCGGGTGACTATTACATACCTATAGAAGTAGATGTGTTTTATGTGAATGTGTGCATATGATATGAAATGATAAATCATAAGAAAATGTGAATAAATGTGATTATGTAAGGGTATATTACAAGCATTTAAATGATTGTATGTGTAAGAAGTATAGAACTCAAACGAGAGTTTCCTGGTTCAATACAAGATCTCATGTGAGATTCACAATCAGTTGCGTGTGAGATTCAAATGAGAATTTTTTTATCCAACACTTGGTCACAAGTGAGTTCCATGGTGGGTGTAAGTGTTTGGCTCTAATGAGAGTTTCGTGACCTAATGCTGAATTATATGTCTTAGCTGATGCCATGTCAATATAAGGTTATGTAATATGTAGATAAAATGCACACTTACTTAGCGAAAGCTAATTAGTGTTATGCATATACTTCGAGTGACAAAAATAAGCAAGACAAAGAATACAACTGATAATAAGTGGACATCAGTGGGAATGAATCAACTAATGGATAAAGTGAAGACCTGAATTAGTAGTGAGACTAAGCAACTGATCAGAGCTATGACTCATAGAAGGAGATCAATTAGTGAGACTAAGTAACTGATCAGAGCTATGATTCATAGAAGGAGATCAATTGCAAACTTTGTTGTTTCCACAAGACTTTTATATAGATCGGAAGTGTCAAGACTAGCCGAATCACTCTGTTAACCAAATAATATGTCTCAAGTTTTTTAGTTTCCACAATACTTTTATATAGATCGGAAATAGTCGATACACCTCTTAGCTTGATAATCTCTGTCTTTTCAACATTTAAATCTCCAATTGATAATCCTCTCCTGTTCTATAAAATCTTCAGGATAATACTTATCAACAAGAAAACAAATCTAACCAACATCAATCTATTTTGATACTAAAGTTGAAGTAAGAGGAAACAACTCCATTGCAAGCTCGTTAAATCTATAATTTAACTCATATAACTACTTATCTAATGTGGATGTAAATAGATCTACTCGGTAATAATGTTCATATGTAACATGAAGATCTTTTTTACGAGACCAATACCAAGTAGATGTATATGGAGCGTTCATATCCGGTATTTCAATTTAATGTTTTTCATAGAAAAAAGTAACTTGACCCACGAAAGAATCCCATCCATTGTTTCTGAAATCATCTAAAATATTCTTTGTTAATGAAACTAACTCTATGACATTCAAAATATTTTGGGATTTCTTTTGTAAAGATTGAGAAAGTGTGATAGTCCTTCCCATTATTTCCTTTATCAAGTGAAGAATAAAAAACAAACTCAAATGATTGCATGTGACTGTAAGCTACATCAGCATCTCCACGTTGAGAAAAAGTGGTATGAGATAAGTCTTCGTATATTCCTTGAAGAACAACATGCATGACGGCAAATATCTTAACTAAACTGCCAACAGAGTTAAAATGAGATCCTAAACGTGTATCACCGGGTTTTTCTTAAAGTCCCAACTTGATTTTATCCTCTTCCCGAGTTGCTTTCACCCAATTCCAATAAATTCTTAACCTCCCCTTCCTTTTCCTTTTGTAACTCATCATGAGTAAGAAGCCCAAACCACATAAATAATAGAAACTAAGTTTGTAAAAAACTGATGTATTGGAATAACTTCCCTTGAAGCACAAACCAAGACAAGTTGTAACCTGTGAGCAAAAAACAAAACCGTAATATGCATTAAATCATTTAGTAAAATTGAAGAAAAGAATAGAGAAATAAATAAGTAATTAACCTATGAGAAAAGTAGTGAACATAATATGCATTGGACAATTCTTAAGAACAAGTGCTTGTAATCCATTCCATTCCCCTCTCAAATTGCTAGCACCATTATAACCTTGACCATGGATTTTACTAACATCAAACTGATACTGCAAAAGTTGTGTCCACATACTTGTTTTCAAGGTTGATGATAAAGTATCCCTAACATGAACCATGTCTAAGAACCTTTTTCGTATGATCCCTTCTGCAACAACAAATCTCAAAGCTATGGCCATTTGCTCTTTTTTCGACTCATCTCGTGACTCGTCAACCATGACACAAAAGTATGAATCCCACACTTCATTACGAATATGCTTTCGCATTTTATTTGCAATAATACTAAGAATTTCTTTTTGAATATCTCTAGAAGTATACTTTGAATTATAGAGAGGGTTCCCTAATATAACCTTTGCAACCTCGTCATTATAAAAAGCTAAAAGTTGTAGTGATTTAAGAAAATTACCACGATTCTTTGAAAGAGAAGATTCATCACGCCCTCATAAAGCAAAAGCTTGGAATGTCAACCACTTCACTACATCAACTAAAGCTTTCAATCATAAACGGTTCTTCAATATTTGATCTTCACTTTGTTTCGCAAAGCCATTCCCAATGTGCGTTGCTTGGTTCAACAAATTTTCACTGTATGCCACAACATCTCCATGTTGAGAAGAATCAATATGGTTCAAGTATGCATAGTTTTTTCCATCATCAACTTTTTTCCAATTGTCAAATCATTTAACTGTAAATGCATCGTAACCATTGCATACATTTGGTTTATCATTAAACAAATAACAAAAAAGGAAATATGAAGCATTTGTTTTTGGAGAATACTCTTACCAACTAGGGAAAATCTTGAACCAAGAATATTGGAATCTACGATTCTTTCAATCTTTAGGATACTCTTTAAGATGAACTTGAAAAGGTTGCAAAGTCAAATAAGCTCGTCTTACTTCTTCTCTACAACTAACCGAATAATCCCACATTTGCCTTCGTTTAGCCGGATCTCTTTCTAGATTATTAAGATCCACTTCATTAGCATTTGATAAGAGAACTTCAGAAGCATGATGCTCTTGTTGATTTTCATGTTTTTTCGACTCACTAGTTGAGGTTTTTTGACGTTTCTCATGATCTGCATCATCAATTTCTTCACCAACAACCTTTCTTTTGAAAAAAATAATCAATAGTTTTTCCTTTTCCCATGATATATCAATCTAAATTCAATAAAACATCAACAATTAATCATACATTCGATTGTCCAAAATCCCTAAAATCAAACTTTAATCATTCATAAATTAAGAACTATAACAATAAAAAACCCCTAAATCCCAAAATCCCAATTACATTCAATCAATTTTAATTTCTAACAAAATTTGAACAATTAAAACTTGAATAATAAATAAATCGACCTTATGCTCGTAGGCGTGTGTGGGCAGTGGGTTGTCGCATAGGAGTAGCAGTGCAGCAGCCTTCGGGTCGCATAGCAGTAGCACCATAGACCAAAAATGGCAAACCACAGACCAAGAAGAGCTGAAGATCGAAGGGGCAGGGATGCAAGTCATGCAGCGTAAGGGTAGCAGGGTCGTAGACTCGCAGTTGGGCAGGCAACGCAGCATGGATCGAAGGGGCTGTTGGCTGTTGTGGTCTTGTGGAGGTCACTGGTCTCTCAATTCATAAACAAAGCTAATAGGTTGGGCTATTGCAGCGCACAGGTCACCTATGTGTCCATTGCATTCAGCCATCCAAATTCTCAGATTATCTCATAATTGGTTCTCGAACTCCAGTTCAAGGCTTCAAGCGGACATCGCCATCAACATTCAACTGGTCACATCGCAGCGCACACTATCGCACCCTCGCATGTAATGACTATATATCAAAAAATAAAATCCCATAAAGAGCAATTTTAGAGATATTCTATTTTTTATTATGTAATTCCGATGTCCATTGAAGTATTTTTATTATCTTATTTTAGTATTTAACTTGGTTTTATCCTTTTAGTGTATGACTTGACCCAACCTAAATCGTACCGAAAGAACTTATTCTTTTGTTATAGTTATGGACCTCAAAAAGTTTTTTTTGAACCGATTAAAAAGTTTTATGGGTCCGCTGCTATATGTGATGTACTTGTTTATTTATAATTCAGTTAATGTTTAGTTGAGAAACGGATTTGTGTGATTTGTAGGTACTTAGTAAAAGTAGTTACAAATGGTGAATATATGAGATAACATACATTTATGCTTGAATTTATTCTTAGTTAAGAATGGATTTGTGTAATTTATAGGTTTTAAGTAAAAATAGTTAAAGATGGTTAATTTTTTAGATAACCTATAATTTATGCTTAGTTGAGAAATAGATTTGTTTAATTTATAGGTTTCAACTAAAAGTAGTTAAAGATGGTGAATTTATGAAATAACCTACCATTTATGCATGAATTTATGCTTAGTTAAGGATCTGGGTCATTTGGTTATATGTATATCATAATTACAGTTTATGTAGTCATATGACTTTGAATGTGTAAGTATGTAACATTGTTGATAGTATTAACAAGGTTTACTTTGAATAATATTGATATGTTTTAAGTTTGGTAACTTAGAATAACTTTAATATGCTTGCTATGTAAGTATGTAACATTGTTGATTGTTGATATTTAAGTTTTTGTGAATCTTTTAAACGAATTGTGTGAATCTTTATTAAGTATTATGCTTGCTTGATTGGTTAAAAATGGTTCGGATGCTATTTAGATGTGTTATTTTGTTAAGAGTGTTTAATAATTAAGTGTTAGTTTAAGTGCTTCACTAATTGGTTGAAAATTATATAGTAATTAGGTGTTAATATAAGTGAAACTTTCTTATTAATTTGGTGTTAATTTAAGTGAAACTTGCTTGATAAGTTGGATTGTATTTTTGTGTTGTATATCTTATAAATTTTCAAGAATGATATCACTGTGGATTGTGTTAGTATTTCTCACGGCTGATGTCATAAGCCATGAGGGTGATGGTGGATCCACCACTCCCTCCACTTGGCGGGCCCAAAAGTCTCGAGTTGGTTGGTAAGTGTTATTATAATTTATTTGTTTACTATGTTTTTCATTATTATTAATATATATTTTAACTAATGGTTTTTTATTATAATTACAGCTACCCCTTCCCGAAGAACAGGAGGGAAGGTGAAGAATAAAAAAGCTACAACAGGAGCTACCAAAAAAACAAGGCCTTTGTCTCTCCCTTTTGATAGTGTCGCCGCATATACCCATTCGGTGAACTTAATGATATGTTTTTTTGTGAGGTGGGGATATGCATGGAGGCCAATTAACCTTTTAACTTAAGTTATTAGGATAATCTTTTTGATGCTTTAAAGAATGCATTGGAAGAGCATATGAGGTAACTTTTTTATGTTCTATGTTTGTTATTCGTTTATTTACTTAACGATCTTCTTTTAGTTTATTTTAATTGTAGCAAAGCTTTGATTATAATGAGATTTTGAACATGCTAAGTTGCAGGTCGGCATTCGTTTGATCTTTCTCAAGTGATTCAGAGATCGGAAGTGCTTGGCAAAACATCACATTATACATGTTGGAGGATATGATATTGTAAAACTAGCAAGGGTCAACCCTCCAAAGGGTATGAATAATAAAAACTAAAGAAAAACCATTAAACTTTTTATGAGTGATGACCATGGAAACACGTGAACATCAAACAAAGCAAATTGTCAACAACAAAAATACATTAACCTTAGGGGGGCACTTCATATAGTAGTTTTTGTTACAAGAAGCTAATGCTTTAAATATATGTGTGTATTATATATAAGTATTTATTTAATGTATAATATAGTTTTTAATGTTAAATAGAATAAGAGCAGACTTAAGACATTTCACGATGCTCATACCTGTAAAGATGAGACCTTTCGCGAGCTAGCCAAGCTACAGTATATAAGTATTTATACAAAGTATAATTTTGAAAATATACATACATACATATATATATATATATATATATATATATATATATATATATATATGTATGTATGTATGTATGTATGTATGTATGTATGTATGTATGTATGTGTTGATTTTTTTTTGTTAACTATAAAACCAGTTAAAAGGACGGTTCTTTTGGTAGGATAAATGTAGGATTTAATCCTATTTAACATAGATCTTTTCACCCATTCTGGTTGGAGCAGTAAATGTTTTGTCATCATTTCCATTTCTTTCTGCACATATACTTTTTCATTTGGCGTAATGTATGCATGTGAATTCAAGCTTCATTCAAAATACATCAACGACATCTAAGGGAATTTTATGTTCTATAATGAAATAGTCAAAATTTAATAAACTAAAAAATAAAACAAATACAAGGAGCATGAAACATTTTGATATGTGAATAAATATACATGTTAATAATACTATTTTTACCCATATTAAGTGTTTTTTGTTACAAATTCATCTTTATCTATACATAATTATGATTAATTTGGATTTTGTAGTTTGCATGGTTGCTTGATGATTTCAAAAGAAAAAGGCAAGAAATGCATGAAGATTTTGGAAGATTAGAGGCTGTTATGGTCATTACTGACTCTATCAGTACCATAACATGCATCAGGTCCCTTTTTCCTACGCATTATGGTCATGACTGATTTCGTCATGGCCATAACACGCATCAGGCTCCCTTTTAAGCCCCTCTTCTTCTTCATTTTAGGGGAGACAAAATTTGGAGTAGAAACCCTAGTTTTTCTCCATTCTTGTGGTAACTTTGAAGGAGTTCTTTCAAGAGTTCAAGCTAGGTTGAAGATCAAGCATTTTAAAGGAAGATTCAACTCCACACAACCTACCTCTACTCATATTTGGTTTGAAAATCTCTAAATCTATTATGTTTTTTTTCCATTGTTATGAGCTTGGTTGTGGTTTTTGTAAACCTCATGGGTTATACACTTTTTATCACATAGATTAGATGAAGCTTAGCATACTTTGATATTTTACATGTAACTTTTGGTGATGATTAGGTCAATGTTTATTACAAGGCTATGAATGTTCTTCGATGATTGTGTATGCTTGTTGAAATTGATGAAATAATGAATCTTGTGGGTCTTATAATCATATATTATTGCAAAACTTTGTGTTTTAGAACATCTATTAATGAAATGCATACATTAGTGTGTGGTTTATGGAATTTGACTAGGCATGGTAAATGATGGTTGAAAATTTAGTCAAGTTGAACAAGTGTGCATCCAAACACTTATGTTTGTTAAAACCATTGTGTTCGTTATGATAATCTCTTAACATCATGTACGTGCAACCATATTTTAACACCTGGAAATTTACAAAAAAAAAAAAGAATAGAAAAGAAAAGAAAAGAGGAGTATAAAGAAAGAAAGGTGAAATAACCCAAGTTAAGGGGCTAAAGTTGTGCAAGAGGCAAACTTTATTATAATTATGTTTAAAAAGTGGGCATGGCCTCCCACACCTCTGCTCACCAACTGCTTCGACCGCAGAAAGATAAAAATAGAGTTTCCATCGATTTTCTAGAGAGAAGAAGAAGAAGATCGTCTTGTAGGTTAGATTTTTGTGTGTTTGTTCGGTTTCAACTGAATTTTCAGCTTGTGGATCGAGTCTTATGTGTTCCTCTGTGTTCGTTTGGGTGTTTTTGGTGTGTTTAGGTGTTTGAACTCTAAGTGCTCTCGAGTTTGGAGGAGTTTTACTCGAAGGCTGCTGTAGGTGAGTTTTAGATCCCCGGTTTTTCTGTTTTAAACCTGTTTTGGGGCTGAAATGCATATAAATTATTATTTTTGCAACTTCCAATATGTTGAAACCATATGTGCTACCCTTGTTTTTAGTGGATGTGTGTATTTGTGAATGTTTGACTGAATCATGAGATGGTATGCTTGTTCTATATGCTTAATATGCTAGATTTGGGCTAAGAATACATTAGTATGATGATTGGGAACTGAAATTAGTATAAGTTAAAACTGGCATAGTACCCATGCTCCCAAACTGCCCATGCGCCCAAGTACCCATGCGCCTGCATAGTACTCATACGCCTAAGTGTTTTCCATACGCCCAAACATCCCATGCGCCTAAGTTTTTGCCCATGTGCCCAAGTACCCATGCGCCTGCATAGTACTCATGTGCCTACATAGTACCCATGCGCCTAAGTTTTTCCCATGCGCCTAAGTTTTTCCCCATGCGCCCAAGTGTTCCCATGCGCCCAACTGTCCGTGCGCCCACATAGTGCTCATGTGCCTAAACTGACTTAGGATTTTTCTGAAAATTTGGAAAATAGAAATTTATGGTTAAGCTCTAGAATGTTTTGGTGGGTTATGTTTGTTCATGTTATGCATGTTTGGGGCCTGTTATTGATGTTCCTTATTACGTATTATTACGTGACTTTACGTGGTGTGTTAATGCTCTTGTACATAAAGTATTATATAATGAAAGTGAAAGACATCGTTAACTAAGTGGAACATAATGAAAGAATATAAAGTCTTGCAAGCAACTGAAAGGAGGTTCACAACTCATTGTTAGCTCAACTGTGTGTGGTTTAACTAACCCATGAGGATGCACACTGGGGTCAATCTTTGTGATTGACCAAAAAGTACGAAACGGGGACCCTTGTCGCTTGCCCCGGTACTGGAGTCAGCTTTGTGCACAATGTTAGGGGTCTATTTATAGACTTCGGCCCAGTACCAGCTTCGTGCATAATGTTTGGGGTATAGCATATGACATGGGTCTAGATGAAAGTGAAAGATAATAATAAAAGTTCGAAACGTACGAAATGAATGAATAGAATGTTGAAAGATAATAATGATATTATCAAGATGTATGTATGTTGTGTGATCACGAACAAAAAGGTTTTTACTAAAGGTAAAGTATTTTATTATTTAAAACTAGAACACACTCAGCAACGCTGATTTTTTATGCATTTTCAGTTGACAGGTAGCTTGTTGCTGAGGATGGCACGAGGGTGAAGCTACTTGGCGGGCAAAGACTGGCATTCATTTCATGCATGATAATGATGTTGTTTTGTAATACTACTAAGTGATATTTTGTAATCTTATGAACGACGATGTATTACTTGGCAAATGTATTTATTAAAGCATGAAATGGTTTTTGATGAATTATTCCGCTGCAATGTTTTATTTACTTAATAAATCTTAATATGTTTTGATATAAATGAGGTTGTGATTGACCAACTGTGGGGTTCCCGGGAACGGGGCTTTACAAGTTGGTATCAGAGCCAAAGTTTAAGAGAAATGGGTAAATATTTTCAAAACCTAAACTTAAACTGAGAATGGGACCGAATAGAGGGATGCCAGCCTAAGTAGCTACGTGCCATCAGGTAATTTCATTTCTTAAGGTTAACCGGTTTTATGTGCGCGTGCTATCTGATTTATGTGCTCTTAGTAGATTTGGATACTGATGTAGTTAGGATAAGCAATGCTTGGGGGATGAAGAGTAAAGTAAGTGGCTAATCACAACTGGCCACTGTAATTAGGGACTTACTATACTTGACATAATCTGAGCTATTACCTTGAATGACTGTGTTGGTGTTTGAATCTTATAGTGTTTAGAGGATGGCGAGTGGTAGATCTTCAAAGTCTTCTCATGGAGGTGTGCAGGGTGGTCGTGGTGCTAGGCCACGTGTCACCGGGAACAAGGCTAAGGCTGCTGAGACGGCTCCTGCAGAGCCCGAGTTTCATCACCAAGAAGGCGGTGATGAGAGTGCTAATTTGAGAGCCTCTGTGAAGGAGACAGTTGTGGAGGAAGTTCATCAGGCCATGCAGACGATCCTGCCATCTGTGGTGACCGAGGTTATTCGTGTTATGAGGGAGGATGAAAAGAAAGAGAAGGAGGAGAGGAGGAGGACCGTTGGGAGAGGGGGAGAGGAGAGAGGTTCAAGTGAAGGGGAGCAACCAGAGACTGAGATGGTTGTCTCCAGTGATGATGAGGAGGAGGAAGCAGTGCAGGAAACGGTTAAGGGGTGTAGTTATGGGGCATTCCAGAGATGCAAGCCCCCAACTTTTGATGGGAATGGTAATGCTGCTACTGCTCACCGATGGGTGAGGGAGATGGAGGTGGTGCTCGATATCAGTGAGTGCCGAGAGGATCAGAAGGTGAAGTTTGCTACCCACTCATTTGTCGAATTGGCCTTATACTGGTGGGACAACATTGTCTAGGCCGAGGGTGGCAGGGCAATTGGGAGGATGAGGTGGAGTGAGCTGAAGAAGTTGGTGATTAAGGAATTTTGTCCTCATAGGGAGCTTGATAAGGTCGAGAGAGAGTTCTTGCAGCTGGAAGCGGGAACCATGACACACCAGCAGTATACTACTAAGTTCATTGAGATGGCAAGGCTGGTGCCAGATCAGGTGATGCCGATGTCAAGGAAGATCAAGAGGTATATCCAGGGTTTTCCAGCAGATATCCGCAGGCACATGATGCCATCCGGCCGAGTACTTTTAGGTCGGTGGTTGATCTGGCCGGGAGACTATATGATGAGAGAGAGGTGCGGTTGTGGAGGTGAATAAGAAAGGTAATGGTGACAGGAACTGGAATAGGAAGCGGTTTGGTCGTGGTGGCTTCACCCCCAAAAGCAAAAAGGCAAGAATGGATGACAGGAGGATAGTGACGGCAGGTACTGGGTCAAGGATGTGTAATAGGTGTGGGAAGGGGCATGAGGGGGAATGCAAGTAGGGATCAAATATCTGCTTCAAGTATGGGAAGCCTAGTCATATGGCAAGGGATTATGGAGTGACGAGGTGCTATAATTGTGGCGAGGTTGGGCATATGAGTAGACATTGCAGGGGACCGAGAATGATGGGCAGAGAGCAAAAGCTATAGCATTCACGATGACCTGAAAGGAGGCTAGGGTGGATCTCGATGTCGTGTCAGGTATGTTCTTAGTAAACCAAACTTGTGCCTCTGTACTATTCGATTCTGGTGCTAGTGAGAGTTTTATTTCTACTGCCTTCTATGCTAAGTTGCCCGTTAGGAGTAGAAAGATTAAAGAGCCCTTTGATGTAGAAACTGCCATTGGAAAGTCTACCAGGATTTCTGATCTGATAGAAAATTATAACATAGAGTTGGAAGGCCATAGGTTCTCTGCTAAATTATTCGTGATGCCCCTAGGCGGATTCGATGTGATTCTAGGGATGGATTGGTTAGCAGCCTATGAGGCAAATATTGTGTGTCTCAAGAAAATGATCCGATTGACTACACTTGATGGGAGTTCGATGACGATCTACGGTGATCGAGTTACTACAGTTCTGAAGGTGATTTCGATGGTGATGGCAGAGAAGTGCCTGAAACTTGGTTGTAGTACCTACTTGGCTTACGTGAAGGATGTGGATGCGTCGGTACCACGATTGTCGGACGTGCCAGTAGTGCCCGACTTCCCTGACGTATTTCCGAAAGACTTATCAGGTGTGCCACCTGACCGCGAGATCGAGTTCCAGATCGACTTGATACCTGGTGCTCAACCTGTTGCCAAGGCATCGTATCGATTGGCTCCGTCTGAGATGAAGGAACTGATGGTTCAGTTGCAAGAGTTGTTGGATAAAGGGTTCATTCGACCGAGTATCTCTCCCTAGGGGTGCTCCAATCTTGTTTGTAAAGAAGAAGGACGGTAGTATGAGGATGTGCATCAACTACCGTGAGTTAAACAAGTTGACCGTGAATAACCGGTATCCATTACCCAAAATTGATGACTTGTTTGATCAGCTCCAAGGTGCCAGTTGGTTTTTGAGAATAGATTTCCGATCTGGTTACCATCAGTTGAAGGTGAAGGAGCAAGATATCCCCAAAATAGCTTTTCGCATGTGTTATGGACACTATGAGTTTCTCGTTATGTCTTTTGGTCTAACTAACACGCCAGCTGCCTTTATAGATTTGATGAACCGGGTGTGTCGGCCGATGTTGGATAAATCAGTGATTGTGTTTATCGATGATATCCTGATTTACTCGAAGAGCAAAGAAGAGCATGCCGATCACATTCGTGAGGTATTGGAGACAATTAGAATAGAGAAGCTTTATGCTAAGTTCTCCAAGTGCGCTTTCTGGTTGCGCGAGGTTCAGTTTTTGGGTCATGTGGTAAATTCTGAAGGGATCATGGTAGACCCGACAAAGGTGGAGGCGGTGATGCAATGGAAGACTCTAAAGACGCCATCCGAGATTAGTAGTTTCTTGGGTTTAGCGGGCTATTACAGGAGATTCATTCAAGAGTTTTCTAAGATAGCCTCACCATTGACCAAGCTGACCTACAAGGATGCGAAGTTTGTAAGGGGTTTAGAATAGGAGAGTGCTTTTGAAGAGCTGAAGACGAGATTGACTCAGGCTCCTGTTTTGATGTTTCCCGAGGGGAGCGAAGACTTAGTGGTCTATTCGGATGCTTCTTATTCAGGGTTGGGTTGCGTGCTGATGCAATGGGGAAGAGTAATAGCCTATGCATCCAACAGTTGAAAATCCATGACACTAATTACCCTACTCATGACTTAGAGCTAGCGGTTGTGGTCTTTTCATTGAAGATTTGGAGGCACTACTTGTACGGGACGAAGTGCACTATCTTCACTGACCACAAGAGCTTGAAGTATTTATTTGAGCAAAAGGATCTCAATATGAGGCAGAGGAGGTGGTTAGGGTTGATTAAGGATTATGATTTTGAGATCAACTACCATTCGGGGAAGGCCAACGTAGTAGCGGATGCCCTTAGCTGGAAGGAGAGACCTGAGCCAATCCGGGTGAAAGCTTACCAGTTGGTGATGACCTCTGATGTGATGGCACAGGTCAATGATTTTCAAGATGAGGTGCTGAAGGAAGACCAAATCAACTCCGAAAGGATGAAAGGTCTAGTCTCGGAGTTGGGTGAGAACACTCTTGGAGTTACAACCCGCTTCGGGCGGATGTGGATCCCTCATTATGGAGACCTACAGGGTTGAATCATGGATGAAGCTCATAAGACTAGATACTCCATTCATCCCGATGCTACAAAGATGTATCATGATATGAAGAAAGATTACTGGTGGCCGGGTATGAAGCGCGATGTAGAGGAGTATGTGAGCAAGTGCCTTACTTGCTTGCAAGTGAAGGCTGAGCATCAGAAGCCATACGGGAAGATCCAACCTTTGGATATACCCGAGTGGAAATGGGAGCACATCACCATGGACTTCATTACGAAGTTGCCGCATACGGCAAGAGGTACGATGCTATATGGGTGATAGTTGACCGTTTGACGAAGAGTGTTCACTTTCTACCGATCTGCGAGACATATTCATCTGAGAGGTTGGCGGATCTGTTCATCAAAGAGATTATGACGCATCATGGTGTACCAGTGTCTATCGTGTCTGACCATGACGCTCGGTTTACATCTAAGTTTTGGAAGAGATTTCATAACGCGATGGGGACGAGGTTGCACATCAGTACGGCTTATCATCCTCAGACGGATGGTCAGTCAGAGAGAACTATACAGACGCTTGAGGATATGCTCCGAGCATGCGTCATTGATTTCGGAGGAAGTTGGGACGAACACTTACCGTTAGCTGAATTCTCATACAATAACAGTTATCATGCCAGCATTTGTATGCCACCATATGAGATGCTATACGGTAGGAAGTGTAGAACGCCCGTATGTTGGGGTGACATTGGACAGAAGGAGTTGGGGAGCGTTGAAGTGATCGAGGCTACGACTGAAAAGTTAGAGAAGATCAAGGCCTTTATGAAGGCGGCAAAAGATAGGCAAAAGTCGTATGCTGACAAGAGGCGTAGACCAATTGAATTCAAGGTGGGTGATAAAGTTATGCTAAAAGTTTCACCTTGGAAGGGGATCATTTGGTTCCAAAAGAGGGGTAAGCTGAGCCCGAGGTATATAGGACCTTTCCGAATCATTGCTCGAGTAGGAGAGGTGGCCTATAGGTTGGAGCTACCTGATGAGTTAAGTGGGATTCATCCAACATTCCATGTATCTCATCTGAAAGTGCTTAACTGATGAGGATATGATTATGCCACTGGAGGATATTGAGGTAGATGAACGGCTCAATTATGTGGAGCAATCAGTGGCAATCATTGACCGAAAAGAGAAGAGATTACGGAATAAAGCGGTTCCACTGGAGCGAGTATAGTGGAGGCACAGGAAGGGATCAGAGTCTACGTGGGAGACGGAGGAAGAGATGAGACAACATTATCCACAACTGTTCGAGGAGTGACAGGTTTTGGGGACGAAACCTATAACGCCCGGAAATTTAAAAAAAAAAAGAATAGAAAAGGAAAGAAAAGAGAAGTATAAAGAAAGAAAGCTGAAATAACCCAAGTTAAGGGTCTAAAGTTGTGCAAGAGGCAAACTTTATTATAATTATGTTTAAAAAGTGGGCATGGCCATCCACACCTCTGCTCACCAACTTCTTCGACCGCAGAAAGATAAAGAACAGAGTTTTCATGGTTTTCTAGAGAGAAGAAGAAGAAGATCGTCTTAAAGGTTAGTTTTTAATGTGTTTGTTCGGTTTCAACTGAATTTTCAGCTTGTCGACCGAGTCTTATGTGTTCCTCTATGTTCGGTTAGGTGTTTTTGGTGTGTTTAGGTGTTTAAACTCTAAGTTCTCTCGAGTTTGGATGACTTTTACTTGAAGGCTGCTGTAGGTGAGTTCTAGATCCTCGGTTTTTCTGTTTTAAACCTGTTTTGGGGCTGAAATGCATATAAATTATTATTTTTACAACTTCCAGTATGTTGAAACCGTATGTGCTACCCTTGTTTTTAGTGGGTGTGTGTATTTGTGAATGTTTGACTGAATCATGAGATGGTATGCTTGTTCTATGTGCTTCATATGCTAGATTTGGGCTAAGAATACATTAGTGTGATGATTGGGAACTGAAATTAGTATAAGTTAAAACTGGCATAGTACCCATGCGCCCATGTACCCATGCGCCTGCATAGTACTCATACGCCTAAGTGTTTGCCATGCGCCCAAACGGCCCATGCGCCTAAGTGTTTGCCCATGCGCCCAAGTACCCATATGCCTACATAGTACTCATGAGCCTACATAGTACCCATGCAATTAAGTTTCTCCCATGCACCTAAGTTTTTCCCCATGCGCCCAAGTGTTCCTAGCGCCCAAGTGTTCGTGCGCCTGCATAGTGCCCATGCGCCCACATAGTGCTCATGTTCCTAAACTGACTTAGGATTTTTTTGAAAGTTTGGGAAATAGAAATTTATGGTTAAGCTTTGAAATGTTTTGGTGGGTTATGTGTGTTCATGTTATGCATATTTGGGGCCTGTTATTGATGTTCCTTATTACGTATTATTACGTGACTTTACGTGGTGTGTTAATGCTCTTGTACGTAAAGTATTATATAATGAAAGTGAAAGACATCGTTAAAGAAGTGGAACATAATGAAAGAATGTAAAGTCTTGCAAGAAACTGAAAGGAGGTTCACAACTCATTAAGGGGTTGTTAGCTCAACTGTGTGCAGTTTAGCTAACCCATAAGGATACACACAGGGCTCAATCTTTGTGATTGACCAATAAGTATGAAACGGGATCCTTGTCGCTTGCCCCGATACTGGAGTCAGCTTCGTGCACAATGTTAGGGGTCTATTTATAGACTTCGGCCCAGTACCAGCTTCGTGCACAATGTTTGGGGTATAGCATATGACATTGGTTTAGATGAAAGTGAAAGATAATAATGAAAGTTCGAAACGTATGAAATGAATGAATAGAATGTTGAAAGATAATAATGATATTATCAAGATGTATGTATGTTGTGTGATCATGAACGAAAAGGTTTTTACTAAAGGTAAAGTATTTTATTATTTAAAACTAGAACTCACTCAGCAACGCTGACTTTTTATGCATTTTCAGTTGGCAGGTAGCTTGTTGCTGAGGATGGCACGAGGGTGAAACTACCTGGCGGGCAAAGACTGGCATCCATTTCATGCACGATAATGATGTTGTTTTGTAATACAACTAAGTGATATTTTGTAATCTTTTGAATGACGATGTATTACTTGGCAAATGTATTTATTAAAGCATGAAATGATTTTTGATGAATTATTCCGCTGCAATGTTTTATTTACTTAATAAATCTTAATATGTTTTGATATAAATGAGGTTGTGATTGACCAACTGTGGGGTTCCAAGGAACGGGGCCTTACACATATATAATACGCATATTTACGATTCTTATTTATAAATTGAAGGATTTTTATAGCTATTGTTACATTACAATTATTGAGATGGTTACCATGTGTTTATCGTGTTAACTTTCCAAAGATTTATGGGTTTGGTATCCTTGACGGGAGTCCTAACCATCTTCAACTTTGGCTTAATAATATCATTGGGTCTTCATGGCATAACTTTAGGCGGCTATTATGTGTTTATCGTTTTAGCTTTCCAACGAGCTATATAATTAGATAACCTTGACGGGAGTCTAGTTTACATCCATGTTTCATGTGTAGAAGATGATGTCACCATAGGTTCATGTATGTTGTCATTGTTTCGCTAAGCGGATTCGAAGTCTAAGTGATATCTCCCTCAGATTAATTATCTTCATCTTCGTCCACTTCCTTTATTAGTTTAATTATTAGCTAAATTAGTTAATCATATTATTAACAAATCATCTTTTATCGGTTAGATAATGACAAAGACTTAGTATTAGGAGCTTTTGTGTCCACGGATCGATACTTGGTTCTTACCAAAAGCTATGCTACTATCCGATAGGTACACTTGCCTATTGTGTGTGTAGTTAGTCATAAGGTGAAAATCATTTCTTAAATTTTAACGCTTAATTGTGTGAAATCCATTATTAATATATATATATATATATATATATATATATATATATATATATATATATATATATATATATATATATATATATATATATATATCAAAAACACACATCAAGTTTTTGGCGTTGCCGGGGACACGACAATTCTAAGAAAGATCCGAGTCATTACTTTAGCCAAACCTTTGTATTTACTTATTTTAGTTTAATGTATTTATTTTGTTACATTTTCTTTATGCGTTTGGTAGTGTTTGTGTGTTCAGGAAGCTTATGTACGCATCTTCACCGGCTGATGATCTTGTAGCACATTATTCTGAACCCAAAAAGGTAATCAGGAGGAACTTGAGGGCAAGATCCCAAAAAGTAGCACAAGAAATCGAAAGTAAAGCGACGAAGCTAGAAGGCTCAAAGAAACCGAATGTGAAAAGGAGGATACAAACGAAACAGAAAGTGAAGTAGAGCACACCGAAGACACAATGGCGGGGCACGATAATAGAAGAATGATCTATGATTTTGCCAAACCATCTTTAGAAGGTGCAAGACCTAGCATTGTATGATCAAATGTGCAAGCTAACAACTTTGAGATCAAATCAAGCATGATTCAAATGATCCAAAACAAGTGTCAATTTGATAGTCGTCCGGATGATAATCCAAACTTTCATCTTGCAAACTTTCTTGAGATATGTGATACCTTCAATATTAATGGAGTTAGTGATGATGTAATTAGACTCTGATTATTCTCTTCTCACTATGTGATAGAGCAAAGCAATGGTTGAATACACTTCCTGTTGGTTCCATCACTACTTGGGATCAAATGGCCGAAATATTTCTCTTGAAGTACTTTCCACCATAAAAAACTACTAGATTAAGGAATTTAATCACATCATTCATGCAAGATGAAGGAGAATCACTCTATGAAGCATAGGAAAGGTACAAAGATTTAATGAGTAAGTGCCCACATCATGGATTGGAACCTTGGTTTCAAATCCAAACGTTTTACAATGGGTTATGTCTGGAAAGTTGTCAGATTATTGACGCATCCGCACGAGGTGCATTTTGGGATAAAACACCTGAGGAGGCACATGAGTTGATTGAAGATTTCGCCAACAACAGTTGTTCATGGCAAGCTACAAGAACCAGGCAACCAATACAGGGTGTTCATCAAGTTGATACATATCATTCTCTATCTGCATAAGTTGAAGCACTTACAAATCGAATGAATCAAATTCAGATAAACAGGGCCCGAGCAGTTTGTGATCTGTGTGGGGGACAACATATGAGTTTGGATTGTCAACAAAGGGAAATGTTCAACCCTCCGGAACAAGTTGACTATATGGGAAGTCAAGTTCGACCTCAAAACAACCCATATAGTAACACATACAATAAGGGTTGGAAAAATCATCCGAATTTCAGTTGGAAGGCAAGTGTTGGCAATCAACCCCTGGGGATTTCAACTAAGGCCAACATATCAAAACCATCAACAACAAAACCATCAACCATATCAACAACAAACTCACAATCAATTTCGCCCTCAAAATCAAAATCAATATCAACAATTTCAACATCAAGGCTCAAGTAGTGGTTCATAACCAGAAAAGAAATCCAATTTGGAAGAGATGATGGAACAATTCCTATCTACAGTCGAAAGTTGTCATCAAAGTTCTAAAGCTTGTCACTAACAACATGAGATGGAGTTGAGAAACCATCAAGCCAAAATGCAAAATATAAAAGCCCAAGTAGGAGAAATTTCAAGGCAGTTATCTGAAAGACAACAAGGTGGTCTTTCGACTAACATAGAGCCCAATCCAAAAGCTCATGTGAAGGCGGTCATAACTAGGAGTGGCAAGACCACTCATTTGGATAACTTAGCTTCTACATCCGAGCGAATTGGTGAAGAGGAAGTTAAGCTTCAAGACGAGGTGCAACATACTAAGCAAAGCCCATCAAGTACCACACAAGTCATAGAACTATTGAGAGTTTACAAGCCCATTACTCCTTATCCCAATAGATTGAAAAAGGAAAAGATGGAAGAACAATATGGTAAATTTCTTGAAATTTTTAAACAATTGCATATTAACTTACCATTTGTTGAAGCTTTGTCACAGATGCCAAAGTATGCCAAGTTTCTTAAAGACATTCTAACAAACAAGAAGAAACTCAAGGAGCTTTCGCATGTGACTTTGAATGAAGAATGCTCGGTAGTTTTGCAAAGCAAGCTGCCCAAGAAAATGATCGATCCAGGGAGTTTCACTATTTCTTGTTTAATTAGTAGCTTATCTGTTAGTAATGCATTATCCAACCTAGGTGCTAGGATCAATTTGATGCCATACTTGGTATTTGTAAACTAGACTTAGGCGAGCCTAAACCATCCCGAATGAGCATCCAACTTGCCGATCGTTCTGTGAAATACCCTAAAGGCATAGTTGAGAACATGTTGGTTAAAATTGATAAATTTGTATTTCCAGTTGATTTTATAATTCTTGACATGGATGAAGATAAAAATGTACCACTTATTATAGGTCGACCATTCTTAGCTACCTCGAGAGCTTTAATTGATGTATGCAATGGTCAATTAACTCTAAGGGTAGATGAAGAAGAAGTGGCCTTTGATATTAAAAATTCCATGCAACATTCACAAAATCATGATGATTCATTATTTTATTGATACTATAGACTCACATATGGATCATTATTTGCAGGAAAATTATGAAAATGCTTTGGACACGCAATTGCTCGATGGGGAAAACATTGACCTTTGTCAAGTGCAAATTGTTGATGAGTTGGCTTACCTGTCGACCAATGAACCACTTTCAAGTCCGAAAGTATTTGAAGTAATGGAAAGAGATGAAGCAACTAAGGCTAAACCATCGGCTAAGGAACCACCACCTTTGGAACTCAAAGAACTACCATCTCACTTAGAATATGCCTACTTGGACGATGAGTCTAAATTACCCGTCATTATTGCTTCTGATTTGACGAGTGATGAAAAGGTGAAGCTTTTAAATATGTTAAGACATATAAGAAAGCTATGGCTTGGAAGATCTTGGATATAAAAGGATTACATCCTTCCTTCTATACCCATAAGATTTTAATGGAAGATGATTACAAGCCGGTGGTGCAACGTTAACATCGCCTTAACCTTAACATGCAAGAAGTTGTGAAGAAGGAAGTAATCAAGCTACTTGATACAGGCTTGATCTATCTGATTCCTGATTCCCCATGGGTTAGTCTGGTTCAAGTGGTACTTAAGAAAGAAGGTATGATGGTGGTGACAAATGAAAAGAATGAGCTTATACCTACAAGAACCCTCACGGGTTGGAGAATTCACATTGATTACCGCAAACTCAACGATGCAACAAGAAAAGATCATTTTCCCTTACCTTTCATTGAGCAAATGCTAGAACGTTTATCTGGGAATATGTTTTATTGTTTTTTTTATGGTTTTTCAGGTTATTTTCAAATTCCCATTGCACCCAAAGACCAAGAAAAGACGACATTCACATGTCTTTATGGAACTTTTGCATATAGAAGGATGCCATTTGGATTGTGCAATGCACTAGCCATATTTCAAAGATGCATGGTCGCCATATTTCATGACATGATTGAAGACTCGATGTAAATATTCATGGTTGATTTCTCGGTCTTTGGAAACTCATTTTATCATTGTTTAAGTAATTTTGAAAGGATGCTCTCAAGATGTGAGGAATCATATCTTATTTTGAATTGGAAGAAATGCCACTTCATGGTAAAGGAAGGCATTGTCTTAGGTCATAAGATTTTCAATGCGAGGCTAGAGGTAGATAGGGCAAAAGTTGAAACCATTTCAAAATTACCACCACCAAATTCGGTTAAAGCAATAAGAAGTTTTTAGGTCATGCCGGCTTTTATAGACGTTTTATTAAAGACTTCTCAAAAATTGCATGACCTATGACCCAACTTATTGAAAAGGATGTGCCCTTTGTCTTTAATGATGAATATTTAGTTGCATTTCACTTCTTAAAAGAAAATTTGATAAATGCACCCATAATGGTATCCCCAGATTGGAACCTCCCATTTAAACTAACGTGTGATGCTAGTGATTATGCAGTTGGAGTGGTTTTAGGGCAACGAAAGGAAAAGCATTTTCATCCAATCTACTACGGAAGCAAAACTCTCAATGATGCTCAAGAGAACTACACAACCACCGAAAAAGAATTGCTTGCTGTGGTTTTTGCTTTTGATAAATTCTGTTCTTACCTGTCTTATTTAGAACTATTTTTTATACTAATCATGCAGCTCTCAGGTACCTTTTTGTTAAACAAGATGCAAAACCGAGATTGATTTGATGGATCTTGCTCTTCCAAGAGTTTGATATAGAGATACAAGACAAAAAGGAAGCTGAGAACGTCGCAGCTAACCATCTTTCTCGTCTCGAGAACCCGTCTTTAGAAGAACTCCAGGAATCCAACATAAATGACAATTTCCCGCATGAGTTTCTTTACAAGTCCAAGAGATTGATGATCACCCTTGGTTCATAGATTTTGCAAACTACCTTGCAGGTGAGGTTTTAAATAAAGAAATGACCTACCAACAGAAAAAGAAGTTCTTTACTGATTTAAAGCATTTTTTTTGGGAAGACCCGTATTTAGTTAAGGTATGTGCAGATCACGTGGTTAGAAGATGTGTTCATAGGAGTGAGGCAATGAGCATTATACGTCATTGTCACGAAGGACCCACTGGTGGGCATCATGGAGCTAATTACACTGCCAAGAACGTTTACGACTCTGGATTTTATTAGCCCGCCATTTTTAAAGATTCACACACCTTAGTTAAAGCATGTGATGCTTGCCAATAAGCAGGTAACATCTCATCCCGTGATGAGATGCCCCGAAATGGTATTTAGGTATGCGAGGTATTTGACATTTGGGGCATCGATTTCATGGGACTATTTCCATATTCACGAGGACACAAATACATCCTACTTGCTGTAGACTATGTCTCAAAGTGGGCGAAAGCACAAGCTTCGCCTATAAACGATGCTAGGGTTGTCGTGAAGTTTTTAAGAAAATTGTTAACATGGTTTGGAACCTCCAAGGCCTTAATTAGTGATCGAGGCACTTATTTTTGTAACTCTTTACTTGAAAAAGCCTTGTCACACTATGGTGTTCACCATAGATTTTCAACCTCGTATCATCCACAAACGAGTGGACAGGTGGAAGTCACTAATCGAGGCCTCAAACGCATTCTATAGCGAACAATGGGGCAAAACTGAAAGATTTGGTTAGATAAGTTAGATGACGCTCTATGGGCTTTTCGAACCGCTTACAAAACACCAATAGGCACAACACCGTTTAAGTTTGTTTACGAAAAAGCTTGTCATCTACCATTTGAACTTGAGCACAAAGCATATTGGGCTTTAAAATAAGTTAATCTTGACGTAAGATGTGCAGGTGAAAACAGATAGTTGCAGGTTCATGAGTTTGAAGAATTAAGAAACCAAGCTTACAAGAACTTTCGAATCTACAAGGAACGAATAAAACAATTACACGACAACCAATTGAAGGATAACAAACAATTCCAACTGGGGGAACGTGTCTTGCTTTACAATTCAAGGCTTCATTTATTTCGAGGAAAATTAAAATCTTGATTGATGGGTCCTTGCCTTGTGAAGCAAGTATTTCCATATGGCACCGTTGAAATCGAACATCCGGATGGAAGAGTTTTCAAAGTGAATGGCCATCGATTGAACATTACATCGAAGGCCCAGTGGATGCGGAGTTAGAGGTTGTGAATTTTCACCCAAGGACAACTAATGCGGGGTCGAGTCAAGCTAATGACTCGTTAATAAACTAAGTGCTTCCGAGTGCCAACCCGAGAGTTTGAACACATTTTGGTATTTTATTCTCTCTTTTTATGGGTTCTCAATTAATTAAATGTTTAGAAATTTGTTGTTTTTTCTTGTAGCATTATCAAACTCAAGATTTGATTACCCACATCACTCGGTAAGCATTTCTTTGGTGATTATGCTAATCATTAGGAACATCGATAACTAAATATCAAAATTAATATCTTTTGGTCAACCCGTTTAATTTTAATTTTTTTTTGTTATATATATTTATATATATAGTCAAAAAAACAGAAGCAAAGAGATTATTAAAATCAATATTTTTTGTCGCGACTCGTCTAATCGTGATTAGGTGTTTTTCAAATATATATATATATATATATATATATATATATATATATATATATATATATATATATATATATAAGGTAATTATAATAAGACTAATAAAAAAATTTTAATGATAAGATAAATTTGTTTTATTAAGTTAGAATTTTTGGAAGTGTATTTGTTGTGATCATGACTTAATGGGTCATGACCCTGACTCTTGAATTGTAGATGGCTTCAAAACTTACTGTTATGATTATGACCATTTTTTATGGCCATATCATTGGTTAACACCCCGGTCAACGTAAAAAAATGGAAAATAAAACCCTAATTTTGTGCATCAGATATCCACCTCCATCTTTTTCATCTTCTTCTTCATCATCTCCTCCCACCTTCGCCTTTCACAACCTCCCTTCACCACCACAGCCCACCTTCACTGCCAGCCCTTCCCATCCCGTCACCCCACAACTACGACCCCCACTTCTGCCGACCTAGCCTCACTAGCCACAACCACCACCACGCTGCCCCTCCTCATCCCACCACCCACTGCCGTCACACTCCCCCACCACAACCATCGCATACCATAACCACCCGCAACCACCACACACCACCGCGACCACCACCCCAACCACCACCCGCAACCACCTACTCCCGCCTGCTGCCACCCTACCACTAGCCGACCACCACCGCCACAAACAACCACAACCATGACCAATCACTACCCGCACCCCTACCCACCTTCACCCATCACCTGCCCCCACGTCCATTTCAGCTCAACAAGCACATCAACAAACCTTCCCCACTCTTCGATTTCAGCCCATTTTTCTTACTTTTTTTATCTTTCTTCTACAAGGGTATGCTCTTAGTCACTATTTTTCTCTTTTTATTGTTTGTCTATGATGTTTATGGTAGATTAAAATATTTGGGTTGATTTTTGTTAGATTAAAAGGATTTCAATGGTAGGTTGGGAGAAAAATTGTGTTATATTAGGTTTAGCTTAGTGAATTTGAACCATAATGTGATATTTCACATGTCTTTTGGGTTGAATAGGTTATATATATATATATATATATATATATATATATATATATATATATATATATATATATATATATATATATATATATATATATATATATATATATATAGTTGCATTAGTTGAGATGAAGATCGTGTTGTTTTGATTTAGCATGGCACATTGAGGACAATGTGCCATTCAAGTGTGAGGATGTTAGGATTTTTGTATGATTTCATCAAAACAATCATTTATATATGTTTTTGCGTCTAACAACTAATCCTTTTAGGCTAATTTTTTTATGGTGTCTATATTGCTAAAATCTTAGATCCTTAGGCATAAGTTACTTTTGGAACTACAAATTTAATAGAATCCAACGAAAACGTAATAAAAATATTGAAAATATCGTAATAATTTGACGTGTTGAGTGAAATATGTTTATGCCTACGGTTGCACCTACTTCCCATCACCTCCGTTTTTGTGAGTCAATTTTTATGCCTTTTGAGCATTTTCTATTCATTACATATTATATGCTCACATTTTTGTTGATTATGAAGTGACTCGAATGTTGCATTCATTTTAGAACTTTCTTAAATGATTCATTTTAAAATCATGAACTAAGATGTTGCTTGAAAATGATTGAGGCATTGGGAAAACCCATCTTGTGTACACCGTTTTCATTTCTCTTTCCTTACCTGATCATCACCCCTAGTTGTCCTTGTTGAGCCTAACACCACGTTTATTGTTTAACTATCATTCATAACCTAATTAGCCAATAAGCCCTTTTTCTTTTAATCCTTGTGTTAAAATCCGGATTTTGTTAGTTGTCTAAGTTATGTTTTTTAGTTGTAATTATGTTTAGAATAATTGTATTATTGTTATATTAGTGTAGTATATGTTATATTATATAAAAAAGAAAAGGAAAAGGAAAAAAAAGAAAAAGAAGAAGAAGAGAACAAGAAAAGAAAAGAGAGGATTATCGCGTTATTTTCTTCATTTGTTTTAGGAGAAATCAATTAAAATGAGCAAATTTGTATGCTATAATGGAAAACCATTATTGTAGCTCATTATATGTATGTTTGCATTAGTTTATGTTAGTTTGTGTATTCTCCTTATATTTTGTAGTTGTTCGCATGTGGCATCTAGCGATTCTAGATTTTTAACATTTTAGCCACTTTATCACCAAAATCCACACCTTCAATCCTAGCCCCATTACAACCTTTGAAGACCTCTTGATTTATGCAATTATTTTATATTATTTGATGGAGAATTTGATGTTTAAGCAAGCTTATGATAACGTTGTTTCATTTTGGGTTTGATTGATTCACATATATACATTCTTATATATAGCCGAGTGTCAAGCGAATCATTATGATAGGTGCAAGCAAGGCATAATATACTTTCCATAGACATTGTCAAATTATATGTTGAATGTTGGTTGACTCGTTGGTTTTCTTTTTAAATATTAAATTTTTTGAAAGTCTTTCATGCATTTGGATCTTTACTTTGCTTGTGGACTACCTATCTATGTTTGTAAAGCCAATAGGAATCTTGTTTGATCTTTTGAGATTTTGATTGAGGGCAAGCAAAGCTTAAGTGTGGGGATGTTTGACATGTGAATAAATATACATATTAATAAGGTATATCTTTACCCATCTTAAGTGTTTTTTGTTACAAATTCATCTTTATCTATACTTCATTACGATTAATTTGAATTTTGTAGTTTTAGATGGTTGCTTGATGATTTCAAAAGAAAAAGACAAGAAATGCATGAAAATGTTAGAAGTTTAGATGTTGTTATGGTCATGACTGATTCTGCCAGGACCATAGCATGCATCAGGTCCCTTTTTCCTGTGCATTATGGTCATGATTGATTCCGTCATGGCCATACATCAGACCCCCTTTTAAGCCCTTTTTATTCTTCATTTTTGGGGGAGACAAATTTTGGAGTAGAAACCCTAGTTTTTCTCCATTCTTGTGGTAACTTTGAGGGAGTTCTTTCAAGAGTTCAAGCTAGGTTGAAGATCAATCATTTCAAAGGAAGATTCAACTCCACAAACCCACCTCTACTCATCTTTGGTTTGAAAATCTCTAGATCTATCATATTTTCTTCCTTTGTTATGAGCTTGGTTGTGGTTTTTATAAGCCTCATGGGCTAAACACTCTTTATCACTTAGATTAGATGAAGCGTAGCATACTTTGACATTTTACATGTAACTTTTGGTGATGATTAGGTTAATGTTTATTATAAGGCTTTGAATGTTCTTCAATGATTGTGTATGCTTGTTGAAATTAATGAAATAATGATATTTGTGGGTGTTATTGTTGAAATTAATGAAATGATGATATTTGTGGGTGTTATAATCATATATTGTTGGAAAACTTTGTGTTTAGAACATCTATTCATGAAATAAATACATTAGTATGTGGTTTATGGTATTTGACTAGGAATGGTAAATGATGGTTGATTATTTAGTCAAATTGAACAAGTGTGAATCAGAATACTTATGTTTGTGAAACCATTGTGTTTGTTATGAATATCTCTTAACATCGTGTAAGTGTAACCATATATAACCCGCCTATTTATGACTCCTGTATTCAGGTTAGAACATTAATAAATTGAAGGATTTACATAGCTATTGTTACATTACTCGAGTTGAGATGGTTACCATGTGTTTATTGTGTTAACTTTCCAAAGATTTGCGGGTTTGGTATCCTTAACGGGAGTCCTAACCATATTCAACTTTGGCTTAATAATATCATTAGGTCTTCATGACATAACTTTAGGTGGCTATTATGTGTTTATTATTTTAGCTTTCCATCGAGTTATATAATTAGATAACCTTGACAGGATTCTAGTTTACATCCATGTTTCATGCGTTGAAGATGATCTCATCATAGGTTCATGTATGTTGTCATTGTTTCGCTAAGTTGATTTGAAGTGTAAGTGATATCTTCCTTTGAAAAACACATAGTATTAAGAGCTTTCATGTCCACGGATCGATACTTAGTTCTTACCAAAAGTTATACTACTATCCGATAGGTATACTTGCCTATTGTATGTGTAGTTAGTCGTAAGGTGAAAATCATTTTTTAAATTTAAAGCTTAATTGTGTAAAATCCATTACTAATATATATATATATATATAAATATATATATATATATATATATATATATATATATATATATATATATATATATATATATATATATATATATATATATATACTAGTAGAGTGACCCGTGCTATGTACAGGATTATAAAATTTGAAAATATTAATTCTGATGATTTTTACATTAGTATTAAACAGTTGTAAAAAATTCACACGTGAAAATGCTGATAAAAAAAGTATGACAAAAAGAAATACTATTAAAAAATGAATCCTCGAAACAAAAGAAAATAATAGCGAATATGTAAATGGTAATTTTATTATAGTTAATGTGCTATATTGTAAATTGGTTAAAAAAATAGAAGATTTTTTTTTAAAAGTTTACGAGATTAAGTGTAAATTGGACTTAACTTAAGAGTATAAGTTATATAGTATATAATGGTTATAAAGTTAATTATTTAAATAAAATAATATTTGATTTAAATTGAATTTAGTTATAAAGCATATAAAAAGTAAATGTAGATTTAATATTAATTTAAAATATAATAAATAAAATAATACTAATGAATTAAATTAAATAGTCTAATGTGTGTTAAATAATGTATTAATGAAGAGAAGTTTATTAAATAGAGGTAAATTAAGAATTATTGCATTAAATACTTGTACTTCATGCTTAAAAAATATTTTAGGTGTCTTACACTTTAAACAAATTACAAATACATCCATCTCAAATGCTTTATATGTAGCATAGATATAGATAAATTTAACTTAACTTGAGAGTATAAGTTATATAGTATATAATAGTTATAAAGTTAAATATTTAAATAAAATAATATATGACTAAAATTGTATTTAGTCATAAAGCATATAAAAAGTAAATGTAGATTTAAATATTAATTTAAAATAGAGATGAATATTTTTGTAATTTTGCTTAAAGTGTAAGACACCTAAAATATTTTTTAAGCATAAAGTACAAATGTTTAATGCAATAATTCCTAATTTACCCTCATTTAATAAACTTCCCTTCATTAATACATTATTTAATACACATTAGATTATTTAATTTAATTTATTAGTATTATTTTATTTATTATATTTTAAATTAATATTTAAATCTACATTTACTTTTTATATGCTTTATGATTAAATACAATTTTAGTCATATATTATTTTATTTAAATATTTAACTTTATAACCGTTATATATTATATAACTTATACTATCAAGTTAAGTTAAATTTTTTTATATCTATGCTACATATAAAGCATTTCAGATGGATATATTTGTAATTTGCTTAAAGTGTAAGACACCTAAAATAATTTTTAAACATGGAGCACAAGTATTTAATGCAATAATTCCTAATTTACCCCCATTTAATAAAATTCTCTTCATTAATACATTATTTAATACACATTAGATTATTTAATTTAATTCATTAGTATTATTTTATTTTTATATTTTAAATTAATATTTAAATCTACATTTACTTTTTATATGCATTATAACTAAATACAATTTTAATCAAATATTATTTTATTTAATTATTTAACTTTATAACCATTATATACTATATAACTTATACTCTTAAGTTAAGTCAAATTTACACTTAATCTCCTAAACTTTTTAAAAAATTCTTCTATTTTTTAACTAATTTACAATATAGCACATTAACTATAATAAAATTACCATTTACATATTTGCTATTCTTTTTTTTTGTTTCGAGGATTCATTTTTTAACAGTATTTCTTTTTGTCATATTTTTTTTATCAGCGTTTCACGCTTGAATTTTTTACAACTGGTTAATACTAATGTAAAAATCATGATCTATACTACATATATAAAGCATTTGAGACACATCACATTCACCTGCTTGAAAATAATTGTTTGATCGATAGGCACATGGCAACACAACTCGTGAAAAGATGAAGCCATACAATGAGTTGGATGTCACCATGTGGTGAATCCTGTTGATCTCACCTACAACCACTTCTAAAGACATAATAGAAACTTTACCTCGTAACAATTGAAGCACTTTTTGATGGTGCTAAACCATTACCATGATCATGCTTCTAGTAAAACTTTCTTTTGTATTAATTTTCTAGGTATTTAAAATATTGTTGATAAATTGAATAAATCTATACATGGTGCTATTAGTTGCTTTGGGTTACCTTTCATCAAAGAATGTTGGCTTTCCACTCGGTTGGTTGTGTGTTGACCAAAGTTATGGTCTCTATCAATTCATGCTGACACAAACTTTTCTTCATAAAAGCTAGTTATTTTCCGGGTACATAAGAACTCATAAATAAATATCGAATTAAGTAAATGATACATAAATAAAATATAAAAACGACAAATCATAATAACAATAACAAAATTACTTAGATGATTCGGTATCAGTCTCCGATAAAGGTGATCGTGATTGTATGAGTATATGTCAGGCATTGCAAAGTTGATCGCTAAGATAGTAACGACCACATATGTTCAAAAGCATGCCAGATTTCATTCGAAAAACTGGTCGTGCAATGTTTAATAATATTTTCTGATATTTTCCATTGGCGTAGTAGTCATACGACATTCGGAAAATTTTCTTCACACGCTTTCATCATAACAAGGTCTCTATCTGTTAGTATGACGCGGCGGTTCGATACACTTTTGCTCCAGTGTATCTCTTAGCTGTTCTAACATCCATCTTAACTTGACCTCACGGTCTAGATCAATAAATGCATGAGCAACAGAAAATAACTTTAGGTTTAACGTCACACAAACCATCTAAGCAAATGGCTTCTAGTACAGATTTTTTAATTTGTAACTCCCATGTAGTTCAATCTGACATTTGGTTCTCTTTGTGCCAGTCACTCTAAGGGCTGACGCCTCTTTGTATACGTCATCACGATCACATTCCGGACATATTTTCACAACCACACTGCTTGTGTTTTCCTTGGATCGTTTCATGATAGGAACATAGTCATTCTCATATCCTCTATTGCATGCCCAATCAACCAGCTTATCATGAGATGAGAACACCTAACAATTTCAAATTATATAATTAGACTTCAGTAAATATAACAACAATTAAGAATAACCTATGTTATAGCTGATTCATGTTATATAACACTCTCTTTCTAAAACTATCACTATAGATATCATCATCATTACTGACATCATCAAATGTTATTGTCGCCATCACCGTTGTAGTACGACGCTTATTGGATTTAATACATAGAAACTCTATCACCGTAGCAGTTAGAATCCTCATCGCTGTAATAGTTATAACCCTCGACGTAAAAGAAATAACTGCTTTTCCGAATCGACATCATTAACATTACGTTTTTATCAATTAAACTGAAAGAAGAATATAGTAAAATGAATTAACATGTAACGGTTTATATATTATATTTTTTCAGAATATTACATCACGTCGTATGATTGGCATGCATATCAAAGGATATACATCGTATCAATAATTTTATAGATACAAAATTACACGTTGATCAAGAAATATTACATCATATCATGAAAAAGATTAAATAAAAATTCAATTTAAATAATTAAACCGTAAAGGATAATATCGCCGGTTAAGAGAAATAGAGACATGTCGAAAAGGCCTTTATAGTTCGTGACTCTTTTGGCCGTAAACAAATTCACGACTTGTGATTGTAGTGAGTGACTAACTGGACATGGTGCAGAATTTGTCAAGGTATAAAGCTCGTGAAGGTCTATTCTTGGTGTCCCGATATCTATCTGAGTGTAGCTATAACATACCCCATTGTTATTTTGTGGTAAATTATTGTACTTTATAACCAAAAGGTTATGGGATTAAATTTTACAAAGTACATATATTATGATTTAGAAATATAATATGTGTAAAGTAGAGCATGTGTTCGCTGGTAATATATATAATTTTAAGAACTAGTTTTTTTTTTTGCGTGCTGCACGGCAGGAGTTTAATTGTTTTTTCCCCAAGCTACGCGGCGTGAATTTGATTGTTATCTTATAGGATCGTCAAAAACCATAAAACGAATACTAAAACCAATTTAGATAATACTAATGTCGTCAATGATAAAGTCACTCATAATCTCGATTCGGTTCGTCACTATAATGATACTTAGAATAGTGGATTTATATAATTATATAAAACCAAATGTTATCCTATATTTTATAGAAAAATATGAGGACCAAAATGGTATTTTACTAAATATCAAATGCCAAAAACCTAAAAGATAAAAAATCGCTTGGCCAAAAACTAAAACAACAAAATTATACTATAGCAACCAAGTTGCTATTTACTATAAGCAGTTTTAATTATAGTTTTTAATATAACTCGTGTCTACTTCTAAATTATTATAGAAAACAAGCTCTACATAATTCTAGAAAAATTGTGACAACCAAATATAGCTGAAAGGTGTGGCGGGAAGTGTGATGCCGACATAAATGCGTAGGAGTTTGTAGTACTGACACATGTTTGTGGGACCACTCGCGCACTCAGCTTAATTTCCTGCTCAACTGAGATATTTATCTTTCTACCCAATGAAGCGATCAAGAGTCACTATACAAGTCACACATTTTTTAACATTAAATTATCATTAACCGGGCTAGCAAGTGGCTAGCAAAAAGCAGTACCTACACCAAGGAGATTACATATTAATATTTAAATAGATTTTCTGCTTATTATTTGTTACCGTGTCATCGTACGTTGCGTGACTTGAATTTATAGTGTTAAATGAAAACGTATTATTTCTGATTCAATTTTTTTCTAAACAAAATTTATGTTCAAACATAGATTTACAGTCGTTCCATCTTGTTTCCAAACTTAATTTACGCCGAAACGTAGAGTAAATGAAAACTTAATATATTTGACCTACCAGACGCTCTTTCATACAAAACTTACGTCGAAACGTAAGTGTATATAAAAATAAGCACGGTAAAATTTTATATTTGAGCTAAGTTCAAGTTATGTTTTAAATTTACAATAAAAAATTGTATTTGATAGAAATAAAAAAAACGAAAAAAAAAAAACTTTTAGCTCCTCCAATTATTCGAACCCAACTCTGTGTTTAAAAGAAGAAATAACAAACCACAAAACCAGTAAGCAAGTTATGTTTTAAAGTTGTAACTATATAACAACAATCGAGATAGAATGAAAAAAAAAAATTCCCACTGACTTTTAGAATTGTGTATTAGTATAATGACAACCAACCCTTGCAATTTGGGATTTCTTTTCTAGTTCTATTTTTTACACATAGATACGAACAAATTTTTATTTCAGCCACCAGATTGGAAATAGAAAATTTGAACTAATGACTTGACTTGACTCGGGTGACTATTTCTTGAACTCGTTCTTGAATATTTATAATTTGATATGGTGTTGTGAAGTTTACATAATTTGAGTTTTGTTTTTTCTTTTTTTAATGACTCCTAATTATTTTACTACAGTAGCTTATATTATTTAAATTTTTTACCTATAATATAAAAGAAAGAGAGTTTAAAATGGTGAGGGTGCCCGTGTCACTCTCATGACACCAAACCAGATACTTACTAATCATATAATATCACGTCACATTATACTAAATTGGGGGATTACAAATTTAAATGAAAAAAACATAAAAATTTTAATTTTAAAAATACGAAAATATTAAAATAAAAATCCACAAAAATTAAACACCCAACCACATATCTGGGCAATTTGATGTTTCCGTTCAAGGACGTTCTTTAAAATCGATTCAGGGACATCATCATGCAGTTTAAGAAAAATCTTCTTATCCCGATCTAACGTTTCGTGAAACAATATCTGTCGTTGTTAGTCTGGTTAGGCCAATTTAAATTCGATTACTTTCATGCCAAAACGCTTCCCATTCTCTTTTTCCCTTGATTTATTTATTACGCATCACTTTGTACTTGCTAATGGCCTCACTCAACGTTGTTTTGCTTAAAGAAGACTCCCCCGTAGTTTTGCCTTTGCACCTCGGCTCGATCGGTGTGGCATTCTCGTTGAGGTTAGGGACAAGGCTTGAAACCGGGTCATTAGAGTTTACGTAATGGTCTGATTACGAAGTTTTAGTCATCTTTGTGTTTTGAGTAACAAACCCTGGAGTTATAACCAACGGTGGTGCTAAAGTGTCGAAACACCTTCTTCCAAAACGAGACACCTTTTTGGTTATCTCCAATTGTAAAGTCTTTGGATTGGGGCTGGAAATGAGTCACGCCAAGCCGGGCCAGGATGGGTTCGGGCTCAAGTTCGAAGCTCATCGAGCCGGCTCGGCTCGGGCTTGATAAGTTTAACAAGCTAAGAACATCGGTTCGAATTCGGCTCGTGAAAAGCTCAAGGCAGCTCGTGGCTCATATAGCCAGCTCGATTTTTAAAAAAATTTATTTATCATATTTTAATATATATTAAAGATAAAAAAATATATTATAATATTTGCCTTTTGTTGGATACTCCCTTTTGTTGGATACTTCGTACGTAGGGAACAAAGATCATTATTTTGAATATAAACAATTTACTATCAAGTTATATTTTTTATACAAAATACTTAATGTTTTTAAAAGGAATCCATTTTTATTTTAAATATCTTTTTAAAATCCTAATAATAATAATAATTATTATAATAATAATAGTAATAATAATCATAATTATTATTATTCTATACGTGGGCATAATTGGGTGGTAGACTGATGGTTGGGGGGATTCGTAACGTTTTTGAAACCAATCAGTTGTATGCGGTGGTGGTGGATTTAACGGTTAGGTAGAAGACGACGATTTACTTGGACTCGAACGCACATTCGGTCTAATTTTTTTTTGAGGTTTGAACTTAGGATTTTGAGGATTTTTTTGTGGAATTCATATTTTTGAAGAAAGAATGTATATTTGTGTAAAAGTAAATGAGAAATGTTTGAGAATGATGTAAAAATTATGAGTTTTAAGTTAGTATTTTTGGTGTAATCTTTTATTTTAATTTTTGGCATATAGCCGTCATGGTGAGTACATGCCATGTGGTGTGGGTCGAAGGCGGCGTAGGGGACCGGCGGTGGTGTTAGCTCGCGACGAGGCCTCCACCATGAGAATCTGGTGTGGACACCCCCACCCGTCTTATCACTTCAACATTTATTTGAATTTATAATTTTGAGTTTCGATTTTTGCTTTCTATTTGAGATTTTTGTCAAAAGAAATAAAAAAAATCACTAATATTGAGTAAAAAGCCAGTCAAACACGCCGGCTGACGAGCTCACTCAAGCTAATGCGTGGCCCGGAGAAATCCCACTTTATGGAATCTTGACATAGGTTTTTAAGTTGTAAATAATCAAAATATTTTATTGTGCTTGGATAATTAAAATATATCTTAATAAATAACACTTTAGATGATTATTTTTTTTATCAAACTATACACATCAAAAGAATAACTACTTCAAGACAAGACGCTGACGAAAGAAGTTTACAAAGTCATCTGCGCTATGTAGCGATCGTTAGAACTAGATCAAATGTATAGGTTTAGTTGATTTGTCAACACTTCTAATTAATCATTGTGATTTTCTTTTTGATAATATAATATAATGCATAAATTATATGGTAACTCATATTATTGTGTGTGTTAGTTTATGTTATTACAGGAAACATCAGACTTGGGCAATTTGAAAAAATTGACTAAGTGTTAGAACAACCTACGAATGAATAAGTGTTCTTCCGTAGATATTCTCCAGAGCATAACTGAAGTTTGTGCTTTCGTAGATCTCCTACGGAAGAACAACAACTACTGAACAAGACCAAATATAAAGTGGAGCTGCTGAAGGAAAGCTTGCTGCTGAAGCTGCTGAAGAACAAGTACAAAAACTCCTGCGGAAGCACAACCACTGAAGAACATATGCTGAAAACAAAGTGTTGCTGCGGAAAACTAATTGCTGCGGAAGACTAATTGCTGCGGAAGAAGAACTTCCTACGGAAGACAAATTCCTATGGAAGATTAACAAACTTGTATTGTTTTAAATCATCAAGTACGTAACAAAAAGTCAACAAGTCAATATGTCAGAACAATATCATCAAATCAATGACGGCGAAGGATAATTATGTCAACAGAATATTCCATGTCACATCAACAACATTCTTTATATAATTTACAATTTTCTATGTAAATTGTGAACTCCTATGCCGATAAACAAGGCAAGGATTCGCACATATAGAAACAGAATATCAAAACAGAATAGCGATATATTAGCTAGAAAATAGGAACAGAATAGAAAGATATTTATACACAATTAGGTGTATATATTGATCGATGAACATTGATAAAAAAGAACATGAACAATATAGCAATATCAAGCATCATGAACATATAGCATTATAATCAATTGTAATCGATAGATTGTGAATGAAGAGCAATTGAAAACAATCTTTGTATTGCATTATTACGTTTAGTTTTTCTAGTTGTTCTTCTTTGTTTATCAATTTCAACTTTTGATAAACAATCCGTTAAACAACAGGTATTGATAATTCCACAATCAATACTTGTTAATATCAAATTGATAATTCCTGCAACGATCCTTGGATTAACAGGTGGTATCAGAGCCACGTGCTCATTGATCTAGATCAATTGATCTATTAGTTTGATTTGTTTAATAGGTGTTTATTTAATCAAGTTAATTAATATGAGCAATTCAGTGGTTGGCGCTTATCAATCTCCGAAGTTGGAAAATAAATCTGATTTTAAAACTTGGAAAATCAGATTTAGAAATCATGTTAATTATACAGATTCTGATTTATGGGTGTCGATTACTGAAGGTCCTTATATTCCATCTGCTTTAGGACTGGATTATAAAGACAACAATCAACCCGTAAGTTTAAAAAATTTATCACCTGATGATGCCAAGAGAGTCAAGATTGACATCAAAGCATATAGTATGCTTACTATGGCTTTGCCTGAAGATCTCTTGATCAGGTGTGAATCATATAAAACAGCAAACTCGTTATGGAAAATCCTGCACACTTTGTGTGAAGGAAGTGACGAGATAAGGAGCAAAAAAAAGGATACACTTCGCTCGCAATATGAGACTTTTCATCATATTATGGGTGAGTCTGTTCCTCAACAACTCCACAGGTTTATGCAACTTGTTACAGAGATGAATATCTTTAAACTGAATTACAGCAATGAGGAGTTAAACAAGAAGATACTTTATTCGTTTCTAGAAAGCTGGACCCACACTGTGTTCATGTTCAAAAATACTATTGATCTGAAGGCAATTGGGTTGGACACTCTGGTTGCAAAGGTAGAAGCTTTGGAGTTAGACGAGAAAACCATAAATAAGAGTGTTAAAGCACCTATAGCACCTTACCAATTCAAAGAAACTAAGGGTGTCGGAAGTGCCTTCATCTCTAATGATGATGAAGATAACTCTTATGATGAAAGTGATACTGAAGAGGAAACTGGCTTCTATGCTGCCAAGCCCTCCAAGTTGAACTCTCAAAACAATAAAAACAGAAAAGCAAAAGGAAAGTCAGATGACTTCAAATCCAACAAAGGCAACAATCAAACAGAACCAATTACTATGGTTCTGGAATCAGAAGAATAGAAGGCAGCCTTTGCAGCTTTCAGTTCAAGCTTTCAAGCCTACTTGGGAAGTACCTTGACTCTTGCCTATTTCTGTCAGCAAGACATTGGAGAACTTCATCCAGATGAAGTAGAAGAGATGGATCTACAATGGCAAATGGCCATGATTGCTTATAGAGCCAAAATGTACATGAAGAGAAACAAGGGATTGTCAGTGGGAGGCAGAACAACAAAAATTGGTGTTGACAAATCCAAGGTGAGGTGTTACAAATGTAATCTGTATGGTCACTTCTCCAGGGAATGCAACAACAATCAGCAATCAACAACAGATACAAGACAAGCAAATCAGAGGAGCTTCAAGCAACGACAGCTAACAAACTCATCCCCACCAGCCACAGGCTCTTCAACAGGTACCAATAATTCTAAAGAAACTGGTTTGATTATTTTGCAGGATGGTACTTGTGACTGGAGCATGTACGAGAAGGAAGTACTAGAAGAAAATAAGGCTTTAATGGCTAATATGGAAAACAAAGTTCCACCAATGGCCAGAGAGGAACATCCAGGGAGGACTGACAACAAGAGGTATGTTGACAGTGGCTGTTCCAGTCATATGACGGGAAACTGTTCTCTCCTCCATGACTTCAAACATAAAAATACTTCCTATATAGCATTTGGTGGGGAAAAGAAGGGAGGTAAAATCATTGGTGAAGGAATGGTAAGCAATGGTGTTCTAAAATTTAAGAAAGTTAACTTCTGTGAAAATTTACAATTCAATTTATTAAGTGTTTCTCAAATTTGTGATCAAAACTATACTACTTTCTTTGATACTAACCATTGTTACATTCTTAAGCCAGGTTTTCAAATTCCAGAAGACTGGATCCTTCTTAAAGCACCAAGAAAAGGCAACACATATGTTTTGGATATGAACAACACATCTATAACAAGCAATGAAACATGTCTAATTTCTAAGTCATCAGAAGATGAATCTCAACTATGGCATAGAAGAATGGTTCACTCTAACTTGAACAACATGAATAAGTTGGACAAAAATGACTTAGTCATTGGCTTTCCAAAGAAAGAATTTTATTGTTCTAATCACTGTTCATCATGTTTCCAAGGAAAACAACATAGAGTGGCTCATAAATCCAAAACAATTAACACAAACACATCACCACTCAAACTGTTGCACATGGATCTTTTTGGTCCAACCAATGTCATGAGCATTGGAAAAAGGCAATACTGTTTGGTGATTGTTGATGATTTCACTAGATTCACATGGGTCTTTTTCTTAAAACATAAAAGTGAAACATTAGAAACATTGATAGAGTTTATCACTAATATTGAAAATCAACTTGATCTAAAAATCAAAATCTTAAGAACTGATAATGGAACTGAATTTGTTAATCATATTTTAGATACCTTTTGCAGGGACAAAGGCATATCAAGACAATTCAGTGCACCAAGAACACCACAACAGAATGGAGTTGCTGAAAGAAGAAATAGAACTCTTATTGAAGCAGCAAGAACAATGCTTGCTGATTCATAGTTGTCAATCACATTCTGGGCAGAAGCTGTGAACACAGCATGCAATGTTCAAAACAGGATATTAATTGTCAAAGAACATAATAAAACACCATATGAGCTTTTGTTTAAAAGAAAACCTTTCATAGGATATTTTAGAGCTTTTGGGTGTCATGTGTCCATATTAAACACAAAAGATCAATTAGGAAAGTTTGCAGAAAAAGCCTACGATGGTTTCTTTATTGGTTACTCATCAACATCTAAATCATAAAGAGTCTATGTTTCACATGAAAACATTATGGAAGAAACTCCTAATGTATCTTTTAATGAATCCTTATTCCCAAAATTTGTAAAAGGATCATCTTGGTTGTTTGATATAGATGCATTAACAAATTCATTTAACATAGGTTATTTGAATGTGGCAGGTCCTGCGGATACATGTTATCCTTATGTTCCTCCAAACATGGGTGAAGTGCCATTGACAGTGATCCACCAAGAGTAGTCCAGTCACTTACTCAAAATGTTACTGATCATGGCCCTTCAATTCAAACAAGCAAAGATCATCCTGATGGAAACAATAGGTCTACATCCGCAGAACTTCCTTCTACATCCGTAGAAGTTCCTTATGCATCCGTAGATATTACTACTTCCGAAGATGATCCATTACATTAGTTGAAGTTCACAATTCAACAGAAAAATTCTACAACCACCACCCACACATGCAGTTCAACAAACTACATCATCTGTAGTTGTACCTGTAGCTGCTGCGGATGCTATGCCTACATCTGCAGAAATACAAGCTGATACAGATGAATATAATTTAGCATCAAAAGATCAGTCACATGAGAATTTCGACTACTTTGTGGATTCCCCATCCCAGCTGACTCCATCTCCATCAACCAACATCACTAACTTGGATTCATCCATTCAAGTTTAATCAATACCAACATCCAGAATTCACAAGTATCATCCCACTAAAAACATGATAGGTGATCTTAATGATAGAACCACAAGAAGACAAGGGGGAGCTGCCAACATTTGTCTATTCTCTTGCTTTCTTTCACAAGTGGTTCCTCCCAATATCACTGTAGCATTGAAAGATAACAGCTGGATTGAAGCAATGCAAGAAGAACTTCAATAATTCAGAAAACAAAAAGTCTAGAATCTAGTTGATCTTCCTGAAGGCCATTATCCAATTGGCACAAGGTGGCTGTTTAAGAACAAACTAGATGACAGAGGCATTATTGTGAGAAACAAAGCAAGGCTGATAGCACAAGGTTATACTCAAGAAGAAGGGATAGACTATAATGAAGTCTTAGCTCCTGTTGCAAGGATTGAAGCCATTAGAGTCTTTCTAGCCTATGCATCACATAAGAAGTTCACAGTTTACCAGATGGATGTAAAATATGCCTTCTTATATGGTAAAATTGATGAAGAAGTCTATGTTGCTCAGCCACCAGGCTTTGAAGATCCTGATTATCCACACAGGGTATACAAGCTTGACAAAGCTTTGTATGGACTTCATCAGGCACCAAGAAAATGGTATGATACATTTTCATCTTTCTTACTCAAGCATGGTTACAAAAGGGGAACAATTGATCAGACTCTCTTTTTGAAACATGAACATCAAGATCTTTTAATTATCCAAGTATATGTAGATGATATCATATTTGGATCAACAAACAAGAGATTGTGTGAAGAGTTTGAATGTCTGATGAAATCTGAGTTTCAAATGAGTTCCACCGGAGAACTAACATTCTTCCTTGGTTGGCAAGTTCATCAGAAACCAGATGGCATCTTTATCATTCAGGAGAAGTATGTGAATCAAATTTTGAAGAAGTACAACCTTGCTGATTCATCTTCATGCAAAACACCAACATCAACAATAGATAAGATTGTACCAGATCCTACAGGGAAGTATATTGATCAAAGATTATGTAGATATATGATAGGATCATTAATTTATTTAACTGCCAGCAGACCTGACATAATGTTTGCTGTGTGTGTTTGTGCTAGGTACCAAGCAGACCCAAAGGAGTCACATATGAATGCAGTGAAGAGAATTTTTAGATACCTTAAAGGGAAACCAGCTCTTGGACTCTGGTATCCCAAAGAAGGAGATTTTAAACTCTACTCATATTCTGACAGTGACTATGGATGGTGCAATAACAATAGAAAATCAACCACTGGTGGATGCCAATTCATAGGACCAAGACTAGTTTCTTAGCAGTGCAAAAAACAAACAAATGTTTCAGTATCCACAGCTGAGGCTGAGTACATAGCTGCTTCAGCTGGTTGCTCTCAAGTCTTATGGTTGCAAAACCAATTACTTGATTATGGTTACAATTTTCTTCAAACACCAATACATATTGATAACCCAGCTACTATGTTCATCACTGCTAATCCAGTACAACATAGTAAAACAAAACATATTGAAATCAGATATCATTTTCTGAGAGATTGCTCAGAAAAAGGTTTAATCAAGTTGATTAAGGTGGATACAACAAATCAGCTTACTGATTTATTCACTAAAGCCTTTGATTCAGTTAGATTTTATTTCTTAATTGAGTCATTAGGCATGATCAATTTAGATTAAGTCTTAAACAACATAATGAAAAGCATGTTCTGTCCATTATAGTTCTAATATGAACATCTACAGAAGAACAAACTTGTTCATCCGCAAATTGTTATTAATATGAAAAAGCCAAAAATATTCTTAAAACACATAAAAATAAAAAACTATTATCTTATTTACATATTTTATTGAATAAGCAGTTCATATAATGAGAAATGATAGTACACTATACCTTTGTTTACTTTCCTTATTTATCAAACAATCCTTATAGACTGATCAGATGTGATTTGATATGTGAGTAGGTTTAGCTTGAGTTGAAAATAAACAAGTCATGCATAACATAATGTCAAGGTGACAAACTGTGGCTAATTCCATTTTGAGGAGCAAGGAAGTAAGTCTTATCCTGCTGTGATCAACTTACTCACCTAAGCATACTATGTTGTAACACTTTATAACCTCTATCTTTGCGCATCATGAACTCTCTGTTTTGCGAAAGCAAAGACCTGAGTTCCTGGGCACCTCTGTTTTACGTAAGTAAAGACCTGGAGTCCTGATGCTTAGTAACAAAAGATTCCAAAAGAACAGCTCTAAAAGAATCCATGGTGATCAACTCTATATTAATTCAGAGCTCACAAATCATATCAACATTAATAAGATTTCAAAGAAATCTTAAGATAGAGCTTATAACTTACGAAACATAGTTTCAAGTGTGAAAAAGTGATAAATTGACTCATTTACTATGGACAAACTTCAATGTGAATTGAATGTGGAGTCCATACTTGTCCATCTTTAAACAATTTTAAAACATGATAAATAGCATGACAAGTTGAATATACACTCTAGCTTGAATTTATGAGGATCATTATACTTGCAATCAACACTAGATCTGTCTTCTATCATCAACCAAAACTGTCATTGGGAAGTTTCTTAGTGTTATAGTATGATCCTATTATATGATGTCAATGCTTGTAAATAATTTCTGGTTTTGTCATTTTATGTGCTAATTAGTTGGACAGATAATGTTTTTCATGCTATTCTTTATAAATTTTTGATAAATGCATAATTTTATTATTAATCACAAATTTAGGGGGAGTAGTAAATCAGCATGAAAATCTGAGTATCAAATGTGTTACATCTTTAAATGAAGAAAGTTTGAACTTGAGCACTAACTTGGCTGCAGGATATCTGAAGGTTTTAACCAAATCAATTTTGCACAATTACCACGAAGCAGAGTCAACAAGGTCCAATAGCAAACAACAAATGATCTAACATTATGTTTAAGATCATACATCAAAAAGAACAAAAATTGCCTTTTCGTAGATCGGTAACCTACGGATAAAACAACAAATTCATAACAAATTCTGTCTTCCGTAGATGTTCCTGTGGAAGAATTAATTTGTTAAGGTTAAAACAGCAAAGTTTTTGCTTTTCGTAGATGTTCTACGAAAGCATAAACTTGTGGATAACCTCGGAAGTGTATAAAGGAAAATGGGTCCCACAATATTAAATATTTTTTAAATTGTCTGAAAAGGCATAAAAGGATATCTCGACCGTTGGCCTTTCTACTCACTCTCAAAAACCTTCTCAGCCCTAGAAAATCTCTCAAACCCCTTTCATCAACAATCGCTGAAATCGTTCATTCCACACAAATAATCCACACATCAGTCAAAACATCGAAGCCACTATGACTAATCAATTCGTCAAAGATCATAACATATGCACATTTCTGAATCCAGAATTGGAAGATGGATGCAGAGACATCATCCGCTATCTGAGAAGAAGTAGATTGTTTTATACGCTAACAGCGAATCCTATTATCTATCAATCACACATGATAGATTTCTGGGACTCTGCGATGGTTGAGGAAGAAAATGAAGAACAAGTAATTTATGCCTCAATCAGAAATCAACAACTGAGAATTGATGAACGAACAATAAGAAAGGTCGAAAGAGCTGGTGTTGCAGAGAAATGATCTACTGAAGAAAGGTCCTAGCATAAGGCTATTTGACCCAATGGAGATCAAGCTGCTTCATCCGAGCTATATCTCATATCAACATGACAAGTATTTTCCCAAGCTCAATGATCAAACTTCTCAAAATGACTTGTGCTTGTATGTACACATCATTCAAGTTATTGACAAGCTCCATGCCAAGGCCTACAAGAGAAGGAAGTTTGAGGTTGGTCAACTGATAGGAGCAGAAATAGAACCAATAATAGAACTGAGAATTTCATAACAGGATGAGCTGGAAGTGGTGTCCACTAATAGTGTTGTTGCAACATTAACTACTGAAGAGGACATCCTGGGCTTGAAATATAAAACATTAAAGAGAATGGGAAGAATAAAGATAAAGTATTTGTATGAAGATCAAAAGAATACTGTAGGATACTTCAATACCAAAATTTTGATAAGAGTTCAAGAATTGAGAGACTTGAACAGATGATTACAAGAGGCTAAACCTATAGGGGGAGTATTGTTAGAACTAGATCAAATGTATAGGTTTAGTTGACTTGTCAACTCTTGTAATTAATCATTGTAATTCTCTTTTTGATAATATAATATGATGCGTGAATTATATGGTAACTCATATTATTATGTGTGTTAGTTTATGTTTTTACAGGAAACATCAGACTTGGGCAATTTGGAAAAATTGACTAAGTATTAAAACAACCTACGGATGAATAAGTGTTCTTCCGTAGATGTTCTCCGGAGCATAACTGAAGTTTGTGCTTTCGTAGATCTCCTACGGAAGAACAACAACTGCTGAACAAGACCAAAGATAAAGTGGAGCTGCTGAAGGAGAGCTTCATGCTAAAGAACAAGTACAAGAACTCCTGCGGAAGTACAACCACTGAAGAACATATGCTAAAAACAAAGTGTTGCTACGAAAGACTAATTGATGCGGAAGAAGAACTTCCTACGGAAGACAAATTCCTACGAAAGATTAACAAACTTGTATTGTTTCAAATCATCAAGTACGTAACAAAAAGTCAACAAGTCAACTTGTCAGAGCAATATCATCAAATCAATGACGGCGAAGGATAATTCCATTAAACAGCAGGTATTGATAATTCCACAATCAATATTTGTTAAAATCAAATTGATAATTCCTGCAACGATCCTTGGATTATCAGCGATGGTTATAAAAATTAAAATATTTAATTCTGATAATTTTTTACATTAGTACTAACCATTTGAAAAAAATTTATGTGCGAAACGCTGATAAAAAAATAGAGTTGAAAAAATACTTTAAAAAGATAAATACTTCAAAACAAAGAAGAAAAACAAACATGTAAGTGGTCACTTTATTATAATTAACGAGCTCTATTGTAAATTGATTAAAAAAAAAATTGACATAACTCGAATGTTTAAGTATAAAACATAAAAAAAAATTTAGATGATTAAATGTAAATTTGACATAACTCACAGGTTTAAATATAAAATTTTAAAATAGATAAAATGAATAGCTATCAATTTAGAAAACAAAAAAAAAACAAAAAAAAAAAAAAGAAAAAGAGAGAAACTGTTGTGGTTAGTCTTAAAAATTTCTTAGTGCTTCAAATGTAAAATTGTAAAAAAAAAAATTGGTTTTTATTAGTTTGTAGAAAAAAATTTGTTGTAGTAACATCGAGAAAAACTACACAAAACTATTATTATAATAACTATATAAATATTATATACGTAAGTGTTTAAATAAAATAATAGTTAAATCAAATAGTATTAAGTAATAAAATTATAAATAATAAATGTATATATTTTAATATTAATTGAAAGTATTACCAATAAGATAATACTTAAAACACGTATATATTAAATAATATATTAATCGGGAGAAATTTATTATATATGGGAAAATTAAAAACTATTGTATATATCATGTATACTTTACGTTTAAGAAGTTATATTAGATGTATTAAATTTTGATAAAACTACAAGTGTATGCACATCAATGTAAGGCCCCGTTCCCGGAGACCTCATAGTTGGTCAATCATAGCATAAAACATTTCATAGTTAATAAACCAATGCAGCAGAATTAATATCAAAGGTCATTCACTTCATTAATAAATACTGTTGTTAAGCAATACATTGTTAATAGTTACAAAAGATCATGTTAATTGCATTACAAAACAACAATATTAGTATGCGTGAACGGATGCCAGTCTAGCCCCGACGAGTAGCCTCCCCGAGTGCCATCCTCAGCAAAACTTACCTGCCAACTGAAAATGCATAAAAGTCAGCATTGCTGAGTGAGTTCTAGTTTTAAAACATTAAAATACCTTAAAAGGTTTGTATACGAAAATACCCTTTAAAATAATATACTTTTCATTTGTAGGGGATCACACATCATACGTACTGTTAAGATAACATCCATTATCATCTTTTACCATTTACATCATCGTTCATCCGAACCTTTATTTTAATCTTTCACTTAATCTGGACCAATGTGCTATGCCCCCGATATTACGCACTAAACTGGTACTGGGCCGAGGTCTACACATAGACCCCATACTGATGCACGAAGTCGACACCAGTACCGGGGCAGCAACAAGGGTCCCCTTAATCTCAAAGATTGACCCTGTGTGCATCCAACAGGTTAGCTAAACCGCACATAGTTGAGCTAACAACCTAGTGGTTGTGAACCTCATATGAATTTGCTTGCAAGTCTTTCTTCCGTTCTTTATGCCACTTTTCATTATCATTAATCTTTCCACTTTTTTTAATGATAATACTTTACGTTATACGGATAAATCACACCACGTAAAGTCACATAATAATATAATAAATAGGAACACAAGAACAGCCCAAAACATAAATAAAATAATCAAGTAATATCACCAAGTCAAACAAGGGTCAAACCCTAAAATTCTAATTTCCCAAAACTCCAGAAAATTTTCTAAGTGTTTAGGCGCATAGACACTATACAGGCGCATGAGCCCTGCTTAGGCGCTTTAACACTATTCAGGTGGATGAATCCTACAGTTGGGCATTTCAGCTTACATTCTGGGAGTATGAACTGTTCAGGCGCATGAGTTAACACTTGTCAATTTCAGGCAAAACCTTGGGTGCTTGGGTACTATTGGGGCGCATGAGCCCCACATAATCTTTCTAAGACAAATATTCCAGGCGTATGGGCCCTGTTTGGGCATATGACCATCAGTTATGAATGTTTCAGACTTACATTTGAACCCAAACTGCATACTAATATGTTCTAAGCTTACACCCAACATCCTAAGCAACCATAACACATAGACAAGCATAGAACATAAGCACAAACATATATATACTACGGGTAAACATAAATCAGTTGTAAAACATTTTAATCATGCATTTTCAGCCCCCAAAACAGTTTAAAACACATAGAAATCGGGGTCTAGAACTCACCTATAGCAGCAAACAAGTAACACTCCTCCAAACTTGCCTGCACTAGAGTTCAAACACCTAAAAACAAACAAAACAAACACCAAACCACATAGAACACTTAATAGTCGGTTTTAAGGTCGAAAACCCCATAAAAACCGAACCAATTAACATATAAACACACTAACCTTCAAAGAATGCAGTCTTCCTTCTTCATAACCGAGGGAAACAAGGGTTTTCAGCTCTTTCTTCTTCTTTTCTTTCGGTAGCAGCAGCAGCAGAAAGAGCATGGGCGACCATGCCCCTTATACACATCTTTTTGACTTTTTGGTGTACTTTTACACTTTACACCCCTCATCTTTGCCTTCTTTTTATTTTCTTCAAAATACTTTTCTTTTCTTTTTATTTTGACTGAGGTTTCGGGTGTTACAATCAAATGCTTTATATAATAGTAGATATAATATAGATATATATTATTATTATCATCATTATTATAAAATTATTTAGTAATTATATCGTTAAGTATTCAAATAAGATAATACTTATTTATAAATTTATTTATTTATTTGTTATTATTATAATAATAAAAGTATTTAGTAATTATATAGTTGAGAATTCAAATAAGATAATACTTATTAATAAATTTAAATATTAATTTAAAATATTATAATATATAATGTAGCGAATTAGATAATCTAATATAATGTCCCAATATTTTGTTTTATATAATAGTATAGATAATTATATGTCAGCATAAATTAGTAATAGAAAGAAAAAAGATTAAGGTAAATGTACAAATAAAAAAAGGTTTTATATGTAAAAAGGATAATAAGTATTCTTAACCATAAATCTTTTTAATCAATTGTTAAGATCAAACTGAAGAGAAAAATTTTGTTTAAAATAATTGTTTCCATCCAAATGTTTAAAAATAATCATATTAGTCATATAGTTTCAATTAATTGGCAATTTTCATCCACTTTTCATTCATATTTTATTTTTTATTAAATTAAATTGATTAAAATACCCCTATAAGGCCACATGGGGTATTTTAACTTAATTCATGGATTGAGTTAAAAGAGTTGATAAAAATATTTACTTAATTATTTAAATTTTGGATGAAAACATTTATTTTGTGCAAACTTCAGGGGTAAAACTAAAAATTTAATACGACTTTTATATATGTCATTATTTCTTATAAAAATAATATTATAAAAACAAATGTTTTATATTTTTAACAATGTACGGTATTGTTATTTAAGAGATCTAAAAAAATTATATTTTTCAGCTCATATGAGTCCTACTTGTCATTGTGTCTTTCTTGCACTTCAGTATGTTTTTTCGTTCGTTATCATGTTTTCTTGAACACCATTATGTTTAAAATGATAAATTTAAAAAAAACCATAATGATGAAATAATATTATTTTATACTTCTGTTAAGCAAAATATAATAACAAAATAACAACTAATTTATCTAATACATTAAAAACGATAACAAAATAACATAAAATAATATAAAACGTAAAACCTAATAATAAAACGTTTCATTTTGTTTTTTCTGTTCGTCTTTGTGATTTCCTGAAACTATATTGTTTTTCATAAATAATGGGTAAAACACACCGGTGAATTACGTCATTCTATAATTGTTAAAAACAATGATAAATTAACAAGTATGAAAAATAGTGAGAAAAATAACAGGAAATAATTTAAATTGTAAAACAAAATAATAAATACATATAATAAATAAGCAAACATATTTCAAACAGTGATTTGACATTTTTAACACAATAACCTATTTTATTTGATACAATTACAACAAAAATAACATGAAATAATCTATATTATAAAACACACCGATAAATACATATAATAAATAAGCAAACATATTTGAAACAGTGATTTGATATTTTTGACACAATAACCTGTTGTATTTGATATAATTACCAAAATGTTCACTTCTTGAAAAACAATAAAACGACACATGTCAAACAAAAAATCTTTTAGCATTTTTAGATTAATTTTTTTTATTATAATCCTACCTTAAACTAAAAATTAAAAATACATAAAGTAAAAATTAAAATTATTCAAGTAGAAATTAAAATAATAACACAAACTAGTCATTAAAAAAGTATCCGCTACAAAATTTAAATTAACTAGAAGTATTTAATTAAAATAAATTTAATTTCATTAAAACAAAATTTTAATTTAAAAGTATTTACTTAGGATTAAATCAATTAAATTAAATTAATTCATTAATTAAATTTTTTTAATTTAAATTTAAATCAGTTAGTTAACTATAAAATAAAGTTATAAATTAAAAGATTTTCTATTAGAAACCCATCTTGCCCATTTGAACGTCAAATATACGACCCTGCTTTGAAGGACATGTGTTATGTTAATCGGGTTCACCTATCAGTTTCTCAGTCAGAACCGCACCCTCAACCACCTTACTAGAAAAAATATCTGGCTTAATTCTGAGAATTTTGCTTAGATTGAGACTTTAACCCATAATATTATCATATTTACATGTTATGAGTATATTACTTTAATTAGTTGTTCATTGGTGACGTCCAACACTAATCCATGCACATGCGATGAAGGTGATCTAACACCCAAGGATTGCTAGTTAATCAATTCACAATTCTGCTTTTACAAATTTTATTTTTTAAATATTTTTATTTAGATCTTAGATCATGTATTTCACCCGTGGTTTACAATGAATTAAAATGTTATATAATTTAAAATAAGTTAAGATCTTTTTAAATGCTTTAATTACTTATACATAAAAAAGAAAAATATGTCTTTTATAAATGATATGACATTTTCTCAATCCATGCGTATAGTTTGGTTAAAATAACTGATTTTAGATGTTAAGTGCAGGACCGATGAATGGGGTCAATGTAACAGTTTCACAGTTGTTAGGAAAATGGTAGAACATTTAACAGATCAAATATGAAACCAGATTTAGATGAAACAAAGAAAACAAGTAAAGAACAGAATATGAACATGAACAAGATAAGTGTTAGAACACTTAACAGATCAAATAGGGAACCGGATAAGTCTTACAAAGTGTTACAAAGCTTATCCCCTAAAGTTACAAGTACTTGAGATACTTTATACTACATCCTACAGCCGACTATACTTTAAAGGCCAACTAGAAACACTAATCTAGACAACAAGATCAATGTAGAGTCAAAAGTCGGATTGCCTTTTAACTAGTGACTATTACATACCATAGCTCACATCCTAATATATTACAAAAAGGATAAACATACAAGAGTAAAAAGTTACAGACATAAGACCTTAATCTACAGTTTGACAAAAGTATGGAATTTTCACCAACTCATATAAGTTGGTGAGTTTTTAGAGGTGGCAGTGAAAAGTGGTTCAGCTTTTGTCAAAAGATGATTCAGAAAAAGCATGTCTTCTCTGTCTTCGAAAAAACCAGTCTTTGGCTTCGAAAGACTTTGTCTTTGAAGCTTCGGAAGACTTCATCTTTGGATTTGGAAGATTTGGTCTTTTGGCTTCGGAAGATTTGATACTTAGTATAATTCACTGAGTTATATCAATTCTTCCGAAGTAACTTCCTTGTACTTCACATATGCATGTTGAGAGCTCTTTGGTTGCATCAGCCTCTAAGTGTGATCCTTACTAACTCCCCTTAGGCCGATGCTACCAAAACTGAAGAAGAACTTTGAAGCTTGATCTTCATCTGTTGACAATCCTCATCAGAATCAAGACCATTCCCTTCATCATCAGTTGCTCAGGATTCCTTAGACTCTCAAAGTCCCTCCTCATGTCATAGAGATCATGCAGAGGGAGGTCAAGTATGTTTTGCAAGAAGTACATGTCTTGACCCCCTTGATCTCTAGTGACATTCCGTGGGTTTGGATTAGTAGTAAATACCCAAGACACAATGGGTCTCTCAGCAGCAAGAGGCTCTACAATGAGTGGACTTTGTTGAGCAGCCTCTTCTTGATCACCCTTAGGTGCAGAGGTGGATGCCTTGGACTTATTCTTCTTCTTCTTGTCCCTTCTGATGGCCATTCTCTTCCTCTTTCTATACTTTAACTGAGAAGGCTGGCCTTGAGCACCAGATGGTTCTTGTTTGTCCTTTTTAATTGAGTCCTTTTCCTTCATAGATTTAGAAAAAGAGTGATCAAGACCCTGTTGTGGGTCAGAAGATGAAGCTGGATGTGATGCAACACTAGGTCCTGGTTAAGTTGTCTCTTGTGGTTCAACCATGACCTCAGCTTCAGGTGCAGCCTGACTTGGTGGAGAATGCAAGTCAACTAGCTTTCCTTATTGATCTTCTGCTTAATTACTCTAATGTACTCATCCATGGTGGATAGAGACATTGGACCAAGTCTCCTTTCAGAGAACCCATACAACTTTAAGAAGCTCAACATCTTCTATCTGTCAGCAGACTTCTTTTGATTTGCTCTGATGGTGGCTCTTGAGATTGCAGCCTATTCCCTCATCTTCCTCTTAGCAGCTTTTTGCTCTTTTAACACTTTTTGCTCAAGCTGCTTGAGTTATTCAAATTCAATGTATTCATAAGATAGGGGAAGCAGGTCTACGGCCTGATAGAGGCTTGTGGCACTCAGGTAGGTTATCATGTTTTGTCTATCTAGTTCCCTAACTACTTGAGTTTCTTGCTCAGTAGCCACAACCTCTGCCTTAGGGCTTTCTTGAACTGGGGAGTGGGTAAGAGCTTTGTAGAGTCTTTTTTTCTCCTTTCTTCTTTGATTTTGCAGAGCAGTTCTGCATCCTTAGCTTCCCTCCCCTCTATTGACACTTCCATGTTAGCCAGTTCATTCAATTCATCCAAGGGAAGAGAGATGAGTTTATTAACATTGTAGTTCCTAGAACCTAGATAGTACAGTCTAGCTACTGTCAACTCATCTTCTTGAGTGCTTGGCTTGGGGGCAACCCTGATAGCAGATTCCATAAAGCTAGGGGTCCCTTTTGAACTCTTTCCCCTTGCCTTCCTCTTCCTCTCTCTCTTCTCCTCCTTAATCTCCTCAGAGGTCATTTTTGTTGGGTTTTCACAAGTTTATCAGAGTCATTTTATCCTTATAAAATTAAAACACAACATAAATGGTATGAAAAACTTATTACAGTTAATAAATAAACCAATTTATTATATCCGTTAAAAGAAAACCCGTAATGGATCGTTATATGAAAAACCATGCTTACAAACAACCATAGGGTGTTTAGAAATCTACCTCTCAAATAGGACAGAGGAAGAAGATCTTTGATTGGCAGCTTCCAAAGTAGGAAACCTCAAGCTTGTCTAGCTTCCAACAATACACCAGGTTGCTAGGATTTTCTTTACTTGAATCGGGTTCTGTTCTTGGTTTTCCTCGACCGATCGAGAGAAAAGCTACAGTAACACCGATTTGCACCTTTGTGTGTGTTGTAAGTTGTCAGAGAGAGTGGTTGAATACAATCATATATTGCACGTCCTATGAAACTGAATTTCAGAGTGAGAGAAAAGTGGGTGGGATCCATCCCTTTAACCCATCCGTATTTCTCTAATATTCATCCGCATTAGTAAATGCGGATGAACAAACTCTAACCGCATTTGTAAATACGGAAGAAGAAACTTCATCCGCATTTCCTAAAATGCACATCCGTATTTGTAAATACAGATGATCAGTCTCATCAGCATTTCCTTAAATGCTCATCCGCATTTACTATCCATATTAGTAAATACGGATGAAGTAATTCCTTCAGCATTTCCCCAAATGCACATCCGCATTTGCAAATACGGATGATGAACATTCATCCGCATTTCCTTAGTAACACATCCGCATTAGTAAATGCGGATGAGTAAAAGAAATGCGGACAAAACACTTGTATTGTTTGTTCAACCATTTGAATAACAATACAAAGTACTCTCTCTTTAGAACAATCCATATAATTTATTCATAACACTAGTGCAAATATTTAAAAACCCAATTTCTAAATACTTCAAGTGTCAATATTTATTTACATGATCATATCATAAAACAAACATTGTAGGTGTTTGTCTAGCTTGTTATTGAGTATGACCCGACTTGGATCATAACATACTAGCCACATCAATTCAATATGTGTCTTGGGCAGACCATTCCCAACAATCTCCCACTTGCACAAGATACATAGAGAATTGACGCAAGCAGTAAATACTGCCTAACAACAGTTTACAACCCCCAATAAGCATGATGAAGTGCCATTCAATAACATCATCTTCCTCAAGTCCCTTACTTGAAATGATTTAGGTGAATCTATCATCTATTCTTTTGTTACAGATGTCATGTTAAATCCAAAGACACAGAATGATCATTCTTTGTTGATTTAACTTAATCAGGCCTTAGACATCATACTCTCAACGAATAAGAGGAACAAATCCCATCTTGACTACATACGTTTCTCACAATCACCTTGTATCACACCTGAAACTAGCCTCATGTACTGTCTATTATTTCAGAATAGCGAAGAACTAGATCAAAGTATAATATTTGGTGAATATCGAAACCCAATATGTATCTCAGGTCGGAGGATACAACGATATTCGCCTTTACTCAAATTTACTTATGATCAATTACATAATTTGAGGGCGGGTCTGTCCAATATTTGTATCCCATAAATATTTATGAACCTTGGTAGCAACCTCTTGCTCTATATTCATACCTCATGAATATCCACCAATCCAAGTTCATAATAGTCTTACTTGATATTTGTTCCCACAAATATGACCGACTACGGACATTTAGAATAATAAACATATTCATGGATTTAAACATGCTAAAATGGAACATAACTCATAGTATCATAATCATATATATATATATATATATATATATATATATATATATATATATATATATGAGTCAAAATAATAATTGTTCTGATATTTAAATACAAAATAGATCAAATACAATCACTAGAATATCAAAGTTCTAAGGCACAAGTATGACTCTCATGCTTTGGCCTTTCAAGGAGCTTCGTGAGTGGATCCGCAATATTTTGATTGGTGTGAACTTTGCAAATACATATCTTTCCTTTTTCAACTTCATCCCTTATGTAGTTGAACCTCGCTCAATGTGCTTTGTCTTTTGATATGGACGGGGTTCCTTGATTTGAGCAATTGCACCCTCGTTGTCACAAAATATCTCTAGGGGATCTTGAATGGCAGAGACAACCCCTAGATCGACAATGAATTTCTTTAACCATGCAGCTTTCTGTGCTGCCAATGAAGCGACGATGTATTCTGATTCTGTAGTGGACAATGCTACCACATCCTGTTTTGAACTCTTCCAGGACACTGCCCCTCCATTCATAATGAAGACATACCCTGATTGTGATCGAGAATTGGAAACTCGCATCCGTGTAACCCTTTACAATGAGTTCTTCTTCACCAGATCCGTATATTAGAAACATATCCTTGATCCTCCTAAGGTATTTCAATATACTCTTAACAGCCATCCAATGGCTATTTCCTGGATTCTGCTGATATCTGCTTGTCATGCTCAAAGCGCAAGACACGTCCGGTCTAGTGCATATCATCGCATACGTGATGGATCCTATAGCAGATGCATATGGGATTTCCTTCATCTTTTCTTGCTCATCCTTTGAGCTTGGACATTAAGATGCACTCAATATTGTCCCTCTTTGAATAGGTACCAAACCTTTCTTAGAGTTCTCCATCTTGAACCTTTTCAAGATTTTATCAATGTATGCACTTTGGTTTAAACCTATCAACCACCTTGATCTATCCCTATAGATCTTTATTCCCAAAATATAGGTGGCTTCACCAAGATCTTTGATGGAAAAACAACTTCCAAGCCAAGTTTTAACACCTTCCATGGTTGGAATGTCATTTCCAAACAGTAATATATCATCCACATACAATACTAAGAATGTGATGATGCTCCCACTAGCTTTCTTATACACACAAGCTTCATCAGCGTTCTTGATGAATCCAAACCTTTTGGCCTCTTCATCAAAACGTTGATTCCAACTTCTTGATGCTTGTTTCAATCCATAGATTGATTTCTTTAACTTGCATACTTTATTAGGATATTATGGATCGACAAAACCTTTGGGCTGAACCATATAGACATTCTCTTCGAGATGTCCATTAAGGAAAGCAGTTTTGACATCTATTTTCCAAATCTCATAGTCATAATATGCAGCTATGGCAAATAATATCCTAATTGACTTTAGCATTGCCACGGGTGAGAAGGTTTCATCATAATCAACCCCTTGATTTGAGTGAAACCTTTTGCTACAAGTCTTGCTTTATAAGTATCCAAGTTTCCATGCATATCAGTTTTCTTCTTGAAGACCCACTTACATCCAACCGGTTTAGAGTTAAGCAGTGGCACAACGAATTCCCACACTTGGTTGTCATACATGGATTGCATCTCTATGTTCATGGCTTCAAGCCACTTGTCACAATCCGAATTGGACATTGAATCATGGTACGTAGTTGGTTCATCTGAGTCAACTACATAGCATCCATTCATGAAAAATCTATATCTTTTAGGTGGATAGCTAGTTCACCAGATCTAAGAATGTTTTGTGTGTATTGATCAACCATTTGATCATTATCAACAACCTCTTTTTTATTGCTAGTATCAACCAACCGTGTGTCGGCTTGTGGTTCTTGATCCTCATCAAGTTCCACTGTTCTATCAGTAGTTCCTTCCGCAAGGAATTTAGTTTCCAAGAACTCATCCTTTCGAGTAATAAATACCTTTTGCTCTGTTGGATTGTAGAAGTAATATCTCATCGAGTCTTTGGGATATCCTACAAAGATACACTTAGTGGATCGGCTTTCTAACTTGTTTGGGGTGTTTTGCTTAACATAAGCCTCACAACCCCATACCTTTAAATATGATAACGATGGAACCCTTCCATGCCATATTTCAAAAGGTGTCTTATCCACTTTCTTGGTTGGGGCCATATTCAGAATACGGGCCATAGAGAGCAATGCGAAACCCTAAAATGATAGAGGTAGTATGCTTCTAGCCATCATAGATCGAACCATATCCAATAGGGTTCGGTTTCTCCTTTCAGACACACCATTATGCTGTGGTGTTTCGGGTGGAGCAAGCTGTGAGACAATCCCACAACTCCTAAGATGATCTTGAAAAGCATCACTAAGGTATTCACCTCCTCTATCCGAACGAAGAACTTTGATGGTTTTGTTGAGTTGATTTTCTACTTCATTCTTGAAGATTTTGAACGTTTCAGAAGCTTCATCTTTGTGTCTCAACAAGTAGACATAACCATAATGACTATAATCGTCGATGAAGGTAATGAAGTATCTTTCACCATTCCTTGTCATTGCTTTAAAAGGACCACATACATCCGAATGTATGATTCCTAATAAGTGTTTTGCCCTTTGGTTACTACCACTAAAGGGTTCCTTGGTCATCTTTCCTTGTAAACAAGATTCACACTTATCAAATGAACCCTCTTCATTTGCTTCCAAAAGACCTTTCTTTTGAAGTGTTTGAATACGATTCTTGTTTATGTGACCAAGATGACAATGCCAAAGATATAATTCACTTAAAACCCATTTTAAGTTTCTTGGTGCTCCACTGGTATAACGAGTTATTAAAGGATGAGTCATCGTGAACCAATTCATAAATACCATTAAAAGGCATAGCCTTAAAATAAAATATATCATCCATAAATACACAAATACTATCGTTTACAAACTTTAATACATAACCAAATTGTTTTAGAAGGGAAACAGAAATTATGTTCCTAGTCAAACTAGGAGCATACAAAACATTCTTCAAAATGACTTCCAAACCACTTGGAAGCTTCAAGATATAGTCTCCTTGGGCTTCGACATCAACCTTTGCTCCGTTGCCCATATAGAGACTAGTATCCCCCTTCTTAAAATGCTTATTTCTTTTGAACCCTTGCAACAAATTGCAAATATGAGTTCCACATCTGGTATCTAATACCCATGTGTTTGAGGAAATATCATTAAGTTCAATCTGGATCATGAAAGTTGTATCTGAGGTCTGCCCAACATCCCTCTTGTTTCTCAACTCCTTGAGATAGATTGGACAATTCCTCTTCCAATGTCCTATCTCACCACACTCAAAGCATGGATCGTTCTCCATAACCTTTGGCTTCTTAAGCCTCGGTTTTGGTTGTCTCGCTTTAGTCTTTCCCTTACCCTTTCCTTTGATGTACCCCTTGCCTTTGGCAACATTTGCCTTGGGTTCGGGGTGATGCCTCTTTTTGTTGCCACCCTCATTGATCATGAGAACCGGTAAAACCCTTTTACCCATCCCTGCCTCAGCTGTTTTGAGCATTGCATCAAGTTCCCCAATGCTCTTGTCCCATCCATTCATGTTATAATTCATGATAAAAGTCTCAAACTTCTTGGTTAGACCATTGAGGATCAAATCCGTGGCCAACTCTTTTGAGAATGGAAAATTTAGCCTTTCGAGGCGATCAATGTGGCTTTTCATCTTCATCACATAAGATTATATAGATTGGGTTTCTTCCATTCGACATGCATGAAGCGCTCGAACCGTTTCGAAGCGCTCTACCCTCGCTTGTTGAAGGAACATTTCCTTCAGCTAGGTAATCATGTCGTATGCCCCGTGATGTTCAAAATCCTTTTGAAGCTTGGGAATCATGGTTCCCAACATGAGGCAAGAAACTTGCACAGAATCCTCAGTGTGCTTAACCCAATCCTCGTAGGCATCAACATCATCAATGTTGGGTTCATCGGGAATAGGATCGTCCAACACGTATGATTTATTTTCCGGCTTGAGAACAATTCTCAAGTTTTGAAACCAATCCATGATGTGATTTAGACGATCCTTTTCCAGTATAGTTCTCAGTGACATGTTATGGACGGTCGGGGAGGTAGCGTTGTTATTATTTGCGGCCATTACTACAATATAAACAAAGTTCAATTTTAGTATTTATAAAATAACATTTTAACTAATACCCTTTCATGTCTCATAGACAATTAATAATTAAAATCTAGAATCCAACATTACATTCAAATAATGGTTAGGTGACCTTTATCCCATTATTTAAATTAACAAGGTAGTCAACTTTTGACAATTACAACCCTTTGCAACTTCTAGTTTATGGGATCGGTTAAACATCTTTATGTTTAGTCGGCATGTTTAATCCCATCAACACCATTGTACGCCATGCTTCGGTGACCCTATTCACATGGTTTTCAATTCAAGTCGTCCTACTTACACACACGTGTGAGTTTACACATACAGGTGGTTAGGTGACCTTTATCCCACAAATATGTTAAACCCACCTCAAACACACAAGTTCCCACAAGTTCCCTAAATGTGGTTAGGTGACCTTTATCCCACAAATAGTTCCCAAGTGATTCGAGTGTTGTATAAAAGGATGGTGTTAAACTTGTTTAAAAGGGATTTTGTTTCCATTAATTCTAGTTATGAAAACATTTTGTACCTTACATTTGCATGCATTCGAATGCGTGGTACACGTGTGAAACCGATTTCCAAGGTTTTTTTAATAAAACCCAATTTTATTGCAAAAAAATTAACCTTTAATAAAACCATTTTATTACCAATGTTAATTTTCCAAAAGAACCGTTTGCAGCTTGTTGTTGATTTGAAATTGTTTAATAGTGCATATCCAAATATCACATGAACAATAAATTAAATCAACCATACAAGCAACACATACAACAACAAGTTCATAATGTAGGAACCTCCGAGGTTATGAGGCTGATGCAACCAAAGGATACCAAAACAACCAAGTCTTCCAACATGCACTAAGGAACAAAGAAGAACTAGCTTCGGAAGTTTTACACACTCAAGTAAAATGCTAAGTGTAAAATCTTCCGAAGCCAATGTTCAGAAGAAACTACTGAGGAAACTTTACACTAAGTGTCAAGTCTTCCGAAGCCAAAGACTCAACTCTTCCGAAGGTTAAAGATGAAGTCTTTCGAAGCTCTCAAGACAAAGTCTTCCAAAGCTGAATAAAGATAAGACTGATTACTTTAGAAGAAAGAGAAAAGACACTTTTTCTATCAACTTTATCATAGAGCAACCTCCTGTCGACTGCATGCTCTGGTGGTTCACCAACTATCATAAGTTGGTGAAACCTCCATGCTTTATGATAAAGTAGATAAGGTCTTTTCGGCGAGTTTCTGTATTTGTTTCCTGTTTGGCTTTTTGTAATAGGAAAGTCAGTGAGTTATGGCCTGTCATAGTCACTAGTCAAAAGGCAATCTGCCTTTTGACTTTAGGCTGATCTTGTTGTCTAGATTAGTCACATCTAACTGTCTTTTTGCATATTGATGGTTGTAGTTTTAGTATAAAGAGTCAAACGTTCTTGTATTTCATACCAGTGCAAACACCTGTAATAGAACTTAAGAAGTAATATACTACTTCCTTGAAAATTATTTCTTGTGTTCTTGCTCTTACTTTACTTGTGTTGTGCATTGTATCATCTGTTTAAAGTTCTAAGTTCCCCATTTGAATTGTTAAGTGATCCTAAAGATCCTCCTAAGTGTGTTAACTAAGTGCAAAGTCCCTTTTTAACGGTCCTACATTTGGTATCAGAGCATTCCAGGCTCTTGTTTGCAAGATCTCACCATCTTCAAAACCTCTTAGTAACACACATCACTTAACTCTTCAAATGGCAGCTATCTCCAAAGCTGATATGGAAACTGGAACAATGACAAAGTCCCCACTGATCACTCCTGAGGATTTTGACACTTGGTGTCAAAGAATGGAAGGCTTTATCAAGTCTCAAGATTCCAGGATGTGGGAGTCTGTTGTAGATGGACCTCATGTACCATGCACCTCTTCAGCTGCTGCTGGTGGTGGCATGATATCGAAGGAGAGGGCTACCTTTTCTGATGAAGACTGGAAAAGAATTGACATTGATCAGAAAGCCATGACAGCCCTCCAAACTGCTCTTCCAAACTCCATCTATAGAGGTTTCAAGAAGTGCAAGACCGCTAAACAGCTATGGGTTGCACTGAAACTGATGTATGAAGGTTCAAATGAAGCCAAAGAGAACAAGAAGGATCTCCTGAAGCAGCAGTTTGAAAATTTTCACCTTCAAGACAGGTGAAACCATGACTCAACAATACTTCAGGTATGTTGAGATTGTGGATACTCTGGCTGATGTTGGGGTAACTATTGAGAACAGGGATATTATTAGGAAGTTCATGTCCTCTCTTCCAAGACAATGGACACACTACTATGTGGTCATTAAGAGGACTAAAAACCTCAAGACCCTTACTCTCACTGAGTTGTATGGGATACTCAGTGGATACCAGATGGAGATGAATATGCAAAATTCATCTGGTAGCTCCAACACTCACCAGAGTTCAGCCCTTCATGTGGTTGAAAGGGATAGTAGAGAACCATAGCATCATCTCATTTGCTACCCTGAGACTTCACAAAAGGGTCCTTTCATCACCTTCCCTGAGACACCTAGAGAGAGCTACATCCAAGGAAGTCCCTTCCAAGTGACAAGTTCTTCTCAAGCTTTTGTCTCCACTGATGAAAGTACAGGCAACTTTCTTTTCACTCTTGAAGACCTGGACTGCATCCATCCAGATGATCTGGAGTACATGGAGATAGTCCAGCAAATCGCTCTTCTTACTCACAGAGCCCAGAAGTTCTACAAGAGGACTGGAAGAAGGTTTCCTAGCAATGCTGCCAGTGGCAAGTTTGGACTGGACAAGAGCAAAGTCAAGTGTTACAACTATAACCAAATGGGACACTTTGCTAGAGAATGCAAGGCACCTAAGTCAAATGGTGGCCAAGCTTCATCCAGGCCAAACTACACTGAAGGAGGGAACCAGAATGAGAAGCCAAGACAGCAAGCCGCAGTTGCTGTTGAAGAAGGAGGCTTTGACTGGAGCTTTCAAGCTAAAGATGCATCTCCAAACCAAGCACTCATTCCTGACCACGATGAAGCCAAGGTACTTGAACATCTTTGCTTTCCTGATTGTATTGCTAAAGTAAACAGATGCAGGTCCTACAACTTGGAAATGAGATCTGATATTAAGTCTTTGAATATTTTAAAAGATGATTTTAAAAGGTCTGAAAATGACTATAAACTTAAGATAGAAGATCTAGAGAAAACAGTTTCAACTCTTAAACATGAGCAGACAAACTACATGAATCAAATTAAGGATCTTATTACCAAGTTGACTGAATGCCAGGCTGAGCTTGTGATCAGCAAAGCCTGGGCAGAAAAATGTGTTCTTGAAGAGGAAACCTTCAAGAACATGATATCCTCATCTCTGCATGCAAAAGTGTGTTATCAGAACAAGAAGGGACTGGGATCTAGTGAGATAGCTCCTCCACACTCTCTACTATCAGTTAGATCCCCAAGGTGTGGAACTGGTCAAGATGAGCTTCCATCCATAGACCCCAGTGATGAATAGGATGAAGAGGAGAAGGTGAGGGATAACTCTGAGGTGAGTGAAGAGAGTAAATCCTAAAAGGGTCACCATGCTACTAAGGAGAAAAAAGAAGCTGGTTTGAGCAAAACCAATAGGAAGAACTTGATCAGAAGAGCAAATAGAAGATCAAGAATAGCTCAAGAGGTCAAGACCACCTTTGATCCCAAACAGAAACAAGTATTCGTCTCTGCAGGGTTCAAGTTGATAAAAGCTGAAGATCCTGCCAAGAATTCTAGTACCAAGGGTTCTACTTCAGCTTCAACTCACTCCAGCAACAACAAGAAGACTGATCAGCTGTGTGTCACTGCTACACAACCTGAACCATCCATTTCTAAACGCAAGCTTCACCGTAAGAAACCTGCTGCATCATCTGAAAAGGTGAAAGAGGAAAAGGAAAGTGTTCAAGCTCAGCCTTCTTTAGAAAATAAGGCTCTCAGAAGAAAAGACATAGACTGTGTTATGTGTGGTAGTACCTCACATCTGGCTAAGGATTGTCAATACAATCCAAAGGGTACTATCCACATGATCGAGAAGAAAACTTTTAAGAGGAAGAAGAAACAAACAACTTCGGAAGGAAAATCTGTTTCCTTCGGAAGCTCCAAAATGAAGAAAAAGGCAAATGAACCATTTCCTTCGGAAGGAAAATTGGTCTCGGGTGAAAGTAATGCTTCCGAAGTACTGAGCCCTGCTACAGTGAAAGCAAGATCTTCCGAAGGATCAGTCTCCAAAGCTTCCGAAGCCACAAAAGCTTCCGAAGCATTGAAGGTCAAGCCCAATCTTTCAAAGGTGGTGTGGAAGATGAAGGAAGACCATGTGGCTAAAAGTTCATCATCAGAAATAGCAAATGATCCCCAAAACCTGAACATAGGATCTATTACTATTTTATTGCCTTTAACTCATTCTAATAAGCCCAAGACCAATAAGGCTTGGGTTTCCAAATGTAACTAAATCATCTCTTTTGTGCAGGGATAGCTAAAGACCAATAAAAATATCTGGATTGTTGATAGTGGCTGCTCCAGGCACATGACTGGCAATGAGTCCTTGCTTCAAAACTTTGAAAGGATTGATGGAGGACCAGTTGCTTTTAGGGGAGATGCAGGAGGGTACATTACTGGCAAAGGAAAGGTTACAAATGGTAAGCTCGGTATTGAGAAGGTAAACTTTGTCAAAGAGCTTGGATACAATCTTCTAAGTGTATCCTAATTTTGTGACCAAAAACATCATATGCTCTTTACTGAGCATGAGTGCATTGTTCTCAAGCCTGGGGTTGACATTCCTCCTGAGCATTTTTTGCTTAGAGCCCCCAGGAAAGGAAACATGTACAAGATGGACTTGCAGGAAGCATCTCCATCTGGAGAGGTTTCTTGCTTTCTATCTAAAGCAAATAGTGATGAGTCTTTTCTTTGGCATAAGAGAATGTGCCATGTAAACTTCAAAAACATGAATAAACTGATTAAGAATGATTTGGTAACTGGAATACCAAAGAAAGAGTTTATAAGTGATGACCACTGTGTTGCATTCCTGAAAGGGATGCAACACAAAGGGTCTCATAAGCCAAAGTAAATAAACTCTATCACTACTCCCCTACACTTGTTACATATGGATCTGTTTGGCCCCACCAGTGTAATGAGTCTAGGAAGGACCTCATACTGTTTAGTGATCACAGATGATTTTACAAGATGCACTTGGGTGTTTTTCCTTAGAACTAAGGATGAAACCTCTGAAATCTTGAAGAATTTTATTCTGAAGATTGAGAATCAATCTGATCACAAGGTCAAAAATCATAAGTTGTGATCAGGGAACCGAATTTAAAAACCAAATCCTTGATACATTTTGTGATGAGAAGGGTATTTGAAGACAATATAGTGCTCCCAGGACTCCTCAGCAAAATAGTATTGCTGAGAGGAGAAACAGGACACTTATTGAAGCTGCAAGAACTATGTTGTCTGATTCTAAGCTGCCCATCACCTTCTGGGCAGAGGCTGTCAACACAGCCTGCTATGTGCAAAATAGAGTTTTAGTAGTTAAGACACATGGTAAGACTCCTTATGAACTGTGGCACAAAAGGAGACCATTTATTGGTTTTCTCAGAACATTTGGATGTCCTTGCACCATCTTGAATACCAAATATCAAATAGCTAAGTTTGCTGAGAAATCAGATGACGGACACTTTGTTGGATACTCCTCTCAAACCAAGGCTTATAGAGTATACAATCTCAGAACTAGAATCATTGAGAAGTCACCCAATGTGACTTTCAATGAACACACACCCTGTGTGAAAGGTTCTGGTCCGGATTGGCTATTTGATCTTGAGTTAGTTACCAACTGTTTTAACAAATCTTATGAGAATGTTTCAGGATCTATGGAAAACAGGTCAACAGAGGATCCTGACCCAAGATTTGAGCTGAGAAGACCAAACAAGAAGACTACTTCAGCTCCAATGGTGACTAACCCTGTCATTGAGGCTCCAATCAGCACAAGCATGACAAATACTACTGATTCAACTGAATTACCCTCAAAGTCCAATTTAGAGGCTCAGAATTCAGGTGAAGGAACCTCCAATGCAGGAGGAATGGATGGTGGTGACAGTGATCAAGAATTTCTTGATGCTAATAACCACTCTATTGAAGTCAACATCAATGATGTCATACACTCATTGGATCAAGTTTCTCTTGATAAGTGTGCTGATGTGGTGGGGGATTCTTTTTTGCCAGATCAAAATTTCTCTAATCTTGATCTGTCCAACCAACTTGCTGTGATTCCTCAACTCAGGATCCACAAGTCACTTCCTACCACAAACATCATTGGAAATGTTAACTCAGGGGTGAGAACAAGAGGACAAACTCATAATAGCCATGTCTTTGCTCCTGTAGCAAGACTTGAAGAAGTTTATGAGGCTGATGCAACCAATAGATACCAAAACAACCAAGTCTTCCAACATGCACTAAGGAACAAAGAAGAACTAGCTTAGGAAGTTTTACACACTCAAGTAAAATGCTAAGTGTAAAATCTTCTGAAACCAATGTTCAGAAGAAACTACTGAGGAAACTTTACACTAAGTGTCAAGTCTTCCGAAGCCAAAGACTCAACTCTTCCGAAGGTTAAAGATGAAGTCTTCCGAAGCTCTCAAGACAAAGTCTTCCGAAGCTGAATAAAGATAAGACTGATTACTTTAGAAGAAAGAGAAAAGACACTTTTTCTGTCAACTTTATCATAAAGCAACCTCCTGTCCGCTGCATCCTCTGGTGGTTCACCAACTATCATAAGTTGGTGAAACCTCCATGCTTTATGATAAAGTAGATAAGGTCTTTATCTGCAAGTTTCTGTATTTGTTTTCTGTTTGGCTTTTTGTAATAGGAAAGTCAGTGAGTTATGGCCTGTCATAGTCACTAGTCAAAAGGCAATCTGCCTTTTGACTTTAGGCTGATCTTGTTGTCTAGATTAGTCACATCCAACTATCTTTTTGCATATTGACGGTTGTAGGTTTAGTATAAAGAGTCAAAGGTTCTTGTATTTCATATCAGTGCAAACACCTGTAATAGAACTTAAGAAGCAATATACTACTTCTTTGAAAATTATTTCTTGTGTTCTTGCTCTTACTTTACTTGTGTTGTGCACTATATCATCTGTTTAAAGTTCTAAGTTCCCCATTTGAATTGTTAAGTGATCCTAAAGATCCTCCTAAGTGTGTTAACTAAGTGCAAAGTCCCTTTTTAACGGTCCTGCAATAACCATAGCCAACTAATTTAACATCACTTGTTGACTGAAATAAGTGAGTTATTAGGTCCTTCCTAAGGGTAACACTTGTGTTAGTGAACTGCCACTTGATCCCGCATCCAAACGCTTTAAGTATCCACTTTGTGTTGTGATTCTCCCATTTAATTTGAGCTTCCAAATGGACTTAAAATCTGCACCAAACCCTTTTGGGCTTTCAAAATATGTTTTCGGTTATTGGGCTTAAAACCCATTAAGAGCCATGAAGCCCTTTGGGCACAAAGTTGGCCCAAACCAAAAAACACTCTTGTTGCATCTTCTTTTACAAAATATATATCCTATATACATTTTCTAGTAGAAGTGGAATGCAACTAATCTATTTATTTTATATACCAAATGAAAATAAATAAATTACATAGCCAATAGGAAGAACAAATAAATTTAATGATTACAACCCTTTGAATAATCAAATACAAATCACAACACAACCAAACACAAGGTCTCGGCTAGATTATGAACATCAAGATACATATCCAAATATGCAAAAAAATATCCGAGAGTTTTCCCCTTGAATCATAGATTTTCGGTTAATGTATAAACAAACCGAATATCCTGATTCTTGTCCAAATAACTTAAATCATCCAAATGATTAAGTTTTTCAATATTACAATATGCATGTAAAATAGAATCTAGAAAAAAGGGAAACATAGACCTGAATTTTTGGTCTGTTGGTGAATAATAGCAAGAAACCGAGAATTCAGTCCAGATGAAGCATGTATCCATATAACCGGCTCTGATACCACTGTTGGATTTTTTCAAGTTTATCAGAGTTATTTTATCCTTATAAAATGAAAATGCAACGGAAATAGTATGAAAAACTTATTACAGTTAATATACAAACCAATTTATTATATCTGTTAAAAGAAAACCCATAATGGATCGTTATATGAAAAACCATGCTTACAACAACCATAGGGTGTTTAGAAATCTACCTCTCAAATGGGACAAAGGAAGAAGATCTTTGATCGGCAGCTTCCAAAGCAAGAAACCTCAAGTTTGTCTACCCCAAGCTTCCAACAATACACCAGGTTGCTAGGATTTTCTTTACTTGAATCGGGTTCTGTTCTTGGTTTTCCTCGACCGATCGAGAGAAAAGCTACAGTAACACCGATTTGCACCTTTGTGTGTGTTGTAAGTTGTCAGAGAGAGTGGTTGAATGCAATCATTTATTGCACGTCCTATGAAACTGAATTTTAGAGCGAGAGAAAAGTAGGCAGGACCAATCCCTTTAACCCATCCGCATTTCTCTAATATTCATCTGCATTAGTAAATGCGGATGAACAAACTCTAACTGCATTTGTAAATGCGGAAGAAGAAACTTCATTCGCATTTCCCAAGAAGAAACTTCATTTGTAAATGCGGATGATCAGTCTCATCAGCATTTCCTTAAATGCTCATCCGCATTAGTAAATGCGGATGAAGTAATTCCTTCAACATTTCCCCAAATGCACATCCGCATTTGCAAATGCGGATGATGAACATTCATCCGTATTTCCTTAGTAACACATCCGCATTAGTAAATGCGGATGAGTAAAAGAAATGCGGACAAAACATTTGTATTGTTTGTTCAACCATTTGAATAACAATACAAAGTACTCTCTCTTTAGAACAAATTATCCATATAATTTATTTATAACACTAATACAAATATTTAGAAACCCAATTTCTAAATACTTCAAGTGTCAATATTTATTTACATGATCATATCATAAAACAAACATTGTAGGTGTTTGTCTAGCTTGTTCCCGACTTGGATCATAACGTACTAGCCATATCAATTCAATATGTGTCTTGGGCAGACTGTTTCCAACAATTTTCCTCTTCCCTTTGTCAGTCACTTGCTTGTGTGACTTAGGGTGTAGAGAGCTTTGGCCTTCATTGCTTGGTGTTGTACTTGAGCTCTGGCCAGAGAGAGGCTGTAATGGGTGTTGAAGTAGTTCCTGTCTCAAGGTTGACAGGTTCAACTACTAGGCCTTCAGCCAAGGTTTCCCCTTCGAAGCTAATCTCAGGGTTGTAACACCCGGCTATTTTAAAAAGAAGAAAAGAAGAGAAAAAGAAAAGAAAAGAGAAGTATAAAGAAAGAAAGGTGAAATAACCCAAGTTGAGGGTTTAAAGTTATGCAAGAGGCAAACTCTAATATAATTATGTTTAAAAAGTTGGCATGGCCGCCCACACCTCTGTTCACCAACTGCTTCGACTGCAGAAAGTAAAAGAACAGAGAGCTTCCATCGGTTCTTAGAGAGAAGAAGAAGATCATCTAGAAGGTAAATTTTTGTGTATTTTGTTCGGTTTCAGCTGAATTTTCAGCTTGTGGACCGAGTCTTATGTGTTTCTCTATGTTCGGTTGTGTGTTTTTGGTGTGTTTAGGTATTTGAACTCTAAGTGCTCTTGAGTTTGGAGGAGTTTTACTCGAAAGCTACTGTAGGTGAGTTCTAGATCCCTGGTGTTTCTATTTTAAACTTGTTTTGGGGCTGAAATGCATGTAAATTATTATTTTTGCAAATTCAAGTATGTTAAAACCATTTATGTTTTCCCTGTTTTTTGTGGGTATGTGTGTTTGTGAATGCTTGACCGAATTATGTGGTTGTATGCTTGTTTTATGTGCTTGGTATGATAGATTTGGGCTAAGGATATGTTAGGATGATGATTGGGAACTGAAAATTAGTGTAAGTTAGAACTGCTATAGTGTCCATGTGCCCAAACTGCCCATGCTCCTAAGTTTTCCCATGCGCCCAAGTATCCATGCGCCTGCATAGTACTCATGCGCCTGCATAGTTCCCATGCGCCTAAGTTTTTTTCCCATATGCCTAAGTGTTTGCTCATGCGCCTAAGTTTTCCCATGCGCCCAAGTATCCATGCGCCTGCATAGTACTCATGCGCCTGCATAGTTCCCATGCGCCTAAGTTTTTTGCCCATACTCCTTAGTGTTTGCTCATGCACCTAAGTTTTCCCATGCGCCCAAGTATCCATGTGCCTACATAGTACTCATGTACCTGCATAGTACCCATGCGCCTAAGTTTTTCCCCATGCGCCAAAGTTTTTTCCCATGCCCCACGATAGAAGAAGGACAATGGGTTTAGCTTACCCATGAGGAAGCACACAGGGGTCAATCTTTATGATTGACCAATATGTACGAAACGAGACCCTTGTCGCATGCCCCGGTACTGGAGTCAGCTTCGTGCATAATGTTAGGGGTCTATAGACTTCGGCCCAGTACCAGCTTCGTGCACAATGTTTGGGGTATAGCATATGACATTGGTCTAGATGAAAGTGAAGGATAATAATGAAAGTACGAAACGAAGGAAAAGAATGTTGAAAGATAATAATGATATTATCAAGATGTATGTATGTTGTGTGATCACGAACGAAAGTAAAGGAAAGGTTTTTACTAAAGGTAAAGTATTTTATTATATAAAACTAGAACTCACTCAGCAACGCTGACTTTTTATGCATTTTTAGTTGGCAGGTAGTTTGTTGCTGAGGATGGCACGAGGGTGAAGCTACTTGGTGGGCAAGACTGGCATTCATCTCATGCAATAATAATGATGTTGTTTTGTAATACAACTAATTGATCTTTTGTAATCTTGTAAACAATGATGTATTACTTGGCAAATGTATTTATTAAAGCATGAAATGGTTTTTGATGAATTATTCCACTGCAATATTTTATTTACTTAATAAATCTTAATATGTTTTGATATAAATAAGGTTGTGATTGACCACCTGTGGGGTTTACAAGGGTCCACCTCAGCATCCAGTTGACCAACAGTCTTGCTAGCTAACATATGTGTATATAGCTTAGATATCTTCTTGAACTCTTTAAACACCCTTTCTTGAATTTTCTCAGGTAACCTTGTAGCTTTCTTGGATTGACTTGGATTGGCAAGTGGCAAGTCAACTACAGAAGCTCTCATAGTATATCAGTTTGTGAAAGTTAAAAACTTCTTGTTGTCCTTGAGACTTAGAGATTACCACGACTCTTTTATAAACATCATACCTCCATCCCACTATTGGATATTCAGCAGGGTAGGATAGGGTTGACATTGCCCTTGGTATACCCTCCTAAAAAAAGCTTTGAATTAGGGAATAGGAGGTTGTTGAGTATGGACAACTACAAGTGAGGGTGGTGAATCCTCTATGTCCATACTCTGGGCAGAACTCCCAGGTTCTGTGATTGTGGATAGGACTTTCTCCCCCTTTTTGGTAGCATCACCTTCTTGCATAGGGGAGCTAAGGGTTAGGTCCATCATATCCATATGTTTTTGTTTACCTAGTTGAGTTTGCCTGACAGGTCTCTTTAGCTAACTTGCCCTTAAGATGGTGATCTCAAGTTGCTAGTCACTGACCTGTCTTTGTAAGGTAGCCACCTGAAGTTCCAGCTGACTTACCTTAGAAACTTAATAGGTGCATGTTTTTGACAGTTGTTGCACCTTTAGTTGCAAACTCGACTCATCTTCATCAGAAGAATCATGGGGGGATGAGAGAATAGGACCAAAGTCTTATTCCTCACCACCAGCTTGGGTTTCTTGCCTGCTTGATTTCCCCTGCATACTGACAACTTCAATAGAAGTGTCAATGGGCTGAGTTGCCATGGTTGAGGTCTTGGTGATGTAATCACTTGCAGAAGTGAGAGCCTCTTCCAATAGACTTCCTGATCATGTTTAGGGAAGTCCACCACAATTGTGGGTGGATGATGTGGGCTAGATATGGGTGATTCAGGAGCACTTATCTCTCTTTGAGCAGGGGTGGAGAAGAGAAACCCATGGTACTCATTGAAGCCCATATCCTTATCATGATAGAATTTTAGGTCAGGGATGGGTTGGTTTAAGTCTACCGGATAGGGATGGTAGCTTTCCCTTAAAGGTTGATCACTTGAGTTTTGTGACTTAGAGTGATGGCTTAAGGCTGGGGTAATGAGCTCATCAGGCTAAGCATGAGGAACCTCAGCACTGATCAAGGAAATGATGGGAGTGGTCTGCTCCTAGGTACCTGTACCCATATGGGTACCTAAAACCGAATTTGGTATACAGGTATAGGTACTGGTACGGTATTGGTATTTCGGCACCCAATACATCTTTGGTACCCGTTACCTCCACAACATTATTTTTTAGGCTTGGTGCATGGTGCATGTTTGGTTACAGTACCCAGTACCTGTTTTTGTACCTGTTACCCAATACATGTTTGGTATCCGATACCTCTAAAAGTTTATAATAACTAAACAAATATATAAAATCAAAAAAGCATCCACATGTCCAACAAAAATAGTACATAGACTTGATCATGCATTCTAAATATCAACAATTCCACACATGCTTACCACTCATCATTTGTGAAGCAATAGTGACCCAAAAAAGATAGTAAATTGTTTTTGTTTCATGGTCATGAGTTTCACTCCAAAATAAAAAACACCAATAAGATCAATACCAATACCAATAGTTTTAAAATACCAAAGAAAGTTAATCTTTGATTTGATCACTATGTTGTCCCTCCTTTTTCCTTACGCTTGTTTATTGCATCCTCAATCTCTAAAAGAAAAAATAAAGGAAGTTGTTATAAGCATACAAAACCAAACCAATTAAAAATAATAAAACTACCTATTGCAATATCATCATCTTTTAAGATTTCCTCTATGTCATCCATAATTGGTTTTCTTGACTTTCTCACCCAATCTTGGGTGCAAAGCTTCAACAATATTAGGTGACAACCTCGTTCTATATTCGTCTATAATACGACCGCTCATACTAAATGTTGACTTGGATGCCATGGTGAATATTTGAATGGCCAAGATATCTATCAAATATAAAAAGTTAATAAACATATTACAAATGTAATAAATACATAGTTGAAAACAAGTACACTTTACCTCTAGCCATCCGAGATACGATCGAAAATCTTTGAGCAATTTGTTTCCACCACTTTAGTATGTCAAACCTTGTAGGCAGTTTCACTTTAGGCTTATTTAGGTAACTTTTTAACTCGGTTTCTATTGCAACCGAGTTACTTTCTTCCACATTTAAAAATTCCCCAAAAAAATCATTATTGTCACATTCCACCACAAAGTCTTCTTCACTACGTGGTCCTTGGGATGCCGAGTTACTTTTATATTCGGCCTTGTCAAATTTTTCTTTGTATGTTTTGAACAACTCGTGTATCCTATTTTCAACCTCATCCACCATGGCCTTCACCTTCTTTTAAATGTCTTCCATTGACATGAGTTTTTCCTTGGTTATCTCATACATAATCAATTTTTTAAAACAATGACCAACAAAATCCAATTTCATTGTAGGATCCAAAATAACCGCAAAATACATAAAGTCATTAAGTAGATCACACTTCCCCCAATACTTGTCATATTTTTCACGCATTGCACCGCCCATTACATAAAAAAACTAGGCAAGCCACCTATACACGTAGATGTTGGTCCACCTATACACGTAGATGAATACAATCTAACAATTAATGACCAATATCATCCCCCTTATGACTATGAATGGGTCTAAAATTGATAATGTGTTTATGCATTACCCAATCATCATCTATAAGGTGACTCGTTACAACCATATAGTTAACCCTTTGACATGATGATGTCCAAGTATCGGTAGTTAAGTGAATCGTGTTGGTTGGTTTACTTAAAAAAGCCATGAATTGGTTTCTTTCATCTAAGTAATACTTTCCTATATCCCTACATATTTTATGTCGTGAGGGAAATTTGAACTTTCCAGTTAACGAGTTAGTGTACTCAATAAAAGCTAGACTTTCTACAAGCTTAAAAGCTAGTTCGGCTTTAGCAAACAAATCTAGCAACTCCTTGTTGATTCTTACCTTATCATGTTTCCAAACACTAACACTACCTTCCCCATTAGATTCTTTCTTAAACATTAAATTATGTTATTTTTTGTTAGCAACTACCTCGAGATTTAAGCTACAAGAAGAAGAGTGTTTTCTAAGACCATTTGTACCATTTCTAGCTGAATTGGCTTTAATGTAGGTCTTACAAAACTTGCACTTTCCATACTTCCATTCAACGCCATCCTCTTCTACAAGGTAAATCACTTCAAAGGAAGCCCAACACTTTGCTCTCTCTCTGCCTACCTTTTGAAGTTTCCTTTGGGTTCCTTCCTCGTTCGTTGCTTGTTTTCTTTTGCAACTTTGTTCCTCCACATTACCCGAATCTGAGTTATTATCAACTTGGATGACATTAGGTGGTGTCTCATCAACATATGTATCATCATCTTCCTACATAAAAAATTAAACACACATATTTTAATCGATGAAGCATGCAAACAATCATTATATGTAATGTAACTAGTGTGATTCAGTAGATTAATTGACGCAACATATTTTATCGGGTGAACTATAAAACCATTAGTTTAATCAAAGCACATATACTATTATAGGACATGAAACCATTATTTTATCAAACACAAATATTATAATGGATGAACCATGAAATCGAGGTAACTAATTCAATCGAGGATCATATCAAAAGAATTAGATCATGCGACTATATCCACACAAAAGACAAACTTGAACACAATAACAAACAACTAAAGAAAAGATCATAATCCAATCGATGTTCTGAACAAAAAATCGAACTCGATTTGATTAAAGAGGAATGTAGAACATTGACTAAGAGTCGTGAGACTTACTTGAGTAGATGATTTCGCCATGAAGGGTTGATGAAGGTGGTTCAGGATCGGGACTATGTGGTAAGACTGGTCGGCTGGAATAGTGTCATCATCTCGTCGATTGGTTTTACAGAAGGGGGAATCAGGAATTAGGGTTTGGAGGGATATGTATCAAAACTTGAATGTGGAATTCCTTGGGAGTTGGGGGTAAGGGGGTGAGGGTTTTAGGGGGAAGTTGATAAGTATGAGGTGGGAAGTATTACTGATAGGGATAAGCATTTGGTACCCAGTACCTGTACCGGTACCCATACCGTATCGGTATCGGTACTTGATTTTTCAAAATAGGCTATTCGTATTCAAGTACTATCGGTAAAATATGAGACTTTTGGGTAAAGTACCGGTACCGGCCAGTACCGATCTTGAAATATAAAAAAGTCAAGTACTGGTACCGGTACCTTATACATATTTTCGGTACTAGTTGGGTACCGATACGGGTATCGGTACGAGTACTAGGTACCAAATGCTCATCCCTATCTGCTCCTCCGGGGAAGTGAGAGCTCTTTTTTCCACTTCCTCCTTCATGGGTAGTAATATGGGGGTCTGCTCACCCTAAAAGTACTATTCACATGATCAAAGAGAAAACTTCTAAGAAGAAGAAGGAAAAACTAGCTTTGGAAGGAAAATCTTTCCTTTGGAAGCTCCAAGGTGAAAAAGAAGACGAGTGAAAACTTGTATTCGGAAGAAAATTTGTTCTTGAAAGAAAGGAATGCTTCCGAAGTACTGAAGCCTGCTGCAGTGAAAGCAAGATCTTCCAAAGATCCAGTCTCCAAAACTTCAGAAGTTGTTAAAACTTTCGAGGTGTTGAAGGTCAAATCCAATCTTTCAAAGATGGTGTGGAAGATGAAGAAAGACCTGGTGACTGAAAGTTCTTCGTCAACAATAGCTAATGTTCCTCAAAGCTTGAACATAGGATCAGTTACTGTTACATTGTCTTAAGATTACTTTGAAAAGCCCAAGACTAATGAGGCTTGGGTTTCCAAATGTAACTAGCCACTTCTTTCTTGTGTAGGAATAGATAAAGACCAAAGGAAATGTATGGACCATTGATAGTGGTTGTTCCAGGCACATGACTGGTAATGGTTCTCTACTTAAATTTTTTGAGAAAATTGATGGAGGGCCAGTTGCTTTTGGAGATGATACTGGAGGTTACATTATAGGAAGGGGCATGGTCACAAATGGTTAGCTCAGCATTGAAAAGGTAAATTTTATCAAAGAGCTTGGGTAAAATCTACTGAGTGTATCCTAATTTTTTGATCAGAGACACAACATGCTCTTTACTAAGCATGAGTGCATTGTTCTCAAGCCCAGGGTGGTCATTCCTCAAGAGCATATCCTGCTCAGAGCCCCCGGGAAAAGGAACATGTATAAGATGGACTTGCAGAAAACATCTCCCTTAGGACAAGTTTCTTGCTTTAATCTAAAGCAAATAATGATGAGTCTTTCCTCTGGCATAAAAGAATATGCCATGTAAACTTTAAAAACATTAATAAATTAATTAAGAATGATTTGGTAACTTGAATGCCAAAGAAAGAATTTACAAGTGATGACCACTGTGTTGCATGCCTAAAAGGGAAGCAACACAAAGTGTCTCACATGCCAAAGGAAAGAAACTCTATCACTACTCCTATACACTTATTACATATGGATCTCTTTGGCCCCACTAGTGTAATGAGTTCAGGAAGGGCCTCTTACTGTTTAGTGATCACAAATGACTTAACAAGATTCACTTGGGTCTTTTTCCTTAGAACTAAGGATGAGACTCCTGAGATCTTGAAGAACTTCATTCGAAAAATTGAGAATCAATCTGATCACAAGTTCAAGACCATAAGATATGATCAAGGAATAGAATTGAAGAACCAAATCCTTGATTCATTTTGTGATGAAAAAGGTATTACAAGACAATATAGTGCTCCCAGGACTCCTCAGCAAAATGGTGTTTCTAAGAGGAGAAATAGGACACTTATTGAGGTTGCAAGAACCATGTTGTCTAACTTTAAACTGCCTATCACCTTCTGGGCAGAGGATGTTAACACAGCCTGCTATGTGCAGAACATAGTTTTAGTAGTTAAGACTCATGGTAAGACTCTTTATAAGCTGTGGCACAAAAGGAGACCATTCATTGGTTTCCTCAGGTCATTTAGATGTCCTTGCACCATCTTGAATACCAAAGATCAGGTAGCCAAATTTGCTGAGAAATCAGATGATGGACACTTTATTGGATACTCTTCCCAAGCTAAGGCTTATAGAGTATACAATCTCTGAACTAGAGTAGTTGAGGAGTCAGCCAATGTGACCTTCAATGAGCACAATTCCAGTATGAAAGGTTCTGGTCCTGATTGGCTATTTGATCATGATTTAGTTACCAACTGTTTTAACAAGTCTTGTGAGAATGATTTAGGATCTATAGGTAACTTATAAACAAGGGGTCCTAACCCAAGATTTGAAATGAGAAGACCAAGCAAGAATACTACATCAGCTCCAGTGGTAACTAACCCTGCAAGTGAAGATCCTATCACCACAAACATGACAAATTTAGCTGATACATCTGAGATGTCTACAAATTCCAGCTTAGAGTTTCAAAACACAGAAGAAGGAGCTTTAATTGTAAGAGGAAATAGAGATGGTGACAGTGATTAAGAATTTCTTGATGCTGATAATCATTCCATAAAAGACAACATAAATGATGTCACACACTCATTGGATCAAGCCTTTCTTGATAAGTGTGCTGATGTGGTGGGTGATACTCCATTACCAGATCTAAATTTCTCTAATTTAGATCATTCCAATCAACTTGCTATGATCCTTTAACTCAGGATCCACAAGTCACACACCACCATAAACATCATTGGAAATGTTGATACAAGGGTGAGAACAAGAGGACAAACCCATGAAAAAAATATTTGTCTATACTCTTGCTTCTTGTCCCAGATAGAGCCAAAGAAAGTTAATGAGGCTTTGAAGGATGGAAGTTGGGTTGAAGCAATGCAAGAAGAGCTACTTCAAATCAAAAGATAAAAGGTTTGGAACCTATGTCCTCTTCCTCATGGGAAGACTACCATAGGAACCAAATGGGTTTTTAGAAACAAGAAGGATGATAGAGGACTTGTCATCAAGAACAAGGCCAAACTAGTTTTTCAAGGATACACACAAGAAGAGGGAACTAACTACATAGAGTTTTTGCTCCTGTGGTAAGACTTGATGCTGTAAGAATATTTCTGGCTTCTGCTGCATCCAAGGATTTCAAGGTCTACCAACTTGATGTCAAGTGTGATTTTCTATATGGGGTGATTGATGAAAAGGTGTATGTCAAACAACCAACTGGCTTTGTAGACCCTGATCATCCTGGTTATGTCTGCAAGCTTGATAAAGCTCTTTATAGGTAGCACCAAGCTTTAAGAAAGTGGTATGAGACACTATCTTAGTATCTCTGTCAACATGGTTACAAGAGGGGTACTATAGATGGAACTCATTTCATTAAAGGAATAGGGAATGACTTAATGCTGGTGCAAGTATATGTAGATGACATTATCTTCTGGTCAACTAATCCAAAGCTCTGCAAAGACTTTGAGAGGCTGATGAAGAATAGGTTTGAAATAAGTGCCATGGGGGAACGTAATTTCTTTCTAGGAATTCAAGTGAAGCAAGTTCACAATGGCATCTTCATAAGTCAGTCAAAGTATGTACAAGACATACTTAGAGATTCAACATGACTGATTGTAAGGTTGTTAAGACACCTATAGCCATAAACCACTCCCTTGGACCTGATCTTGAGGGGGAGTGTATGGATGAGCATCTCTACAGGGTTATGATTGGGTCTCTTATGTATCTCTCAGCCAGCAGGCCTGATATCATGTTTGCCACATGCATCTGTGCAAGATATATGGTCAACCCCAAGATGTCACACCTCGTTACTATCAAGAGGATTCTTAGATATCTCAAAGGTGCTCACAAGCTTGGCTTTTGGTATCCAAAGAATTCTGACTTCAATCTGTATGCCTATACAGATAATGACTATGGTGGCTGCAACATGAATGCAAAGTCTACATCTGGGGGATGTCAATTCCTTGGTGGAAGGATTCTCTCATGGAAATGCAAGAAACAATCCTGTGTGTCAGCATCAACTACTGAAGCTGAATACGTTACTGCTGCAAGCTACTGTGCTCAAGTGCTATGGATTCAGAATCAGATATTGGACTATGAATTCAACTTCAAAGAGACTCCCATCCATATAGATAATAACAATGCTATCTCTATTACAAAGAATCATGTGCAGCATTCAAGGACAAAACACATCAACATCAGGTATCGTTTGATTAGAGATAATTTTAAAAAAGGATTATTCAAACTAGTCAAAGTTAACACAAATAAACAATATGTTGATCTGTTCACTAAAGCTATTGATGAACAGAGATTCAAATATCTTGTATCAGCGATTGGGTAACTTTGAGTAGATTTTCTTAAACTTAAATCAAATTTATTTCTAAAACCTGTGTGTCCTAAGTTGTCTATTTTATCACCTTCATAAGCCTAGTTTATTTTGGAAGAAAATCTTTAAAATGATATTCCTTAGATTTTTGAAAATTTTTCCAAACATATTTTCTTTCGAAAGATTTCAAGTTGCCTTTGGAGAAAATTATGTCTTCAAATCAAATAACTACTTATAAGAAATTTACCTTAGGAAGAAATAATGAGAACACCTTTCGAAGCTTAAATATGCTTCTAAGTACTTACATGTATTTGAAGGACAATTTTTTTTCAAAAGCAATTAAGTCTCGGAAGATTTATTCTCTTTAGAATAAAACTCTCTAAGTGTTAAAATCTTCCGAAACCAAACATGTTTGTGAGGTAAAAGTCTCTAAGTATTTTTCTTCCGAAGCAAAATTTTCACAAATCTTAAGAATATATTCCGAAGCCAAATTGGCTTCGGAAGCTTTTTCCTAAAACTTCCAAAGCAAAATTACCTTCCGAAGATTTTCAACTTCCAAGAAACTACCATTTTGGGCACTTTTTCAGAGGTGGGACCGACATTCGGATTTCAAAGTTTATTCTTTTGCTTTAACTTTGTCTCAAATCCATTTCATATATATTCTCTCAATGGTTCCCCCTCTTCTCACTATCCTCATCATCTGCATTTTTCTCTAACCTAATTCACCCACAAACCGCCTTTGTTCTTATCTTCCTTCTCTGTAAAGCTACCTCAAATGGCCAACCCTGATCGCAGAAACCAACCCGATTTCTCCATGCATCTTCACAGGCAGCATAATCAAGTTGCTCTGTTGGACTCTGAGAAAGATCCCGGTTTCTCGGAGGTTTGCCGTTACCTTTCTTTGACGAACTACTTCACCTTCCTCACTATTGATCCTCCTCTCTATCAGGATCAGTTGTTAGAATTCTAGAGGACCTGCCAAGAGGTCACCATGGATGGGGAGAAGGCACTATTTGCCACAGTGCAGGAGAGGACAATCTTTATCACTCCAACCTCCATAAACACTCATCTTTAGCTGGATGATGTAGAAGGTGATTTGTCCTTTCCAAAATCTGTTGTTAACCACTCCTTTGAGCAGATGGGCTATGAAGATGACTTCTCAGTCAGGACCTTCAGAAAGGGGAAGGTCTCCTCTCAATGGAAGTACCTCCTCCACGTAGTTATCCACAGCTTATCCAACAAGCATGGAGGTTAGGACCAGATTCCAGAAAACCTTTCCTTTATTGTCCATGGAATGGTTCAAGGGGTCATGTTTAGGTATTCACATATTTTTTATGCCAATTTACTTGTAAACTTAGACTCCTTAGAGTACTATATGTTTCCTAGATATGTCCAGCATATTCTCAACTATGAACTGGGCTTACAGTTGAGGGGAACAAGTAATATTCTAAAATGGAATGCCTCATAGTTACACCCCTTCACAGTTTCCTGCACTGCTTCTTCTTCCTTATCATCACTGGGACAACCATCTCAGTCTCTGGTTGATCCCTTTCCCCTGAATCTCTCCCCTTGCCCTCTCTCCCAATGGTTTTCCACCTCTCCTCCTTCTCTTTCCTTTCATCCTCTCTCACGGCTCTAATAACCTCAGTCACTATAGATGACAGAATCATCTACATGACCTGATGAACCTCCTCAACTACCGCCTCCTTCACTGAGGCCCTCAGAATAGCACTCTCATCCCCACCTTCATTGTGATGAAGTTCGAGCTCTTTAGGTGCCGTTTCGGCAGTCCTAGTCCTGTTCCTCGTGACACGCGGCCCAACCCCACAACCTCTACCTCGAGAAGCATTCGAAGATCTACCACCAACCATCTCTAAGCACTATAAGATTCAAACACCAACATGGTCATTCAAGGTAATAGCTCAGATTATATCAAGTATAGTAAGTCCCTAATTACAGTGGCTAGTGTAATTAGCCACTTACTTTACTCTTCATTCCCCAAGTATTTCCTATCCTGACTACATAAGTATTCAAATCTCATAAAAGCATATAAATCACATAACACGCACATATAATTCCTTTTTCTATTAAAGTACATAAAACGTTTGCATAAAACCTTTACTTGCAGGCATGTAGCTACTAGGAATGGCATCTCTTTCCCTTTCATCCCATTCTTAGTTTAAGTTTATGTTTTAAAATATTTTACCCGATTCTCTTAAACTTTGGCTCTGATACCAACTTGTAAGGCCCCGTTCCCGGGACACTAATAATTGGTCAATCATCGCATAAAACATTTAAAACATATCATTTTGTAGCAGAAATGTAACTTTTCATTAATAAATTAAATCATGTCAAATCATCACATCATTTCTTTTACATCTCAAAAATTGTATTAATACAATATCATTCTCAAAAATATAGATGCCAGACTCGAATCATCCCCAGTAGCTTATGCATCCACACCTGCACCTCCTCAGCATCAACAATTACCTGCCAACTATTATGCAAACAAAAGTTAGCGACGCTGAGTGAGTTCTAGTTTTATAATAAAATACTTTACTTTACGTTAAAACATCTCGTTTACTTTTGTACATGATCATATATCATACATACATCTTGATAATAATTAGTTATTATCTTTCATCATCGTTCGTCATCATTCATCATTCGTTTCGTTTATTTCGTTTGTTAACATCATTCATCTTTATATAGATCCTGCCATATGCAATACCACCACGTCATGCAAAAGCTGGTACTGTGCCGGGGTTTAAAAATAAAGCCCCATGTCATGCCAAAGCTGACACAGTATCAGGGTACGCGATAAGGATCCCATCATATCTTGGTCAATCTCAAGGATTATACCCCTGTGCGTATCATCAATGGTTAGCTAAAGCGCACATAGTCGAGGAAACAACTACCTCAATAACTTGTGAACCTCCATCATTTTGCTTGCAAGACTTTTATTCATTCATTACGTTCCACTTTTCATTATTGTTTTCTTTCACTTTCATTACATAATACTTTACTTACGTATACGTACATATCAAGTAAAGTCACATCATAAACATGACGTTTTAAAGTCGTTTAACGTGAAAAGATAACACATCACACATCACAGCATACCATGCTAAAACTTAAACATACATCATCATCATCTCGCCCGAGAACTAGCCTTTCACGCGAGAACATTACCACATTCAAATCCTGCACAATAAATCATCACTGTCGCGTGAGAACATAAAAGTCATGTGGAAACTTCCTATCGCGTGAAACATACATATCGCGCGAGAACTACCTGTCGCGCGAGAACTATCCTCTTTCGCACGAGAACTTCGCAGACTCAAATTTCATAAAGTACAACTTAACTGCTCGCGCGAAAACTACGGGTTTTTCCCTCCCAGTGATAACCTATCGCGTCTAAGGCTATTCTAACATGCTTAACATCATAACAACATCAACTCAAGCATAAACAAGCATTTTCAAATGTTTTAGTATGCAAAATAGTTCCAAAACGTAAAAACTTGCGTAAAAAGGGGACTAGAAACTCACCTCTTGAAGTTCTAGCACAAACACGTCCTTCCTGAAGCCTTTACCGAGCGAAAACCACATAACCATGCATTATATTCATCAATAATCCATTCTTAATACATAAATGAGTTACTACACGAGTTACATACCTCAAACACTTGGATTCTTCACTTTCTCTCTCTACACAGCTGCTTTGTCTCTCTAACAGCAGCACTTCTCGCGTGAAAATGGGGTCAGACTGGGTGTTCTCAGCTATCTATGATAGCTCAAACTTTTCGCGTAAGGTTCTCGCGCGAAAACTTCTCTAATTCTACTTCTTGAAATTTTTGAGCGTTACAACTAGTACCAACTCCAGCTCCACTTGTGCCCTCTCCTACCCCAGTTGAACTACCCACCTTTAGAAATGAGTACTTTGATGTATAAGTGAGATCATCTAACTCTGCTTGAGTTAACTGATTGGGCAGACCAGCATTGGTTTTCAGCTCGTTTACTTCCTTAAGTAGCCTCTTGATCAACTCCTGTTGATCTATCATCAGACTCTTCATGCTTTCCATCACCTTATCTTTCTCCTTTTCTCTTAATTCTTGATTTACCAACTTGGTTTTGATCATCCCCAATTCATTTGCCAAAGATGCATTCAGATTTCTAATAACATCTTGGTCTAGCTCCGATCTGGCATCTCTTCTTTCAGGAGTTTCAGAAGATGCTTGTTGCTTGTGCTTTGTTATCCTTTTGGTAACATTAGCTGGCTCTCCTTGATCTGCCTTCTTCTTTGTCTTTTCTCCCTTTGCACCCTCAGTTCTTCTTCCACTTCATCAATCTCATCTTCCAAATTATATTCTTTATCTTTGGCATACCTTTTCCTTTTCTTAATTGCTTCAGCCTGTTTTTCTTGATTTTCTTTAGCATTCTTTTTTTCAGTCTCAATCAATCTTCTGATGTAATTCCACCTCACAACAGGATACATGTTTTCCCAAATATATGTGATCTTCCTACTAAAGTCATGTCTTACAGCTAATCAGTTAGTAAATATCCTGGTATTCATCTGAACCAGTCTCTTTATCTCTCCATGTCAAGGCACATTTGGGATCAAATCATTTATCAGCATCTGCACAAATCTTGGATATAACAACCATTTATCCTTCTTCAATGCCATTATGTTTTTAGACATGCAATCAAATATCAGTTTGGCAATGTTGGCCTTCTGTCCTCTGTAAAATACAATCATAGCCCTAGCCCAATCCAAGTTTAACCTATCAGACCCTCCTTTTCTATGGTCCAGGCACATGATAAACACGTATGCTATGTATCTTCATTACTTAGAAAGAAAGGACTTCTTGATCTCTTTTCTGGTGCCAAAAGGAGGTCCTTCATAACTGATGCTCTTGAATGCATCTAACACCTATGCCTCAGATAGCACAACTTCATCTCCACAATCATTCTCTAGCCTCAACACCCTGGCTATATCATTGCCATGAACTCTAGTTACAATCCGATGTGGATTAGACCCAAGGTCATACTCAGCTGTTCTCTAAAAGTCTCTGATATGCAGATCATAGATAGTGGGCATATGAGATATGGCATAGAATATAAGGGACTCCTGTAGCCATTTGATGCAGTCTCTAAACCCAGTAGCCTTTGGGTTGCCATCATCCAGTAATGATACTATATTATTCCTCTCGTCAATCTTTAAATTTGCCATCTAAGCTGAAAAATAAATAGAAGTGGGTTAGTTAATACATTGATATAAGAACTAACAATGAAGTGAAACAAAACATAAGAAAAATTAGAAAGTCAACAGATACTTACGTATTTAAGAATCACTGTGCCTTTATTTTGGGGAACCGATGATCTTAATTTAAGAATCACTGTGCCTTTATTTTGGGGAACCGATGATGAGAGCTCCAGGTCTATACTTACATATAACAAAGGAGATGATCATCTAAACTTGCTGATAAGAGCTTCAGGTGTATACTCATGTATAACAGAAAAGATCATCAGAACGTGCTGTTGAGAGCTCCAGGTCTATACTCACGTATAAAAAAGGAGATCATCACTCCCGGTCAATGTTCACACATAGCAGAGGAGATAAGCACGAGATATACTTCTGAAAAGCTAACGAGGAGCTTCAATTCAGAGACTTTTCTAAAGAGCTAGACTAGAAGCACTTATTGTGCTAACTAGAAGCATCATTCAGGACTTGGGGATAGGGAGATTTTAGGAATTTTTGGAAATATCAAAGAAGAGATTTGAAACTCTCAACCTGTTTTTGACAAGGACTTGTAACTTTGTGCAGGCCAAAATGTCAAGAGGATAATCCTTATCACTGAGTTCTTAAACTTTAATTTAGCTACACGATCACTCTTTACTTTGTTTTCGGGCTGAGCATACCATGCATATCCCAGCACAAGGCTGTTGACCTCCTTCAAACTTCTTTTTCCTGGGGTTCCTGAAAAGACAAAATTGAAAAAATTAAGAGTTAAACTTTATTCTCCCCCGAAATTTCTTTTTAACTGCATGTAAGGGAAATTTCTGTTTTTCATATTTTGTTAAAGATCAAAGAAGTGAAGTAATATGGGACACAGAAGTTTTTTCAGAAAGAGTTTATTAAAAATAGAACAAGAAGAAAAGAGCTATTTACAGTTTTTATACAATTTGTTATGAAAAGAGTTTTTAAAAAGATATTAAACCCAGTACTGAGATCAATTCATAAAAACGAGGATTATCAAATGTTTTAGTGAAAAGATCTGCTCTTTGATTCTTTGTGTCAATTGGAATAATATCAATGAAACCCTTTTCCTGAGCATCCCAGATTGCATGATTCCTTGTTTCAATGTGTTTGGTACGAGTATGAGGAATTGGATTTTTGGCTATTCTGGTAGCAGCTTCATTATCATAAAAGAGTGGTGTATGAAGAAAACTGATTTCATAATCCATCATCTAATGTTATATCCAAAGCACTTGGCAGCAGCAACTTGATGCAGCAACATATTCTGCCTCTTCTGTAGATAGAGAGACTATTGTTTGCTTCATGCTTTGCCATGAAACAAGACAATCTCCGAGATATTGACATCCGCCAGTGATAGATTTCCTGTTGGTCCTGCAACCACCATGATCACTGTCAGAATAATCTCATAAATCAAAGTTCCTTCCTTTTGAATACCAAAGACCCAAACGAGAAGAACCCTTTAAGTAACAAAAGATGCGTTTAACAGCTTTATGATGTGATTCATTTAGGTTGGCTTAAAAACGGGCATAGTAGCACACGACGAATGTAATATCTAGATGGCTAGCCGTGAGATACATGAGAGATCCGATCATAGAACGATAGCGATGAGCATCCACGGATTTCCTATTATCATCTGGAGTTAAACAGGTTTGAGTAGTGAATGGAGTAAGTTCTGGAGAAGCATCATCCATCTTGAACTTCTTGAGAATATCTTGAATGTACTTTTCTTGGTGAATAAGAATACCATCAGGCTTTTGTTCAACCTGTAACCCTAAGTAAAAGAACATCTCCCCCATCATGCTCATTTCAAAGTGATCCTTCATCACTTCTTCAAATTCTCTACACAGTTTCTCGTTTGTAGACCCAAAAATAATATCATCAACATACACTTGAACAATCAACATCTAACCATCAACCTTCTTCTTGAATAATGTCATATCTATAGTTCCATGAGAGAAACCCTTGCTGAGCAGATACTGTGTCAGTGTTTCATACCAGATACAAGGAGCTTAATGTAATTCATATAAAGATTTATCAAGTTTATATACTTTCTCTGGAAAATCTGGATCCTCGAAACTTGGTCGCTGACAAACATAAATCTCCTCGTCAATGTTTGTGTATAGAAATGCACACTTTACATCTATCTGAAAAACTTTAAAGTTCTTGTGAGCAGCATGAGCAAGAAAAATTATGATAGCTTCAATGCGGGCAACTGGAGCAAACACTTTAGTGTAGCAATTCCCTCCTCCTGAGCAAATCACTTAACAACCAGTCTTGCCTTGTTTCTTACTACCACTCCTCGATCATCTGGCTTGTTCCTGAACTCCCATTTGGTACCGATGGGATATTTTTTTGGAGGAAGATCAACTAACTCCTAAACTTTCAACTTCCTAAACTGTTGAAGCTCCAACTGCATAGATTCAACCCAACTTGAGTCTTGAAGTGTTGCTGATATATCTTTAGGAATAATTTGAGATAAGAAACATGTATAGAGACATTCATTTATCAATCCAGATTGACTCCAAGTCCTCACACCATCTGTAATGGAACCAATGATGTAATCATGTGGGTGATCCTTTAAGGTTTTGAAGTTGGTGTTAAGGGTTAATAGATTGGATTAAGATGAAGATGTGGGTTGTGATGGTTATGAAGGGGAAATTGGTTGTGATGGAGGAATTGTTTATGGTGGAGGTATAGGAGGTGTAGGTGGAATATCAAATGGAGGTGGAGATGGAGGGTTAATTGGAAGTTGTGGAAGAGGTTCAGGTGGAGGAATGATTTGCATATTGGTTTGAGGAATGACATCATTATCAAATACTAGAAGATTGAATGATTTGAAGACAGTGTTGGAGTCATAAAACTGTTTCGGGTCTGACCCCATGTTTGGTGAATTAGACTCCTGCCAATCAACATAAAAGGATTTCTGCACAATACGCATTCTTTTGTTGTACACTCGATACGCCTTTTGTAAGGTAGAATAGCCAACAAAAAAACATTCATTAGAGAATGCACCAAACTATGACTTTTGTGCTTGAGTATTCAGCAAAGTACATGAGCAACCAAACGGACAAAAGAAGTAAATCAAGGGTTTCCTTTTACGAAGAAGCTCATAAGGAGTCCTCATCTTGTCTTTCACAACCCTGTTTATTACATAGGATGCATAGTTGACTGCTTCTGCCCAGAAAATGATTGGAAGCTTTGACTCAATAAGCATAGTTCTTGCTGCTTCAATAAGGGTCCGATTCTTCCTTTCAGCAACACTATTTTGTTGAGGTGTCCTAGAAGCACTGAACTGTCTGAGAATCCCTTTGCTAGCATAGAAAGAATCAAAGATATGGTTTCTGAATTCAGTTCATTATCACTTCGGATGGCCATCACTTTCCTTTTGTTGATGGTTTTGATTAAGCAGATCAGCTTGTGTAGCTCTTCTGCAGTGTCTCCCTTGTGTGCTACAAATCTTACCCAAGAGTATCTTGAGTAATCATCTGTAACAACCAAACAATAAGATTTCTTAGCAATGGATTTAACACTAATAGGACCAAATAAGTCAGTATGTAACAATTCAAGGGGTTTTGAAATTGTGTTTTCAAGCTTGAGCTTGTGTGGCCTTTTGTGCTGTTTCCTTGAGCACAAGCCATGCAATTTTGTACCACTAAAAAATCTTTAAGTGGTAGTCCCCTCACAAGATTGTTCTTAACCAACTTATTTATATTTTTAAAATTAACATCTCCTAATCATCTATGCCACAAAGAGGATTCACAAGATGAAGCTTTTGACAGGAGACATGTCACAGTGGAGGTGGATCCATATCCAGCAGATAAGAATCATTCTTTCTTGAAGCACGCATGATCACTAAATCTTCTGTGATAATAAACTCTGGTTTGAGAAACAAGCATTCATTTGACATAAACGGCAATGGAATATCTTTATCATAGATTTGTGATACACTCAACAGATTGAATGCCAGCTCTGGGACATAGTTCACTTTCTCCAGAGTCAAAGAACCATTTGAGACTTCTCCCTGACCAATCATCTTTCCATCCTTCTTGTCTCCAGCAAACACAACATATCCTCCATTTATTATGTGATAATTTGTAAGTAGGTCCTTCAACCCGGTCATATGCCTTGAACATCCACTATCAACATGCCAGAAGCTATTGATAGCTTTTCTGGAATGATCCTGGCATTTGAACAAGAAAAATTATTAAGATTTGGAAATTTGAACCCAAGTCGTGACTAACTTAGGTCTCAGAACAAAAGATTTTTTACAGAAAAAATTATTTACAAAATGATTTAAACTACTTTCTAATAAAGTATTATTTACATTTCTCCTAACATACTTAGGGCAAAGTTTAATTACATGATCATCCTTTCCACATCTAAAACACTGAGATTTTAAACCTTTCTTCTTTAATTTTAAGACGGAAGCTTGATGTATTAATATCTCTTCCTCACATTCAGACATATGTGAATCAGAATCGCTATAAGAGTCATATGATTCTTTTGATTTTTCTTTAGTATCCTCAATTTTAGTAGGTTCTGATTCATTTACATTAATATGACTGACATACGAGGAAGTTATCTCCTTTTTAGGTTTAGAAATCCAAATTGGTGTAAAAGATGGAATTGGATGAGAGAATAACTTTTCAAAACAATATGATTTTGTTTGTCTGTCTGAAGATTTACTTGAACAAGCATCATTTCTATTAACACAAGCATTTGAAACATCACGATTTGATTCATAAACATCTGATGATGAACAAGCTAGACTAGAACTAAAACTACACATGCCATTGTCTGTAATTACCTTTTGGGAAACAAATCTACTTAAAATATTGTCTATTGAAGACTTTTTAGAATCAGAAATGCCAATACTAGAGCTGCCCACACCGCTACTTGCACCATAATCATACTCCTCACGAATCTCCTTATGATTTACTCATTCTAAACCTGCATACAAACTGTTAGTATCTTTTTAAATTAATTCATTAGTTGGATGATGTGTAGGCATAGGAGAATAACAATAAGTACTCGGAGGAGGATAAACATGAGTGGTTTCTTCGCTTCCCAAACCAGCCTTAATTCTAGCCCCCCGTTGTTTCTTACAAAGATCCTCATGTTTCATCCCAGAGATTGTCCACTTTTAAAGTTTGGTTTTTAATTTGCTTGTTTCAAATACAACAAGAGCCATACGTTCTGTTAAAGCATTTATTTCAACATTTCTTTCTAAAAGATTTCTTTTTAAATTCTCATTTTCCTTTAAAGCTTCATTTAACTTGACAAAATATTTTGACTCATTTGTTTTAAGTTTTTTGTTAGTTTGTTTTAATTCCTTTTCATTTTCTAACAATAACCTGTTAGCTTTATAAACCCCGAATAAACAAATTTTGCAGGAAGAAGAACACATGTGTTGGATTACCTCATAAGGAAGTCCCATAACTACTTTTTCAACAACTAGGGCTTTTTCGCATTGATAGATAGGAGTGTTCTTTTTGTATTCTTCCTCCTCCATGGCTCTCTTCCTTGCTTCTTTAGCTTGACTTCCCTCTTCCTCTCCTTGATCATAAATCTCCTGCTTTACCTCACTTGATTTTCCTTCTTGTTGCTTCCCAACCTCAGCATCTTCACAAACTGTCATTTTTTTCCTATGAGCTTCATAACAACCTTTTTCTTCATGAACCTCACCACTGTTTATTTCTTGAGCTTGAACCTGTTGCACGCCACCTTCACAAACTGCTTCATCTTGAACTTCACACCTGAACTTTTGAAAGGGATCAAAATCTTCCCCTGAATCCATATCACTATCCACCACCTCAGCCACCAGAGCATTATTAATCTCCTCTTTAGTTTCTTTGACTTCAGCACTCCAATCAAAGTTTGTGATCAGTGTTGTTTCCTTCTTTGGCTTGGGTTTTTCTTTGTCAGTGATCGGGATGACCTTTGAAGTTCCAAAGGTTCCTGGTTCAGTGATGATTGGAGATACACATTCTCTTTTGAAGTGGCCTAATTGTTTGCAGTTGAAACATCTCAATTTGGACTTATCATATCCAAGTTTTGATTTTGATTGCGAAAGTTTGACCTGCCTGTTCTTTCCATAAACCTTCTTGCACGCAACGTGAGCATTGCCATCTGCCACTAGATATCAGTTTCTTCCAAGTCATCAGGGTCCACCTAATATATATCCTCCACATTCATTCCTTTTCCTTTCTACTCCCCCGCAACAAATGCTTCATAACTATGTACAAACATTCTAAAAAGTGCCATTTATGTCTGACGAAACTTGAGTAGTGACTGATGCCTTTGAGCTTGAACCAACACTTGGTAGTCCACTACTAGACTTTTCTAACACGCCACATCCAAAAGACCCACCATAAGCTGCACCATACATTGTAGAATTCGTAGCAAATGAACCTTTTCATGTCCAAATCATAGGAATTCAGTTTGTTGATCACATCCATAAGTTTATAATCAACAAAGTTTCTTTCTTGCTTCAACAGTCTGACTTGCAAGCTTTATTGCGGTGGAAGAGAGTCCAAGAGTTTTATGACTTGTTCATGATTACCCAACTGTTCATTATATTTCTTTAAGTTGCTTGAAATAGATAGAAATTGGTTGGTAAGATCAGTAAGGCTTTCATTTTTGTGTCCAACAAATTAGTTAAACTCCTTTTCAGCTTGGGCTTTCTTGTCCTTTTTCAAGTCTTCATTACCATCATAAAACTCGCACAAAGAATCATACAAGGATTTTTGATAGGATCAAAATGGATCGATCTGTGATGATATTATGATGCAATTAAATCAAAACAAACATAAGTAATCAAATCAATGCAAACGTATCAGAAAAATTTATAGTTTTTCATTGATAGAAATCATAGAAATACAAGTGTAGAGAACAGTTACAATTCGTTCAACTGTTTCTAAGGTGCACTCGTCTAGTCTTTGTTCTTTTTTTTTAAACAATACATAATCTATGCTATTTATACTATCAAATAAAACAATAAGAAACATATATTTACAAATAAGTCCCTAAACTATGACAAAATTATTAATAAAGACAATAAAGACAAAATGATAATCTTCTAGAGGCTTCAACAATACTCCCCCTAAGATTTACATTGTCTTCAGTCCACATTGAACTTTTTTGGTTCATCTTTGATCTTGAACACGGGCTTCTTTTTGTAGAGTTTCAACTCTCTCAAAGCCTTCTTGAATGCAGACTTGAACTTCTTTCAAAAGTTCTATGATCTGCTCAGCATTCAAGATCTCAGAAAGGACTATAGAATTGTTTTGTTGATCTGTCACCTTCATCTGGCACATGAATAGGTGAATTAGCAACAACTTTGATAAATTCGAGTGAAGACTCCTCGGCAATCAAATTCTCTTGTGATACTTATATATCAAAAAGATTAACAGGTAACAATCAAATGTTTAATTAATGAGTGTATCAGGTGTTTGAGTGAGTGAATCAGAGAGTTTAAGTTTGTGAATGAGTGAATAAATGAAAGAATCACATATGTTTTTCAGGCGCATGAGCACTTTTTGTGCACATGAGAATGAATTTTACACTAAGTATTTTGGCGCATGAGCACTGTTTATGCGCATGGGGTTTAGACGCATAAGCACTGTTTAGGCACTTTTGCACTGTTCAGATGCATGGGACTAACTGAAACGCCCAACACTTGGTAATTTTTCACTTGAAGCGCCCAACTCTTGAAAGCCTGGTACTGTGTAGGCGTATGAGTATGGATGAAACGCCCAACACTTAACCAAAAATTTCAGACATATGATAACTGTTTAGGCGCATAAGGTTGTCTGAAACGCCCAACACTTGTACAAATTTTTGAAAAATCATCATGCTCCTGTTTTGGACTTTTGAACATTGTTTAGGCGCATGAGATTACTTCCATGAGTAACACTTGTAATTTTTAAATCTTTCACCTGAACACTGTTCACACTCAATTTTCAACACTTAGTCAAAATTGTTTGACTAACACTCAAGTTTTCATTAATGATCCTCAATTTTAAAAATTTTTGACATTCAAAATTTTTATTTATTATTTATTTTTTATTTTTTATTTGTTTTTTACCATTATTTTTATTTCAAATTTAAAAAAAAAAAATAAGTTCTCGTCATTTTAGTCTCTATTTAATTTTTACAAAAACAAATAATCTCATTTTGTTTGCAAGAAGCTTTTCCACTGAATTTGAATTCTTTTTCAGGTTTATTTTTACATCATATCAAACACACATATGCTTGAAATTGTAGCTTCATCCTTTCATCCAAAACATTTTATTTTTTATTTTCTTTTCACATTTTGAAAATCAATTATTTTCTCTTTTTCATTTGATAGGATCAAAATGGATCGATCTGTGATGATATTGTGATGCAATTGAATCAAAAGAAACACAAGTAATCAAATCAATGCAAACATATCAGAAAAATTCATAGTTTTTCATTGATAGAAAGCATAGTAATACAAGTGTAGAGAACAGGTACAATTCGTTCAACTGATTCTAAGGTGCACTCGTCTAGTCTTTGTTCTTTTTTTTACACAATACATAATCTATGCTATTTATACTATCAAAGAAAACAATAAGGAACACATATTTACAAATAAGTCCCTAAACTATGACAAAACTATTAATAAAGACAATAAAGACAAAATATTAATCTTCCAGAGGCTTCAACAATTTTGCATTCTTGTGTTCGGCAAAACGGTTGTAGATGTCTTGAGATAAACATAGAGTTGAAGCCCCGAATGCTTTCTGATCACGGTCGATTAACTTAAGGTCTCTTTCTGTGAAGGTTGATGGATCAGTGTGGTTTGATGAGGTAGTTTGACCGGCAGTGATGGTAGGAGTATATGGACCATTGACGATTGATTACCCCTGGTTGTGATCGGTGTAGTAGAAGAAGGCTTTCAAACAATGTTTCCAATCTTCAAAATTGTCACCATTGATAAGCCTCGGTGGCCTACTGGGTGCTACACTTTCCAAGTCAGAAAGAGTGATATTGGTTGTTGTCATGTTCAAACCAGAAGGTAATTTCACTGAACACCTCTAATTTCACTGGATATCTCTAATTTCGCTGCTACTTTTGCTGGCACTTTTGCTACTACTTTCGCTGGGAGATTCGATAGCAGTTTCGCTCGAACTGATGAGTGCTAAGAAACTCTAGTTTTGGCAAGAGATTCGCTGAAACTAGATGAACTTTCGTTATGAGGACAATTTCGGTAGCACTTTTGCTTGTTTTGGCAATCAAATAAGGTGAACTTTTGTTCAAAATGAGGTACTTTCGGTGAGTAACAAAGATCCATTTCCAACAGTTTCGCTGGATGAACAACAATTTCGCTAAACAGTAGTAGTTTCGTTGGATGAACAACAGTTTCGCTGGATGAAACTGTAAGCCTTTTCGAACACGAAATCAACCAGAATTAACCCAAATCATAATGAATTTATGATTGAATGATTGGGATAGCCTCCTATAAAAATACCAGATGATTTTCAATCGATTTCCATACCAAAAACACAGAAGATAAGATTCAAAATGAATGGAATAGTGTTTTTGCTAAAAACCCATCAAAAACTCAACAAATCAAGAGCACTAAGGCTCTGATACCAAATTGTTGGTCCATTTAATCGATAATCAATGCAAATGATCTATAAAATACAGAAATCCCACTGAATAAACATAAAACTATGAATGACACAAGAGCAAGTTTCAAATATTTTCAATAATCACCAAACTCACACAATAAACATGAATAAAAGGCTCAAATATGATAACAATAGACTTCCAGCCACATACACAGAATTACAATATCAGTATTTCACTATTAGGGTTTGCAAAACCTTGCTTACAATGAATGAAACTTTCAATATATAAGCAGACTGTAGTTTCGCTGATAATTTCACGGGCAGCAAAACTGTCTTGACCATCACCTAGTTTCACCCGGTGACGAAACATAGTTTTGCTGGGTGAACTAGATCAGCTGACTACGAGCGAAACTCAGTTTTGCTCATAGTTTCGCTGGGCATAAAACTACAAAATACAAACTAAGTAAGCTAACATTCATCCTATTACATTGATAAACAAAATAAACACAATAACAATGGTGAGTCCAACCTATTCTAGATCATCACTTGGACAGATATAAATTGGTTAAATTCAGATTTGGTGATTGAGTGTCATCCACCACATCACCACACTTATCAAGAGAAGCTTGATCCAATGAGTGTGTCATATCATTGATGTTGTCTTCTATAGAGTGGTCATCCGCATCAAGAAATTCTTGATCACTATCACCACCTTCATATCCTCCTACATTGGAAACTCCTTCATTTGAGTTATGTGCCTCTATGCTAGAATTTATAAGCACCTAAGATGTATCAGTTGTAGAGTTTGTCATGGTTATGATGATAGGATTTCCAACTATAGGGTTTGTTACCACTGGAGCTTAAGTAATTTGATCACTTGGTCTTCTCAGCTCAAATCTTAGATCAGAATCTCTTGTTGATAAGCTACCTGTAGATCCTGAAACATCTTTATAAGATTTGTTAAAACAGTTGGTAACTAAATCAAGATCAAACAGCCAATCAGGACCAGAACCTTTCACACTGGGTGTGTGCTCGTTGAAAGTCACAAGTGACTGACTCCTCAACTACTCTAGTTCTAAGATTGTATACTCTATAAGCCTTAGCTTAAAAAGAGTATCCAATAAAGTGTCCATCATCTTATTTCTCAGCAAATTTAGCTATCTAATCTTTGGTATTAAAGATGGTGCAAGGACATCCAAATGATTTGAGGAAATCAATGAAAGGTCTCCTTTTATGCCATATTTCATAAGGATTCTTACCATGAGTCATAACTACTAAAACTATGTTCTGTACATAGCAGGCAGTGTTGACTGCCTCTGCCTAGAAGGTGATGGGTAGTTTAGGGTCAGATAACATGGTTCTTGCAGCTTTAATAAGTGTCCTGTTTCTCCTCTAAACAACACCATTTTGCTGAGGAGTCCTTGGAGCACTATATTGTCTTGTAATACCCTTCTTATCACAAAATGTATCAAGGATTTAGTTCTTGTATTCAATTCCTTGATCATATTTTATGATTTTAACCTTGTGATCATATTAATTCTTAATTTTCAGATGAATCTTTTTAAGATCTCAGGGGGTCTCATCCTTAGTTCTAAGGAAGAAGACCCAAGTGTAACTTGTGAAGTCATCTGTGATCACTAAACAATATGAGTCCTTCCTAGACACATTACACTAGTGGGGCCAAAGAGATCCATATGTAATAAGTGTAGGGGAGTAGTGATGGAGTTCGTTTCCTTTGGCTTGTGAGACACTTTATGTTGCTTCCCTTTCAGACATGCAACACAATGGTCATCATTTGTAAACTCATCATTATTTACTTTAGATAGAAAGCAAGAAACTTCTCCTGATAGGGATGTTTCTTGCAAATCCATCTTGTACATGTTCCCTTTCCTAAGGGCTCTAAGCAGGATATGCTCTTGAGGAATAACCACCCTGGGCTTGATAAAAATACACTCATGATCATTAAAGAGCATGTTATGTCACTGGTCACAAAACTGGGATACAAAGAGATTGTATCCGAGCTCCTTAACATAATTTACCTTCTTAATTTCGAGCTTACCATTTGTGACTCTGCCCCTTCCAGTGATATGACCACCTGTTTCTTCTCCAAAAGCAACTGGCCCTCCATCAATTCTTTCAAAGTTCTGAAGCAAAGAGCCATTACCCGTCATGTGCCTGGAACAACCACTATCAATGATCCATACATTTCCTTTGGTCCTCACTTGTTCCTACACCAGAAGAGATGGTTAGTTACATTTGGAAACCCAAGCCTTGTTAGTCTTGGGCTTGTCAAAGTGATCTAAAGATAATTCAATAGTAATTGATCCTATATGCAAGCTTTGAGGATCATTTGCTGTTATTGATGAAGAACTTTTAGTCACATGGCCTTCCTTCATCTTCCACACCATCTTTGGAAGACTAGACTTGGCGTTCAATACTTTGAAAGGTTTGATGACTTTAGATGTTTTGAAGACTGGACCTTCGGAAGCTTTTGCATCCACTGCAGCAGACTTCAATACCTCAGAAGCATTCCTTTCTTCCAAGACCAAATTTTCTTCTGAAGGTAAGTTTTCAGTTATCTTCTTATTCACTGTGGAGCTTCTGAAAGGATTAGATTTTCCTTCCAAAGCTATCTTCTTCTTCTCAGAAGTTTTTTTCTTAGTCATGTAGATAGAACTTTTGGGATTGTAGATGCAATTCTTAGCAAAGTGAGAAGTACTATCACACATGATGCATTCAGTTGGCATGGTTCTGAGAGTCTTCTTCTATGTAAAAGACTGAGCTTAATCTTTTTCCACTTCCTTCTTCATCTTCAGGGTGAGGCTTGCTCTTGAAACTGGATGGTTCAGGCTGTATAGCAGTGGTGCAAATTTGATCAGTCTTCTTTTCTTGACTAGGATGATTTGGACATGACCTAGGACTACTAGTATTAGAGTCCATAGTTGAGTCTTCAGTCTTCACTACTTCAAATCCAGCATAAATAAAAACTTGTTTTTGCTTGGAGTTGAAAGTGGCCTTGATCTCTTGGGCCTTCGTTGATTTTCTTTTGACTGCCCATATCAAGTTCTTCCATGCAGACTTGGTCATCCCTGGTTATTTCTTCTCTTCAGGACAATAGTGACCCTTCTTAGGATAACCCGTATCACTCACTTTAGGTTCATACTTTACTATCTCCTCTATATCTTCATCCTTCTCTTGGATAGGATCAATAGAAGGAAACTCATCTTGACAAGTTCCACACCTTAGAGATCTTACAGATAGTAGTGTATGTGGAGGAGCTATCTCACTTGACCCTAGTCCCTGCCTATTCTGGTAACAAATCTTTGCATGCAAGGATGAGGATATTATGTTCTTGAAGGTTTCCTCTTCAAGAACATATTTTTTCTGCCTTGGCTTTGCTGATCACAAGCTCAGCCTGGCATTCAGTTAACTTTGTTATGAGATCTTTGATTTGAGTCTTGTAGTTTGTATGCTTATGCTTAAGAGTAGAAATTGTTTTTTCTAAATCTTCAATTTTAAGTTTATAATTATTTTTTGCTCATTTAAATTTAGCTTTTAAAATGTTTATGGACTCAAGATTAGATCTCACTTCCAAGTTGTAGGACCTGTACATGTTAACTTTAGTAATGCATTCAGGAGTACAAAGATGTTCTAATACCTTGGCTTCTTTATGATCCGCCATCAATGCTTGTTTGGGAGAAGCATCTTCTACCTGAAAACTCCTGTCAAAGCCTCCTTCTTCAACAGCAACAACAACATGTTGTTTTAGTTGGCTAGGCTTCTCAGATCTTGGAGCTGCATCAGTGTAGTTTGGTCTGAATTGTGCTTGGCCGCCATTTGTCCTTGGTGCCTTGCACTCCCTAGAAAAGTTTCCTATTTGGTTACAGTTGTAACACTTCATCTTGTTTTTATCCAGGCCAAACTTTCCATTAGCCATATTGCTTGAGAACTTCCTTCCGGTTCTCTTGTAGAACTTCTTGGCTCTATGAGTGAGAAAAGCCATCTGCTGGACTATCTCCATATACTCCAGGTCATATGGATGGATACAATCCAAGTCTTCAAGAGTGGAGAGAAAGTTACCATAACTTTCATCAGAAGACACAAAGGCTTAAGCAGAGCTTGTCTCTTGGGATGGTCTTCCTTGGATGTAGCTCTCCCTTGGTGTTTCAGGGAAGGTGATGAAAGGACCCTTTTGTGAGTTGTCTCAAGGAAGGTGAATAAATGACCCACATGGAGGGCTAAACTTTGTTGATTGCTGAAAGAGCTGCTTGATGGATTTTGCATGTTCATATCCATCTGGTAACCACTAAGGATACCATATAACTCTGTTAGAGTAACGGTAGAGAGATTTTCAGTTCTCTTAATGACCACATAGTAGCGAGTCCATTGTCTGGGAAGAGAGAACATGAGCTTCCTCATAATGTCCATATTCTGAAGCTTTACTCCATCATTCATGAGAGTATTTACAATCTTAACATACCTAAAGTATTGTTGAGTCATGGTTTCACCTATTTTGTAGGTGAAGTTCTCAAACTACTGCTTCATTAGGTTTTTCTTGTTTTCCTTGGCTTTCTCAGACCCCTCATCATGAGCTTAGCATCCCAATGCTGCTTAGCAGTTTTGCACTTCTTGAAGCCTTTGTATATAGAGTTTGGAAGATAGTTTGGAAAGCGGTCATGGCTTTATGATCTACATAATTTTTCTTCCAATCTTCCTCAGACTAGTCAGCCATTTTCTTTGGAATCATCCCACATCTAGCAATGGCTGAAGAGGTGCTTTGGATGTGAGGTCCTTCAACAATAGATCTCAACATCTTGTTGTCTACATACTTGATGAACCCTTCCATACTTGACACCTAGTATCAAAGTCATCAGAAGTGATTAGTGGAGACTTTTTCATGGTACCGGTTTCCATATCAGTCTTTGAGAGAGCTGCCATTTGAGCTGGTAAGTGTTTTGTGAAATTGAAGTGATCTAAGATGGTAAGATCTTACAATCAAGAGCCCGAAATGTTCTGATACCAATTGCAGGAATGGTGAGGGGTCAATGCAACAGTTTCACAGTTGTTAGGAGAGTGTTAGAACACTTAAAAGATCAAATAGGGAACCAGACTTAGATGAAACAAAAAACACAAGTAAAGAACAGAACAAGAACAAGATAATATGGTTTTCAAGAATGATGTGTATTGCTCTCAAGTTCTTAAAAAGTGTTACAAAGCTTATCCTCTAAAGTTACAAGTACTTGAGATACTTTATACTACATCCTACAGCCGACCATACTTTGAAGGCCAGCTGGAAACACTAATCTAGACAACAAGATCAATGTATAGTCAAAAGGCAGATTGCCTTTTGACTAGTGACTATGACATGCCATAGCTCACATCCTAATATATTACAAAAATGATAAAAGTACAATAGTAGAAAGTTACAGACATAAGACCTTAATCTATAGTTTGACAAAAGTATGGACTTTTCACTAACTCATATAAGTTGGCAAGTCTTCAGAGGTGGCAGCAAAAAGTGGTTCAGCTTTTGTTAAAAGATGATTTAGAAAAAGCATGTCTTCTCTGTCTTCAAAAGTCTTTGGCTTCGGAAGACTTTGTCTTTGAAGCTTCGGAAGACTTTGTCTTTGAAGCTTCGGAAGACTTCGTCTTTGGCTTTGGAAGATTTGGTCTTTTGGCTTCGGAAGATTTGATACTTAGTATAATTCACTGCGTTATATCAATTCTTTCGAAGTAACTTACTTGTACTTCACATGTGCATACTGAGTGCTCTTTAGTTGCATCAGCCTCTAAGTGTGATTCTTACATTAAGTTTGTCATGAAACTATATTATTTCTAATTTAGAAAGTCTTAATTTTTCAATTTAGTTTTACATAATATTATAACTTGTAAAATTTTAACTTTTCCCCCTAAGTTTTTATCCTTTAGAAAAATAAATTTTCACTAAACAACAAGATTTACACATGTAAGAGAGCGTACGGTAATTAACCATTATAAAATCAAACAGTTGTTTAATACATAATTAAACTTAAAATAACAATTACAAAACTGACTAGACATATATACAGACTAGCAGAGGTCCCGCGAGATGCGAATTTATGTGCAGTACTCGTTTTCAGTTAGCCTATATGTTAAAGCCTACAAAATGCAATGATGACAACATTTTACATTTATACATGGGTAATTAAGAAGATGTGAGTCCCTACTGATCAATGTTGGACACATGAATGATCCTGTTGATGACATCTCCACCCTGGCACCCTTGCCTCGGTTAACGGCAGCGACAATGAAATGCGGTGGCGAAAAGCGGTGTTGGTGGGAAAAGGCGGTGACGATGACCGGACGATTTACAGTGGTGATGGTGAGCCACAGGGGTGTTTGTGGTTAGGGTTCATGGTGGACGTTTGTGGTACTCTTGTCGGCGACGTGGTGGTGGTGGGTGTGATGATGGTGCCGTCATGGTGGTGGTGGGGATGATGGTGGTGGTGGTGGTGGTGGTGGCCGGCGAATCTGTGTGTGAGAGAGAGAGAGAGAGAACATTGTGCGGTGGTTGTAGTGGTTGATGCATGCAACGGCGGCGCAGCGGGGGTCGTCGGAACGTCGACGGTGGCGACGGTGGTCTTCGAAGGGTTGTTGGGACATGATTCTTGATTTGGGGGAAGATGGGTGAATGAAAGTGGGGGTGGTATTGATGTTTATTATATTATTAATCAAATATTTATCATTAAATCCCCGATAAATTCAATGTCATAGATATTTTAAGTACGTTTTATTATAGGTAAATTTAATGCCCATTAAATCCTTCTATAATTCATTGCAACAGAAGATGGCTCGTAAGTTTTTTATAATCTGAATTTTTAGTTAATTCTATACTAGAAACAATCAATATGCTGACATGTAAACGAGTAAAATTATTTTCTTTGTTTATTATTTAAGGGTTATGTGTTGTTGTAAGAATTTTTTTTATCAGAACATTCTTTTGACATTTTATATATTGTTTCTGTTTAAAAACTTTCAAAAAATAGAATACTTTTATATTTAAGCACATTAAAAACTAATTTCATTAAAGTTTCTTAATTCTAAAAAGTATGTTTTGTTTTATATTATAAACTTGCATCATTTTTTTTATATTTTTTCTTTGAATTTTGATCTTATTTATAGCCTAAATAATATGTGATAAATTGCATACGACGCAACTAACCGTCCTTTTATATTACGTTTTTAATTTGTTCACATATCTTCGGATGGAAAAAACTTGGAAAAAATATAATACGTTTGCAATCAACATATAAATTCGAGGAAGTTTATGTTTCGACGTAAATTTTGTTCGCAAACGAGTCTGGTTGACTGTAACCTATACTTTATTACGCCGCGATGATGACGCTGCAACGCGCGGCGGGTAAATAGCTAGTTAGAGATAAATTGGCATTATATGTTATCACTTGTTTCAAGATTAGATGTTGCAAACATTAATGGCTTATTCTATCACGCCATCTAAAATCTTCGAACCAAAAATGTAATTTATAGTTCATATTTACTAATGTTTGTGACATTTTATGCTTATGTTAAGATGTGATAAAATTACGATTGTATCGAACTAATAGCACTGCATCTATATGCTATAACTAATTTCTGATAACTTTTAATAATTTTTAGATTTTCATCCCAGCATTGGGTGGTTCATTTACCTCTCATTACAGGTACATTATTTCTATTAAAAGTGAAAATCATTAACCACTAAGATGGGTTCAAACTAAAGTATAGCCGCACAATATAGCCAAAAGATGCGTTAAAATTGATATGAATTGCTAGACTCTGTATTTTTATCCTTTTATTCTCATTACAGGTGACTAATATTGTTTTTTTCCACAAGACCATAGTTTGAAATCAAATGTCATAATAAGTTGAACTGAGAAAGACAGGTCAAAAGATATGATGACGTCGATCCAAGGCATTCTTTGTTCAAATCTTCTAACTATACTATAAACCCGTGTAGAATTATACTATATAAACTTGACCCCTTAGGGGTAAAATATAAGAACATATGTCATGTTCATAAGCACATGGGTCAAAAGACATATTAAAAGATTAAATTTAAACTTTACCATGAGAAGGATGACTTTGTTACACCTACTCCTTATATTATCTTGAAATTCCTTTGTTTTGATCTCAAATCCTTCAATAATACAAAAGAAGCTGCAATGATCATAAAACGGAAAATTAGTATGTGTTTTGCTATAAATACCCATTTACTCACACACAAACTAATTTATGTCAAAGGTTAGGTAGGATGTAACATGTAAAATGGTAACTTTGTGTTCCAATTGGACTTCATTCTCTAGTAACTCAAAAATAGAGGTGTAAACATGTCAAGTCGGTTCGTAAACTATTTGGGATCAACATGGAAATAGTTAAAATCAAGCTAAGCTTAAACATGCTCGAGCTCATATTATGAATCGTTTACTAAGCGAGCTTGACTGAGCTTTAGATATGGAGCTCGAGTTGGTTTGCGAGCCTAAACGAACTTTTTGTTTATATAATTTTCTTACGAATTAAATATATATGTAAAAATATTATTATATTATAATTAAATAATATATATTATGCTATATATAATAAGTATGATTATAAATATATATAAAACTAATTATAAAAATATAAAAAATATAAACTCAGTAACTTAGGATGAAAAATTCTGGCGGGCCGAACTCAAGCTTTATAAATAAAACTGCAAAGAAGCTAAGCTCAAGCTCCACCTTTCTAAAGTTAAAACGAGCCGAGCTCGAGCTTTAGCGAATTTGGGCTCGGCTTGTTTACACTCCTAGGTAAAATTTAAAAAGATGCTAAAGAAATAAACAAAGAGAAAAAACAGAGTCAATATGTACATATTCACTATTTAATCGGATGATTCATCGTATTTTTTAGCAATTTGCCACTTTACTTACGAATGCCTCATGATTCATCATATTTTGCTAAATAAACATCAAACATATTTGATTAATGTTTGTTAAAATTAGTTTTTAAAGTTTGATTATAAAATAGGCTTCTTCATCTAAAGCCAAATCAAGACTAATTTTATCTAGTAAAGTTTCGACCCCCGACCATATTTTAGTAAAGGTTTAAGGCGGAGCCAAAAATAATAACCATAGGCATTTCTTAAAATACTTTTTAAGTTTTTCTCTCGTTGATGGTATCATATCCAAATAAGTTCTACATCTAAATGACATATCACTTAATTTTTACGTACTTAGGTATATTTGATAAAGCATTAATGGACTCATTGGATAATTAACTTCAAATAGACAAGTAGTTGCGGTTTTAAAAATATGAAGCATTTTGCTTATTTCTACCCAATGCAGGTAAGATGAAGCATTCCCAAGACTCGCCAAAGTATTATTAAAGGCTAGTAAACTTTCTTTTTGCTCAATAGTCTTTTTAAACATGTAACAAGTCGAATTTCATCATGTTGGTACGTCTCAATTCGGACCTAGACATTTAGAATTTGCGTTTTTACAAAACTTTCGATGCTTACTGTATTTTAAAAAGTCGTGTAACATTCTTTTTAAAGCATATTGTGTTGGTTCAATCATTTTTAAACCGTTTTAAACAGCCAAGTGTATAGTATGTGTAACACATTGACTATGAAAAAACATCATTACATATTGATTTATATTTTAATTCTATGTGTTCTATCGTATGTATTCTATCGTAAGTTTATTATTTGACACATATTTAAAATATATTGACAAAATTTTATTTTCTAATTTATACGTGTTAATAACTTTGTCAATAAGATAAAATATATTTTCACCAGGGATAATCAAACAATTCAAACGCAATAATATCTTTCATCATTAGTCACAACGCGATGACACAAATGTATGACTCTGGTGAACTGTGTGGAGTCGACCAAACGGCACTAGTTAAGTTAACAACGGTTTGTAAGTTTTTAAAATAAGTAATTAATTCCTTTTTATATGTTTTCATATATTAAACAATCCCTTCTTAGTGTAGTATGACTTACATGTGTGTAACGCGGTTGGAGAGTTCGTTGAATTAGCCGAGTGAAACATTCGTTGTCAAAGTGCTTGAATGGTAAGCTTTATTGGAACACAAACTGCGTTAGTTGCTCTTGAACCGCATCAACATTGTAAGACCATAAATTGCCTTCATTTGTCATCAAAGTTTGACTCGAGACGGTTCCCTTTTCAGCGCTTTACAATATTTCATTAGGATGTGATTTTTCAAAGTTCGAATTCTTTGAAAAACATTTGAAAGACAACTTGCAAGGGACCTTCGTCGGACCCGTCAACATCTTACACAACTCATAGTTGCACCAAATCTCTTGGTTCCTCTTCGTAGGGATAACCCGAACAACCACATTTTATGAAAACACATCACAACCAACCGAAGATTAAGCACTAGATGAAATGATTTTAAGATTTTTTTTTCAAATGACAGAGAGTAGTAAGCATTTTTTAGATTTTAGAGTGCAGAGAGTGTTTTGATTGTTGTGAATCAACCAAAACACCCACCATATATTTATACTAGCTAACGGGGGTCAAATGGGTGCAAAAAAGGTAAAAACCGATATGGACATCAAGATCTATGCTGAGAATCAAAATGTAAACTTTGTTGTCTGTTCATTGTTGGGCAAAGTACTAACGCAGTAGAAGGACCAAACACTAGTTTGAGGTATGGAGGTTGTAACGACCATGACTTTGGATGAGCTTAAAGGAGTGGTAACTAAGGAGTACTACCTTGTGGACTAGATGGAAAAGTTAGATCCTATGTCTTGGAATCATGCAATGGAAGAATGTGGTAATGGTACCCATACCTACTAATTCCATAAGCTGGGCAAAGCTGGTGCCATAATTATGACACATAACTCAAATAAGGTTGAGAGCACATCAGAGGGCTGGTTCTACAGTCATGGAATGATGGTCGGTGCTGCACCCCCAACCGTTTAGAGTGCAATACTAAAGATAGGTATTGGTCGATGAGATGGTTCGTATTGGTGCTTGGAGAAAGCTAGTGAGACGTAGAAGGATGTTAAGGAATCAGGTAACCTAGCTGGAGTTAAAGTGGACAAGAAGGACAAGGTCGTGAAAGGATATGTGGCTGCCATGCTAGCAATAAAGGACTATGTTGGCACTTAAAGTGCAATTTGCACCATTCGATTATGACACCACGTCTTGTGTGTTTTAATTTCAAGAAATTAGAGCGCTTAGCCAAGGGTTTTAAGGTGTTGGTGAACCCAGTTGTGCCGATGAATGCAAACAAATCAGGAAGAGTTCGATGCTGACATAATGAGTGTGGAAGCCTGGAGCATCATCGAAATGCATATGTGAGGTTAAATAGGGCTCAAGGTCAAATGGTCAATCAAAATTAAAGGAAAAACAATACAAATCTAATCTGCAATTTATGCAAACCTAGGGCAAGGTAATATGATAACCCTGTTCATAGAAAGGCATTTGTGATTGGTGTCAGTGATGCTCGATAGGACCCAGACGTAGAGACTTTGACTTTTGAAACTAAGTTGGACTTGACCCCATTTATGAGGATATGTGTTATGAATGGGCTATTGGTAGTCTTGTAAATACTGGGGAGATAATTTAGGATTGTACTGTGCTGTTAGAGGATCATGCCTTTACAATAAATCTTATATGATTTTGGCTTTGAAGTTCAACATGATTGCGGGAATGGACTGACTATCAAGGAATAGGGCTAAGATCATCTTCTACGAGAAGATTGTTCGCATGCCATTGCAAAATGGTGAGACACTTGACGTATATCGATAGAGATATGGAAGAGGACAAGATGTAGATGATAAGCATGAAGGCGGAGGAATAAGAGATAGAGGACATACCTGTTGTGTGAGAATTTTAGGAAGTGTTCCCGAAGGATTTGGCATGATCGCTTCCTTCACAACAGGTGGACTTTTAGATTGACCGAGTACCTAACGCGATGCATGCTGTTAGGGCACCTTATCGCTAGCACCTTTGAAGATGGAAGATAGGTCTAATCAACTTCAGGAGTTGTTAGATAAGGGTTTTGTAAGACCCAATCACTCATCATGGGGCACCAGTGCTTTGTGTCAAGAAGAAGGATAGATCCTTCAGGACGTGCATGGACTATCAAAGGCTGAATAAGCTAACGGTTAAGAATAGTTATCCTGTATCGAGGGTAAATGACTTATTCAACAAGCTTCAAGTATCAACGTACCTTTATGAATATTGATCTCTGTTCGAAAATCATCAACTTAGAGTACATGAGGATGACATACCAAAGAAAGCATTTAGAACTCGTTAGAGAGATTACAAGTTAATAGTAATGCATTTTGGGCTAACAAAGGCACCTGCAGTGTCACAGACCTAATGAATCGGATGTGTAAGCCATATCTTAATAAATTTCTCACAGTGTTCATTGAAGACATTTTAATTTATTTGAGGACATGTATGATCATGAGAAACATGTAGGGACAGTCCTAGAATTGTTAGAAAAGGAGAAACTAAAAGCTAAGTTCTCCAAGTGTGTCATCTATACTGACCACAAGAGTTTTCAACACACTTTCTATCATAAAGAACTAAACATGAGGCACAGACGTTGAATTGTTTTGTTTAGTGTCTACGTTTGTGAAATATGATGTCACCCGGGAAAGGCAAATATGGGTTTCGATGTGTGGGGTCGTAAGAAAATAGTCAAACCCATGTGCATAGGGCATTGAGAATAACTATTCATCTGTGTATCAAAACCCATATCATTGCTACTCAAGTGGAGTTAATGAAGGGACTGAATGTGCAGAATGAGGATTTGAGAGGTCTGGACAAACAGTATGTACTAAAGAACAATGGTGGATTGTACTTTACTAATCAAATTTGGATTCCAGTTATGGTGAGTGTGCAACCATTGGTGTTGGACAAAGCACACAAGTTTAAATATATTGTTCATCCTGGCGCTAACAAGTGGTTCCATGATCTTAAGGACTTATATTGGTGGTCTGGAATAAAATAGGACATAGCGGACTACGTATGCGAGTGTTTGACTTTTTTGAAGGTTAAAACGGTACATCAAGGGCCACCTGGCCTATTGTAACAGCCTGAGATTCTGGAACAAAAGTGGAGAAAAAACATAAACATTAATGTGAACTTCATCATGAACTAGTAGTGGGAACGATTTGATTTGGGTCATTTAGGATAAAATGACCAAATCTGCCCACTTCTAGACTATTCGTGAGGGCTACAAAATGGAAATGTTGGCAAGAATTTATGATAGTAAAATTATGGGTAGAAATGGGTTACCTACGTCAATTGTCTTTGATCATGACAGTTGTTTCATGCCACGATTCTAGCAAAGCTTATAGAAGGTGGTGGGAATGCGTCATGATAGGAGTGCAACTTATCACCCACAGACTGACGGACTGAGTGAGTGAACTATTAAGGCATCACAGGCATGTTAAGGTCTTGTATCATAGACCTTGGCAATAGTTAGGACACTCACCTACTATTGGTTGAGTTTCCTTATAACAATAGCTACCATGGGGGTATTATTTTAGCACCATTTGAGGCACTAAAAAGATGTAAGTGTTGGTCACCGATGTAATGGGAAGAAGTCAGATAAAGTTAGATGAATGGACTGTAAATCATTCAAGAGACGAATAATTAGGGCTTTTGATTAAGGACGGACTAAAGGCAGCTCAAGATCGTCAAAAACTTACATTGACAATCAAAGGAAGCCTTGCTTAAGGCACATGTTCTCAGACGTTAGCAAATTGGAAATTAGTTATGGTTGGTGACCGATACACTATCAAGGGGTTAGTAGCGTGTTGGGTTAGCTGCGGTACACCCTATATATAAACACTAATGATACTAGGAATGTTAAATTAGAACCAGACCGGGAACTAACTTTTGGTTATGGACAACAACCATACTCTGTAATATCAACCAATAGGTTGTAGACCTAAAAAGTCATCTTAAGAGACCTTAATTTATAAGCTGGATACGAGCAGCTGCTTAGAAAGGGATTGTCTACTTAGACAAAAAGAGCAAATTAGCACCTGTATTGGTAAGTACAGTTAAGACAACCGAGTGAATTTGGTCTATGGATTATGTGTTGGAGTTACAGCAAGAACCGAGAGGGGTGCATGACACGTTCCATGCATGCGTCGAAACTCAAGTAGTGTTTTGCTGATAAGACCTTATATGTGCCGATCAAAGAAACTTTGAGTGGATGGTAAACTTCGATTCATCGAAGAATTGGCTGAGATCATGGATAGGAAAACAATTGAACTTTGGTGAGTAGTAAAATCCAGATCATTAAGATTAGATGGAACTCAAAGCGGGGACCCAAAATTTATCAGTGTGCAGAAAGGTCAATTAGTAATAAGTACCCTAACCTGCTCATGGAAGGCATTGCAGTTGATAACTCCGACTGAATATCGGGATGAAATTCTCTCAACGGAGGGATACCGTGACATCCGTCACTAAAATAGGTGCATTGACCATTAACTTTGACCGTTGACTTCGAATTTTGGACTTTGACTCTTTGACTCTGACTTGGTCTAAACATGAACTTTGACTTGAAAGTTGACCTAATGTTGACGTGGTCTGAGAATAGTACATTAGATGCGTGTAGACATGCTAAGTTCTAGAACTATGCTTTATTGGCCTAATATGTGCTAATGAGCTTAGGGTTGGTGAATTGAGATGTTCACCGGATTGGATGCAGTACGATGATTATGTACCTTGCGCTTGATCAAGAATTGTCAAAATTTAAAGTATTAGAAAATTCACGTTAAGAACACCACAAAAATCGAACATGTGGGCTTTCCCTAAAGCCTACTAAACAGACATAATTTAATTTAAAAAAATAGAAATTAAATAATTTATATAGCATATAATAGTCCAATGGAATCGTATTAATGCGTAGAATTTAAAAAAGCAAAAATTTACGACACGCGTATCGGGATGAGACGGGATTGGATGAGATGGGAAAAGGGCCTGAAAGGGCCATATAAGGCCCCCCCTGGCCAAATTCTATCTAAAAACAAGGGTTTCCCCTTTGTTTTCTCATTCTTTCATTTTGAAAACTTATTCTCCAAGTTTTCTCTTTAGAAACACTAGCCACCACCAAGCTTTTCTTCTTGTTCTTCATCATTATCATCGAAAATCATCATCAACCACTATTCCATCGATTTTTGATGTCTTGGATCATTCAAGATTGGATTTTGTTCAAGCATTGTTCATCTTTCGTTTTCCGGTAAGAAAATTGTTTGTTTTGTTGATTTAGTTCTTGTTTAATTATGTTATTGATGATGTTCATCATCTAACATCAAAATCATCATCTAATAATCTTGTCTTCTTAGTTTTGGGCAGTGAATTATGAAGAAATGGGCGTTCCGGGTGTTAATTCTTTGAAATTGGTAAAACCCTAGGTTTCAATGTTCAAATGTTCTTGGATTTATTGTTTTGGGTTGTAAACTTGTGAGATCTGGTCTTAATGGACCTCTTGGCTACCTAATCTCTGATTAAAAATGTTAATCTTCATTCTCAACATTGATAGACACATTAGGAATCGGATCTATGTATTAATCGACTAAAAACACGAACCAGAAGATTAAAATCTTAACTACTCGAATTGGGACTGAAACTTTTGATAATTTAAAGGTCTAATATAGTGGTTTGGTCAAATGGTATAAGTAATGATCAATGGTCTTGGTCTCGGGCCAATGGTTGTCAAAATTGTGGTCATGGGGTTCGAAAGTCAAAATTAAAATTTTGTACAGCTTGCTGTTAGAAAAATAGGATGTTTTGTGAAGGTTATAACTTGGTCATATTAAGTCCAAATGGGTCGAATTTTTAGTCTACAAATAGGTTCAATGAGTCCTCTAACTAACTCAAGTGTTCTCGTGTCGTTTCGACATTGTTTGGTCCTACAAACGTGGCAAACAAAACTGAAGGTCAAAACTGACGAATCTGGGCAGCAGGTTGGTCTGTGTTCGTCGAGTCATATCTTTCTCATATTTTATCCAACGGAGATGATTCTTTTTCTAGAGTTTAACTTAAAGTCTTATCTTTCAAACGATACCTATTACGCAATGTTTCGTTACCGTTTCGACCTCCAAACAGTTTATGCAAAACTGATGCGCAATCCTATCTACATGCTGAAATAGTTTGATAAACCTAAAACTTTTGAAACTAAGTAATCAAATAAAGAAAAGTTTTATATTTAAAAGTGGTTGAAGGACTTTTTAAGATGATAAGCTAATAATATCTATTAATCACCAAATATGGGCTTATAAATGTGCATTGAAGGACGTTAATAAATTAATATAACATGACAACTAAATCCTAAATATGGCGAGATTTAAAGTTTAAAACTAACATTGAATCGTTCTATTAGTAAAACATGTTTTCATAAGATAAAAACTTTTATAGGCATTAAGGACCGGACTACAAGGATTACACCCATATTGGTCATCTTTTTTTTAGTAATCCTTTTATGATTTGTACTTTTAGTGCTTGCTTTGCGTATCGTGGGATTTGGATTGTACTAATTCGGGGTAAGTTTCACAACCCCTTTTTAATATGTTTTACTTGGGGGAAAAGCTTGCTCATTGTTTTGTACTATGTCGTGTCTTAAAGATTATTTTGAAACATTGTATGTGGTGTGGGTCATGCGTTGAGTCTAGATGTTCGTTCATGAGCGTGTACTTGGGCTTGTGCTTATGCTTGACTGTCATGGAGAGGTATTGTTAGTACCAACGGGTTGACATTGCCACTCCTGTCGTCGGTATGCTAGTTGAGACTGACATGGCATGTGCGTGCCCTTGGGTGAATATAATCCGGTTAATTGGACTTGGACTAATCGTAAACTTGTGTTGATATCTATGACTGCCATGTACTCTTACTCACGTACAAACTTATGTGCATGTTTTACTTGGAAAATTGTTTGTACTTTTAAACCTGTGAACTCATCAACGTATGTTGATTTTTTAGAGTATGTCTTTTCGGGTAATGGTGCTTAGGTACTTGGACAGTGGACTTTAGACGAGACGCTCCTTCAAGAGGATTAGACATTGGGACATTAGTTTTGAACATTATGTTCTTATGGGATTTGTATTTGATATTGATTGATCTAGTACTAGTAATTCTGGTTTGAAACTTTTGGATTGTTTGTGCATATATGGCATAATGTTATGGTATTGATTATTCTTGACACTTGTTCTTTGTATCGGGCGACGTTATGATCCATTGATGGAGAATTCTTTTAGAGATTCTCTTAGGCCCCAATGTATTATGACGATGCTGTCTGTCGCATCCCCGTGCTTCCGCTACTAGCGGGGGTGTGACGGTTACATAACACATGTTAAGGTGACCAAAATCTAAAGAAAAATGATGCCTTAAGGTCTTGGAGGATGAAGATAACAAAGAACAAAGGTGTTGATAACAACATAAAGATTGTAAGAGCACCAAACCCACCTTCCACCTAGCATGAACTTAAATGTAAATAATACGAGTGAAAACAATTAGAACTGCACAAGCAAGGTAGCAACATAATACCAACCAAAAAGCATTCTAAGACTCTTTCTATCACTTGATAAACTATAAGAAGAACAACCATATGATTCTAAAAAGTAAGTACTAATAAATTACATGTTAATTGCAGCTCTTCTACGTTATAACAATTATTATTAATTTGAGTTCTTCTAAGCTATAACAGTTATTATAGATAAACAGGTCTTAAAAGTATAACGATACTTACACTTCTGTGTAAATATTTGGTATCAAGATTATTAGCTTGGAAGCTAGCATGATTCGATTTGAATTGCTTGCGAATGCAACTACTTTATTACTAGTATTAACTTATCTTCATTTTTAGCTTCGATTGGAACAATCTGAAGGGTTTAAAAGCTTTTGTAAAGCATCAATTTGCAAGGGTTTTAAATCTTATATTGGTGGAAGAGGTGAAACTACTAAGCTTGAATACTCACAGATGACTATATACTTTCAATACAACAAAGATTGAATCCCCAATGTAATTAATATGAAAAGTGAAACACACAAAGTAAAATGCTTAAAAAAATAATATGAGCATCCCCAATTACATAATCCTAATGCCACAATTGAAATATGAAATGATTACCTACGTAAAGAAGGAAAGATCATATCCCCATTTATCAATAGAAACATCACCCAAAACCATAGGGTTTTACAAAATCTAAACTACTGTTGTTGCGAAGGTGTAAAGGATATTGACGTATGGGCAGATCGAAAAGGAAGATCATTACGAGGAGGAAAATTCTTTCTCCTTCATTAGCGTCAATGAGGTATACGGATCTACTTCTTAGTTAAAACAGATGGTTGTTGGACCATTAATTACCCTAACCTTATTCATCATGAAATTAGTGACAGAAGGTGGAGCCGGTTATGATGAATGGTGTGAATTGAACGAGGGGCATGATTAGATGAATATGGCATAGAAGGAAGGAGTTTTATGGTTCTACAGTAGATGTTATTGCGGAGACAATTAATGACTGTTCAACCATTGAAGGAGAAAGGCTTGTAACCGTTGATAGAATGGATTTATAACGTACTATTAATGCCCTCTACAATGAATTCAGAGTGAACGATAACAACTGAACGCCCCTTGCGTTTGAAATTCGATGATGAATGCCATTAAGCAAGGTGAAAGGTGGATTCTTCATCTGGGCGTCTTAAACCTCATGTAAATTACCATTTTATCCCTCTTTTCTTTATATTATAATAATATAGATATATAAATATATACTTGAACCCTTCTTCTAAGAAAAGCAAGCTACTACTTGGCGAATACTAATCATAATAGCAAAACAAAACGTCAAAGAAAATAATTATAAAGTAACGAAGAACCACATGTGACAATGATAAAGTTGTCAAACCGGGTCAAGTTTGGGTTATAGGTTGGTACCGGGTAGGGGCATGGGTGTTGATCAGTGCTGAGACCCGATCAAATAAGATGAGAATTGTAAATCCTATTCACCTTATATAGCTAGGGTAAGTAGGGTTGTCTATTAGGTGGAATTAGTGATCAGTGTTAAACATAACTGATTCGTTAAATGAATTTAATTTACTCTATTGCCACTAGGTTGTTGAAAGATTGGTTTGATGAAAATGACTTACTACAAAATAAACAAAAAAGAATTTGAAAAAGGTTTTGATTACTTTGGAGAAAATGGATCAAATTTCGGGTTTCAGGCGGATGAATTGATTATGCACCCAACTTTCACCAAGTTAGGAATTTACATAAATGTAATTCGTTTGTTCTTCCTATTGAAACTATTCACCAACTAAATAACAAGTTGATCACTTAGATAGTTAAGCTAACTGTTATTAACGAGCACCAATCAAAGATAATATAATAATCAACCACTCAATGATTAATAATTCAAAAAGAAATAATTTGATAAATGATTTCATAAAACAAATATCAAGATTTTTAAATCAATGAGAAAAACAAGCACTTATACAATTAAGAATCCAAGAACACCTAATGTTTAAGTCTAACAAGATAAAACCCTAAATAGGCACAACTTGTTGATTAACCGGTCACCCAGATATGACGACTAGCAATTTAGCCTTGCATCTTCATGTGTATAGCAACAAAATCGGCTTCGAGCATTACCATTTCAGATGAAATGGTGATAGGAGAGAAAAGAATGATGGAAAAATTCCCAAAGTTTGTCCTTGCTGCTGCTAATAGCAGTTAGGGTTTTTAGTAGTGATAAAATCCCTTAAATATAGTCAAAATCTGGAAAATTTTGCCAAATCTAACCATACAACATAAGCTACGTCCTTAAGGACATAAGTTACTACCTCCCTTTGAAAAAATGTGGTTAGTCTCTGCCTTACATCCCCAAAAACATCTTTTTTTTCAAGAATGACATAGCTTATTACCTTAGGACGTAAGCTACGTCGTATGCCTATTTTGCATCATTTTCTTCATCTTTTTTCATCCATATCTCATTCAATCTTTATGCAACCCTTAAATAACACCATTTAAACTTCCAACATCTACAATTCAAACATAAACCAAAGTAATTACGTTCGATGGGAAAGTTTAGTTAAAAACATACATTTAAACACTTAAAACACATACAAAACATAAACATGTCACATCCTAACACTGTGTTTCGATCCTCTCATGTCAATACTTGAACTAGTAAATAATGAAATTTATGTAAATACTTAACCAAGACTGATATTTAAAAACCATAAGCTTGCATAGTGATCATAACTTCATCAATTAACATAAACCGTGTACAAATTAGTGGCTAAAGGTGATGAAAACCACTTAAGTATGTTGAGACTCACTAAACAACAAAATAAACACCAAATAGTTAACTTGGGTAAAAATGACCTGTATTTACCAACTTATTACCACTAGAACATGATACTAATACTATAGTCATTTTGACCCATTATTTCACATATTTTATTTTCTTTTTCTCTTTTTTTTTCTTTAAATGCTTATTCTTTTTTTTTGAATAATGAATACATCTAAACACGTCATTACTACTAATTATACTATACCAAAAATTCAAATAATACTTATCTTAAGCTACGTCGCATTCCTATTTGCAACAATATTTTTATTGTATTCATCTCTTTTGATATGTGAATAAGTATACATGTTAATGATGCATATCTTTCCCCACTTTAAGCGTTATTTGTTACAAATTCATCTTTATCGATACTTAATTGTGATTAATGTGGATTTTGTAGTTTTTCATGGTTGCTTGGTGATCTCAAAAGAAAATGACAAAAAATTCATGAAGATTTTTGAAATTTAGAGGTTGTTATGGTCATAACTGATTATGTCATGACCATAACAAGCATCATGTCCCCCTTTCCTTCACATGATGCCCATGAATGATTTTGTTATGACCATAACACGCATCGGTCCCTATTTTTAGCCCTTCTTCTTCCTTATTTGAAGGCAGACGAATTTTGAGAGAGAAAACCCTAGTTTTTTCCATTCATGTGATGATTTTGGAAGAAGTTTCTCAAGAATTCAAGCTAAGATTAGATCAAGCATCTCAAAGGAAGATTTAACTCCACATAACCCACCTCTACTCATGTTTGGTTTGAAAATCTATATATTTATCATGTTTTCTTCCATTTTTGTGAAAACAAGTGTGCATCCTTATACATATGTTTGCGAAAACCATTATGTTCATTATGAATACCTCCTAACTTTGTTTATGTGTAACCATAGATAATGCGTAAATTTATGGTTCTTGTATTCGTGTTAGGACATTAATAAGTTGAATGATTTACATAGCTATTGTTACATTACACGAATTGAGGTGGTTACCATGTGTTCATTGTCTTAACTTTCCAAAGATTTGTGGGTTTGGTATCCTTGACGGGAGTCCTAACCATCTTTAACTTTGGCTTAATTATATCATTGGTTCTTCATGGCATAACTATAGGTAGCTATTATGTGTTTTTCATTCTAGCTTTTCAAAGAGTTATATAATTAGATAACCTTGACAGAAGTCTAGTTTACATTCATGTTTCATGTGTAGAAAATTATCTCACCATAGGTTCATGCAATTTGTCATTGTTTTGCTATGCGGATTTGAAGTCTAAGTGATATCTTCCTTTAATTGATTATCTTCATCTTTGTTTACTTTTTTCGGTTAGATTAATCACAGTTAAATTAGTTAATCATAATATTCACAAATCATTTTTCATCAGCTAGATAATGATAAAGACTTAGTATCAGTAGCTCTCGTGTCCATGGATCGATACTTGCTTCTTACCAAAAGCTATACTACTATCCAATAAGTACACTTGCCTATCGTGTGTGTATTTACTCATAAAGTGAAAATCATTTTATAATTTTAAGCTTAATTATCATTGTTAAAAACTATATATCAAATCACACATCAATGATATAGCTATTGAAATGATAGTTCATGTTTGTTGAAAAACAGTTAAAATTTAGAAGTGAACACAAAGCTTTTGTAAGCTACGATAGTGTGAAAATGGATTTGGCAAGCATAAACATCGGTAATAGACTAAGATAACAATCATAGGAAAAAACTAAACAATTTCACAAGAAACTTCAAACCTAATTTCCTAAATCTAAAGATGAATTGGTGGTTACCCCATTAACAAATACAAATGTTAGCAATCAAACTAAAAATAAAAAGTAAAAAGTGGTCGATATGCTAAATAACTTTAAACCCTAAGTAGAGGCAACAACCATGTTAAAAATCTAAGAAAGAAAAGCGAGAGTGAATACCTACAAAGAAAAGAAGTGAAAATTTAGCCGCCCTATCTATGAGGAACCAAATTCGAAGAAAAGGAGGTGAATAAGTTAAGAGTCATTAAAAGAAGAGGGAAGCAGAGGCGGTGGAACTTTAGATGAGCAAGACAAAAAGTAGACTTTATAAGGGAAGAAAAGCGCATTGCTCATAAATATTTCCAAAACTGGATCGGATAACAAAGCAGTCACCTTACTAGTCGACTGGTTAAACCAGATTTAACAACCTAATAAGGTGTAAAGGGTGGTCAATACAATCAGTCTCATAATGAGGAGAGTTTTAGAACACTTAACAGATCAAATAGGGAACCAGATTTGTGAGAGATGATACTAAGAACACAAGTAAGTAATGAGTCAGAACTAAGAACAAGAACAGAGAAGTATGGTTTTCAAGGATGCTGTATATTACTCTCAAGTTCTATTACAAGTGTTACAAAGCATAAAAGAAATACAATGACCTGAGATACTTTATACTACATCATACCACCATCAATACTTTGAAAGACAGTTGGAAACACTAATCTAGACAACAAGATCAATATAGAGTCAAAAGGTGGATTGTCTTTTGACTAGTGACTATGGCATGCATAGCTCACATCCTTTTCTAATATAAAAAGGTTAACAGGTACAAAGTAGGAAATTACAGACCAAAAACCATAATCTACAGTTTACAAAAGCATGGACTTTTCACCAACTTGTATAAGTTGGTGAGTCTTCAGAGTTGCAGCAGAAAGTGTGTCAGCTTTAAGAAAAAGTAGATTAGAGAAAGCATGTCCTCTTTGTCTTCGGAAGAAATCAGTCTTCATAAAATTGGCTTTAAAAGACTTTGTCTCTGAAGCTTCGGAAGACTTCATCTTTGGCTTCGAAAGATTTTGGACTTTGGCTTCGGAAGATTTTACACTTAGAATATTTTCTGTGGAGAGTGTAAAACCTCTGAAGCAACTTCTACCTTGTACATTAGTGCATGCATGCAGGAAGCTCCTTGGTTGTTTTGGCTTCTTTGGTTGCGTCAGCCTTCAAATCCTCTAATATTACCTTACAAACTCCCCCTAGGCTGATGCTACCAAAATAGAGAAGTTATTCAGATGTTGACAGTCCTTATTAGGATCAAGGCCATACCTCTCTTAATCATTGGGTCAGGATCCCTCAAACTCTCATAATATCTTCTCATGTCATGGAGATCATGTAGAGGAAGATCAAGCATGTCTTGTCAAAAATAGACATCTTGACCTTCTTGATCTCTGATGACATACCATCTGTCTGGATTAGCAGCAAAAGTCCAGGACAAGATGGGTCTACCAGTTGCAAGACGCTCTACTTGAATTGGAGTTGGTTGAGTAGCCTCTTCTTGCACTGCCTCAGGATGCTCTAGTTCATCCTGAGGTGTAGAGGTGGATGCCTTGGTCTTCTTATTGGAAACACTTTTCATGGCCATCCTTTTCCTCCTCTTTGAAATCTTTAACTGAAAAGACTGGTCTTCAGCACCCGGTTGTTCTACTGTGTCTCTCTCAATTGGGTTCTCTTCTCTCATAGGTTCAGGAGGAGAGTGAAGAGGACCCTACTGTAGATCAGAAGATGAAGTTGGCTGAGATGCAGCTCTAGGTCTTGGTTGTGTTGTTTTAGGGGGTTCAACCTTTACCTCAACTTCAAGTTGAGCTGGACTTGGTAGAAAATGCAAGTCAACAAGCTCTCCCTTTTTAATCTTCTGCTTGATCATTCTAATATGCTCATCCATAGTGGATAGAAACATTGGACCAAGCCTCCTTCTGGAGAATCCATACAGCTTCAAGAAGCTCATCATCCTTTGTCTGTCAGCAGACTTTTTTTGGCTCTTTTGGATGATGGCTCTTGACTTTGCAGCTTCTTTCCTTAGTTTTCTCTTAGCATCCTTTCTTTCTTTAGTAACTTGTTACTCCAGCTACTTAAGATACTCAAATTCAACATACTCAAATGATAAGGGAAGAAGTGCAGATGCCTGATAGAGTCTTGTGGCACTTAGGTAGTTGATCATGTTCAGTCTATCAGCTTCCTTGTCTACCTAAGGTTTTGCAGTTGCCACAGCCTCTTTCTCAAGACTTTCCTGAACTGGGGAGAGGATAGGAGCATGCTTGTAGAGCCTTTTCTGTCTCCTTTCTTCCTTGATTTTGAGGAGCAATGCTACATCTTCTGTCTCCTTCCTCTCCTTGGACAATTCCTTGTCAGCCAGTTCATTCAATTCATCTAAAGGAAGAGATATGAGTTCATCAATGTTGTAGTTCCTGGTCCACAGGTAGTTTAGCCTGGCTACCATCAACTCATCATTCTGAGTATTTGGCCTGGGGGCAGCCCTGTTGGCCGCTTCCATGAAGCCTGGAGACCCTCTTGAACTCTCTTCCCTTTGTCACGCACAGGCCTTGGTGACTCAAGGTGGAGAGAGCTTTGGCCTTTATTTCTTGGTTTAGCAGCCAAGCTCTGGCTAGAGAGAGGTTGTAAAGCACCTTCACCAGCTGGTGCCTCACTGAGGGTAATGGGTGCTGAAGAAGTTCCTGTCTCAAGGTTCACAGGTTCAACTTCTGGGCCTTTAGTCAAGGCTTCCCCTTCGAAGCTAATCTTAGGGTTCACCTCAACATCCAGTTGACCAAAAATCTCACCTGCTAGCCTTTGTCTATATAATCTTGATCTCAGCTTGAACTCTTCTAGCACCCTTTCTTGAATCCTATCTGCTAATCTTGTAACTTGTCTGTTTTGACTTCGGTTGACAAGTGGAAGATCAATCAGATGGATGCACTCATAGAAACTCAAGTTGAAAAAAATGAAGATATCCTGTTGACCCTGAGATCTAAAGATGACAGGAGCTCTTCTTTCTGTGTCGTACCTCCATCCCATGATTAGATTCTTAGAGTGATGAGATGGGGTAGGCATAGCTCTGAGGATACCCTCATCAAATAAGCTTTGTATGAGTGAGTCCACATCCATGTAGACTTGGGCAAGAGAGTCCATATTCATGTAGACTTGAGGAGGTTGCTGAGTATGGACCATTGCAAGTGAGGGTGATGAATCCTCAAAGTCCATACTCTGTGAAGAACTCCCAGGTTTTGTGATTGTTTGGACTTTCTCCCCCTTTTTGGTAGCATCACCCTCTTGCATAAGTAAGCTAGGGGTTAGGTCTGTCACATCCACAGGTTCTTGTGGACCTGGTTGAGTTCTCCTGGGTGATCTCTCAGCTAACTTGCCCTTGAGATCGATAATCTCAAGTTGCTGGTCATTAACCCTCCTTTGTAAGATAGTCACCTGAGATTCCAGGTGACTTATCTTTGAGACTAAATAGGTGCATATTTTAGTCAGTTGTTGCACATTTAGTTGCAGACTCCCCTCATCTTCATCGGATGAATCACGGGGGGATGAGAGAATAGGACCAAGGTCTTCTTCCTTATCACTAGCACTTTGTTCTTGGCTGCTGGATTTCCCCTGCATCATGACAACTTCAAGAGAAGTGTCAGGAGGCTGGGTTACCATGGTTGAGGTTTGAATGATGTAATCACTTACTGAAGTGAGAGCCTCTTTCATATGGACCTCCTGAACAGGTTCAGGGAGATCCACTTTAGTAGTAGGTGGATGATGTAGGCTAGACATTGGAGAAACAGGATTACTTATCTCTCCTTGAGTAGGGGTGGAGAAGAGAGACTCATGATACTTACTAAAGCCCATGTCTTCTTCATCATAGAATTCAAGGCTTGGGATTGGTTGGTTTAGATCAAGAGGCTGGGGATGGTAATTGTCCCCTGAAGGTTGTTTACTAGAATGTTGAGACTCTGAGTGAAGGCTTAAGGTTATGGGGGTTGTGAGCTCATCAGGCTGAGCATGAGGAACCTCATTACTGATTATTTGTGAGATGGGAGTGGTTTGCTCCTCAGGAGAAGTGGGAGCTCCAGTGTCCACTTTCTCCTGTATGGGTGATAATATAGGGACATGCACAAACTGAGTAGCATGTGCAGGGGTTCGTTTGATTTTTATTTGGTAAGTAATGGTTATTTGTTGTTGTATTGGTGGTTGGGAAGTAGAAGGTATGGGTTCAACACTAGCTGGTGCTGCTAGGTTGTCACCTTGAGCAATGAGCTCTAACATTTTTAGGACAAGGGTTGTTTCTACCCCTGAGAAGCCAACAGTTGGCTTCCTCATGGTCTTGAAGATGTCGGGCTTCATCTGTTCCAAATCTTAGAATATTACCTGATCCCCTCAACTATGAGCCCAGTTTACAGTTAAGAATATGCTGGACATATCTAGGAAACATGTAATACTCTAAGGAGTCTATGTTTGCAAGTAAATCGGTATAAATAAATTGTGAATACCTGAACTTGACCCCCTGAACCATCCCATGGACTATAAAGGAAAGGTCTTCTAGAATCTGGTCCCAACCTACATGCTTGTTGGATAAGCTGTGGATAACGACATGGAGGAGGTACTTCCACTGAGTGGAGACCTTCCCCTTTCTGAAGGTCCTGACTGAGAAGTCACCTTCATAGCCCATCTGCTCAAGGAGTGGTTAACAGCAGATTTTGGAAAGGACAAATCACCTTCTACATCATCCAGCTGAAGATGAGTGTTTATGGAGGCTGGAGTGATGAAGATCATCCTCCCCTACACTATGGCAGACAATGCCTTCTCCCCATCCATGGTGACCTTTTGGCAGGTCCTCCAGAATTCCAATAACTATTCCTCATAGAGAGGAGGATCAATGGTGGGGGAGGTGAAGTAGTTCATCAAAGAAAGGTAGCGGCAAACCTCTGAGAAACTAGGATCTTTCTCAGAGTCTAATAGAGCAACTTGATTATGTTGCCTGTGAAGATGCATGGAGAAATCGGGTTGGTTTCTGCTGTCGGGGTTGGCCATTTGAGGTAGCTTTACAGAGAAGGAAGATAAGAACAAAGGTAGTTTGTGGGTGAATTAGGTTAGAGAAAAATGCAGATGAAGAGGATAGTGAGAAGTGGGGGAACCGTTGAGAGTATATATGAAATGGATTTGAGACAAAGTTAAAGTAAAAGAATAAACTTTGAAATCCGAATGTCGGTCCCACCTCTGTAAAGGTGCCCAAAAAGGTAGTTTTCTTGGAAGTTGAAAATCTTCCGAAGGTAATTTTGCTACGGGAGTTTTAAGAAAAAGCTTCCGAAGCCAATTCGGAAGATATTCTTAAGATTTGTGAAAATTTTGCTTCGGGAGAAAAATACTTAGAGAATTTTTCTTCCGAGACATGTTTGGTTTCAGAAGAGATTAAGACTTGGGAGTTTTATTCTAAAGAGAATAAATCTTCCGAGACTTAATTGCTTTCGGAAGAAAATTGTCATTCAAATACATGCAAGTACTTAGAAGCATATTTAAGCTTCGAAAGGTATTCTCAGAATTTTTTCTAAAGGTAAATTTCTTATAAGTAGTTATTTGATTTGAAGACATAATTTTCTTTCGAAGGCAACTTGAAATCTTCCGAAAGAAAATATGTTTTGAAAAGTTTTCAGAAATCTAAGGAATATCATTTCAAAGATTTTCTTTCAAAATAAACTGGGCTTATGAAGGTGATAAAATAGACAACTTAGGAAACACAAGTTTTAGAAATAAAGTTGATCTAAGTTTAAATAAATCTACTTAAAGTTAATCATCCCAATAGCTGATATAAGATATTTGAATCTCTGTTCATCAAAAACTTTAGTGAACAGATCAGCATATTGTTCATTTTTGTTATGTAAGGCCCCGTTCCCGAGACGCTTACAGTTGGTTAATCATCGCATAAAACATATAAAACTCATCATTTTGTAGCGGAAATTTAACTTTTCATTAATAATTAAAAGCATGTCAAATCATCATATCATTTCATTTACATCCCAAAAATATATTAATATAATAACATTCTCCAAAATATGGATGCCAGACTTGAACCATCCCCAGTAGCTTATGCATCCATGCCTACACCTCCTCAGCATCAACAATGACCTGCCAACTATTATGCATACAAAAGTCAGCGACGTTGAGTGAGTTCTACTTTTATAATAAAATACTTTACTTTTGTTTAGAACATTTTCTTTACTTTCACACGTGATCATACGTTATACATACATCTAGATAATATCATTGTTATCTTCCATCATCGTTCATCATCATTTGCCATCATTCATCATCGTTCATTTTTGTACTTTCATTCATTAACATCTTTCACTTTTATCTGGATCCTGCCATATGCTATACCCCCACGTCATGCCGAAGCTGGTATTGTGTCAGGGCTTACAAGTAAACCCCCACGTCATGCTCAAAGCTGACACAGTTTAGGGGTAGAGTGACAAGGATCCCATCACATTTTGGTCAACCACAAGGATTAGACCCCTGTACGCATTAACAAGGGTTAGCTAAACCGCACACAGTTGAGCAAACAACTACCTCGTTGAGTTGTGAACCTCCGTCATTTTGCTTGCAAGACTTTACATTCATTCATTATGTTCCACTTCACGTTAACGTTATCTTTCACTTTCATTACATAATACTTTACGTACATATACATATCATGCCACGTAAAGTCACATCATAATACATAACAAGAAGTATATCATAACAGCAACCCATAAGAAAGGGATATAACATCAACGAGCATGAACCTCCATTAAACATAAATACTTAGCACTTAAATTCCATTCCCAAAATTTCAGAAATAACCTAAGTGTTCACAACACATGAACAAGTATACAGCAAACGGCTCAAATACTCTAAGTGTCCACAGCTGACAGCCAAGGCCCACAGTGGATAGATAAAGTCTACAGTGCATGACAAAGATCCACAGCGCATGACTTAAAACATTCTAAGTGTCCACAGCGGACAATCTAAAGTCCACAGCGGACAGCATAAAATATCCAAGTGTCCACAGCGGACATGCAAAGTCCATAGCGGACAACCAAGTCCACAACGGACAACATATATTCTCTAAGTGTCCACAGCGGACATGCAAAGTCCATAACGGATAGTTAATGATTCACAGCGGACATGCATGCATACTTAAAGGGTCTACATCAGACATGTTAAACACTTAAGTGTCTACAGCGGACGTGCATGATTTCTTAAAGTGTCCACAGCAGACAAACAATGTCCACAACGGACGATCTAGATCACAAGTGTCCACAGCGGACACTTAGTATCCACAGCGGACGGCATGCGTAATTCTCTAAGTGTCCAAAGCGGACATACAAAGCCCAAAGCGGACAACATGTTCCACCTGCAATCCAACTTACGTAGTTTCTAATCCCATACATCACTTTAATCGTATTCTTAGCTTAGATCTATAAGTTATACACTTAGAACACCATAAACAACCATAGAACTACATGGAAATCCTTTAAAAACATACATCTTCCATACACAGTCGTCTTTTTATAAAAGAAAACATAGTTTGGTGAAGAAACATTCTTTTTAGTATGCATAACAGCCCCAAACAAGTAGAAAACCGGTAAAAGATGGGGATCTAAAACTCACCTTAAACAGCTTTCGAGTAATACACCTCAGACCCAAGAGCCAACTTGGAGTTCTAGCACCTAAAACACATGATAACAAGCACTAAACACAAGGAACTCAGTCAAGAAGCTGGAACCCGACTGGAACCGAGAAGAAATACCTTAAAATCTTACCTTTTGAAGATCTCTTCCACTTTCTCTCACTAGATGAGAATGAAGCTTCCTTCTCTCTCACTCTAGTCGAAAGTTGAGTGTATGGGAGAAAAAGTATGGGCGGCCTTTCCCTTTTTAGACCCCATAATGGGCAGGTTTGACCCTTACACACTTTTAACCCCTTGCTTTGAAATGATTCCCTTTTCTCCCTTACTTTCTTTTCTTTTCTTCTCTAGGCGTTACAAGTCCACCCCCCTTATATAGGTTTCGTCCTTGAAAACTGTCACTCCTTAAAGAGATCTGGGTAGTGCCATCTCATTTCTTCCGTTGACTCCGAAGTGGCCTCCAACTCTTCAATGCAAAGACCACAGCCGCCATTTTAAAGAAGTTTTGGATAAATCTCCTGTAGTAACCCGCCAAACCCAAGAAACTACGAACCTCGGATGGCGTATTTGGAGACTTCCATTGCATCACCGCCTCAACCTTTGTTAGGTCTACATTAATCCCTGCAGGATTAACCACGTGACCCAAAACTGAATCTTACGTAACCGGAACGCACACTTGGAGAACTTGGCATACAGCTTCTTTCTTCTAAGCATGTCCAACACTCCGCTGATGTGACTAGCATGCTCTTCTTTACTCTTCAAATAAATCAAGATGTCATCGATAAACACAATCACTAATTTATTTAGCATAGGTTGACACACCCGATCCATCAGATCTATAAAAGCAGCCGGTGTGTTGGTTAAACCAAAAGACATAACGAGAAACTCGTAGTGTCCATAACACGTATGAAAAGCTGTTTTAAGAATATCCTGCTCCTTCACCTTCAGTTGGTGGTAACCAGATCGGAGATCTATCCTCGAGAACCACCTTGCACCTTGGAATTGATCGAACAAGTCATCAATCCTCGGTAATGGATATCGGTTCTTCACATTCAACTTGTTCAACTCATGGTAGTCAATGCACATCCTCATGCTACCGTCCTTCTTCACAAACAAGACCGGAGCACCCCACAGAGAGATACTCGGTAGAATGAACCCTTATCTAACAGCTCTTGCAGCTAAGTCATCAATTCCTTCATCACAGAGGGAGCTAGACGATACGGTGCCTTAGCAACAGGTTGGGCATTAGGCATCAGATCAATCTGGAACTTGATCTCGCGGTCCGGTAGTACACCTGGTAGATCCTACGGGAACACATTTGGGAAGTCATATGCGACTGGTACATCCGTCAATCATGGTACTGACGCATCCACATCCTTCACATAGGCCAGATAGGAACCACTTCCACGTCTCATACATTTCTCTGCCACAACCATCAAAATTAATTTCGAGATCATACTAACTCTATCACCGTAGATCGTCACCGAACTCCCATCGGGCGCGGTCAATTGAATCATCTTCTTACGACACAAGATGTTTGCCTCATAGGCTGCTAGCCAATCCATCCCTAGGACTACATCAAATCCGCCTAAGAGCATCATGAACAACTTAGCAGAGGACCTATGGCCTTTCAACTCTATGTCATAGTCTTCTACCATATCAGAAATCCCGATCGACTTACCAATGGAAGTTTCTACATCGAAGGGCTCATCAATCTTCCTACTCCTAGCGGGGAACTTATCACAGAAGGCAGCAGAAATAAAACTCCTACTAGCAGCGGAATCAAAAAGCACAGAGGCACAAATTTGGTTCACTAGAAATGTACCTGACACTACGTCAGGGTCCACCCTAGCCTCCTCCCAAGTCATGGCGAATGCCCTGGCCTTTGCCCTCTGCCCTCCTTCTTAGTCCCTTTCTTTTCCCCGAAGCTCTCAACCCTCGACTTCTTGCAGTCTCACCTCATGTGCCCAATCTCACCATAGTTGTAACATTTCACCACATGACAATCCCATGCCTTGTGGCCTTCCTTCCCACACTGAAAGCAGATGTTCGATCCCCACTTACACTCCCCCACGTAGCCTCTCCCACACTTCTTGCATGCCTTCTCCCTCCCTGTTATCACCTTCCGATCATCCACTCTCATCTTCTTACCTCCAGCCACAAATCCACCATTGTTATACCGCTTCTCATTCCCATTCCTATCATTACCACACTTCTTCTCCTCATTCAACACCGCCATCGCCTCTTGCTCATCATACAGTCTCCCCTCCAGATCAACCTCCGACCTGAATGTACCTGGTCGAGCGGTGATCAGATGTCTGCGGATATCCGCCAGCAAACCCTGGATGTATCCCTTTATTTTCCTTGACACGGGTGTCACCTGCTCTGGCACCAGCCTCGCCATCTCATTAAACTTAGTTTTGTACTACTGGTGCATCATAGTTCCCGCCTCCAACTACAAGAACTCTCTATCGATCTTGTCAAGTTCCTAGTGAGGACAAAACTCCTCGATCACCAGCTTCTTCAGTTTAGTCCACCTCATCCTTCTAATCGCCCTGCTACCCTCGGCCTGGATAATGTTGTCCCACCAGCATAAGGCCGAATCCATAAACGAGTGGGTAGCAAACTTCACCTTTTGATCCTCTCGGCACTCGCTGATATCAAGTACTGCCTCCATCTCCCTCTCCCATCGGTGAGCAATAGTAGCACTCCCATTCCCATCAAACATCGGGGGTTGCATCTCTGGAATGCCCCATAGTTGCACCACTTTGCAGTATCCTACACTGCTTCCCCCTTCCTCATTTTCACTGGAGATGACCATCTCAGTCTCAGGTTGCTTCCTTTCCCTTGAACCTCCTTCTTTGCCCTCTTGCCTAGTGGCATTCTCCTTTTCGTGTTTCTCCTTCTTCTCATCCTCCCTTATAGCCCTAATAACCTCGGTCACCACAGATGGTAGAATCGTTTGCATGACCTGATGAACCTCCTCAACCATTGCCTCTTTCACTGAGGCCCTCAAATTCGCATTCTCATCCCCACCTTCATGGTGATGAAGTTCGGGCTATTCGGGAGCTGTTTCAGCAGTCATAGCCCTGTTCCTCATGACACGCGGTCCAGCACCACGTCCACCACAACCTCCACCTCTAGAAGCCTTCGAAGATCGACCACCAGCCATCTCTAAGCACTATAAGATTCAAATACCAACACGGTCATTCAAGATAATAGCTCAGATTATGTCAAGTATAGTAAGTCCCTAATTATAGTGGCCAGTTATGATTAGACACTTACTTTACCCTTCATTCTCCAAGCATTTCCTATCCTGACTACATCAGTATCCAAACCTACAAAGAGCACATAATTCACATAGCACACGCACATAATTCCTTTTTTCCATTAATTTACGTAGAACGTTTACATAAAACATTAACATGCAGGCATGTAGCTACTAGGACTGGCATCCCTTTTCCCTTTCTTGTACCATTCTCAGTTTAAGTTAGGTTTTTGAAAATATTTTACCCAACTCTCTTAAACTTTGGTTCTGATACCAACTTGTAAGGCCCCCTTTCCCGGGACGCTTACAGTTGGTCAATCATCGGATAAAACATATTAAACTCATCATTTTGCAGCAAAAATTTAACTTTTCATTAATAATTAAAAGCATGTCAAATCATCATATCATTTCATTTACATCCCAAAAATGTATTAATACAATAACATTTTCCAAAATATGGATGCCAAACTTGAACCATCCCCAGTAGCTTATGCATCCATGCCTACACCTCCTCAGCATCAACAATGACCTGCTAACTATTATAAATATAAAAGTCAGCGACACTGAGTGAGTTATAGTTTTATAATAAAATACTTTACTTATGTTTAGAACATTTTCTTTACTTTCGCACGTGATCATACATTATACATACATCTAGATAATATCATTATTATCTTCCATCATCGTTCATCATCATTTGCCATCATTAATCATCATTCGTTTTTGTACTTTCATTCATTAACATCTTTCACTTTTATCTAGATCCTACCATATGCTATATCCGCATGTCATGCCGAAGCTGATACTATGTCAGGGCTTACAAGTAAACCCCCACGTCATGCTCAAAGCTGACACAGTACCGGGGTAGAGCGACAAGGATCCTATCATATTTTGGTCAACCACAAGGATTAGACCCCTGTACATTAACAAGGGTTAGCTAAACCGCACAAAGTTGAGCAAATAACTACCTCGTTGAGTTGTGAACCTCCGTCATTTTGCTTGCAAGACTTTACATTCATTCATTATGTTCCATTTCACGTTAACGTTATCTTTCACTTTCATTAATAATACTTGAAGTAAATATACATATAACACCACGTAAAGTCACATCATAATACATAACAAGAAGTATATCATAACAGCAACCCATAAGAAAGGGATATAACATCAATGAGCATAAACCTCCATTAAACATAAATACTCAGCACTTAAATTCCATTCCCAAAATTTCAGAAAACCTAAGTGTTGACAGCGCATGAAAAAGTATACAGCGGACGGCTCAAATACTCTAAGTGTCCACAGCGGACAGCCAAGGCCCACAGTGGACAGCTAAAGTCCACATCGCATGACTAAGATCCACAGTGCATGACTTAAAACATTCTAAGTGTCCACAACGGACAGTCTAAAGTCCACAGCGGCCAGCATAAAATCTCCAAGTGTCCACAGCGGACATGCAAAGTCCACAGCAGACAGCCAAGTCCACAGCGGACAACATATATTCTCTAAGTGTCCACAGCGGACATGCAAAGTCCACAGCGGACATGCAAAGTCCACAACGGACAGTTAATGGTTCACAGTGGATATGCATGCGTACTTAAAGGGTCTACATCGGACATGTTAAACACTTAAGTGTCTACAGTGGGCGTGCATGAATTCCTACAGTGTCCACAATGGACAAACAATGTCCACAACGGACGTTCTAGATCGCAAGTGTCCACAACGGACACTTAGTATCAACAGCGGACGACATGCATAATTTATTAAGTGTCCAAAGCGGACATACAAAGCCCACAGCGGACAGCATGTTCCACCTACAATCCAACTTAAGTAGTTTCTAATCCCATACATCACTTTAATCGTATTCTTAGCTTAGATTTATCAGTTATACACTTAGAACACCATAAACAACCATAGAACTACATGGAAATCCTTTAAAAACATATATCTAACGTACACAGTCGTCTTTTTATAAAAGAAAACATAGTTAGGTGAAGAAACATTCTTTTTAGTATGCAAAACAACCCTAAACAAGTAGAAAACCGGTAAAAAAGGGGGATCTAGAACTCACCTTAAACAACTTTCGAGTAATACACCTCAGACTCGAGAGCCAACTTGGAGTTCTAGAACCAAAAACACAGAAAAAAGAGCACTAAACACAAGGAACTCGGTCTAGAAGCTGGAACCCGACTGGAACCAAGAAGAAACACCTTAAAATCTTACCTTTTGAAGATATCTTCCACTTTCTCTCACTAAAACCGGATGAAGCTTCCTTCTCTCTCACTCTAGCCGAACGTTGAGTGTATGGGAGAAAAAGTATGGGCGGCCTTTCCCTTTTTAAACCCCATAATGGGCAGGTTTGACCCTTACACGCTTTTAACCCCTTGCTTTAAAAAATTCCCTTTTCTCCCTTACTTTCTTTTCTTTTCTTCTTTCTGAATTTTTCAAGTGTTACATGTTAACTTTGACTAGTTTGATTAATCCCTTTTCAAAGCTATCTCTAATCAAATGATACCTGATGTTGATGTGTTTTGTTCTTGAGTGCTGCACAGGATTCTCTATAATAGAGATAGCACTGTTGTTGTCTATATGGATGGGAGTCTCTTTGAAGTTGAAAAAGCACTTGAGCACAGCAGCTTGCAGCAGTAATGTATTCAGCTTCAGCAGTTGTTGCAGACACACAGGATTGTTTCTTGCATTGCCATGAGACAATCCTTCTACCAAGGAATTGACTAGTCACTATCTGTATAGGCATACAGATTGAAGTCAAAATTCCTTGGATACCAAAGGCCAAGCTTTGGAGCACCTTTGAGATATCTAGGAATCCTCTTGACAGCAACCAGGTGTGACATCTTGGGGTTGGCTTGATATCTTGCTCAGATGCATGTGGCAAACATGATATCAGGCCTACTGGTTATGAGATACATAAGAGACCCAATCATAGCCCTGTAAAGATGTTCATCCACATACTCCCCCTCAAGATCAGGTCCAAGGGAGTGGTTTCTGGCTATGGGTGTCTTTGCAACCTTACAGCCAGTCATGTTGAATCTTGTAAGTATGTCTTGTACATACTTTGACTGACTTATGAAGATGTCATTGTCAACTTGATTCACTTGAATTATTTAAAAGAAATTGAGTTCCCCCAAGGCACTCATTTCAAACCTATTCTTCATCAGCCTCTCAAAGTCTTTGTAGAGCTTTGGATTAGTTGACCCGAAGATAATGTCATCAACATATACCTGAACCAGCATTAAGTGATTCCCTCTTCCTTTGATGAAGAGAGTTCCATCTATAGTACCCCTCTTGTAACCATCTTGACAGAGATACTGAGATAGTGTCTCATACCACTTTCTTGGAGCTTGGTGCAGCCCATAAAGAGCTTTATCAAGCTTGCAAACATAATCAGGATGATCTGGGTCTATAAAGTCAGGTGGTTGTTTGACATACACTTCTTTATCAATCACCCCATAATAGTAACGGATCCTATGTTCAAGCCTTGAGGATCATTAGCTATTGTTGATGAAGAACTTTCAGTCACTTGGTCTTTCTTCATCTTCCATACCATCTTTGAAATATTGGACTTGACCTTCAACACCTCGGAAGTTTTAACAACTTCTGAAGTTTTGGAGACTGCACCTTCGGAAGAACTTGCTTTCACTGCAGCAGTCTTCAGTACTTAGGAAGCATTCCTTTCCTCTGAGACCAAATTTTCTTCTGAAGGCAAGTTTTCACTTGTCTTCTTTTTCACCTTGGAGCTTCCAAAGGAAAAATATTTTCCTTCTGAGGCTAGCTTTTCCTTCTTCTTCTCAGAAGTTTTCTCTTTGATCATATGAATAGTACTTTTAGGATTGCAGATACCATCCTTAGTAAGATGAGAAGTAATACCATACATGATGCAGTCCATTTGCTTCCTTTGAGAGTCTTCTTTCTGAGAGAAAGACTGAACTTGATCACTTTCCACCTCCATCTTCATCTTCACAGATAAGGCAGCAAGCTTCTTACAGAGAGGCTTGCTCTTGGAACTGGATGGTTCAAGCTGTGTAGTAGTGGTACATAGCTGATCAGCCTTCTTCTCTTTGCTGGAATGATTTGGACATGAACTAGAACTCCTGGTATTAGAGTTCATAGTTGAGTCTTCAGCCTTCACCACTTCAAATCCTGTAGAGATAAACACTTGTTTCTGCTTAGAGTTGAAAGTGGCCTTGATCTCTTGAGCCTTCTTTGATCTCATCTTTGCTCTTCTGATCAAGTTCTTCCTTTTAGACTTGGTCATCCCAGATTCTTTTCTCTCCTCAGGAGAATAATGACCCTTCTTAGGATGATCTTCTTCACTCTTCTCAGACTCATCCTTCACTATCTCCTTTTCATCCTCTTTATCAATAAGGTCTATGAGTGGAAGCTCATCTTCACAAGTTTCACACCTTGGAGATCTTACAGACAATAAAGTGTGTGGTGGAGCTATCTCAGTAGATCCCAGTCCCTGCTTATTCTGATAACAAACTTTTGCATGCAAGGATGAGGATATCATATTCTTGAAGGTCTTTTCTTTAAGAACATGTTTTTCTACCCTGGCTTTGCTGATCACAAGCTCAGCCTGGCATTCAGTTAACTTAGTAATGAGATCTTTTATCTGAGTCCTGTAGTTGGTATGTTCATGCTTAAGAGTTGAGATGGTTTTCTTTAAATCTTTTATTTTAAGTTTGTAATCATTTTTAGCTCTTTTGAAATCAGCTTTTAAGATGTTTAAGGACTCAAGATCAGATCTCATCTCTATGTTATAAAACCTGTATTTGTTAACTTTAGCAATATATTCAGGTGTACAAAAATGTTCCAATACCTTGGCTTCTTCATGATCTGCCATTAGTGCTTGGTTTGGAGATACATCCTCAACCTGAAAGCTCCAATCAAATCCTCCTTCTTCAACAACAACTGCAGCTTGCTGCTTGGGCTTCTCATTCCGGTGAGCTCCATCAGTGTAGTTTGGTTTGGTTTGGTTTGTGCTTGGCCATAATTTGTCTTTGGTGTCTTGCACTCTTTAGCAAAGTGTTCTGTTTGGTTATAGTTGAAACACTTTACTTTTCTTTTGTCCAGCCCAAACTTTCCACTGGTTATATTGCTACAAAACTTCCTCCCTATTCTCTTGTAAAACTTCTTGGCTCTGTGAGTGAGAAGAGCCATCTGCTAGACTATTTTCATGTACTCCAGATCATCTAGATGGATACAGTCCAGGTCTTTAAGGGTAAAGAGAAAGTTGCCTGTGCTTTCATCAGTAGACATAAAGGCTTGTAAAGAGCTTGTCTCTTGGAATAGGCTTCCATGGATATAGCTCTCTCTTGGTGTCTCCGGGAAGGTGATGAAAGGACCCTTTTGTGAGTTGTCAGGGTAGCAGATGAGATGATAATGTGGTTCTCTGCAATCCCTTTCAACCACATGAAGGGCTGAACTCTGCTGGTTGTTGGAGTTACCAGATGGATTTTGCATGTTTATCTCCATCTGGTAGCCACTGAGGATACCATACAACTCAGTGAGAGTAAGGGTCTTGAGGTTCTTAGTCCTCTTAATGACCATATAATAGTGTGTCCATTGTTTGGGAAGAGAGGACATGAACTTCCTCACAATGTCCCTGTTCTCAAGAGTTACTCCAACATCCATTAGAGTATCCATAATCTTAACATACCTGAAGTACTGTTAAGTCATGGTTTCATCTGTTTTGAAGGTGAAGTTCTCAAACTGCTGCTTCAAGAGGTCCTTCTTGTTCTCTTTTGCTTCATTTGACCACTCATACATCAGCTTCAGTGCATCCCATAGTTGCTTGGCAGTCTTGCACTTTTTGAAGCCTTTGTAGATAGAGTTTTGAAGAGCAGTTTGGAGGGCAGTCATGGCCTTCTGATCTATATCAATCTTCTTCCAGTCTTCATCAGAATAATCAGCCACTTCCTTTGGTATCATACCGCCACCAGCAGCAGCTGAAGGGGTGGATGGTACATGAGGTCCATAGACAACAGATCCCCACATCCTGGAGTCTTGAGACTTGATGAAGCCTTCCATTCTTTGGCACCAAGTATCAAAGTCCTCAGGAGTGATCAGTGGAGACTTTGTCATAGTACTAGTTTCCATATCAGCCTTTATGATAGCTGCCATTTGAGATGTTAAGTATTTTGTGAAACTAAAAGGATTTAAGATAGTAAGATCTTACAATCAATAGCCTAAAAAGCTCTTATACCAATTGCAGGACCATGTAAAGGGTGGTCAATACAATCAGTCTCACAATGAGGAGAGTTTTAGAATACTTAACAGATCAAATGGGGAACCGGGTTTGTGTGAGATGATACTAAGAACACAAGTAATGAGACAGAACTAAGAACAAGAACAGAGAAGTATGGTTTTCAAGGCTACTGTATATTGCTCTCAAATTCTATTACAAGTGTTACAAAGCATAAAAGAAATACAAGGACCTGAGATACTTTATATTACATCCTACAACCATCAATACTTTGAAAGACAGTGGGAAACACTAATCTAGACAACAGGATCTATGTAGAGTCAAAAGGCAGATTGCCTTTTGACTAGTGACTATGACATGCCATAGCTCACATCCTTTTCTAATATAAAAAGGTTAACAGGTACAAAGTAGAAAATTATAGACCAAAGACCATAATCTATAATTTACAAAATCATGGACTTTTCACCAACTTGTATAAGTTGGTGAGTCTTCAGAGTTGTAGCGGAAAGTGTATCATCTTTATGAAAAAGTAGATCAGAGAAAACATGTCCTCTCTGTCTTCGGAAGAAATCAGTCTTCATAACAATTGGCTTCAGAAGACTTTGTCTCTGACGCTTCGAAAGACTTCATCTTTAGCTTCAGAAGATTTTGGACTTTGGCTTCGGAAGATTTTACACTTAGAATATTTTCTGTGGAGAGTGTAAAACTTTCGAAGCAACTTCTGCTTTGTACATTAGTGCATGCATGCAGGAAGCTCCTTGGTTGTTTTGGCTTCTTTGGTTGCATTAGCCTTCTAATCTTCTAATATTACCTTACATCTTATATATGTAGTTATAGGGGAGAGATCAAATGAAAACAATTTTTATAATTAAAAACCATATTTAGCCAATCATATAATTTCTAATTATTTATTTTTTAAATTGTTTAAAGTGTATTTGGGTAAGCTTCAACCTTATTATTTAGGTCATTATATATATTTTAATTCAAACCTCAAGAACGAAAATGATGACAAAACCAGTTACATATATGTAAGTTGTATTAGTTACATTTACATAACTCATAGTTATACACATGGTTAGAAGTATTTACATATACGTAACTCATGGTTTACATAGTTTTTAATTATAAATATGGTTTTTATTTGATCCATCTAGTATGTATGTAAACCAATATAAGTAATTAATATGTGTATTTTATAGTTATATATAAAACTCAATAATAATCTTACTTCCAACACTCCAATCCATCATTCGAACTGCCCGTTAAACCCATTAAAATAAATAAAAATAAAAAAACTTACAAAAAATCCGGTCCGACCCGGTTTCTAGTTTGACCACCAAAACGGTTCGAACCTGGTGGTTCTTTGGTTACAAAAGAATTTAGGTGTACCAGTCCGGTGGCCTCTTTGAATCCCGATTAGATGGACCCATCCAATCCAAGTCTGAAAACAATGTTGTTTGTTTAAATTTTGAGATGGGATTATGGTTTGGAAGCTGATGATTTTTTTTTTTAAAAATAGAGTGTTTAGAAATTGTATGGTGACAAGAGGTGTTTTTCTCTCCGAAGTTGCACATTAGGGGTACCCACCCGTGGTAAGGGCGGGTTCTTGGGCCGGTCAAAGTGTGGTCAATATCAAAACAGAACTCGCCCATGGCAGGGGCGAGTTCTCCAATTTTTTTTTTAATTTTTGCTTTTGCAAACGTTGGGTAGTGTGTTTTACTAGGTAGGTAGTGTATGTGGTTCGTAGCTGAGTGGAAAGTCAAATCAACCAAAACTCGCCCCTGCCATGGGCGAGTTCTCCAATATGTTTTTTTTAGTTTCGCTTTTAAAGATGTTGAGTTAGGTAGTGTATGTGGTTCGATAGATAATTGGATAGAACTATCACATAATATTTCTATTTTCGAATGAAATATCACCGCCCCAAAATAATTGTAAAAAATAAGGTCGAGACTTGTTTAAATTGTTTTCGTGAATGTATGTGGTGTAAGTGGTTTAATATACAATAGCGGATTTGGCTAATTTTCAAGAACCCGCGCTTACCAAGGGCGAGTTCTCTCTAAAAAACAGTTGAATTAAAGTGACATTAGTCGACATCGGTCTCGTGGAGTGTGAGAATCTGAGAACTCGCCCCTGCCATAGGCGAGTTCTGGAATTGATTTGACATCTGCCTGTAAAAGCAAAAATTAAAAAAAATATTTGAGAACTCGCCCATGTCATGGGCGAGTTCTGTTTTGATAGTGACCACACTTTGACCGGCCCAAGAACCCGCCCCTGCCATGGGCGGGTACTCCTAATGTGCAACTTCGGAGAGAAAAACACCTCTTGTCACCATACAATTTCTAAACACCCATTTTTAAAAAAAATTTGGAAGTTGATGGTATGAAGCACTATGATTTTAAGACTAAGTTTTGAAATCTTAGTTTGAAAGAGTTGTTTCGATTGAAAGAGTTGTACATCGAGCTTATCAACTTGCTTATCTCTTGTATTTAAGAGTTTCTAGTAAATTAATATATTTACTTTTTAATATCTTTCTAGTCTAATAAAAAAGTAACTAATGGGATACAGGACCGTGTCATATTTCCTTATCAAATTTTTTTTCAATTCTATATTCTATTAAATAATTACAGTAATTACTAATAATATATTTAATTCTTTTTTGGATTACAAATAATTATTTTAATAAATTAAGTAGGGGATCTATCTATTAACTAGATTTGTATCCTGTGTATTACACGTGTTGAATAAATAAAATATTAATTAATTATTAATAAAACTTTATGAATTATAAAACCATGCTTAAAGATAAAATATGTTTATAATTACGTATAGATAGCTCCTTTAAGTAAATAAACAATAATGTATTTTTCGTAAACTTTTGTTTTATAAAAAATATGGTTTTTAAATATTTTGTTTAAAGAAAAATGAATTTTAAAAAAAAGGTTTGTTGATTCTATATTATATAAAAAAATTGTTTTTAAGACATGTTTTAAAAAACCAGGTTTTTAATTTATTAAATAATATATTTTTAAATTGAAAATGGTATGAGTAATATTATTAGTATTCAAGATTATTATTAATAATAGAAAGAAATAAGAAAACTAGAATGATGAGACTTATAATTATGTCACGTCTCATCTTAGTTTTTTTTTATTATAGAGAGACAGACAAACAGAAAGACAGACAGATAGATAGATAGATAGGCTAGAAACTTATTCGTTAAACGGATTATAGTCGTTTAAGATTTTTATGAAAAACTTGTTTTAAAACTATAGTTTGTAATTATTCTGGTTGTTTTAGTAAGACTGCTTTTAGAAAAATTCATCTTTTTATAATTTTTTTTTTAAAAGAACCAATTTACAATATTTTGTTTCAAAAATGTTTAGTGTTTTAGAAAATTTGAATATTATATAAAAATTTTGTTTTTTTGTGTTATTTCTGTTTTAATAAAAAGATATGATTTTTAATTTCCTTAATAAGTTCTATATTTATAAATATAGATTGATTTTAAAAAAGTCTATATGAGAGAGATATGTAGCAAATAATAAAATTGATTTATAATAAGAGCGATAAATTAATTTAAGTGTTTAAATTATTATAATAACTTTTTGAAGTGAAAATGATACGAGGATATCTCGAAAGAAGAAAACATGACAAAAAGGTGAATCAAGAGAATGGTAAGTGACAAAAGAAATTTTCTTTTATTAGACACAATATATGTTATTTTTTAAAGAAACAAATTCTTATAAAATAGGAAATTTTCTAAAATATCAAACTTTTTCAAAAATACAAAATATTTTAAAATTGGTGTGATTATAAGGTAATTTTTTATAAACCAAAAATCACTAAAATTGGGTGTTACAATAAGAAAGTTTTTAAAAACAATTTTTTTTTAAAAAAACAGTTTGTTTTGAAATAAAATATATTTTTTTTGAAAAGAACAAAAAATATTAAAAACAAAAGTTTAAAAAATTAATATAATCTTTTATTAGTTATATTCTTTACATATACGTAATTTTATTTATATTTTATTTTAAATATAGTTTTATAATTAATAAAATTTTATTATATTTAACAGTTTTTTATTTAACTCGTTTAATAGACAATTTACCAAAACTATCTATATTATCTATATTAATATAAACAGGGATAGTTTTAACCTAATCTCACTGCTTACTTCATTGTTGGTTGGTATATTAAGTAAACATGATATACGGTTTTATGATTCTTTATTGAAAATAATGATCTACTAAACATGCCTCTCTTAAATCGTAAGCTTCAGTTTCTTTCAATTAATAATCATTTGTTTTAATCAATATTCTCTTTTCCATAAACACCACAATTACCATGACAGGGAGTTCTGGATACAAACCATTCTCTCTCTCTCTCTCTCTCTCTCTCATCCTCTGTTCTTCCACTTTATTTCTAAACTCTCCCAAAAATCCGCTCAAACAAAAATCTGATTGCAAAAAGATTGTATGTCGCTTGAGTGTTCATAACTTACTCAAATACCCACAAAAAAAAAAAACAGTGAAATCACAATGCGATCGACCACTCCATTTCGTATTGTGCTTCTTCTTCTTCCCCTGTTCTTCATCTTCTCAAATGGCGAACCCTTTTACTTTACCCATCGAACGCCCACTTCAAGTATGTATTTTGCGTTTACAGGGTGAAATTTTTGTGGGTTTTTGATGATTTCACATGATACGCTTTGATTTTTGTTTAAATTTGATGTGGGTGTTGGTTGAAGTTTATGATTGTACTAGGGTTTTGAATCTGTGTTGCTTTTTTGTCAGATGGAAATCAAGGAGTGAAGTATGAGTTAATGGAAACTTTGGGGGCCAAAAGGTTGCTTGCTGAAGATGAAAGTGATGTGAATTCATCGCTTGTGTTGGCTCAAGAAAGAACCACAAGAAAAGATCCACTTGATGGGTTTAAGAAATACAGAGGAGGATGGAACATCAGTGAACGCCACTATTGGGCTGTAAGTATTCTACACTTTATGTTTGTTTATCTTCTTGTGTGGTAAGATTATTTGCTTCATTGATTATGAAATTTGGTAAAAGTGGATAATAATTGGTGACTTTGTGTGTGGAAGAACAAGAAAAGAAGTGCAGATAGAAATCTGGAAAATTATATTAATCTGATTGTTTTTTAGGGAAAGGAAAAAAAAGTTTTTTTTTTTTTTGTAATCCTATGGTTACTTCATTTTTAATCAAACTTTTTCTAGTACTGTGCTTCATCATTCAAAGTTATACAGTAAAGTTAATTTAACTGTAAAACCAATAAATTTGATTTTCCTTTGAAGAAAAAAAATCAAAATAAGCTTAGTAAAATTATGAGAAAGCATGCATTAATCAGTATTTGATGACTTTAAATTAACCTGATTCCATTTTCTGAAAACTGCCATTTTAACTTCTATCTTGGTAGCAGTTTATGCCCTATAGAAAATTACATATTTATTCTTTTTCTATAAATTTTGGTAAATCTAACGCTGCATAGACATGTGAAACACCCGTTCAGCCTGAGCCCGTAGTAGCCTATAGTTTTAAATGTGAACTTATCAATATATCACTGGGAAAAAGGGGCAAAAATTGATCAAAATTTCTCAAATTAATTCCAAAATATCCGTTCAACTATAATTTTGAATGGGAAATTTAGACTCCCTGACCCACCAATACACAAAAGAAAGATGTTCATAAAGGTAAAACCTTTTTCCTTTTCTTTTTGACCAACTAAACCCCCTGTGTTCCATAGCAGCATTTTTTTATTTTAAAACATTTGTTGTAATATTGAAACTTTATTTTAGTGGAGTCTTAGTCATTGTAATATGTCAAAAGAATGTCACACTAATCGATCATCTAAGATTTCATAGCTTTCATTTTTCAATCTTCAAATTTATATATGTGTGTGTGTCTGTGTTTAAAATGCATGTGAAAGGGAGAACCTTTTATACCTCAGAAGGCAACATTTGAATAAAAACAGAAGATTGAGACATTCTGTATGTTTTAAAATTCCATTGATATAAGTTCTTAAGAAATCGTCAACACCTACTTAAAAGTGTACACGAAGTACAATATAAATATCAAAACAATTTTTGTCAACAATACATTGATACTAAATTCCATGGAACAGTTGAACAAATATAGTATTATTGAAACGGTCTTAGCTGGCATGTGGCAACATGAAAAGGGGTTTAAGTAAAGGACAAGATATCAAACTTTGTTCCATATCTTTGAATATTAAACTGATAATATTTCTTAACCCAACATGTGGACATAATAAAGATTATTTAAGAATTTTTTTTTTCGTAATATAATGTTGAGTTGTGATAGATTGATTGAATATCATTTGAATAATGATATTTTTTTTTTCAAAATCACATGAATATATTCTACATGCTACCCTTCACATTCGTTGGAAAAGAAACAATTATTCTCTTTTTCAGATCATAATCAATGTTTAAGCATATATATTGGAAAGTAAAACAATGAGATTAGGAAAGTTTACTTGATTTTTGATCTTTTACATTAATTTAAACAAAAAGTATAAGTGGAAAATTTTCTATTCCCATTACCAAAATTGGTACATAGCCTGTCCTGGGTATAGAGAAAGAATGAGTGAATGACAACTATTTGCATATATAAAAGGAGTTAATCACTAGTCTAATAAGTAAACGGGCCAAAATTGCCATCTCTGTAAATGGAAAATCTCATCTATATATTTATGTTAATATATATTGAACTTGTTGTAATTGTTAAAAAAATATTGCATGCAGTCTGTGGCTTTTACTGCTGTGCCATTCTTTGCTATGGCTGCAGCATGGTTTGTGTTCTTTGGGTTGAGCTTATCAGTGATTTGTCTCTGCTACTGTTGTTGTGCTCGAGAACCGTATGGCTATTCGAGACTAGCTTATGCCCTCTCTCTTATTCTTCTCATCCTCTTTACCATTGTTGCAATGTATGCCCCTCTCCCTCTCTCTCTGTATACATATATATATATTGATTCTCTGTCTACTTTTTACTTTTTTTGGTGCCACTTGGTCTCTTTAACTCATTATGAAAAATAAGCAACTTGGTCTCTATAACTCATTATGAAAAATAAGCTTTATCATTTTTATACATCTTCAAGTTTAATTATTTCTAATTTTCTTTATCACTTCATTTATCTCTAGAAGACTGATTTTTAACCACCATGCTTGGTTCTTTGCTGCAAACAAACCCATGATTTTGGAAAAATAAGATATGCTACATCTTCTAAGAATGAATGGTCTTGGAAAAATTATATGCAAAATTCTTGCGAAGGTTAAATTCACTTTTGCAAGAATGATGGTTTATTGTAAGAAGAAGTGGTAAATTCGACCATTTTATTCTTATCTTAACTGGACTAAACAAAAAAGTTAGCTAAGAAGGCAAAGGGTCAAAGAGGTCAAGCTAGTCTAACGGGTTGATATTTGTCCAAATTCTCTTTTTTTAATGGATACAACTTTGAATTGTTTGATTTTAAGATTTAGTTTGTCATAGTAATTATATTTAACACATCAACTATTTATTGGTAACAAAAACATGGACAAAATGCGTTAGGGTCAACCGTACTAAAAATGGATTTTTTTTCAATATGAACCTGTTTTGACCACCTCTTCAATCATGCCCTATTAAAGGTCAAGTACATGGTTTGAAAGTCAGCCCTATTAGAAAATTCATATTGCTCATCTTGTATCATGTATATTAGTTTTGTGGTAAGATTTGGATTATGAAGAGTAAACTAACGGATCTCCATGGATCTCTTCAGTGTCGGATGTGTTGTTTTATACACGGGTCAAGGGAAATTCTACCATAGTACAACAGAAACATTGGATTATGTTGTAAATCAGGCAAACACAACTGCACAAACGCTTAGGAATCTGTCTGATGTTCTTGCTTCTGCCAAGAAAATAGGGGTAGCCCAAGTCTTCTTGCCAGTTAATGTGCAATCAGACATTGATAAGATTCAGATAAAGTTGAACACATCATCTTATGAACTTTCTGATAGAACCGAAGATAACAAAGATGACATACGACGGCTCCTAGATAGCGTGTAAGTATTGCACCTCAAAATCTTATAACCATGTAACCTTAAGAAGTTATTAAACTAATGTATTATAAGATCGATTAAGGTTATGTGTTTCTGCAGGCGGTTAGCCCTCATTATTCTGTCTGCTGTGATGCTCTTCTTGACGTTCCTTGGATTTGGTAAGCCCCCTCTGTTCCCTTGATATGCTGACAAAGTTTGTTTTTAGCTATTGTTTTATGTAATCTCAAATTGATGGATTTGGTAATGGGTCAAATAAGGTAGTTTTTGCTATTTTGTCTAAACGTGTAGACCTGAAACACTTTTTATTATAAATAACTAGTATGTCATATATAGTTAGAAAAAATATATTATAGTAGTAGTAATCTATTTTTATAATTAGATAACTAAGAAGATTTTATGAACTATATATATGCTTTGGGCGACTTCTAACCAGTTTGACCTGTTTTCTCTCCTTTTCACTTGTTTAACTTGTTAGTGATCACATGTAACCCTGAACCCATTCTTTAGTAAATGGATTGAAATTACTACCTCTACTAATATTTTTAATTCTTATATCCCCTTGCAGTGTTTTCAATCTTTGGCATGCAATGTATGGTGTACACGTGAGTGAGATTTATTTTTATATTTTGAGGCTCTGCTGTGATCCATTTTCTTAAGTTTGGTTTTGATCCTTGCAGTTTGGTGATATTTGGATGGATTCTTGTGACGGGAACATTTATATTGGCTGGCGTGTTCCTCGTTTTGCACAAGTAAGTTTTGTTTATCATACATTTGACGATTATGGTTAATATTTACCACTAAGAATGGTGTGGTGTGGGCGTTAGTGTGACTGCAGATACTTGTGTTTCAATGAACGAGTGGGTTGAAAACCCGACAGCTTATACGGCTTTAGACGACATTCTTCCATGTGTAGACAATGCCACTGCACAAGAAACTTCATTGAGGAGCAAAGAAGTCACTTCTCAGCTTGTTGATGTCATCAACCAAGTCATCACTAATGTCACTAATATGAACTTTGCCCCAAATTTCACCCCTCTCTATTTCAATCAATCCGGGCCCACAATGCCTCTCCTTTGCAATCCATTTAGACCTGACTTCACTGATCGAACTTGCGACCCTAGAGAAGTGCCATTGAACAATGCCACACAGGTAAATCCATGATCACATCCTCAAAAGTTCATTTTAATATCTTAATAACATAGTGATTTTATAATCATATTTAACATATTAACTTCATAAAAACGGTTTATTGGTTGCAGGTATACAGTCAATATGTTTGTCAAGTTTCACCCAGCGGGATCTGCATCACCACGGGCCGCCTGACTCCCGACTTCTACAGTCAAATGTCTGCTGGAATAAAAGTAAGCTATGGGCTGTACCTGTACGGACCATTTCTGGTAGATCTTCAAGACTGCACATTTGTGAGACAAACTTTCACAGACATCTCACGAGACCACTGCCCAGGCCTGCGGCGATACAGCAACTGGATTTATGTTGGGTTGCTAATGGTTTCAATGGCGGTGCTACTGTCTCTTGTGTTTTGGGTTGTTTATGGAAGAGAAAGAAGGCATCGCATGTACACGAAAACATTGATAGCAAGATCACATGGTGACAACAAGGGTATGTGAAAATTGCATTGAATAGGTTTGATGGTGGTGGAGAATGTGGTTGTGCTCTTGGTTGTCTGTAGAGTGTGGGTTAAGAGCCATGTTTGCTATCGTATAATAGGTTCATCTAGTATATGATTTTTATGAATCTATATGGTTGGTAGTATATGTTTCATGTTAGTGTCTAGTATTAAGACGTTACTCCATGGATGAATACAGCACCCTATCCTCTTGACTCCATCCTCTTAAATCATATCAAATTTACTACTATTATTTTTTATTGTGTTTGTTAGAAAAATGAATATTGAATGTTTAAGTATTAAAAACAATATAAATGTATTTGATCTGTTAGTGTTTTCTGGCGATATCAATATCATCAGGTTATTTTAGGTAATTAAGATTTGTTTAATGATCAAATAAGACACCTCAAGCTGTTGGGTCTAGGGAGTTGTCTCCTCTTTGATGATCTTTTTCATAGGGGGAAGCCACTAAAAGATACGTATTCATTTAAGTATTGATTTGAGTTAAGAGATGTGAAGTGCATACTCGTATAGAAAAATCTAATTTGTTATAGAAAAATTAATATTCGGTCTGATTGTTTGACGTTTGGTAGTAGTAACTTTGTTACTACTAATGTGTGTAATGTCGATAACGACTTAGTTACTGCTAACGGTTCCTACTGATGTAACTATCGATGGTTCCTACTGATGTAACTATCGATAGTTCTTACTGATGTAACTACTGATGACTCCTACTTAATTGTTGTTGGTTGTTTATAACTCGCAAGTGTTTAGTCATTACTTGAAACTTTGTAATGGTTCGTCCAATTAATCATTATGATGCTTTGACCTTTGTAAGAGGATCTCATTTATTTTATGTCTAAGGATCAAATCATATGAATTCTATTATTATTTTCATATAAATTTCATACTTGTTCTTAAAACGTTTTTCTAATATTGATGCGATTTTGAAAGCAATCAAATGATTCAATAATCAATTAATAATCAAAAGTCTTAAAAGGAACCAAAAGGTTCAAGAACAATGCATTTGTAATTCAAATTCAATTGGAAACTAATGATCCCCTAAAACAATCCCTTTGGTATTAACATCCCATGGGTCGGGATAGGTTCCATCACTGCATCGGTCTATGATTCTACAAGTAGGACATCGATCTTCACCACAAGCAGCCATTTCATAACCAAAAGCTCTTATATTAACTAATACAGTTTAGGAAGTGATTAAATGGCTCAATAAGCAATTGATCTCACAAGGAATCAAAATGTTTAAGAACAAAGCTTATGCACACTCACCTGATAGGAGTTATACTTTGTGTATGCTTATCATGATAGGATCTTAGCATTTGTACTAGTGAAAAGATAAAGATAAGTAAATGAATGGATATTGCAATAAAGTATGAAATCCTATGAAAGTGTGAAAGATAATAAAGATACGAAATGTATAATGTATTGATGATGTAAAGTTAAAGGTTTTCAAACAACTAATATGCTAAAGAGCTCTTTAAAGTTTTAAAACTAGAACTCACTTAGCAACACTAACTGTTGTATGCATATTAGCTTGATAGGTAAATGAAAAATGGAATAAAGAATCATAGCTTGGTATGGATGTGACGTTACCTAGCAGTGTTCAAGAATAAAATTCTAATAGTTTGATAGATATGTGGATGAACGTAATAGAACTAGACCGTGTTTCTTGTATTGAGAGCTGCTGCAATGATAGTAAATATTTAAAGTTTAAGAATCATTGTTTCTGATGTTTAAAATCTAGCTGTAAGGCTGCCTGGAAATAAAGCCTTACATTTCATAATTGTATTTTTAAACTATATAATCTGGGTAGAGGTGAACATTTATAAATCATGGTTGGCAGATTTGACCATTATGTCACGTGACACTCGCTGATTGGGCTTTCTTTTGCCATCTTTAACCGACGTTTATAGTGTTAAAATGAATTCTAGGAGAGTGCTTAATATCAACCCATGTTTTAATCCAGGGACTTCCCCTGTACCTTTTTTCTTTGCCTTTTTAAAAAATTCTTATTGTGTTATAATATCACAATACTTAACACAAGATTAGTGTTATAACCTTAAGAACTTTAAAGAGAATTGTAAGAGCAATAAGAAGAGAAATGTATAACTTATGAAAGTGTAAACAAGAGGTGTATCTTTTCCTCTATATTAAGGTGATGTTTATACTACAAAGATCAATCATTTTGGTAGACAAGTAAAACTATTTGGTGGATAAGAAGCATAGTAAACTTATCTACAAGTTTGACAAAGAGTTCATCCACTTGCTACGGTAATAATTCATAATACTCCCCCTTGGATGACACTTTTCAAACTTCAAGAGTTTAAGTACTGCCTCATTAAAAACTCTGCTAAAGAAAAACCCAGTGGAAAAAAACCTTAGCTAAGGAAAAAAGAGTACAGCTTATAACTCCCCCTCAAATGGTCTTCTTTAAATCATCACATTATGTGTACATGCCGCATGCCGATATCATAAACATGTTTTCTGAAAGTTGTTTTAGGAAGTGCCTTTGTGAAAAGATCAGCTGAATTATTGCTAGATTGAACGTATCTCATTTCAACTTGTTTATCTTTAATAAGTTCTTGAGTGTATGAAAAGAATCTTGGTGGTATATGTTTTTTTTCTGTCACTTTTAATATACCCTTCTTTCATTTGTGAGACACAAGCTGCACTATCTTTATAGATTGGTGTTGCATTTCTATCTTTCTCCAATCCACAAGAAGTTAATGTAAGTTGTGTCATAGATCTTAACCATACACATTCTCTTGAAGCTTCATGTAGTGCAATGACTTCAGCATAATTTGAGGATGTCGCAACGAGTGTTTGTTTCTAAGAACGCCATAAAATCGCAATTCCTCCATTCTTAAATACGTATCCAGTTTGAGATTTTGCTTTATGGGGATCAGATAAATAACCTACATCTGCATAACCAACTAACCCTTCTTTTGAATTATTAGGATAAAACAAACCTAAATCAATAGTACCTCAAAGATATCGAAAAATATGTTTAATCCCATTCCAGTGCCTTTTAGTAGGGGCCAAACTAAATCTTGCTAACAAATTAACTGCAAAAGAAATGTCAGGTCTCGTACAGTTAGTAAGATACATAAGAGCTCCAATTGCGGTATCTCTGGACCAAGAACCTCTTCATTATCTTTGCAAGGACGAAATGGATCATTATCAACATTAAGTGATCTAACAACCATCGGTGTGCTTAAAGGATTTGCTTTGTCCATATTGAAACGCTTTAAGCGTTTCTTAGTATAAGTTGACTGATGTACAAGTATTCCATTATGCATATGCTCAATCTGCAAACCAAGACAATATTTGGTTTTTCCAAGGTCTTTCATTTCAAATTCTTTCTTTAAAAGAGCAATTGCTTCATTAATTTCCTTTTGCGTCCCAATTATATTTAGATCATCAACATACACAGCTATGATCACATATCCTGATGTTGTCTTCTTAATGAACACTCATGGACAAATAAGGTTATTTATGTATCCTTTACTTGTCAAATAATCACTCAAACGATTATACCACATCCTTCCAGATTGTTTGAGTCCATACAAGGATCTTTATAATTTGATGGAATACATTTCCTTAGGCTTTGAGCTTAATGCTTCGGGGAATTTAAAACCTTTAGGAATTTTCATATAGATGCCACTATCTAGTGGTCCATACAAGTAAGTTGTGACAACATCCATAAGACGCATCTTTAAATTTTTAGAGACTGCTAAGCTGATTAAGTATCTAAAGGTTATTGCATCCATAAAAGGGGAGTATGTTTTCTCATAATCAATCCCTGGCCTTTGTGAAAAACCTTCAGCTACAAGTCTAGCTTTATACCTTGTAAGTTCATTTTTCTCATTTTGTTTTCATACAAAAGCCCATTTATACCCTACAGGCTTTACAGCCATCGGAGTAATAATAATAGGTCCAAAGACCTTTCATTTGTTAAGTGAATCTAATTCAGCTTGCATAGCTTCTTTCCATTCATTCTAATCATGTCTATTTTGATAGTCATTAACTGATTTTGGTTCAAGATCATCATCTCCACTCATGATGTCACTTGCTATGGAATAAGAAAATATTTCATCAATATTTTCCATTTCATCTAGATTCCATAAGATATGTGTGTGACCATAGTTAATTGACATTTCTTTATTATTCTCATCCAAATCCTCTTCATGAGAGGTTTTGGTATTTAGCGTTGCATCAAGATCATTCACTTTATTGTTAAGTTCCTTTTCATGAGTTTTTCTTTTTCGAGGATTTTTATCCTTGGAACCGATTGGTCTTCCTCGTTTTAAAGGTCTCTAAGATTCATGAGCCATTGTGTTATCTATTTTCTTATTTGGAATCTCAACTCGAGCTGAAGCATTAGCAGTTGGTATATGAGATTTAGTAACTCTGTTTGTATCAGTAAATGCATCAGGTAATTGATTTGCAATTTCTTACAAGTGTATTATCTTTTGAACCTCTGTCTCATATTGTTTAGTTACTGGATCAAGATACAATAATGAAGAAACATACCATGAGACATCATTTTCTTGATTTTTCTTTTTTCCCCATAATGCTGGGAAAACTGACTCGTTAAAGTGACAATCAGCAAAACATGCTATAAATACATCACCCTTTAAAGGTTCAAGATATCTTATGATGGAAGCTGATTCATATCCAACATATATTCCTAACCTTCTTTGAGGACCCATTTTTGTGCGTTGTGGTGGTGCAATAGGGACATACACAGCACACCCAAAAATTCTAAGGCGGGAAATGTTTGGCTCATTGCCAGAAACAAGTTGTAAGGGAGAGTATTTAAGATTTGCACTCGGTCTCACATGAATTAGTGATCCAGCATAAAGAATTGCATGACCCCAAATAGACACAGGGAGTTTTGTCCTCATTATTAATGGTCTAGCTATTAGTTTCAGACGTTTGATTAATGACTTAGCTAAGCCATTTTGTGTGTGTACATGAGCAACAAGGTGTTCAATAATAATTCCTATAGACATGTAATAATCATTAAAAGCATGTGATGTGAATTCACTAGCATTATCAAGTCTCACCTTTTTAATAGTATAATCAGGAAAATATACTCGAAATTTGATGATTTGTGCATGAAATTTTGCAAATGCTACATTACGAGTTGATAACAAAGAGACATGAGACCATCTACTTGATGTGTCTATCAAACCATAAAGTATCTAAATGGTCCACATGGTGGATAAATTAGCCCATATATATCTCCTTGAATTCTTTCAAGAAACAAAGGTGATTCATTTTCAATTTTCATAGGTGAAGGCCTTGTAATTAATTTCCCAAGAGAACAAGATGTACACAAAGGAATTTTATTCGATTGTGGGTTCTTTTGATATTTCAATGGATGCCCATGAGTGTTTTCAATTATTCTTCTCATTATTGTAGATCCTGGATGGCCTAATCTGTCATGGCATAATTTAAGTGTTTCAGGATCATAAAATATTTAACTACCATATATGCTTGAGGCACATTAATGTATGTATAATGTAAACCAGACTGAAGCATTGGAAGTTTGTCTAATATCTGATCTTTGCTTATGATATGCAAATATTTTTCATTATCAACAGTCCTTGACTGAGTATCATATCCGTTATGATATTTGTTTTTGAAACTCAACAGATTTCTTATTGATTTTGGGGAAAATAAAGCATTTTTTATTATAAGCTTTGTACCATTTGGTAATGCTAAATTAGCTTTTCCCACTCCTTCTATCAGGTCTATAGGGCCTGATATTGTATTAACGATTCCTTTTGTTGGTTAAAGTTCATAAAAATATTTCTTAGATCTAAGTATAGTGTATGTGGATCCACTATCCGCTATACATATATCTGCTTCATTTGTTAGATCTTGCGCTCCCGTGATGTTCATTTTAATCTTGAAAGTATAAAGAAAAATAATAAGTGAATAACGATGATATTGTTATATTTTAACAAGAACTTTATTTAATCGAAAGAAAACATTACATGAAGAAAATACATGATTAAAGATAGGAAAACACTAAATTGTTGCATATAACTATTATGGTCAAGCAACATGTGTTTCAGAGTTCTATGTCAAAGCCTGCACTATTCAATTCAACGTTGAGATTATCAAAATTATCAACATGGTTCACTTCCTTATCTTTCCTTTTAAGAGAGGCTTGGTATAGTTCACATAAATGTGGAGCTGTACGACAAGCCTTTGACTAGTGGTTTGTGCTACCACATCTAAAACAAGAAGTGCCATTGCTTTTAGACCTACCAGCTTCATTCCCTTTGTGTTGGTTAGAACTGTTATTTTATGAAGCCTGATAATTGATTGTTCTTTGATTTCTACCATGGTCATATCCACGGCCACGACCACGTCCACGACTATAAAAGTTACCTTGGTAATTATTATTACCCTTTGACGAATGGTTGCGACCATTAGGGTAACTTTTATCAAAAGAACCACGACCACGACCTTGTCCCTATTTTCTTCCAGAGTTTTTAGTAGCAACATTTACTTCTGGAATTGCTAATGATCCCGTGGGATGAGCTTTATGATTTTTCATCAAACGTTCATTATTTTTTCTGCTACGAGGAGAAATGTTTTAATCAGAATATTTTTTAAACTTTTGCAACCTATATTGTTGTTCATGAAATGTGGAGAAAGTTTTCTTCAACATATCTTCCTTGGTAACATTTTGTCCGCAGAATCTGAGGTTTCTGAACCAAGCAGAGGTGTACTCATTTACCTTTTTGAAATCTTGGGACCTAAGATTGTTCCATTCATCTCTAGCAGTGGGAAGTAGAATTTCCCTTTGTTGATCAAACCTACTTTTTAAATCTTTCTATAAAATGTACGGATCTTCATAATTTGAATTTTCAAACTATAAAATTTCATAAATATGCTTATGCAAAAAGACATCAGCTTTTGCTTTGTTTTGTTCGGAGCAAACATTTCCCTCTTGTATAGTTTCTAAGACACCGATGGATTTAAGATGTCTTTTTACATGAGCCGTCCATGTCATATAGTTTTCTCCACTGATATTAAGAGCTGGGAATTCGATTTTCGCAATGTTCGACATTTTTATTTGCTAAACAAGAATTAAGCAAATAGTAAGATAATTATTAGAATCCATATATATCAATAAGCATTGCGATACAATAAAGCGGTAGAGCTATAAACAAATATAGAAATAAAAATAGTTTAAATTCTTCAGGTGGTAGTTTAGTAATGGGGATAAGAATTAAAATGAGGATTATGGTTGCCAGTACTAAAACCGGGTGTATCATCTTTGAAAAATTGCCTTGGATAAACTTGAGAAAAGAGATAATCTGTTTATTGAGAATAGATTGATAGTGGTCAATTTATAGTTTAAATTATAAGCGTTTGTAACGGCTATGTACAATGGCTATATAACGGCTATATAATCGTCGTGTGTGTATATATCGACAGTAATTTTAGATAAAATAGATAAGTATAATATTATGTTATAAAAACATGAATTTAGTTTAAAAAAACAAAGAGAGTAAGAAAGAAAAGTTAGAATAAGACGTTAGTACGAATAAATGTTAATAAGCATAATCAAGATGTTAGTTGCATAAAGTTAGTTGACATAAAAAGAAATGTTAGTTGTATAACTAAAGATTAAGTAAAAGTTAGATGTATAAGTAAATGTTAGTTGCATAAGTAAAAGTTAGACGAATAAATAATACGTTAGATGTATAAGTAAAAGTTAGTTGACATAAAATAAAATGTTAGTTGCATAATCAAAAGTTAGATGCATAAATAAAAGTTAGTTTGTTAGTAGTCCCATGGTTATCAAGATGTCCATAATAAGATCTCCTTTATGCTTACTTTATTTATCTTAGTTATCTTCTCAATATAAGATATTATATAATATTACTTAATAAAGCCCTTACCTTGATTAATGGATGACTTTGTGCTCTATTGATCTTCTTGATTAGAGTTTAAAAGCTCTCGTGCTGATAACGTGTTATAATATCATAATAATTAACACAAGATTAATGTTATAACCTTAAGAACTTTAAAGAGAATTGCAAGAGCAAGAAGAAGTGAAATGTATAACTTATGAAAGTGTATATAAGAGGTGTATCTTTTCCTTATATTGAGGTGATATTTATACTACAAATATAAATTATTTTGATAGACAAGTAAAACTATTTGGTGGATAAATAGCATAGTAAATTTATCTACAAGGTTGACAAAGGGTTCATCCACTTGCTATGGTAATAATTCATAATATATTGATATTATTTTCAATAGTTTTTAGTTCTCTTTTTTCTTGTTATTATATTTGGCAAATTTTTTTGTTAGCTCATTTTTAAAATATCCTTTGTTATTCTTTTTAGATTTTTTAGGTTTACTTTTTTTATGTTTTTTTGTTTGCCTGACGTTTTCTTTTAGTATATACAAACATAAATTACAACACCATCACGAAACGCGGGTTGTATATTACTAGTATTAAATTGAATACGATGTGATGAGGGTGTTTGCACTTGAAAGTGTATATAATTTTTATATTCTAGAAAATAGCTAATGTTAAAATACAATATTTTTAACTTTTTGAATCTGGTTCAAACTCAACCCAAAATGTTAAAATATATTCACCCATGATGTCACATGATTAAACTTGAACCCATAATAATATTAAATACAAAATTAACAAAATGAAAATAATTTTAAGCAATAAAAATTAATGATGCCCGGGTGATGGACACACTAGCAGGTCTACCTAATGAGTTTGACGGGTACACCGCTGCCAACCCTGCAGCTTCAAAAAGATTGGTTCATGAACATGATAAAAGTTTGAAAGAGAAATCAGATTTTAATGATTGGGGTGTGAGATGATACCAATTGATTAGGCAGAGGATAAAAGGGTTCAAAAATTTTACATCCCTTCAATTTAGGTTCAAATGGTTTATTTTTTGTCTTGCTAGATGACATCCATTTTCTATTTATTGAATGGGTTTAAAGTGTTAAGTTTTTACATCCCTATCATCTTTATAATCTTTCATCAAATTTTTTTTTTAAATGAAAATGTTACAAAGATTTCTTATTTTTATGAGCATTATTTTTTTTAGAGAATCAAGGATTTTATACCAAGCAAAATATTATCCTAAGCAAGTTTAATTTATATATGAAACTAGGTTAGTGAACCGTGTGTTATAGGAGTTAACAAATACTTAAAATGACACATGGGTAAATAAATTTATATAATTTCATATTAATATATATATATATATATATATATATATATATATATATATATATATATATATATATATATATATATATATCTATGTGTGTGTGTGTATGATATTAAAAAGATAAATTGAAATAAGAAGGTTATCATAATATAATATATCAAAAAAATTACATAGTTTAACAATAGAAACTAATGAAGATTATTTAGTTAAACAGAAAAATAAAGAAAAAAATATCAACTAATGAACAAATTTGATTGAATTTACAAAGTATGTAACAATGATATGTAATTAAGACAATAAATAGTTAAAATTAAAAACTAATTGTTCATAAAGACATTGGACCAAGTCTCCTTCCGGAGAACCAATACCGCTACAAGAAGCTCACCATCTTCATTCTATCAGCAAACTTCTTCTGATTTGCTCTGATGGTGGCTCTTGACTTAGCAGCCTCTTCCCTCATCTTCCTTTTAGCAGCTTGCTTTTCTTTTACCACTTCTTGCTCTAGTTGCTTGAGGTACTCAAACTCAATATACTCATATGATAGAGGGAGTAGGGCTGTTGCCTGATAGAGGCCTAAGTTTCTTTATCAACTGCCATAGTCTCTATTTTAGGACTTTCTTTAACTAGAGAGAGATGATAGGGGCTTTATACAATCCTTTTCTCTTCCTCTCTTCTTTGATCTTGAGGAGCAATTCTGTAGGCTCAGCCTGTTTCCTCTCTTTTGACACTTTAGTGTCAACCAGTTCATTCAACTCATCCAAGGGAATAGAAATTATTTAATCAATGTTATAGTTCCTAGACCCTAAATAATTCAATCTGGCTACCCTTAACTCATCCTCCTAAGTATTTGGCCTAGGGGCAGCCCTGATTGTGGCTTGCATGAAGCTGGGGGTCTTTTTTGTTCTCTCTCCCCTTACCTTCCTCTTCCTCTCCCTTTTCTCCTCCTCAATCTCCTTAGAGGTGAGAATCCTCTTCCCTCTATCAATCACTGGCTTGTGTGACTCAGGGTGGAGAGAGCTTTGACCTTCTTGGCTTGCTGCACTTGAGCTCTAGCCAGGTAGAGGCTGTGATACACCTTTACCAGCTGGTGTCTCATTGAGGGTACTGGGTGCTGAAGCAGTTACACTCTCAAGGTTCACAGGTTCTACTGTTGGGCCTTCAACTAAGGTTTCTCCTTCGAAGCTAATCTTAGGGTCTACCTCAATATCTAGTTGACCAACAGCTTTCCCTACTATCCTCTGCCTATATGGATAAGTTTTCCCTTGAACTTTTCAAGCACCCTCTGTTGGATCCTCTCTACCAACCTATCAGCTTGCCTGTTATGACTTAGGTTGGCAAGTGGTAGGTCATCTAGAGGAAAACTCTCATAGTATCTCAGGGTCTAAAAATTGAACACTTCCTGTTGACCGTGAAATCTAGAGAATACCAGGGCTCTTCTATCATTGTCATACCTCCATCCTACTATTGGGTTGTCAGCACGATAGGATGTGGTAGACATGGCCCTTAGTATTTCCTCCATAAATAATCTTTGAATTAAGGCATCCACATTGATATGGGCCTAAGGAGGTTGTTAAGTATGGATAACTACAAGTGAGGATGGTGAGACCTCAATGTCCATACTCTGGGCAGTGCTCTCAGGTTCTGTGATTGTAGTGAAGACTTTCTCCCCCTTTTTGATAGCATCACCCACTTGCATAGGTGAGCTAGAGGTTAGGTCTACCACATCTAAAGGTTCTTGCGGAAATAATTGAACACGGATGGCAGGCCTCTCAGCTAACTTTCCCTTAAGATCGGTGATCTCAAGTTGTTGATTAAGGACCTGCCTTTGTAAGGTAGCCACCTGAGATTCCAAGTGACTAACCTTAGAGACCAAGAAGGTGCAGGCTATTGATAGTGTTTACACCCTTTGTTGCAGACTATCCTTATCTTCATTAGAAGAATCATGGGGGGATGAGAAAACAAAACCAAAGTTATCTACCTCACCACTAGATATTGGTTCTTGTGCTCTGGATTTCCCTCGCTTCATGACAGCTTCATGATAAGTGTCAAGGGGCTAGTTTGCCATGGTTGAGGTCTTAATGATGTAATCAATTTCTAAAGTGAGATACTCTTCCATATGGACCTCCTGAATATGTTCATGAAAGTCCACCTTAGTTGGGGATGGATGATGTGGGCTAGATATGGGGGTATACGAGCACTCATCTCTCCTTGAGCAGGGGAGGAAAAGAGAGACTCATGTTACTCACTAAATCCCATATCCTCATCATCATAGAATTGGAGATCAGGGATAGATTGGTTAAAGTCTAAAGGCTGGGGATGGTAACTATCCCTTAAAGGTTGTTTACCTGAGTTTTGAGACTCAGAATGAAGGCTTACAGCTTGGGTAATGAGCTCATCAGTCTGAGCATGAGGAACCTCAATACTAATCATTGAAAAGATGGGAGTGGTCTGCTCCTCAGGGAAGTTGGAGCTTTTGGTTCCACTTCCTCCTACATGGGTTAGTGTATGGGGGCTTGCTCAATCTAAATAGACTCAGCAGGGCTTTGCTTGGATTTTTTGTAGTAGGTGATGGCTCTTTGTGGTTGTGTGGGTGGTCAAGATGATGAAGGTGTGGGTTCAACATTGGCTGGTGCTGCCAAGTTGTCACCTTAAGCAAGGAGCTCTAACATTTTTGGGATTAGGGCTGTTTATCCCCCTGAGAAACCAACAATGATTTTTCTCATGATTTTGAAGATGGTGGGCTTCATCTATCCCAATTTAAGAGTGTTACCTGTTCCCCTCAACTATGATCCTAATTCACAGTTAAGAATGTGCTAGACATATATAGGGAACATGTAATACTCTAAGGAGACTAAGTTAGCAAACAAGTTTATGTAAGCAAACTGAGAGTACTTAAACTTGATCCCTTGAACCATCCTATGGACAATATAGGATATGTCCTCTGGAATTTCATCCCATCCTCTATGTTTGTTTAATAAAGAATGGATTATAACATAGAGGAGGTACTTCTATTGGAAAGATACCTTACCTTTCATGAAGGTCCTGACTGGGTAGTCTCCTTTATAGCCTATCTACCTGAATGATTCATTGACAACTTCATTATGGAAGGAAAGTTCGCCTTCTTTATCATCTAGCTTGAGATGACTGTTGATGGTGGCTGCGGTGATGAATACAGTCTTCCCCTACACTGATGCAGATAGTGCCTTCTCACCGTCCAAGATGACCTCTTTGTAGGTCCTCCAAAACTCAAGCAGTTGTTCTTCATAAAGTGGAGGGTCTATTGTGAGTGTGGTGAGGTATGATGATTGAGTTAGAAAACGGCAAACATCTAAGAAACCAGGATCTTTCTTAGACGACAACAGAGCATCCTGGTTTTGTTGTCTGTGTAAGTGCATGGAGAAATCTGGCTGGTTTTGGGTTTCAGGGTTGGCCATTTGAGAAAGCTTTAGCAAGAAGAAAACAAAGAACAATAAGGCTTTGTGGGTGAATTTGGGGTTAGAAGTTTGCAGATAAAGAGGAAGAAGAAAGAGGGGGAACCGTTGTAAGGCTATTTATATGGTTGGATGTGAGACGAAGTTAACACTAAAGGATAATTTGTCTTTGGAAGTTTTGAGAAGACTTTTGAAGCCAATTTGACTTTGGAAGATATTCCTTAGTTTGAGAAGAATTGCTTTGGAAGAAAAATACTTAGAGTAATTTAGCTTCCGAGACATATTTGGTTGCGGAAGATATCAAACTTCAGAAGTTTTATTCAAAGAATGAGGAAAGCTTCCAAGAGTTGATTGCTTTTGGAAGAAAATTGTCCTTTAAAACATATAAGTATTTAGAAACATATTTAATCTTCGAAAGATATATAAGAATTTCTTCCAAAGTGAAATACTAAGTAAGTAGTTATTAGTTTTGAAGACATAACTTCCTTTTAAAGTCATTTTAATGTCTTTCGAAAGAAAATAGATCTTTAATTCTTAAAATTCTAAGGAATATCATTTAGAAAAATTTGATTGCAAGGTAAACATGGCTTATATGAGTGATAATTTAGACAACTTTTAAAGACACACATATTTAAAAAACAATATTGAAACTAATTTAAGAAAATTTACTCAAATTTAATCATCCTGGTTACTGATACAAGATACTTAAATCTTTGTTCATAAGAGGCTTTTGTGAACAAATCAGCATATTGTTCATTTGTGTTAACTTTGACTAGTTTTATCGATCCCTTTTCAAAATTATCTCTTATCAAATGATACATGATGTTGATGTGCTTTGTCTTTAAGTGCTGCACTGGATTCTCTATGATAGAGATAGCACTATTTTCTATATGGATAGGAATCTCCTTGAAGTTGAATCCATAGTCTAGCATCTGATTCTGAATCCAAAGTACTTGAGCACAGCAGCTTGTAACAGTAATGTATTCAGCTTCAGCGGTTGATGCAAACACATAAGATTGTTTCTTACATTACCATATGACTATCTTTCCACCAAGGAATTGACATTCCCCTGATGTAGACTTTGCAGTCATGTTGTAGCCACCATAGTCACTATCTGTATATGCATACAAATTGAAGTTAGAATTCTTTGGATACCAAAATCCTAACTTGGGAGCTCCTTTGAGGTATCTAAGAATCCTCTTGACAACAACCAGGCATGACATCTTTAGGTTGGCTTGATATCTTGCACATATGCATGTGGCAAACATGATATCAGGTCTGCTAGCTGTGAGGTACATAAGAGACCCTATCATAGCCCTGTAAAGATGTTCATCAACACACTCCCCCTCAAGATCAGGTCCTAGGGAGTGGTTTCTAGCTATGGGAGTCTTAACAACCTTGCACTCAGTCAGATGAATTCTGGTTAGTATGTCTTGCACATACTTTGACTGATTTATGAAGATGCCATTGTCAACCTGCTTCACTTGAATTCCTAGAAAGAAATTAAGTTCCCCTATAGCATTCATTTCAAATCTATTCTTTATCAGCTTCTCAAACTCTTTGTAGAGCTTTTGATTAGTTGACCCAAAGATGATGTCATCTACATAAACTTGAACCAGCATCAAGTCATTTCCTGTTCCTTTGATGAAGAATGTGCTGTCAATAGTACCTCTCTTGTAACCATGTTGGACTAGGTACTGTGACAGTGTCTCATACCACTTCCTTGGAGCTTGATGCAGCCCATAAAGAGCTTTATCAAGCTTGTAGACATAATCAGGATGATTTGGGTCTAAAAAGCCAGGTGGTTCTTTGACATACACTTCCTCATATATCACCCCATATAAAAATGCACACTTGACATCAAGTTAGTAGACCTTGAAATCCTTGGATGCAGCAAAATCAAGGAATATTCTAACAGCTTTAAGTCTTGCCACAGGAGCAAAAACAACTGTGTAGTCAATCCTTTCTTCTTTAGTGTACCATTGAATAACTAGTCTTTTCTTGTTCTTGATGACAAGTCCTCTATTATCCTTCTTATTCCTGAAAAACCACTAGGTACCTATTGGCATCTTCCTATGAGGAAGAGGACATAAGTTTCGTACCTTTTGTTTTTAGAATTGAAGTAGCTACTCCTGCATTGCTTCAACCCAGCTTTTATCTTTCAAAGTCTTATCAAGTTTCTTTGGCTCAATCTAGGACAAGAAGCAAGAGTGCAAACAAACATTTTTATCATCGGGTTTGTCCTCTTGTTCCCACCCCAATCTTAACTCCAATGATGTTTGTGGTAGAATGGGACTTGTGGATTATCAGTTGAGGAACCATAGCAAGTTAGTTTGATAGATCTAAATTAGTGAAATTTAGATTTGGTGATTGAGTATCACCCACCACATCAGCATACTTATCAAGTGAAACTTGATTCAAAGAGTGTGTGACATCATTGATATTGTCTTTAGTGGAGTGGTTGTCAGCATCATGAAATTCTTGATCACTTTCACCATCTCCATCTCCTCTTACACTGGAAATTCCTTCATTTGAGTTGTGTGCCTCATTGCTAGAATTGGTATGCATCTCAGATGTGTCAGCAGAAGATTTTGTCATGGATGTGTTTACAGGATTTCCACTTACAGGGTTTGTTACCACTAGAGCTGAAGGGATTCTATCATTTGGTCTTCTTAGCTCAAATCTTAGATTAGGATCTCCTGCTGATGTGTTACCTATAGATCTTGAAACATCTTCACAAGATTTGTTAGAATAGTTGGTAACTAAATCAAGATCAAATAGCCAATCAGGACCAGAACCTTTCACACTGGGAGTGTGCTCATAGAAGGTCACATTGGCTGACTCCTTAACTACCCTAGTTCTGAGATTGTATACTCTATAAGCCTTAGCTTGGGAAGAGTATCCAATAAAGTATCCATCATCTAATTTCTCAGCAAATTTGTTATATGATCTTTGGTATTCAAGATGGTGCATGGATATCCAAATGACGCAAGGAAACCAATGAAAGGTCTCCTTTTATGCTACAGTTCATAAGGAGTCTTACCATGAGTTTTGATTACTAAAACTATGTTTTGCACATAGCAGGCAGTGTTGACTGCCTCTGTCCAGAAGGTGATGGGTAGTTTAGAGTCAAAGAGCATGGTTCTTGCAGCCTCAGTAAGTGTCCTATTTCTCGTTTTAGCAACACCATTTTATTAAGGAATTCTAGGAGCACTATATTGTCTTGTAATACCCTTTTGATCACAAAATTTATCAAGGATTTGGTTCTTGAATTCTGTTCCTTGATCACATCTTATGATCTTAACCTTGTGATCATATTGATTCTCAATTTTCAGAATGAAGTTCTTCAAGATTTCAGGGGTCTCATCCTTACTTCTAAGAAAGAAGACCCAAGTATATCTTGTGAAGTAATCTGTGATCACCAGGAAATATGAATTTCTTCCTAGACTTATTACACTGGTGGGGCCAAAGAGATCCATATGTAATAGGTGTAGGGGAGTAGTGATGGAGTTTATTTCTTTTGGCTTGTGAGATACCGTGTTACTTTCCTTTCAGTCATGCAACATAATGGTCATTACTTGTAAACTCTTTCTTTGGCATTCTAGGTACCAAATCATCTTTAATTAATTTATTCATGTTCTTAAAGTTTACATGGCATATTCTTTTATGCCTAAGGAAAGACTCATCACTGTTGGCTTTAGATAAAAAGCAAGAAACTTCTCCTAATAGGAAGGTTTCCTTCAAATCTATTTGTACATGTTCTATTTCTTGGGGGCTCTGAGTAGGATATGCTTTTGAGGAATGACCATCCCGGGCTTGAGAACAATGCACTCATGCTCAGTGAAGAGCATGTTATGTCTTTGGTCATAAAATTGAGATACACTTAAGAGATTGTATCCTAGCTCTTTAACAAAGTTTACCTTCTCAATGCTGAGCTTACCATTTATGACCTTGCCTTGTCCTGTGATCTAACCACCTGATTCTTCTCCAAAAGCAATCGGCCCTCCATCATTTTTCTTAAAGTTCTGAAGCAAAGGGCCATTGCATGTCATGTGTATTAAATAACCACTATCAATGATCCATATATTTCTTTTGGTCTTCAGCTATTCATACACATGAAAAAGAGATGGTTAGTTATATTTGGAAACCCAAGCCCTGCTGGTCTTGGGCTCATCAAGATGAACTGAAGATAGTTTAATAGTACTGATCTTATATGCAAGCTTTGAGGATCCTTGGCTGTTGTTGATGAAGAAATTTCATTCACATGGCCTTCCTTCATCTTCCACACCATCTTTGGAAGATTAGACTTGGCCTTCAAAACTTCGGAAGTTTTGATGACTTCGAAAGTTTTGGAGACTGAACCTTTGGATGCTTTTGCATCCACTACAGCAAACATCAGTACTTCGAAAGCATTCCTTTCTTCCAAGACCAAATTCACTTCCGAATACAATTTTCCATCTATCTTCTTCTTGTTCACCTTGGAGTTTCTAAAGGAAAGTGATTTGCCTTCCGAAGCTATTTTCTTCTTCCTCTCAGAAGTCTTCTTCTTGTTCATGTGGATGGTACTCTTAGGATTGTAGATACAATCCTTAGCAAAGTGAGTTGTATCACCACACATGATGCAATCAACAGGCATACATCTGAGGGTCTTCTTTTGAGGAGAGGGTTGAGCTTGATCTCTTTCCACTTCCTTTTTTATCTTCATAGATGATGCAACAGTCTTCTGAGGATGAAGTTTGCTCTTGGAACTAAATGGTTTAGGCTGTGAAGCAGTGGTGCACATTTGTTCAACCTTCTTCTCTTAGCTAGGATGGTTTGAACTTGAACTAGGACTCCTAGCATAGAGTCCATAGTTGAGTCTTTAGTCTTTACTACTTCAACCTAGCAGAGATATATACTTTTTTTTTGCTTGGGATTGAAAGTTGACTTGATCTCTTGGGCTTTCTTTGATTTTCTTTTAGCAGCTCTGATCAGATTCTTCCTAGCTAACTTGGCCATCCTTGGTTAGTTCTTCTCTTTAGGAGTATAGTGACCCTTCTTAGGATGAACCTCCTCACTCACTTCTGGTTCATCCTTCACTATCTCCTCTTCATCTTCATCCTCTTCTTGGATAGGGTCAATGAGGGGTAGCTCATCTTGACTAGTTCCACACCTTGGAGATCTTACAGATAGTAGTTCTCCTAAGATCCTAAAGATAAAGTATTTCAAAGAATAAAGTCCTGAAGACTTGCAAAAGACTCGGAAGAAGTTGATTCTTCCGAAGTATAAATGGCCTTGGAAGAACATATTCTTCCAAAGCCATTTAGCTTCAGAAGAACCAACTATGAACCAGTGGACATAAGTATCGTCTGTCTGACAGTCTGCTACAAACACTGATATTCGCTTTCCCACACCCATATAGTTGACCATACTTTAATCCACTATTCACCCATTATCAGTTAGTAAAGTTTCCACTTTTAGTTGGTGACAAAAGGTAAGTCATGGACCTGTCATGACTACCTTATCTAGGATATTATTTTATCTTAGATACTTTACTTCTAACGATGTAGTATTTTTCTAGTTGTAGATTGCAGCTGGTTTTCTAAGTATAACCGGCTGTAGATAGTAGTATATATAGTTTCTCATTGTAACTTAAGTATCTATGCTAGTAACAGTCTTGTAATACTAAGTTGAGAAGTAATATATACAAGTATCTTGAAAACCACTCTTGTGTTCTTGTGTTCTCATTAACTTATTATATCACTTGTGAACTTAGTAGAGATTCTGCTTCATCAAACCTGAGTGACTTTAAATGAGTTTGTGAGATAATCTTGTGTTGTGGGACAAACACCAATCCTTCAATTGGTATCAGAGCTTTTTAGGCTCTTGATAATGAGATCTTACCATCCCAAATCACCCTTGCTTTCTTCACACTCACTCACTTCACTCAAATGTCTCTTAACTAGAAAGTTTCTACGTCTTAGATGGGAACCATGACCAAGGCTCCTATCATCACTCCTGATGACTTTGGAACCTGGTGAAAACGTATTGAAGGCTTTATCAAGTATCAAGATAGCCGCATGTGGAGATCAGTTACTCATGGTCCATACCAACCAAAGGTGGAATCCTTAGCTGGTAATGGTGCCATGATTAAGAAGGCCATTGAAGACTACTCTGATGAAGACTTCAAGAAGATGGACATTGACCTCAAAGCCATGATTGTTTTGCTTACGGCTATACCAAACTCCATAATGGTAGGCTTTAAGCAATGCGAGCCAGTCAAAGAACTCTGTGATGCTTTGAAGCTGATGTACACTAGTTCTGCTAAATCCAAGGAGTCCAAGAAAGATGTGCTGAAGCAGAAGTTTGAGAACTTCACATATATTGTTGGTGAGACCTTGAGCCAACAATACTTCAGGTACATGTACTTGATCACCTCTCTTCAGTCTATGGGAGTGGTTTTTAAGAAGAGAGACATAGTAAGAAAATTCATGAGTGCACTTCCTTATGAGTGGACTTTCTATTGTGTCTCAATCAAGAGAACTGAGAACCTTAACACTCTCACCATGAATGAACTATATGGAATCCTTAATGGATACCATATGGAGATGGAAACTCAGAAAAGCCATCTGATGAACAGACCCTCAAACCTTCCTGTTAGTAATGCTCTACATGTTTGTATGATCATCTGAAGATTATGAGGCTGATGCAACCAACAAGCCAGAACAACCAAGTCTTCCATGCATGCACTAAGGAACAAAGATGAACTAGCTTTGGAAGTCTTACACTCTCAAATGTGTCTAAGTTTAAGATCTTCTAAAGCTAACAGTTCAGAAGGAGTTACTTCAGAAGTTTCACACTCAAACAGAAAAATATTCTAAGTGTGAAATCTTTCGAAGCCAAAGACCAGCATCTTCCAAAGCCAAAGATGAAATCTTCCGAAGCCTCAGAGACAAAGTCTTCCGAAGCTATGAAGACTGATTTCTTCAAAGGACAGAGAAAATATGCTTTCTCCGAATCAACTTTTGATAAAGCTGACACACTTTCCGCTGCCTGCTCTGGTGGTTCACCTACTTTACACAAGTTGATGAAACTTCCATACCTTATCATAAAGTAGGAATTGTCTTTGTCTGTAACTTACCTTACTTGTTCCTGTAGACTTTTTGTAGAAAGAAAAGTCAGTGAGCTATGGCATGTCATAGTCACTAGTCAAAAGGCAATCTGCCTTTTGACTTTAGATTGATCTTGTTGTCTAGATTAGTCAAATCCCAACTGTCTTTACATGTAAGTGACGGTTGTAGGTTGTAGTATAAAAGTGTCTCAGGTCCTTGTAATTTCATATGCTTCATAACACTTGTAAGAGAACTTGAGATCAATATACAACTTCCTTGAACTAATCTTGTGTTGATTCTTAGTTCTGTCTCTTTGATTTACTTGTGTTCTTTGGAGCATCTGTTTTTAAGTTACCAGTTTCCTATTTGAATTGTTAAGTGATCTAAGATCTCTCCTCCGTGTGAAACTAAGTGTTAAGTACCCTTACTCGGTCCCGCAATGTTGTTGAAGGTTCAAATACCATGCACCTCTTCAGCTGCTGCTGGTGGTGGCATGATACCGAAGGAGAGGGCTGAGTATTCTGATGAAGACTGGAAAAGGATTGATATTGATCAGAAAGCCATGACAGCCCTCCAAACTGCTCTTCCAAACTCCATCTACAGAGGTTTCAAGAAGTGCAAGACAACTAAACAGCTATGGGATGCACTGAAACTGATGTATGAGGGGTCCAATGAAGCCAAGGAGAATAAGAAGGACCTCCTGAAGCAGCAGTTTGAAAACTTCACCTTCAAGACAGGTGAAACCATGACTCAATAGTATTTCAGGTATGTTGAGATTGTGGATACTCTGGCTGATGTTGGAGTAACTATTGAGAATAGGGATATTGTTAGAAAGTTCATGTCCTCTCTTCCCAGACAATGGACACACTACTGTGTGGTCATTAAGAGGACTGAAAATCTCAAGACCCTTACTCTCACTGAGTTGTTTGGGATACTTAGTGGATACCAGATGGAGATGAACATGCAAAACTCATCTGGTAACTCCAATACTCACCAGAGTTTTGCCCTTCATGTGGGTGAAAGGGATAGTAGAAAACCACAGCATCATCTTATCTGCTACCCTAAAAATTCATAAAAGGGTCCTTTCATCACCTTTCTAGAGACACCCAGAGAGAGCTACATCCAAGGAAGTCTCTTCCAAGAGACAAGCAACTCTCAAGCCTTTGTCTATACTGATGAAAGTTCAGGCAACTTTCTCTTTACTCTTGAAGACCTAGATTGTATCCATCTAGATGATCTGGAATACATGGAGATAGTCTAGCAGATGGCTCTTCTCACTCACAGAGCCCAGAAATTCTACAAGAGGATAGGGAGAAGGTTTCCCAGCAATACTGCCAGTGGCAAGTTTAGACTGGAAAAGAGCAAAGTGAAGTGTTACAACTATAACCAGATGGGTCACTTTGCTAGAGAATGCAAGGTACCTAAGTCAAATGGTGGCCAAGCATCATCCAGACCAAACTACACTGAGGGAGGGCACTAGAATGAGAAGCCGAGACAGTAAGCTGCTGTTGCTGTTAAAGAAGGAGGCTTTGACTGGAGCTTTCAGGCTGAAGATGCTTTACCAAACCAGGCACTCATGGCTGACCATGATGAGGCTAAGGTACTAGAACATCTTTGCTCTCCTGAATGTATTGCTAAAGTGAATAGATATAGGTCCTACAACTTGGAAATAAGATATGATATTGAGTCCTTGAATATCCTAAAAGCTGATTTTAAAAGAGCTGAAAATGACTATAAACTTACGATAAAAGATCTAGAGAAAACAGTTTCAACTTTTAAACATGAGCAGACAAATTACAGGACTCAAATTAAAGATCTCATTACCAAGTTGACTGAATGCCAGGCTGAGTTTGTGATCAGTAAAGCCCGGGCTAAAAAATGTGTTCTTGAAGAAGAGACCTTCAAGAACATCATATCCTCATCGTTGCATGCAAAAGTCTGTTATCAGAATAAGCAGGGACTGGGATCTACTGAGATAGCTCCTTCACACACTCTATTATCTGTAAGATCTCCAAGGTGTGGAACTGGTGAAGATGAGCTTCCCCTCATAGACCCTAGTGTTGAAGAGGATGAAGAGGAGATGGTGAGGGATGACTTTGAAATGAGTGAAGAGAGTCAATCCGAAAAGGGTCACCATGCTCCGGAGGAGAGTAAGAAGGCTGGTATGACAAAGACAAAGAGGAAGAACTTGATCAGAAGAGCAAAGAGAAGATCAAAGAAGGCTCAAGAGATCAAGGCCACTTTTGACTCCAAGCAGAAACAAGTGTTTATCTTTGCAGGGTTTGAAGTGGTAAAGGCTAAGGAATCAACTACAAACTTTAGTACCAGAAGTTTTAGCACAGTTCCAACTCATTCCAGCAAAGAGAAGGCTAAATTGCTGTGTACCACTGCTACACAGTCTGAACCATCCTCCTCCAAAAGCAAGTCTCTCCCTAAGAGAATTGCTACATCATCTGTGAAGAAGAAGCTGGAGAAAGAAAGTGTTCAAGTTTAGTCTTGCTCTAAGAAGAAGACTCCCAGAAGGAAGAAAATGGAATGCATCAGGTGTGGTAGTACAACCCATCTGGCTAAAGATTGTATCTACAATCCCAAAAGCACTATCCATATGTTTAAAGAGAAAGCTTCTGGGAAGATGAAGGAAAAGCTAGCTTCAGAAGGAAAAGCTATTTCCTTCTGAAGCTCCAAAATGAAGAAGAAGGCAAGTAAAAAATTGCCTTTGGAAGAAAACTTGGTCTCGAAAGAAAGGAATGCTTCCGAAGTACTGAAGCTTGCTGTAGTGAAAGCAAGATCTTCCAAAGGTCCAGTCTCCAAATCTTCCAAAGCTGTAGAAGCTTCTGAAGCTAAAAAAGCTTCCGAAGCTTTGAAGGTCAAGCGAAATTTTCCAAAGATGGTGTGGAAGATGAAGGAGGACCGTGTGACTGAAGATTCTTCATCAGCAAATGATCCTCAGAGCCTGAACATAGGATCACTTACTGTTTCATTGCCTTCAACTCATTTTAACCAGCCCAAGACCAATGAGGCTTGGGTTTCCAAATGTAACTAAATCATCTCTTTTGTGTAGGGACAGCCAAAGGCAAATAGAAATGTGTAGATCATTGATAGTGGCTGCTCCAGGCACATGACAGGCAATGAGTCCTTACTTCAAAACTTTAAGAAGTTTGATGGAGGGCCAGTTTCTTTTGGAGGAGATGCAGGAGGTTACATCACTGGCAGGGGCATGGTCTCAAATGATAAGCTCAACATTGAGAAGGTAAATTTTGTCAAGGAGCTTGGATACAATCTTTTGAGTGTGTCCCAATTTGTGACCAAAAACATCACATGCTCTTCACTAAGCATGAGGGCATTGTTCTCAAGCCTGGGGTGGTTATTCCTCAGGAGTACATTCTGCTCAGAGCCCCCAGGAAGGGAAACATATACAAGATGTATCTGCAAGAAACAACTCCCTTTGAAGAAGTGTCTTGCTTTCTATCTAAAGCAAATAGTGATGAGTCTTTCCTCTAGCATAAAAGAATGTGCCATGTAAACTACAAAAACATGAATAAATTAATTAAAAATGATTTGGTAGCTGGAATGCCAAAGAAAGAGTTTACAAGTGATGACCATTGTGTTGCATGCCTGAAAGGGAAGCAGCACAAAGTGTCTCACAAGCCAAAGGAAACCAACTCCATCACTACTCCCCTACACTTGTTACATATGGATCTATTTGGCCCCACTAGTGTAATGAGTCTAGGAAGGACCTCTTATTGTTTAGTGATCACAGATGACTTCACAAGATTCATTTGGGTCTTCTTTCTTAGAACTAAGGATGAGACTCTTGAGATCTTGAAGAACTTCATTCTGAAAATTAAGAATCAATGTGATCACAAGGTCAAAATCATAAGATGTGATCAGGGAACAGAATTTAAAAACCAAATCCTTGATACATTTTGTGATGATAAAGGTATTTCAAGACAATATAGTGCTCCCAGGACTCCTTAGCAAAATGGTGTTGCTGAGAGGAGAAACAGGACACTTATTGAGGCTGCTAGAACCATGTTGTCTGACTCTAAACTGCCTATCACCTTCTGGGTAGAGGCTGTTTACACGGCCTGCTATGTGCAGAACAGAGTTTTAGTAGTTAAGACTCATGGTAAGACTCCTTATGAACTGTGGCACAAAAGGAGACCATTCACTGGTTTTCTCAGAACATTTGGATGTCCTTGCACTATCTTGAATACCAAAGATCAAATAGCCAAGTTTGCTGAGAAATTAGATGATGGACATTTTGTTGTATACTCTTCTCAAGCTAAGGCTTATAGAGTATACAATCTCAAAACTAGGATCATTGAGGAGTCAGCCAATGTGACTTTCAATAAACACACACCCTGTGTGAAAGGTTCTGGTTTGGATTGGCTGTTTGATCTTGATTTAGTTACCAACTGTTTTAACAAGTCTTGTGAGAATGTTTCAGGAACTACAGATAATAGATCAGCATAAGATCCTGATCCAAGATTTGAGCTGAGAAGACCAACCAAGAAGACTATTTCAACTCCAATGGTAACTAACCCAGTAAGTGAAGCTCCTATCAGCACAAGCATGACAAATGCTGCTGATTCATCTGAGGTGTCTTCAAATTCTAGCTCAGAGGCTCTAAATCCAGGTAAAGGAACTTCAAATGCAGGAGGAACTAGAGGTGGTGATAGTGATCAAGAATTTCTTGATGCTGATAACCACTCCATTGAAGACAACATGAATGATGTCACACACTCATTGGATCAAGTTTCTCTTGATAAGTGTGCAGATGTGGTGGGAGACACCTCATTGCCAGATCAGAATTTCTCAAATTTAGATTTGTCTAGCCAACTTGCTGTGATCCCTTAACTTAGGATCCACAAGTCACATCCCACCACAAGCATCATTGGAAATGTTGACTCAGGGGTAAGAACAAGAGGACAAACTCATGACAGCCATGTTTGTCTACATTCTTGTTTCTTATCCAAGATAGAGCCTAAGAAGGTTGATGAGTCCTTGAAGGATGGAAGCTGGATCGAAGCTATGCAAGATGAGCTGCTTCAAATCAGAAGACAAAAGGTGTGGAACTTATGCCCTCTTCCTCAAGGGAAAAGTGTCCTAGGAACCAAATAGGTATTCAGGAACAAGAACGATGATAGTGGGATTATCATCAAGAACAAGGCTAGACTGGTTGTCCAAGGATACACTCAAGAAGAAGGGATTGATTACACTGATGTCTTTGCTCTAGTTGCAAGACTTGAAGCTGTAAGAATATTTCTGGCTATGCTGCATCCAAGGATTTCAAGGTCTACCAGCTTGATGTGAAATGTACTTTTCTCTATGGGGTGATTGATGAAGAAGTTTATATCAAACAACCACCTGACTTTGCAGACCCAGATCATCGTGATTATGTCTGCAAGCTTGATAAAGCTCTATATGGACTGCATCAAGCTCCAAGAAAATGGTATGAGACACTATCAACATACCTCTGTTAACATGGATACAAAAGAGGTACTATTGATGGGGTTCTTTTCATCAAAGAAACAAGAAATGACACACTGCTAGTTCAAATATATGTAGATGATATCATCTTTGGTTCAACTAATCCAAAGCTCTGTAAAGACTTTGAGATGCTGATGAAGAATAGATTTGAAATAAGTGCCATGGGGGAACTCAGTTTCTTTCTAGGAATTCAAGTGAAGCAGGTTGAAGAAGGCATCTTCATTAGTTAGTCAAAGTATGTACAGGACATACTTACAACATTCAAGATGACTGACTGTAAGGTTGCAAAGACACCCATAGTCAGAAACCACTCTCTTGGTCCTAATCTTGAGGGGGAGTGTATCGATGAACATCTCTACAGGGCTATGATTGGGTCACTTATGTACCTTACTGCTAGCAGGCCTGATATCATGTTTGCCACATGTATATGTGCAAGATATCAAGCTAACCCCATGATGTCACACCTAATCACTATCAAAAGGATTCTTAGATGCCTCAAAGGTGCTCCAAATCTAGGCCTTTGGTATCCAAAGAATTCAGACTTTAATCTATATGCTTATACAGATAGTGACTATGGTGGCTGCAACATGACTGTAAAGTCTACATCTGGGGGATATCAATTCCTTGGTGGAAGGATAGTCTCTTGGCAGTGCAAGAAGCAATCCTGTGTGTCTGCATCAACTGCTGAAGCTGAATACATTGCTGCTGCAAGCTGCTATGCTCAAGTGCTTTGGATTCAGAATCAGATGCTAGACTATGGATTCAACTTCAAGGAGACTCCCATCCACATAGACAACAACAGTGCCATCTTTATTATAGAGAATCCTATGCAGCATTCAAGGACAAAACACATCAACATCAGGTATCATCTGATTAGGGATAATTTTGAAAAAGGGATTGATCAAACTAATCAAAGTTAACACAAATGAACAATATGCTGATCTGTTCACAAAGGCATTTGATGAACAGAGATTTAAATATCTTGTATCAGCTATTGGGATGACTAACTCTGAATAGATTTTCTTTAATAACTTAATCAACTTTATTTCTTAAAATCAAATGTCCTAAGTTGTCTATTAGATCACCTTATAAGCCCTGTTCTTTTTGGAAGAAAATTAACTTTTAACTGATATTCCTTAAATTTGTGAAAAATTCTCTTCGGAAGAACTCAAATTGCCTTCGGAAGAAATTTATGTCTTTAAATCATTTAACAGCTTATCTAAGATTTACCTTCGGAAGAAATTCCTGGGTATCTTCCGAAGCTTAAATTTTTATATAAGCGCTTAAATTTTTATATAAGCGCTTAAATTTTTATATAAGCGCTTAGATGCATTTAAAGAACAAATATCTTCCGAAAGCAACTAAGTGTCGGAAGACTTATTCACTTCTTCCGAAGCCAAATTTTCAAAATTCTTTGAAATATCTTCCGAAGCTAAAACTGCCTCCAAAATTGCCTTCGGAAGTTTTACAGCTTCCAAGAAAACTAACTTTTTGGGCGCACTTTTTTAGAAGTAGGACCCACTTGCGGATTTCAAAGTTTATCCTTTTGTCATAACTTTGTCTCAAATCCACAGCATATATCTTCCAAACGGTTCTATTTCGTCTCTCTACTCTCACTGATCCTTACCCTAAATTTACCCCTAAATTTCAACTTCTTCTTTCTTTCTTCATTATAAAGCTTCCTCAAATGGCCAACCTTGATCATCGCAACGATCCTAATTTTTCCATGCACCTACACAGGCAACACAATCAAGTTGCCCTGTTACATTCTGAGAAGGATCCAAGCTTCTCAGATGTGTGTAGGTACCTTTCTTCATCTCACTACTTCACCTCCCTTACAATCGATCCTCCTCTCTATAAGGATCAGTTGCTTGAGTTCTGAAGGACCTGTCAAGAGGTCACCATGGACGCGAAGAAGGCACTGTCTGCTACAGTGCAGGGAAGGACGGTTTTCATCACTCCGGCTATCATAAACACCCATTTGCAGCTGGATGATGAAGCAGGTGAGCTATCCTTTCCAAAATTTGCTGTCAACCATTCCTTTCAGCAGATGGGCTATGAAGGTGACTTCTCAGTCAAAACCTTCAGGAAGGGGAAGGTCTCATCTCAGTGGAAATACCTCCTCCATGTCATCCTTCACAGCCTTTCTAACAAGAATGGAGGATGGGATCAAGTTCCAAAAGACCTCTCCTTTATAGTCCATTGGATGGTACAAGGGGTCAAGTTCAGGTACTCTCAGTTTGTATATACTAATTTACTTGCAAACTTGGACTCCTTAGAGTATTACATGTTCCCTAGGTATGTTCAACACATTCTCAACTGTGAGTTGGGACCACAGTTGAGGAGAACAGGTAATATTCTTAAAATAGGAATGATAAGGTCCGACATCTTCAAAATCTTGAAGAAGAAAACTGTCGGCTTCTCTGGGATAGAAACCGCCCTTGTCCCAAAAATGTTTGAGCTCATTGCTCAGGGTGAAAACCTAGCAGCACCAGCTAGTGTTGAACCAACACCCTCTACCTCTCACCCACCGCAAACACAGCCTACCATCACCATCACCTACAAAAGAAAATCCCAATGAACCCCTGCACTTACTACTAAGTATGTGCAGGCCCCCATATCAGAACCCGTATAGGAGGAAGTGGAATCTCGAGCTCCCACTTCCCCTGAGGAGCAGACCACTCCCATCTTTCCATAACTCAGCGCTGAGGTTCCTCATGCTCGGCCTGATGAGCTCACAACCCCACAAAAACCCTTAAGCCATCACTCTAAGTCTCAACACTCTAGTGATCAACCTTCTGGGAAAAGCTACCATCCCCAGCCTCTTGATCTAAATCGCCCTATTCCCATTCTTAACTTCTATTTTGATGAAGATTTGGGCTTCAGTGAGTACCATGAGTCTTTCCTCTCTTCCCACACTCAAGGAGAGATGAGTACTCCTTCTTCCCCCATCTCTAGCCAACATCAGCAAACCCCTACTAAGGTGGATCATCCTGAACTTATTCAGGAAATCCATATGGCAGAGGCTATCACTTTTGCAAGTGATAACATCACTAGGACCTGTACCATGGCAACCCATCCTCTTGATACTTCTCTAGAAATTATCATTGGGCAGGGGAAACCCAACAGCCCAGAAACCCATGCTGGTGGTGAGAAAGAAGCTTAGGTCCAATTCTCTCATCCCCCAATGATTCTTTATCTGAAGATGAGGGGAGTCTACAACCAAAGGTGCACAAACTGTCACATCTTTGCACCTATTTTATTTCAAAGATAGCTCTCTTGGAATCTTAGGTGACTATCTTACTAAAAAGGGTCAATGAACAGCAACTTGAGATCACCGATCTCAAGGGCAAGTTAGCTGAGAGACCCATGAGGACAACTCATCTAGGTCCACAAGAACCTGTGGATGTCATGGATCAATCTCCCAGCTTAACTATGCAAGAGGGTGATGCTACCAAAAAGGGGGATAAAATTATAACAATCACAGAACCTAGGAGTTCTTCCGAGAGTATGGACATAGAGGAATCACCATCCTCTCTTGCAGATGTTCATACTCAGCAACCTCCTCTAGACAGTGATCTACATTTGCAATGTATGCCCTGAGAACCCAATCTGGGGTTGGGGGTATGACAGAAATAGGAAAGCTCTTGTGATCTCTAGAGCTCAGGGTTAACTAGAAGTTATCAACATTTCACACCTGAGTTACTATAAGAGCATCAACTTCGTAGATCTGCCACTTGTCAACCCAAGCAATAACAGACAAGCAGCAAGATTGGCAGAAAGAATCCAAGATAGGGTTCTAGAGTAGTTTAAATTGAGATCAAAATTATATAGACAGAGGCTAGCAGGTGAAATCTTTGGTCAACTGGATGTTGAGGTAGACCCGGAGATTAGCTTCAAAGGGAAAACCTTGACTGAAGGCCCAGAGGTTGAACCTGTGAACCTTTAGACAAGATCTCCCTCTGCACCCATTACCCTTAGTGAAACACTAGCTGGTGATGGTGTTTCATAACCTCTCTCTGGCCAGAGCTTGACAGCTGAATCAAGCAATGAAGGCCAAAGCTCTCTCCAGCCAGAGTCACCAAAGCCGGTGGTTGACAAAGGCAAAAGGAAAATGACTCCTGAGGAGACTGAGGAGGAGAAGAGAGAGAGGAAGAGGAAGCTAAGGGGAGAGAGTTCAAGTGGTTCCCCAGGGTTTATGGAAGCTGCAATCAGGGTTGCCCCCAGGCTAAACACTCAGGAAGATGTGTTCAAGGCAGCCAGGCTGAATTACCTGGGAACCAGAAACTACGACATTGATGAACTCATCTCTCTCCCCTTTGATGAGCTGAATGAACTGGCTGACATAGAGCTGTCAAAGGAAAGGAGGGAAGCAGAGGATGGAGCACTGCTCCTCAAGCACAAAGAATAAATGAGGCTAAAAAAATTCTACAAGAACATTCCTGTCCTCTCCCCAGTTCAAGAAAGTCCTGAGCCAGAGACTGTGGCCACTGAACAATCTCAGGTAGCAACTGAAGAAGACAGACTAAAGATGATTAGCTACCTGAGTGCCACAGGTCTCTATCAAGCAGATGCACTTCTTCCCTTACCATCTGAGTATATATTGTTTGAATACAATAAGCAGATGGAAGAAAAAGCTAAAAGGGAAAAACAAGCTGAAAGGAAAAGATTAAGGGAAGAAGCTGCAAATTCAAGGGCCATCATCCTTGAAAGCCAAAAGAAGTCTACTGACAGACAAAGGATGATGAGCTTCTTGAAGCTGTATTGGTTCTCCAAAAGGAGGCTTGGTCCTATGTCTCTATCCATAATGGATGAGCACATTAGGGTGATCAAGCAGAAGATAAAAAGGGGAGAGCTGGTGGACTTGCATTCTCCACCAAGTCCAGCTCAACCTAAAGTTGAGGTGAAGGTTGAACCTACTGAGACAACACAACCTAAACCTGGAGCTGCATCTCAGCCAACTTCATCTTCTGATCCACAGTAGGGTCCTCCTCTCTCTTTTTTCCTAGAACCTGTGAGAGAGGAGATCCCAACTAAGGGGGACTCAACTAAACAACCTGGAACTCAAGACCAATCCCCTCAGCTAAAATCATTAGGGAGAAGAAAAAGGATGGCCAGAAGATCATCCTCAAAGAAGAAAAGAAGAAAGGCATCCACCTCCCAACCTCAGGATGAGTCAGAGCATCCTGAGGGAGTGTATGAAGAGGTCTCTCAACAAACTTCAATCATAGTAGAGCCTTTTTATGTTGGAAGACAAATTATGTCATGGTCTTATGATGAAGATCAAGACAGATGGTATGTCATAAGAGATCAGGAAGGCAGGCATGTCTATTCCTCAGTAGACATACTCAATCTTCCTCTACATGATCTCTTTGACATGAGAAGGTTCTATGTTAGTCTGAAGGATCCAGACCTAATGATAAAGAAAGGTATGCTGAGGATCCTGATATGGACTATCAAAATCTGAAGAACTTCTCTGTTTTAGTAGCATCAGCCTAGGGGGAGTTTGTAAGATCATCTGAAGATTATGAGGCTGATGCAACCAACAAGCCAGAACAACCAAGTCTTCCATGCATGCACTAAGGAACAAAGATGAACTAGCTTTAGAAGCCTTACACTCTTAAATGTGTCTAAGTGTAAGATCTTTCGAAGCTTACAGTTCAGAAGGAGTTACTTCGGAAGTTTCACACTCAAACAGAAAAATATTCCAAGTGTGAAATCTTCCAAAGCCAATGACCAGCATCTTCCGAAGCCAAAGATGAAATCTTCCAAAGCTTCAGAGACAAAGTCTTCCAAAGCTGTGAAGACTGATTTCTTCAGAGGACAGAGAAAATATGCTTTCTCTGAATTAACTTTTGATAAAGCTGACACACTTTCCGCTGCCTGCTCTGGTGGTTCACCTACTTTACACAAGTTGGTGTAACTTCCATACTTTATCATAAAGTAGGAATGGTCTTTGTCTGTAACTTGCCTTACTTGTTCCTGTAGACTTTTTGTAGTAGGAAAAGTCAGTGAGCTATGGCATGTCATAGTCACTAGTCAAAAGGCAATCTACCTTTTAACTTTAGTTTGATCTTGTTGTCTAGATTAGTCAAATCCCAACTATCTTTACATGTAAGTAACGGTTGTAGGTTGTAGTATAAAAGTGTCTCAGGTCCTTGTAATTTCATATGCTTCATAACACTTGTAAGAGAACTTGAGATCAATATACAACTTCCTTGAACTAATCTTGTGTTGATTCTTAGTTCTGTCTCTTTGATTTACTTGTGTTCTTTGGAGCATCTGTTTTTAAGTTACCAGTTTCCTATTTGAATTGTTAAGTGATCTAAGATCTCTCCTCAGTGTGAAACTAAGTGTTAAGTACCCTTACTCGGTCCCGCAATGTTGTTGAAGGTTCAAGAACTTCCCAGCCCAGTTGTTCCTGAACTACCTCCAACAGCCATCATCTTCTTCTAGGCCATACATTACATTGCCTGAGACACCCAGGTCTCAACAGGCTCAACAAAATCCTTTCCAGGATAGTTGTGCTTTTGTTTCAGGGAGTGAGCACTCTGGAGATTTTCAATTTTGTTTTGATGATCTAGAGTGTTTCAGCCCAGATGATGTTGAATACATAGACATTGTCCAACAAATGGCTCTCTTGATCTACAGAGCAAATAAGTTCTTCAAAAGAAATGGAAGGCAGTTCCCTCAGAACCCAAACAATAACAAATTTGGGTTTGAAAAGACAAAGGCCAAGTGCTACAACTGCAACGAGTTTGGTCACTTTGCAAGGGAATGCAAAGCTCCTAGATCTAATCCTAGAGCAACTCAAGCCTCCTAACATCCTACTACCCCTAAATCTGCAACCAAATCCACTGAGCAACAAACTGCAGCTATTGCTCAAGAAGTTGATTGGAGCTTCATGGTGCAAGATGTCACACCTGCTCAAGCTCTCATGGCTGGAACTGAAGACAGTAAGGTATATGAACACCTTTGTACTCCAGCCTGTATTGCTAAGGTTACATTGTATTAGGACTATAACATGGAAATTAGATCTGATATTGAGTCTTTAAATATCCTAAAATCTGATTTTAAAAGAGTAGAATCTGACTATAAACTCAAAATAGAAGAGTTAGAGAAAATTGTGTCCTCTTTAAAACATGAACATTCAAACTACAAGGCTCAAATAAAAGATCTAATATCCAAGTTGACTAAGGCTCAAGCCCAGCTAGTAATAGCCGAGGCTAAAGCAAAGTAGTATGCCATTGAAGAGCATAACTTTAAACCATCATTGCATCATCCTCCCACTCCAAGGTGTGCTATCAAAACAAAAGTGGGTTGGGAACTAATGAAATTTCTCCACCACACTCCTTTGTGTCTTTTAGACAGCTAAGATGTGGTACTAATAAGCAAGAGGTTCCAACTGCTGACCCATTACCCAAAGAGCAGAAGAATGATGCAATGATGGAGACTACCACAGGGAAGAATAAGGTAGAAAACCTCATCCCCATAGCTGATCAACCCTTTACCACCAAAGCCAGAAAGAACAAAATTAGGGTAGCAAGAAAAACTACCAAGAAGGTGGCTGAGACTAAGATGAAGGTAGACCCAAAGCAAAAGGGTGTTTTCATCTCAGGTGGATTACAAGTGGTTGGAAAGCCTGATTCTGGAAAAGAGTGTAGTACCAGCACTTTTATCCATATAAAGGATCAAAAGTTAAAGGGGAAGGCTATTGAAGAAGAAAAGAAGTGCAAGAAACAACAGCCCATATGCCTTATCAAAAATAACATTGAGTGCATAATCTGTGGTTTGCATAACCACATGGCTAAAGATTGTTACTACAATCTAGCAAGAACACATTATGCAACCAATGTTAAGAAAGAAGGAGTCAAGGATGGTTTCACATTTGGACCTTACCACATGGTCCAAGTCTTAAGGAAAGGAAATCTTGTTTCTAAATCCAAGTTGCTTTTAGAAGAAACTCATTCTTCCAAAAGGAAAATAGCTTCGGAAGACAGCTAAAGAACAAGCAAAGGAACAAAAAGAATCCTTTGAAACCTTCCAAGAAAAAGACTGCTTCTAAAGAAAAGGTGGTGATAACTTCTTTCGAGAAGAAAGAAGCCTCGGAAGCAAGTCATGCTGCTCAAGCCTCTTCAGGCTCATCTACACTGATCAACTATAGGATGGAATGGAAGATTAAAAAAGATGTTGTAGCCTAACCCTCTTCTTCTCAAACCATAATTGAACCCCCATGTATACATTTTGGTTCAATTATATCATCTGCATTGGAAGAACCCAAGACCAACAAGGCTTGGGTTTCTAATAGTAGCTAGTTATTTCACCTTATGTGTAGGGACATCTACATGACAAGAATGGAAATGTTTGGATTATGGACAGTGGATTCTCCAGGCACATGACAGGGAATAGATCTTTCCTCAAACAGTTTGAATACTTTGATGGAGGTCCTATTCAGTTTGGAGGTGAAGCCGGAGGATACATTTTTGGTAGAGGTAGTGTATCCAATGGTAAGTTAAAATTTGACAAAGTAAACTTTGTCAAACAGCTTGAACATAATCTATTAAGTGTTTCTCATTTTAGTGATTAAAAGCACCAAATGCTTTTCAAAGAACATGAGTGCATCATCCTCAAACCCAGGATGACAATTCCTCAGAAATTGGTGCTTCTTAGATCTCCCAGGAGAGGGGATATGTATAAGCTGGATATGAACAATGCTTCCCCACTGGGTGAAGTATCATGCTTTCTTTCCAAGGCAAATGGTGATGAGTCAACTCTTTGGATAAAAGAATGTGCCATGTTAATTTTAAAACCATGAATAATTTGGTTAAAAATAATTTGGTACAAGGTGTGCCTAAAAAGTAGTTTTACTGTAAAGACAACTGTGTTGACTATCTGAAAGGTAAGCAACATAAAGTTGCTCACAAATCTAAAGAAGTTAACTCTATCACCACCCCATTACACTTATTGCACATGGATCTTTTTGGTCCCACAAGTATAATGAGCATTCGAACGAAATCATATTGCCTTGTGATTGTTGATGATTTCACAAGATTTACTTTTCTTTTTAAGAACTAAAGATAAAATGACTAAAACTTTAAAATCTTTTATTCTTAAAATTGAAAATCAAAAGGATCACAAGGTAAAAATCATTAGAAGTGATCAAGGGGCTGAGTTTAAGAATCAAGTTCTTGACTCATTTTGTAACTCAAAAGGGATTGCCAGATAATATACTGCTCCTAAAACTCCTTAACAAAATGGTATTTCTGAGAGGAGGAACATGACACTTATTGAGGCCGCAAGGACTATGTTGGCTGATTCAAAGCTGCCTCTAACTTTCAGAGCAGATGTAGTCAGCATTGCATGCTATGTGCAGAACATGATTCCCATTATTAAGCCCCATTGAAAGACCCCTTATGAGTCATGGAACAAGAGGCCATCGTTCATTGGCTTTCTTAGGTCCTATGGCGGCAGGTGTACCATACTTAACACAAAAGATAATTTAGCAAAATTTGCTGAAAAGTCAGATGATGCTATCTTTGTTGGATATTCCTCAACCTTTATTGCTTATAGAGTGTATAATATCAAAAATCAACAATTTGAGGAATCATCCAACATTGTTGTAAATGAGCACACTCCTTACTTTAAGGGAAATGGTCCTGATCATATCTGTAATTTAGAATTATTTCCTAACTATTCTAAACCATCATATGAGAATGTTTCAGCTGGAATAGGAACTCAAAGTGACCCCTATGCAGATTAATTATTTGAGTTACCAGACCTATTCCTAGTTCTCCAAGAAGAATTGAAGATCAAGCTCCTATTACTGGAAGACCTGAAAGCATGAATATCTCAAGAAACAATGGAGCTTTAACAAGTTGTCAGCCAACTGAGCATTACAACACAACGACTGACAACTGAAGTACTCAACACCAAGCTGATAAAGATAGTAATCTGGAGGAAAATGCAACTGTTGATGCTGCATCTCAGCAAAACACCATTGATGCTGTCACTTATTCATTCAATCGGTCCTCATTGAATAAGTGTGAGACATCAGCCGGTGAAGGTGTTTAAAATCCTGAGCAAAACTTCTTCTTGGATCTATCTATGCAACTAGATATGATTCCTAGGCTCAGGATACACAACACTCATCAAGCTAAAAACAACATTGGGGATGTCTTAGAAGGTGTGAGAACAAGAAGTCAGACTAATAATAGGAATGTTTGCTTGTACTCATGCTTTCTTTCTCAAATAGAACCAAAGAAGGTAGAAGAAGCCCTCAAGGACAACAATTGGGTTGAAGCAACACAAGAGGAGTTGCTTCAGTTAAAGAGGCAAATGGTATAGAACTTATGTCCATTGCCACTTGGCCAAGTCCCCATTGGCACTAAGTGGGTGTTTAGAAACAAAAGAGACGATAGAGGTTTGATCATCATGAACAAAGCAAGACTTATTGTTTAAGGATACACATAGGAGGAAGGCATAGATTACACTGATGTCTTTGCACCTGTTGTAAGACTTGAGGCTATGCAAATCTTCCTTGCTTTTACAGCATCCAAAAACTTCATAGTTTATCAACTTGATGTCAAATGTACATTTTTGTATGGGGATATTGATAGAGAAGTCTATGTGTGCCAGTCACCTGGATTTGAAGACCCACAACACCCCAACTAAGTGTGCAAACTTGATAAAGCTCTTTAAGGGTTGTATCAGGCACCTAGGTTGTGGTATGAGACATTGTCTCAATTTCTTCTAAACAATGGCTATACCAGAGGAACCATAGATAAGACATTGTTCATAAGAAAGTCTGGGAAGGACATGCTGCTTGTACAAGTCTATGTTGATGACATCATATTTGGTTTCTCTAATGACCAAATGTACAAGGACTTTGAAAGCATCATGAGGAAGAAGTTTGAGATGAATTCTATAGGAAAGATGGACTTCTTCCTTGGACTTCAAGTGAAGTAGATGGAAGAAGGGCTCTTCATTAACCAATCTAAGTATATCAAGGACATCTTAGAAAGATTCGAGATGAAAGATTGTAAGACAGCCAAGACACCTATACCCAAAAATCATAATCTTTGCCCTGATTCTAAGGGGGAGGATACTGATCAGCATCAGTACAGGGTGATTATTGAATCTTTGATGTATCTCACTGCAAGTAGACCTGATATCATGTTTGCAACATGTATCTGTGCAAGATATCAGGCTTCTCCAAAGGTGTCTCACCTAATTGCTGCCAAGAGAATTCTTATATACTTCAAAGGAGCTCCCAACTGGGTCTTTAGTATCCTAAGAATAAGGATTTTAATCTTTATGGTTACACTGATAGTGATTATGGTTGCTGCAACATCAACAAGAAATCCACATTCGGAGGATGTCAATTAATTTGTGGAAGGATCATCTCCTGGCAATACAAGAAGCAATCATGTGTCTCTACATCAACTGCTGAAGCTAAATACATTGCTGCTGTGAGCTGCTGTGCTAAACTACTATGGATTTAAAATCAGATGTTAGACTATGGTTTCAACTTCATTGAGACTTATATCCATATAGACAACAAGAGTGCCATTTCTATCACAGAAAATCCGGTCAAGCACTCCAAGACTAAACAAATTGACATCAAGTACCATTTCATTCAAGATATTCATGAGAAAAATCTAATCAAACTAGTCAAAGTCAATTCAGATGAACAATATGTTGACTTGTTCATAAAAGCCTTTGATGAACAAAGATTTAAATATTTAATTACAGCTATTGGGATGATTAACATTGACTAGTCTTTCTCTTTTGAAAAACCTTTTGAAATGTGTCTTGTCTATGTTGTCTAAATACAATCTAAGCCCTGTTACAAAAAGGCTTTCTTCAAATTTCTAAGTGTGAATTCTTCCAAAGAGAAATTTACCCTCGGACGTGATCTTTATCTATCTTCTGAAGGCAAATTTCTCTGCATAAATATTCTCTTCTGAAGATTTTTTAGCCTCAGAAGAACATTTGATCATAGATCAAATCTACTTCCGAAGCTTACTAACTTCTTTTCTAGGAAGACGACTGTACTCTCGGAAGCAAACTTGTCATTGAGATATGGTTTGCTTTCGGAAGTAAAAATGGCTTCGGAAGACAATATTGAGAAAAACAATTGCTTTCTCTTGGAAGCAATTTTACCCTTGGAATAAAACATTTACTGTGTAACAGAAATCTTTGGGCCCCACTTTGTAAAAAGTAAGATTTTATTGATGATTCTCGGAATATTTTAAATGATTTATGTGACACCCGACATTTTCAATTCACTTTATGATCATCACAATCATGATTTTCCAATCATACATTCATACATTTAATATTGTTTACTTAAATGCGTCTTTTATTGCACAAACATTCATGAACCTTTCAAGTAACGGTGAATCGGAGAATTTCCATATCGCACGCGCGTCTGTCTTCGAGCGTTGGTGACTTTTCAAAAGAGTTTTCAAACAATCATGATTGGTGTGAAATTATGTGTTATATGATTATGTGATTAAATGTGTAGCTTGGTTGTGAAAATTGGAAATTTTCTAACATTTGTGCGGTTTCGCACATTTTCGGCTTTTAATGCCTAATTATTATAAATATGCCTTTGAATAAGAAAAATGAATATTATTTCATGTTATTAATGTTGTTTGATATTATATGAGCATTTGGAGGTTTCGGTATAGAAAAAGTTCAACCGCGTAGCGTTAAAACGAATTTTATAAAAGACTAGGGCCTTTCTGTTAAAAAAAAAGTATAAAACCCAACCCTCCAACCCTAATCACCATTTGGCCGTCCCCTTCCTCTTTCCCTTCAGATTTTTCACAACAAATCAAACATACACATAAAGCACACCTTCTTTGATCTTGTTCTTGCATATTGATGGTGATTTTTAACTTTTCTTGCATCAAACGCGTACTAGGGATCATCATCTAAGCCTTTAAAGTAGGTTTTTATGTATTGATTTCATGTTCTTTGATCTTTATGATGAACATGAACCCTATATGATCCAAACAAGTCAAAACTTGAAATTGATTGAAATTGATGATGGATTATGTGTTAGTTTTCAATATAATGATGTTTGTACGGATTGGTTTTGTCAAATTGTGTTGTTTTGATCAAAACCTGAGGCTTACAAATTAAGGAAACTTTAATTTGGGGCTTTAGTAGAAATCATTTGATTTTGATGAAATTGGATTGTGCTTGTTCTAGGATGTTAGTTGATGATCGTGGATGAAAATTCATGTTTCGAACCATTGATTTTGACCTGTCTCATGCAATACCCCCGACTCGTGCTTAAAAGCTGATACTGTGCCGGGGCCTGTAAACAAACCCCCGACTCGTGCTCAAAAGCTGACACGGTACCGGGGTACGCTACAAGGATCTCATCGTCTGTTACTTCCATACTTATCATTCGTTATCTTCCACTTTCGTTACATAATACTTTACATACATTCATACATCATACCACGTAAAGTCATAACATCATACATAACGTATTACATAACATAATACATACATTTTAAAAACCGTTAAACATGGAAAGATAACATATCACACAAGCATGCATAACACACCAAGCCCAAGCCATCATATCACAATAGAACCTATCTTAACCAACTACCTCATAAAATCCTCAAAAAACCCTAAGTCCAAGATGGAGAGCAATTGGACATCTTAGGCGCATGGGCATAAAAATTCTAAGGAAAATAGCCTAGGCGCATTACCACTATGCAGGCGCATGAGCCCTGCTTAGGCGCATGGGCACTGCTGGGGCGCATGGCCAACACTTATGCGTATGGGCAACTCTGGGAGTATGGGCATTGCTGGGGCGCATGAGCTACACTTAGGCGCATGGGCTCTCTGGGCGCATGGGCAACTATTTAGGCGCTTGAGCCACACTTAGGCGCATGGGTTCTCTAGGCGCATGGGCAACTATTTGGGCGCATAAGCCACACTTAGGCGGATGGGCTCTCTGGGCGCATGGGCAACAACCTGAAAATATAACCGATGCTACAAACAACACCCAAGCATCGACCTAGCACATCCTAACATAGATCTAACATGCTACCAACACTAAAACATGCCAGACATCAAACATAACCTTAAAAACAACCTTAAAAACAAGCATCAACAGGGCACAGTCGAACAACATGCTAATAATTCATGGTTACTTAAAAATATTTTGCTCGGTATGCATAATATCCCCAAACACTTTGAAAATCAGTAAAAAGAGGGGTTCAAGAACTCACTTGAAGCAACCTTCAAGCAACACACCTCCATCTGCAAATTCAGCTCCTAAAACCCACAATATCAAGCACTTAGCACCATAAATCTTGGACTAGAAGCTGAAAATTCGATTGAAACCGAACATTAACCCAAGAAAACTCACCTTTCATAGCTTTTTCTCTCTCTAAAATAGTGAACTTTTCTTCTTTCTCCTTTCTTCTTCCTAAACCAAGAACAGGAAAGTGGGTATGGTAGTGTAGTGGGTGGCCATGCCCACTCTTTTAAACATAATAATATTAAAGTTGGCATCTTGCACAACTTTAATCCTTCAACTTGTGTTATTCCTCATTTCTTTCTTTATACTTTTATTTTTTCTTCTTTTTAATAAAATTCGGGGTCTTACAAGTCCACCCCCCTTATATAGGTTTCGTCCCCAAAACCTGTCGCTTCTCGAACAGTTGTGGGTAATGCTGTCTCATATCTTCCTTGATCCTATACGTCGGCTTAGACCCCTTTTGGGCTCCCCTGTACTCGTACAAATGAAACCACGATTTTCCTTAGCCCATCTCTCCCTTCTACCAGTAATGGCCACCGGTTGTTCCACGTAGTTGAGTCGTTCGTCCACCTTGGTATCCTCTAGTGGCACTACCATATCCTCCTTAATTAAGCACTTCCTCAGACGAGATACATGGAACGTTGGATGAATTCCACTTAATATATCGGGTAACTCCAACCTGTAGACCACCCCTCCTATTCGAGCGATGATTCGGAAAAGCCCTATACACCTCGGTATTAGTCTCCCTTGCTTTTGGAATAGGATGATTCCCTTTCCCAGATAAGGCATTCATCATTACTCCATCGCCGTAGGTCGGTACCGAACTCTTGTCGTGCACAGTTGATCAAACCACCTTCTTGCAACACTTTGTGTTTGCCTCATAGGCTACAAGCCAATTCTACCCAAGGCACGTATCAATCTACCTACGTTCATCCTGAACAGTCTAGCAGGAAACACGTGCTCTTCCAATTCTACCGCACAATCCTCTAGGGCATCAGGTAACCTAGTGGACTTACCAATAGCAATTTCTACATCGAAGGGCTCACCGACCTTCCTACTCCTAACATGCAACTTATCACAGAAGGCAGCAGGAATGAAACTACTACTAGCACCACAATCAAAGCACAGATGCAAAATTTAATTTACCAGAAACGTACCTGACGTCATGTCGGAGTCCGCTCTAGCCTCCTCCCGGTCATAGCAAATGCTCTGACCTTCATCCTCTGCTCCCCTTCTTTGCCTCGGAGCTCTCTGCCCTCGACTTCCTGCAGTCTCTGCTCATGTGTCCAGTCTCACCACATCTGTAACATCTAGCCATGTGACAATCCCTCACCCTATGGCCCTCTTTCCCACACCGGAAGCAGATGTTCGATCCCCACTTGCACTCCCCCTCGTGGCCTCTACCACACTTCTTGCATGCTTCTTCCCTCCCTGTTACCACTTTCCGATCATCGACCCTCATCGTCTTACCACCAGCCACAAATCTATCATCATTATCCCGCCTTCCATTTCCATTTCTCATAATGTCCCGCTTCCTTTCTACATCCACCATCGCCACTGCCTCTCGCTCATCATACAACCTCCCCGCTAGGTTGACCACCAACCAAAACATACCTGGCCAGCAGTGATTAGATGTCTGCGGATATCTACCAGCAGACCTTGAATGTACCTCTTGATCTTTTGTGACACAGGCGTCACTTGATCTGGCACAGCCTTGCCATCTCGTTGAACTTCGTTGTATACTGTTGGTGCTTCATCGTTCCCGCCTCCAACTGCAGGAACTCTCTCTCAAATTTGTCAAGCTCTCTATGAGGGCAAAACTCCTTAATTACCAACCTCTTCATCTCATTCCATCTCATCCTCCCGATTGCCCTGGTACCCTCGGCTTGAAAAATGTTGTCCCACCAGCACAATGCTGAATCCACAAATGAGTAGGTTGCGAACTTCACCTTCTGATCCTCAAGGCACTCGCTAATGTCCAATATCGCCTCCTTCTCCCTCACCCAATGATGAGCAGCAGTAGCACTTCCAATCCCATCAAAAGTTGGGGGCTTGCATCTCTGGAATGCCCCGTAGCTGCATCCCTTCACAGTTTCCTGCAGAGCTTCCTCCTCGTCCTTATCGTCACTGGAGACAACCATATCAGTCTCTGGTTGCTTCCTTCCCCTTAAACCTCCTTCCTCGCCTTCTTGTCTAGTGGTGTAACACCCGGAATTTTGTTAAAAATAAAAGAAGAAGAATAGTATCTTGAAAGAAAGGAAAAGGAACACAAGTGGAGGGGGGCAAAGTGTAAAAAGTACAAAATGCTATTATTTTATTATATAATGGGTATGGCCGCCCATTTTATGTTTCTACTTTCTGCTCTTCGACTGAAAAAGAAGAAAGAAGAAGATTGAGCTTGTTTCTCTCGGTTATTCAAGAAGAAGAGGCTGAAATTCGCATATTGGTGAGTGTTTTATGTGCTCTTGGTTCGGTTTTGTTAGGTTTTCATCCTTAAAACTGATTTTTATGTGTTCTATGTGTTTGGTTGTTTATTTTGGTGTGTTTTAAGGTATTTGAACTCTTGTGCACTCAAGTTTGGCGGAGTTTTACTTGTTGGCTGTATAGGTGAGTTCTACACCCTGGTTTTTATGTGTTTTAAACTTCTTGGGGCTGAAAATGCATGTTTAAAATGTTTTACAACTGTTATATATGTACCCGTATGTATTTGTGTATGTATGCTTGTGTTTTATGGTTGTATATGTGTTGTTGATGCTTAGAATTATAGATATATGTTAACAGTAGGTTAGAATGCAGATTGGGTATGAAAATAAGACTGAAAAATGCATAACTGTTGGTCATGCGCCCAAATAGGGCTCATGCGCCTGAATTTTGACTTAGAAAACTTCAAGTGAAGCTCATGCGCGCCAATAGTTCCCATGCGCCTGGAATTTTTTCCAAAATAGCCTAAGTACCAGCCCATGCTCCTAAACAGTACCCCATGCACCCAGGATTGGTTCTCAGGTGCCTAAGTGTTGGTTCATGCGCCCAAGCAGTACTCATGCGCTTGCATAGTGCTCATGCGCCTCGAACACTTAGAAAATATTCTGAAATTTTGGGAAAAAGGGAAATTTAAGGAATTGCACTGGGATGTTTTGATGGTTGTATTTTTTTTATTTTATGGATGATTATGGCCTGTTCTTATGTTCCATATTATGTATTTATTGTGTGGCTTTACGTGGTGTGTTTATGTTCGTATACATAAAGTATTATCATAATGAAGTGAAAGATTAATGATAATCAAAAGTGGAACATAACGAAGGAATAAAAGCCTTGAAAGCAAATTGAATGGAGGTGCACGACCATGTTGTTGTTAGCTCAACTGTGTGCGGTTTAGCTAACCCGGAGGATGCATACAGGGTCAATCTTTGAGATTGATTGGACCCTTGTGGCATGCCCTGGTACTGGGTTAGGCTTTGTGCACAATGTTAGGGGTCTATTTATAGACTCCGACCCAGTACCCGCTTCATGCACAATGTTTAGGGTATTGCACATTGGTCTGGTAGAAAGTGAAAGATAATAACGAAAGTACGAAATGAACGATGAAAGAGAACGATGAATATTATCTTGTTGTACGTATGACATGTGAACACGTACGAAAGTAATGACTTTTATGAAAAGGAAGTAATTCAAAGAAAAGATATTTTCATATATATACACAAGGTATTTTAATGCTTTAAAACTAGAACTCACTCAGCAACACTGACTTTTATGCATTTTCAGTTTGCAGGTAATTATTGCTGAGGATGGCACGCGGGGGAAGCTACTCGGCGGGGCAAGACTGGCATCCATTCATGCTTAATGATATTGTTGTTTTGTAATGCAATTAAAAGGGTCTTTTGTAACTTAAGAAACAATGACGTATTACTTAACAACAGTAAACATTACTGAAATGAATGGTTTTTGGTATTATTTCCGCTGTGTTGTTTTATGAAATGTAAGTTGTTTTATATATATATCATGCTATGATTGACCGAAGAGTGGGGTCATCAAGCTCGGGGATGAAGAAGTGTGGCAAATATGGGAAGGAGCACACTGGAGAGTGTAAGTGGGGGTCGAGAGTCTGTTTCAAGTATGGAAGGCTCGGTCACATGGTGAAGGATTATGGGGTGATGAGGTGCTATAATTATGGGGAGGATGGTCATCTAAGCAGAGACTGCAAGAAGCCGAGGGCCGAGAGCTCGGGAGCGAAGAAGAGGATGGAGAATGAAGGACATAAGGCGAGTGCAAGAGCATTCACGATGACCCAGGAGGAGGCCAGACTATACCCCGACGTCGTGTCAGGTATGTTTCTAGTAAACCAAACATGTGCCTCTATGTTATTTGATTCTGGTGCTAGTAGGAGTTTTATTTCTGCTTCTTTCTGTGCTAAGTTGCCTGTTAGTAGTAGGAGTATTGATGAGCTCTTTGATGTAGAAACTGCTATTGGTAAGTCTACCAGAATTTATGAGATGATACAAGATTATGACATAGAACTAGAAGGCCATAGGTTCTCTGCTAAACTATTTGTGATGCCCCTAGGCAGATTTGATGTAGTCGTAGGGATGGATTGGTTAGTAGCCTATGAGGCAAATATTGTGTGTCGCAAAAAGATGATTCGATTAATTGCGCCCAATGGAAGTTCAGTAACGGTCTACGGTGATCGAGTGACAACGGTTCCTAAGGTGATCTCGATGGCGGTGGCAGAGAAGTTCATGAAACGCGGATGTAGTGCCTACCTAGCTTATGTGAAAGATGTGGATGTGTCAGTACCACAATTGTCTAATGTACCAGTTGTGTGTGACTTTCTGGACGTGTTCCCAGAATACTTGCCGGGTGTGCCACTGGACCGTGAGATCGAGTTTCAGATTGATTTGATACTCGGTGCTCAACCCGTTGCCAAAGTACCATATCGATTGGCTCCGATGGAGATGAAGGAACTAATGGTTCAACTGCAGGAGTTGATGGATAAGGGATTCATCTGACCGAGTATCTCTCCCTGGGGTGCTCCGATCCTGTTTGTGAAGAAGAAGGATGGTAGTATGAGGATGTGTATCGACTACCGAGAATTGAACAAGTTGACGGTGAAAAAAAGATATCCCCTACCGAGAATAGATGACTTGTTTGACCAGCTCCAAGGTGCCAGTTGGTTCTCGAGAATAGATCCTATCTGGTTACCATCAGTTGAAGGTGAAGGAGCAAGATATTCCTAAGACAGCTTTTCGCACACGTTATGGATACTACGAGTTTCTCGTTATGTCTTTCAGTCTAACTAACGCGCCAGCTGCCTTTATGGATTTGATGAACCGAGTATGTTGGCCAATGTTAGATAAATTAGTGATTGTGTTTATTGACGACATCCTGATTTATTTGAAAAATGAGGAAGAACATGCCGGCCATATACGTGAAGCATTGGAGACACTTAGAAGAGAGAAGTTGTATGCTAAATTCTCTAAGTGTGCTTTTTGGTTGCGTGAAGTACAATTTTTGGGTCAACTGGTGAATTCTGAAGGAATTATGGTAGACCCGGCGAAGGTTGAGGCAGTGATGCAATGGAAGTCTCCAAAGACGCCATCCGAGATTCGTAGTTTCTTGGGTTTGGCGGGTTACTACAGAAGATTTATTCAAGACTTTTCCAAGATAGCCTCACCTTTGACTAAATTGACTCGCAAGGAGGTGAAGTTTGTATGGGGTCGAGAATAGGAGGATGCTTTTGAGGAGTTAAAGGCAAGATTAACTCAAGCTCGTGTCTTGACATTAACCAAAGGGAGTGAAGATTTAATGGTATATTCGGATGCCTCTTATTCGGGACTGGGCTGCGTGTTGATGCAACATGGAAGGGTAATAGCCTACGCGTCCTGACAGCTGAAAATCCATGAGGTCAATTATCCCACTCATGATTTGGAGCTAGCAGCTGTGGTCTTTGCGTTGAAGATTTGGAGACATTACTTTTACGGAACGAAGTGTACTATCTTCACGGACCACAAAAGCCTAAAATATTTCTTAGAGCAAAAGGACCTTAACATGAGGCAGAGGAGGTGGCTGGAATTGATCAAAGATTATGATTGTGAGATCCATTACCACCCGGGCAAAGCCAATGTAGTGGCCGATGCCCTTAGCCGAAAAGAGAGACCCGAGCCAATCCGGGTGAAAGCTTACCAATTGATTATGACCTCCGATGTGATGACATAGATCAAGGAGTTCCAAGATAAGGCCTTGAAAGAAGATCACCTTAACTCTGAAAGATGAGAGGTCTAGTCGTGGAGTTGGGAGAAAACACTCACGGAGTTAGAACCCGCTTCGGGCGGATGTGGATCCCTCGTTACGGGGACCTATGGGGACGAATTATGGATGAAGCTTATAAGACTAGATACTCCATTCATCCTGGTGCTACCAAGATGTATCAAGATATGAAGAAGGATTACTGGTGGCCGGGTATGAAGTGCGATGTAGTGGAGTATGTGAGTATGTGCTTTACTTGCTTGCAAGTGAAGGCAGAACATCAGAAGCCATAAGGGAAAATCCAACCTTTGGATATACCCTTGTGGAAGTGGGAGCACATCACCATGGACTTCATTACAAAGTTACCTCGTACGGCAAGGGGGTACGATACCATATGGATGATAGTTGATCGTCTGACAAAGAGTGCTCACTTCCTAGCGATCTGCGAGACATATTCATCCGAGAGGTTGGCGGATCTATTCATTAAAGAGATTGTAGCTCTTCATGGTGTGTCGGTGTCTATCGTGTCGGACCGTGACACCCGGTTCACATCAAAATTCTGGAAGAGATTCCATGATGCGATGGGGACGAGGCTACACATCAGCACAACTTACCACCCTTAGACAGATGGTCAATCTAAGAGGACGATTCAGACGCTCGAGGATATGCGTTGGGCATGCGTGATCAACTTTGGAGGAAGTTGGGATGATCACTTACCGTTTGCAGAATTCTCATACAATAACAATTATCATGCCAGCATTGGTATGCCACCATATGAGATGCTATACGGTAGAAGGTGTAGAACGCCCGTGTGTTGGGGAGACATCAGGCAGAAAGAATTGGGAGGCGTGGAAGTGATTGAGGCTACGACCGAGAAGTTAGAGAAGATCAAAGCCTTTATGAAGGCGGCAAAAGACAGGCAAAAGTCGTATGCCGACAAGAGGCGTATACCGATTGAATTCAAGGTGGGTGATAAAGTTATGCTAAAAGTTTCACCTTGTAAGGGAATCATTCGGTTTAGAAAAAGGGGTAAGCTGAGCCCGAGATACATAGGGCCTTTCTGAATTATTGCACGAGTGGGAGAGGTGGCCTATCAATTAGAACTACCCGATGAGTTAAGTGGAATTCATCCGACATTCCATGTATCTCTTCTGAGAAAGTGCTTAGCTGATGAAGATATGATTGTGCCATTGGAGGACATCGAGGTGGATGAACGGATTAATTATGTAGAGCAACCAGTGGCAATCATCGACCGGAAGGAGAAGAGACTGTGGAATAAAGTGGTTCCATTTGTGCGTGTGCAGTGGAAACACAGAAAGGGTTCTGAGTCTACGTGGGAGACTGAGGAACAAATGAGACAGCACTACACACAGTTGTTTGAAGAGTGATGGGTTTCGGGGAAGAAACCTCTTTAAGAGGGGTAGACTTGTAAAACCCAAAATTTTGTTACTAATAAAAGAAGAAGAAAAGTATCTTGAAAGAAAGGAAAAGGAACACAAGTGGAAGGGGCCAAAGTGTAAAAAGTACAAAATACCATTATTTTATTATATAATGGGTATGGCTGCCCATTTTATGTTTCTACTTTCTGCTCTTCGACTGAAAAAGAAGAAAGAAGAAGATTGAGCTTGTTTCTCTTGGTTATTCAAGAAGAAGAGGCTGAAATTCGCATATTGGTGAGTGTTTTATGTGTTCTTGGTTCGGTTTTGTTGGGTTTTCATCTGTAAAACCGATTTTTATGTGTTCTATGTGTTTGGTTGTTTATTTTGGTGTGTTTTTAGGTGTTTGAACTCTTGTGCACTCAAGTTTGGAGGATTTTTACTTGTTGGCTGCATAGGTGAGTTCTAGACCCTGGTTTTTATGTGTTTTAAACTTCTTGGGGCTGAAAATGCATGTTTAAAATGTTTTACAATTGTTATATATGTACCCGTATGTATTTGTGTATGTATGCTTGTGTTTTATGGTTGTATATGTGTTGTTGATGCTTAGAATGATAGATATATGTTAAGAGTAGGTTAGAATGCAGATTGAGTTTGAAAATAAGACTGAAAAATGCATAACTGTAGGTCATGCGCCCAAATAGGGCTCATGCGCCTGAATTTTGTCTTAGAAAACTTCAAGTGAAGCTCATGCGCCCCAATAGTTCCCATGCGTCTGGAATTTTTGCCAAAATAGCCTAAGTACTAGCCCATGCTGCTAAACAGTACCCCATGCGCCCAGGATTGGTTCTCAGGCGCCTAAGTGTTGGTTCATGCGCCCAGTGTGTTCATGCGCCCAAGCAGTACTCATGCGCCTGCGTAGTACTCTTGCGCCTAGAACACTTAGAAAATATTCTGAAATTTTGGGAAAAAGGGAAATTTAAGGAATTGCCCTGGGATGTTTTGATGGTTGTATTTGTTTATTTTATGCATGATTATGTCATGTTCTTATGTTCCATATTATGTATTTATTGTGTGGCTTTACGTGGTGTGTTTATGTTCGTATACGTAAAGTATTATCATAATGAAGTGAAAGATTAATGATAATGAAAAGTGGAACATAACGAAGGAATAAAATTCTTGCAAGCAAATTGAATGGAGGTGCACGACCATGTTTTCGTTAGCTCAACTGTGTGCGGTTTAGCTTACCTGAAGGATGCACACAGGGTCAATCTTTGAGATTGATGGACCCATGTGGCATGCCCTGGTACTGGGTCAGGCTTCGTGCATAATGTTGCGGGTCTATTTATAGACTCCGACCCAGTACCTGCTTCATGCATAATGTTTAGGGTATTGCACATTGGTCTGGTAGAAAGTAAAAGATAATAACGAAAGTACGAAATGAACGATGAATATTATCTTGTTGTACGTATGACGTGTGAACACGTACGGAAGTAATGACTTTTATGAAAAGGAAGTAATTCAAAGAAAAGATATTTTCATATATATACGCAAGGTATTTTAAATCTTTAAAACTAGAACTCACTCAGCAACGCTGACTTTTATGCATTTTTAGTTGGCAGGTAATTATTGCTGAGAATGGCATGCAGGGGAAGCTACTCGGCAGGACAAGACTGGCATCCATTCATGCTTAATGATATTGTTGTTTTGTAATGCAATTAAAAGGGTCTTTTGTAACTTAAGAAACAATGATGTATTGCTTAGCAATAGTAAACATTAATGAAATGAATGGTTTTTGGTATTATTTCCGCTGTGTTGTTTTATGAAATGTAAGTTGTCTTATATATATTATGCTATGATTGACCAACTGTAAAGTCTCCGAGAACGGGGCCTTACAAGTGGTCTTCCTCTTCTCAGCCACCTTCCTCTCATCCTCCTTCATAGCTCTAATAACCTCGGTCACTACAGTCGGCAGAATCGTCTGCATGACTTGATGAACCTCCTCAACCACCACCTCCTTCATTTAGGCTCTCAGATTAGCACTCTCATCCTCACCGTCCTGGTGATGGAGCTCTGGCTCTTCAGGAGCTGTCTCAGCAGTCTTAGCCCTGCTCCTCATGACACACGGTCTAACTCGTGACACGTGGTCTAACACCACATCCACCCCGACCTCCACCTCGCGAAGCCTCAGAAGACCTACCGCCAGCCATCTAAACACTACAAGATCCAAACACCAACACGGTCATTCAATGTAATAGCTCAGATTATGTCAAGTATAGTAAGTCCCTAATTACAGTGGCCAGTTGTGATTAGCCACTTACTTTACTCATCACTCTCCAAGCATTCCCTATCCTGAATACATCAGTATCTAAATCTACACAAAAGCACATAAACCACATAACACGCGCACATAATTCCCTTTTCATTAACTTACATAAAACGTTTACGTAAAGCCTTTACCTGCAGGCAGGTCGCTAGTAGGACTGACATCCCTTTCCTTTCGTCCCATTCTCAGTTTAAGTTTAGGTTTTGAAAATATTTACCCAATTCTCTTAAACTTTGGCTCTGATACCAACCTCGTTCCCAGGACGCTTACAACTGGACCGTCATCGCATAAAATATTTAAAACATACATTACTTTTGTAGCGGAATTAAAACTTTCATTAATAATTTAAAACATATCATTACGTTACATCATTCGTTTACATTTCAAAATACAACATCATATTAAAAATGTGGATGCCAGCCTCAAAACGTCCCCAGTAGCTTATGCATCCATGCCTGCAACTTCTCAGCATCAACAAAATACCTGCCAACTAATATGCATACAAAAAGTCAGCGACGCTAAGTGAGTTCTAGTTTTATAAATAAAAATACTTTACTTTTGTTAAAACATATCCATTACATTCATTTGTGATCACACATCATACGTACACATTGATAATAATTATTATTATCTTTGTCATTGTTTATCATTATTATTCATTACATCTTTTACCATCATCCAGATCCTGTCTCATGCAATACCCCTGACTCGTGCTCGAAAGCTGATACTATGCTGGGGCCTGTAAACAAACCCCCGACTCGTGTTCGAAGACTGACACAGTACTGGGGTACACGACAAGTTCCCATCTCGTGTGCAACACCCCCGACTCATGCTCGAAAGCTGATACTGTGCCGGGGCTTGTAAACAAACCCCCGACTCGTGTCCGAAGACTGGGAGTACCGGGGCGAGCAACAAGACCTCATCTCATGCCATCTTGTCTTATGCAATACCCCCGACTTGTGCTCGAAAGCTGATACTGTGTCGTGGCTTGTATACAAACCCCCGACTCGTGCTCGAAAGCTGACATAGTACCGGGGTACGTGACAAGGATCTCATCGTCCGTTACTTCCATACTTATCATTCGTTATCTTCCACTTTCATTACATAACACTTTATGCACATTCATACATCATAGCACGTAAAGTCATAACATCATAAATAACGTATTACATAATATAATACATACATTTTAAAAACCGTTAAACATGGAAAGATAACACATCACACAAACATGCATTACACACCAAGCCCAAGCCATCACATCACAACAGAACCTATCTCAACCAACTACCTCATAAAATCCTCAGAAAACCCTAAGTCCAAAATGGAGAGCAGTTGGACATCTCAGGCGCATGAGCATAAAAATTCTAAGGAAAATGTTGGGTCTGATAAGGATAGTCTATATTATCAACACATTCAAAGTCAACAAAGGTCAACGTCACTGTCAAAGTCATCGGAAAAGGCATACAGATGCGTTCGAAACAAAGAACCGAAAAACGAAGAACCGAGATAAGATGTTGAAGATATAAATGACTAGGAGTTTATTGTTAATAAATATATTTTGTGTCAACAAAATATATTTATTTATGTTTAAGTCATTTTTATGTTTTATATGTAATTTATCTAATTGTCTAAGTCTAGGGGTTTAATATGTTATTAGTGAATATTATCACTATATATAGATTAGTGACAATTAGGTTTAAAGAGAGAGCTTGGAGGAGCTAGATTTGAGGGTTTCCATGTAAACAATATCTTATGCAAATCAATATAGATCAAACAAGCGTGTTATTAAATGTTCTTAAGGTGTTCATCTTGTTCATCCTCATTTTATAGTGTTTGATCTATTTTGTACACAAATATCATTGATATTTGTGTTATCAGTGGGATTTGTTTGTGTTTGTCAATTAAGTGCACTGTATCAACGATCAAGTGGACCAACAATATGGTATCAGAGCCATTGTGCTCTTGATTATTTGAGTTTTGTTTGGTTTTCTAGTTCTAAGTCACTGTTCAATTCATTTTTGATCTGATCTGAGTGTTTTGGATATGGAAATTGATTAAGGATTGCTCGATTTTAGTGTGGGAAGGTATAGGTATCATTAGATCTCAAATCCATTGAGATTTGGATGAGTTTGAGCTGATTTCGTGCTGAAAAAGGCTGTCCAAATACGTCGGGTGAATTTACAGCTCATCTAGTTAAATTAAAGCATCATTCAGTGAAACTACATAGTTTCGCCTGGCGAAACTAGGGTTCCTTCAGCGAAACTAAGCTGTTCTTGGTTTTTGGACCTGGTTTCCTCGTTCCAGCGAAAGTACATGTGTTGAACGAAAGTTCATAGTGTTTGTGTGCCAATCCCAGCAAAATTACTGCCAAATTGTTCTCTGAATGAAAGTTCAACTAGTTTCGGGCGAAATTACCCTGCGAAACTAGCATTTGGTGCCATTGCTGGGCGAAACTACTGCAGAAATTACGAGTGAAATTACCGCGAAGTTGCCAGTGAAATTAGTGAAAATTCAGCGAATTTGTCAGCGAATTTAGTGAAATTTCAACAAAATTAGCCTCTGATCATTTCTAAATTGTCTTCTTCAGAAGTAGCTAATTTCCATAAATCTGATAATCTAATATCAGCACAAAGTCGGTTTGATTCTTTTGCAGCCATGAAAGATGAAAAGATATCTGATTTTGTTGATTGATTTCTGATGGTGGCAAGCAACCTTAAGAAGTATGATGACCAGCTGGGGAACCATGAACAAGTCACAAAACTTTTGGAATCTCTTCCTTCGTAGTGGAGTCCACAAGTTAGATTGTTAAAACAGGAAAGAAATTTTGCTGACTACAAACTCGTTGAAGTTATCAACAAGTTGAAGTCATTTGATTTGGATATGAAAAGAAGAGAGTATAATCAATTCATGTATGGTGGTGTATCTTCAAGTGTTGAGATCAAAGAAACTAAAGAAGAAGTCAACCATGCATTGATGGCTGAGGTGGTAAACAGTGATGAGGATTTTGTTGAGGATTTTGATCCTTTCAAAGAATTCAGGTGTGACACTCAAGGTGAGAGTGTTGGTGATGTTGGTGATTGTGAAAGCTAGTGTAAAGTTCAGGATGAAGGAAAGCAAAAGGAAGGTGAAGATGAAGAAGCTAAGAAGAGAGCTGCTGAAGAGGAAGAATACAAAAAGAACACTCCTGTCTGTCAATGTGAAAAAGCCCTAGCTGCTGAAAAGCTAGTTATGGGACTTCCTTATGAGGTTGTTCAAGACATGTGTTCTCCTCCTAGCAAAATTCGCTTATGTGGAGTTTGTTAAAGCTGATTATCTATTAATTGCTAGTGGCAGCAGTCAGCAGGGTTATAATCTAGCCAATCAACTTGGCCATTCTATTATTAAACCGGTACCAAGCTTATTTACATTCAGGATTGATCATAAACTGTTGACAGAGTTAGCTGGGATTACATTCCCAAAAGTGAAGACAAGTTTAAAGCTTGAATCTTTACAGAAGAACATTCCAGAACTTACTCAGGTTGGGCCGATGTTGGTCACACATTGGGGACTTAGTGGGCCAGCCGTTCTTCAGTTATCTGCTTGGGTGCTCGTGATCTTTTTAGTTCAGACTACGAACACTTCTTGTGGATTTTTGTCCTGATGTTCATAATGAAGATTTGAAGTCTTTGTTATATCAACATAAAAATAAGTTTCTGAAGCAAAAAGTAGTCTGTTCATACCCTCCAGAACTTAGGATTGTGAAGAGATTTTGGAAATATTTGTTAAACCGTGAGGTCATAGATGAAGATATCTTTGTGGGCTTCCATTTCAAATAACTCTTTGATGTCTATTGCTACTTTAATAAAACAGTGTTCATTTATAGTGAAAGGAAAGGGCCAATTTAAGGATGAATTTGTCACAGCTGGTAGGGTCCCATTATTTGAGATCTCACTGAAAACTATGGAGAGCAGGATTAAATCCCATCTGTTCTTTGCCAGCGAGGTTCTGAATGTTGATGGAGTTACAGGAGGTTTCAATTTCCAGAATGCTTGGTTGGGTGGATTTATAGCAGGAACAAGTATAGGCAAGATGGCAGCCGCATCTTCACCCGCTTCTTTAAAAACACAGTCCATGTGACACCCAAATTGGTTTTCCTAAAAACCTCACAATTTGAAGGCTTTAAGCATCACACAATCTACATTTTTGACCTGTAAGTGGTATCCATCTTACCTTATGTTCAATAAAAAGTTATGAAAATGAGAAAGTTTACATAAAAAAATAAGAAAATCAAGCAGAGTTAATCATATTACTCAATAAGCCCTGATGACGGGATAGTCTCTTTGCCGGATGTTTGTGGGAACCAAGTTACCCGAGCTTCTCTAATCGAACCTAAAACATGATAAAATCAATTGCAGGTCACTCGTTGAAAAGAATAAGGCATGGGTTTAAATTGGACAAATATACCAACAATCATTCTTGAACTGTTTTTGGCTATCAAAATTTTAAAATCGTGATCAGACTCTGCTTCAGTGTGATCTCACTAACTTGTCGATGTTTAAATACATCCTTGTGCTTAAGTATATCTTGAGGATGTGATCTCATGATCGAATTAGTTCTTGGTGTAAGGTGATTAAAAATATATATATAAAAAAGGGGGTTTTTCATTTCAAATTATTTCAAGTATTCCATATTATGCTATTAAAATGTTATTATTTTCACATGCATTTCACGAGAAATTGCACACACAGATAAACACGGGTTTATTTGTTAACTGAAATGATCTGACAGGAAGTTGTGAGATTGTGGTTATGATTGTGTTACATATTTTTGCTTCAAATGATGGCCGATCATTAGCTGAGCAAAGTACCTGACTAGAGAACCTGTTCTTCAAGTTTGCAGAAGATACCTAGCTAGGATTCCTTCTCCAATATCTTCTGAAGCACTCAAGAATAGAGAGTTGGAAAAGTTGTTCCTGGTCATTCGTAAAGAAAGCACACGACGAGGGGGAGCATACAAAAAGGGGGAGCCTGAAAGATGAAAAATCTTCAATACCAGATCATCAATCTAGGGGAAGATTGAAGATCATTATATGGTTGACTTATCGATGCTGATCACGATACAAGAAGTTGATAATGATAGACTAAGGGGGAGTATTGTTGGGTCTGATAAGGATAGTCTATATTATCGACACAGTCAAAGTCAACAAAGGTCAACGTCACTGTCAAAGTCATCGGAAAAGGCAAACAGACACGTTCGAAACGAAGAACCGAGAAACAAAGAACCGAGACAAGATGTTGAAGATATAAATGACTAGGAGTTTATTGTTAATAAATATATTTTGTGTCAACAAAATATATTTATTTATGTTTAAGTTATTTTTATCTTTTATATGTAATTTCTCTAATTGTCTAAGTCTAGGGGCTTAATATGTCATTAGTGAACATTATCACTATATATAGATTAGTGACAATTAGGTTTCAAGAGAGAGCTTGGAGGAGCTAGATTTGAGGGTTTCCATGTAAACAATATCTTATGCAAATCAATATAGATCAAACAAGGGTTTTATTGAATGTTCTTAAGGTGTTCATCTTGTTCATCCTTATTTATAGTGTTTGATCTATTTTGTACACAAATATCATTGATATTTGTGTTATCAGTGGGATTTATTTATGTTTGTCAATCAAGTGAACTGTATCAACAATCAAGTGGACCAACAGAAAACAGCTTGGGCGCATTACCACTATGCAGGCGCATGAACCCAGCTTAGGCGCATGGGCACTGTTGGGGCGCATGGCCAACACTTAGGCGCATGGGCAACTCTGGGCGCATGGGCACTGCTGGGGCGTATGAGCTACACTTAGGCGCATGGGCTCCCTGGGCGCATGGGCAACTGTTTGGGCGCATGAGCCATAGTTAGGCGCATGGGCAACTGTTTGGGTGCAGGAGCCACACTTAGGCGCATGGGCTCTCTGGGCGCATGGGCAACAACCTGAAAATATAACCGATGCTACAAACAACACCCAAGCATCAACCTAGCACATCCTAACACAGATCTAACATGCTACCAACACTGAAACATGCCAGACATCAAACATAACCTAAAAAACAACCTTAAAAACAAGCATCAACTGGGCACAGTCGAACAACATGCTAAAAATTCATGGTTAGTTAAAAATCTTTTGCTCGGTATGCATAATACCACCAAACACTTCGAAAATCAGTAAAAAGAGGGGTTCAAGAACTCACCTGAAGCAACCTTCAAGCAACACACCTCCACCTGCAAATTCAGCTCCTAAAACCCACGAAATCAAGCACTTAGCACCACAAATCTCGGCCTAGAAGCTGAAAATTCGGTTGAAACCGAACATTAACCCAAGAAAATTCACCTTCGCAACTTTTTCTCTCTCTAAAACTATGAATTTTTCTTCTTTCTCCTTTCTTCTTCCTAAACCAAGAACAGGAAAGTGGGTATGGCAGTGTAGTGGGTGGCCATGCCCACTCTTTTAAACACAATAATATTAAAGTTTGCATCTTGCACAACTTTAGTCCTTCAACTTGTGTTATTCCTCATTTCTTTCTTTATAATTTTATTTTCTCTTATTTTTAATAAAATTCGGGGTGTTACACTCATGGACACATATTTGTTAGGTAATGATTAGCTTCCATCTTTTACACTTCATGTATTCATACGCATCTATGGTGAGTCTTCACGACCTCACTTTTACTTACTTTCCTTTTTGAAGGAGAAGCATGCAAACTACTTTTATTTATCTGGTTTTAGTATTGTTGGTATATCTCTTGTTACTATAGTGCAAACATTATCACCCATGTCCTTACACTCTCGAACTGTTAATAACGAGCTAGCGAGGTAATTTTGAGTAGTACTACTAGGTTTGATAAACCCCACCCGCGTTAGTCACGCTAACTCGATTGGAGGTCGAACAAGTGTTTAATTGACCTAGACACTTGCATTGTTCTGTGATAAGACATGGCGGAAGGCAAAACAACTCACAAATTAACTTGAAATATAGGCTAGCCACCTATGGTATACCTTTGTTTACTTTTACCAAGCAAACGTTCAAACATATTTACTGATTTAAACCTGTGAACTCACCAACTTTGTGTTGACACATTTTAGCATGTCTTCTCAGGTTGCAGGCACGCTTAAGGCTAGGGTTGCATATCTGAGGCTCATACATCATCTTTATCACTTGAAAGAAAGTTCATTTACATTTACTACTTTTGATTAGGCGCCTTGTTTTGCGTGTTTATTACTCATGGTTTCACAAACGTTTAGGCTTCCGCATTGATTACATTAAAAACTTTGTTTTACTTTGATTTAAAGTCAAATGCTTATTTTAAAAATGCATATTGTGTCGTTTGATATGACTGTGTCTGAGATCCTGGTTGTCATGCGCATCGTGGTAGAACCCCGCTGGTGGATTTTGAGGGTGTGGCAGATTGGTATCAGAGCCACTGGTTATAAAGAACTAGGATTGCATTTGCATCTAGACTATACCCTTAGACACATACTACTATTGCACATACTCTTATTTGTTTATTAATTTTCAAGTATACATATCATTTCACATACATATAATGATATTGGATGTCCACATCATCATCTACCCCGCTCATGTCACTAGCATCACCCCTAAAAAACCAAGAGACTAAGGATCTCTCTCTTATACCTTCTTCATCTACACTAATAGCCTCACCATCGATGCTGAATAAGCATCGACTGGAGCCTGCTGATAACTTCAAACAACATGGAGTGTTGTTCAATGTTCATGTCAGGGGAGATACAGAACACTATAAGTGTTTAATATGATTGCTTGCTAAATTTAGGAGGATCACATACCCTTTCTCCTTACTTCTAACATAACTAATTGTACTCGTGCATCATCAGTTATACCTCATTTGACTAAGCAATAATTTGCCGACCTTGTGGCAAGTTTAGATCAAAAGATTCACAATGTATGTGAAGAAACAGGTGAGATCACTGAGATACCAGAGCATCAGACCACCATTAGTGAATATGTGGAAATACTTAAGGAAGGCCTAGTGGAGACTGGCAAGAAACACAATATTTTTGTTGATGTGTTCGAGATGAACACAAACAAGCACAATTAACTAGATGGTATAGTCGAGGGAGCATTGGATAAGATAAAAACCCTCAAGGCTACACTGCAGGATATGTAGCAGAGACTAGTACTATCAAATTTGAGAATAGTTGGGCTAGAAGCCTAAGCTGTAGTTGCTACTGCATTTGAGGAATATCTAGAGGATGAGTACTATACTCGAAAAGAAGAGTAGAAGCTAGAAAAGGAATTTTGGAACATTAAGATGGTAGGGTCAGATATTGAAGAATATACGACCCATTTTCATGAGTTGGTTGCTTTATGTAATGGTAACTCCAACCTACAAACATAATAAGAAGTCAATCGACAGGATACCACCTCATATTTAAGAAAGGGTCATTGTCATTGATCCTCACAAGCTCACTGACTTGGTAGTGGCGTATAGCACTCTGACTAAGTGTGGCATTGTTGATTGTTCATCTGACAGTATGTTCAAACCCCCTCTCCCCAACCTGAATCTCTAAGCGTGAGTCTCTAAAGGCTGAATCTTCCTCTGATCCTAAGGGGATGAGGAAGCTCACTGCTGGAGAGCTTCTAGAGGAGGAATGGTTGGAAAAGCTAAAGAAGAAAGGAAGAATTGATACTGGGAAGCTGCTGGCTGCAAATAGCAAAGCAGCAACAGCCTCTCAAGAAAGTATCAACAACCAAAGGAGAGTGGAGGTCATAGACAGGCTCATCAGCCTGGGAGTAGACAATAACAAAATCCTTCTACTTTGTAAAGCTGGAGAAGGCAACCTTGCTGTAAAAAACAGAGGAGGAAGCAGCATGGTTAGCCATAGAGGAGGAAAAGAAAAGAAAGAAGGAGGAGGCAATGGAAGAAGAGAAGATGGAGAGAATAGTCTTTCTCTGTACTAAAGGTTATTCTTAGAAGGAACTGGACCCTCATAACTATGATACGATCTTTTTCCTTTTCCTTAAAGAACAAGATCAGATCAACAAGGAAAGGAAGAAGGCTGCCAGGGAGAACCTAAAGGAGAAGAAGAAGATGGAGGAAGAGGAAAAACTTGTAGTTTCCAAGAGTGAGGGGGATAAGGATTGGATGAAAGTCTACCTTAAAGCCCACGGATTCACTGGCAGGCAGGTGGGTCTTATGTCACTGAAGACCCTATAGCGACATGTCAGTGACATCAAGGCTGACATTCGCTTAAGAAGAAGGCAGGAGGTACTCCAAAGGCAAAGTGTTCAGAGGTACTCCAAAGGCAAAGTGTTCAGAGGTACTCCGATGCCCATACCTTTTCCATTCCCCATTAAAACTGAGCCAACCACTGAACCTTACACTCCTGAACCCACACCATCAGCTATACCTACACTTTCACCCAGTGCTTCTCAACAACCACCACCACCACCTATCCTTAAACCTAAAACACAACCCTGAACCTAATCTCAACCCAAACCATCTTTTGAACCTTCTAAGCCCCTATCCTTAGAAGAATTCAAAGAACTGAAGAAAAATCTCATCAATTGCACAACCCTGAGTGATATCTCTTATGAGGAAGAGTCAATAAAACTAAAGTATATTGATGGCTCTTCCTGTTCCCTCATAAGAGATGCATTCCTTGATCTACCAAGGGGAACACTGGACCAAGCTCTCCAACTTCTAGCCACCAATTCTGATACACTCAAAGAAGAAGACAAAAAGTTAAGAAGGAGACTGGTGACTCTGTTAGACACAAGAAAAGGGGACAAGCTGCCAACTAATCCCCTTAATCCTAGAAGCCAAATTGTCCAGTTGAGATTCGATGAAGCTACGCACACCTTTGTTGTGCAAAGGGGAAATGGTCAAGTGAACAGACTTGATACATCAGCTTTGCTACACTCTAGCAGATTTGACATTGCTGAGTTAGCAGAGAGAACATTCTCCAATCCCTCCAACTCTCAGATAGCTGCTAACATCAGGAATCATCTGAGCAGTCTTCATGTTGAAGAGTTTACAAAGAAAGCCAAGACTAAAGAAGAGTTGAAAAATAGAGCAAAGAAAGAAGAAGAATGAGCAACCAGAAAAGGAAGAACATTCCTGTAGATGGTTGAAACTTTTGAACCTATAGTTAGATGGGAATATGACTACAATTTCCATCAACTAGCTCTCTTCAGAGGGACACAACAAGGGGTACATGTCATCCAAAGCAACAGACTAGATCTATTATCTACTAATGACTTATACAAGCTCCTCACCACTGCATCAGGGAAGAACAAAGAGACAGAAAAATATCTACTTTCCCTGGTGTTGAAGACTTTAAGGAGTAGAAGAAAGTGAAGTTTGGTAGCATTAGCATAGGGGGAGTTTGTTGGATCATATGAGGCTGGTGCAACCAAAACAACACTTAGAAGATTTAGATGCACAATTGAAGTGGTCTTTCAAAGACAAAGTTGCTCTTCCGAAGACAAGTCAAAGATCTTTCGAAGCTCAAAGTATGAAGAACTTCCAAAGAGAGAACTCAGTCTTCCGAGACTAAGTAGTTCTCCTTCCAAAGTATACAACTTAGAAGATCCTAAAGACAAAGTCTTCCAAAGAATAAAGTCCTGAAGACTTGCAGAAGACTCAGAAGAAGTTGATTCTTCCGAAGTATAAATGGCCTCAGAAGAACTTATTCTTCCAAAGCCATTTAGCTTTGGAAGAACCAACTATGAACTAGTGGACATAAGTATTGTCTGTCTGACAGCCCACTGCAAACTCTGATATACTGCATGGCACTTTCCCACACCCATGTAGTTGATCATACATTAATCCGCTATTCACCCATTATCAGTTAGTACAGTTGCCACTTTTAGTTGGTGACAAAAGGTAAGTCATGGACCTATCATGACTATATTATCTTGGATATTATTTTATCTTAGATACTTTACTTCTAGTAAAGTAGTATTTGTCTAGTTGTAGATTCCAGTTGGTTTTGTAAGTATAACCGGCTGTAGATAGTAGTATATATAGTTTCTCATTGTAACTTAAGTAACTATGCTTGTAAGAGTCTTGTAATACTGACTTGAGAAGTAATATATACAAGTATATTGAAAACCATTCTGGTGTTCTTGTGTTCTCATTAACTTATTATATCACTTATGAACTTAGTAGAGATTTTGCATCATCAAACCAAAGTGACTTTAAGTGAGTTTGTGAGATAATCTTGTGTTGTGAGACAAAGGCGAATCCTGCATAATGTGTATGGAGGAGCTATCTCACTTGATCCCAGTCCCTGTCTATTTTGATAACAAATCTTTGCATGCAAGGATGACGATATGATGTTCTTGAAGGTTTCCTCTTCAAGAACATACTTTTCTGCCCTAGCTTTGCTTATCACAAGCTCAGCCTGGCATTCAGTTAACTTGGTAATGAGATCTTTGATTTGAGTCCTATAATTTATATGCTCATGCTTAAATCAGCTTTTAAAATATTCAAAGACCCAAGGTCAGATCTCACTTCCAAGTTATAGGACTTATACATGCTTACTTTAGCAATGCATTCAAGTGTACCGAGATGTTCTAATATCTTGGCTTCATCATAGTCAGCCATCAGTGCTTGATTTAGAGAAACATCATCTACCTGAAAGCTCCAGTCAAAGCCTCCCTCTTCAACTGCAATAACAACTTGTTGTTTTGGTTGGCTTGGCTTCCCAGATCTTGGAGCTGTATCAATGTAGCTTGGTCTGGATTGTGCTTGGCCACCATTTGTCCTTGGAGCCTTGCACTCCCTAGTAAAGTGTCCCATGTGGTTACAGTTGTAACACTTCACTTTGCTTTTATCTAGCCCAAACTTTCCACCGGTTACATTGCTTGGAAACTTTCTTCCGGTTCTCTTCTAGAGCTTCTTGGCTCTATCAGTGAGAAAAGCCATTTGCTGGACTATCTCCTTATACTCCAAGTCATCTGGATGGATACAATCCAGGTCTTCAAGAGTGAAGAAAAAGTAGCCATAACTTTCATCAGAAGACACAAAAGCTTAAGATGATCTTATCTCTTTGAATGGGCCTCCTTGGATGTAGCTCTCCCTTGGTGTCTCCTGGAAGGCGATGAAAAGGCCATCTTGTGAGTTGTCAGGGAAGAAGATAAGATGATGTTGTGGTTCTCTGCTATCCCTTTCAACCACATGGAGGGCTAAACTTTGTTGATTGCTGGAAGAGCTGCTGGATGGAATCTGCATGTTCATCTCCATCTAGTAACCGCTTAGGATACCATAAAGCTTTATGAGAGTAAGGGTGGAGAGGTTTTTAGTTCTCTTAATGGCCACATAGTAGTGAGTCCATTGTCTTGGAAGAAAGTACATGAACTTCCTCACAATGTCCCTATTCTCAAGTTTAACTCCAACATCCATCAGAGTGTCTACAATCTCAACATACCTAAAATATTTTGAAGTCATAGTTTCACCTATTTTATAGGTTAAAATCTCAAACTGCTACTTCATGATATCCTTCTTGTTTTCCTTGGCTTCCTTAGACCCTTCATACATAAGTTTCAGTGCATCCCAGAGCTACTTTGTACTTTTGCACTTCTTGAAGCCTCTATAGATAGAGTTAGGAAGAGTAGTTTATAGAGCGGTCATGCCCTTCTGATCTATATCAATCTTCTTCTAATCTTCCTCAAAATAGAAAGTCACTTCCTTTGGAATCATCCCATCACCAGTAGTATCTGAAGTGGTGCTTGGGATGTGAGGTACTGTAACAACAGATCTCCACATCCTGCTATCTTGCGACTTGATGAACCCTTACATTCTTTGGCACCAAGTATCAAAGTAATTAGGAGTGATAAGTGGAGATTTGGTCATGGTACCGGTTTCTATGTCAGCCTTAGTGAGAGCTGCTATTTGAGCTGGTAAGTGTTTTGTGAAAGTGAAGCTATTAAAGATGGTGAGATCTTACAATTAAGAGCCTAAAAAGCTCTTATACCAATTACATGACCGGTAAAGGGTAATGTGATAGTTTCACAAGGTTCGAGAGATCAAACACTTGACAGATCAAATACGGAACTGGCAAACGAAACAAAGGACAAAAGTAAGAACACAAGTATTTGGTTTTCAGGAATGATGTATATTTCTCTCAAGTGTTTTACAATTGTTACAAGGCTTAGTCCTAAGGACCGGTACATGAGATACTTTATACTAAATCCTATAGCTGGCCATACTTTGAAGGCCAGCTGGAACACTAATCTTGACAACAAGATCAATGTAAAGTCAAAAGGCAGATTGCCTTTTGACTAATGACTATGACATGACATAGCTCATATTTTTATCTATTACAAAAAGGATAAAAGTAAAAAGGTAGAAAGTTATAGATCCTAAGACCTTAATCTACAGTTGACAAAAGTTTGGAAATATCACCGACTGTCTTCAGAGATGGCAGTGGAAAGTGGTTCAGCTTTTGTCAAAAGCATGTCAGAGAAAGCATGTCTTATCTGTCTTCGGAAGAAATCAGTCTCGTGGCATCGAAAGACTTTGTCTTGATGCTTCGAAAGACTTCCTCTTTGGCATCGAAAGAATTGGTTTTTGGCTTCGAAAGATTTGACACTTAGTGAATTTCTTTGTGCAATTCTCAAATCTTCCGAAGTAACTTTCTTGTACTTCAGAATGCTTGCTAAGAGAACTTTGGTTTGCATCAACCTCTAAGGTAACTCTTACATAACTTAATCATTATTTGTTAACATAATTAGAAATTTCTTATAACTTTTGGAAATATGCTAAATAGCTTAAACGTAACTAGGGACATATGTACAATATTCATTGTAATTTATATGAGTTAATAGTTTCCAAATTCATTGTAACTCAAGATTGAAGGATGTAGCGATATGTGGTAATGCATAGTTAGTCTTTTATTATAGGTTATAGATTTTATAGTATCTATATATATATATATATATATATATATATATATATATATATATATATGGATAAATTATTTTGTAAACCAAATGAAATTATGTAAACCAACTAACCATTTTAACTAATAAAATGGTGACAAGCGTCATGTGTTAATTTAATATATATATATATTTATATATTTAAGGTGAAGTGCATTATAGACATTTTATGTATTTTCTCTCCCTTTTCATTTGTACTTTATCTTAATAAAAAAATATGAGATTAGACACACTCTTATTGATTTGATATCTTCTTTTTAATCCATCATTATGCTAATGGTACTTTTCATACTTTGAATTTTCAAAAGAATCTAAACTCATGGTTTTTATGTGCTCTTTCCCTCCAAAAGATTCACCATATATACATCCATCAATTTTCAAAAAACATTCCACTCATACACTACCATTGTCTTCAAGAAAAAATGCAAGGTGAAGGGAACCGAGATAAGGATAGAGGGAAGGCATGGTATGTAGGTGCGATGGATGAGTATATTGATCATCATCCTTTTGTAATGCGTGTTAATTATTCGTTGAATCTAAAAGAAGGTTTGTGTGTTATTCTTAACAACATTTGTTTTAGTGAGAAAAGAAGTTTTGTATATTTTATTTTAGCAATGTTAGTTTTTAGTGTGAAAATATCCAAACACTTGTGTAAAAGACTAAAACTATAGGAACCAAAATTTTTTTGAAGTGTTTGTGAAGTAGTAGAAAGACTGATAACTTTTTTCAAAACTTATAAATGTGTGTTTTTGGTTGTTTGAGATTATAATTTTTTTAATACGTGTAAAACATGTTTTGCTTGATAGATCTGTGTTCAGGATAGGTCTGAAAATATTAACACATGTGCAAATATTTTATTCAGTTTACCCCATTTTGTGTTTTCACAGGTGTAAAAATAGAGAAAAACAAACATCACATTTGTAAACTAATATAAATGAATGTTTCTGAAGTTTTTTAAAAGCACTATTCAAATTCTAAATATTTTACTAGACGAAAAGTTCCTAAAAACTTTAACACATGTGTTAACTATATTCTGCACACTCGCCCTTATTTGTAAAAATATTTTTCCGAAAAGTCTAACACATGTATAAGAGGTGTTTTACATGACAGATATGTGTTCAGGATAGGTTTGGAGAATTTAAGACATGCGCAAAAAGTTACTCAAAACTTAAACACATGGATTAAGAACAATGTATCGTCAAAAGAATATAAACTAGTTAAAATATTTAATCCATGATATTTATTTTTATTTTTCTTTTACTTTTTCTATTTTTGATGGTATTGATTTGATTGGTGTGTTTATTATTATATTATTATTTTTCATCAAATCCATTTGTATAGACTGTTATTAAATTATTTATAGTACATACATATATACATGCATCACGTTAAGCATATATGTTTATCTTTTTTTCTTATTGATTTAGTTCTTTCCTCTTATTATATAAAATTATAAATATATTCTTTTCCATATTTCACATGTGTAATTTTAAATTTAGACATGTGTAATTCCATATTTACACATGTGTAATCTATATTTACACATGTGTAAATCCATATTTACACATGTGTAAATCCATATTTACACAGATTTGCACGTGTAAAGTCACTTTTAAACATGTGTAAAGTTATTTTAAAAATACAATTTTATATAATCATAATTTGTTTTATATAGACATGACCCAAACAATTTCATATAAATAATATGTTTTATATAAATATTATACAATACCTAGTTAGTTCATAAAATACTACTTTATAGACCTAAAATATTATCAATTGTAGTTTAAAAAACATAGTTTTGTAGTTAAAACAAATACAGTTGTGATAGAAATAAAATTAAAACTTACCTTTTTTTTATAACATACCCTAAAGTATGTTATCATAGTTTATAACATACCCTAAAATATGTTACCATTATTTATAGTTTATAAATAATAAAGTTATCAAAGGTATAAAACTATAACTTACTTTTTTTGTTGTTTAACACTTGAGTTAGTCATTTTTACACTTAAAGTTATATTTATATACGTGTAAAGTCATTTTAAGATAAGTTCTAAAATACAATTTTAATAATATAGTGTGTGCGTGGAAGATCTGCGACTAGGAATCGATGATGCATGTTGATGATTGTTGTGACACCCTACATAAATCCCACATCAGCCGTGGACAGGAGAGATTCCTGGTTCATAAGGAATGTCTGGCCTCTAATATCACCAACACGTTTTGGGCATATTGGCTGTGGATAAGAGGAGAACTCCACAGTTAAGCGTGCTCAGGTGGCAGCAATCCAGGGATGGGTGACCTCCTTGGGAAGTTTTCACCCGGGCAACCAAAAGCAAATTCGTGAGCTCCTCGTCGGCAAAGCGGACAATATTGGTGGTTTGAGGGGCCGGGTGTTAAAGATTGGTATCAGAGCCACTGGTTATAGAGAACTAGGATTGCATTTGCATCTAGACTATAGCCTTAGACACACTACCATTGCGCATTCTCTTATCTGTTTATTGTTTTTCAAGCATACATATCATTTCACGTACGCATAATGATTATCGGATGTCCATATCATCATCTACCCCGCTCATGTCACTAGCATCACCCCCAATCAACAAGGAGACTGAGGATCTCGCTCTTTTACCTTCTTCAACTACACTAACAGCCTCACCATTGAAGCCGAATAAGCATCAGCTAGAGCCTGCTGATAACTTCAAACAACATGGAGTGTTGTTCAATGTTCAAGTCAAAAGAGATACACAACACTGGAAGTGTTTAATATGATTGCCAGCTGAATTCAGGAGGAGCACGTACCCCTTCTCCTTACTGCTAGCATAACTGATTGTACTCCTGCATCATCACTTGTACCTCATTCGACTAAGCAGTCATTTTCGGCCCTTGTGGCAAGGTTAGATCAAAAGATTCACAATGTATGTGAAGCAACCGGTGAGATCACTGAGATACCGGAGCATCAGACCACCATTAGTGAATATGTGGAATCACTCAAGGAAGGCCTGGTGGAGACTGTAAGAAACATAATACTTTTGTCGATATGTTCAAGGAGAACATAAACAAGCACAATTCACTAGATGGTGTAGTCGAGGGAGCATTGGATAAGATAAAAACCATCAAGGGTACACTGCAGAATATGCAGCAGAGACTAGTACTATCAAATTTGAGAGTAGCTGGGCTAGAAGCCTAAACTGTAGTTGCTACTGCGTTTGAGGAATATCTGGAGGAGTACTGTACTCGAAAAGAAGAGTAGAAGCTAGAAAAGGAATTTTGGAACATTAAGATGGTAGGGTCAGATATTGAAAAATATACGACCCATTTTTATGAATTGGATACTTTATGTAATGGTAACTCCAACCTACAAATATAATGAGAAGTCAATTGAAGAGGTAGCACCTTAGATTTAAGCAAGGCTTATCATTGTTGATCCTATAACCATTCAGCACTCTATGAGGTTATCTCACAAGCTCACTGACTTGGTTATGGTGTAGAGCACTCTGATTAAGCATGACATCGTTGATGGTTCATCTAATAGCAAGCAGGAATAGGATGGCACGTAGAGTAATTCATTCACCATCATGGCCAGTGTGATCATTATTGTTACCAAAGCTTTTGCAGGACGGACCATGTAGCCAAAGATTTTAAGGGAGAGTCAACGATCAAGCAGCAACAAACCCCAGTAGCAATTACAAGCTGAAGCATCATGGGGTTGCTTTGAATGGAACAAAGTTAGGCAAATGAAGAGAGATTACCCTCAAGCGAAAAATGGCAATAAGGACAGTAACAATAGAAAGGAATGATAAATAAAGTGCCAAGGGTCAAACCTTTGTGATTAGGCCTGGTAAGGCAAGAAATGGCTAGAATGTGGTTTCCGTTTAGCAAGCTTATAGATGTAGCTTCAACTGGAATGGAACCAAGTTACACTATTCAATTAGTTGATGGTAAACTAAATAAAGCAACTTACATTCTGAAGGGATGTACGTTGGGATTGTCCGAACATAAGACAGGTATAGATCTTATGCCTATTATGCTTAATAGTTTGATATGGTTGTCGGCATGGATTGGTTGTCCAATAACCAAGCTAAATTTATCTGTCGCGAAAGGTCGTTTGCATACCCCTTCATAGTGGTGAAGTCTTATCTATTCAGGGTAAGAAGAGTGTTGCAGTTTCAGATATAATATCTTGTATGAGCACCCAGAAGTACTTATGCAGGTTCCATATTGCAATTTTAGCCACGATCACCAAGAAAGCTACTGAGGAAAAAAAAAGGATCGAAGAGATCCAGACCTGTTTGTCAAGAAAAATGATAGAACTTTCCGTACGGGTATTGATTACCGTGAGCTTATCAAAGTGACAATTAAGAACCCCTTCCACACATCATCGATTTGTTTCACCAGCCTAAAGGGTCGAGTTTATTTCCCAAGATAGACCTAAGGTTGGAATATCATCATGTGATGGTCCGAGAGGATGACATATCTAAGGCGGCATTTCGAACTTGGTATTGTTACCATGAGTTTTGGGTTATGCCAAGTAGGCTTTTACTAATGCACATACGGTTTTCATGGTTGTCATGAACCGAGTGCGTAAACCCCATTTGGACAAGTTTATCAACGTTTTTGTCGATGACATTCTAACATAGACAAAGAACAAGGGGGAGCATGAGGAACATGATTTTGGAACTACTAAAACAAGGATAATTGTATGCCAAGTTTTTGAAGTGTGACTTCTAGATGAAGTCCAAAATTTGGGTCATGTGGTCAACGAGAAAGGAACGCCTATTGACCCGGCAAAAATAAAGGCCATCAAGAATTAGGCTATATCTAAGACTCCGACTAAGGTACAACAGTTCTTTTTTTGGTTGTCTAGTTACTACCGACGAGTCATCAAAGGGCATTCGAAGATCGCACAACCTCTTCCTACATAACTCATAAGGGCACTACTAAAGTTAGGGTGACAAATAGAAGTCCGCATTTCAAGTTATGGAACAGAAAGTCTGACTCTATCGATACTATCCCTTTCAGAGGAAAACAAGTGATTTCATAGTATATTGTCATGCTTTCATTGAAGGTCTCGGTTGTGTGTTGATGCAATGTGAGAAGGTAATCTAATTCGCTTCTCGTCAGTTGAAAGTTCATAAGAAGAACTACATGACATACAACTCAAAGTTAAGAGTTATTGATTTGTACATAAGATACAGAGGTATTACTTGTACGGTACCAAATGCGACATGACATCGACTACAAGAGCCTTTAGTATATCTTTGAAAAGAAGGAGCTGAACATAAGACAACGTCATTTGGTCGACATGTTGAACGACTATGACAATATGATGAAGTACCATCTAGGTAAGGCTAATGTGGTAGCTGATGCCCTAAGTCAAAAGTAAACACCTAAACTAAAGCGAGTGCGAGCATTAAAGCTTACCATTCACGCTAGAGTGCCTGATCAAATCTGTAATGTTCAAATTGAGGGTTTGAAGGACGAGAATCTGAAGGTTGAGTCCTTGCGAGACATAGAAAAGCACTTAGTGATAAAATCCGAAGGAATTCCTAATTTCATGGAAGGAATATGGATTTTTCTGTACTTGAATTTACGAGAGCTGGTAGTGAATGAAACTCATACAACTTGATATCCCATTCATCGAGGTTCAGGTAAGATGTACCATGATTTGAAAGTTCTTTATCGATAGCAAAATGTGAAAGGAGATATTACCACGCGTGTAAGCAAGTGTTTAACATGTTCTAAAGTTAATGTGGAATATCAAGGATCATCCGGTTTACTCCAGCAACCATAAATTCTAGAATGGAAGTGGGAGTAGATCTCAATAGATTTCCCTATGAAATTACATCAAACTCTTAGTGGATGCGATACCATTTGGGTAATAGTAGATTGCTTGGAAAAATCCGCACACTTCCTGGATATTAGAGAGACTAATTAAATTTAGAAGTTAACTCGCACCTATCTAAGATAAAAAAAAGTCTCTCGGCAAGAGGTGCTAGTATTGCATCATCTCTGATTGTGACACTTGATTCATTCCTTATTTTTGAAGGTCATTGCAAACATCATTAGGAACATGGTTGGATAGGAGCACGACATATCATTCGCAAACTGATAGCCAGAAGGAGCATACGATTCAGACACTGGAAGACATGCTGTTAGCATGTGTTATGGATTTCGGTAGTAGTTTAGAAACCCACCCATCCTTTATTGAGGTTTCTTACGATAATAGTTACTACCCGGCGATAAAGGCCGCACTGTTTTAGACACTCTATAGAAGTAAGTGTAGATCACCTATCTATTAGGTAGAAGTTAAAGGAAAGTCAACTTACTGGTCTTGAGCCTGTGCACAACATGATTAAGAAGATCTTACAAATTCATAACCCCAGGGCAACAGCATGTGACAGACAAAGGATTTACGCTAACACCAAAAACCCATTGAATACCCAATCAACAACACGGTACTTCTAAAAGTGTCACCTTAGAAAGGTACAAGTTGTTTTGGAACAACGAGGGAAGTTAAACCCATGCTAAATTAGATCTTTTGAGATAGTCAAAGGGTTGGATCAGTAGATTAACAACTCAATTTGCCTAGAGAACAACGAGGGAATTATAACGTGTTACACGTTTCCGACATGAAGAAATGTCTGTGTGATGAAACAATCGTCATTCTGTTAAATGAGAAACAGATGAACGCGCAGCTGCGATTCATCGAGGGACTAGTTGAAATCAAGGACCAAGTGGTCAAAAACACTCAAGCATAATTGTACCTTTACTGTTAAAGTTAGTTTGAACTCTACGAGTTTACCTTGGAACACGAGAATTATATAAAGGTGAAATACCCATAGTTTACATGTTCAGAATTTCGGGGTGAAATTCTGAACAACAAGGGGATGATGTGACAACTAGGAAATTTTCTTCCGTCTTTTACCAGAGTTAGTTAAATTTCGGGATGAAATTTCTTTCAACAAGGGGATGATGTGACACCCGATATTTTCAGGTCATTTTTCAATCATCCCAATCATGGTTTTCCAATCATACATTCATGCATTTAATATTGTTTACTTATATGCGTTATTTATTGCACAAACATTCACGAACATTTCATGTAACGGTAATTCAGAGAATTGCCAGATCGCACGCGCGTCTGTCTCCGAACGTTGGTGATTTGTCAAAACAGTTTTTAAACATTCATAATTGGTGTGAAATTATGTGTTATATGATTATGTGATTAAATGTGTAGCTTGGTTGTGAAAATTGGAAATTTTCTGGCATTTACGCATTTTCGCGGATTTTCAGCTTTTAACGCCTAATTATTATAAATATGCCTTTGAACTAGAAAAATGAATATTATTTCATGTTATTAATGTTTTTTTGATATTATATGAGCATTTGGAGGTTTCGGTGTAGAAAAAAATTCAATCGCGTGGCGTTAAAATGATTTTTATAAAAGACGGGGGCCTTTCTTGTAAAAAAAAAGTATAAAACCCAACCCCCCAACCCTAATCACCATTTGGCCGTCCCCTTCCCCTTTCCCTTCAGAATTTTCGCAACAAATCAAACACACACACAAAGCACACCTTCTTTGATCTTGTTCTTTCATATTGGTGGTGATTTTCAATGTTTCTTGCATCAAACGCGTACTAGGGATCATCATCTAAGCATTTCAAGTAAGTTTTTATGTTTGATTTCATATTCTTTGATCTTCATGATGAACATGAACCCTAGATGATTCAAACAAATCAAAACTTGAAATTGATTGAAATTGATAATGGATTATGTGTTAGTGTTCAATATAATGATGTTTGTACGGATTGGTTTTGTGAAATTGTGTTGTTTTGATCGAAACCTAAGACTTACTTATAATGGAAACTTTAATTTGGGGCTTTTGTAGACATTGAATGATTTTGATGAAATTGAATTGAATTGATGGTTCTAGGATGTTAGTTGATGCTAATAGATGAAAGGCATGTTTTGAACTTTTGATTTTGGCTTAGTTATTGAGTACTTTCCATTAAAGGAAACTTTTTGGGTAATTTGGTTTATAAATGATGATTTATGCATGTTTGATGATATGTGATGATTGTTATATGACGTCTGGAGCATAAGAAAGGATTGGGAATAATCGAATGGTGAAAAACGCTTCGTATGAACATGTTAACTATTTATGAAATGTTTTGTGACTCGATGTATTATATGATGAATTTGATATGTGTTGAACATGTTATGGTGATGTGTTTGATGTTGAAATGATCATAGGAACATGTTAGGAGATTCGAATGAATGTTGTGCACCATGTGTTCTTATGTTTTAAATTAGGAAACTTTGGGCATGATGAAGAATCTAGGATATGTTAACATGTTATGGACGATTGTTGGATGTGTTACATGTATAATTGAGATGGTTGTTGTGGTATTATTCATAATCTTTAATCGGGTTGCACATGTGTAACAATGCCATACTTTCCAAAAATAAAAACTTTCCAAAAGTATATTTCCAACATAAAACTTTATATGAATCGTTATTTAAGCTAATTGAGCATGACTAAACATGTTTTTGTTTATTTGAGTCACCAACGGGTCGCCGGGTCAGTCCGGTCAACTTTGGTAAACAAAAGTCAACTTTTGTCAAAAAGTTAATCTTGTCAAACATTTCTTGAACACGCTACATTGTTTGGATACAATAGGGTTCATCTTGACCATTATGTACATACGCTCATGGACGTACATTTGTTAGGTAATGATTAGCTTACAGCTTTTACACTTCATGCATTCATACGCATATAAGGTGAGTCTTCACGGCCCAACTTTTACTTACTTTCCTTTTTGGGGGAGAAGCATGCAAACTATTTTTATTTGGTTTTGGTATTATTGGTATATCGCTTGTTACTGTAGTGCAAACATTATTACGCAAGTCCTTACACACTCGAACCGTTAATAACGGGATAGCGAGATAATTTTTGGTAGTACTACTGGGTTTGACAAACCCCACCCGCGTTAGGCGCGCTAACTCGACTGGAGGTCGAACAGGTATTTAATTGACCTAGACACTTTTCATTGTTCTGTGATAAGACATGGCGGAAGGCAAAACAACTCACAAACAGTCAGCTTCGGTTCAAAACGCTAAGTAACTCGATATATAGGCTAGCTACCTATGGTATACCTTTGTTTACTTTTACCAGGAAAACGCTCAAACATATTTAATGATTTAAACCTGTGAACTCACCAACCTTGTGTTAACACACTTTAGCATGTCTTCTCAGGTCGTTAGCATGCTTAAGGCTAGGGCTGCATATCTGAGGCTCATGCATCATCTTTACGATTTGAAAGCAAGCTCATTTACATTTACTACTTTCATTGGGCGCCTTGTTTTACGCATTTATTACTCCTGGTTTCACAAACATTTACATTTCCGCATTGATTACATTGAAAACTGTCTTTTACTTTGATTTACGTTCTAACGCTTATTTGAAAACGCATATAGTGTCGTTTGATATAACTGTGTCTGAGATCCTGGTTTGTCACACGCCTCGCGGTAGAACCCCGCCGGTGGGTTTTGAGGGTGTGACAGATTGGTATCAGAGCCACTCCTATGCCGTTTAGGATGTGGGACATACCTCACCGAGGATGGTGACTTCTCGGGCTCATCGAGGACGATGAGTCCAAAGGGGGGGTGATTGTGACACCCTACATAAATCCCACATCGACCGTGTACAGGAGAGATTCCTGGTTCATAAAGAATGTTTGGCCTCTAATATCACCAACGCGTTTTGGGCGTATTGGCTGTGGATGAGAGGAGAACTCCATAGTTAAGCGTTCTCAGGTGGTAGCAATCCAGGGCTGGGTGACCTCCGTGGGAAGTTTACACCCGGGCAACCAAAAGCAAATTTGTGAGCTCCTCGTGGGCAAAGCAGACAATATTGGTGGTTTGAGGGGCCGGGTGTTACAATCGTGCTTGCTTTGCAACTTGGAATCTTGGAATCGATGTAAAAATGATCGCTTGAAGATCGACAACGTTTTGAAGACATGCAATGTTTTTTAGTGATTATAGTGGATTTGTTATATAACTTTTTAAATAAATTTCAGATTCATTAAGTATCAAAATAGATTTTGTAATTTTTGATGTGACAACACTTGACATATGCCATTAATATATTTTCTCTCTCTTAAAAATATGACACAAATTGGGGTTATTGGGTATGAATAAATGACAACAATACCCTTCTTCTGTTTAAAAGAAAGAATGGACCCATAAAAGTACATCATCATTAATTTTATATTAAAAGAGTTTGCAACCATTGATCAAAACTAAATGAAGGGATAGGATGTAGTTTATTGGTTTACATAATTTCTAATGGTTTATAGTTGAATCTTACCCTATATATATATATATATATATATATATATATATATATATATATATATATATATATATATATATATATATGTTGATCTATGAAGAGGATGAAGCTACCGAAAACCCAAAAATTTAGCACTCGCTGTCAACTGCTAATTTCTGCCAAGTGCTGAATCAACTGCCCATCAGCATATGTTGAATGATTTTCGATCAGCATATGTTGAACCACTACCGATCAACACTTACCAATGTGCTGCTAAATGACCACTGCTGATCAGCATTGAACTCCATGAGCTGCTGATCAACTGTGACACAAGAAAAGACTGTCTGTAACAACGACTGCTATGTTCTGCCTTTTGGAGACAACATAGTACTAAAGCTTCCAAACTATGATGTGTCAATTATTTGTCTTGTTGTACATTTTGAACATAGGATAGTTTATTCTTATTGTTTAGATTTCATAGTATAAAACCTGCATACTTCTATAATAGAGACGAGCTTTGTTAAGCCACTTGTGTATCTGCTGATTGTAACTCTTTGTACGCAGTTTTGATTAATCAAGTGATAACTATGAAAGAACAACTATTGCACTTATCTTTACTCAAAGTATTTGTGTTTTTTAGTAAGCAGTTAACTTAGATTTCGCATTTGTTAACTACTGATCAAATAGAAAGTTTTGTTAATCCATAATCCCATCCAACAAGTGGTATCAGAGCTTCAGTCTTGATTTTCTTGAAGTTACCTTTCAATAAATCACTTGTTTTCTTTGATCACATTATCAAGCAAGTGGTATCACGTGTCATGCTTTATCAATTTTAAAAGTGCACATAAGTGCATTACTAAAATTTTGGTAGAATGTAGTCCGACTTCAACTAACCATAACTTGGTCATAACAAATTAATTTTAGTATACTCATAATCTAATATTAAGTTTATCGAATTAACTTTTTAACGATAGTTTATATGTCTTTAAACTTAATCAAATGACTCAATAATAGCCTTCATAAGATAAGTGCGCATTTCAGCACCTCCTGTCTTGTGCTACTGTTTTGACCTATTTTTGGGTCTTTTCATAAAAACTTTCCTAAACAAAAGTTTTCCAAGAGACTCTAAACTAGTTAACTATATTTTTTTATAATTTTATGAAACCATTTGATATTTTTAAAACATGTTCCATCACGTACCAAGCATTCTGTTCAAAATCTAAAATCTGTGCAATAATCCTTTTTCAATATAGCTTTCGCCTTTTGGAATTCTCTAAACGTTCTAACTTCTTGTAATGAACTCCGACCTCAAGTTATTGTTTTTGTATCCTTTAGGACATCACCCTTGACTCTTGAACATTCAAGCTTTCTTATGAACCCTACAACCATCATTATACAATATGAGTATTCATAGCCATTTTTTATGTGTTTTATATTTTGGGGAAATCATGTGATTCAACATTCAATCATTGATATTCCTGGTTATGCTATTTCAAAATTCAAATCAAGACATGCTATGTTATTACTTGCAATTATGTGCTCATAGTTAGATAAACTTGATGAGAACACAATTATTAATTCATGCAACCACGGTAATAATGATAGATCTATTGGTTTGACAAACCCACCCCATTTGTTTAGTCGGGTGGTGATTGAAACTGGAATGATTCATTCTATAAGGCTTTATCTGTGGGCCGAGTCAATTCAGTCACTAGGTTTGATTGTGTTGGTTTGTCTTTTATGTTACACTATTGCATTATAAGTCTTGACATTGCCATGTGAATGAATTGTTTTCAATATTTTAATCAATGTATATATGTATTCAAACCTGTGATTACTCACTGGCTAATTCGTTAGCTGACTCGTTACTTTGTCAGATGATTTCAGGAATCCAGATTAGTGGAGTTCTTCATTCTCATTTAGGACTTTGACCTAGTTTAATAAAAGGATTTTGTTATATTTATTTGGATTATTGTTTATTTGTAATGTATCATTTGATTAGTATTATTCAATGAAGATGACATTTAATATTATTTCAATGTATTTAATAACACATGCTATGAGCAATCAATTCACATTTGTCCGTTCTGATGATTTCACCGTCTCTCGGGGTGTGACAGTTGTAGGTCATGCTATTCCATCATGGGAAGATGAGTTTTGTGATGAGTTGGTGAATTTACCAACTACTAAAAAAGGCAAGTTCAATCCCATTGGTGATCTGATGGAGTTAGAGGCACTAAGTTGGTCCTTCTGATCGATATAACAGTGCAATTGATGTGTAAACAAAGAATTCCCACTGAATCAACACCACAATATCAATAACATAATGAACAAATTTAGAATCTAAACAATAATAATCAACAAATGGCTCAAAAATAATGATAAATGAACTTCCAGCCAAAACACACAGTTGCAACAAAGATATTTCAATATTAGGGATTTGCAAAACTTGCTTACAAAGATAAAAACATGACAATATATAAGCTAAGCTAGATTCGCTGTTAGTAACTGTCTTGACCATTAACTAGATTCACCAGGCAGCAAACTATAGATTCGCCGGGTGACCTAGGACAGCTGACTAAGAGCGAAACTATAGTTTCTATGGGCCATAGAAACTGTACAAAAGCAAAATTACAAAGAAACAAACTAACATCCATCCTATTACATACAAAACAAAATAATACTAACAACTATGGTGAGTCAAACCTACACTAGATCATTAATACTCCCCCTGGGTTGGACCTCTCCCTTGATCTTCCTCTTCATCTCCCACTTCCATATCATCTTTCTCTGAAGACTCCTGATCAGCTCCAGTTGTACTTTCTTCTTTTCCCCTTGCACTGCTTTTTCAAATTTTCTAGTCAGTTCCTGCATATCCATCCTCAATTCATCAGCTTGTAATACTTTCTCAGTAAGCTCCCTGACCTCAGCCCTCACACTACGAGCCTTGTTAGCCACCTTCATGAATAGACTGGGTTCAGTTCTTGTTTTAGCTCCAGCTCCAGCTTTGATGTGGTTCTCGCATAGCACCACCAAGTCTTCATCACAGAATGAGAACACTTCCATCAGGTCAAATAGTTTAATCTCTTCACCATCTTTCAATCTTATCACAACTTCCCCAGTATTGTTATCGTAGAACCACTTCTCAAACTTTTGTAGTCTTTGGGGAAGTGGATTGGGCACTCTCACTCATTAACTGTTTTGGCTGGCTTAAGCTTCAACACTATCTTCCCTTTTCCTGTAGCCCAATCCAAATCCTTCTTGGATCTCCTCCTTTCTGTTTTCATGCATCCAAACGCTTCAAAATTATCATTTATCCCCATCTTAATCTCCTTCTCCAACACTATTGCCTTCTCACTTACATGTGCCTCCAAAAGGGGAATTTCCTATAGTCTCCTCAAATCCCATCTAGGCAAGCTCTTGAAAGCCTTCCTTTTATTCATGTAAGAAATGTCCCTCCCCTTCTTTTAATCATAAACATTTTTAACTCATGGTTGTACTTCTAACTCACTATCTTCTTATCTGATTTCTTCCTACTTGGTTCACTTATGTTTTGGAACAATGATGTCAGTTGTTCTTTTTCTTTCACCTTGACAAACCAATCTTCCTTGCTCAGCTCGATTACATCTCCTTCGTTAGAACTCCTTTGAGCCACATAAGTCATTGGATGCTCATCCACTTCATAGAATTCTGGTTCAAAATCATAATCAACCAGCTGTTCCTCTATTCCTCTTCTTCATCTATAAGCTTCATCTCAGCTCCTTTATTGCTACTTTCTACTGCTTTTTCTCTAAATACTTCAGCCCCACTTAAATTAGTGTCTATGTCTAGCCCCAGATCTATAAACTCTACCTATACAACCCTAGGCTCATCTCCTACAACACCTTCCACATCACTTCTCTTCTCAGCTCCGGTTCTGACAACTTTATCAACTCCAACATCGGGGCCACCATCACCACTACCACTAGCACCTGCTCCCGCTCCACTGACATCTCCTCCAATCCCTGTTGAACTCCCCACCTTCAAAAATGAATACTTGGATGTATCTGTAAGATCATCTAGCTCTGCTTGAGATAACTGGCTGGGCAGGCCAGAATTAGCTTTAAGCTCATTTACCTCTTTGAGTAATCTCTTAATCAATTCCTGTTGGTCTGCCATCATTCTCTTCATGCTCTCCAGTTCTTTATCCTTCTCCTTTTCTCCCAGTTCTTGATTCACCAGCTTTGCTTTTATCATCCCCAATTCATTGGCCAAAGATGTATTCAGATTTCAAATAACATCTTGATCTAATTTAGATCTAGGATCCCTTCTTTCTTCAGAAACTATTTGCTTATGCTTAGATCTCCTTTCAGTTACATGAGCTGGTTCTTCTTGATTAGATTTCTTTTTGTTCTCCTCTCCTTTTGATTTCTCAACTCCTCCTCCACTTCATCAATCTCAGCTTTTCAATCATACTCCTTCTCCTTCACGTACCTTTTTCGCTTCTTTATGGCCTCAGCTTGCTTTTCTTGATTATCTTTTGCATTTTTGTTCTCATTTTCAATCAACCTCCTTATGTAACTCCATCTTTTAGTAGAACACATATTCTCTAAAAGATACATCATCTTCCCCCTGAATTCATGTCTCACAGCTGAGCAATCTGCAAATATTTTAGTGTTCATTTGTACCGGTCTTTTAATTTCTCCATGTCTAGGTAGATCTGGCTTCGAATCATTAATGAGCATCTATACAAACATTGGATATAGCAGCCACTTATCCTTTTTTAACGTCTTATATTGTCAGTCATGCAATCAAAAATCAACTTTGCAATTAGCTTTCTGTTCCCGGCAAAATACAATCATAGCCTTTGCCCAGTGCTGATTTAGACCATCTGACCCTCCATTCCTATAATCCAGGCACATAATAAATATGTGAGCGATATATCTACATTCCTTAGATAGGAAGGACTTCTTGATTTCTTTCTTTGAGCCAAAAGAGGGTCCTTCATACCCAATGCTTCTAAAAGCATTTAGTACCTCTGCATCAGACATTATCACCTTATCACCACAATCTTCCTCCAGCTTTAATACCCTTGCCACAGTCTCAACAGTAATAACAAAGTCATGTTCAAGGACTCTAGCAGTAATCCAATATGGATTAGTCCTAAGGTCATACTCTGCCATTCTCCAAAAGTCTCTTATGTGAAGTTCATAGATCGTAGGCATATGAGAAATAGCATAACTAATTGGGGACTGCTTCAACCACTTAATGCAATCTCTGAATCCAATGGTCTTAGGGTTACTATCATCCAATAGTGAAACAATGTTTGTCTTCTCATCGAACTTCAGATTTGCAATCTTTACTGAAATTAAACAAAAGTAAGTTAGTTAAAAAAATGAAAAAGGATAATAAATGAAATAGACAAAATTCAATAAAATTCAGAAAAATTCAATAGTTTCGCTAACAAGCGAACTACAGCCAGCGAAACTGTAGTTTCGCTAACAAGCAAAGCTGTAGTTTCGCTATAGGCACAGGTTAATAGTTTCGCTATGATTTGAACTTTTAGTTTCGTCCAAGAAAAAGTATAGATTCGTTGTGACACAGGCACAAACTCATGTGTCTAAGCGATTTTATAGTTTCGCTGAGGGCGAAATTGTGGTTCTTACAACAGCGAAGATGTAAGTTCGCTGAAACCCTGACAAAAATTGTGTGCCTGAGCGAATCTATAGTTTCGCTGAAATTGTCCTGTCGAAACTGTCAAGTGCACGTGGTTAGCATAACGAGATAGTTTCACTCGAGACATTGAACTTTCGTTCAGATTCACTGGTTGGTTGCGCAGTTTCGCTGAATGAATCTGCGAACCTCCCGACCCAGCAAATCAACCTAGAACTATTGTCTAGTGTATTAAACCTCAATCAATGCTTAAGAACAAGTTCAAAACACCCACCAAAGCACTTAGAACCAAACAATCGCTACGGAAATCAATTTTTAAAGACTGTGGATATAGAACACAGAGAAACTAGGGTTTAAATTCGCTACTAAATATGTGAAACAAATTTCACACTATGCAATATATAGGTCTTAATTTTGCTGGCAGTGAAACTATAGTTTCGCTCGGCATCACAAACGAAGTCATGTATCCTAGTGAACAGCGAGTTTGCCGGCGAATCTATATATTCGCTTAGCGAAACAGCCAGCAAAACTTAGTTTCGCTGGAACTTAACACTTAGCAAATTTTTTTTTATAATTTAATTCTTATATTTACAAAAACATTCATGAAAAACATTCTTCACCCAATAATATCAACATGAAAAAAATAAGAATAATAGAAGATTAAAATAAAATAAAATATAACTACGAAGTAAAAGAAAAAAATCAAGAATAAAAGGATATAGACACTTCTTTTTCAAGAAGTTGATCTAGAGAGTCAAAGATTGGCAAGATTGCTGATATGTTTGTCCTTTTAAGCCCATGCCTTATTCTTTTCAAAGTGTAATATGCGGCTGTCTTTATCATGTTTTGTTTTAGTTTCGGAGACTCTGATGATTTGGTTCCCACAGACATTCGGCAAAGTACTTATACTGTCCTCATGGTTTATTGAGCAATATGATTAACTCTGCTTGAGTTTCTTTTGAGTTTTCAACAATGATTCTTAATTTAAGAATCACTGTGCCTTTATTTGGGAACAGATGATGAGAGCTCCAGGTCTATACTTACGTATAACAGAGGAGATGACCATCTTAACTTGCTGATGGTAGCTTTAGGTCTATACTTATGTATAACAGAGAAGATCATCAGAACATGCTGATGAGAGCTCTAGGTCTATCCTTACGTATAACAGAGGAAATTATCACTCCAGGTCAATGTTCACACATAGCAGAGGAGATAAGCACGAGATATAACTCTGAAGAGCTAACAAGAAGCATCAGTTCAGAGACAAGGTGATGAGGAGATTTTGAAAATGTCAAAGCAGAGATTTGAACCTCGCAACCCATTTTTGACATGACTTGTAACTTTGTGCAGGCCGAAATGTCAGGAGGATAATTTTTATCACTGAGTTCTTAAACTTTAATTAAGCTACATGATCATTGTTTACTTTGTTTTCAGGCTGAGCCTACTTCTTTTTCTTGAAGTCTCTGAAAAGAAAAAATTGAAAAACCTAAAAGTGTAATCTTTATTCTACCCCAAAATTTCTTTTTAGCAGCCATGCAATAGAAATTTCTCTCTCTCTCTCTCTCTCTATATTATATATATATATATATATATATATATATATATATATATATATATATATATATATTAAAATTTTGTAAAAGATCAAAGATGAGAAGACATATGGGACTCAAAAGTTTATCAGTAAAAGTTTAGATGTATATAAAAAATAGAAAAGAAACGAAAAGGAGTTATTTACAGATATTTACACACTTTGTTAAGAAAAGAAGTTTTAAAATGATATTAAACCCAACATTGAGATCAATTCATAAAAACGAAGTTTATCAAATATTTTTGTGAAAAGATCTGCTCTTTGATTTTTTGTGTCAATTGGAATAATATCTATAAAACCCTTTTCCTGAGCGTCCCGGATGGCATGAATTCTTGTTTCAATGTGCTTGGTACGAGTATGATGAATTGGATTCTTGGCAATTCCAATAGCAGCTTCATTATCACAGAAAAGTGGTGTATGAAGGAAATTGATTCCGTAATCCATCATCTGATGTTGTATCCAAAGCACTTGGCAGCAGCAACAGGATGCAGCAACATATTTAGCCACTGCTGTAGATAGAGATACTGTTGTTTACTTCTTGCTTTGCCATGAAACAAGACAATCTCCGAGATATTGACATCCGCCAATGTCGGATTTCCTGTTGATCCTGCAACCACCATGATCACTGTCAGAATACGCATGTAAATCAAATTTCCCTCCTTTTGGGTACCAAAGACCCAACCGAGAGGAACCCTTTAAGTAACGAAAGATGTGTTTAACAACTTTTTCATGTGATTCTTTTGGGTTGGCTTGAAAATGGGCACAGTAGCACACTACAAATGTAATATCAAGAAGACTATCCATGAGATACATGAGAGATCCGATCATAGAACGATAGCGATGAGCATCCACGAATTTCCCATTATCATCTGGAGTTAAATAGGTTCGAGCAGTGAATGGAGTGAGTTCTGGAAAAGAATCATCCATCTTGAACTTTTTGAAAATCTCCAGAACGTATTTTCCTAGTGAATCAGAATACCAGCAGGCTTTTGTTCAACCTGTAGCCCTAAGAAAAAGCACAGCTCCCGCATCATGCTCATTTTGAAGTGATCCTTCATTACTTCTTCAAACTCTCTACATAGTTTCTCATTCGTTGACCCGAAAATGATGTCATCAACATACACTTGAACAATTAGCATTTCACCTTCAACTTCCTTCTTGAATAGAGTCATGTCTATAGTTCCATGAGAGAAACCCTTGCTGAGCAGATATCGTGTCAAAGTTTCATATCAGATGCGAGGTGCTTGATGTAATCCATATAAGGATTTATCAAGTTTATATACTTTGTCTGGAAAATCTGGATCCTCGAAACCTGGAGGTTGACAAATATAAATCTCCTCATCAATGTTCCCATAGAGAAATGCACACTTCACGTCCATCTGAAAAACTTTAAAGTTTTTATGAGCCGCATGTGCAAGAAAGATTATGATGGCTTCAATGCGAGCAACTGGAGCAAACACTTCAGTATAGTCAATGCCCTCCTCCTGAGTAAATCCCTAAACAACCAACCTGGATTTGTTTCTTATTAGAACTCCTCGATCATCTGGTTTGTTCCATTATACCCATTTAGTACCAGCGGGAACTTGTGTGGAGGAAGATCAACTAATTGCCAAACTTTTAGTTTCCTGAACTGTTGAAGCTCCATCTGTATTGATTCAACCCAACTTGGGTCTAGAAGTGCTGCTGAGATATTTTTGTGAACGATTTGAGACAAGAAACATGCATAGAGACATTCATTTATCAAACCAGATTGACTTCTTGTCCTCACTCCATCTGTAATGGAACCAATGATGTAATCATGTGGATGGTCTTTTAAGGTTTTGAAGTTGGTGTTAAGGGTTAATGAATTGGAATAAGATGAGGATGTGGTTTGTGATGGTTGTGAAGGGGAAGTGTGTTAGGATAGAGGAATCGGTTGTGGTGGAGGTGTAGGTGGATCATCAAGTGGAGGTTGAGGTGGAGGGTCAATTAGTTGTTGTGGATGAGGTTCGGGTAGAAGAGGTTCGGTTGGAGGAATGATTTGCACATTGGATTGGGGAACAACATCATCATCAAAAACTGGAATGTTGAAAGATTTGAAGATAGTATTTGAGTCATAAAACCATGCTGGGTCGACCCCATGTGTGGTGAATTAGACTCCTATCAATCAACATAAAATGATTCCTGCACAATACGTGTTCTTTTGTTGTAGACCCTATACGCCTTTTATGAGGAGTAATAGCCAACGAACAAACATTCATCAGAAACTACACCAAACTTTGACTTCTGAACTTGAGTGTTTAGCAAAGTACATGAGCAACCAAATGAGCGAAAGAAGTTAATCAAGGGTTTCCATTTATGAAGAAGCTCATAAGGAGTCTTCATTTTGTCTTTCACAATAAGAACCCTATTAGGTAAATAGGAAGCACAATTGATAGCTTCTTCCCAAAAATAATTGGAAGCTTTGATTCAATCAGCATAGTTGCTGCTTCAATAAGGGTTCGATTCTTCCTTTCAGCAACACCATTTTATTGAAATGTCCTGGCAGCACTGAACTGTCTGATATGGTTCCTGAATTCAGTACCATTATCACTTCGGATGGCCATTACATTCTTTTTGCTGACGGTTTCAATTGAGAGGATCAACTTCTGAAGCTCTTTTGCAGCATCTCCCTTGGTTGCTAGAAATCTTACCCAAGAGTATCTTGAATAATCATCCGTAACAACCAAACAATAAGTTTTTTTAGCAATAGATTTAACACTAACAGGACCAAATAAATAAGTATGTAATAATTCAAGGGGTTTTGAAATTATGTTTTCAAGCTTAAGCTTGTGTGGCTTTTTGTGATGTTTTCCTTGAGCACACGCCATGCATTTTTCTACTACTGAAAATCTTTAAGTGGTATCCCCCTCACAAGATTGTTTTTAACCAATTTATTTATATTTTTGAAATTAACATGTCCTAATCGTCTATGTCACAGAAAGGATTCAGAAGATGAAGCTTTGGACAGGAGACATGTCACAGTGGAGGTAGATTCTTATGATCCCATATCCAGAATATAATTATCATTCTTTCTTGGAGCACGCATGATCACTAAATCTTCTGGAATAATAAATTTTGGTTTGAGAAACAGGCATTCTTTTGACATAAACAACACTGGTATATGTTTATCACAGATTTGTGATACACTTAACAAATTGAATGCCAATTCTGGAACATAGTTCACTTTCTCCAGAGTCAAGGAACCATTTGAGACTTCTCCCTAACCAATCATCTTTCCACCCTTTATGACTCCAGCAAAAGCGACATATCCTCCATTTAATATGCGATAATTTGTGAGTAGGTCCTTCAACCTGGTCATATGCCTTGAACATCAACTATCAACGTGCCAGAAGCTATTGATAGCTCTTCTAGAATGTTCCTGGCATATAAACAAAAAAAAAATTGTTAAGATTTGTAAATTAGGACCCAAGTGTTGACTGACTTAGGTCTTGGAACAGAGGATTTTTTACAGAAAAAATTATTTACGAAATGATTTAATCTACTTCCTAAGGAACTACTATTTACATTTCTACTAACAAACGTAGGGCAGGTTTTAATAACATGATCATCCTTCCCACATCTAAAACACCGGGACTTTAAACCTTTCTTATTACATTTGGAAACAGATGCTTGATCAGTTAATATTTCTTCCTCACATTCAGACATGTGTGAATCAGAATTGCTATAAGAGTCATATGATTCTTTTAATATTTCTTTTGTGGCCTTAATTTTAGTACATTCTGATTCATTTACATTATTGTTTCTAACATTTGAGAAAGTTGTTTCTGTCTCTTTAGGTTTAGAGATCCGAATTGGTGTAAAAGATGGGATAGGATGAGAAAGAAACTTTTCAAAGCAACTTGAGTTAGTATGTCTATCTGAAGCTTTACTTAAACAACCATCATTTCTATTAACACGAGCATTTGAAACATCATGATTTGATTCATAGACATCTGAAGACAAACAAGCTGGGCTAGAACTAGAACTACATATGTCATTGTCTGTAATAGACGTCTGGGAAACAAATCTACTTAAACTATTGTCTATTGAAGACTTTTTGGAATCTGAAATGTTAAGAATAGAGCTACCCAGACCACTACTTGCACCATAATCATATTCCTCCTGAATCTCCTTATGATTCACTCCTTCTAAACCTGCATACAAACTGTTAGTATCTTTCTGAATTAATTCATTAGTGGGATGAGGTATAGGCATAGGAGAATAATAATAAGTACTTGGAGGATGATAAACATGAGTGGTTTCTTCGCTTCCCAAACTAGTCCTAATTTTAGTCCCCCTTTGTTTCTTGCAAAGCTCCTCATGTTTATCCCAGAAATTGTCCATTTTTCAAGTTTAGTTTTTAATTTGCTTGTTTCAAATTCAGCAAGTGCTACACGTTCAGTTAAAGCATTTATTTCAACTTTTCTTTCCAAAAGATTTATTTTTAAATGCTCATTTTCTTTTAAAGCTTCATTTAACTTGACAAAATATTTAGACTTATTTGTTTTAAGTTCCTTATTTATTTGTTTTAATTCTTTTTCATGTTCTAATAATAGTCTGTTAGCTTTATATACCCCAAATAAATGGATTTTGCATGGAGGAGAACACATGTCTTGAATTACCTCATAAGGGAGGCCCATAACTACCTTTTCAGCAGCCAGGGCCTTTTCACACTGACAAACCAAAGTATTCTTCCTGCATTCTTCTTCCTCTGCTGCTCTCTTCCTAATCTCCTCAACTTCACTTTCCTTCTTCTTTTCTTCTTTACAGACATCCTTCTTCCTTTCACTTACTTCACAAACTGTTACTTTCTCTTCAACATTCTCACAATCACCTTTTTCTTCTTTGACTTTCCCAGTCTTCACCTCTTCAACTTGAACTTATTGCTCACCACCTTCACCAATATCTTCTTCTTGAATCTCACTCTTGAACTCCCTGAAAGGATCAAAGTCCTTAACAGAATCCACATCACTGTTCACCACCTCAGCCACTAGCGCATGATTGATTTCTTTTTCAGTTTCCTTAATCTTAGCACTCCAATCAAAGTTTGAAATGAGTGATGTTTCCTTCTTAGGCTTAGCTTCTTCCTTGTCGGTGATCGGGATAGCTTTAGAAGTTCCAGAAGTTCCTAGTTCAGTGATGATAGGAGATGAACATTCTCTTTTAAAATGCCCCAGCTGTCTGCAATTAAAGCATCTTAATTTTGACTTATCAAAACCAAGCTTAGAGTTCTGGTTTTAACTTCCAAAGCTCCTCCAACCAGTTCGTTCCATGAATCTTCTTGCGCGTAGTGTAAGCATGGCCATCTGCCATTGGATATCAGTTTCCTCTAAGTCATCAAGATCTACCTGATACATGTCTTCAACAGTCATTCCTTTTCCCTTCAGGTCCCCCGCAACCAGAGCTTCATAGCTGTGTACAAACATTCCGAATAATGCCATTGTATCACATGGAATTTGAGCAGTGGCGGATGGCTTTGAGCTTGAACCAACACTTGTAGATCCACCACTGTACTTGTTTGATACACCATATCCTGTAGAACCACCATAAGCTGAACCATACCTAGACGAGTTTGCAGCGAATGACATTAATGCAGCATTTTGTGGATATACTGTGGCCGACATCATGGATTGATTGTATTCCCTCATTTTCAAATCCAAATCAAAAGATTTCAATTTGTTGATTACATCCATAAGTTTGTAATCAGCAAAGTTTCTTTCCTGCTTCAACATCCTAACTTGCAAGCTCTATTGCGGTGGGAGTGAGTCCAGGAGCTTTGTAACTTGTTCATGGTTACCCAGATGTTCATCATACTTCTTTAAGGTGCTTGAGATAGACAAAAATCAATTTTTAATATCAGTAAGGCTTTCATTCTTGTGTCCTACGAATGAATTGAACTCCTTTTCAGCTTGAGCTTTCCTGTCCTTCTTCAAATCCTCATTTCCATTATAAAATTCACACAGAGAATCATATAAAGATTTTGGATTCTTATGTTTAGCAAAGCGATTGTAGATGTCTTAAGATAAACATAAAGTTAAAGCTCCAAAAGCTTTCTAATCATGATGGATTAGCTTGAGGTCTCTTTCGATAAAGGTAGATGATTCAGTGTTTGGTGAGGTAACTTGACAATAGTGACAGTTGGAGTGTGTGGACCGTTTACTATTGATTCCCATTGATTATGATCAGTGTAGTAAAAGAAGGCTTTTAAACATCGTTTCCAGTCCTCAAAACTATCACCATTTATAAGCCTTGGTGGCCTATTGGGAGCAACACTCTCCAAGTCAGAAATGGTAATATTGGTGGATGTCATTCTTTAAACAGTATTAATTTCGCTGAAGAATCTAGATTCACTGGTAAGTTCGCTGCTGAATTCGCTGACAACTTCGCTAGTAGATTCGCTTCTAAATTCGTTGACAACTTCGCTCATAGATTCGCTTGCAAGCAAACAGCAGTTTCTCCCGAATTAGTGCTCAGAAACTCTAGTTTTGGCAATAGTTTCGCTGAGACTAGTAGAACTTTGGTTCTAAGACAATTTCAGCAGCACTTTTGCTTGCTATGGCAATCAAGGAAGTTGAACTTTAGTTCAAAAGAGGTACTTTCTCTGAAACAAAGAAACCAGAACCAAACACCACGAATTTTGTAAATTCGCTGAAACAAGTGCCAGTTTTGCTGGAAGATATCTAAATTCGCCCGACGAATCTGAAAACCTTTTTTAGTACAAAATCAATCCAAACACATCCAAATCTAAATGAATTTGATATCTGATAATTTCAATAGCTTCCCACACCTAAAAAGCACAAGCCTCAATCAATATCCATGTCAAAAACAAGCAAAACATATCAATAAGGGATTGGAAAAGTAACTTTGTTCAAAAATACTCAAAAACCAATCAATCAAGAGCACAATGGCTCTGATACCATATTGTTGGTCCTTTTGATTGATATAACAATGCAATTGATGTGTAAACAAAGAATTCCCACTGAATCAACACCACAATATCAATAACATAATGAACAAATTGAGAATCTAAATAATAATAATCAACAAATGGTGTTGTTGTTATTGTTGGTGTTGTTGTTGTTGTTGTTGGTGTTGTTGTTGTTGTTGTTGTTGTTGTTGTTGTTGCTGTTGTTGTTGTTGCTAATATTTATTCGAACATTAGGGTTAACATTTCGATTTAAGTGCGGGGATGGGGTTCTTGGCAAAACTGAAACAGTTTAGGTCGATAATAATAGATTGATTGATAATCCCTAAAATTCAAAAAATAACTAAAAAACAAAAAAGACACTAAGTACCACTCGTCCATCCATATAAAACAAAACTTGCATGAATCATGATGTGATACTGATTAACATTTATTAGTTAAACTTAGAGACTGATTCACTTTTCTTAGTTACATGATAAAGTTTACTTAACAAGCGGTTTTCAAAAAAAAAGTTATAGATGTCTAATTAAGTGAGTTAAACCGAGAGATAATAAACCTATAATTTTCACAACTTATACCTATATCACCTCTGTTTACATGTGAGATTGAGCCTTTAATTCTTGATTATTTTCATTTCATATGCATTTGTTTGTTTGAGCATTTATATCACACTATTACATGCATTTTAAAACTTGTCTACGTTATACACGTCAAGACCATGAACTTTGCACTTGCACAAAACTGATAGGGGCCTATTACGTTCAGAGAGAACATGAAACAAAAGTCTTCACCGTGACGGTGCAAGTACTGAAGATCACCATCTCCTATGCAAAGATTCGATAACATCTGCAGCTGAATGATACAACTAGTGAATCTTCATTCTCCAAAGAGGTGGTGAGTGCCACTTTTAAGGATATCCTCCTTCTCCAAATCATTGGCATATCACAATTGGAGAATTATCCTTCATATCTTTTTACATTACTTGTCAAACAAGTTGAGAGGATGGGATTAAGTACCATTGGATCTAGCGGGAGCTATCCATGGGCTTGTTAAACAGTAGAGTTATGATTTCTCAAACTTCATATTTCAAAACCTTTGTAAGAATTCTATCTGCTGCTGCAAAATTTAAGTTTCTAATATGCCCTACATTCATTTAACTGATTTTAACGAAGAATTGGGTAACAAAGTTAAAACTAAAGTAGTTGTACATGCCTTGAGAACTTTAAACAAACTTATTTTCTCAAAGTTCAAGGTTACCCCAAAATCTTTTTCTAGGAAGGTCACTCTCCTGTTCACACATATGCTTGAAGTGATTAAGCCTTAGGGTGGCAGCATGGCAACACCCTCCATTGTTGATCCCACACCCTCTACTTCAAAGCCCAAAGCATATAAAAAGAAGCGAATCCCTGCATCTTCCTCTGCAAAAAAAAGGTAAGGATGGAAACAAAGGTCCCAGCTAAGTTAAATGTGGCAACCACACCTAAATAAAGCTAAAAGAAGAAGGTATCTCTTCCTTCTTCTAAGCAGACCCAAACCAAACCTGTTAGCTCTCAATTAGAGTACCAACACTCTATGGAGAAATCAAAAAGAGATACATACATTGCTGAGACCACCTGAGGAAGAATTCTCATTAGGAACTAGTTCATATCCCGGGCCATTAGACTCAACTACTCAATCTCTATACGCATGTCTATTTCCCAGGATAAAGATGTTTACACTGCACTTTAGCATGACCCATTGTCTTCCCCTACCAATACACTACAGACACTAAAAACTGATGTGTTTGTAGAGGCATCGGAACCACATCTTATATCCCAAGAGATTGATCATAGGGAGGAAAGGATTATTGTGAAGGTCGCCTCTAGTGCTCATTCCTTAATAGAGACAACATGCTTAAGACCTTAACCGTGACAACACCTCTTGAGAATGTCTCTTTGGAGTCATTCTTTAAGGAGAGGAATCTAGAGTGCCAAGAAACCACATCTGGTGGTGGGGGTGTAGAGGCTTAGGCTAGGGCCTCATCTTCAAAGAATTCTACACATGTTGATAAGGGAAGTCTGGACCAAATACATGAATTGATGGCATATAACCTTGAGCTTGCTCAAAAATTGAATGCTTTACAAGATGAAAATGCAAAGTTTCAAGGCTATGGTGAACAAGCCACAATTCTTGAATTTGAGAACTGTCTGCTGAAGGCTTTAGCGGATAGAGTCACTTAGGTAGAAGCTCAACTCAGGAGTCTCCAATATCAAGTTGCAAGAGTTACATCATTAGAACAATAACTTACAACTCTTCAGCAATCTACAGCCAAGGCAATAGATCTTGAACACCAAGTTGAATCACTTCAGGAAACCATTGACCTTCAAAAATATATCATCTTAAGTCTTAAACTATCAGAACAACAAGAACATTTAGATGTGCCTTCCTCTACCCATTTAATGTCATCTGGAATCTTAGATAATATTACCAAAAAGGGGGGAAGATGAGCCCACAGAAGCTGAGCATATTCTCCAGGGATTGGCTAATCAAGTTGTACAAGCTTCACAACCAATCTCTTTCTCTTCTAAATAGACTAAAGATCATGAGCCTCTATTTGAAGTTGAGGCCAAACTGAATGAGCTTCTAAATAGGTATGGCTATGACAGCTCAAAAAAGAAGGATATGGAAGCTAGGAAAGTGATAAGGAGGATGAACCAAAAGGTTTAACATGGGAAGAGAAGAATGGCTGCAATGAAAAGATCCAACACTTCTTCCTTGTTCTCTCTTAAAAGAAAAGGACCTAATGAAAAATGATCAAAGAAAGAGCTTGTGTTAGTACTAAAAGCCTCTCCCAAGGCATCTGCTAAAGAAGAAGAATCACTACTAAGAGTGCTATCAGAAACTACAGAAGAGCTAAAAAAATCAGCTGCTAATGCAACTGCCGAAAGTACCAGACAAGAGGCTTTTTTCGGCAAATAAACCCTTACAGAAAATAGTAGTTTATATAAGAGAAACCTAGATGACGGAAGATGACATGGAAAGGCATGGGGTGACTATTGATGCTAAACCATCCTAACTTCATAAACAACACAAGGACACACCAGAGTCTGAACTCAAAAAATCAGCGGAGGTGATATTTGGTCAACCAGATGTTGAAACTGAAACCCTAGTTATCTCTAAGGTGAATGTGGAAACAAATGGACCAGAAGTCTCCAAGGATGCTAAGAGAGCTCGAACAACTACCAATGATTCCAAATCAGCTAGTGTGGTATTATGTGTAACTACTAGATCTTCAGCAGTCAGACCTACTACAATCTCTACCTCTGACAAAGGTAATAGACCTATGACTGCTGAAGAAGAAGTTGAATTAGAGTCTTAGAAAAGAAAGACCAGATTTCTAATGACTAAGAAGGTGGAGATGTTTCCATAAAAGGTTGATGAAGAAACTGTAGAACTGAAAGCAAGCAGAGCTCAAGAATCTTCTATAAAGAAGAACATCATTGCCTTAATTACTAGTGCAAAGGAATCTAGATCTGTAAGAACTACTATAGAAGGATTCACCCTTGGTGGAGAACCCAGTAAAACTGAAGGATTCGGGTTTTGAACTTTGGAAAGAACAAAAATGATGAATCCCCCAAGGATCTTTTCAATCTCTCAATAATAACAACAAGTATGTTAAGAGTCAATACTCAGATAATCATGGTGTAAAAACCCATGATTATAGATATTATCTCTATATGTGTGTGCATGATTGTGTGTTTGTATGATTAAATGCTATGAATGATAATAACTGCTTGTTTGATTGATTGTTTAAAAGCTTATAAAGGATTAGGGTATACGGCTATTTGTAGCCTATGTACACACTATGTACATTTACAAAAATACCCTTATGTAAAACAAAATACATAATAATCCTAAGTCTATAAGCTATCCACTATGGATGTTGAGCTGTCCGCTGTGAATGTTGAATTATTTGTCCGCTGTCCATGGATGTTGCCCGCTATGAACACTTGTAATGTTTTCTATATTGTTGTCCACTGTAGAATGTTCATCCACTGTGGACAGTTCATCAGCTGTGGGATTGGTCATCCACTGCATGTTTATTCATCTGTTGTCTGCACTTAGAACTTCATTCTTCATCCATTGTGACTGCTACTGCATCCGTTGTGGACATTACTTCATCCATTATGGACATTACTTCATCCATTGTGGACACTTAGTAAAAATCTCTTTTATCTACAAAATCTGGAAAAGAAATTTAAACTTGATTAGTGTTTGATATGAATGTTAATGATGTTTGCATGTTAGTAAATGGTTGTTTGAATGTTAGAACATATTTTGATTGATTCTGGTAGGCATTATCCTTTAATACACTTGTTGAGTCTAATAATACTCCCCCTAAAGATGATGTTGCCAATCTTTATGTTTGCTTGTTAGTGATTTTGTTTGTTAGAAATAATGTGTTTGTTTATGTTTGTTTTTGAATGATTGCATGATTGCATGTTTTTACTGATAATGTATGATTGATTGATTGCATGTTAAAGTGATTATGTATGATTGATTGATTGTATGATCTACTGATTACACATGTGTAATCAAATTGCTTCGTTTGTTATGGATCATTTGTTTGCTTTAATTGACTTGTTATTTTCTTGAATGTTGTTATGTTTGATTAAATGAATGTTGTTGACGAATGATTGATGTTATGATATGTATGTTATGTCTGTTATGTATGATTATGTATGTTTTGACTGTTATGTATGTTATGTATATTTTGATTATTTGTATGTTAGTATATGTTTTGACTGTTTGTATGTTATGTATGTTTTGACTATTTATATGTTATGTATGTTTTGACTGTTTGTATGTTAGTGAATGTTTTGACTATTTGTATGATATGTATGTTTTGATTGTTTGTATGTTAGTGAACCTTTATGAATGAGAAAGACCAGCTTCATCTACTCTTTTGCACTTCAGATGTAGTTTTGATTAACTCTTTTACATCTTTCTCTATTATCTGATCCTTTTCTAATTATTTCACTTGATCAGGAAGAGGAATAACTTTTAATGCATTCAGGCTGTTACTATATGTTCTGTGAAGTATTGAACTGCGCTGATCTAATCATCATATTTGTAAGTGATTTGAACTTGCACCATTTGTTCAAAGGTGGTTTGATCTAGATTTTGAACTTCAATGTTGCTAAAAAAATTGGTTACAACATGATCACCCTTAAACACTTCCAAATTGTTGTTTTTCAGATATCTTTAGGCTCGTAATACCATCAATGTGTGTTAGTGATTCCTGATTGGTCTCTAGTCTTTGATTTAAAGCTGCATTCACATACATTGTGCCTAGAATCCTTAACATGTGAATAAAATAACAACAGTCACCCTTACATAGTATATCTTCAATCTGAGGGAATCACTTTGTCTTCAAAAAAGAAACATATGATGGATGTAAGAGTTTGATCTTAACAGGATCAAACAATCTTATATATGTTAAGCTTCTTTTCCCTCCAGCTTCCTCTCTAATACCACTTCAAAGTGATTCTCATCATAGAACCATCTTATGATTGGATGATTGTACTGGTTTCCATAAATCTTCTTCATAATGAGTTTCAGGTCTGATGGTCTCAGAGGATATCCTACTCACAGAAGCTCACTGTCAAGGTGTTTTGCCTTTTCCTCACCTTGTGGTTATTTACCAGCCAATTTTTGCTCTCTTCTTAACTTGGCGCTATATGAAGCTTTTCTTCTCTGTCTGCTTTTAGTTTGAGTTCATGATGTTGTCTAATCATGTAAGATCTCATGATGTGAAAGAAATCAGCACCTCTTGGATTGTTGGTATGATTCACCATCCTCAACTGCATTAAATCCAACATGTATTCATAAGATAATGATCCAAGTTGGGATATGTATGATAAGTACTGGACAAAGCCAGATACTCTTTTAATCAGCACTACATCCTAAACTTCAGCGTATTTCCATGCAACAATCTTTCTCTCATTTGCTGATGCTGTGAGTGTGATTATATCATAAATCTTTACAAAATTTGTGTTTGAATTAATCATCTCCCTTACTTCATTCCCTTCAGGCCATAGCATGTGGAGCATAAAGTTTTTGTCTTGTTCTATAGGGTGAAGTTCAGGAGGTGCTTGATGATATATGGATAAAGAAGCTGCTGGGTGACGTCTAATGATCTGAGGCTTTAAGGCATTTACCAGCATGTTCTTGTAAATACCTCTAGCAAGCTCTTTCATCTGAGATGGTGATTTACTAGCATAAGACCAATATGGCATCCTTGTGTGAGTCAACCAGATTTTCACCTGGGAGCATGTCATCTTTTCAATTTAAGGTTCCTTTGGCAAGTTCTTCTAAAATTCTTGCTGGTCTTTAATCTTTTTATATCTTCTATATGTTTGCTCACTTTCATTCTTCATGACTTCTTGAAAGTCTTTGAGCAAGTCTTTAACCTCAGACTGGTTAGGATGCATAAATGCATCATATGAAAAGCCTCTTGTTGCAAGCTCAATGCCTATGAGGGTTTCTGGATCATCCGACAATATATCAAGTATGTTCTTAGCCTCTTCTTCATCCTTATCTTCAGAATTAGTAAGAATGATAATTGGATCTTGTTGTTGGTCAACTGTTTGATCAATTTCCCCTTCTTCTAGGTTTACAGCATTTGCTTCCTTTTTGTTGAATTCATCTTCATCTAAGGGCTCTGCTTTCACTTTCAACAACTTTAATGGTGGTGAATCAGGTTTATCTTGCTCTTGCACCTTTTCTTTTCATTTCTTTAGAGTAGCAAGATACAACCTTTTCCTTTTTCTTTCATATGTTTTCAGAGGCTGTTGAGATGATGATGCTTGATGCATAGAAGGTTCAGTTTGATCTTTTAGTGACTCAGTAAATTGTCTAATAAGCTCCTTTTGTTTTTCAGTCACAGGATTCACAACAATTAAGCTTGATTGTGATTGTTGTGTGTCAGGGGTATGAAAATGTTGCCTTAAGATAGGTGAGTAATGAATGTTCTCAAATGGATTGGTTTCACCAAATAAATGATCCATTGTGTAAGTTTCTTCTGGAATAATGATTGCCTACTCTTGTTCTTTTGTGCTTGTTTCTTCAATAGGTGACATTGGTTGATCAAGGAACTCTTCTTTTAACTCAGAGATTTTGTTTGTCTACATCTTCCAACTCTCGGTTTAATCTCTTAATTTCTTCATTTCGCTCAGAGATTATCTTTTTCAATTCATCAATCTCATTATCCTTTGCATCTGATTGTTCAGTCAAGAAAGCTATATCTAGCCTTGTATTGCTTAAGTCTTGATCTTTAACTTTAACTTTAGCCTTTGTTTGTTCAAGTTGTTGTTCAAGAAATTAAACAATCAACTTCTGTGCCTTTTGATCAGCTACATGGTTTTCTCTTTCTTCATCCTTCCCTTTAAGCTTATCTTTCAATTTCTTTGCCCTGTTGTTTGATTTTTCAATAAGCTTATTCTACTTAGTGGATAAGAATACTTTGGAGTACTCTATCTCTTCTTTTGTGGGGATTTCACATGCTTCTTCATTAGTTTCTGTCTGTTAAACATGAACACTTTGTTCTTCTTGATCTGTCTCATGCATAGACACTTCCTCTTGTTAAGATGCATGTTCACCTATAGTGGCATCTATATCTCTTAATAGAGATGAGAGAGTCTGCTGGGCAGATAAATGAGGGCTGTGAGGTGGAGATGGAATGTTCTGATCATAGTGAAAATACTCTTCTTCTTGAACTTCTTCTTGAATTGATTCTAGTTCAGGCATAATGTGTTCTTCTTGTTGTATGATTGGAACAGGTTGAATGATTACATCTTGGTGAATCACATTTTGAAACAACATGTGAGGTTCACTTTGACCTGGTATCCTCAGAAAAACTTCAGGAACAGGAAGATCATGATTGATCATGTGAGGTGGAACAACAAACTTCCTCACCATGATATAGACTTGACTTGATTCGGTTAAAAACATGTTCATTGAAATGAACAGGCTTAAACATGACTCCTTCTCTTGGAATGTTGGGCAAAAGATCATCAATGATCATCTAAAGAAATCTTGGATACATCTGAAATTTGTTCCTCACTACAGTTAGGTTGTAGATCATTCTAATGAGAACTTATGCTGCAAAGTTGAATGGTCTTCTAGCTATAATACGTGCTATAGCAGAAGAGCTCCTCAGTGAAGTAGCATCCCATCCAGTCTTTCTAGTAGTCATAGTCTTCTTATAAGTGTGCATGAAAAATCTGAATTGGGCACACATGTATGATTTCTTTATCTGCTTCAAGTGTATAGTGCTAGTGTAACCAATCTGCATAAAAACATGGAGAACGTAGTTCTCATCAAACTCTATAGACCCTTCAGCATCTTTATCTCGAAGCTGAAGTACTCTTCTAATCACTTCTTTAGAGATGGTTATCTGCTGATCAGGAATGGTAGAAATCACATCTTATTGATCTTCTATCTACTCCAGATGAGCATTGGTCTAGAATTGGACAATATGATCTTCTATGATCTCAGGCCTGGCAGTTATAGCATGTACCAGCCTTGTTTGTCTAATGGCTTGGATCATATCTCCATAATTCTTAGCCTTAGGATAATCAGAATTAAGATAAGCACATAGATTGTGATCTCTGACAAACACAAGGTTGCCATATCTGCAAATAAGAAGAATATGTTAGTATTTGAGTGATTGAAATGTAAGATGTTAATTTGATAAAATTTTGATTGTGTGTTCATTCGCCAATGTGAATGTTATGAGATGATAGATCATGTTTTTTGGTGTAAGGATTACACTTAGAGGCTGATGCAACCAAAGAGCTCTCAGCATTTACATGTGAAGTTCAAGGAAGTTACTTCGTAAGATTTGATATAATTCAATGAATTATTCTAAGTATCAAATCTTTTGAAGCCAAAAGACCAAATCTCTAGAAGCCAAAGATGAAGTCTTCTGAAGCTTCAAAGACAAAGTCTTCCAAAGCCAAAGACTGATTTCTTCCAAAGATAGAGAAGACATGCTTTTTCTGAATCACCTTTTGATAAAAGCTTAACCACTTTTCGCTGCCACCTCTAAAGACTCACCAACTTATATGAGTTGGTGAAAAGGTTATACTTTTGTCAAACTATAGATTATGGTCTTGAGTCTATAACTTTGTACTCTTGCACTTTTATCCTTCTTGTAATATATTAGGATGTGAGCTATGGCATGTCATAGTCACCAACTAAAAGGCAATTTGTCTTTTGACTCTAAATTGATCTTGTTGTCTAGATTAGTGTTTCCAGCTGGCCTTCAAAGTATGGCTGGCTGTAGGATGTCGTATAAAGTGTCTCAAGTACTTGTCATTTCATCTTTAAGCTTTGTAATACTTTATAAGAAGTTGAGAGCGATATACATCATTCTTGAAAACCATATTTTTTTGTTCTTGTTCTGTTCATTACTTGTGTTCTTTGTTTCACCATTAAACTGGTTCCCTATTTGATCTGCTAAGTGTTCTAACTCTCCTAACACTGTGAAACCGTTGCATTGACCCCTTTCACCGGTCCTACAATTGGTATTAGAGCTTTTCAGGCTCTTTATTGTAAGATATCACTATCTTAGATCTCTTCAGTTTCACTAAACACTTACTAGCTCAAATAGCAGCTCTCACAAAGGCTGATATGAAAACCTATACCATGATAAAGTCCCTATTGATCACTCCAGATGACTTTCATACTTGGTGGCAACGTATGGAAGGGTTCATCAAGTCTCAAAATAGTAGGATGTGGAGATCTATTGTTGAAGGACCTCACATCCCAAGTACCTCTTCAGCCACTACTGGAGGTGGGATTATTCCAAAGGAAATGACTGACTATTCTGAGGAAGATTGGATGAATATTGATGTAGATTAGAAAGCCATGACCTCTCTCCAAACTGCTTTTCCAAACTCCATATACAGAGGCTTTAAGAAGTGCAAAAATGCTAACAGCTCTGGGATGCACTAAAGCTCATATGTAAGGGGTTTGAGGAAGCCAAAGAAAACAAGAAAGACCTCATGAAGCAGCAGTTTGAGAACTTTGCCTGCAAGTCAGGTGAAACTATGACTTAGCAATACTTTAGGTATGTTGAGATTGTAGATACTCTTATGGATGTTGGAGTAGAGCTTGAGAATAGGGACACACTTGTGAAGATGTTTTAGGATCTATAGGTATCTTATCAATAGAAGATTCTGATCCAAGATTTGAGCTGAGAAGACCAAGTCAGAAAACTACTTTAGCCAGTGGTAACAAACCCTACAGTTGGAAATCCTGTCAGCACAACAATGACAAACTCTTCAGCTGATACATCTGAGGTGCCTACAAATTCAAGCACAAAGGCACAAAAGTCAAATGAAGGAGTTTCCAATGTAGGAGGAGATGGAGGTGGTGATAATGATCAAGAATTTCTTGATACTGATAACCACTCCATAGAAGACAACATCAATGATGTCACACATTCATTGGATCAAGTTTCTCTTGATAAGTGTGCTAATGTGGTGGGTGATACTCAATCAGCAGATCTGAATTTGACTAATTTAGATCTTTGCAACCAACTTACTGTGATTCTTCAATTGAAAATTCACTAGTCACATCCCACCACAAATATCATTGGAGATATTGAGATAGGGGTGAGAATAAGATGACAAACCCATGAGAAAAATGTTTGTCTTCACTCTCTTTTCTTGTCCCAGATTGAGCCTAAGAAGATTGATGAGGCTCTGAAGGATGGAAGTTGGGTTAAAGCAATGTAGGAGGAGCTGCTTCAATTCAAAAGGCAAAAAATTTGGAACCTATTTTCTCTTCCTCAAGAAAAGACCACTATGGGTACCAAGTCGGTTTCTAGGAATAAGAAAGATGATAGAGGGCTTGTCATTGAGAAAAAGGCAAGACTAGTTGTTCAAGGATACACAAAAGAAGAAGGAATTGACTACACAGGCGTTTTTGCTCCTATGGCAAGACTTGAAGCTATTAGAATATTCCTTGCTTTTGCTGCATCCAAGGATTTTAAGGTCTACCAACTTGATGTCAAGTGTGCTGTTTTATATAGGGTGATTGATGAGGAAGTGTATGTCAAACAACCACCAAGCTTTACAGATCCAGATCATCCTGATTATGTCTGCTAGCTTGACAAAACTCTTTATGGGCTGCATCAAGCTCCAAGGAAGTGGTATGAGACACTATTAAAGTATCTTGTTCAGCATGGCTACAAGAGGGGTACTATTGATGGAACACTCTTCATTAAAGGAACATGAAATGACTTAATGTTGGTTCATGTTTATGTAGATGACATCATATTTGGGTCACCTAATCTAAAGCTCTACAAAGACTTTGAGAAGCTGATGAAGAATAGATTTGAAATGAGTGCTATAGGGGAACTTAATTTCTTTCTAGGAATTCAAGTGAAGTAGGTTGACAATGGCATCTTTATAAACCAGTCAAAGTATATGCAAGACATACTCACCAAATTTCATCTGACTAAGTGTAAGGTTGCTAAGACACCTATAGCTGGAAACCACTCTTTAGGACCTGATCTTGAGGGAGAGTGTGTTGAAGAACATCTCTACAGGGCTATGATTAGTTTTCTTATTTACCTCAGAGCCAGCAGACCTGATATCATGTCGCTACATGTATTTGTGCAAGATATCAAGCCAACCCCAAAATGTCACACCTGGTTGCTGTCAAAAGAATTCTCAGATATCTCAAAGGTGCTCCCAAACTGGGCCTTTAGTATCCAAAGAATTCTAACTTCAATCTATATTCTGATACAGATAGCGACTATGGTGGCTGCAACATGACTGAAAGGTCTACATCAAGGGGATGTCAATTTTTTGGTGGAAGGATAGTCTCATGGCAATGAAAGAAACAATCATGTATGTCTGCATCAACTGCTGAAGCTGAATACATTGCTGCTATAAGCTACTATGCTCAAGTGCTTTGGATTCAGAATCAGATGTTGGATTATGGATTCAACTTCAAAGAGACTCCCATCCACATAGACAACAACAGTGTTATCTCTATTACAAAGAATCTTGTGTAGCACTCAAAGACAAAGCATATCAACATTAGGTATCATTTGATTAGAGATAATTTCAAAAAAAGAATTGATAAAACTAGTCAAAGTTAACAGAAATAAATAATATGCTGATTTTTTCACAAAAGCTTTTGGTGAATAGAGATTTAAATATCTTGTATCAGCTATTGGCATGATTAACTTCGAGTAGATTTTCTTAAATTAATTTCAAGATTATTTTCTCAAACATGTGTGTCTTAAGTTGTCTATATTATCAACTATATAATCCTAATTTACTTTGGAAGAAATTTTCAACAATGATATTCCTTAAAATTTTAAGAATTTAAGATATGTTTTCTTTCAAAAGACATCAAGTTGTATTCGGAAGAAAATTATGTCTTCAAAACTAATAACTACTTCTGAGAAATTTACATTTGGAAGAAATTCTAATATATCTTACAAAGCTTAATTCTGCTTCTAAGAACTTATATGTTTTGTAGGACAATTTTCTTTCGAAAGAAATTAAGTCTTGAAAGATTTATTCTCTCTTGAAATAAAATTCATGATATTTGATATCTTCTGAAGCAAAATTTGTCTAAGAAGTAAAAAATACTCTAAGTATTTTTCTTCTGAAGCAAATTCTTGTAAAGTTAAGAAATATCTTCAGAAGCCAAATTGGAATTGGAAGTTTTCTCAAAACTTCCAAAGACAAATTACCTTCAAAAGATTTAGACTTCCAAGAAACTACCTTTTTGGGCACTTTTTTAGAGGCGGGACCTACATCTGGATTTCAAAGTTTATCCTTTTGCATTAACTTTGTCTCAAATTCTTACCATATAAATATTCGTACAATGGTTCCCCCTCTTTCACCTTCCTCTTTATCTGCAAAAGTTCAAACCCTAAATTCACCCACAAACCTCCTTTGTTCTTAGCTTTCTTCACTTCTAAGCTACTCAAAATGGCCAACCTTAATCCCCGAAACCAACCAAATTTTTCCATGCATCTACACAGGCAACACAATCAAGTTGCTCTATTATCAACTGAGAAAGATCCAGGTTTCTCAGATGTTTTCCGCTTCTTAACTCACTCAAACTACCTCACTGCCTTCATAATAGACCATCCACTATATGAAGATCAACTACTGGAATTTTGGAGGACCTGCCAAGAGGTCATCTTGGAAAGTGAGACGATACTGTTTGCCATAGTGCAGGGGGAGTCAATTTTCATCACTCCAACCACCATCAATTCTCATCTGAGGCTGGATGATGAAGAAGGCGAGTTGTCCTTCCAAAATCTATTGTCAACAACTCGTTCCGGCAGATGGGCTATGAAGGCAACTACTCTGTCAAAACCTGCAAGAAGGGTAAGGTTTCCTTTCAATGGAAGTACATCCTCCATGTGGTAATCCACTCTCTGTCCAACAAACATAGAGTTTGGGACGAGATTCGTGAGGACTTATCCTACATAGTCCATGGGATGGTTCAAGGGGTCAAGTTCAGGTACTCACAGTTTGTCTATACAAACCTTCTTGATAACTTGGACTCCTTAGAGTACTATATGTTCCCTTGATATGTTCAACACATTCTTAACTGTGAACTAGGCTCACAGTTAAGGGGAACATGTAATATTCTTAAATTGGGACAGATAAAGCCTGACATTTTCAAAACAATGAAAAAGTCCACAATTGGCTTCTCAGGGGTAGAAACCGCCCTGGTCCCAAAACTGTTAGAGCTCATTGCTTAAGGTGACAACTTGGTAGTACCAACCAATGTTAAACCAACACCTTCTACATCTGCACCACCCATATAGCCAAAAATAACCATCACCTACACCAGAAAGTCCAAACAAACCCCTACTCAAACTACTCAGGTTGAGCAGGTCCGCATATTATTACCCATGTAGGAGGAAGTGGAAATAAGAGCTCTCACTTCTCCTGAGGAGAAGACCACTCCTATTACTTCTTTGATCAGTGCTGAGGTTCCTCATGCTTAGCCTGATAAGCTCATTGCTCTAGCCTTAAGCCATCACTCTGAGTCTTAAAACTCGAGTGATCAACCTTCAGGGGAAAGCTAGCATCCCCAGCCGTTAGACTTTAACCAACCCATCCATGACCTTCAATTCTATGATGATAAGGATATGGGATTTATTGGGTACCATGAATCTCTTTTCTCCACCCCTACTCAAAGAGAGATGAGTGCTCCTGAATCACCCATATCTAACCCATATCATCCAGCCCTAACTGAGGTGAACCTCCCTGAACATGTTCAAGAAGTCCATATGGAAGAGGCTCTTACTTCTGCAAGTGATTACATCATTAAGACCTCAACCGTGGAAACCCATCCCATTGACACTTCTCCTGAAGCTATCATGGTGCAACGGAAATCCAGCAGCCAAGAACCCCAAGCTGGTGATGAAGAAGAAGACTTTGGTCCTATTCTCTCATCCCCCTATGATTCTTCTGATGAAGATGAGGGGAGTCTGCAACTTAAGATGCAACAAGTACCTATTTAGTTTCAAAGGTAAGTCACCTAGAATTTCAAGTGGCTACCTTACAAAGACAGGTTAGTGACCAGCAACTTGAGATCATCGATCTCAAGGGAAAGTTAGCTGAGAGACCTGTTAGGCAAACTCAACCAGGTACACAAGAACCTGTGGATGTAGTGGACCTAACCCTTAGCTCCCCTTTGCAAGAGGGTGATGCTACCAAAAAAGGGGAGAAAGTCCTACTTACAATCACAGAACCTAGGAGTTCTACCTAGAGTATGGAAATAGATGATTCACCACCCTCACTAGCAGTTTTCCATACTCAACAACCTCCTCAGGCCCATATTGATGTGGATTCCCTAACTTAAAGCCCGTTTGAGGAAGGTATACCAAGAGCAATGTCTACCCCATCCTACGCTCCTAAAAATACAATAGTGGGATGGAGGTATGATGTTGATAGGAGAGCCCTGGTAATCTCAAGGTCTCAGGGACAACAAGAAGTCTTCAACTTTCATAACTTGAGACACTATGAGAGAACCTATTTTGTTGACTCGGCACTTGCCAACCCAAGTCAAAACAGGAAAGCTGCAAGGTTAGCTGAAAGGATTCAAGATAAGGTGCTTGAAGATTTCAAAAGGAGAACCAAGCTATACAGACAGAGGCTAGCAGGCAAGACTATTAGTCAATTGGATACTGAGGTGGACCCTAAGATTAGCTTCGAAGGGGAAACTTTGGCCGAAGGCCCAGTAGTTGAATCTGTGAACCTTGAGACAGGAACTGCTTCAACACCCAATACCCTTAGTGAGGCACCAGCTGGTGAAGGTGTCTCACAACCTCTCTTTGGCCAGAGCTCAAGTGAAACACAAAGCAATAAAGGCCAAAGCTCTCTCCACCCAAAGACACATAGGCCAGTGACTGACAAAGAGAAAAGGAAGATGACCTCTGAGGTGATTAAGGAGGAGAAGAGAGAGAGGAAGAGGAAGGCAAGGGAAGAAAGTTCAAGTAAGACCCCTAGCCTTTTGAAAGCTACAATCAGGGCTGCCCTAGGCCAAACACTTAGGATGATAAGTTAAGGACAGCCAGATTGAACTATCTGGGGTCTAGGAACTACAATGTTGATGAACTTATCTCTCTTCTCTTGGAAGAACTAAATGAATTGGATGACATGGAAGTGTCAAAGAAGAGGAAGGAAGCTAAAGATGCAGAACTACTTCTTAAAATCAAATAAGAAAGGAGAAGAAAAGGACTTTACAGAGCTCCTACCCTCTCCCTAATTCAAGAAAACCCTAAGGCAGTGGCGGTGGTTGTGGTTGCTAAGCATGAAACTCAGGTAGGTAGGGAATAAGACAGACAAAACATGATAACCTACCCGAGTGCCACAGGCCTCTATTAGGTAGCAGACCTGCTTCCCCTGTCTTATGAATACATTGAATTTGAATACCTCAAGAAGCTTAAGCAAGAAGTGCTAAAAGAGCAAAAAGCTGCTAAGAGGAAGATGAGGAAAGAGGTTGCAAAGTCAAGAGCCACCATCAGATCAAATCAAAAGAAGTCTGTTGACAGACAAATGATGGTGAGCTTCTTGAAGCTATATGGGCTCCCCGGAAGGAGACTTGGTCCAATGTCTCTATCCATCATACATGAGCACATTAGGGTGATCAAGCAGAAGATCAAGAGGGGTGAGCTGGTTGACTTGCATCCTCCACCAAGTCAGGATGAACCTGAAGCCGAGGTCATGGTTGAACCACAAGAGACGGCTCAACCAAGACCTAGTGCTGCTTATAGCCAGCTTCTTCTTCTAACCCACAACAGGGTCTTGATCCCTCTCCTTCTAAATCTGTGAAGGAAAAGGACCCAATTAGGAAGGAAAAACAAGAATCATCTGGTATTGAGGCAAGTCTTCTCAGTTAAAATATAAAAAAGAAGAGGATGGCCATTAGAAGGGACAAGAAGAAGAAGAAGAAGTCCAAGGCATCTACCTTTGCACCTCATGATGGGTCTGAACATCCTGATGGTGATCAAGAAGAGGCTGCTTAAGAAAGTCTACTCATTGTAGAGCCTCTTGCTGCTAAGAGACCTATCTTGTCTTGGGAATTTGTTACTAACCCAGACATATGGTTTGTCACTAGAGATCAAGGGGGTCAAGACATGTACTTCTGGCAAGACATACTTGACCTCCCTCTGTATCATCGTTATGACATGAGGAGGTACCTTGAAAGTTTGAGGAATCCTAACCAACTGATGATGAAGGGAATGGTCTTGATTTTGATGAGGACTGTTAATGGATAAAGATCAAGCTTCAAAGCTCTCCTTCAATTTTGGTAGCATCAGCCTAGGGGGAGTTTCTAAGGATTACACTTAGAGGCTGATGCAACCAAAGAGCTCTCAGCATGCACATATGATGTACACGAAAGTTTCTCCAAAAGATTTGATATAACTAAATGAATTATTCTAAGTATCAAATCTTCCGAAGCCAAAAGACCAAATCTTCCGAAGCCAAATATGAAGTCTTCCGAAGCTTCAAAGACAAAGTCTTCTGAAGCCAAAGACTGATTTCTTCCAAAGATAGAGAAGACATGCTTTTTCTGAATCACCTTTTGATAAAAGCTTAACTACTTTTCGCTGCCACCTCTAAAGACTCACCAACTTATATGAGTTGGTGAAAAGGTCATACTTTTGTCAAACTACAGATTAAGGTCTTGAGTCTATAACTTTGTACTCTTGCACTTTTATCCTTATTGTAATATATTAGGATGTGAGCTATGGCATGTCATAGTCACCAATTAAAAGGCAATTTTTCTTTTGACTCTACATTGATCTTGTTGTCTAGATTAGTGTTTCCAGCTCGCATTCAAAGTATGGCCGGTTGTAGGATGTAGTAAAAGTGTCTCAAGTACTTTTCATTTCCTTTTTAAGCTTTGTTACACTTTGTAAGAAATTGAGAGCAATATACATCGTCCTTGAAAACCATATTATCTTGTTCTTGTTCTGTTCTTTACTTGTGTTATTTGTTCACCATTAAATCGGTTCCTTATTTGATCTGCTAAGTGTTCTAATGCTTCCAACACTGTGAAACTATTGCATTGACCCCTTTCACCGGTCCAACAGTTAGGCATATTACTTGTGCCAAGATGTTTGTTTGTTTAAGATTAGAAGTTTGACTTTCAAAATTTTATTAAATTTCAATTTAGGTCAATTTTGCACTTGCACATTTCACTGATTTAATGTTTTTTAGATCAGAATTCATTTTGATCATGTCTGATTCATGACAAAGAGTTAATTTGTTCAAATCATTCAATGATTATATCTCATAACAACTTTCTCAATTATTTTAGTTGACTTTTAAAGTCAAAATAGTTCATAATGCACACTGAATGTGTGCATTGAATGTTGTTATGTTTAATGTAACGCCAAATCAACTGTCAACTTATGTTTGTTAATAAAATTTGAACATGTTTGATAAGTTATATCATATTTCAAGCCATTTTCAACATTTTCAAATATCAAACAGTTGATTTTAAAATTTTTGACATGAACATGTTGACTGTTCATTTTACCGATGAACACCTAATCAAAATTCCTCAAATTAACAGACCTAATACATGTGACTATGTTCATTTAACATATATTCAATGTTTGATTTCATCTATAACACTAAATGATTTCATTTTAGGTAACGGTTCATTTTTAACTAGGGTTTAACAATGCTTGAATCAAAATCAATTAACCGTTTGTTTTGATGATTTTTTGATGATTATAACTTGTTGTTATACCCATTCGATCAAAAGTCAGTGATAAAACCAAATAGATATCGGTTTGGATGAACAATGGATGTTTGAACTGTAGCAACATTTAGAAATTTTGAGTTTTTGCCTCGCACACTCGTGATAAATGAAAATCTGACATGTGTTGAACTATATATACAATAGACAAATCAAGTGTCCATTGTGTATATAGTGTGAATGTACGCTGCATGAATAGTTAACTTAAAATTTCATTTTAAGTCATGCGCTGTGGATATCACATGCGCTGCGTGAACAGTGTGTCCATTGTACAATTTTAAGTTGTACGTTGTGGACACTTGAATGATTTTGAATGTGTTCACAGCGGATGACTCTTTGGTCATGCGCTGTGTACACTTGGATGATTACTGAATGTTCACAACTTATGACTAAAAGTCATACATTGTGTACTTGTACATTGTGCACAAAGCGGATGGACATTTATTCATTCGTTGTGCATACTTATGTAAGGCCCAGTTCCCAGGACACTTACAGCTGGACCGTCATAGCATAAAACATTTTAAAACATACATTACTTTTGCAGCGGAATTCAAAAACTTTCATTTATAATTAAAACATGTCATTTCATTACATTACATCATTCATTTACATAACAAAATACAATAACATGTAAAAACGTTGATGCCAGCCTCAAAACGCTCCCAGTAGCTTATGCATCCATGCCTGCAACTCCTCGGCATCGACAAAATACCTACCAACTATTATGCATACAAAAAGTCAGTGACGCTAAGTGAGTTCTAGTTTTATAAAATAAAATACTTTACTTTCTTTGAAACCAAAACTTTGTAATCGTTCGTGGTCACATAACATACATACACATTGATAATAATTATTATTATCTTTATTACCGTTCATTCATTCCATCTTTCATTCATTATTATCGTACACCTTCATATGGATCTTGTCACATTCAATACCCCCGTCTCCTAACAAAGACAGTACCAGGGTACGCGACAAGGATCCCCTTCGAGTCAATCTCAAGGATTGAACTCCCTTCGAGTCAATCTCAATGATTGAAATCCCTTGGAGCCAATATCAATGATTGCACTCCCTTCGAGCCAATCTCAATGATTGAACTCCCTTCGAGTTTATCTCAAGGATAGGCTCCCCGTGTGCATCCTTCGGGTTAGCTAAACTGCACACAGTCGAGCTAACGACAACATGGTCGTGCACCTCCCTTCAAATTGCTTACAAGACTTTCATTCATTCGTTATGTTCCACTTTTCATTATCATTATCTTTCACTTCGTTACATAATACTTTATGTTTATTCATACATACATCATACCACGGAAAGTCATAACATAATACATACGTTTTGAAAACCGTTTAAACATGGAAAGATAACACATACAACAGCAACAATCACAACTTCAACACCATCACATCATAGCAGAACCTATCTCAACCAACTACCTCATAAAATCCTCAGAAAGTCCTAATTCCAAGATGAAGCACATTTGAACATTCCAGGCGCATGAGCATAAAAATTCCAAGTAAAAACAATTTGGGCGCTTTAGCACTATGCAGGCGTATGAGCCCTACTTAGGCGCATGAACACTAAAGTGCATGGGCAACTCTGGACGCATGGCCAACACTTAGGCGCATGGGCAACTCTAGGCGCATGGGCACTATTTGGACACATGGCCAATATTTGGGCGCATGAGCACTTTTCTGGGCAGATGACCACTATCCGGGCGCATGAACACTTAGGCGCATGAGGTCACTTGGGCGCATGACTACTATTTGGGCGCATGACCTTTACTTAGGCGAACTGGCTAATCATTCTGGGCGCATGGGGTACTGTTTGGGCGCCTGACTACTGGTTGGGCGCATGAGCTTGGGCGCATGGGAACACTTAGTCATTTAGCAGTAGGTGCATGAGAACATTCTGAAATTATTATCTATGCTACAAACAACACCCGAACACCAATCTAACACTTCCTAACACAGATCTATCATACTAAAGGCACTTAAGCATGCTAAACATCATGCCTAACCCAAAACAAACTCTAAAACATACATATACAGAACATCAGTCGAACAACATGCTGAAACACACGGTAGCTTTTTAAAATCTTTTACTCGGTATGCATAACAACCCCAAAACTTAGAAAATCAATAAAAAAAGGGGTTCTAGAAACACACTTGTAGCAAATCTTCAAGCAACACACTTCCACCAACGAAATCAGCTCCAAAAACCCATGAAAACAAGCACTAAACACCAAGATTCTCGGCCTAGAACTCAAAAACCCAGCTGAAACCGAACATAAGTTCAAGGAAACTCACCTTTTGCAACTTCTTCCTCCTCTTTCTCTCTAGAACCGAGAGTTCTTCTTCTCTCTTCCTTTTTAGCCGAGAACAATGATATGGAAGACGAGGTGGGTGGCCATACTCTTTTAAACCTTAAATAATAAGGTTTATACTTTGTACACTTTACCCCCCTGCACTTGTGTCCATTATCTTTTCTTTCTATTTAATTTCCCTTCCTATTCTTTTAAATAAAATTTGGGGTGTTACAAGTCCACCCCCGTTAAATAGGTTTCTTCCCCGAAACCTGTTCCTTCTCGAACAGTCGTGGGTAATGCTGTCTCATCTCTTCCTTGATCTTATATGTAGGCTTGTTCCCCTTCTGGGCTCCACTATACTCTCATAAGTGAAACCACCATTCTCCTTAGCCCTTCTCTTCCTTCTATCAAAAATGGCCACCAGTTGCTCCTCGTAGTTGGGTCGTTTGTCCATCTCGGTAGTCTCTAGTGGCACGATCGTATCCTCATTGATTGAGCACTTTCTCAGACGAGATACATGGAACGTCAGATGAATCCCACTTAACTCGTCGGGTAACTCCAATCGATATGCCACTCTCCTACCCTAGCAACAATTTGGAATGGCCTTATACACCTTGGTGTTAGCTTTCCTTGCTTTCTAAATCAGATGATCCCCTTTCCAAGGTGAAGCCTTCATCCATACCTCATCATTGTAGGTCGGCACTAAACTCTTATCGGGCGCGGTTGATCAAACCACCTTCTTGCAACACTCGGTGTTTGCCTCATAGGCTACTAGCCAATTTATCGGAAGGCGTACACCTACCCACCTAAGTCTATCCTAAACAGTCTAGCAGGAAACACACGCTCTCTCCCTTCTATCGCGCCATCCTCTAGGTAACCTAGTGGACTTACCAATAGAAATTTCTACATCGAAGGCTCATCGATCTTCCTACTCCTAGCGTGCAACTTAACACAAAGGTAGCAGGAACAAAACTACTACTAGCACTACAATCAAAGCATAGATGCACAAATTTAAATTACCAGAAACGTACCTGACGTCAAGTCGAAGTCCGCTCTAGCCTCCTCCCGATCAGGGCAAATTCTCTAACTTTCATCATCTGTTCTCCTCATTTTGAACCCTTTGCCTTGCCTCGAAGCTATCAACCCTTGACTTCGTGTAGTCTCTGCTCCTATGTCCACCCTCACCACACCTATAGCATCTCATCGCATGATAATCCCTCGCCAGGTGCCCTCCTTCCCGCATTGAAAGCAGAGATTCGATCCCCGCTTACATTCCCCCGCATGCCCCTTCCCACATTTCTTACATGCCCTCACTTCCCCGGTTATCATTATTCGATCATCTATCCTTACCTTCTTACCACCAGCCTCAAATCCACCATCATCATCCCGTCTTCCACTCCCATTCCTAACATAGCCCCGCTCCTCCTCTTCATCCGTTATCGCCACCGCTTCTCGCTCGTCGTACAACCTCCCCGCCAAATCGACCACCGACCTAGACGTGCTTGGCCGGGCAGCGACCAGATGTCTGCGGATATCTACCGGCGGACCTTGAATGTACCTCTTGATCTTTCATGACACAGGCATCACCTGATCTGGTACCAGCCTTGCCATCTCGTTGAACTTCGTCGTATACTATTGGTGCGTCATCGTTCCCGCCTCCAATTGCGGGAACTCTTTCTCAACTTTGTCAAGCTCCCTATAAGGGCAAAAATCCTCAATTACCAACCACTTCAGCTCATTCCACCTTATCCTTCCGATTGCCCTGGTACCCTCGGCTTCAACAATGTTGTCCCATCAGCACAAGGCTGAATCCACAAATGAGTGGGTAGCGAACTTGACCTTCTGATCCTCGCGGCACCCAATGATGAGCAGCAGTAGCACTCCCGTTCCCATCGAACGTAGGGGGCCTATACCTTTGGAATGCCCCATAGCTGCATCCCTTCACAGTTTCCTGCGCAGCTTCCTCCTCCTCATTGTCGCTGGAGACAACCATATCAGTCTCTGGTTGCTCCCTTCCCCTTAAACCCCCTTCCTCGCCTCCTCTTCTAGTGGTATTCCTCTTCTCAGCCTCCTTCCTCTCATCCTCCTTCACTGCTCTAATAACCTCGGTCGCTACTATCGGCAGAATCGTCTGCATGACCTGATGAACTTCCTCTGCTACTGCCTCCCTCATTGAGGCCTTAGGATTAGCACTTTCATCCTCACCACCCTGGTGACTAAGCTCAGGCTCTTCAGGATCCATCTCAGCAATCTTAGCTCTGCTCCTCGTGACACACGGTCTAATACCACGTCCACCATGACCACCACCTTGCGAAGCCTCAGAAGACTTACCACCAGCCATCTACAACACTACAAGATTCAAACACCAACACGGTCATTCAAGGTAATAGCTCAAGTTATGTAAAGTATAGTAAGTCCCTAATCATAGTGGCCAGTTGTGATTAGCCACTTACTTTGCTCTTCATTCCCCAAGCATTCCCTATCTTGACTACATCAGTATCTAAATCTACATAAAAGCACACAAGCCACATAACATGCGCACATAATACCGGTTAACATTAACTTACATAAAACCCTTACATAAAACTTCTACCTGCAGACATGTAGCTACTAGGACTAGCATCCCTTTCCTTTTGTCCCATTCTTAGTTTAAGATTAGGTTTTTGAAAATATTTACCCAATTCTCTTAAACTTTGGCTCTGATACCAACTTGTAAGGCCCCATTCCCGGGACACTTACAGCTGGACCGTCATAGCATAAAACATTTTAAAACATACATTACTTTTGCAGCGGAATTCAAAAACTTTCATTTATAATTACAACATGTCATTTCATTACATTACATCATTCATTTACATAACAAAATATGATAACTTGTAAAAATGTTGATGCCAACCTCAAAACGCTCCTAGTAGCTTATGCATCCATGCCTGCAACTCCTCAGCATCAACAAAATACCTGCCAACTATTATGCATACAAAAAGTCAGCGACGCTGAGTGAATTCTAGTTTTATAAAATAAAATACTTTACTTTCTTTAAAACCAAAACTTTTTAATCGTTCGTGGTCACACAACATACGTACACATTGATAATAATTATTATCTTCATTACCATTCATTCATTCCTTCTTTCATTCATTATTATCGTAAATCTTAATATGGATCCTGTCACATGCAATACCCCCGTCTCCTAACTAAGACAGTACCAGGGTACGCGACAAGGGTCCCCTTCGAGTCAATCTCAAGGATTGAACTCCCTTCGAGTCAATCTCAATGATTGAACTCCCTTTGAGCCAATCTCAATGATTGCACTCCCGTCGAGCGAATCTCAATGATTGAACTCCCTTCGAGTCTATCTCAAGGATAGGCTCCCCGTGTTCATCCTTCGGGTTAGCTAAACCGCACACAGTTGAGCTAACAACAACATGGTCGTGCACCTATCTTCAATTTGCTTGCAAGACTTTCATTCATTCTTACGTTCCACTTTTCATTCTCGTTATCTTTCACTTCGTTACATAATACTTTACGTTCATTCATACATACATCATACCACATAAAGTCATAACATAATACATACGTTTTGAAAATCGTTTAAACATGGAAAGATAACACATACAATAACAATAATCACAACAACACCACCATCACATCATAGCAGAACCTATCTCAACCAACTACTTCATAAAATCCTCAGAAAGTCCTAATTCCAAGATGATGCACATTTGAACATTCCAGGCGCATAAGCATAAAATTCCAAGTAAAAACAATCTGGGCGCTTTAGCACTATACAGGCGCATGAGCCCTGCTTAGGCGCATGAACACTTAGGCGCATGGGCAACTCTGGGTGCATGGGCACTATTTAGGCGCATGGCCAACACTTAGGCGCATGGGCAACTCTAGGCGCATGGGCACTATTTGGACGCATGGCCAACACTCAGGCGCATGGGCACTATTTGGGCGCATGAGCACTTTTCTGGGCGCATGAACACTTAGGCACATGAGGTCACTTGGGTGCATGACCTTTACTTAGGCCAAATGGCTAATCATTCTAGGCGCACGGGGTACTGTTTGGGCGCCTTACTACTGGTTGGGCGCATGAACTTTGGCGTGTGGGAACACTTAGTCATTTAGCAGTACGCGCATGAGAACATTCTGAAATTATTATCTATGCTAGAAACAACACCCGAACACCAATCTAACACTTCCTAACACAGATCTATCATACTAAAGGCACTTAAACATGCTAAACATCATGCTTAACCCATAAACAAACTCTAAAACATACATATACAGAACATCAGTCAAACAACATGTTGAAACACACGGTAGCTTTTTAAAATCTTTTTCTCGATATGCATAACAGCCCTAAAACTTAGAAAATCAATATAAAAAAGGGGTTCTAGAAACTCACATGTAGCAAATCTTCAAGCAACACACTTCCACCGACGAATTCAGCTCCTAAAACCCATGAAAACAAGCACTAAACATCAAGATTCTCGGTCTAGAACTCAAAAACCCAGCTGAAACCGAACATAAGTTCAAGGAAACTCACCTTTTGTAGCTTCTTCCTCCTCTCTCTCTCTAGAACCAATAGTTCTTCTTTTCTCTTCCTTTTCAGCCGAGAATAATGATGTGGAAGAAGAAGTGGGCGGCCATATTCTTTTAAACCTTAAAATAATAAGGTTTTGTACTTTAAACACTTTACCCCCCTGCACTTGTGTCCATTTTCTTTCCTTTCTATTTACTTTCCATTCCTCTTCTTTTAAATAAAATTAGGGGTGTTACAACTTACCTGATTGTTTTGGATGTTTATAGTGGATGACAAATTTATCATGCACAGTGTACATTTTGTTTGTTTATGTACAGCGTATGCTTACCTGTGTACACTTGCACTGTTTCTACAATAGATGTCTAATGTTAGTCATGCGCTGTGGAACGCCACTGTATTCACAGCGAATGTTTTACCTGACATCATGCCTTGTGAAAACTTGTATGTTCATAAGAGCATAGCGGATGTATGTTTGTTTGTCCGCTATATACACTTAGTTTATTTTGCATGTTGAATGGTTAACTGTAGCTGTGAAAAAATTTTGTTTGTTTTGAAAATTTTGCTCATCAGCTATGTAACTTAATACATACACTATGAATACTAGGATTTGTAGCGCATATGTGTTTGTTCATGCGTTGCCCATACTTAATAAACTTTGTGAAATATTTTCAAATTTTTTTTTGTTTGTTAAAATTTCATAATTTTAACATGATTGATATATGAATGTTATTATATCACTCACAAGCAATAATGTGCATGTATATATGTCAACTTGCTATTTTTGAGTGCTTGCTTGGCTTGGCTGTTTTTCATTGTTTAAAACATAAAATTTTAAAATCTTCAAATTTTAATATTTCAAATTTTAAAATGTACGATGATGCACATATTCTGTTGCATATGATATTTTCATGTTTATTTTTCTCCCCCTAAATTTTTGCATACTTATAAAAATCTTTATAAAATGTCAAAAATTTGAAATTGTTTCATGGAAATTATCAAAGTCCAATTTGTTTGCTTGCATGATGAATGATAAACTTCTAGAAAGATGACATTTCATCTAAGAAACCATGAATCAGTTGCACATACTATGAGATCATACTAGTCTTAAATCCCGATTGAGTTGATTTGATGATTTAGAGAATAGACATAGACTAATACAATGTTGATTGTAGATATTGTTATCCATTTAAACTCATTCAGGGTATTAATGATTGATTGAAACAGTGAGTGATTATCATGTTTTGGGTATATTGAGATGATTTGTATGTACCCCACACTTGATTGTATGTTAAGATCAACCCTCCCCAAGATATGCTAGAAAGCACTTTCAATACTTATAACTTATAATCAATTTGATCCATATTGATTGATCCACATTGGAATTCTTTTGTACTTCACTTGGAAGGTGATCTTCTTTAGGATTCTTTTGTTTCATTCATAAGGAATATAGTCTATGAAAGACTTTATTTATGATTCATCCAAGATGGATGCGTTCCACTTTAGAAATCTTTTTGGATCATGATGTAGGTCATCCAGGTCTGTGTTTAGCACAACAAAGGATGCCTTAGTGTACTCCAGGTCTATTATAATCATAACAAAGGAGACACTTGTATGATTGAGCAGTTTATAAATTGTCTCACATGGTGTATATGAGTTACTTTACAAGTTATCATTATTGGATAGATCAAAACTTATCATACACCAAGATGGGTGTTTCTTACTACACAATCATGAGAATTTAGTTCTTCACTATTGTATGTGATGTTAGGTGTCCCATGTTGAGCCTATCCTCAAACAAAGTATGTCAGTCTTTATTGGTGGAAAATGAATCAAGTGAAGAAGTAATCTAGTGTACTATTATTTCTCATGAGTAGCTATATGATTCTAACTTGTTTGTTATTCTAAAAACATGAATGTTTATCTGATATCTTGATTTTGAAATGATGAGTGTTTGATGTTAAACTTGGACTTTAATAAAATCATGCTTGTATGATAATGATGTTTTGAAAAACCTTACTTGTTTGGTTCATAATTGATCATACCAAATGACTGAATCAAAAATTCAAATCTTGTTGAATCAAATGGTTTTGTAAAGAGGTTAGCCAATTGATTATCAGTGTGAAATTTGATCAATTTAATCAGACTCTTTTCTGAGCAATCTCTCCAAAGTGATATTTGATGTCTATATGTTTTGTTTTGGAATGTTGAATAGGATTATCAGTTATGAACATGACAGTAGAATTGTCTATGTGTATGGGTGTTTTTAGAAAATTAAAGCCATAGCATTTGGTTTTGAATTCAAAGCACTTGAGAACAACATGCAGAAGCAAGCTACGTATTTCTGCCTTGGCTGTTGACATAGACACGTTTGTTTGTTTCTTGCACTACCAGGAGATCAATCTTGATCCAAGAAACTGACATCCTCCTATTGTTGATTTTCTATTGTTGTTGCATCCATCATAATCACCATCGGTAAATAAAAAGAAATCTCCATCTTTAGGATACCAAAGGCCAAGTGTTGGTTCGCCTTTCAACTATCTAAAAATTCTCTTCACAGTATTGATGTGTGATTCTTTTGGATCTGCCTGATATCTTGCACACATGCAAACTACATACATGATGTATAGTTGGCTAGCAATAAGGTACATTAATGAACCTATCATTGATCTATATAGCTTTTGATCAACTGATGTTCCTTCTAGATTTGGGCCAAACTTCAATCCAGTTGTAAATGGTGTTTTGCTTGATGTGCAGACAGCCATGTTGTATTTCTTTAAGATCTGATTCACATACAAGCTTTGATTGATAAAAAAATCCTTCAATTGATTGTTGAACTTGAAGTCTAAGGAAGAATGTAAGTTCTCCCATTGAGCTCATTTGGAATTTTGATTGCATAAGAGTTTCAAACTCTCTACAATGCTATATGTTGGTGGAGCCAAATATGATGTCATCCACATAGACTTAGACAACTAACAAGTCTTGTCCTTTCTCTTCAAGAACAATGTTTGATCAAGCTTTCCTCAGGTGTATCCATTTTATAGTAGAAACTTAGATAAAGTTTCATACCACTTTTTGGGCACCTGATGAAGACCATATAGAGCTTTATCTAACTCTAACTTGTAAACTCTATGAGGGAAGTCTTGGTCTTCAAACCCTAGTGGTTGTGCAACATATACCTCTTTATCTATCTTCCTATATAGGAATACACATTTTACATCCATTTACAAGACAGTGAATTTCTTTGATGAGGCATACGTAAGGAACACTCTGATGGCTTCCAATCTAGCTACCAGAGCAAAGACATCATCATAATCAATGCCTTCCTCTTAAGTGTAGCCCTGGGCAATGAGCCTTGCTTTGTTTCTAATGACAATACCTCTGTCATCTGATTTGTTTTTGAAAAGCCATCTGGTGCCAATGGCATATTGACCTTCAGTTAGATCAACTAGTTCCAGACCTCTTGCTTCCAAAATTACCTTAGTTCCTCTTGCATGGCTTCCATCCAACTGTTGTGTTTAAGAGCTTCTATGATGTGTTTGGGTACAGTGAGAGATAGAAAGCAGGAAAACAAGCAAATGTTTGCTATTGGATTGACTCGAAGTCAATCTGACATTGAGATCACCGATGATATTTTCTAGAGGATGATATTTGTGATCTCTTGTGGTTTCAATCTGATCAACAAGGATTGTTGAATCAAGATTGTTGATGGTTTGGTTAGGTGTTGAAGGGTGAGCAATGGTATTTGATGTGGTTGGATCATCTGGTTATGCATTATCATGAAATGTTTATGGGGAATCATTAAAGAAATCTTAGATTTCATCATCATGATGTGTGTCTGGTAATGAATGGTAATCATCATCTTCTTCATCTAAGTCTTGATGATGTGACCTTGTTTGCTTGCTTGGTTGAGGGTCAGCTCAAGCTTGTGGTTGATTGGTCACAGGAGTTAAAGATGATTGAGTGTTTGTTGATGTTCCTCTTGAAGTGTTTGTTTGATCTGGAGGAGTTGTAACTGCTGTACTAGAAAGAGTAATATTTGTTCTCCTTGGAAGATCAGCAGTTAACGGAACATCAATGTTTGTTGGTGGAACCATGGGATATTCAATATCGTCCTTGGTACCTGAGACATCAAAATAAGATGTGTCAAATGATTTTTTTAGTGAATCTATATCTGTTGGGTCTGAAAAGGATAGTCTATATTATCAACACACTCAAAGTCAACAAATATCAACGTCAGTGTCAAAGTCATCGGAATAGTCAAGACAACGCGTTCGAGACGAAGAAACGAGACGAGACGTTGAAGATATAAATGACTAGGAGTTTATTGTTAATAAATATATTTTGTGTCAACATAATATATTTATTTATGTTAGTCATTTTTATGTTTTATATGTAATTTCTCTAATTTTCTAAGTCTAGGGGCTTAATATGTCATTAGTGTATATTATCACTATATATAGATTAGTGAAAATTAGGTTTAGAGACCTTCAATGAGCCATTGATTGAGGGGCTTTAACATTGTAATATCTTTAGCAATCAATTCAGATCAAACAAGGGTTTTATTTGGTGTTCATGAGTGTTCTTCATATATTTATCCATTTTATAGTGTTTGATCTATAATTGTCACAAATATCTTTGATATTTTGTGTCATTAGTGGGAATCATTTGTGTTTATCAATCAAGTGCGCTATTATATCAATCAGAAGGACCAACAATATGGTATCAGAGCCATTGTGCTCTTGATTATTTGAGTTTTGTTTGGTTTTCTAGTTCAAAGTCACTGTTCCATTCATTTTCGATCTGATCTGTGTGTTTTCGACATGGAAATTGATTGAGAATTGCTCGATTTTGGTGTGGGAAGCTTTAGAAATCATCAGTTTTCAAATTCATTGAGATTTGGATGAGTTTAGATTGATTTTGTGCTGAAAAAAACCGTTCAGATACGTCGGGCGAAATTACAGCTCTTCTAGCGAAACTGTATCTTCATTCAGCGAAACAAAGTAGTTTCGCCTGGCGAAACTAGAGCTCTTTCAGCGAAGCTACACAGCTCTTGAATTTTAAATCTGGTTTCTTGCTGCGAAAGTACATACGTTGAACGAATGATCATGGTGTTTGTGTGCCAAACCTAGCGAAATTTGTAAGGCCCCATTCCCGGAGACCTCACGGTTGGACATTCACAGCACTATTCATAAAACATTTCATAATTCATTATCACAATGCAGCGGGATTTAAACATTTAGAAGCCATTCATTAATTTATAAACGTTGTTGCTAAGTAATACATGTTTGGTACAGTTACAAAAGATCATTAGTTTGCATTACAAAACAACAATGTTACAATCATGAATGGATGTCAGCCTTGTCCCGACGAGTAGCCTCCCCGAGTGCCATCATTAGCAAATTATCTGCCAACTGAAAACGTATAAAAGTCAGCTTTGTTGAGTGAGTCCTAGCTTTAAAATCATAAAAATATCTTGATAGATTTGTATACAAAATACTTCTTAAAGAAAATATCTTAACTTTCCTTCGGACGTGATCACACATCATACATACAAATCATATCCATTACATCATCACCATTCTCTTTCTTGCTTATTTATTATTATCTTTCACTATCGATATGGACCAAAGTGCTATACCCCCCATATAATGCGCATAAACCTGGTACTGGGCCTTGAAGTCTATAAATAGACTCCATCCGTGGTGCACATATGCTGGCACCAGTACCGGGACAGCAACAGTGGTCCCCTCAATCTTAAAGATTGACCCTGTGTACATCCTTTGGGTTAGCTAAACCGTACACAGTTGAGCTAACGACAACATGGTCGTGCACCTCCTGTAAATTTTTACTTGCAAGTCTTTTCATTCTTTATGTTCCACTTTTCGTTAATATTAATCTTCCACTTGATTAATAATAATACTTTATGATCATAGGCAAACCACATAAAGTCACATGTTAATATCATAATAGGCACATAAGGACAGCCCACAACATGCATAAGATAATCAGATACAAGCATCAAGTCAACCATGGTCAAACCCTAATTTGATCTTCCAAAAATTCCAGAAAATTCCTTAAGTCTTAAAGAAATGCGGGTGAACAAAACCAATGTGGATGAACTAAAACTAATGCGGGTGAACACTTGCAAATGCGGATGAACAAAAGTGAATGTGGGTGAACACTTGCAAATGCGGATGAACAAAAGTGAATGCGGGTGAATACTTGCAAATGCGGATGAACAAAAGTGAATGCGGGTGAACACTTGGTAATTATTCTGTCTTAAAAGAAATGCTGATGGACACTGTAGCAAATGCGCATGTATAAAAAGAAATGCTGATGGACACTTAAGCTGAATTTAGGCTAATGCGGGTGAACAACTGTAAATGCGGGCGAACAAAACACTTAGGCGATTATCACAGTGTAAATGCGGATGAACCATCAGACCTGTAAATGAGACTTATGCTATAACCAGTTCTAAAACCTCATTTTCATACATTCTTAACATCGATCTATCATGCTAAACTCTTAGGACAAGCTTACAACCTCATAGAACATAGAAGTTCATACACATACATACACAGTTATCATACATAACGGTTGTAAAACATTTTAAATGCATTTTCAGCCCCAAAGAAGTTTAAGAACATAAAATCAGGTTCATAGAACTCACCTATTGCAGCAAACAAGTGAATCTCCTCCCAACTTGCGTGCACGAGAGTTTAAACACCTAAAACAAGCCAAAACAAACACCCAAACACCAAGAACACATAGAAATCAGTTTCTAAGGTTGAAACCTCAAAGAAACCCAACCAATTAATCACAAAAACCTACTAACCTTGAATATTCTTCTTCTTCTTCACAATTCGACCGAGAGAAAACAGAAAACCTGGCTTTCTTTCTTTCTTTTCTTCTTCGGAAAGCAGCAGCAGAAAGAGCATGGGCGACCATGCTCTTTATACACCCACTTTTGACTTTTGTACTATTTTACACTTTTCACCCTTCAACTTTGGCCTTTATAAAAATTCGGGTGTTACAAGTCTACCCCCCTTAAAGAGGTTTCGTCCCTGAAACCTGTCGTTCTTTAAATAACTGAGGGTAGTGCAGCCTCATTTCTTCTTCGGTCTCCCACGTAGACTCGGAACCCTTTCGATGCCTCCACTGTACCCGCACAAGTGGAACCACTTTATTTCTCAACCTCTTCTCCTTTCGGTCGATGATTGCCACTGGTTGCTCCATATAATTGAGCCATTCATCCACCTCAATATCATCCAATGGTACAATCATATCTTCGTCAGCTAAGCATTTTCTTAGATGAGATACATGGAATGTCGGGTGAATCCCACTTAACTCATCTGGAAATTCTAGATGGTAGGCCACTTCTCCTACTCGTGCAACGATTCGAAAAGGCCCTATGTATCTTCGACTCAACTTGCCATTCTTCCGGAATCGGATGATCCCTTTCCAAGGCGAGACCTTTAGCATGACTTTATCACCCACGTTGAACTCGATGGGTCTACGCCTCTTATCGGCATACGACTTTTGCCTATCTTTGGCTTCCCTCATAAAGGCTTTGATCTTTTCCAGTTTCTCAGCCATAGCCTTAATCACTTTGATGCTTCCCAATGCTTTCTACCCAATGTCTCCCCAACACACGGGCGTTCTACACCTCCTACCGTACAGCATCTCGTATGGCGGCATACCGATACTGGCATGATAACTGTTGTCGTACGAGAACTCTGCTAACGGTAAGTGATCATCCCAATTTCCCCCAAAATCGATCACGCAAGCACGAAGCATATCCTCGAGCGTCTGGATCGCCTCTCAGACTGACCGTCTGTTTGAGGATGGTAAGTCATGCTAATATGTAGCCTCGTCCCCATGGCATCATGAAATCTCTTCCAGAATTCGACGTGAACCGGGTGTCACGATCCTACACGATAGACACCGGCACACCATGGCGAGCTACAATCTCTTTGATGAATAGATCCGCTAATCTCTCAGATGAATACGTCTCGCGGATCGGTAGGAAGTGAGAACTCTTTGTCAACCGATCAACTATCACCCAAATAGCATCGTACCCCCTTGCAGTACGCGGTAGCTTCGTGATAAAATCCATAGTGATGTGCTCCCACTTCCACTCGGGTATATCCAACGGTTGAATCTTCCCGTATGGTTTTTGATGTTCTGCCTTCACTTGCAAGCAAGTAAGGCACTTACTTACAGACTCTGCCACATCACGTTTCATACCCGGCCACCAGTAGTCTTTCTTCATGTCTTGATATATCTTGGTAGCACCGGGATGAATGGAGTATCGAGTTTTATGAGCTTCGTCCATAATTCGCCCACGTAGATTCCCATATCGAGGAATCCACATTCGCCCAAAGCGGGTTTTAACACCGTGGGTATTCTCCCCCAGTTCTGCAACTAGACCTCTCATTCGTTCGGAGTTGAGGCGATCTTCTTTTAACGCCTTATTTTGAAACTCTTTAACTTGCATTATCACCTCTGAGGTCATCACCAACTGATACGCCTTTACCCGAATCGGTTCGGGTCTCTCCTTCCGGCTAAGGGCATCGGCCACTACATTGGCCTTGCCTGGGTGGTAATGGATCTCACAATCATAGTCTTTGATCAACTCTAACCACCTTCTCTGCCTCATGTTGAGATCTTTCTGCTCGAAAAAGTATTTCAAGCTCTTGTGATCCGTGAAGATTGTGCACTTGGTCCCGTATAAGTAGTGCCTCCAAATCTTCAACGCAAAGACCACCGCAGCTAATTCTAAATCATGAGTGGGGTAATTAACTTCGTGGGTCTTTAACTGTCGGGACGCGTAAGCTATCACTCACCCACGTTGCATTAGCACGCAACCCATTCCCGAATAAGATGCATCTGAATACACCACTAAGTCTTCACTTCCTTCAGGCAATGTTAAAACAGGAGCTCGAGTTAATCTTGCCTTTAACTCCTCAAAAGCATCCTCTTGTTCTCGTCCCCACACAAACTTCACATTCTTGTGTGTCAACTTAGTCAAAGGTGAGGCTATCTTGGAAAAGTCTTGAATGAACCTTCGGTAATAACTCGCCAAACCTAAGAAACTGCGAATCTCGGATGGCGTCTTTGGTTACTTCCATTGCATCACTGCCTCAACCTTTGCCGAGTCCACCATAATTCCTTCGGTATTCACCACATGACCCAGAAATTGAACCTCGCGTAACCAGAAAGCACACTTAGAGAATTTAGCATATAACTTTTCTCTCCTAAGTGTCTTCAACACTTCACGTATGTGATCGGCATGTTCTTCTTTGCTCTTTGAATAAATCAAGATATCATCAATGAACACAATCACTGATTTATCCAACATCGATCGGCACACTCGATTCATCAAATCCATAAAGGCAGTTGGCACGTTGGTTAAACCGAATGACATGACGAGAAACTCGTAATGTCCATAACGCGTGCGGAACGCTGTCTTCGGGATATCTTGTTCCTTTACCTTCAACTGATGATAACCTGATCGAAGATCTATTCGGGAAAACCAACTGGCACCTTGAAGCTGATCAAACAGGTCATCAATCTTTGGTAGGGGGTATCTGTTCTTGATTGTCAACTTGTTCAACTCCTAGTAGTCTATACACATTCTCATACTACCGTCTTTCTTCTTTACGAATAATATCGGAGCACCCCAAGGAGAGATACTCGGTCTAATAAACCCCTTATCCATCAGTTCCTGTAGCTGATCCATCAGTTCTTTCATCTCGGTCGGAGCTAACCAATACGGTGCCTTGGCAACGGGTTGCTCACCGGGTATCAGATCGATTTGAAATTCTATCTCACGGTCTGGTGGCACACTTGGTAGATCTTCGGGAAACACATCTGGGAAATCACGTACCACTGGCACTTCTGATAATTGTGGTATCGACACGTCCACATCTTTCACGTATGCCAAGTAGGCACAACATCCGCGCCTCATACACTTCTCTGCCACTGCCATCGAAATCACTTTCGGAACCGTAGTGACGCGATCACCATAAACTATCACTGAACTCCCTTCAGGTGCAACTAACCGAATCATCTTCTTCCGACACACGATGTTTGCCACATAGGCTGCCAACCAATCCATCCCCAGAACTACATCAAACCCGCCTAGGGGCATCACAAATAGTTTAGCAGAGAACCTATGGCCTTCTAACTCTATGCCACAATCCTCAATCATATCAGAAATTCTGGTAGACTTACCAATAGCAGTTTCTACATCAAAAGGTTCATCAATATGAAACTCCTACTACTAACAGGCAATTTAGCACAGAAGGCAGCAGATATGAAACTCCTACTAGCACCAGAATCAAATAATACAGAGGCACAAGTTTGGTTTACTAGAAACACACCTGACATGAAGTCAGGGTCTACCCGGGCTTCCTCTCGGGTCATCGTGAAGGCTCTTGTACTTGCCCTCTGCCATCCTTCTTCCGGCCTCTTCTTCAACCCAGAACTTCCAGCCCTTGGCTTCTTGTAATCCTTGTTCATATGGCCGATTTCACTACAGTTAAAGCACCATGGGGCTCCACACATCTTTGAAATGTGACCGGGCTTGTCATATTTGTAACAGACATTCATTCCCAAACGGCATTCCCCACTATGTTCCTTCCTACACTTATCACACCGCTTCAACCCCGAGCTTCTAGTAACCACTCGGCGATCATCCGCCCTCTGCCTCTTACTGTTCGGGGTGAAACTACCACGTTCGAATCTCTTCCCATTCCAGTTTCTGTCACCCTCACCAGTCCTTTTCACCTCAACCACACTCGTTCATCATACAGCCTTCCCACCAAATCCACTGCCGACCTAAAAGTGCTCGGTTGAGCAGTGATCAAATGTCTGCGAATGTCAGCCGGCAACCCCTGAATATACCGCTTGATCTTCCTTGAAGCCGGTGTAACTTGTTCGGGCACCAGTCTCACCATCTTATTGAATTTGGTGGTATATTGCTGGTGGGTCATGGTTCCCGCCTCAAGCTGTAGGAACTCTCTCTCTCTCTATCTTGTCGAGTTCTCGATGAGGATAGAATTCCTCAATCACTAACTTTTTCAGTTCACTCCATCTCATCCTCCCGACAGCCCTGTTGCCCTCTGCTTGGACCAGATTGTCCCACCAACACAGTGCCGAGTCAACGAATGAGTAAGTGGCAAATTTCACCTTCTGATCCTCCCTGCACTCACTAATATCCAACACTGTCTCCATCTCTCTAGCCCAGCGGAGGGCAGTAGTAACGTTACCGTTGCCGTCAAAAGTAGGGGGTTTACACCGTTGGAATGCCCCGTAGCTGCATCCCCTCGCGGTTTCCCGCACCTCTACATCTTCTTCATCACTGGAGGCTCCCCTTTCAACATTTATCTCCTCCTCATCATCATGATCTCCCTTATTCTCCCTTCTCCCAGCAGTAGCCCTTCTCTCTTCCTCCTTTTCTTTCCTCTCATCCTTCCTTACAGCCCGGATCACCTCAGTCACGATAGACGGTAGGATCATCTGCATGACTTAGTGAACCTCCTCCACCACTGCCTCTTTCACTGAGGCCCTCAAATTGGCACTCTCATCCACGCCCTCCGGGTGATGAAGCTCAGGCTCAGCAGGAGCCGTCTTTGCATTTCTCGTCTTGTTCTTTGCTGCCCGGGGTCTACCAGCATGATCACCCTGTACACCACCTCTAGAAGCCTTATATGATCTACCTCCAGCCATCCTCTAACACTATAAGATTCAAACACTCACACGGTTATTCAAGGTAATAGCTCAGTTAATGTTAAGTATAGTATGTCCCTAATTACAGTGGCCAGTTGTGATTACCCACTTACTTTACTCTTCGTTCCTCGAGCATTTCCTATCCTGACTACATCAGTATTCAAATCTACTAAAACACATAAATCAAATAGCATGCGCACATAATACCGGTTTTCATAATGAAAAGAAATACGTGATGGCACGTAGCTACTCGGGTTGACATCCCTCCATTCAGTCCCATTTTCAGTTTAAGTTTAGGTTTTTGAAAATATTTACCCATTTCTCTTAAAATTTGGCTCTGATACCAACTTGTAAGGCCCCGTTCCCGGAGACCTCACGGTTGGACATTCACAGCACTATTCATAGAACATTTCATAATTCATTATCACAATGCAGCGGGATTTAAACATTTAGAAGCCATTCATTAATTTATAAACGTTGTTGCTAAGTAATACATGTTTGGTACAGTTACAAAAGATCATTAGTTTGCATTACAAAACAACAATGTTATAATCATGAATGGATGTCAGCCTTGTCCCGACGAGTAGCCTCCCCGAGTGCCATTCTCAGCAAATTACCTGCCAACTGAAATCGTATAAAAGTCAGTTTTACTGAGTGAGTCCTAGCTTTAAAATCATAAAAATATATTGATAGATTTGTATACAAAATACTTCTTAAAGAAAACATCTTATCTTTCTTTCGGACGTGATCACACATCATACATACAAATCATATCCATTTCATCATCACCATTCTCTTTCTTGCTTATTTATTATTATCTCTCACTGTTGATATGGACCAAAGTGCTATACCCCCTATATAATGCGCATAAACCTGGTACTGGGCCTTGAAATCTATAAATAGACTCCATCCGTGGTGCACATATGCTGGCACCAGTACCGGGGCAGCAACAGTGGTCCCCTCAATCTTAAAGATTGACCCTGTGTACATCCTTTGGGTTAGCTAAACCGTACACAGTTGAGCTAACGACAACATGGTCGTGCACCTCCTGTAAATTTTTACTTGCAAGTCTTTTCATTCTTTATGTTCCACTTTTCGTTAATATTAATCTTTCACTTGATTAATAATAATACTTTATGATCATAGGCAAACCACATAAAGTCACATGTTAATATCATAATAGGCACATAAGGACAGCCCACAACATGCATAAGATAATCAGATACAAGCATCAAGTCAACCATGGTCAAACCCTAATTTGATCTTCCAAAAATTCCAGAAAATTCCTTAAGTCTTAAAGAAATGCGGGTGAACAAAACCAATGCGGATGAACTAAAACTAATGTGGGTGAACACTTGCAAATGCGGATGAACAAAAGTGAATGTGGGTGAACACTTGCAAATGCGGATGAACAAAAGTGAATGCGGGTGAATACTTGCAAATGCGGATGAACAAAAGTGAATGCGGGTGAACACTTGGTAATTATTCTGTCTTAAAAGAAATGCTGATGGACACCGTAGCAAATGCGCATGTATAAAAAGAAATGCTGATGGACACTTAGGCTGAATTTAGGCTAATGCGGGTGAACAACTGTAAATGCGGGCGAACAAAACACTTAGGCGATTATCACAGTGTAAATGCGGATGAACCATCAGACCTGTAAATGAGACTTATGCTATAACCAGTTCTAAAACCTCATTTTCATACATTCTTAACATCGATCTATCATGCTAAACTCTTAGGACAAGCTTACAACCTCATAGAACATAGAAGTTCATACACATACATACACAGTTATCATACATAACGGTTGTAAAACATTTTAAATGCATTTTCAGCCCCAAAGAATTTTAAAAACATAAAACCGGGGTCAAAGAACTCACCTATTGCAGCAAACAAGTGCATCTCCTCCCAACTTGCATGCACGAGAGTTCAAACACCTAGAACAAGCCAAAACAAACACCCAAACACCAAGAACACATAGAAATCAGTTACTAAGGTTGAAACCTCAAAGAAACCCAACCAATTAATCTCAAAAACCTACTAACCTTGAATATTCTTCTTCTTCTTCACAATTCGACCGAGAGAAAACAGAAAACCCAGCTTTCTTTCTTTTTTTTCTTTTTCGGAAAGCAGCAGCAGAAAGAGAATGGGCGACCATGCTCTTTATACACCCAATTTTGACTTTTGTACTATTTTACACTTTTAACCCTTCAACTTTGGCCTTTATAAAAATTCGGGTGTTACAAAATTGCTGCCAAATTGATTTCTGAATGAAAGTTCAACTAGTTTCAGTCGATACTACCCTGCGAAACTAGCATCAGCGTGTCACTGCCGGGCGAAACTGCCGTCGAAATTACTGGCGAAATTACAGGCGAAACTACTAGCGAAACTACCAGCGAAATTGCCAGTGAATTTAGTGAAATTTCAGCGAAATTAATTTCTGATCATGTCAAAAATGGCTCTTTCAGAAGTCCCTAATTCCTTCAAATCTGATTATCTAATATCGGCACAAAGTCGGTTTGATTCTTTTGCAGCAATGAAAGATGAAATGATATCTGATCTTGTTGATCGATTTCTGATGGTGGCAAGCAACCTTAAGAAGTATGATGACAAATAAATAAAGTACTTAAAATCTAACGGATTATAAAGCTAACAGATTATTGTTAGAAAATGAAAAAGAATTAAAACAAATAAACAAAGAACTTAAAATCAACGAGTCCAAATATTTTATCAAACTAAGAGAAGCTTTAAAAGAAAATGATCTTTTAAAAATAAATCTTTTAGAAAAGAATGTCTAGATTAATATTTTGAGCGAACATGTCACATTAGCAGAATCTGAGACTAGCAAGCTTAAAACTAAACTTGATAAATGGACGATATCAAGGATGAAACAGGAAGAACTATTCTGTAAGCAAAGGGGAGCTAGAATCAAAACGGGTGTAGGATGTGGTGAAACTTCATATGTTTATCCTCCTCTTAGCACTCATTGTTACTCTCCTATGCCTTAACCTCATCCATCTAATGATTTAATTGAAGTTGCAGACACTAACAGTCTACATACAGGTTTAAGCAACATTAATTACAAAGAGGTTCGAGATGAATATGATTCTCCAATAGGTTTGGGACTAATCAAACAAGGATCTGATAAGAAAAATGTTAATTCCACCCTTGATGCTTCAAATCCAGTATCAGGTGTTTCCCATAACTTCTTTAACAAATTCAAAACAGGTAACATTCCTTCTTTTGTTCCTGTCAGGTTTGTCAAAGAAGGAACAACTGTGGAATCGTCAGACAATCAGAACTCAACAAGTGGTACCAATCAAGATCTGTTGGAAGCAAACTTATGTTTACAAGACTAGACAAGCTTAGATGATGAATAAAAATCATTAAGTCACCTAAAGTTGTCAAGTCTCAAATGATTCCAAAAGTTGGATCAAGACCTATACGGATCTCATCTCCAAATGCTAAACAAATTAGCAGTTCCACTAAATCTTAGCAGAAGCACTCACCATCTTCATCTGCTATCTATCAAGCTCGCCATAAATCTGCTTCCAAGTCTACCAAGCCTCCAGTAATACAAAAGTGTTCTCAAAAGAATGTTCAGATCTCATCTCCTGGAACATCACACATCAAATCATAGCCCAGTTCAAAATCCACATCGACAAAGCCTCAAAAAGTTCAATCTTTTGATATCCGAAAGAAGAAGCTTTAAGGTTATCGACAAGCAGCAACAACCTCCAAGCAGGCTCCACCCTCTCCTGCTTTTCACGAGACTACAAAGAACCAAAAGCTTTTCAAGGCCTGCTTTAGATGTGGAAAAGAAGGTCATGTGATAAAGAAGTGTCCTCAAGTACAAAGACAGGATTCGAGCAGTAAAGATAACAAGGGTTGCTTCTCAGGTTCAAAAGGTAAAAAGCATACATTTTTGAATGGTTCAATGACAAACAATTTATCAAACCTTCTCATGTGAAGCCGGTTTCACATGATTCAAAGATGAAAAAGACCAATGTCTCAAAATCAAAATCTCTTCCTTTGGGTCTTAAAAAGAAAATGATTTCCAAATTCAATTCTTTCAAATCAAAAGTAATTGAACAGAAACAAATTTGGAAAGTAAAACAAATAGTTAAAGAGATAAATGATTTTTCAAAAGGGTGTGTGCTAAAGCAGGTTATGTACACTGATGAAAAAGGAACTCCCAGGACCATGATGGCCTGGGTCCCCCTCTCTAACTAATCTGTTAATGAGTGCAGGAACAGTTCAGGAAGACTGTTAGTAATCCGTTTTACCGACAGAGAATGCTCCTCAATCAAATTTGAAGCGGAACAAACAGGTTATGGTTTTGGTATCACATCCATATTCTGGATACTTGTCCGCACTATTACAGTTTACACTTCACAATGCTGTACTTTTCTTGGTACTTCATTTCTCATCTTTTTGCTAGTATAATTTGGAAGACTTTCTTTACTAGTATAATTGAAATGGGAAGTAAGAACTTGATTTGGGATGACTGAGAAATGATAGTATGTTTTATTTGTATGCTTGGTTGCATGACTTGTACCTTTATGAGAAATGAAAGTAACTGATGTAGATGTCTGTATCACTTAAAATTCTAAAAAAAAAAATCAAGCAGCGTTAATCATTTTACTCAATAAGCCCTGATGATGGGATAAGTTCTTTGCCGGATGTCTATGGGAACCAAGTTACCTGAGCTTCTCTAATCGAACCTAAAACATGATAAAATCAGTTGCAGGTCACTCGTTGAAAAGAATAAGGCATGGGTTTAAATTGGAAAAATATACCAACAATCATTCTTGAACTATTTTTGGCTATCAAAATTTTAAAATTGTGATCAGACTCTGTATCAGTGTGAACTCACTAATTTGTCGATGTTTAAATACATCTTTGTGCTTAAGTATATCTTGAGGATGTGATCTCATGATCAAATTAGTTCTTGGTGTAAAATAAAATAAATAAATAAAAATTATATATATATATATATATATATATATATATATATATATATATATATATATATATATATATTTCAAGTCTTCCATATTATGCTATTGAAATGATCTCATATTTTCATGCATTGCACGGGAAATTTCACACACAAATGAACATGGTTTCGCATGTTTATATTCAAAGATAAACATGTGATTATTTGTATTGTTGAAATGATCTAACGAGAAATGTGTAGAATGTGTTTGTGATTGTGTTGCAGATTTTTGCTTCATATGATGGCCGATCATCAGCTGAGCAAAGTACCTGACCAGAGAACCTGTTCTTCAGGTTTATAGAAGATACCTAGCTAGGATTCCTCCTCTTACATCTTCTGAAGCACTCAACAATAGAGAGTTGGAAAAGCTATTCCTGATCATTCACAAAGAATGAACACAAAGAAGGGGAGCATACAAAGAGGGAGAGAATACAAAAAGGGGGAGCCTGTAAGATGAAAGATCTTTAGTAACAGATTATCAATCTAGGGGGAGATTTAAGATCATTATATGGTTGACTTATCGGTGCTGATCACGATACAAGGCGTTGATAATGATAGACTAAGGGTGAGTATTGTTGGATCTGAAAAGTATAGTCTATGTTATCAACACAGTCAAAGTCAACAAATGTCAATGTCACTGTCAAAGTCATCGGAATAGTCAAGACAACGCGTTCGAGATGAAGAACCAAGACGAGACGTTGAAGATATAAATGACTAAGAGTTTATTGTTAATAAATATATTTTGTGTCAACAAAATATATTTATTTATGTTTAAGTCATTTTTATGTTTTATATGTAATTTCTCTAATTGTCTAAGTCTAGGGGCTTAATATATCATTAGTTTATATTATCACTATATATATATAGATTAGTGACAATTAGGTTTAGAGAGCTTGAATGAGCCATTGATTGAGGGGCTTTCACAGTGTAATATCTTTAGCAATCAATTCAGATCAAACAAGGGTTTTATTTGGTGTTCATGAGTGTTCTTCATATATTTATCCAATTTATAGTGTTTGATCTATAATTGTCACAAATATCTTGGATATTTTGTGTTATTACTAGGAATCGTTTGTGTTTATCAATCAAGTGCACTGTTATATCGATCAGAAGGACCAACAATATCAAATAACCAGTCAAATCCAATGACTTTCTTTGTGAATGAATGCTCATTAAAAACAACATCAGATGTTTCTTCCATTATGTTTAGTCTTGGATTGTATACTCTATATGCTTTAGAGCTGCCAGAGTATCCAACAAAAATCCATCGTCTCCTTTTGGAGCAAACTTAGATAAATGTTCTTTGGTGTTTAATATAGATACAGAACACCCAAATGCTTTAAGAAATCCAGTAGAAGGTTTTCTTTTAAACATTAATTCATATGGAGTTTTAGTGTGTTCTTTAATGATTAGTGTTATGTGTTGTATGTAGCAAGCTGTGTTGATTGCTTCTGCTCACAAAGATATGGGCAATAAAGAGTCAGCTAGCATAGATCTAGCAACTTCTATCAATGTTTTGTTTCACCGTCCAGCAACTCCATTCTGCTGAGGAGTCATTGCCACACTGAATTACTGACTTATTCCTTTCTCTGCACAAAAAGAAGAAATAATGTCATTCTTAAATTCCATACCATTATCACTTCTTAAAGTTTGGACTTTAAGATCTAATTATTTTTCAATTTTAGTGATAAATGATTTGATGATTTCTGTTGTTTCTGACTTGTGCAATAGAAAGAAAACCCAGGTGAATCTGGAGTAATCATCTACTATTACAAGGCAGTATTTCTTCTTGCCTATGCTTAATATGTTTGTAGACCAAAGAGGTCCACATGAAGCAATTTGAGTGTTGTTTTATTAGAGTTTACCAATTTAGACTTATGTGACACTCTATGTTGTTTACCTTTCAGACATACAGTACAGTGGTCTGTACAGAAAAATTCTTTTTGTGGTAAACCTATTACTAGGTAACCTTTAACCAATTGATTCATTCTATTAAAGTTAGAGTGCCCCAATTGTCTATGCCATAATTGGGTAACATCTTCTGATGCTTTTGATAATAAACAAGTTTCAGGGGTTGATGATGAAACTGTATACATAACAATAATGTATGTGTTGTTTTGACGGGGAGTTTTCAGAAGGATACATTATTCAGGTACTTGAAAACCCTTCTTGAGGATGTAGCAATTGTTGGAGTCGAAGAGGGTGGCATATCCTTTATCACATATTTGGGATACACTTAGAAGATTAAACTAGAGGTTGGAGCAGTAGTTAACATTCTCAAAGCTGATCAACCCATAGGATATTGTTCCTTCACCGGTAATCTATCCTCCTGTCTTGTCACCTCCAAATGCTACATTTCCTTCATGTTTGCTTTTGAAATCCTGAAGGAGGACATAGTTGCCAGTCATATGGTTGGAACACCCACTGTCAACATAGCATATGTTGTTAGGCTTTCTATGATGTCTCTACACAAAGATATAAATTAATTAAAGGGTGCAACCCAAGCCAAGATGGTCTTGGGTTTTCCGTCTTTTCCCAGTACACAAATTTCCTCTAAAGATGCGTTGTCTGCTGGCTTAGGAACTCTACGTACACTAGACTTCTACTGAATCAATATTTCAGATTCATTGAGCTTGGATCTTAGGATTCATCAGTTTTAGATCCGAACATTCAAAATTAAAGAGGGGTGGAAGTGTGTGAATCGAAGAACAAGGACGTGTGTGTAATGTATAATGTTATGATTTCATTGATATTGAATAACAAATTACAATGAAGAAACATATACAAAGATGGATGAACATCAAACCCACCCAAAGGAGAGAGATTCTCCTTGGGTGGTGATTTACACCAAAAACACACACTTAAGAACTACAAGCCACTCACACACTTTGCAATAACCACACATTACAAGTGGCACTGGTTGTTCTATTTATAATGTTATTATATCATGACCTAATTTTGACTATTCTTGTGGTCTTGATGTTGACTTTGTCTTGTGTTTGTTTTGTTCTGTTTATCAACTTGGTCTCTGAACTTGTACAATGAGGACTTTAGTTGGCTTTGATTGTGGTTTGGAAAGCTTCAGTTTATCAATTGTTGAAACCAACAATACTCCCCCTAAACTAATGCTTGCCAAACTTTGACTTGAAGATCGTCTCAGTCACATGTCTTCTTGATCAACTGATATTTTGACATAGTTCACTGTAGTTCTCCCCCTCAGATTAAGCTTCTCCTAATGTATTTCTGATAAAGGATAGAATCTCTTTGAGAATACTTAACGTATTGGATATGAGGTGTATCACTTTTGGATTACTGTTTATTCATATCACACTCAAAGGATTAGAATGTATTAGGCATATGATGAGGCTTTGAACTTCAATAAACAGCATCAGGAACATAACCTTGAAGACACTTCAACTCTTTGAATCTTTAAATTAACTTGATAATGGATGGTTTTAAGTACTTCAGAAAGAGTTTCTAACAGTTGTACAAATCCTTGATTGGATTAGTGATTATGTTACCGAGGTTGATTTCTTCATTTCTGTTGAATGTGAAAATGGATGTGCTTGTTGGTTGCAATCATCCGTATTCATCATGTTTCTTGTTTTCTTGATTGTTTTAGTCATCTATTCATCATCTTTCTTGTATTTCTTGTTCGTTATGGTCAACTGTTCATCATCTGTTCATTGATATTGTTGTTGTTGTTGTTGATGTTAATGTTAATGTTGTTGTTGATGATGTTGATGTTGTTGTTGATGTTGATGTTAATGTTGTTGTTGATGTTTATGTTGTGTATTCTGTTGATGATGTTGATGTTGATGTTGTGTATTCTGTTGATGGCATCAGCATTGTTTAAAACAAAGGCTGAAATTTGGATACAACATCCGCATTAGATTTTTATCCAACCGCATTTGATCTTGTACCATCCGCATTTGTTGAATCAACATAAGCATTTCTTGTAACACCAAACATAAAAGTGGCCCAAAAACCCATTTAGAGGCCTTATTTTGGGAAAATAATGGGATAACCCGCCTATGGCTGGTTACCATGACGTAGCCCTCGTTTCCACGGTCGTTTTGACTGGTAGCAAGTCAGAAACGGAGGCTCGTAGCCCAGGTTATGCCCATTTTCCGCATTAGTTCCGTTGAACATCCGCATTTGGTGTGATAAGCATCTGAATTAGTTATCAACATCAGCATTTGTTTGATAACTCATCAGCATTTGATAACATCAGCATGTCATCCCAACACCCGCATTAGTGCCAAAACATCCGCATTAGTTTCATGAAATGCGGATGCTTTACATTCCATCAGCCGTATTTCTTTTTGCACTGTCCGTATTTCTTTGAGATTTATGAAGCTCAGCCGCATTGAAGGTCAAAACATCCATATTAGTTCTCTTGGAACAGCAGCATTGAAGGACAACAACAGCATGTTTTATGTAACTCAGCCGCATTGGACAACAAGTCAACCGTATTTGTTTCATTACACCTCCGTATTCGTTAAGGCATCAGCATTGGATCACAAAGACAGTAGCATTGGTTTTATTCAATCCGCATTTCATTAGAGAAATACGGATTCATTAAAACAAATGCCGATGTGTCAAAAGTTAGTCGCATTTCTTGAACATACATCCGCATTGAGGCACATAACAGCCGCATTTCTTTTGGATTCTTGAACTCAGCAGCATTCGTATGTCCTTTATCAGCATTAGTTCTGTTTGAACATCCGCATTTGGTTGCCTTAGTGATAAATGCGGATGGCTTCAGTAGGAAATACTGATGCAAGAGAGAAATGCGGATGGCTTGTGTTTCATCCGTATTTGTCTTTCCTGTTCATCATCGATCTAAGAATATTGAATTCAGGTTCAATCCGAATCATTTCTGTTCGAGATCTTTGTAGTTAGCCTCGAAATCATGTTAATTGTACACTGGTAGTCTCGGATTTGTGGTTGGATTTGATTCAACAACCCATTGATTAACCACCAGTTCGAGATCTTTGTATTTTGAATCAACCTGTTCAAGATCTGAATATTCTTCTCAAATAAATGTTCGAACCGAATGTCTTCTGTTGAATGGTTTATCATCTTCAATTCGAACCCATTTTGAACAGATTTGTAGATGTTTTGTGTATTTTGTTGAAGAACTGATGATGATGAAGATGATGAAGATGAACAGATGCTTGTTCTTCATTTTTTTGATTTTCTTCTTTTTGTAAACATCTTTAAATACGAAAACAGATCTGAAACATACATGAACACAGCAACCAACAGCTCAGAACCCAATTGCTGAATCAATATTTCAGATTCTTTGAGCTTGGATCTTAGGATTCATTAGTTTCAGATCTGAAAATTCAAAATTAAAGAGGGGTGGAAGTATGTGAATCGAAGAACAAAGACGTGTGTGTAATGTGTAATGTTATGATTTCATTGATATTGAATAACAAATTACAATGAAGAAACATATACAAAGATGGATGAACATCAAACCCACCCAAAGGAGAGAAATTCTCCTTGGGTGGTGATTTACACCATGAAAAACACACACTTAAGAACTACAAGCCACTCACACACTTTGCAATAACCACACATTACAAGTGGCACTAGTTGTTCTATTTATAATGTTATTACATCATGACCTAATTTTGACTATTCTTGTGGTCTTGATGTTGGCTTTGTCATGTTGACTTTGTCTTGTGTTTGTTTTGTTCTGTTTATCAACTTGGTCTCTGAACTTGTACAATGAGGTCTTCAGTTGCCTTTGATTATGGTTTGGAAAGCTTCAGTTTATCAATTGTTGAACCTAACAACTTCCTTTGCATGTTTTTAGCTCTTTTAGGATAAGTGCTTTGAGCTCTCCTCCTTTGAGTGCTAAGGTCTTTTTGGTGTCTATTTTGAGACTTATGTCTCCTGTCTATTTATTTAAAGTTGTCATAAAATGTTTTTTCATTGTTTAAAACAACTTTTGTATATGGAGTCTGTCTTGGTACTCCACCCTTATTCTTATTAGGAACAACTGTTTGCTTCTCAATTGATTTCTCAAACTGAGCTTGTCTGTTTTGCTTTTTATTCTTTTTATTGAAAAAGCAATTTGCAGTGTTATGATTGTTTTTTTCACAAACTTAACAGTAATTGTGAAAATGACATGTTTCTGTACTGTGATTATTCATATCATAGTATTTGCAGTACTTACCATATTTGCATTTTTCTATGATGTGGGTGTATTGATCACACCACTCACAGTAAGGAAAATTTATAGTACTTTGTTTGTTGAAAACTTTTGATTTTAAATTTGATTTTGGTGGTATATAAAAAGTTATTGTTGGTTGTTTGTGCTGCATGGGGGTTTTCCCTTTGCTTTGTTTGGTCTTTTAAGAGGGATAGTGGAAGACTCAGCTTTTCTTCCAATATCAAATACTTGCTTCTACTGTGCTTGTTTGGGAGTTGGAACAGCCACACTTGAAAGGTTTTTAGTTTCAGTAATTACTTGATCAGACTCATCATATAAAAGACCTTCTTCATCGTCATCTGTGGTGCTAATATAAAATTCATTGTTTTCCCCGTGATAAAAATCTGTTGATTTAATTTGTGGTGGTGCTTGACTTTTAACAAATTTAATCGGATGTGATTTTGATAATAATGATGATTCAGGTGATGATGATGATGATGATGATGATGATGATGATGATGATGGCTTTGAGTCATTTGTCCTATCTTGATGTCAAGTGATTCCATATGCTTGTTGGTCATTGATTCTGGTAGTAGGATATAGTTCTCATTGTAAGGTGGGTTATCCTTATTATATGCCAGACCTCAAGGGTCTTTAAAATCCCTTTATTGAGCAAGAATTTCTTCAAACTTCTTATTGCACACCTAAAAATTTTGAAGTTTCACTTTAGTTTTAGCTTGTAATGTTTTAGACTGAGTTAGAGATTCAGAGAGTTGCTCAACTTGAGCTGCAAGTGTTACAAGTAGTTGGTTTTCAAGAATGATATATATTGCTCTCAAGTGTTTACAAATGTTACAAGGCTTAGTCCTAAGAATTGGTACCTGAGATACTTTATACTACATCCTACAGTCGACCATACTTTGAAGGCCAGCTGGAACACTAATCTAGACAAAAAGATTAATGTAAAGTCAAAAGGCAGATTGCCTTTTGACTAGAGACTATGACATGCCATAGCTCACATCCTTATCTATTACAAAAAGGATAAAAGTACAAAGTAGAAAGTTATAGACTCTAAGACCTTAATCTACAATTGGCAAAAGCATGGAGATATCATCAACTTGTATAAGTTAATGAGTGTTCAGAGATGGCAGCGGAAAAGTGTTCAGCTTTTGTTAAAAGCATGTCAGAGAAAGCATGCCTTCTCTGTCTTCAGAAGAAATCAGTCTCTTGGTTTTAAAAGACTTTGTCTTGAAGCTTCGAAAAACTTTATCTTTGGCTTTGGAAGAAATGGTCTTTTGGCTTCGGAAGATTTGACACTTAGAGAATTTCTTAGTGCTTTTGTCAAATCTTCCAAAGTAACTTTCCTTGTACTTCAGTTTACATGCTGAGAGCTCTTTGCTTGCATCAGCCTCTAACTCTTACATACATCATTACAAGTAAGTTTTTTATTTGATTTCATATTTTTTGATCTTCATGATGAACATGAACCCAATATATCCAAACTTGAATCAAAACTTGAAATTGATTGAATATGATAATTAATTTTGTGTTAGTATTCAATATTATGATGTTTGAACGGATTGGTTTTGTGAAATTATGTCGTTTAGGGAAAAAACCAAAACTTACTTAAAATAGAAAATTTGTTTTGAAGTATTTGTAGGAATTTTATGTAATTGATGAAATTGGATTCAATTGATGATCTTATTATGTAAGTTGATGTTATTAGAGGAAATTTCATGTTTTCAACTTTTGTATTCAGCTTGGGTGTTGGGTACATTCCATTAATGGAAAAATTTTGGGTAGGCTAGTTTTAAGATGATGATATATGCATGTTTGATGAGATGCGATAATTGTTATATGATGTTTAGAACTTAAGAATGGATTGGAAATGATTGAATTCTGAAAAACGCTTCATATGAGCATGCTAGCTATTTATGGAAACTTTTATGACACGATGTAGCATAGGTTGAGTATGATACATGTGGAACTTGATGTCATGATTTGGTTTATGTTAGATTGATCATAGGAACCCGTTGGGAGATTTTGGTGAAATTCATGTAACATGGGTTCTTACATATCTATATTAGGAAACTATGAGTATGATGATGTTTTAGGTTGTGTTAACATGCTATGGATGTTTGTTAGGTGAAATACATGTATAGTTGAAATGTATGTTGTAATATGTTACACAATCTTGTAATAGATTAGACATGTGCAACGAGTATACACTTTCCAAAAATAAAAACATTCCAAAAATAGATTTCCAAGTTGAAAATTTATGTGAATCATTTTTAAACTACTTGAGTATATTAAGATTGTTTTTACTTAATTAATTCACCAACGGGTTGTCGGGTCAAACTGGTCAACCGTGGTCAACAAAAGTTAACTTTGGTCAAAAAGTCAACTTTGTCAAACTTGTTAATTATTACTTGAACACGCTAACAGTTACGTTGTTTGGATACAATGGGGTTCGTTTTAACCATTATGTACTGATCGCGTGGTAATAATTCAAGGTTTAATTGGCCTAATTACGGGATTTTACATTGTTGTTATTGTGGAATGATATTACTTTGGTTGTGTTTTGTTCATAGGTGCTTGAAGCCTAAACATGCTTAATTGGAAGCAAAAGAAGCAAAACACGTAACTATAAGGACTGAAGTGGTAAATATCAAAAGTTACAGAAAAGGCACAATTAGGAGCATACCGGCGTATGATATACCGGGTATGGGCATATCAGACACCGGTCAGCGTACGGGCGGCATATTTATGGACGTATTTGATGAAAAAAATAGAAAGTTGGGCGTCGGAGAACAGGGTTGGGCGTATGATACGCCCAAGGTCAGTGTATCATATGCCAGTCATCAACAAACCTTCGGATTTGATGGAACTTCAAGTTTATTTAAACACATCCAACCCCAATTCGAACAACAACTTTTCCCAGCCGAAAATAGGTGATTTCAAGGAGTAGTTTGGTGGTTTCAAGCTTCCTAACATCTTTCACAACACCATTGATGACCATTCAAATCAAGATTCAAGATTTCAAGAAGATGATACGTGGCTAGTTCTTTTATGATTGCTTTCGGGAGAATCAATTATGTTAAGTAAGACTTTTAAGTGTTTCTATTAGGGTTTGTTATGGTCATTGAATGCAAGTTGATGTTTTGATTAAAAGATTTGTTTGTAAATAAAATTTTTTTTTGAAATTATCAGTTTTCGGCTTCCTTGCATAGTGAACTCAATAAAATTAAGAAGTAACTTGGTATAAAAGAATTAGTAACCTTGTGAATGAACGAGTCTTAAAAGTTTGATCCTTTGTTACTACTTTAATCAAAAAGTTGAAGTCTTTAAAATTAAGATTCGGAAAACCCTAGTTTGATCATATAAATTGTTGACCTTGCATAACTGAGGATTCGGAAGTGATTGTTTTTCATTATTTAAGTAAATTCGTTCTAAAGTTTCTAGCTTTATGCAATTGTATTCTTAATTTCATCCAAAGTTCCAATCTTTATTTATAAAGTGTGTGTCTTTAAACTAATCGAGTCGTATTTGTTAAACACTTTCCATATATTCCCTGTGGAGATGACCTTACTTACCCTTACACAATAAAGGTAGCTAAGACTGGTATATTAACTTGTTTTTGATCGAATCTCGACAACCAGATCAAAATGGCACCGTTGCTGGGGAATTAGTGCGCTTAGTGTTTAATTGTTTTTATTTGCTTTTCTTAAAAATTTTATAAAAAAAAACCAAAAAGATTTTATATTTCTATTTTCTTTTTAATTTGTTTTCTTGTTCAGTATTACACGAGGTATTTTATGTTTTTTTGTTTGCAGGTAACCATTACGTTAATGCATACAAGGTTTTCAGGAAGGAACTCGCCATTGCAATTTGATCCAGAAATTGAGAAGACTGCAAGATAGAATAGTGTGTTTCACAAAGCATCAACTTCATAGGCTTCTCAAATTCGTGGTCAAACAAGATCGGAAGAAGGTACATCATCAGCAACAGCTCATCGGATTCTAAGTAGACTTTTAAGAACACCCAAAAGTAACCAATCAAGAATGATGAATAATCCAAAAAACCATGGAGGGCCACAACCCAACCAACCATTAGGAGATATCCCATTACCCGTGTTCCCTCAACCTGATGATCCTCCACCTTAACCACAACCTGTGCAACCTTAACCTCAGGGGATGATCCCTATAAATCAAGGTGTGCAACACCAACCTCCTCCTGTAAATTCCAACCAATGCCAAATTTCTGGGTGAATAATCCAAGTTTTCAGGATAACGAGGAAGGTAGTCACCATAGTAATGAGGGAGAGCTTTTGAGGGTAGGCCACAATGCTTAGGAATTCTTCCTCACTTTCATGGGATGGAAACTGAATATTTGCACATATCTAAATTTGAATCATCATGTAGTACCATAGGTGGCCAAGGTTTTTCACTGGAGGAAGTTAAATTGGTATTTTTCCAATTTGTACTCAAAAACAAGACCAAGCAATGGTTTTTATCTTTGTCTTCCGCAAATATCCATACATGGGTTCAAATGCAACAACTAGTTTTTGATGAATACTATACTTTCCAAAGAACAAGTGATTCAAGGCGAGCCATTCGATGTTTTACACAACAATCGGGGTAACAATTCCATGAAGCCTTTCATCGATTCAAGGAGATTTGACAACTTGTCCACATCATGGGATGGCTAAGTGGGAATTAATATCAGCATTCTATGATGGCCTTTCACCGGAAGATGCAAGAGATGTGAACTCTACAAGTGCGGGTACATTTACTTTGAATCATGAGGATGACGATTGGAACATATTGGAATAGATGAGTGTCATATCCAAGAAGCGGGCATAATCAAGTCGAAGGTCAAGAGGTGAAAATGTAAAGATGGTGAATGATTCATATGGCCATAGATAGAATTGCGGTTTTGGAAAGAGAAATTACAAGCCTCAAAGTTGGAAAGAATGGTGTGGCACAAATATGTAGTGAATAAGAAGTGTGTGATATGCGTAATGACATTGGTCACACCTCGGTTACGTGTTACTTGAATTTGGGAAAGAGTGAAGAAATACATCAAGTACAAGGCCAAGGAGAAAGGAAGACATATGATATGAATTCTAACACGTATCATCCCGGTCTTAAAAATCACCCAAATCTTAGATATGGTAACAATACAAACTAATTGAATCCTCATTTTCAGGTATAAAATCAAGGAAACAATCAATACCAAGGCCGACAACAAAACCACAATCCAGGCGGCTACCAAAGGAACAATTATAATCAAGGGAATTACCAACAAGGAAGTCAATATCAACAAAGGAATCAACAAGGAACTTCAACAAATAATGGTAATGACAATGCTATTTTGTTAGCAATCCAAGACCTTGCAAAGAAGATGAAAGAGTTTAAGCAATTTAAAGAGGTGCAAGAAAAGACCAATGAGACAATTGCCAAACAACTGGGCCAATTAGCTTAACAACGATTAGGAAAAGAATTGGGTAAACTCCAAAGTGATATAACAAGGAACCTTCAACATCAACCCTCAAGTTCAAAGAATGTGCACATAAACTCGGTTAGTATCATTCCTAAATCTAAATGTATTGATTGTGATTTAACCTCTTTTACTCAAGTAATTGCAGGTAATGACAATAAGTAGATGAAGTGGAAGGAAGTGACCTAGGAGAACCAGTTATTCCCATTCAAGTTGGAAAATTTAAATTCAAGCAGTCACTTTTGGATTATGGAGCCGGTGTGAGCATCCTCCCTGGGAGCATGTATGACTAATATGACTTTGGTCCATTGTATGAAACTGACAAAACAGTGGTGCTTGCTGATTCGACATGAAACAACCCCATGGGATGGTTAAAGATGTGAGAATCAAGCTAAGAGAGTTCTACTACCCTGTGGATTTTATGGTGCTTGATTATGAACCAGTAAGGACGAATGAGCAACCAAAGGTAATTTTAGGATGACCATTCTTGGCAATAGCCAAAACTTAAATCAATTGCCAAGATGGAATCATCAACATGACATTTGAAAACCATAAGTTGTTCTTTAATGTGTTTTCAAAATCAATTAAATATGTAGTCAACAATGATTGTTTTATAACAGATGATACTAACGAGTGTGCTCCTCCTTACATTTCACATGTAAGCAAGGACATCACCAAGAAAAATGGTTTTGATCCTTACAGGTTTGAGCTTGATATGTGAAACATGATGAAAATGTGAAGGTGGAACCATTAAAGAAGGAAAATCTAAGATGAAAGGTAAAGATGGGTAAACCACCAGATCAAGTGATTTCGAGGGTCAAAGAGGAGATGTTTGACCAACACGGGAGTGAACAAGAGAATCTAGCATGCTGGGAGAACTAGCAATTTGAAAATAAATTTGGAGTAAATCACGCAATAAGACCACCATAAGTGGTCTCAGGTAAGGTCTGGCTGAAGATCTAAAACTTAGCGCTTGCGGGAGGCAACCCAAGAACTTTGTGAGTGTGCTTACTAGAAACCCTCACGAGACTACAACTCGTCCACTCGGGTCTACCGAGGGGTTTAAATGCTTGTTGCATACACTAAATGCAACCGTGATTCCTATGAAAGTGAGTTTTATTTCTTCTATTAGTTTGTGTGTTTTTGTTTTGTTTTGATAATCATGAGACGTAAGCATTCAAGTGTGGGGAGGCACAAGTAGGTTGATGAAAGCTTCCGATAATGATTCATATCATGTCCATGTGCTCTTTCCACTACTTTGGTTTTGAACAATACTTTGGTTTTGAACAATATTCCTTTCATGCTTTCGTTGAAATTGATTGATAATATGTTAGGATATGGCATACTAGTCTTCCTTCGAAATGAACAGTCTTGTTTTGCAATAATAGGGATGAAATCAAGAATCTACTTTCCTATGTTATGAAAATGCTAATTGTGACCACCATACACCAGAGACAATGTATCTCAAGTGTGGGGAAAAGGGAAGAATTGAAAAAATTAAACCTTTTTAAAAAATATATCTTCAAAGAAGCTTAATTGTGCATGAGATCCAAAAATTTTCATACATGGCTAATTATCATGTGTTTGTGCATGTATAGATCTCTTGGCATGGTTGTTTTGAAACTAAAGTAAAGCAATCCCATCATGAGTTTCATAAAATTAGGTAGAATTCTTAGAAGGCATAACGAACCGGTTGTAGATGACACACGTGCTTCACTTTATTAATCCTTTTCCATCGTTTTCGTGAGAACTTGTGCCTAATTGAGCAATTCATAGTATATGTGATTTGTGTCATATTTTTGCATAATAAGGGAGATCATAATGTGTATTTAATTTAGAACTCATGTATTTAATATGTTCATAAATATGATAGAGGCATTAGGAATGAACCAGTTGCTTTAAATCTTTTTCCTTTGAACTCCATACCATGATAATTTTCCTTTAGACACCATGTTTAGCCCCAACTTGTCATTTGAATAAGCCCAAAACAAGCCTACAAAGCCTTAGCCTTTTTATGAAACCTCAGGTGAGGAAGTCCAATCCATGACATACCTAGAAGTGTCGTCTTAGTAGTAGTTCAATAATAGTATGATTAGTTATAAAAAAAAAGAGAAAAAGCTAAATATGAGGTCAAATGACCAAAATATGAAGCAACAAAAATAGTGTGAGAATTTGGTGATAGTATTGCAATTAGAGGATAGAGATTGATAAATAAGATGTCTAGCATGTGTAGATTGGATTTCATTCACCATTAGCCACTCTAAAATCCCTTTCTATCCCACCTTAAACCTTAGCCTAACATTACAACCCGTGAAAGACCTCTTGATTTATGTATTATATTGTGTTAATTGATGGTGATATGATTAATATACGAGCTTATGATGAGAATGTACATTCTTGGTTTGAGAGTTCCAGATATACTAGTATATAATCACTAGGCCACAAAACAAACTGAGAGGAGTGTTCATTGTGAGGAATGTGAATGCATGAATGTTTGAAGCAAAAGGTAAAGTTATGCCAACTAAGGTGATTCTAAGTTTATAACACGATTGATATTTCATGTTGGGTTGTGAATCTTATATGATGAAAGTGTAAAATGAAGTATGCCTTGGAACCTTAACGTATACAAAGCTGTGATAATTTAGCATGTTGATTAATTAAGGTGAATTATTGTAAGTTTGTTTGAGGACAAACAAAAGGTTAAGTGTAGGGATGAATGTACACACACTCACAGACCTATATCTGTTAGGTAATAATTAGCTTTCGGTTTTTACACTTGGTGTTTTCCTACGCATATCAAGGTGAGTTTTACAACCCCACTCTTTCTATTGTACTCTTTTAGGGGGAGAGGACATGACAAAATACTTATTTCTTGATTTAGTAAAACTATAAGATCATATGTTTACTTAGTGTAGTTACCAATTAAGCACACACTTTTCATACCCTTAATTTAATAATCATATGCGAGATAATTTTGAGTAGTACTACTAGGTTTAACAAACCACACTCGAGCTAGTCACACTAGTATGATTGGAGGTCGAATGGGTGTAAAAATTAACCTATTTAATGTTGCCATGTTTGGTAAGACATGGCTAAGGCATTCATACGTATACTTGTTAGCTTTGGTCGAGAACTTCATACACTTTAGTAACATGAATTATAGACTAGCTATGTACATTGGTTTACTTTGTTTACTTTATTTGTATACATGATTTATATACTTGTTTTGTAAACCTGTAAACTCAGCAACATTGTGTTGACACTTTAGCTTGTTTCTCTCTGGTCATTAAAGGTAATCACGGATAGGAGCATCACATGTGGGTCTGATGCATTCTAAAACTTGAAAACTATTTCTTAGGTTTTATCAATCAAACTTTATTAATTTAGGGCATGTGTCTTTGCGCATTAAATTACTTTCTGGTTTGAATTATGTTTTCGCTTTTGCTTTCATAACGATGGACTTTCTAGTAATTATTCTTTACGAGAAAAGTATGATTTCAAAACTCTTTTTCATTTAGTGTCGTTTGGTGTAACTAATAACTTTGATCCTGGTATGTCACACACCTAATGGTAAAAACCGTCCATGAAAATTAAGGGTGTGACAGTTTACTTATATATAAACCTATCATTAATTGTAAAATGTGCCAATTGATATTTAAAGTATTCAACACATGATTTTATCAGCTTATACATTCTATGTACTTCAATATAAGAGTTTAGTACATCAAATTTAAATGAACATAGCTGAATACTTATTTAAGTTAACTTTTTGCTTTATTTACACATTAAGAAGACTAAGTTCATCAAAACACACGGTTGTTCCTGTAACGTTCTATATTTTTCATTTATTCTTATTTTAAATGTAACTCATACACTTTATTCAATCGTTGTAATGTCAAGACTTGATCATATTGTAAAAATTCTTTTTATATCATTCTTGTTGATTATATGTTTGTACATCACTTAAACAATTGTGAATATGTATTTTAACGCAAAACCGAGCAACTTATCGGGACTTATATTTTTGGGAAAATGATTTATAAGTTTTTTCCTTTTTATGGTTCATATGTTAAAGTAAACAAAAACATGTTTAATCATGAGTTTATGGTGCAAATTAATAAATAAAATAAGTTGAGGGGCTAAAATTAAATCTTTAGAATTTTCCATCCACTCGTCTCCCCAACTATTTTCTTTAATACCCAACCATAATTTCTATCTATAAATACTAACCCAAATCCCTCCCTAATCACTTTTGTCACTCTAAACTCTCTCTTAAACTCTCTCAAACCATCCAAGAACTTCATCTTTTTGAAAGAAATCTTCAAGAACAACTTGTGAGTTTTTAATTTTTTTTTTCTTTTTTTACTTTCTTCTTTCATTTTCTTTACCACTTGGAACAACCTCTAGGACATAACCACTTAGTCACCAAGGTGAAAAATTATGGTAAACCCCTATTTTCAAGGTCCAAGTTGGAAATGTTCAACTTGATTCTTTCATACATGTTTTTCTTGTCTTGTTTTTTAGCCTTTTTCATACTAAACCAAGTAACCAACTTCAATGTTGGAAGACTTGTGTTGAAGTTATATTCCAGAAATTTTAAGGCTTTTACACCTCCATTCATTCATCTTTACAAAACACTAAGTAACCTACAAATCAAGAAGTGGATGAAACCAAACCGGGCCTCCAACCAATGTTAAAAGTTTTGTGTTATGGTATGAAATGGTGATGTTGAACCTTGGTTCTATAACTAATCTTTCCACCATACCCCACTTGAACACTTAGTCAAATTAGTTAGTTTACTTTATTACTTCCATTCATGTACTCATGACCATCCAAATCACCCTTATGTGGAGACTTTGTGCAATGGTGACAATCTTGAGGTTTGTGCATGTCCCTACCTCTAATACATGACTTATATGAATATAACACTTGAGGTTTATGGATTACCCTACCTCTAATGCATGACTTATATATATATATATATATATATATATATATATATATATATATATATATATATATATATATAAGTCATCCATTAGAAGATTATAAGGCTGATGCAACCAAAGAAGCCAAAACAACCAAGGATCTTGCTGCATGCATGCACTGAACGTACAAAGTAAAAGTTGCTTCGGAGTTTTACACTCTCCACAAAAAAATTTCTAAGTGTAAAATCTACCAAAGCCAAAGTCCAAAATCATTCGAAGCCAAAGATGAAGTCTTTCGAAGCTTCAAAGACAACTTCTTCCGAAGCCAATTTGTTATGAAGATTGATTTTTTTCGAAGATAGAGAAGACATGCTTTCTATGATCTACTTTTTCATAAAGCTGACACACCATCCGCTGCAACTCTGATGACTCACCAACTTATACAAGTTGGTGAAAAGTCCATGCTTTTGTAAACTATAAATTAAGGTCTTTGTCTGTAACTTCCTACTAGTGTACCTGTTAACCTTTTTATATTTGAAAAGGATGTGAGCTATGGCATGTCATAGTCACTAGTCAAAAGGCAATCTGCCTTCTGACTCTACTTTGATCTTGTTGTCTAGATTAGTGTTTCCAACTATCTTTCTAAGTATTGACGGTTGTAGGATGTAGTATAAAGTATCTCAGGTCCTTGTAATTCTTTTATGCTCTCTAACACTTGTAATAGAACTTAAGAGCAATATACAGCATCCTTGAAAACCATACTTCTCTATTCTTATTCTTAATTCTGTTTCATTACTTACTTGTGTTCTTATTATCATCTCACACACACCCGGTTCCCTATTTGATCTGTTAAGTATTCTAAAACTCTCTTGATTATGAGACTGATTGTATTGATCACCCTTTACATAGTCCTACAGTTAGTATTAGAGCATTTTAGGCTCTTGATTGTAAGATCTCACCATCTTTAATCCTTTCAGTTTCACAAAAATACTTACATCTCAAATGGCAGCTATCACCAAGGCTGATATGGAAACTGGTACTATGACTAAGTCTCTACTGATCACTCCTGAAGACTTTGACACTTGGTGCCAAAGAATGGAAGCCTTCATCAAGTCTCAAGACTCCAGGATATGGGGATCTATTGTTTATGGACCTAATGTACCATCCATCCCTTTAGCTGCTGGTGGTGGTGGTATGATACCAAAGGAAGTGGTTGATTATTCTGATGAATACTGGAAGAAGATTGATATTGATCAGAAGGCCATGAACGCCCTCCAAACTACTCTTCCAAACTCTATCTACAGAGTCTTCAAGAAGTGCAAGACTGTCAAGCAACTATGGGATGCACTGAAGCTGACGTATGAGGGGTCAAATGAAGCAAAAGAGAATAAGAAGGACCTCTTGAAGCAGCAGTTTGAGAATTTCACCTTCAAGACAGGTGAAACCATGACTCAATAGTACTTCAGGTATGTTGAGATTGTGGATACTCTAGTAGATGTTGGAGTAACTCTTGAGAACAGGGACATTATGAGGAAGTTCATATCCTCTCTTCCCAGACAATGGACACACTATTGTGTGGTCATTAAGAGGACTGAAAACCTTAAGACTCTTACTCTCACTGAGTTGTATGGTATCCTCAGTGGCTACCAGATGGAGATGAACATGCAAAATTCATCTGGTAACTCTAACAACCAGCAGAGTTCAGCCCTTCATGTGGTTGAATAGGATTGCAGAGAACCATATCATCATCTTATCTGCTACCCTGACAACTCACAAAAGGGTCCTTTCATCAGCTTCCTGGAGACACCAAGAGAGAGCTACATCCATGGAAGCCCATTCCAAAAGACAAGCTCTTCACAAGCCTTTGTTTCTTCTAATGAAAGTACAGGCAACTTTCTCTTCACCCTTGAAGACCTAGTATCCATCCAGATGATCTGGAGTATATGGAAATAGTCTAGTTCTCAATCATAGGGCCAAGAAGTTCTACAAGAGGACAGCGAGGAAGTTTCCTAGCAATATATCTGGTGGAAAGTTTGGGCTAGACAAAAGCAAGGTGAAGTGTTAAACCTGTAACCAAATGGGACACTTTGCTAGAGAGTGCAAGGCACCTAAGACAAATGGTGGCCAAGCACAAACTAGGCCAAACTACACTGAAGGATCTCATAAGAATGAGAAGACCAAGGAGCAAGCTGCAGTTGCTATTGAAGAAGGAGGATTTGACTGGAGCTTTCAGGTGGAGAATGCATCTCCAAACCAAGCACTAATGGCAGATCATGAAGAAGCCATGGCATTGGAACATCTTTGTATACCTGAATGTATTGCTAAAGTCAATAAATATAGGTCCTATAACTTATAGATGAGATCTGATCTTGAGTCCTTAAAAGCTGATTTCAAAAGAGTTGAAAATAATTACAAACTTACAATAGAAGATTTAGAGAAAACCATTTCAACTCTTAAGCATGAACATACCAACTACAGGACTCAGATAAAAGATCACACCACTAAGTTAATTGAATGCCAGGCTGAGCTTATGATCAGCAAAGCCAGGGCAAAAAAACTTGTTCTTGAAGAAGAGACCCTCAAGAACATGATATCCTCATCCCTTCATGCATAAGTTTGTTATCAAAATAAGCAGGGACTGGGATCTACTGAGATAGCTCCTCCAGACACTCTATTATCTGTAAGATCTCTAAGGTGTGGAACTTATGAAGATAAGCTTCCCCTCATAGACCCTATTATTGAAAAGGATAATAAGGAGATAGTGAAGGATGTATATAAGAAAAATGAAGAAGATCATCCTAAGAAGGGTCACTATTCTCCTGAGGAGAGAGAAGAATCTGGAATGACCAAGTCTCAAAGGAAGAACTTGATCAGGAGAGCCAAGATAAAGTCAAAGAAGGCTCAAGAAATCAAGGCCACTTTCAACTCTAAGCAGAAAAAAGTGTTTATCTCTATAGGGTTTGAAGTGGTGATGGCTGAAGACTCAACTATGAACTCTAGTACCAGAAGTTCTAGTTCATGTACAAATCATTCCAGTAAAGAGAAGAGGCTGATCAGCTGTGTACCACCGCTACACAGCCTAAACCATCCCGCTCCAAGAGCAAGCCTCTCCCTAAGAAGCTTGCTGCATCATCTATGAAGATGAAGATGGAGGTGAAAAGCGATCAAGTTCAGTCTTTCTTTCAGATAAAGACTCTCAGAAGGAAGCAAATAGACTGTATCATGAGTGATAGTACTTCTCATCTTGCTAATGATTGCATCTACAATCCTAAAAGTACTATTCACATGATCAAAGAGAAAACTTCTGAGACGAAGAAGGAAAAGCTAGCTTCAGAAGGAAAATATTTTTCCTTCGGAAGCTCCAAGGTGAAAAAGAAGACAAGTGAAAACTTGCCTTCGGAAGAAAATTTGGTCTCGAAAGAAAGGAATGCTTTCGAAGTACTGAAGCCTGCTGCAATGAAAGCAAGATCTTCTGAAGGTCCAGTCTCCAAAACTTCAGAAGCTGCTAAAACTTACAAGGTGTTGAAGGTCAAGTCCAGTCTTTCAAAGATGGTGTGGAAGATGAAGAAACACCTGGTGACTGAAAGTTCTTCATCAACAACAGCTAATGATCCTCAAAGCTTGAACATAGGATCAGTTACTGTTACATTGTCTTCATATCACTTTGAAAAGCCTAAGACCAATAAGGCTTGGGTTTCCAAATGTAACTAACCACTTCTTTTTGTGCAGGAACAGCTAAAGACCAAGGGAAATGTATGGATCATTGATAGTGGTCCAGACACATGACTAGCAATGGTTCTCTGCTTCAAAATTTTGAGAAAATTGATGAAGGGCTAGTTGATTTTGGATGAGATACTGGAGGTTACATTACAGGAAGGGGCATGGTCACAAATGGTAAGCTCAGCATTGAAAAGGTAAATTTTGTCAAAGAGCTTGGGTACAATCTACTGAGTGTATCCCAATTTTGTGATCAGAGATACAACATGCTCTTTACTGAGCATGAGTGCATTGTTCTCAAGCCTGGGGCGGTCATTCCTCAAGAGCATATCCTGCTCAGAGCCCCCAGGAAAAGGAACATGTACAAGATGGACTTGCAAGAAACATCTCCCTCAATAAAAGTTTCTTGCTTTCTATCTAAAGCAAATAGTGATGAGTCTTTCCTCTGGCATAAAAGAATGTGCCATGTAAACTTTAAAAACATGAATAAAATAATTAAGAATGATTTGGTAACTGGTATGCCAAAGAAAGAGTTTACAAGTGATGACCATTGTGTTGCATGCCTGAAAGGAAAGCAACACAAACAGTCTCACAAGCCAAAAGAAAGGAACTCTATCATTACTCCCCTATACTTATTACATATGGATCTCTTTGGCCCCACCAGTGTAATGAGTTTAGGAAGGACCTCATATTGTTTGGTGATCACAGATGATTTCACAAGATTTACTTTGGTCCTTTTCCTTAGAACTAAGGATGAGACTCCTGAGATCTTAAAGAACTTCATTCTGAAAATTAAGAATCAATCTGATCACAAGGTCAAGACCATAAGATGTGATCAAGGAACAGAATTTAAGAACCAAATCCTTGATTCATTTTGTGATGAAAAAGGTATTACAATTCAATATAGTGCTCCCAGGACTCCTCAGCAAAATGGTGTTGCTGAGAGGAGAAACAGGACACTTATTGAGGCTGCAAGAACCATGTTGTCTGACTCTAAACTGCCCATCACCTTCTAGGTAGAGGTTGTTAACACAGCATGCTATGTGCAGAATAGAGATTTAGTAGTTAAGACTCATGGTAAGACTCCTTATGAGCTGTGGCATAAAAGGAGACCATTTATTGGTTTCCTCAGGTCATTTGGATGTCCTGGCACCATCTTGAATACCAAAGATTTGGTATTCCAATTTTGCCAAGAAATCAGATGATGGAAACTTTATTGGATACTCTTCCCAAGCTAAGGCTTATAGAGTATACAATCTCAGAACTAGAGTAGTTGAGGAGTCAGCCAATGTGACCTTCAATGAGCACACTTCTACTGTGAAAGGTTCTTGTCCGAATTGGCTATTTGATCTTGATTAAGTTACCAACTATTTTAACAAGTCTTGTGAGAATATTTCAGGATCTACAGGTAACTTATCAATAGGAGATCCTGACCCAAGATTTGAGCTGAGAAGACCAAGCAAGAATACTACTTCAGCTCCAGTGGTAACTAACCCTACAAGTGAAGATCCTATCAGCACAAATATGACAAATTCAGCTAATACATCTGAGATGCCTACAAATTCAAGCTTAGAGGTTCAAAACTCAGATGAAGGATCTTCAAATGTAGGAGGAAATGGAGGTGGTGACAGTGATCAAGAATTTCTTGATGTTGATAACCACTCCATAGAAGACAGCATTAATGATGTCACACACTCATTGGATCAAGTTTCTCTTGATAAGTATGCTGATGTGGTGGGTGATACTCCATTCTTAGATCTAAACTTCTCTAATTTAGATCTTTCCAATCAACTTGCTGTGATTCCTAAACTTAGGATACCATAAACATCATTGGAAATGTTGATATAGGGGTGAGAATAAGAAGACAAACCCATGATAAAAATGTTTGTCTATACTCTTGTTTCTTGTCTAGGATAAAGCCAAAGAAAGTTGATGAGGCTTTGAAGGATGGAAGTTGGGTTGAAGCAATGCAAGAGGAGCTACTTCAATTCAAAAGACAAAAGGTTTGGAACCTATGTCCTCTTCCTCATGGGAAGACTACCATAGGAACCAAGTGGGTTTTTAGAAACAAGAAGGCTGATAGAGGACTTATCATCAAGAACAAGGCTAGACTAGTTGTTCAAGGGTGCACACAAGAAGAAGGAATTGACTACACAGACGTTTTTGCTCCTGTGGCAAGACTTGAAGCTGTAAGAATATTCCTGGCTTTTGCTGCATCTAAGGATTTCTAGGTCTACCAACTTGATGTCAAGTGCGCTTTTCTATATGGGGTGATTCATGAAGAGGTGTATGTCAAACAACCACCTGGCTATATCTACAAGCTTGATAAAGCTCTTTATGGGCTGTAACAAGCTCCAAGAAAGTGGTATGAGACACTATCTCAGTATCTCTATCAACATGGTTACAAGAGGGGTACTATAGATGGAACTCTCTTCATCAAAGGAACAGGGAATGACTTAATGCTAGTTCAAGTATATGTAGATGACATTATCTTCGGGTCAACTAATCAAAAGCTTTGCAAAGACTTTGAGAGGCTGATGAAGAATAGATTTGAAATGAGTGCCATGGGGGAACTCAATTTCTTTCTGGGAATCCAAGTGAAGCAAGTTGACAATGGCATCTTCATAAGTCAGTCAAAGTATGTACAAGACATACTTACAAGATTCAACATGACTGAGTGTAAGGTTGTTAAGACACCCATAGCCAGAAATCACTCCCTTAGACCTGATATTGAGGGGGAGTGTGTGGATGAACATCTCTACAGGGCTATGATTGGGTCTCTTATGTATCTCATAGCCAGCAGGCCTGATATCATGTTTGCCACATGCATCTATGCAAGATACCAAGCCAATCCCAAGATGTCACACCTGGTTGCTGTCAAGAGGATTCATAGATATCTCAAAGGTGATCCCAAGCTTGGCCTTTGGTATCCAAAGAATTCTGACTTCAATCTGTATGCCTATACATATAGTGACTATGGTGGCTGTAACATGACTGTAAAGTCTACATCTGGGGGATGTCAATTCCTTGGTGGAAGGATTGTCTCATGGCAATGCAAGAAACAATCCTGTGTGTCTACATCAATTGCTGAAGCTGAATACATTGCTGCTGCAAGCTACTGTGCTCAAGTGCTTTGGATTCAAAATCTGATGTTGGACTATGGATTCAACTTCAAAGAGACTCCTATCCACATAAACAACAACAGTGCTATCTCTATTACAGAGAATCCTATGCAGCACTCAAGGACAAAACACATCAACATCACGTATCATTTGATTAGAGGTAACTTTGAAAAGGGATTAATCAAACTAGTCAAAGTTAACACAAATGAACAATATGTTGATTTATTCACTAAAGCTTTTGATGAATAGAGATTCAAATATCTTATATCAGTTATTGGGATGATTAACTTTGAGTAGATTTTCTTAAACTCAAATCAACTTTATTTCTAAAACATGTGTGTCCTAAGTTGTCTATTTTATCACCTTTATAAGCCTAGTTTATTTTGGAAGAAAATCTTTAAAATGATATTCCTTAGATTTTTGAAAATTTTTCCGAACATATTTTCTTTCGAAATATTTCAAGTTGCCTTCGGAAGAAAATTATGTCTTCAAATTAAATAACTACTTATAATTAATTTACCTTCGGAAGAAATTCTGAGAATATCTTCCAAGTTAAATATGCTTCTAAGTACTTGCATGTATTTGAAGGACAAATTTCTTTCGAAAGCAATTAAGTCTCGGAAGATTTATTCTCTCTAGAATAAAACTCCCAACTCTTAATATCTTCCGAAACCAAACATGTCTAGGAAGAAAAATACTCTAAGTATTTTTCTTCCAAAGCAAGATTTTCACAAACTTTAAGAATATCTTTCGAAGCCAAATTGGCTTCGGAAGCTTTTTATTAAAACTTCGGAAGCAAAATTACCTTTGGAAGATTTTCAACTACCAAGAAAACTACCTTTCTGGGCACTTTTTTAGAGGTGGGACTGACATTCAGATTTCAAAGTTTATTCTTTTGCGTTAACTTTGTCTTAAATCTATTTCATATATATTCTCACAATGGTTCCCCCTCTTCTCACTATCCTCTTCATCTGCATTTTTCTCTAACCTAATTCACCCACAAACTGCCTTTGTTCTTATCTTCCTTCGTTGTAAAGCTACCTCAAATGGCCAACCCTGACCGCAGAAACCAACCCGATTTCTCCATGCAACTTCACAAGCAACATAATCAAGTTGCTTTTTTAGACTCTGACAAAGATCCCGATTTCTCAAAGGCTTGTCGTTACCTTTCTTTGACAAACTACTTCACCTCCCTCACCATTGATCCTCCTCTCTATAAGGATCAGTTGTTGGAATTCTGGAGGACCTGCCAAGAGGTCACCATGGATGGGGAGAAGGCACTGTCTGCCATATTACAGGGTAGGACAATCTTCATCACTCCGGCCTCCATAAACACTCATCTTTAGCTAGATGATGTAGAAGGTGATTTGTCCTTTCCAAAGTCTGTTGTTAACCACTCCTTAGAGAAGATGGGCTATGAAGGTGACTTCTCAGTTAGGACCTTCAGAAAGGGGAAAGTCTCTTCTCAGTGGAAGTACCTCCTCCATGTTGTCATTCATAGCTTATCCAACAACTATGGAGGTTGGGACCAGATTCCAAAAGACCTTTCCTTTATAGTCCATGGGATGGTTCAGGGGGTCAAGTTCAGGTATTCACAATTTGTTTATACAAATTTACTTGCAAACTTAGACTCCATAGAGTATTACATGTTTTCTAGATATATCCAATACATTCACAACTATGAACTGGGCACACAGTTGAGGAGAACAAGTAATATTCTAAAATTAGGACAGATAAAGCCTGGCATCTTCAAGACAATGAGGAAGCCAACTGTTGGCTTCTTAGGGGTAGAAACAGCCCTAGTCCCAAAAATATTAGTGCTCATTGCTCAAGGTGACAACCTAGCAGCACTAGCTAGTGTTGAACCCACACCTTCTACTTCCCAACCACCTATACAACCACAAATAACCATCACCTACCAGAGAAAATCCAAACGAACCCCTGCACATGCTACTCAGTTTGTGCATGCCCCCATATCATCACCCATGCAGGAGGAAGTGGACACTGGAGCTCCCATTTCTCCTGAGGAGCAAACCACTCCCATCCCATAAATGATTAGTGCTGAGGTTCCTCATGCTTAGCCTGATAAGCTCACAACCCCCACAGCCTTAAGCCTTCACTCAGAGTCTTAACACTCTAGTGAACAACCTTTAGGGGACATTTACCATCCCTAGCCGCTTGATCTAAACAAACCAATCCCAAACCTTGAATTCTATGAGGATGAAGACATGGGCTTCAGTGAGTACCATGAGTCTCTTTTCTCCACCCCTACTCAAGGAGAGATGAGTACTCCTGTTTCACCCCTGTCTAGCCCACATCATCTACCTATTACTGAGGTGAATCTCCCTAAACCTGTTCAGGAGGTCCATATTGAAGAGGCACTCACTTCAGTATGTGATTCCATCATTCAGACCTCAACCATGGCAACCTAGCCTCTTGACACTTCTCTTGAAGTTGTCATGATGCAGGGGAAATCCAGTAGCCAAGAACAAAGTGCTGGTGATGAGGAAGAAGACTTTGGTCCTATTCTCTTATCCCTCATGATTCTTCTGACGAAAATGAGGGGAGTCTTAAACTAAAGGTGCAACAACTGACTAAAACATGTGCCTATTTAGTCTCAAAGATAGGTCACCTGGAATCTCAGGTGACTATCTTACAAAGGAGGGTCAATGACAAGCAACTTGAGATCACCGATCTCAAGGGAAAGTTAGCTGAGAGACCACTCAGGAGAACTCAACCAGGTCCACAAGAACCTGTGAATGTGACAGACTCAACCCCTAGCTCACTTATGCAAGAAGGTGATGCTACTAAAAAGGAGGAGAAAGTCTGAACAATCATAGAACCTGGGATTTATTCACATAGTATGGACTTTGAGGATTCACTACCCTTACTTTCAATAGTCCATACTTAGAAACCTCCTCAAATCTAAATGAATGTGGACTTACCTGCCCAAGTCCACATGGATGTGGACTCACTCATACAAAGCTTGTTTGAGGAGGGTATCCTCAGAGCCGTGCCTACCCCATCTCATCATTCTAAGAACCTAATCATGGGATGGAGGTACGACACAGAAAGAAGAGCTCTTATCATCTCTAGAGCTCAGGGTCAAGAGGAAATCTTCAACTTTTCCAACCTGAGTTTCTATGAGTGCATCCATCTGGTTGATCTTCTACTTGTCAACCCAAGTCAAAATAGACAAGATGCAAGATTAGCATATAGGATTCAAGAAAGGGTGCTAGAAGAATTCAAGCTGAGATCAAGATTATATAGATAAAGGCTAGCAGGTGAGATTTTTGGTCAACTTGATGTTGAGATGGACACTAAGATTAGCTTCAAAGGGGAAGCCTTGACTGAAGGCCCAGAAGTTGAACCTGTGAACCTTGAGACAGGATCTTCTTTAGCACCCTTTACCCTTAGTGAGGCACCAGCTGGTGAAGGTGCTTCATAACCTCTCTCTGACCAGAGCTTGACTACCGAACCAAGCAATAAAGGCCAAAGCTCTCTCCACCCTGAGTCACCAAGGCTTGTGCGTGACAAAGGGAAGAGGAAGATGACCTCTAAAGAGATCAAAGAGGAGAAGAGAGAGGAGAAGAGAAAGCTAAGGGGAGAGAGTTCAAGAGGATCTCCAGGCTTTCTGAAAGCTGCCATTAGGGCTGCCCCCAGGCCAAACATTCAAGATGATGAGTTAAGGGTAGCCATGCTAAACTACCTAGGGACCAGGAACTACAACATTGATGAACTCATATCTTTCCCCTTAGATGAATTAAATGAATTGGCTAATAATGAATTGTCAAAGGAGAGGAATTAGGCAGAGGATGCAGCATTGCTCCTCAAGATCAAGGAAGAAAGGAGACAGAAAAGACTCTACAAACATGCTCCTATCCTCTCGCCAGTTCAGGAAAGTCCTGAGAAAGAGGTTGTGGCAACTGCACAACCTCAGGTAGACAAGGAAGCTGAAGGTCTGAACATGATCAACTACCTGAGTGCCACAGGACTCTATCAGGCATATGCACTTCTTCCCTTATCATTTAAGTATGTTGAATTTGAGTATCTCAAGCAGCTGAAGCAATAAGTTACCAAAGAAAGAAAGGCTGCTAAGAGAAACTAAGGGAAGAAGCTGCAAAGTCAAGAGCCATCATCCAAAAGAGCCAAAAGAAATCTGATGACAGATAAAGGATGATAAGCTTCTTAAAGCTGTATGGATTATCTGGAAGGAGGCTTGGTCCTATGTTTCTATCCACTATGGATGAGCATATCAGAGTGATCAAGCAAAAGATTAACAAGGGAGAGCTTGTAGACTTTCATTCTCCACCAAGTCCAGCTCAACCTGAAGTTGAGGTAAAGGTTGAACTCCCTGAGACAGCACAACCTGGACCTAGAGCTGCATCTCAGCCAACTTCATCTTCTGATCCATAGCAAGGTCCTTTTCTCTCTCCTTCTAAACCTGTGAGAGAAGAGAACCCAACTAAAAGAGACATAATAGAACAACCTGGTGCCAAAGACCAATCCTCTCAGTTAAAGACTTCAAAGAGGAGGAAAAGGATGGCCGGGAAAAGTGTTTCCAAGAAGAAGACCAGCGCAACCACCTCTACACCTCAGGATGAGTCAGAGCATCCTGAGGTAGTGCATGAAGAGGCTTCTCAACCAACTCCAATTAAAGTAGAGCCTCTTGCAACTAGAAGACCCATCTTGTCCTGGACTTTTGCTGCTAATCCAGATAGATGGTATATCATTAGAGATCAAGGAGGTCAAGATGTCTATTTCTAGCAAAACATGCTTGATCTTCCTCTACATGATCTCCATGACATGAGAAGATATTATGAAAGTCTGGGGGATCCTGACCAGATGATGAAGAAAGGTATGGTCTTGATCCTAATAAGGACTGTCAACATCAGAAGAACTTCTCTATTTTGGTAGCATCAGCCTAGGGTGAGTTTGTAAGGTAATATTAGAAGATTATAAGGCTGATGCAACCAAAGAAGCCAAAACAACCAAGGATCTTCTTGCATGCATGCACTGAATGTACAAAGTAAAAGTTGCTTCGGAAGTTTTACACTCTCCACAAAAAATATTCTAAGTGTAAAATCTTCCGAAGCCAAAGTCCAAAATCTTTTGAAGCCAAAGATGAAGTCTTCTAAAGCTTCAGAGATAAAGTATTCTGAAGCAAGTTTGTTGTGAAGACTGATTTTTTCCAAAGACAGAGAGGACATGCTTTCTCTGATCTACTTTTTCATAAAGCTGACACACCATCCGCTGCAACTCTGAAGACTCACCAACTTATACAAGTTGGTGAAAAGTCCATGCTTTTGTAAACTGTAGATTAAGGTCTTTGTCTATAACTTCCTACTATTGTACCTGTTAACCTTTTTATATTAGAAAAAGATGTGAGCTATGGCATGTCATAGTCACTAGTCAAAAGGCAATCTGCCTTTTGACTCTACATTGATCTTTTTGTCAAGATTAGTGTTTCCAACTGTATTTCTAAGTATTGACGGTTGTAGGATGTAGTATAAAGTATCTCAGGTCCTTGTAATTCTTTTATGCTTTGTAACACTTGTAATAGAACTTGAGAGCAATATACAGCATCCTTGAAAACCATACTTCTCTGTTCTTGTTCTTAGTTCTATCGCATTACTTACTTGGTTTCTTAGTATCAGCTCACATAAACCCGGTTCCCCATTTGATCTGTTAAGTGTTCTAAAACTCTCCACATTGTAAGACTAATTGTATTGACCACCCTTTACATGGTCCTACATATATATATATATATATATATATATATATATATATATATATATATATATATATATATATATATATATATATATATATATATATATATATATATATATATATATACATACACACACAATACCAAGTCAAAACCAAACCGTAACATCAATCGAATCATGTTTGAATGTTATGTGTTAAGGTAGACACTATACTAATCTTATGATTCCTTATTTTAGACTTCCAATGAGTGTCTAATAACTCATGAAGAACACACACAATACATGGTGCCCAAATAAGTGTCTAAGTAGTATATACTTTCATGTACTCTTATATTTTTAATTTTTGTATACTTTTCAATTACTAATCTCAAACTTTGAATCCTAAACTTACACACTTTTGCTTACCTTTTAGGATGATTTTGGTGACTCAATCCTTTAAACTCATTCATCTATCCTTGTGGATTCTAATAGCCAAACTGTGAGTCGTACGTCACCCCTTTTGTTTTAACACTATTTGGGTTGCAACATGTTCCAATTGTCAAGTACACTCGAGTACTCAACCATACATTCAATCATACTCATTCTAAAACTCAATTCATACAAACATGATTATTTGTTATACTATTTGTGAATACAGCACATCCACCCTATTATGATGGGTCTATGTTAAGTTTTTAAATATTTATGGTCTTTGTCTTTTTTAATGCTAAGATTACGCAAGTGGACACTTTGGTTAGATTATTGTCTTTGCATGCTAGCATAGTACAAACTTTAGTATACTTTATCCATGTTGAATTGAGATTTTATTCTCTATTATGCTATGTATTCAAACTTGTATGCTCACCAACATATTCATATGTTGACCAATATTTTATACATGTTGTAGGAAATGCTTGAAGCTTTATCAAGAAATTCAATTAGGTGGACTTAGAAACACACCAAATCTATCATTTTGTTATGTTTCTTTTATACTTGTATTTTCCCAAGATTGTTGTATGTTACTTGAAATATTGTAACGTTATGTTGATTAGTGATAACGAAATTAAATTTTAATTTATTATCACTTTAGTGCTATGATGTTTGATAGGATCAAAATGGATTGATTTGTGATGATATTGTGATGCAATTGAATCAAAACAAACACAAGTAATCAAATCAATGCAAACATGTTAGAAAAATTTATAGCTTTTCATTGATAGAAAGCATAGAAATACAAGTGTAGAGAACAATTACAATTCGTTCAACTGATTCTAAGGTGCACTAGTCTAGACTTTGTCCTTTTTTACACAATACATAATCTATGCTATATATACTATCAAAGAAAACAAAAAGGAACAATTATTTACAAATAAGTCCCTAAACTATGACAAAACTATTAAAAAAGACAATAAAGACAAAATGTTAATCTTCTAGAGGCTTCAACAATACTCCCCCTAAGATTTACATTGTCTTCAGTCCACATTGAACTCTTTTGGTTCATCTTTGATCTTGAACACGGGATTCTCTTTGTAGAGTTCCAACTCTCTCAAAGCCTTCTTGAATGCAAATTTGAACTTCTTTCAAAGATTCTATAATCTGCTCAGCATTTAAGATCTCAAAAAGGACTTTAGCATTTTTGTTGATCTTCCACCTTCATCTAGCACATGAATAGGTGAAACAGCAACAACTTTGATAAATTCTAGTGAAGACTCCTTGACAATTAAATTCACTTGTTCCTATATATCAAAAAGATTAACTGATAACAATCAGAAATGATGAGCTAAATGATTTGAATGTATGAGTGTCGAGAGTGTTTTCAGGGGATATTGAGTGAATGAATGATTAAATCACAAGTGTTGTATTTATACTAAGTTAAAATTTTTAGGCACATGAGCACTGTTTGTGCACATGGGTTGATTTTTACACAAAGTATTTAGGCGCATGAGCACTGTTTGTGCGCATGAGGTTTAGACGCATGGACACTGTTCAGACACATAAGCACTGTTTAGGCGCTTTTGCACTGTTCGGGCGCATGGGACTAACTGAAACGCCCAACACTTGGGAATTTTTCACTTGAAACGCCCAACTCTTGAAAGCCTGGTACTATGTAGGCGCATGAGTATGGATGAAATTACCAACACTTAACTAAAAATTTCAGACATATGACAACTGTTTAGGCGTTTGAGGTTGTCTGAAACGCCCAACAGTTGTACAAATTTCTGAAAAATCATCATGCTCCTATTTTGGACTTTTGAACACTGTTTAGGCGCATGAGATTACTTCCATGAGTCTAACACTTGTAATTTTCAAATCTTCCACCTGAACACTGTTTAAAAGCATTAGCATTATTCACACACAATTTTCAACACTTAGTCAAAAATTGTTTGACTAACACTCAAATTTTCATTAATGACCCTCAATTTTAACATCTTTGACATTCAAAATTTTTATTTTTTGTTTTTGACCATTATTTTTATTTCAAATTTTTTTAAAAAAATTAATTTCCCCCGTTATTTTAGTCTCTATTTAATTTTTACAAATACAAATGTTCTCATTTTGTTTACAAGAAGCTTTTCCACTGAATTTGAATTCTTTTTCAGGTTCATTTTTACATCATATCAAACACACATATGTTTGAAATTGCAGCTTCATCCTTTCATCCAAAACACTTTATTTTTTATTTCTTTTTCATATTTTGAAAATCAATTATTTTCTCTTTTTCATTTTTACTCCCCCTAAACTTTTAAGTTTTACAAACTTAGAAGTTTCTTTGATCTTGTAAGAAGAGAAAACTAATTATTATCAACATGCCTGCACACAGAAAATCATGCAAAAAATAAAAATTTAAGCAGAATAAAAATCTACTATATACAATTAAATCACATGCCTGCAGTGAGATCATATCAGTTTAGATCAGCACATTAAAATAAAATAAAATGATGGATAGTCATAAACAGTGATTAAATCCTGATCAAGTGTGTTCCAGTTCAGTATTTCTGTAGCAAAGGAGACACGAGATCTAAGGACAGAAAATGAGTGGTTTTCGCAAGATACTCAGCAAACTTACTTTTTTAATTCTTGGATTGATTAAGGTACGATTAGATATGACATTATGTAAGTCACACTTAGACTTAGAGAGATCAACTCTCATAACGATCTGCAAGAAATCACCTTTCTCAACTTGTTAACCTGACATATACTTATAACCAGATCTCATGTTGAGATTGTGCACATTGGCATCTTTTTGCATCAAGTGAGAATATCCAGGTCTGTAATTACTTACTATAAAGGATATCTCTTCACTTTAGGTCTATGATGACTCATAACAGAGAAGTGAATCGATACTTTAAATTAATTAGAGCTCAATGGTTATTCATATCGCCACCAGGTGTGAGATTATGACTTAACAAGCAATCAATTTGAGAAGTCAACACTACTTATTGGTAAATGGACAAACATGAATGCATGAGTGATTTAGTTTGATCACAAGAATTTACTTTTTCAGTATAATTGCATGAGCTTACCTGTATATCATATCTGATCACGTCAGAATTTAGAAGCGAGTGAAGTATGCAACTGATCATAACTAATGTATCTATCATTTCTCACAAATTGCAAAGACAGATTCTGTCCTACTACTTAACTAACAAGAAAAACTCTATTTTTGTGTTTTTGTTTTATATTTTTCTATTTGATTTTGCAATTTTCTATTTTTGTATTTACTTTTTTATTTTCTATAGAACATACACACACACAATATAAACAATCAGGCAATTAACTTTGATAGTTTCTCTATATTCAAGATTAAGCTAAGGGAGGGTTCGTATCATTTTTAATGAATCAAACAACTGAATTAAACTCAAAACCAGTTTTTAAACATGATTAATAAGTCCAATTGACTCGACCAAATATTCAAATCGTCCTGGTAAAAAGGCTTTTGTAAATAGGTCAGCCAACTGTTTTTCAGTTGCAATTTGAATCAAAATGATTAAACTTTTTTCAAAGTTATCTCTGAGAAAATGATATCGAATTTTGATATGTTTTGTTTTTGAGTGTTGGACAGGATTAGCTGTAATAAACATAGCAGCAGTGTTATCAACGTAAATAGGGGTTTAAGAAAATTGAACCCGTAATCCAGCAGTTGGTTTTGTAACCAAAGGATTTGAGAACATCCTATTGATGCAGTAATGTACTCAGCTTCTGCGGTTGAAACAGAGACATTTGTTTGTTTCTTGCATTGGCATGAGACTAATCTGGGACCTAAAAACTAACAACCACCCATCGTAGATTTACAATCTTGGCAACATCCCCCATTATCACTATCTGTATATCCATGTAACTCGAAGTTTCCTTCATAATGATATCATAACCCTAAAGCCGGTTTTCCTTTAAGATACCTGAATATTCATTTAACAGCAATTAAGTGAGATTCCTTCGGGTCAGATTGATACCTGGCATAGACACAAACAGCATACATTATATCAGGTCTAGAGGCAGTAGGATACATCAAAGAACCGATCATAGATCTGTATAAAGTTTGGTCAACTGATTTTCCTTTAGAATCAATCTTGGAATTTACGTCAGCTGGAGTTCTTATGGATTGATAATCTTGCAGTATAAATTTCTTCAAGAGTTTATCAACAAATTTCTCTTGATTGATAAAAATTCCATCTGCAGACTGCTTCACTTGAAGACCAAGGAAAAAATTTATTTCCCCCATAGAACTCATTTGGAAACGAGACTTCATTATTTCTTCAAATTCATTGCACAACTTTGGACTTGTAGAACCAAATATGATGTCATCAACATACACTTGAACACATAAGAGATCATCAGCATCCTTCTTAATAAACAAAGTAGGATCGATTTTCCCTCGCGTGTATCCATGTTGGATTAAGTGTTGTGATAATGTTTCATACCAGATTCTAGGAGCTTGATATAGACCATACGATGCTTTTCTAAGCTTGTACACACGATGAGAATATTCTGAATCTTCAAAACCTGGAGGTTGCTTGACATACACATCATCAGTAATCGGTCTATATAAGAAAGCACCTTTCACGTCCATTTGATACACCTTGAATTTCATGAACGATGCATAAGCCAGGAAGACACGAATTGATTCACGTCTTGCAACTGGAGCAAATACTTCATCATAATCTATTCCTTCCTCTTGGTTGTAACCTTGTGCAATGAGTCTCGCTTTGTTATGAACAACAATTCCTCGATTGTCTGTTTTGTTTCTAAACAACCATTTTGTGCTTATGGCATTTTCTCCTTCAGGTAAATCCACAAGATTCCATACTTCTTGTTTGCGGAATTGCAATAATTCTTCTTGCATAGCCTCAATCCAACTATTTTCCTTTAACGCTTCGGTTACATTTTTAGGAACAATTTGAGAAAGAAAACATGAGTATAAGCAAAGATTTGCTTGTTCTAATTAACTTCTCGTTGTTCTCTCATTCATTGGACCAATAATCTGAGACGTTGGATGGTTCTTGTGAATATGAGATGTTGGAATCTCATTCCCTTGAACATGAACATCCAGATTGGTTTGCTTCAAGTTGGAAAGCTGATGAAATAGGTTCGAAGAATGTGGATTGAAATTGGGAACTTGAGTCGATGAGTTGATGAAGTAATCAAGATTACCGGTAACAACTACATTATCAGAGATTCATGACGTTCCGGACTCAGGTTGTATAATTTCAGGACCATCATTAGGAATAGGTTATGAAACATTGGTATTTTCAGACAAGGAATGTTCTTGAGCTTGTTGAGATTGAGCATGAGTTTCAGACTGAAATATAGGATCTTTCACAAAAGAGAAAAATGGATAATCTGGGCTTGAGTCATCCATATCATCAGAATCAGAATCATCGCTGAATGATCCGAGATCTCCTTCTTGTTTCTTCTTCTGACCTGTAGATTCAAACAAGTTAGAATTGAAAGAGTTTGACAAAGAATCTAAATCAAATAATCAAGCTGGACCATTTGCAACTTCTGGAAAAGAGTTTTAAAGAAATTTAACATTGAAAGTTTCAAGGATAACATTCATCCTATAGTTATAAACTCTAAAAGCTTTTGAAACTGATGAATATCCAATGAAAATTCCTTTATCAGATTTTGAATCAAATTTTCATAGCTAATCACTTGAATTTAAAATCAAAACTGGACAACCAAAAGATTTAATAAAATCTATATTAGGTTCCTGCCAAACATCAACTCATAAGGAGTTTTCAGTTTATCTTTCACAATCAATGAACGATTCTACACAAAACATGATGTGGATATGGCTTCATCCCAGAAAGTGATTGGAATTTTGGCATCTGCTAACATAGACCGTGCTGCTTCAATCAAAGTTCTGTTTTTCCTTTCAGCAACTCCATTTTGTTGTGGAGTTCTAGGAGTACTGAACTGACGAGCAATACCTTTTTCTGCCCAAAATTTATCAATATTAGCATTTTTAAATTCCTTTCCATTATCACTTCTAATTATTTTCACTTTTTGTTCTAATTGATTTTCTACGTTAATGATGAATTCTTTTAATAATTCACACGTTTCAGATTTAGCATGCAAAAAGAAAACCCAAGAAAATCTTGTAAAGTCATCAATGATAACTAAACAGAAAGATTTTTTTCCAATACTCCGAACATTTGTTGGTCCGAATAGGTCCATGTACAAAATCTAGAGAGGTTTGGAATTTGAGTTTATCATCTTGGACTTATAAGACGCTCTGTGTTGCTTTCCTTTTAAACATGCTGAACAGAGATCAGTTGTGGCAAACTTCTTTGTTGGAAGACCTACAACATGATTTCCTGATAGTAGCTTGCTCATGTTCTTGAAGTTGGAATGCCCGAGACGTCTATGCCATAACTGACTTTCGTCATTTGATGCTTGAGCAATTAGGCATGTTGTTTCTGTAGAAGGATCAACTTGAGACTTATCTAATTTGTATACATCTCGATCTCAAACAGCTTTAAAAACTACCCATTCTTTGCTAATCTGAAAACCTGGCTTCAAAATGTAACGGAAAGAATCATCAAAAAGAACTGAGTAAGATTTGTCACAAATTTGGGAAACACTTAAAAGATTAAAGTTCAACTGTGAGCAGTAGTTGACTTTATCAAAGCTTATTATCCCATTGAATACCGTTCCCTCTCCTGTGATTTTTCCTCCTGCATCACCACCGAAGGCGACGTGTGTACCATCTTTTAACTTAAATTCTTGAAGTAAGGCATGATTGCCTGTCATGTGCCGGCTACACCCACTATCCACATACCATGTGTTGATAGGTCTTCTCAAGCATACCTGCAAGACAAAGAAAATTAAGTTGAGTTATCGACCCAAGCCGAGATGGTCTTGGGCTTGCCAATTTATAAACAATGGTAAACTATTTAAAGTAAAGCTTTTTCAAATCAGGCTTATTGTTAACAAATTCACCAATTCCATTTCTTATAACTTTTTGATTATCTTTGATTTGTTTTGTCCTTAAAACATTGTAATGTTTTTCAAGATCATCATCGAGATGTTTCAAATCAACAGATAAAAAACTTTGTTTACCAAATTTCCTACCATTCATTCTCACAGATCGTGGGATGAATTTTCCTTGATTATACTGCTTTGGTTTTGCAGCATAAGAATCATCATAAACAGAATCATTTCTTCAAAAAGATCTCAAGCCTAAGGAAGGTTGTTTTGTTAATTTTTTAAAACCAAAACTTTGATTTCTTTAAAATTGTGGATTGACATATCCATTCCTTAACTGTGGATTAACATATCCATTCCTCGACGAGTTCTTTCTGAAGTAACAATTTTCAGTTTTGTGAGTTATTTTATCACAATAGGTGCAATATTTATTGAAGTAACAATCAGCTGTTGAATGATTTTTCATATCACAAATATGACAGTACCTGTTAAAGAAACATTTTTCAGTCTTATGATTGCACATATCACATATGTCACAGTACCTTTGTTGAAATTTAAACATCTGTTGATTAACTTTTGATGTGGAGGCCATATTTGATCCTTGTTTTGATTTAGGAGTTGAAAAGTTAATCTATTGTTTTTTATTTAAAAGTTTCTTCTTTTGAAATTTGGGTATTTCCTTTTGCTCATTAAATTCATTTCTTGACTCTTTAGATACAAATCTTTTATTAACAGCGGAAGACTTAGGAACTGAACCTGTTTTCATATCAGAGTTAGATTCGTTCTTTGAGTTAGATTTGATTTCTGGAATTTTGTTCATGTCAAAAGTACCCGCAGATACAAACTTTATTGGTTTAAATTGAGTTGCTTGATTTGTTGTTTTTGACTGATTTTCTTGACTCTTATTTTGATCAGTTTTAGCTTTAGTCAATTTTCTTCTTCTTCTTTGGTTCTTTGATTTTGTAGAACTTGATTTTATTTGAGATTGAACATCTTCAGGTGAAGATTCGGAACAAGAGATAAATTTTATTGAGTTGCTTGATAAATTTTATTTGATTTTATTCTTCATTTTCAGAGTCATCTTCAACCTTTGGATCACTGTCTTCTGACCAGTCTTCAGTTTGAATTTCTGCAACAAGAGATAAACTAGAGGTTAGATCAGCTGTAAATTGCTCTGCATACGCACTCCAGTCATATCCATCCTTGATGCTCACGACAAGAGCTTTCTTAGGCTCTTCAGAAAACTTAGATTCATCTTTAAGTTCAGGCATTAGTAGACTTTGATATGGCTTTCGGAATGTCTTCTGAGACTATTGTGGATATCTTTGATTGCTTGAACTAGCTTGACCATTCCCTCCTTTGTTTCTGGGAGCTCTGCATTCCCGTGAGAAGTGGCCATAGCTATTGCAGTTGAAACACCTTGACTTAGATTTTTCAAATCCAACAGTCTTGTTAGCACTTGGCTTGTAGTTCCTGTTGACATAAGAATGTTTTGGGTTCTATATGCAATCATCACCATTTGCCAGTTTAAGTCCATCTCTTCTACATCGTCTGGATCCATCTCGAAGAAGTCCTGCAAAACAAGATCTGATTGTGTTAAATGACTACCTTGATAAGCTTGAAAACTAGCCATAAAAGTATTAAAAGCATTTTTAATAGGATGTTATTAACATCTCTAACTTTGCTAGTTTTAGCAGAGTTAGAAGATGGAGTCTCAGTTTGAGGTTTAGAGTTTTGAGGTTTAGGAGGAGACTGAGGTTGTGGTTGAGTTGCATAAGTAGTAGCACTTGTATATGAAGATTCTGTAAAGAACCCTGCTCCAACAAACAGATCACCCTCTTCTTTTGGTGAATTCTCATTCTTTGCCATAAAGGCATTCTCCACTGTACTAGCTGGAGATGCAACATATTTGTACTGAGACATTGATGCTGCTCTATCATTGTTTCTTGAGCTTTCATTAATCTCAACTGACTCAATTTTGGCAATCAATAGATCAAGATCCATAGGGAACTTTTCAGTGTGCTTCAACAATGTCACTGTTTGTTTCCATGAGGATGGAAGAGCATTGAGAAGTCTGAAATTTAGATCTTTGAGATCATTTTTGATGCCAGCAGTTGACATCTAGTTGTAAGTTGCACAAATCTATTCATCATTTGGTTTATAGTTTCACCAGATAAATGCTCAAACAACTCTAACTGCCTCTTCAATTTCTGCTTCTTGAGATCTTGAATCTCCTTACCACCTTCACATATTATCTTCAAAGCTTTATACATAGTATATCCAGTTTGATATCTATCAAGTCAAGTTAAGACTTCTAGTGGTAATCCTTTACACATCAATGAATGTGCTTTAATGTCATTCTTTACTTTTCTTAGATCATCACCTTGTAACCCATCTTCAGGATAAGTTTCTGGAGAGTCTTTTGTGTAGACAAAACCTCTATCAGGACTATCTGATGTAATTGGGATATGAGGTCCTTTTTCTATTGACTTCCACAAGTCATTGTCAATAGAATTAAGATGATGTTTCAATCTAAGAGACCAGTTCTTAAAATCTGCTCTGTTCTTCAACTTAGGAACTCCGTTCTCAGAATATTCAGATTTGACCATTTTGAATTTTTGTTTTTAAGAAAAAGATTTGTTTTTGTTGTTTTTAAGTTTTGAATCAAAAACTATGAATTGAAAATATTTTTAGATTTTTTAAATTTTAAAAAAAAAATTCTAAATGTTGAGTTGATGCGCCTAAACAGTGATGAAGCACCCAAACAGTCGTGAAACTTCTGACTTTGACTTAGAAACGCCTAAGGGATTGCCTTAGTAGAATTCTCAAAACGCCCAACTGATAATATGCCTGAACAGTTGTCAAGCGCCTGGGTTGTAGAATGCCAAAACAGTTCTAATGCGCCTAAATAGTGGTTATGCGCCTAGAATTACTTAGTTTCTGAAAAGTTTCAAAGTGCCCAAACAGTTGTAATATGCCTCAACAGTGGTCAAACGCCTAGACCAAAAACGCCTGAAAAGTGTTAAAACGCCTAAATAGTTGTCAAGTGCCTATACACTTAGGCAATTTTCAACAGTGTTTTAACCTAATGCGCCTAATTCAACAGATTCAAACGAACTCAATTCTTCTGAAAATCTTCAAAACTTGTTGAATTGATCTAAAAACTTCCAATTAGGTAGTTTATAGGTCAATAATCAATCCTTCATCTTCAATTTCAACAAACAACAACAATAATTCAATCTTCTGATTGAAATACAGTCTGAATATGAAGAACAGGTTCGAACAGAATTTAGGTCAAATTTTTAGATTTGAACGAACTGAACATGAAATTGTGATTCAAATCATGTTTCTGTTGTTGAAACACAACTGAATTCAACAATTATTTAATCAAATTGCTTATCAATCACAGATTCAAGTGATTCAGAGAGCTTAAAATGTCGATAAGCTCAAATCACTGAACCAACAGCTCTGATACCATTTGATAGGATCAAAATGGATCGATCTGTGATGATATTGTGATGCAATTGAATCAAAACAAACACAAGTAATCAAATCAATGCAAACATATCAGAAAAATTCATAGTTTTTCATTGATAGAAAGCATAGAAATACAAGTGTAGAGAACAGTTACAATTTGTTCAACTGATTCTAAGGTGCACTAGTCTAGTCTTTGTGCCTTTTTTACACAATACATAATCTATGCTATATATACTATCAAAGAAAACAAAAAGGAACATATATTTACAAATAAGTCCCTAAACTATGACAAAACTATTAATAAAGACAATAAAGACTAAATGTTAATCTTCGAGAGGCTTCTACAATACTCCCCCTAAGATTGACATTGTCTTCAGTCTTCAAAATCTTCAATCTTTGGTCTTCGGTCTTCAAAATCTTCAATTTTTGCTCTTTTGTCTTCAATCTTAATTCCTTATTCTTCAGACATCAAAAAAATCTTATGGTTCTTCTTTTACTTTGAACATAGGCTTCTCCTTGTGTAGCTCTTGTTCCTTCAATGCTTTAGTAATTGCTGACTTAAATTTTTCTGCTAAAATAGCTTGCTCAGGCTTTGATTCATTTGTCTTAATCTCCATCTTTTCAATTCTTTCCAATGTCTCCTTGGACAAACCTGCAATGTCAATGTTAGCATAAAATTCTAGAGGTTTAGAGAACTCTTGCGAGTGAATTTCTAACACTCCTTTGCTCGAAATCCTCATAAAGTCAATCGACTTAATATCCTTCTTCACAATATTTGCATATGCTAAGGCTTTGCATAATGCAATCCTTTCCATTGAGCATTCATGACTTTAATGATTGTCATGAAGTACTTCTTGCTATTTTCAGCAACTTCAGAAGACACCCGTTCAAACTTTTGAATTGATAAGAAAGAAATGTAACTTGGATGAAGCAATTTTAGCCCAAATACTCCAAATAAAGAAATCATATCTTTATCCCAATCATCCAGATTTCTAACAAGCTTCAACTCAAATGTATCAACATTATAAAACCATCGTAGAATTGGTTTTGTCATTTGAGAGCCATCAATCACTTTCAGACCAAGATCTGTTACTTTATCAAAGTATTTATCACTAAAAGCATCCAAAAATACATCTTCTTCTACACCTTTTTCTCCAAGTTTTCTTTTGCTTTTCAATGATTTAAATTATTCTTTATCTTCCTGATCACATCTCATTTTAAGAAATGAACTCATCCTTGATATTCCCCGGTTTAGCAATTGAACAAAATTTTCACCGCGACTAGCTTTTGTCGGGTTAATCAAAAGAAGTTTGTTCAACTCTTTTAAGTCTTGCACAGGAAGATCAATGATGCTTGAGTAAAAGTGATAAACATCACACATAGCATTTACTCTCTTGATCAAAAAGGCATCAAATACTTCATCATATTTTCAAGCTACTATTTTAACTTCTTTTGATTTATCAGGAACAATCATTGCATTAAGCAGTTCTGAAATTGATTGTCCTTTTTGTAAAACATTTCGTACCAAATCTCCTACTATTCAAGCTTTGTTCCATAGCTGCTTTTGCTCAATGGACACTTGGTATGCTTGTTTTTCATTTTCTAGAAACAACTTCATTAGCTCCTTTCATCTTTCATGTCCACTTCTTATCAACTCCATGTTTTTGATCTCTTGAGGCTTTAGAATTCTTGTTCTCTTTATGATCTCGAGATACTGTGGGTTGTCCATGTCGAGGACTATCATTCTGTTTGTTTGTTTCTCGATTTCTTGGAAACTTCTCACCAAGTTCCTTATAGATTCTGCTTGAAGTCTGTTTAATTTCTTCCTAGGATAGTTACGTGATTGTAACCATATCCTTAAAGCAGTTACATTCATATCATCTGGATCAGGATGGTGTAACTCTAAAGTTGAAAGTTCTTCAACATTGATACTTTCTTGAAGTGGGTTCCATTCACCATGTTCCACTATGATCTCATTTGGATCCACTAGAGCACTCGATTCAGCAGTTATACATTTTTCATATTCTTCATTTATTTGAGATACAGTCAATCCATCCAAGAATACTCTGTTGTACTTCATTTTGATCAAGTAATTGTACTTATCTTCAATATCAACAAGAATGTCATCAGTTGTTTCCTGGATTGGAGAATGAGTAACTTCAACCATGTCTTCATCTTCCAATACTTCATCATATCATGCATCTTCAAACTCAGATTCTAAATCATCAAGTGCCTCAATCTTCTCTTGATCTACAGGTTCTTGACTTTCTTGAGTTTCAACTTTAGATGCAGTCTTTTGAACTTTTGATGATTCAGCTAGAACTGAAATGTCTACATCATCAAGTTTTCTTTTTCCTTTATCTATCTCAGATATCTTCTCAACATCAATTGGGGTAACTTCAGGAGACGGAGATTTTAGACTATTTTTCATTCTTTCGAATTCTTCTTTTAAAACCTCATTGTTTTCTTTCAACTTTTTGAACTTTTCTTCTATTAGGTCATAATCTTTCATCATGACTTCAAAATTTTGCAAATTTGTTTCTTTATCTTTCTCCAAATCAGCAATCACTTTATCTTTCTTTTGTAATTCCTCCTTCAATTTCTCATTTTCTTCTCTTAACTTTTCAATGAGATTCATTTGCTTAGCATTTTCTTCTTTTAATTCATCAATAATTAACTGGAAGTTTGTTTCTTCCACCACATGTGTATCCTGTTGATTCAATCTTATAGAATCATCATGTATCACATCTTCAAATACTTTAAAGTTTTGAACATCTTCATTAACTTCAGTTTGTTCTTCTTTTTCAATTGCTTCTTCAATCATATTAACTACCTCCTCAATAGTTTGACTTTCTTCATTTCTATCTTCAACTTGATCAACTTCCTAAACATCTTCAACTTGTTCTGTTTCATGAACATCTTCATTTAATTGTTCCATGTCATTGCCATCATCACTATCATCAGATGTGGAACTAGAGCTATCATTATCAACATTGTCATCATTATCATCATCTTCATCATCATCTTCATCTTCATCAACTAACTCTAGAGGATCTACTTCAATTAGGTCGTTTGGATCAACTGGTTCATCCTCAAGTAGATGAAAATGATCTTCATTTATGTTCACCTCATCTTGAGCCACAGCCCTCATATAGTCAAACATTGAGCACCGGTAATCATTGATAGTCTTTTGTATGAAGTTTCTGTCATATGCTCAAGAATCAATCTTTCACCACCAACTCCATAAGCATGATAATCAGGATTGGATTCATTTATGATCATCTGCAGGAATTCGGGATACATCAGATACTTATTTCTGATTCCTTTCTCCAAGTTAAAGATAAATCCATACATAATCCAACAAGCCATGTTGAATCTACTTGTCACACCCTCAAAATTCAAGTGCGGGGTTTTATCGCGAGGCGTGTAACATACCAGGATCTCAGTCATTAGTTACTCAGAACGACTCTATATGAACAAACATTCAAAATCAGAGTTTAACTTTATAATATGCGAAAGCGTTTAATAAACCAGAAAAACCCAAAACAATGTAACATAATACAAAATGTGCAAACACACGCGCCCAAATATTGTGCAGAGCCAAATCTTAAATGTTTTAACAAACACAACCAAAAACATAGTTTCAATCATGCTGACAATCACAATGATGCTGACCCGTGCACGTGCTCCTAGGCAATGGCAACCTCAACCTGAGAATAACATGCTAAAAGAGTCAACACAATGGTTGGTGAGTTCAAGAGTTTGCGTTAATCATAAATCAGTAATAATTGCAAAATACAAGAGGTGCATTGAAATAGATAGCTAATCTATATTCACAAGTAATAATCATAGTGATTTCGCGATTGAAGCTGACTGTGTTTCATTTGTTGCCTCCCGTCATGACTTACCAGGTCGTGACGATGTTTGTATTAGGACAAAATTGCACCCGTTTGACCTCGAGTCGCACAGGTGGGGCTCGTCAGAAACAGTAGTACTACCCAAGTTTTCCCGCTAATTAACATTATTAACAATCCGAAAGTGTGAGGAAATTCATGGTATTCAGCACTATATCATACTATACACAACTCATATTAATAAAGCGTTTGTAAAACAGTATGCTATCTCCCCCAAAAGAAAGAATGAAAAAGAGTGGAGCATGAACTCACCTGGTGTGCACAAGAAAGAACTTAAGAGCTTAACTTGAAAGAGAGGACAGACAACCTTCAGAGGTTACCTAGAACACACAAGTACATGAGTACGTAAACACAAAACCATTATGAAACCCTAAGTGCTCTTTAAGCCAAAGAACTCAAGGTTTTGGAAAAACAAGACATATTGACCCAGTTGACACGTTTGACCCGTTGGTGATATCATAGGTGAAATTACATTCAATCAAACATGACAGTTCATCATACACGGTTATCATACAAGTTGTTCATGTATGCCACCTCATTAGCCACATGTACTATCTAGATCATCATACAACCAGATTTTTATACAAGTCATGTGAATCTCAAGTAATCATCATGCTCAACATAGTTATACCATCACTAGTGCATCATACACAGAATCAAATCATGCACAACATGCCATGTGAACCAAAATATTATCCAACAGAATCCATGCCAACCAAAATATTCACCAGTGATCTATTGCAATCCCCAAACCACAATCCTATCATGACCTACATGACCCATCACCATGTATTCCCACAAAAGGACCAAATCTTTCAATTAACCAATTAGCATTCATACAACCCAAACAATACATTCCACCACATTAGAAACCATTAACAAACATGCTAACATGATCCTAACATCACCAACACGCCCAAATCATCATATCCAAGATTTTGTACAAATAAAGTTTCCCTTTTGGGAAAGTGCATCCCAAAATCTATCCTTTCATGAATTACAACACATATTCATCACTAACATACCCTATCTAGCTCATAAAGATCATGATCAACCATCAAGCACTTGTAATTTACCCAAACGCAAATCTTCATAAATTAAAGTTTCCACTTTTGGCAATATATGAACTAGACTACCTAAATCATGGATTTCTTGCATATAAATCATAACTCAATGTTCATATATCATCATCAATCACATTACATCACCAATCCATCATAATTCATCAATATTCAAAATCAAAAGTGTCTACTTTTGGTAATACATGAACTACACCATCCATTCTTAGATATCTAGCATAATCATCATCATTCTAACATCCATATTACATCATAAACACTTTAACAACATCAATTTATCATCAAATCATTATATTCATGCAATTAAAGTTACTATTATTAGTAACGTACGAACAACACGTCAAAATCGTAACTTTCTTGCACAATCCACGTAAACTAGCATCTATACAATCTAACTAACATAATAACATCAACAAATCATCACGAAATCAGCATCCAAGCATCCATTCGACTAGGGTTTCGGCCAAACATCAAAATTCATGAAAAACTTGTAAAAAATCTAACCTTTAATCACGTAGTGGCCAACATCAATTATTTGTTTATCATTATAAATTATTGTTAAGTCATCAACGTTCAACGACAACTAGTGTGTGCTCACAACACGTGTATGCAACACCTAATGGAACTAACGGAGTTTGGTAACGGAAAATTACCGGATGTCACATTATCCCCATGTTGAAAGAATTTTCGTCCCGAAAATTACGTTACATGGTGTGTTGTGTGTTCCTTCACTGGTCTACTGCATTGGCACAAAGTAATCGAGTGAGTTTCGGGTTTCCAAATGTGATTAAATCATCTCTTTTTTGTGTAGTGACAACCAAAGGCAAACAGAAATGTATGGATCATTGATAGAGGCTGCTCCAGGCACATGACAGGCAATGAGTCCTTACTTCAAAACTTTGAAAGATTTGATGGAGGACTAATTGCTTTTGGAGGAAATACAGGAGGTTACATTACTGGTAGTGACAAGTTTACAAATGGTAAGCTCAGCATTGAGAAGGTAAACTTTGTCAAGGAGCTTGGTTACAATCTTTTGAGTGTGTCCCAATTTTGTGACAAAAACATCACATGCTTTTTACTGAGCATGAGTGCATTGTTCTCAAGCCCGGGGTTGACATTCCTCAAGAGCATATTCTGCTCAGAGCCCCCAGGAGAGGGAACATGTACAAGATGGATCTGCAGGAAATATCTCCCTCTGGAGAAGTTTCTTGCTTTTTGTCTAAAGCAAATAGTGATGAGTTTTTTCTTTGGCATAAAAGAATGTGCCATGTAAACTTTAAAAACATGAATAAATTAATTAAGAATGATTTGGTAACTGGAATGCCAAAGAAAGAGTTTACAAGTGATGACCACTGTGTTGCATGCCTGAAAGGGAAGCAACACAAAGTGTCTCACAAGCCAAAGGAAATGAACTCTATCACTACTCCCCTACACTTGTTACATATAGATCTGTTTGGCCCCACCAGTGTAATGAGTCTAGGAAGGACCTCTTACTGTCTAGTGATCATAGATGATTTCACAAGATTCACTTAGGTGTTTTTCCTTAGAACTAAGGATGAAACCCCTGAAATCTTAAAGAACTTCATTCTGAAAATTGAGAATCAATCTGATCACAAGGTCAAGATCATAAGATGTAATCAAGGAACTCAATTTAAAAACCAAATCCTTGATACATTTTGTGATGAAAAAGGTATTTCAAGACAATATAGTGCTCCCAGGATTCCTCAGCAAAATGGTGTTGCTGAGAGGAGAAACAGGACACTTATTAAAGCTGCTAGAACCATGTTGTCTGACTCTAAACTGCCTATCACCTTCTGGGCAGAGGCTGTCAGCACAGCCTGCTATGTGCAGAACAAAGTTTAAGTGGTTAAGACACATGGTAAGACTCCTTATGAACTGTGGCACAAAAGGAGACCATTCATTGGTTTTCTCAGAACATTTGGATGTACTTGCACCATCTTGAATACCAAAGATCAAATAGCCAAGTTTGTTGAGAAATCAGATGATGAAGACTTTGTTATATACTCTTCTCAAGCTAAGGCTTATAGCCAAGTTTATTTTTATTTTTATTTTTTTAACTTAATTATTTAATAATAAAACAATTTATAATTTTAAATACCCACAAAGATCAAAATAAGTGGAAATTACAAATAAGCCCTCGTATTTGAATTAAAGACAAAATAAGCCCTTACAAGAGATAACGGAATTTATAACGGCAACTTAATAATTACACAAGGGGTCACAGTCTCCCCAACTTTAAGAAATGAGACTAAGCGAACAGATGGGGATATTTCTTCTTCATGTAATCCTCGCGTTCCCAGGTGAACTCAGCTCCACGTTTGTTTTCCCAACGAACCTTGACAATTGGCGTGGTAGTTGTTCAGGTCTTCTTCAGCGTTCGGTCCATAATCTCGACAGGTTTCTTGACAAAATGCAAGGACTCATCAATTTGGATTTCCTCCAAAGGAACGTGCAAATTTTTATCGGCCAAGCATTTCCTCAAGTTTGAGACATGGAAGACAGGATGAACCCCGTAAGCTCGGAAGGTAGCTCTAGTTTATAAGCCACTTTCCCGATTCTTTTCAGAATCTTGAAAGGTCCTACAAAACGTGGGGCTAACTTACCCTTCTTCCCAAAGCGGACAACACCCTTCCACGGTGAGACTTTAAGAAGGACCATATCATTGACTTGGAACTCCAATGGTTTGCGTCTTTTATCCACGTAACTCTTTTGACTACTTCTAGCCACCTTCAGGTTGTTACAGATTTTGGAGACCTTATCGGTCGTTTCATGAATAAGTTCTGGACCGGTAATGAAATTCTCACCGATATCAGTCCAGCAGATCGGAGAACGAAATTTACGACCGTACAAAGCTTTGAATGGTGCCATCTTGATACTTGAGTGGTAGCTGTTGTTATACGAGAATTCCGCTAGCGGTAAAAATGCGTATCCCAATCACCACCAAAGTCAAGGACACAAAGGCGTAGCAAATCCTCAAGGGTTTGAATTGTTAGCTCGGTTTGACCGTCCGTTTGAGGATGGTAAGCCGTGCTTAAATCCAGTTATGTACCCAAGAGTTTTTTCATAGAAGACCAGAAGTGTGAAGTGAAAAGAACATCATGATTGGAAATAATATGCAACTGCACGCCATGACGACTCACAATTTCATCGATATAAATACGAGCCAACTTTGAAACTTTGTAATTGTCTCGTATTGGTATGAAATGTGCTGTTTTGGTCAAACGGTCAACAATCACCCATATGCTATCATGGCCTCGAGGAGTACGTGGTAACTTGGTTATGAAATCCATGGATATATGCTCCCATTTCCACATAGAGATCTCGGGTTGCTCAAGTAAACCACTAGGATGTTGATGTTCAGCTTTGACTCTTACGCACATGAGGCATTTGGATACATAAGATGCAATATCCTTCTTTATTCCTGGCCACCAATATTGGCCACGCAGATCCATATACATCTTATCAGACCCATGGTGAATAGAAAAACGTGTTTGATGAGCTTCGTTTATGATGAAGTGACGGAGATTGTCGCGATTTGGAATCCAAAGCCGGTTCAAGAAATACAACATGCCATTTGATTTTGTTTCCAATTGTGACCAAACGTTAAACGCTAGTTCTTCATTCTTCCTCTCCTCGGTTAATGCCGCTTGTTGAGCCTCGCGGATGCAAAACTCGAGGTCACTATCAATCCTTATATTTTGAAGCATGATAGTAGCCTCGTTGACATCCAAGTGAATCTCAATATCAAATTCTCCCAACGTGTCAAACCATTGCCTTCGATCTCGAATTTCTTGAAGTGAGACAGTCTTATTATGGATCTTGTGACTCAGCGCGTCGGCTACAACATTCGCCTTTCCAGGATGATAGCGAATGTCATAGTCGTAGTCGCTAATCAATTCAATCCAACGTCTTTGTCTCATGTTGAGATCCTTTTGATTGAACACGTGTTGAAGGCTCTTATGATCGGTGTAGACTATGCATTGCGTCCCATAAAGATAGTGCCGCAAAATCTTCAAGGCAAAAATCACGGCACCAAGTTCAAGATCATGGGTTGTGTAGTTCACTTCATGAACCTTCAATTTTCTTGACGCGTATGCTATGACCTTCCCTCGTTGCATGAGCACACAACCAAGACCTTGACTAGACGCATCACAGTACACGATGAAATCGTCATTTCCATCGGGGAGAGTTAGAATAGGAGCATTACATAGCTTGCGTTTCAGTGTCTTGAAAGCCTCTTCTTGTTCGGGTCCCCATTCAAAAAGTCGATTCTTTGAGTTAGCGCTGTAAGCGGTTTAGCAATCTTCGAGAAGTTTGCAATGAACCTATGGTAGTAACCCGCTAAACCAAGAAAAGAACAAACTTCAGTTGGGGTTATAGGAACACACCAGTTTTTCACGGTTTCTATTTTAGCAGGGTCGACGTGAATTCCTTGGCTATTCACCACATGACCTAGGAATTGAACTTCTTCAAGCCAGAATTCGCACTTAGAGAACTTGGCATATAGCTGTTCCTTCTTCAAAAAGCTCGAGAACTTGTCGCAAATGCAACTCGTGATCGGTTTTTGTCTTGGAATAGATGAGTATATCATCGATGAACACGATCACGAATTTGTCCAAGTACGGTTTACATACTCGATTCATGAGATCCATGAAGACAGCAGGTGCATTAGTCAAGCCAAAAGGCATGACCATGAACTCATAATGTCCATATCGAGTACGGAAAGCGGTTTTTGGAATATCATTGTCATGAACTCGCAATTGATGATATCCATAACGTAGATCAATCTTCGAGAATTGCATAGCTCCTTGGAGTTGATCGAAGAGGTCATCGATTCGAGGAAGAGGGTATCGGTTTTTTATGGTGAGTTTGTTGAGTTCCCGATAATCGATACACATACGAAAAGATCCATCTTTCTTCTTCACGAATAGCACAGGTTCACCCCATGGTGAAGAGCTAGGACGAATGAAGCCTTTATCGATCAATTCTTGTAGTTCACTGGCTAGTTCTTGTATTTCAGAAGGTGCAAGACGATAAGGTGACTTAGCCACAAGGTTTGCACCAGGAATCAAATCAATCTAGAATTCAACTTCCCGAACAGGAGGTAACCCACTAAGATCCTCGGGAAACACTTCGGGAAAGTCTCGTACTACGGGAATATCCTTGAGTTCCTTCCCCTTGGCCTTCGTATTGACTACATAAGCCATAAAGGCTATGTAATTTTTACTTAAGCACTTTCGGGCCTTGATACAGGACATGATTTTGAGTCCTTGAGACGATCTCTCACCAAATACTTTTAGTGTATCTCCCGAAGGTAGAGGAATTTGAATGCACTTCTCGAAGCAGATGATTTCCGCATGCTGCTTGGTTAACCAATCCATGCCAATAATGATGTCAAAGCTCCCCAGTTGCATAGGAATAAGATCGATAGGAAATTCGTGCTCGTTAAGACTCAGGACGTAATCACGTATTACGACGTCAACTACGATTGAATTTCCATCGGCGACTTTGACCGTAAAGGATTTTCCTAGCTTAGCACGTGGCTTAGCAAGAATAGGTTCAAATTCCAAAGATACAAAGCTCTTATCCGCACCCGAATCAAAAAGTACAGACGCATAACAGTTATTTACAAGATACATACCTGCCCGGATATACATCCAGGTGAATCTCAATATCAAATTCTCCCAACATGTCAAACCATTGCCTTCGATCTCGAATTTCTTGAAGTGAGACAGACTTATTATGGATCTTGCGACTCAGCGTGTCGGCTACAACATTCGCCTTTCCAGGATGATAGCGAATGTCACAGTCGTAGTCGCTAATCAATTCAATCCAACGTCTTTGTCTCATGTTGAGATCCTTTTGATTGAACACATGTTGAAGGCTCTTATGATCGGTGTAGACTATGCATTGCGTCCCATAAAGATAGTGCCGCCAAATCTTCAAGGCAAAAATCACGGCACCAAGTTCAAGATCGTGGGTTGTGTAGTTCACTTCATGAACCTTCAATTTTCTTGACGCGTATGCTATGACCTTCCCTTGTTGCATGAGCACACAACCAAGACCTTGACTAGACGCATCACAGTACACGATGAAATCGTCATTTCCATCGGGGAGAGTTAGAAAAGGAGCATTACATAGCTTGCGTTTCAGTGTCTCGAAAGCCTCTTCTTGTTCGGGTCCCCATTCAAAAATTCAATTCTTTTGAGTTAGCGCTGTAAGCGGTTTAGTAATCTTCGAGAAGTTTTCAATGAATCTATGGTAGTAACCCGCTAAACCAAGAAAAGAACAAACTTCAGTTGGGGTTATAGGAACACACCAGTTTTTCACGGTTTCTATTTTAGCAGGGTCGACATGAATTCCTTGGCTATTCACCACATGACCTAGGAATTGAACTTCTTCAAGCCAGAATTCGCACTTAGAGAACTTGGCATATAGCTGTTCCTTCTTCAAAAAGCTCGAGAACTTGTCGCAAATGCAACTCGTGATCAGTTTTTGTCTTGGAATAGATGAGTATATCATCGATGAACACGATCACAAATTTGTCCAAGTACGGTTTACATACTCGATTCATGAGATCCATGAAGACAGCAGGTGCATTAGTCAAGTCAAAAGGCATGACCATGAACTCATAATGTTCATATCGAGTACAGAAAGCGGTTTTTGGAATATCATTGTCATGAACTCGCAATTGATGATATCCATAACGTAGATCAATCTTCGAGAATTGCATAGCTCCTTGGAGTTGATCGAAGAGGTCATCGATTCGAGGAAGAGGATATCGGTTTTTTATGGTGAGTTTGTTGAGTTCCCGATAATCGATACACATACGAAAAGATCCATCTTTCTTCTTCACGAATAGCACAGGTTCACCCCATGGTGAAGAGCTAGGACGAATGAAGCCCTTATCGATCAATTCTTGTAGTTCACTGGCTAGTTCTTGTATTTCAGAAGGTGCAAGACGATAAGGTGACTTAGCCACAAGGTTTGCACCAGGAATCAAATCAATCTAGAATTCAACTTCCCGAACAGGAGGTAACCCACTAAGATCCTCGGGAAACACTTCGGGAAAGTCTCGTACTACGGGAATATCCTTGAGTTCCTTCCCCTTGGCCTTCGTATTGACTACATAAGCCATAAAGGCTATGTAATTTTTACTTAAGCACTTTCGGGCCTTGATACAGGACATGATTTTGAGTCCTTGAGACGATCTCTCACCAAATACTTTTAGTGTATCTCCCGAAGGTAGAGGAATTTGAATGCACTTCTCGAAGCAGATGATTTCCGCATGCTGTTTGGTTAACCAATCCATGCTAATAATGATGTTGAAGGTCCCCAGTTGCATAGGAATAAGATAGATAGGAAATTCGTGCTCGTTAAGACTCAGGACGTAATCACGTATTACGACGTCAACTATGATTGAATTTCCATCGGCGACTTTGACCGTAAAGGATTTTCCTAGCTTAGCACGCGGCTTAGCAAGAATAGGTTCAAATTCCAAAGATACAAAGCTCTTATCCGCACCCGAATCAAAAAGTACAGACGCATAACAGTTATTTACAAGATACATACCTGCCCCGATATAAAACTATCGTTGGTACATGGAAAGCAGGTAGAAATTTTACACAATAAAAGATCGATTAATAGAAAAGAATGACGTACCATTCACCACATCGTTGTTGGCTTGCACTTGATTTGGATTAATGTTGAAAGCCCGTCCTCGAGCCGGTGGAACATTTCCCGCTAGACGAGGACATTGTGGACGGAAATGCCCAGTTTCGCCACAATTGTAGCAGGCTCGGTTAGCAATCATGGCAGCATTGTTTGGAGCACGATGACATGTAGCCACCAAATTCCCATATTTCCCACAAAGAGTGCAGATTTGGCATGGATTATTCCCCGCATGATGGTACTTGTAGGTGTTGTACATCGGGTGTGGACCAGTGTAAGCTCTTGCCACGGGTGCTTGGTTTACAGCGATAGCTTGCCTTTGAGGGGCATTAGGTGCTGTCACGGAAAATTTACGGGTCGGTGTAAACTTGCGCTTCTTGCCCTTGAATGAGGACTCAGCTTTCACCTCCTTTGTTGCCTCGGGAGTCACCTTCGCAGTTGGCTTTGCACCCTTCACCGTCAAAGTGCCAGCCTTAATATGGTTCTCGGTGAGCTGGGCGGTGATGTTTATGGCTTCTTCCAGGGTCGTAGGCCTACTTCCCACCATAGCATCTTGAATTTGGGGTGGTACCCCCTTGATAAACTTCTCGATGCTACGAGGTACGGTATCCACCATATGCGGTAGGAGCATGCTCAGTTCATGATGTCGGGTGGAGTATGCCAAATGGTTTCCACTATCCTGCTTGAGGTTCCAGAACTACTCCTCCAGTTTTTGTAGTTCACTCCTCGGGTAGAATTTTTGGATCATAATGTCCTTAAACTCTTCCCAAGGGAGTGCCAAAGCCACTTTCGCACCCCGATTTCTTTTCTCCCTATTCCACCAGGTAAGTGTCCATTGTTGAAGGACACTTGTAGTGTAACGAACCTTGAGTTCCTCGAGACACTCACTACTTATGAAGGTATTCTCCATACTCTCGAACCACTCGATAAGTCCAGTGGCTCCTTCCTTTCCACTAAAACTAGTGGGTTTGCAAAAGTTAAAATATTTGAAGGTGCAGGTCCGGTTGTTTCCCCCTTAATTGTTGCTATTCTCACCATGGCCATTGTTAGAAACACCACCATTATTCCCATTTGCATTATTACTGTTGTTAGCCATTAAGGTGCTACTAAGTTCGGCAACCATGGTCGGGAGGACGGCAACCATTTGCCGGGCAATCATCGCGGCAAGTTTGCGGTCGGAGGTAGCATGTCTTCCTTGATGACGAGACATTCTATAAGATAGAAATAAAGAAGATGTTAGAACTTGGGAATAAATCAGTTCAAGAAATCATGAATTTTTGATATTTACAAATATAAACAGGATGGTTCCATTTGGTACCACACAGCCAATAGGAACATGGACACGTCGAGGTGACTTAATCCCAATTACCTTGAGGAAATATGTATGTTGACCATAATTTAGCACTCATCCCGGAAATCCCTAGGTAAGCATAACAGGTCCCGAAATGGGATTTATACGAAATGCTTGCCTTAGCCGGAGGGCCTTTTGCCAGGAAACCCAGAATACAGGTGTTTATGTGTCACACACTTCCCTATAGGCTATTAGAATTAAAACCTCGATGAGATTTTCAAGATCTAGACATATCGTTTAAAGGATTTTTACCCACACGATAAGATGCGTAGAATTCCACACGTAGTCGAGAATAAGTTTAGAAGAGATTAGACGCGGTAGAACTTAAAGGCATAAGAAGAGGATTAGGAAGTTGGGGTATACAAGGTTCAAGTCATACTCCTAAGGCACCATTTTCTAAATAAAAACAAATAGCACATAAAGGAATTATCATGCAACATGTAAGTCATGTAATAGACATGTGAGCAAGCTTACAAGATTATAGCAAATATTCATGAAAAGAGGTCCCTAGGTTAACCATAGTCTAGGCCACCATTTCTAATAACATACATCCCTATAGTTATGGGCTCTGATACCAATCTGTCACACCCCAACCTTAATGGCGGAAATGTTGAGATGTGAGGGTTAAGATTGTTCATGCCACACAACACTATTTCAAAGTGTAAATATTATTAAATTTCAAGTTTCATGACATATATAAATGAAAAGCATAAGTTTCAAGAAACCAAGATAACAAGAATTCAAATAGCATCATGTGACAAAATAAGTCATTTTTATTATTCTCTAGGTCCAATCCTAGATGTGTTCAAGCCTTCACGAGCAATTAAGCGGGATCATTTCCTGAAACATGTTAAAAATAATATCAACATATAATGTTGGTGAGTTTCCATAGGTTTAACATACATATAAATATAAACAATAAGTTGGCAATTCATGTCATAGGTTATAGAATAATGTAATAATAAATGGATAAACAAATGTAACAATCAAACCTCGAAAAATATGGCCACAACATGATTATACGATTAGCTAAGTGTACTTGGTTCTCATAGTGATCAAGAATACATCACTAGGAGCCGGCAATATCTCGGCTTTATCACCAAATAGGCTTGTCAGACCCATAGATCTATGACGTCGTTAGGCTAGCAATAGTTAATGATTTTATCTTACAAGTGTTATCACATGATGATTACAAGAGTCCAAATAATCATGACAAGATAAGATGAATTGCATAAGTGTTACAAGAGTAAAAACATATTTACAAGTGTGTTTATAATAAGTTAACATGTTTCACCCCAAAAGTGTGAAATAATATAAAATAGGGTGTGAAAAACTCACATGTATAATAAGGATGAATAATAAGAAGTCTTGTATTAACGCCGAATATTCGTTAAAGTTCAACCTAAACGAACGACGTCATAAGTTAATAACGATTTTTTAGTGGTACTCGGGAATTCACGGTTTAAATTTGGGGCTTTTGGATAGCGATGCAATATTATAACGATGTAAATTTTATATCTCTTACTCCACGATTTTAAATTCTAAAATAGCTACATTTTTAAAATATTTAAATGTTTGAATAAGAATTTTGTGATAAAATAATTAATAAAAGTTAAACTTTTATTATCAAGGAAATTTATTTATTATTTGATACAATAATAGATTTATAAATTTTATATGGTTAAATTAATTCTATTAACCGAAATAAATGCACATTCTAAATATGTATATATATTTATTCTCATATAAATGTAAAATTAATGTTGGTAAATAATAAAAAAAGAAGAATTTATTAAATTTAAATTCTTGGAATTTAAGGAGATTTATTACAACTAGGATTGGATCCCCGCACGTTGTTGCGAGGGTCTTTTTGTAACGTCGTGTAAACCATATTAGCACAAAAGAGTAAGAAATCTAAACATGTTTTCTATGTAGAAATCCCATAACTGTTTTAAACATAAAAGTACATCGATGTCATATGTCAAACAACGATTATTAAAGAAAACGGTCTGGTTAGATATATACTTAAATTACGTGATAGACTAACCAACAGTTGTACGTCGTAATGATATATTCTTTTCAAAAGTTATAGAAAGAAAAACAAAATATCTGTAAAAAGATTATAAAGATTAACTTTTTTTCAAAAAAAAAAACAAAGCTTTCATATAGTTATTGTAGTTGTTTAGTATATTTATATTAATGTGTGTGTATAGTAGTGATAAGGAGACATAAAATAAAACATAGGTCCGGGTGGGATTGAACCCGTGTCCTTTTCCTTGGAATCCAACTAACCACTCAACCAAAGTTAAAATTGGATTTAGGCTTCAAGTTCATTTCTATTTATCAACTAAAAATATACAACAAAAAAATCAAAAAATCCCCACCACCAACATAAGGGATTAATAGTATTAGTAATTTAACTTTAGTAAAAATTAGTATTTTGTAACAATTTTTATAATTTTAAAAATAAAAGAATAACAAATTATTAATTAAATTTCTAAGAAAATTTAAAAGAAAATAATTGCATTTGGTTTTTGGTTAAATATGATTTTTATTTGATTACTAATAATATTAAGATATTTTCTGAGATAATAAAAATCAATAAAACCCTTTAAAAAAATAAAGGCAGGGACTCGGGTTCGAACCCGGGTCCCTTGCCACACCAAACAACATTCAAACCGCCGGGCTAAGGCCCAGGTTGTGTTAAATTGCAGAACTGAATTTATAAAACCCAGTTTTCTAGAAAATCTTAATTTCACCCGAAGAACCCTAATTCGAATTCGATCCAATCGAACCCCAAGATCATTATGTTATTCGATGAAAGGTTGGGGCTTTTAATCCCCACCAGAAATCGAGTGCATTCACATGTTTAATTACCTGTTAACGAGGTGATGTCGATGGTGATTAGGAAAGTTGAAGTCGCGACTGTGTCCGGATTCGAATGAGATGTGTGTGTGTGTGTTTTAGTGAAATTGAGCTTACAGGGAGTTTAGGAAACCTAAATGGAGTGTTTTGCCTCGATTTTATAGTTCCAATTTAACCGTTTGAGTACCCAACGAGTTCAAGGTTGTTCTCGGTTGTGTCAAATCGAATTAAGCGTGTTTAAAGCCGTTTCAGGTGAAATTAAACGTGCCATTGATTTCTAAATGATTAGATGATCGCTATTGCATGATTAATTTCATTAATATACAGGTAGAAACGGATTGGGGTGTTAATGGTTTCGGTTTCGGGTTAAATTGTTTCATCAACTGCGTTTAGAGTTCAATTAACTATCCCCACGAGTTCGAACCGGTTCCTCGACTCGAAATAGGCGGTTAATTGCGTTTGGGGGTGGTGTTTCGATGATTATCGGGCTAGCCGGAATTTGGCCGGTGATCCGCCGGAAAAACGGGGATGGGGGGTTGGGTTATAAGGATTTTACAGCTTTGGTCCCTGGAGTTACAATAATAACATTTGTAACCCAAAGTTTAATTTAAAAGAAATTTACAGTTTAGTCCCTGGAGTTTTAATCTTATTATTTTATGCTCATTATTAATTTACAAGTTTTAAATTAATTAAACTTATTTGTTTTTATTTATTTTCAAGATTTAACATTTATTATGTTTATTATTATTATGATTATTATTTTTATTATCGTTTTCATTATTAATATTATTATTTTTTTATTATTATTTTTATTTTATTTTTTTAACTTAATTATTTAATAATAAAATAATTTATAATTTTAAATACCCACAAAAATCACAATAAGAGTAAATTACAAATGAGTCCTAGTATTTGAATTAAAGACAAAATAAGCCCTTACAAAAGATAACGGAATTTATAACGACAACTTAACAATTACACAAGGGGTCACAACATCCATCCAGATGATCCGGAGTATATGGAAATAGTAGATTTCTTTGTGATGAACACATTTGAAAACAATGTATGAATGACGTTGAGAGATTTGATACCAACAAAAACACATAATCTTCTTCAAAATGCATTAAAGCAGATGATTAAATCATGTTTTTGAACATTTGTTTGTAGAAGAGGGTTTTTGTGTCGATTTCAAGCTCAAAATGGATGTTATGAAGCTAATGAATCACAGAGATCATTGTATTGATTGAGAGGATCAAAAATCAGTTGTATGATTTGAGCCAAGACTCTGATACCACCTGATGGATTCGGGCTTTGAACTTTGGAAAGAACAAAAATGATGAATCCCCCAAGGATCTTTTCAATCTCTCAATAATAACAACAAGTATATTAAGAATCAATACTTAGATAATCATGGTGCGGAAACCCATGATTATAGATATGATCTCTATGTGTGTGTGCATGATTGTGTGTTTCTATGATTAAATGCTATGAATGATAATAACTGCTTATTTGATTTGATTGTTCAAAAGCTTATAAAGGATTAGGGTATATGGCTATTTATAGCCTATGTACACACTATGTACCTTTACAAAAATACCCTTATGTAAAACAAAATACATAATAATCCTAAGTCTATAAGCTATCCGCTATGGATAATGTCTTGTCCGTTGTGGATGTTGAGTTGTCCGCTGTGAATGTTGAATTACTTGTCTGTTGTCCATGGATGTTGTCCGCTGTGAACACTTGTAATGTTTGCTACGTTGTTGTCCGCTATAGAATGTTCATTCGCTGTGGATGAACATCCGCTATGGACAGATTATCAACTGTGGGATTGGTCATCCGATGCATGTTTATTCAACCATTGTCTGCACTTAGAACTTCACTCTTCATCCGCTGTGACTGCTGCTGCATCCGATGTGGACATTACTTCATCCGCTGTGGACACTTAGCAAAAATCTCTTTTATCTACAAAATTTGAAAAATAAATTTAAACTTGTTAGTGTTTGATATGAATGTTAATGATGTTTGCATGTTAGTAAATAGTTGTTTGAATGTTAGAAAACATTTTGATTGATTCTGACAGGCATTATCATTTAATACACTTGTTGAGTCCAACAAGAACAACATCAGAAGCTCCACTTAAACCAAAGGCCAATGCTGTCAAAACAGTGACATCTAAGTTATTTAGACCAACTGCCAAAAGCACTTAAAGGGCAACCACTCAGCAAGCTCCAGTTCCCACAACTATGGAATCCATACCAATAGCCTCCACTCAGAAAATAGAAAAGAAAGATCAAGAGAAATGTCTCTTGGCAACTCAACTTGAGTTGAAAGGATTCAATTACAATGAGGTCATGGAATGAAGTATTGCTGAGATGAAATCAAAACTGATAGTTGCAACTCATGCTGAGATGTAGAAATCAGCAGAGTGGGCTAGAAGAAGTAGAGCTGAATCAGAGAGTAAGTAAGTAGAAAAACTCAAGAAGAGTTTAGGGATAAGCAACAGATGAAGATGTTCCTAAAATACTATGGCTTCTTTGGTAAACAAGTAGTACCAATAAGTATGTCTACTCTTGATCTAAATATCAGAGTAATCCAACAGAAGGTTGATGTTGGATAGCTCCAAAAGTTTGAAAAAGCTAAGGAGTAATAGAAAAAACAGCAAACAAGAACAAAGAAAATTGTTCAGAGTTCTTCCCATCTACCGACTGAGTCTTCAGCATCTCCTAACTCTAAATCTACCACTTCTGATGACAATCAGCCAATTTCCTCAATACTTGTCAAAAAGAAGATTGTGCCTAAAAGAGTTATAAAGGCAAGGGTTATTGACCCAGAAGTAGAGGAGAAGGTACTCAAAGTAAAGAAATTTTTAAGTGTTAGGTATGTCTACCATATGAAGAAATTTGCTATCAAGAGGGAAAATGGAGAGATCATGTTCTAATTGCTGAGTACTTCAGCATTTTTGGATGTAAGAATGAGAAGTCCAAATTGCTACTATAAAAAGTACTATCCTCAGTCAAAACTGATGCTGGTGAAGAGATCCCAGAAACTCCACTATCAGCTTATAATCCAATAGTGGAGTGGGAATATGATCAGAAAAGAGATGCGTACTTCATAACCAAATCAGCAGCCGAAAGGGTAGCTTACTCAAGAAACCAACTTATGTGCTTCAATAGGTTTGAGATAGCTGACCTAACCAAATTGAAGCTAAGGAACCCCAGCAATGATTCTAAGGAAAGGGAAGTGGAAAAGGTGTTGATAAGAATTTACAAATCTCATCAAAATATGTCATGGCGGGCTTCAAAACAAAGAAGAAAATGCCAGAGTCTGACACTCCATCTGCCGAATTTGCTCCCAACACTCAACCACAATCAACTCCTACTACTTCTCCACCTTCTCAACTACTGAGCATGTTTCTCCTATAGTCCAACAAGCTCTCAAAATAACTTAATCTCCAACCTAAAGCCAGTCTGATGATTCGGTAGATGAAGTGATCACCACCACTGCTGCTAAAAGAGTAAGACATGGCTTAGATATTTTAGAGCAATAAGAAGCACTCTCAAAATATGAGGAAGAAAAAGACTCAGAAGGTTATGATACAACCATTATCAAATGGGGGTATGACTTGAAAGCTAAGAGATTTTTTTATTGAAAGAAAAAATAATTATAAGTCTTTATATTGGACTGAGCTGGAAGTTTTGAACCTTAACCTTGAAGAATTAAAGGGGATGTTCACTTTAATCTCAAAATATGAAGGCATGCCAGACAAGTACAAATCCATGGCCTCCATCCTGAAATAAAGTTTGAAAACAAGGTTGAAGCAGAACAAGGAGGAGACAAAGAAGAAAATGTTATGCATGTGACTCCTTTGAGAATTCATGACCCAATCACACAATGGAGCTAAAATTGCCCAACCAACACTTTCAATTTGACCTATGCTGGTCGTGGCAAAATTGAAGTCAAGGAGTATGACCTTTTTTGACTATCTCGGCATAACATGAAGGACTTGATCAATCTGCCTCTTGAAAACCCATCAAGAGATAGAAGAGGATACATTTATCAACTATTGCTGATCAGGATGCTAGAGGGATGAAGATAGAATTTTAGTAGCATCATCCTAGGGGGAATTTATTGATCCACGAAGAGGATGAAGCTACCCGAGAAGTTTCTTACGTGTTTTCACGCATTTTTGGCTTTTAAAGCCTAATTATTATAAAAACAACTTTAAACTAGTAAAATAAATATTATTTCATGTTAAAAATTTTCATTTTATATTATGTGAGCATTTGGTGGTTTTATTGTAGAAAAAGTGTAATCGCGTAGCAATAAAACGATTTTATGAAACGACGGGGGCCTTTCTTGTAAAAATAAAGTATAAAATCCAACCCCCAACCCTAATCCCCTCATTCCAGCCATCCCCTTCCCTTTCCCCTCCCCCTTTTTCGAAAATATACTCACAAGAACACAAACACACGTTTTGCTTTGATTCTTGCATCTAGAGTTGGCATTTGAACGGTTCTTGCATCAAAACACTTTTAGCACGTGATTACTTGCATCAACATTTAAGTTTTATGTTTGATTTCATGTTCCTTGATTATCATAATGAACATGAACCCTACAAATCCAAACTCAAGTCAAAACTTGAAATTGATTGAAATTGGTGATTGATTATGTGTTAGTATTCAATATAGTGATATTTGTATGGATTGGTTTTGTGGATTTGTGTCGTTTTGATCAAAACCCCAGACTTACTTATAATGGAAACTTTAATTTGGGGCTTTGGTAAAAAATTTATGATTTTGATAAAATTGAATTGAATTGATGGTTCTAGGATGTTAGTTGATGCTAATGGATGAAAAGTCATGTTTTGAACTTTTGATTTTGGCTTGGCTTTCGGGTACTTTCCATCAAAGGTGTCAGACAATTGCCAATTTTCACAACCAAGCTACACATTTAGTCACATAATCATATAACACATAATTTCACACTATTATGATTCTTTGAAAAGTATTTTGACAAATCACCAACGTTCAGGGAAAGACGCGTGTGCGATCCGGCAATTCTACGAAATACCAATACGTATAATGTTCATAAATGTTTTTGCAATAAATGAAGCATTTAAGTGAACAATATTAAATGCATGACTGTATGATTGGAAATCAATGTTCATATTAATCAGAAAGTGACCCGAAAATGCTGGGTGTCATATCATCCCCTTGTTGAAACAAATTTCGTCCTAAAATTTAACTAACTCTGGTAAAACACGGACGGAAATTTCCCGATTGCCACATCATCCCCTTGTTGAAAGAATTTCGTCCAGAAATTTAACTGATATCCTAAGTACTTGATGGCGCATCTTTGAATAACTATGGGCATTTGGCGTTTGTATTATTCTTGCGTTCCCAGGTGAACTAATGTCCACGCTTAGAGTTCCAACGAACTTTAACAGAAAAGGTACAATTATGCTTGAGTGTTTTTGACCACCTGGTCCATGATTTCAACTAGTCCCTCAATGAATCGTAGCTGCGCATTCATCTATTTCTCATTTAACAGAATGATGAATATCTCATCAAACAGACATTTTTTCATGTCTAAAACGTGTAACACGTTACGTACTCCTCTGAGTTCTCTAGGCAAATTGAGTTTTAATCTACTGGACCAACCCTTTTAACAATCTCAAAAGCTACATCATAGTGCGGGTTTAACTTTCCTTATTTTTCCAAAACTAATTGCATCTTTCTAAGGTGACACTTTTAGAAGTACCTTGTTGTCGATTTGATATTTGATGGATTTTTTTTTTGCGTTAGCCCAAGTAAATAATTTTTCAGTCAGGTGCTGCTGTCCTGTGGTTATAATTTCTATGATCTTCTTAGTCTTCTCGTGCAAAAGCTCAGGACTAGTAAGTTGACTTTCCTTCAACTTCTGCCCAACATTGCGGACTTGATCGTCATGTGGTAACTGTTACCGTAAGAAACCTTAATCAAGTTTGGGTGGTTTTCCAAACTACCACCTAAAATAGCACATGCTCGCAACATGTCTTCTAGAGTCTGAGTCGTACGCACATTCTAACTATTAGTTTGCGGATGATATGTTGTGCTCCTATCCAACCATGTTCCCAATGACATTTGCAATGACCTCTAAAAGTAAGGAATGAATCGAGTGTCATGATCGGAGATGATGAAAAACCGGCACCTCGTGCCGAGAGACTTTTTCTCTTAGTTAGGTGTGAGTTAACTTCTCATTCAATCAATCTCTCTAATATCCAGGAAGTATATGGATTTTGCCAAGTGATCTACTATTACCCAAATGGTATCGCATCCACTGAAGTTCGAGGTAACTTTGCATTGAACCCAATTGAGATTTACTCCTATTTCCATTCTGGAAGTTTTGCGGCTGTTGTAGTAAACCATACTATCTTTCATATTCCACCTTAACTTTAGAACAAGTTAAACACTTAAACACTTGCTTACATACATGGAAATATCACCTTTCATATTCTACCACCAATAAAGAACTTTCAAATCATGACACGTCTTACCTATACCTTGATGAATGGGATAATGAGTTTTATGAGATTTATCTCTTTCCAACTCTCATAAATTTCCATACACAGAATCCTATATTCATTTCATGAAATAATGAATTCCTTTGGATTTTGTCACTAATTGTTTTCCCATGCCTCACATGGACTCTGCCTTCAAATTCTCGTCCTTTAAAGCCTTATGAGCATTACGGGTTTGATCAAGCATCTGGTGTGAATGGTAAGCTGTAATGCTCAAACTTGCTTTGGTTTAGGTTTTACTTTCGATTTAGGGCATCAGCTACCATATTAGCCTTACCCAGATGGTACGTCATCACATTGTTATAGTCATTCACCAACTCGACCCAACGACGCTATCTTATGTTCAGCTCCTTCTGTTCAAATATATACTAAAGGCTCTTGTGATCGGTGTAATGATGCATTTGGTATAATACAAGTAATACCTCTCTATCTTGCGTGCAAGGCAATGACTCCCAACTTTGATTCGTGTGTCACATAGTTCTTCTTATGAACTTTCAACTGATAGGAAGTGTATTCGATAACCTTCTTGTATTACGTCAACACACAACCGAGACTTGTATGGAAGCACTGTAATATACCATGAAATCAATTGTTTCCCTCCAGTAGGGATACTATCGGGGCAGTATAGAGTTTTTGTTTCATATCCTAAAATGCGGACTCTCACTTGTCGCCCCAATCGTATGTGGTGCCTTTTAGTAGTTAATGTCGTTAGAGGTTGTGCGATCTTTGTAAACCCTTCAATGACTCGTCGGTAATAACCAGCCAACCCAAGAAACAATTGTATCATAGTCGGAGTCTTAGGCATAGCCCATTTCTTGGTGGCTCCTACTCTTGCCCGATCAATAGGCATTCCCTCCTCGCTAACCACATGACCCAAAAGTTGAACTTCATCTAGAAGTCACACCTCAAAAAGTTGGAATATAGTTATCCTTGTTTTGGTAGTTCTAAACTCATGCTCCTTATGATCCCCCTTAATCTTTGAATATGCTAGAATGTGTAACGCCCTGGAAAAAGTCGAAACGAGCTAATTAATAATAATGGGCTTAGACAAGGGTAATAAATATAAATAAAGGGGAAAAATGGGTTATGGACCATATAAACGTTACGGGTTATGTGTTAGACGAGTTTAAGGTCCCATGAACACCTGGTATATATACACAAATCAGCCATATTCATACTCATGTGCAACTCAAACAACCCACTTTCTAAAGAGAGAAAGTAGAGAGACAAAGTGAAGATTTGAGGATTTATTGAGCAAAGGATTGAAGATCTGCGTTTTTGGGCATCAAACAACAAAAAAAGAGAAAGAATCCAAATAAGAAATCATCATTCAAATGTCTCTTTAGATCATACCCGGATTCTAGGGTTTTGGGATTTTGAAAAGTGGCAAAAATCATACAAAAGTCATGTTTTTATGGATGAAATCATGTAAAAAGCTTTGATATAAGTTCCTGTATGAAAAACGAAGGATTCGGATGTAAAAAGGTGAAGATTTGGGTTAAAAACGGGCTGGAACGTCATTTTTATGCGTCCAGCGAAACTGTGAGTTCGTCTAGCGAAACTAACAGTTCTTCCAGCGAAACTGTGGGTTCTTCCAACGAAACTATAGATTCACATGTAATTTCGCAGCCATAGAATTCCAACGAAAGTTGGGCGAAACTGCCATGCGAAACTGGCAGCGAAACTGTCAGCGAAACTGCCATGCAAAACTGGCAGCGAAACCGTGTGCGAAACTATATAGAAAATGACCTGTTTACATGTCCACTTATATGCAGACTGTGCACCGTGAGCCTACCTTAGGTGAAGTTATTTTCAGAGACTTGGTGAGTTCTAGATCCCCTTATTTACAAGTTTTTCTATGTTTTGGGGTTGTTATGCATACTAAATATATATTTATTTTATTGCAAGGATCTCAAGAGGTTTTAACGGTAAGATAGAATTTTCTATAACAAATTGTGCTATATAAATGCTTCAAAATAAAATTTCTTCGTGCTGACCTGGAAGCCCAGCCCAGCCAGGGGCGTTGCCCCTTGGACCCCACTAGGGGCTGTTGCCCCTAGAACCCCTCTATCAGGGGCTGCTGCCCCCGAACCCTCACTGTCCCTCGGAGAGTCGGATATTATTGTTTGTTATTCATTTTGATGAGGATGTGATTGTAAGGACTATGGGTGAATTGGTTCTAATTAAAGGGGATTTTCATGATGATTCTTACTTGGTGTGATTTATACTAACTAAGGATAAGTATTATGTATTGAAGTGAAAGTTAAAGTTAAATAAAGTGAAACCTAATGAATGAATAAAAGTCTTGCAAGCAAATGAATGGAGGTTCACAGCCATTGGGTTGTTAGCTCAACTGTGTGTGGTTTAGCTAACCCATGAGGATGCACACAGGGGTCAGTCTTTGTGATTGACTAATACGTACGAAACGGGACCCTTGTCGCTTGCCCCGGTACTAGAGTCAGCTTCGTGCATAATGTTAGAGGTCTATTTATAGGCTTCGGCCCAGTACCAGCTTCATGCGTAATGTTTGGGGCATAACATACGACATCGGTCTAGATGGAAGTGAAAGATAATAATGAAAGTTCGAAATGTATGAAATGAATGAAACGAATGATAATAGATGATATTATCTAGATGTATACATGATGTATGATCGAGTAGAAAGTAAAGAAAATGTTTTAAACGAAAGTAAAGTATTTTATTATATAAACTAGAACTCACTCAGCGTCATTGACTTTCATATGCATAATAGTTGGCAGGTAATGATCCAGCTGAGGAGTGCAGGCATGGATGAGATAGCTACTAGGATGATCCGAGTCTGGCATTCTAGATTTTGAGACAATGCTTGTAATTGTCAAGTTTTTGTGATACAACTATAATAACAATGTTTTGTCATGTAATTACAATTTATGTATGAAAAGTTTAAATTCCGCTGCAAATGTCATGTTTTTAAATGTTTTATGCTATGAATGACCAACTATAAGCATCCCAGGTACGGGGCCTTACAGAATGTCATCGGCAAAAAACGTTGAGAAATTTGTCCAGATAGGGTTTATGCACTCTGTTAATGAGATCCATGAAAACTATTGGTGTGTTGGTAAACCCACTTGGCATAACCAAAAACTGATAGTGACAATACAAAGTTCTGAATGACACCTTAGATATGTCATCCTCTCGGGCCCTCAAATGATGCTATTCCGACCTCAGTTCTATCTTGGGATATAAACTCGACCCTTAAATCTGATGAAACAAATCTTTGATGTGTGGAAGAGAATAACGGTTCTTAATTGTTACTTTGATAAACTCACGTAACCAATACCCATACAAAAAGTTCTATCATTTCTCTTGATAAACAGGACTGGAGAGGCGATGAGCTCGTTCGGATGAATCCTTTATCCGACAACTCCTGCAGTTACGTAGATAATTTTGGTAGTTCATTTGAAGCTGATATGTAAAGTGCTCTAGAAGTAGGTGCGACTCCATATGTCAAATTGATTTGAAACTCGATATGTCTGTGTCAGGAAAAACCAGGTAAATCTTTTGGTAAAACTTTGAGAAGGTAAAGAACAATAAGGATCACTTCGATCATCTTTTCCTCAGTTGCTTTCTTGGTGAGCACGGCTAAAATGGCGGTATGACCCTTGCGTAAAAGACTTCACCTCTACTCAGTCTTATGCGAATGACCTTTCACGATAGATAAATTCAGCTTGGTTATTGGACAACCAATCCATGCCGACAACCACATTGAACTATCAAGCGTAATAGACATAAGATCTATATCTGTCTTATGTCAGGACAATCCCAATGTACATCCCTTCATAATGTAAGTTGCTTTATTTAGTTTATCATCAGCTAATTGAATGGTGTAACTAGGTTCCATTCCAGTTGAAGCTACATCTATAAGCTTGCTAAACGGTAACCACATTCTAGCCATTTCTTGCCCTACCAGGCCTAATCACAAAGGTTTGACCCTTGGCACTCTATCCATCATTCCTTTCTATTGTTACTGTCCTTATTGCCATTTTTCAGTTGAGGGTAATCTCTCTTGATTTGCCTAACTTCGTTCCATTCAAAGCAACCTAATGATGCTTCAGCTTGTCATTGCTACTGGGGTTTGTTGCTGCTTGATCGTTGACTCTCCCATAAAATCTTTGGCTACATGATCCGTCCTGCCACATCTTTGGCAACAATAATGATCACATTGGCCATGATAATGAATGAATTACTCTACGTGCCATTCTATTACTACTTACTATCATATGAACCTTCAACAATGTCACACTTAGTCAGAGTGCTCTACGCCATAACCAAGTCAGTGAGCTTGTGAGATAACCTCATAATGTGTTGAATGGTATAGAATCAACGACGATGACCCTTGCTTAAATCTGAGGTGTTATCCCTTCGATTGACTTCTCGGTAAGCTCAGAGGTTGGAGTTACCATTACATAAAACAACCAACTCATGAAGACGGGTTGTATATTCCTTAATATCTAACCCTATCATCTTAATGTTCTAGAATTCCTTTTCTAGCTTCTAGTCTTCATTCCAAGTACAGTACTCCTCCTCCGGATCTTCCTCAGATGCAATAGCAACTACAGCTTAGGCTTCTAGCCTTCTCTTGCGAGCACTTTTCCCTTGCTAATAAAAAGGCCTTCCAACTAGCAGCTACTCTCAATTTTGATAATACTAGTCTCTGCTGCATATCCTACAGTGTAGCCTCCGGTATCTCAGCGATCTCACCGGGTGCTTCATATACATTGTGAATCTTTTGATCTAACCTTGCCACAAGGGTGGAAAATGACTGCGTAATCAGACGAGGTATAAATGATGATGTAGGAGTATAATCAGTTATGTTAGCTATAAAGGGAAGGGGTGCGTGCTCTTCCTGAATTCAATTGGCAATCATATTGAACACTTCTAGTGTTGTGTATCTTCCCTAGCTTGAACATTGAACAACACTCCGTGTTGTTTGAAGTTGTCAACAGGCTCCAGCCGATGCTTATTTGGCTTCGATGGTGAGGCTATTTGTGTAGATGAAGAAGGTATGAGCGAAATCATTAGTCTCCTCATTGATTGGGGGTGATGCTAGTGACATGGTAGGGTAAATGATGATGTGGACATCCAGTGTCATTATGTATGTGGGAAATGATATGTATGCTTGACAAACAATAAACAGATAAGAGTTTATGCAATGGTAGTGTGTGTCTAACGCTATAGTCTAGATGCAAATGCATCCCAAGGTCTATATAACCTATGGCTCTGATACCAATCTGCCACACCCTCAAAATCCACCAGCGGGGTTCTACCGCGAGGCGCGTGACAAACCAGGATCTCAGACACAGTCATATCAAACGACACTATATGAATTTTTAAAATAAGCGTTGACCGTAAATCAGAGTAAAACATAGTTTTCAATGTAATCAATGCGAAAGCATAAATGTTTGTGAAACCATGAGTAATAAATGCGCAAAACAAGGCGCCCAATGAAAGTAGTAAACGTAAATGAACTTTCTTTCAAACGATGAAGATGATACATGAGCCTCAGATATGCAACCCTAGCCTTAAACGTGCCTACAACCTGAGAAGACATGCTAAAATGTGCCAACACAAGGTTGGTGAGTTCATAAGTTTAAATCAGTAAATATGTTTGAACATTTGGTAGGTAAAAGTAAACTAAGGTATACCATAGGTAGCTAGCCTATATATCGAGTTACATAGCATTTTGAACCGAAGCTGATTGTTTGTGAGTTGTTATGCCTTCTGTCATGTCTTATCATAAGACAATGGCAAGTGTCTAGGTCAATTATACACCCGTTCGACTCCAGTTGAGTTAGCGTGACTGTCAAACCCAGCAGTACTACTCAAAATTAACTCGCTATTTCGATATTAACAGTTCAAGTGTGTAAGGACTTGTGTGATAATGTTTGCACTACAGTAACAAGCAATTTACCAATAATACTAAAACCAAATAAAAAAGGGTTTGCATGCTTCTCCCCCAAAAAAAAAAGTAAGTAAAAGTGGGGCCGTGAAGACTCACCTTAGATGCGCAGGAAAAAAAACCTAAAATGTATAAGTTGAAAACTAATCGTTACCTAAAACATGTTGGTCCATGAGTGTTTGTACATAATAAACATGATGAACCCCATTGTATCCAAACAACGTAAACTTTTAGTGTGTTCGAGAAATGTTTGACAAAGTTGACTTTTTGACCAAAGTTGACTTTTGTTGATCAAAGTTGACCCAACTGACCCGATGACCCGTTGGTGATTCAAATAAGTAAAAGTATGTTTAGTCATGCTCATATAGCTCAAATAATGATTCACTTACAGTTTCATGTCAAAAATCTATTTTTTGAAAGTTTTTATTTTTAGAAAGTATGACATCGTTACACATATGTAATCTATTTCAGGATTATAAAGCACATCACAAAAAACATCAATCATACCATCATATCATGTTACACACACATCACAAACAACATTCATCACATCATATCACAAAAGTTTCCATAAATAACAAGCGTGATCGTACGAAACGTTGTTCACAATTCAATTATTCCCAATTCATCCTTATGCTCTAAACATCATATAACAATCATTACATCTCATCAAATATGCATAAATCATCATCTATATACTAACTTATCCAAAAAATTTCTTTTAATGGAAAGTACCAGAAAGCCAAGCCAAAATCAAAAGTTCAAAACATGACTTTTCATCCATTAGCATCAACTAATATCCTAGAACCATCAATTCAATTCAATTTCATCAAAATCATAAAATTTCTACCAAAGCCCAAAATTAAAGTTTCCATTATAAGTAAGTCTGGGGTTTTGATCAAAACGACACAATTCCACAAAACCAATTCATACAAATATCACTATATTGAATACTAACACATAATCAATCACCAATTTCAATCAATTTCAAGTTTTGACTCGAGTTTGGATTTCTAGGGTTCATGTTCATTATGATAATCAAGGAACATGAAATCAAACATAAAACTTACTTGTTGATGCAAGGAATCACGTGCTAAAAGTGTTTTGATGCAAGAAATGTCTGAATTCCAACTCTAGATGCAAGAATCAAAGCAAAATGTGTGTGTGTGTGTGTGTGTTCTTATGAGTAGATTTTTGAAAAAAAAAAGGGAGGGGAAAGGGAAGGGGACAGCTGGAATGAGGGGATTAGGGTTGGATTTTATACTTTATTTTTACAAGAAAGGCCCCCGTCGTTTCATAAAATTGTTTTATTGTTACGCGATTGCACTTTTTCTACAACAAAACCACCAAATGCTCACATAATATAAAATAAATATTATTAACATGAAATAATATTTAGTTTACTAGTTTAAAGTAGTTTTATAATAATTAGGCTTTAAAAGCCAAAAATACGCGAAAACACGTAAGTGTTAGAAAATTGCCAATTTTCACAACCAAGCTACACATTTAGTCACATAATCATATAACACATAATTTCACACCAATTATGATTGTTTGAAAAGTATTTTGACAAATCACCAACGTTTAGGGACAGACACATTTGCGATATTCTCCGAATTACTGATACATATAATGTTCATTAATGTTTTTGCAATAAATGAAGCATTTAAGTGAACAACATTAAATGCATAAACATATGATCGGAAAACAATATTTGTATTAATCAGAAAGTGACCCGAAAATGCCGGGTGTCACAAGCACTAGCTATTAACTGCGGATTTTTGCCAAGTGCTGAATCAACAGCCGATCAGCATATGCAGAATTACTGCCTATCAGCATATGCTGAACCACTGCCTATCAGCACTTACCTGATGTGCTGCTGAACGAAAGCTGCTGATCAGCACTGAACTTCATGAGCTGCTGATCAACTGTTACACAAGACAAGACTGTCTGTACCGACTGGTGCTATGTTCTGCCTTTTGGAGACAACATAGTACTAAACCTGCCTAACTCTGATGTGTCAATTGTGTGTTTTGTTGTACATTTTGAACATAGGATAGTTTATTCTTATTGTTTAGATTTCATAGTATAAAACCTTCATACTTGTATAATAAAGACGAGCTTTGTTAAGCCACTTGTGTATCTGCTGATTGTAACTCTTGGTACGCAGTTTTGATTAATGAAGTGTTATTATGAAAGAACAACTAGTGCACTTATCTTTACTCAAAGTATTTGTGTTTGTTAGTAAGTAGTTAACTTATATTTCGTATTTTTAACGATTGATGAAATAAAAAAGTTTTGTTAATCCATAACCCCAATCCAACTATATATATATATATATATATATATATATATATATATATATATATATATATATATATATATATATATATATATATATATATATATATATATATATATATATATATATATATGAGATATTGTTTAGTAATAATGGTAGAATAGAACTCTCGTTATAAAGATGAAAATACCCTTTTAAGTATCAATTAAAGTAACAATATATGATTATTTGAGCTGACTTCGGCTAGAACAACTTTATATTTTTTGCTTTTGATAATTTAAACTGTCTTTGATTTGGACATACTAAAAACTTGTTTAGTCTTATATATATAAACTAAACAACAAAACATCCATGTACGTATATGCCAACGACTTTTGGTGTAGGCAACAGCACACATATAAAATATGGTTTCGTAGAGACGTAAAAAACGCACAACATCAAACAAAAAGCAATATTCGCGCAACGCACGAGATCAAATGCTACTAGTTAACAATAATGACATTTAAAAAATAACAAATATTCCTTACAATTCATGTCTCCAAAAAACATGAGCGGTCATGTTTTAACAATTAACATACATAACATGTTTACTTGATGGTGTTAAATATGTGACACGACCTGTTTATGATTTATTTATCTAAACAACATAGTTTTATTGTTTTACAAGTGTTTAAATATGTTATAACTAAATACGAAATGTAACTTTTGTTTATTCTTTAATTTTGTTGAATTAACTTTAGCCATTTTTAGTAGAATCTGTCAATAATTTCATATCATTTGTATTATCCCATTGGTTACAGTTAATCACGTTAGTGTATCATCACACACCAACTTATTAAGAATGTTCGTGTTGATGTTTGAGAAAATATTGTGTTATATGTTATGTTGTGATATGAATTTATATTCAACTAGTGTTATCTCCCGCGCTACGCGCGTGAAAGTTTTGTTGATTTTACTGTTTTACGCTACGTAACTTTGTTCATTGTCGGTTCGGCTCATCGGAAACCACAAAAGCGAATACCGATACCGGTTCCGATAATACCAATACCAACAACAATGATGTTCACTCATAATTTGTTCAGTTGGCTGTAGTACCGCAACAGTAACTATACTCACTATACCCTAAGATACAAAAAACACTCTATTTTATGTACAACTTCGTTTTTGGTTAAAAACAAAAATAAAAAATGCATTATAGCATTCAAGTTGCATTTTACTATATAAAAGTTTAATAATCTACTTTTGGCCCATTATATAAAGAAAAAACTCTTGTGGTTAAAACTAAAAAAATCTTAAACTCACATGTAGTGTGTTTACCCACGCGTTGCAGCGGGATCTATAAATTTTGTTTTAAAACCAATATAATAGTGTTGAAAGTAAAATTTCAAGGTACAAAATTGAACGTGTAAAGCAAGCGGAAATATCAAAGCAAGCAAAATCAAGTGTGTTTCTTCTGTAAGTTTACAGTAATCAAAATGACTTTTTAATAACTACAAACAATATAAACATAGCACCCATAAATATTTATACTTGAACCACTACGGTACAAAACATTCATATTGTTTAGTGGTTTTTAAAACACAAGAAAAGAATTGAATAGATGTAATTAAACAAAACGATCTGCTGCAAATGTATTTGTTAATCAACAGCATATATGATTACAAAATCTCTCAAATTCCTTGAATGAAATAGATTTCCAATGCAAAAATATAATAATCTACAATAATTATATAAAGATACTTACATATGGATAGATGTAGGTTGATTTGAGACTAACCAGTAAGGTTACATGATAAAACAAATTTTATTTATGCTAATGATGACTAAAATTTATATATATAAGAACAAAGCTCCTAGAACATGTTTGCTTTGATCAAATCAGCCCTTCAATATTCATAGTCACTTGCAACCCATTAAAACACCATTTGTTTTTTATCCTTTGAAATCAACTTTAAAACAACAAAAGATCGTAGCATGATTGCAATGCATGTCAAGGGATTGGACATGAAATGTGAGAAAAAGCATTATGTTTATACCAGAAATTTGGTCCGGACTTGGAGAGCCGTTACAGATGGTGAATGAAACACAGTTAGGCACTCCTTTGTTCAATGTTGTTGTTCGAAAGAAATCTAAAATTTAATATGATAAATTTAAATGATAATTTGAGCTTGTAAATGATGATTAATTTAGAAGTAACTTATTGTAAGGATATAACCGAAAGGGAGGCTGGGCAGAAAATGATTCAAGCGGTTTGTTCTGAAATCAGAAGTTTGCTTACAATTGCGTTGGTCATCTTTAGCTTTGCTTGTGATGCTGACAAAATATTGTTTTCGATTTAGGCTATTAGTAATGCTCATTGCTCAAAGAAAGAGACAGAAAATCATTACTTCGTGCCGTAAGTTTCTTTTATTAATCTTGTTTTTAGTTTTCTGTATTAATTCTAATCACGGGAAAAGATAGTAAAGAATAAAGAAGTTATATTTGAGAAATAAATAGGATGCATATACATATACATATTATATACCTAATGGTCCCAGTTTGTTGTCCATACCATATATATCACTACAATTGTTTCAGTCATAACTAATCAATCACTCCCATCCATATTCCCTGTCAAACAAAACAACAATCCACCTGTTACAACTAACAACACCCTAGCCCGACCCGACCCAAACACAAGCTAACTAGTTTATTCTCAGCCTACCTTTACTTGAAAGTTAGTCAAATAAGCCAATGTCAATCATATAGAAACAGACCTGACTAACAATTGATACATTGTCCTTCACTCCTGCTCCGACCGCCACCCCTAAATCACCATAACATATATATATATATATATTCATAATCTTTATATATGACGAGTTGGGTAACATCTCAAAATGGCTTCAGGTAGTAAAATTATCAACTGATTTCCTAAATTATAACATAAAGGAGCTGATGCTACAAAGAAAACTATATTTTCATGAGGAGTTCTTTGTGTTTATGGGTTATATCTGAGGTAGTCATGTATTCAAATACATTTTAATATTGATACAACAGAGGAATCTTGTTCCATCTATATTTTGCTTAACATAATGTGTATTCTTTTAAAACGTATGCAAACATGAAAGCAAAAAAAACTATATGCGTGTAAAAATAAATCAGTAAGAAAAAAAATAAACAACAGCAATAATCATGTGTAGTGTGCTTTAATAACCTAAATCAATATTAAGTTATCAATTGTGAATAAATAGTAATTTTCCTAGGTGAATATATACATATATACTAAAATGGGAATAATAAATTTATTAAAATTGTCTCATGATAACTCTAAAAGGTTCACCTTAATTTCATTAACTTCCTATGTAATATCAATATCAAAACCACCAAGAACTTGCATATTAGCTTCAAAACTACCTGTCATTACTAATAAGATATCATTCATGTAATTAAACCTAAAATATGATCAGAAAATACCTAAAGGGAAAATATAGACAACGCGTACCTCAATCGTTCAAGATTTTAGTCGAAATTGAAATCGAAAGTAGTGGGCAACATTTTTGGGTGGAGGTAGTAAAAAAAGAAAAAAATATGACCGGAGATGAAAATTCTTCACCTCTTCTCTTTTGCTTCTCTTTTTTGCCTAAAGATTGTCACCGGTATTAACCCTTTACTACCATTAAACATCGCCCAACCCATCATCATCAAGCCAGGAGAAAATGAACATCAAAATACATCATTTGCCAGTTTAGTTTTGGGAAATGTCATGAACCATTCCCTGCATCAAACATCAAAATACTTCATTTGTAAAATTACTAAAACAGTTCAAACATAACTATTACAATCTTTTTCCTGATTTTGAGGACTACAAAAGAGAAAATGAATAAACCTGACTCTTATGGAAAATGAATTTACATCCTCATCAAAAGTATCAAGAAGGAAGATTGCTTAAATAACCATCTTGTCAACACTTAAACATTGTATTTGACCTTTGCCCTGTTGTAACTATAGCCCAGACCCGGTTGAGCTTTGTCTAAATCACCTAGCTATATAAGTTTGCTTCACTTACAAGTTGGATGAATTCAGGATAAATACAATATTCTATAAAAAGGTACGAACCCTACAATAAAAACTTAGTAGAAAAAACTACATGAAAAAGAATACCTTGAGATTATCAATAAATCTATCAAAATGCAACAAACACCTTGAATAAACTTAAGCTTTTTACTTTTCTTGACCTTGGGAAGCTAAGCTCCATAAATTTCCTTAATTCATCATTTGCCCTATACACAAACAACAAAACAAAGTATGCTTAAAGTTAAACCACCAATCATATGTTATAGCAAAACTTTGGAACACTTAAATAAAAAAATAAGGATTAAATTCTCAAAGTGAAATCTTCATATTATCATGACTTATGTTGCTTAATTTTTACCAACTAACACTATTGCACAGAGCAACCTTTAATTTGCCACTTCAGATTTCATTACTTCAATTCCATAACAGGAGTGCCCGGTGAGGGTAACGTAGGAGGTTCAAGGCCAACCGTTCAGCATTAAATTGCTGCAGTGGGAGTTGGCTGACGATACTAACACACAGAATATCAAAGGACGCGTCACCTGGGATGGGAACCGAGCAAGGGGTTTGAATGGGGGTGCGGAATCGCCATGGAACCGCCGTGTGAAGGAAGGGGGAGAGGATTGGAAACCGCAGGCGAGGGGACGGAACATGCGCGTTTTACAAAAGGCTGTGATTTTCCAATTTTGCTCATGTGTTTTGTTTTATATAGTAATAGAGATAGAATTAATATTCTTATTATGATAAATGAAATTTCTTTTTTTCTCGCTGTCACGTGACTGTCACATCAACACCCTCCTCATTCACTCGAAGATGAAATGGTTTTACTCACTCACTTATCATTTTTTTTAGTACAATGAAAAAGTAAAAACAAAAACAAAAAAAAAATCACAACATAACAAGATTCATCCCCTCTAATTTTCTAGTTTTGTAAAAGGAAAACCAACAACAAAACAAAAAACAGGCTAAGTCTAAAAAAAACTGTGTGCACAAAGAACATGTTATTAAGGCACCATGACGTTTAATTGTGAAATCAACTCTCACATCCTTCAACAATCGCCACCGTCATGTTATCTCTCCGCCGATCAACTCCGTCCATCCACCGCCACATCCGTACAATCTCCGGCGCATCATCTTCATTCATCGCCACATCAGTCACTACCTCCGGCCACAATTCCTACAACAAAAACCCTAATTTATTACGGTGGGTTTCCGCCGTCGCCGCCGGCGCCGGCATCGGCGTCGGAGTATCTCTTTATTGGTGTTCTCCTGATTCTTCCACGTATGCCGTGAAGTCAGCTATGAGTTTTGCTGATTGGTTGACGGCGACTGCTGAAGAAATGAAGAAGTCGTACGATGGTCAACCCTTGTCAAGTTCTAATCTCTTCATCAGAGGTAAATCTTTTTCGGAATTAGTTAAATTAATCTTGTTTATTATTGGTTTGGAAGTCTGCGTGATATTTATAGTTTACATTTTTGTGGGGAGTGGTGATGCACGGAAGATTTATGAATTAGGGCTTAATTTCATTGTAGAAACGTGTATGTTTGATAAATGCAATTAGTTATTGATGATTGATCTCTTTTGATGCCAAAACAGATGCATTGAGGAGAAGAATCTTCTTCAACTATGAGAAAAGATTGAGGTCGTTAAGTCCTCCCGAAAAGGTAATGAAATATTTTGGTTGCTGAAGAAATTGTTATTGCTTTTCACATATGATGTGATTACTCCCCGAATTCAAAGAACGTGAGTGAATTATTTAAAGATCAGAATAGATATTGACGAAATTTGAGCTACTGTAAATGATAAAGGACGAGATGGAATGTTCTTAACTTCTTATTCGATTGCAACTATGAACAACGTAGGGGCGGCATTGATAAGAAAGGAATTGTTCTATTGGGTGTTTGGATGTGGTTTTATGGAGTAATTATTGAAGTGTAAGAATCAGATGATGAGTTGGTTAACTAGATGTACATTATTTTGACGACGAATACTCTGAAATCAGGATCAATATATTTTTTGCCTAATACTTAAAGAATAATTGTTGGCAGTTCACTTTAGATGCACATCCTAAAGACTTGTATTGTTCATGGTTTTTGTTGTAGCTGAGATAATGTAGTTGAAATATGATAGAACTAGGTTTAGCAAGGTTTGAGTTATGATGATAGCATCAATACTTGTCAGTTCGGAGTTTCAAACGATATTGTGCTGTTAGATGTTCCTTGTATCACATTGTTCTTTATTTTTACTCATCTTTCTTTTTCTTGATTTTCTGTTTAGATTTTGTTGGGGAAAATGTGATCAATTTAGTGTAAGATAAACCTATTTCTGTATTGTTAAGTCTTCTGTTTTCCAAACCTTTTGCATGTTTTGCTGCAGGGGCAAATGGCCTTGGCTCTAGCATATTTGTGGTGGACATGGTTTTAGAGGTCTATTACATTTTAATGATGTTGATTTTATTATATGTTATGAGTTTGTGTAAATTATGAAAGTATCAATGAGCATTGAATTTCAAGTTTCAAAGTTCTAAACTTTTGTGACAAGTGCTTAATGTAGCATGATCATCACTAAATGAGTTACATGTCTGTAAGCTATACCTAGTAATTGAATCTTATTATATGTTATCATGATGTATCTCATTATTGCATTTAAGATGACTAATGTAAAGAAAATCAACACTGGATGATTTTTGTATCTTATAGTTATAACTTATATTGTCACCTTGATTGTTTGAAGGTATTTGAATATTTTGCTTCAGTCCAGAATAGTGAAGGGGAAACACTTATGACACCTGGAGATTTGATGCGTGCTATTGTTCCTGTTTTTCCTCCATCAGAGTCAAACATCGTAAGAGAAGGATCTCTTAGAGGAGAAAGGCTGCCAGGGGAGTTGCATTGTGCACCTTCACAATTTTTTATGCTTTTTGACGTAAATAATGATGGCCTCATATCCTTTAAAGAGTGAGCTACATTGCATCTCATGAAATGTATTCATATTCTTTACGTTTTTCATAACATGATTTTATCTTGTTCTTTATTACTAACATCCTTTTTTTATTATTTGTAGGTATATATTTTTTGTTACAGTAATCGGCATACCCGAGTCCAGTTTTTCAGTGGCTTTTAAAATGTTTGACATTGACAATGATGGGTAGGTACCTAGCCACTTTAACCTTTTTAGTAGTCGTTTTTCTAATATGTGATTGTCTTAGCCTCTTGGTATTCTCAGTTCTTGATGACTGATGAGATTTCGTCATCATATTTTTTTCTGAATCTGTAAGATTTCCCATAGACCTTTATTTCATTAACAGCAAGAAAGACCTGCATACTTCCTGATTTCTAGTGACATCGTTATATTAAAATGGTGATAGACGTTGGTTAAAGCTCTAGTTACGTAGAGTTGAAGGTGAATTACAGGAAGTGTACTTGCATATCCTACTATCCCTATGTGAACACATACATAGATGCATACACTTGCACAACCTTAAATTGTTTAATAAATTGTTGTCTGGAACCTTGTTTAATTTTTAGTTTTTATTTTCTTTTCAGAGAGATAGATAGAGAAGAATTTAAAAAGGTAATGGCGTTGATGCGAAGTCATAACAGACAAGGGGCACTCCAGAAGAGCTGGCATCGCACTGGGCTTAAAGTAGTAGATCATGTAGAAAATGGAGGACTTCTGTACTACTTTTTTGGTGAAGATGGCAACCAGCGACTGCAACATGATAAATTTTTTCAGTTTTTAAGGGATCTCCACCATGAGGTATGCAGTTGTATTGCAAGCAACATCCTACAAGGCATAAGCAAAATTAGGTGATATTGCGTATCATGTGACTGACCTTTTCTTTGAAAATAGTTTTTTGGTTTATCAGTCTCTTTTTAGTTATCGTGGTCTTTTCAATATGCTTTTTTATTATATGCAAGAAAAATAGATCATTGTATACGTTCATTTCTAGTTTATAGTTACATGTTTAAATGGAGTGGTTTAAGACAGTTCATGTTTTAAAATATGGGTCGGGTTGGGTTGAAACCATAAACACCTTTTGTCCATTTTTGTTACTTTCTAATAAATATCGTAAGAGCAGTATCTCTAAGAAATGATCTAAATCTTTTTTTTTTTAACCATTTATGAGGTTGTATCATATGCATTGATAGTACACTTTGGTTGACATTCGAGTATTCAAACCCAGTTGAACTGTTCCCTTTTGGTTAAAAATGTTATTGGACAACTTTGACCTGTTTTAGACTAAACAAAGCCTGAAACAGCCCATTTGAAATAAATGAGTTGAAATAGTACCTATTTTAAGCATTTTGAATTATAATTAACTCATTTATATCACATTGTTCTTAATTTTTCAGTTTCAATTTTATTGAATTGATTTTAATTCTGTGCTTCACATTGTGCAGATGATATGGTTGGAGTTCTCTCATTATGATTTCAAATCTAGTGGTACAATACCAGCCAAGGATTTCAGTTGTCCATGGTTGCATCTGGTGATATACGCTATATGAACAGCTTGCTTGACCGTGTTGATGAAATAGATAATGAGCCTCGTCTTAAGACATACGCATTACATTTGAGGAATTTAAAAACTTTGCAGAATTACGTAAAAAGCTGCAGCCCTTTTCTCTAGCCCTTTTCAGCTACGGGAAAGTCAACGGGTTTTTGACAAGGAATGATTTTCAACGAGCAGCTTCCCACGTAAGACAGCTATAAATTATTTCACTTATTCTAGAACTATTGCTATCATGCTTATTGATCAATCAGAATGACATGTTTGTTTGAAGGGGCTGCTTGCATAAGATAGTAAGAAAATTCTCTAAAATAGCCAGAAAAAAATATATATATATTTCTTGCAATAACAACATTTCACAGTTTAGCATGTCTATTTCTGTACTTTTTTTTTTAATTAGGTCTAACTCTTGTTGAATAAAGATTGAGTTGGTTGTATGCAGGTATGTGGCATATCATTGAGCGAGAACGTAATAGAACTCATATTTCACCTATTTGATGCAAATCAAGATGGTAATCTATGCTCTGACGAGTTTTTACGAGTTATGCATAGACGAGAAAGAGAAATATCGCAAGTCACCAACTCAGGAATCATGAACGCATACTAAGAACACTCCCTTTGACAGCAACATAATATACTGGTCAAACAAACTAGGATATGCCTATACCATCTTTAAGATGTTAAGGTTTGAGGACTTGGCAGTCATTTGTGTATTCGTCCTTTCTTTGGGTTTTGTATCTTCTATTCGATTCCAACTAGAAATGTACAGTCGAATATATGTTACTATGCTATACCGTTACCTATACACACGTGATGCCAAAAGACAACAGCATATCGTCGTTTCTCTGAGATGCGTGTCTATAAAGTTTGGGAAGTGATTTTGTGCACCAAATTTCTTGGTTGTAAATTTTGTTAATGTTGTACTTATTTAATGGGTGATACGATTTTTTTTCTGGGAGTGCACAGAGAATGGTCTTAATCATTAAATTATAAATTACTATATATCTTAATAGTTAAAATGAAAAAAAAAAAAAAAAACTTTACTAAAAACAAAAGCTAAACTATCTGTTATTTTGACTAGGATCCACGAAAACTTGGGGCTTAAACAGACATGGATCTCTCTCAAGATTAAAATATATCGTAGTTATTACTATATGTATTTCACTTGAAACGCACCGTACAATCTTATAGAATATGACTACGGCCCATGTAAAGGATAAGGATTGAGGTCTAGTGGTAAATGATAGTCTCATAATAAAGAATTAGTCAATTGTAACATTAGCTAAGGTGAAATTAGCTAAGAAAAATTCTAGGTGTTGCATTAATCCTTTGTAGGGCCCATGTAAAGGATAAGGATGGAAAAAACCAACCAGCTGAAAATTATAACATTCAATAGAGTTAATTAAACGATGGGTTCCTGTATTTTGTTCATATTGTAATATTGGTCCTGAGAAATTACAGGTTTGATCCCAACTGTTCACCAAACCATAACATGATTGGTCCCTGAAATGGATGGTCGTTAAGTTTTCCAGTTAAGTTGGTGTGAAATGTCCCTTTTACCCCTTAACAAAATAAAAAAGTAAAAAAATAATTTGTTTTAGGACCCACTATCACCATCACCGATACTTTAAACCCAAACCCCCACCCTCACCCCCATCCCCATTGGACTAAATCACCACCTCCCCACCACCACCACCAACCACCCTCATCCGCCGCCCATCATCATCATTCATCAACACCCCCATCATCATCATTAAACCATCCCATTCAACCCATATCTACACCGAGCAGCAACAGATTCCAACGACCACCCAACATATCTCCGACAAGCACCACCCAATCATATCACCATCGACGCCTACCCACCACCTAACCATCGCCTTACCAACACCACACAGATCATCACAATCGTCATTTTACACCATCATCGACATCCAGATTTGGAACATCACCATCTGCTACGATCTGGGTTCTGCTATTGTGGTTGGTGATTATGAATGGAAGTGATGAATCAGACTGGCGGTGATGGCTATGGTGGTTGGTGATAACGGTGTTTCATTGGTAACTCCATTGTCATCTTCTTCATCCCTGTTTCACCCCCCATTTCATCTCTACATCAACCAGTGAAGATGGTGGTAGTGGTTAAGTGACGGTGATCATGGTGGTGATGGTTAAGTGATGGTGGTGGTATGATGGATGGTGGTGATGGAGATGGTGGTTGGTTGTCGGTGGTAGGTTAACGACGGTGATGACATAGCTGGTGATCGTATGTATATATAAATATATATATATATATATATATATATATATATATATATATATATGTATATATATATGTATATATATATGTATATATATATATATGTATATATATATATATGTATATATATATGTATATATATATGTATATATATATGTGTGTGTGTGTGTGTAATTGTTTAATTAAAAGAATATGGGACCCATATAAATTAGTTTCTATTTATATATTTTGTCTTTTAGTTAAGGGAAAAATAAGTCTTTTCACCTATACTTAACTGAGAAAATTAACAGAGGTTAGTGTCAGGGACCAATTCTTTTACGGTTTGATAAACAGTCAGGACCAAACCTGTAATTTCTCAAAAGTTAGGATCAAAATTGTAATATGGGTAAAGCACAGGGACTAATCGTGTAATTAACTCCATTCAATATTTAGGTATTTAAGTATAGGATTGAGTATGGTGTTATTAAAAAAAGTTGAGTTAATTACACGATTGGTCTCTGTGCTTTATCCATATTACAATATTGGTCCTGATATTTAATAAATTACATTATTGGTACCAATTGTTTACCAAACCATAACATCATTGGTCCCTAACACTAACTTCCGTTAAAATTTTCAGTTAAGTGAGTGTAAAAAGACTTTATTACCCCTAACTAAAAGACAAAATATGAGACCCATTTCTTTTAATTTAATTGTACACACACACACACACACACACACATATATATATATATATATATATATATATATATATATATATGTGTGTGTGGTGTGTGTGTGTGTGTGTGTGTGTGTGTGTGTGTGAATACACAATCAACTCGCCGACCAAACCCATCGCTGCATGCCAAACCCATCGCAGCCACCTGTTGCGAATTCTTTTCCAGCCAACATCCCTGTTCTCTGCCACCCCGTCATACCACCACCACAAACCATCACCCTCCTCCATAACCACCGCCCCTTCCCAACACCACCGTCACAATCATCTAATCACCATCGTTGCCCCTAGTGCACCACTAGTCATGACAACCTCCACCATCCCACCACTGTCACCGTAACCCCTGATTGTAGCCACAATCGTCGATAGAAATCACTCCATCACAAGATCCACTGGAGATCCACCACTACGGGAAGATGATAGGGCGGCGATGATGGTGTGCGGGCGGTGGGGCGGCAATTGTAGTGTGTAGGTGGTGGTGGTGCGCCGATGGTGATGAACCGGAGGTGTTTATCTTCAAGACGTTGAAGATGATGTTGCACGTTCACTTTTGGTGTGTGTGTGTGTGTCTATATATCTATATATATACACATTTATATATATATATATATATATATATATATACATATATATATATATGTATATATATAAATAATACATATATATATATATATTATTTATATATATACATACATACATATATATAGGGGAGGGTTCTATTGAAAACCATATTATAATTGAAAACCTTAAAACTATTTTTTAACCATTGATCAATGTTAATTAAGGGTCAAAACCAAATATGGTAGTTTTGTAACTTTTTCTTAAATATTTATGACAAGTATTAATAAGTAGAGGTAGAATGGGGAGAAACTACTTTTTGTTTTTGAAATCATTCCTATAAAAAAGGAAACTATAATTGTTCTTTATTCTGTATTTATAATTTTAAACTATATTTGATTTTTTTTCTATAAATTCAAATCATTGATTCCACCAGCTCTATTGATACGATTGTTTTTATTGGTTTTAAATGACAAACATGATTTCTAGAGTACATGTTACATATACGTACCACCAAAGTACAATACGTAATAAATAAAAGTTCATATGTGTAACAACCAAACCCATTGAAAAATGAAAAATATGTATATAAATGATAACACGTATCCAAGTTACATATATGTAACAAGAAGAATTACATTTATCTAAACAACGAACTTACACATGTATACATTAATATTACATAATCGTTGGAAAAAAAGTTACATATACGTAAGGACAGTGTTACGTATAAGTAACAACAGAATTTCATATATTTAAGAATAGAGCTATCTATAATTATAATGTTACGGTAACTAAGTAAGTTCAAATTTGAAAGAAAACAAATACAGAAATACGCATATGTAACTAGCTAGGTTTTCAAATCTTCATCTTCTTCATTATGAACACCAAGAGCACACACTAGTGTGTGTTTTTAGGTATCACAAAATCTATAATTTTATTCTAATTCTTGATGTGATATATTAAAATTCACGATGATAATGAATATGAAAATCATAAAGATCATAATTTTGAAGCCATGCATCATCATTTTGATCAAATATTTGAAGATTAATGTTGCAATCGTGTACTTGATCAGCTTCTCATCTTAATTCCGACGAACACAACCCTTTACTCACATATATCGTCGTCTCGTTTCTAGATAAACTCTATTTTTAGTAAATGGAGCCTCAAAAAATGTTATTGATTTAGTTAAACGAATAGAGAGATTTGCTATCAAGTATGGAGATTGATTCTAAATATTAGGATAAAATTTAAATTCAAAATAAATCATATAGATGAAAGTAAATTTGCAGTGAGAAAAAAAAGTGGGATTTAGTCAAATTGTGAGAACATACCATAGTTAGATTAAAATGAAATTTACTAATATACCCTTCAAATGAAATATTAAAAATTTAATACTAAATATTTTGATTGGTTAAAGTTATTTTTTATTGTTTTCAATTATAAGGATGGTTTTTATTTTATCCCTCTCCTATATATATATATATATATATATATATATATATATATATATATATATATATATATATGGGAGGGTTCCATTGAAAACCATGTTATAAATGAAAATCATGAAAACCAGAGGTTACATATATGTAAGTACGTATTACAAAGTGTATAACTAAGAGTTACATATATGTAAGGGTTATGCATATGTAAATACATGTTACCAATGTACAACTAAAAGCTACATACATCTAACTCATACAAGTTACGTATACGTAAGTCGTTTCGCCATCATCGTCGTTCCTTGGAGTTTAAATTAAAAAATAAATAATGAACTCAAAATATAAGGTTGAAGTTCACTCAAATATACTTTAAATAATTAAAAAGTTAAATTAATTATAAATTATGTGATTGGATAGTGGTGGTTTTTACGGTTTTCAATTATAAATATGGTTTTTATTTGATCCCTCTCATATATATATATATATATATATATATATACATATATACATATTATATATATATATATATATAATTATTTAATTAAAAAAGTAGGTCCTACATGTATTAATATAGAGTTTATTATTTATTTTAATAATAAGGGGTCTTTTGGTCTTTTCACCGCCACTTAATTAATAAACTTAACTGAAGTTAGTGCGAGGAACCAATGGTGTTATGGTTCGATTAATAGTTGGGACCAATTATGTAATTTTTCAAAAGTTGGGACCAATATCGAAATATGGGCAAACCACAGGGACCAATCGTGTAATTAACTCAAAAAAGTTCGATGATTCAGTATACTTATTTACCTAATTACCTGCATCATTTACTTGACATACCTAGGAAGTTTTTAATTTTAGATTTTTATTTCCCTTTCATTATCAATTTTGTCTTATTATAGTTGTTTTATAAGATTGTTGCTCGTTCATTAGGGCAGAGTATGATATTCTTAGTATAAGGATGATCCATCAAGCCAATTCTCGAACCGAGTGAACCCAGGAAATGAAGTTGACGAACAAGAACGTATTGACAATGAACTTTCTGAGCACTTAATAGGGATTCTTTTATCAACTCATTTTGTCATTCTATTAAGTTGCAATCATCTTTGCGCAGAACAATGAAAAGATGATGGCAACTTAATAGAATGACTGAATGAGTTGATAAAAGAATCCCTATTCTCTTTTCTCTACCGTGCACACACTAAAAATAGTATGAACGGAAATAGGGTTCGTGTCCTCAGGGATACGAGTTAATAGCAAAAATTTAGCATATCGTGGAACTTGTTTAATAGTATCAAGTAGTTTAATGTTTACCTCTACCTTCAAAAAAGTGTCCATGATTTCTTCTTCTCGTTCTTTTTGTGTGCTTCTTAGTCTCGAAGGAAATGGAGGGGGAGGAGTAATTCTCACATCATTTTTAATTGGCTTTGATACTTTATTCTTTTTATCCTCCTTATTTGCATCTACGGTCTCTTCCTTCTTGTCTACTTCATGTATTCCTGGGCCTTTACAACTCTGCTCACTTCTTAAGGTAATAGCATAAACATTATGCTTAGGATTTGTCTTGGTTTGAGAGGGTAGTTTACCTTAAGATTCTATCTTACGTATGGAATTGCCAAGTTGAGCCATTTGTTGCTTTAAGTTCTTAATTCTAGCTCTTGTTTCTTGTTAGAATGCTTATGTCACTTGTTGGAATGTGTGCGTGCTAGTTGCTAAATTCTTGAAAATGTCTTTTAAAGACATTCCCAAACTCCCTGCTTGTTGTTTTTGAGACTGAAAGTTCTGCTGATTATTTTGCCTTTGAAATGGGGTCCTTTGATGGAATTGTAGAGGTCTTTTTTGGTAGGCAACACTAGGTGCTTGTCCCTAATTTTGATTACTTCGAGTTTATACATATGGGCTTGAATTTTGTCCAGGGTAAACTCCTATTGCTTGTGTCTCTTCTATATCTTCCTGAAGTGTGGGACACATATCAGTGGGGTGTCCAAATTGTAGGCATATTCCACAAGCTCGAGGTTTTGGCTCAACATCCTTGTCTTTTGTAAGTTGTATTACAGTTTTGGTTAATTCAGCAAGTTGACTTTCAATGTGAGGGGTGCTCATTTCTTTGACCACCCGTGGTACATCATCATACCATCCATCATCTTATGAGGAGTATTTGATATCTTCAGCTATAGAGGTTATCAAGGCTCTGATTTGAGTCGGTGTTTTGTCAAGTAAAGCTCCACCACTAGAAGCATTTATCAAATGGCTCTCTGGTGTTGGTAACCCTTCACAGAAGTACTAAATTAGTTTATGTTCCGAGAAGCCATGTTGTGGGCATCGAGCACATAACTTCTTGAATCTTTCCTAGTAGGTATGCAAAGCTTCTCTTTTTGCTTGTTTAATCTCGATGATCTCTTTGTGTAGAATAGAGTCTTTGACATCAGGAAATACTTGTCTAAGAACAGTTTTGCAAGATCATTCCATGTGTTTACCGACCCCGGTGGTAGGTGATATAACCATTCTTTAGCCGAATCTTACATAGCGAAGGGGAATGCCCTAAGCTTAATTTGATCTTCAGTAATATTGTGTGGCTTTATTCCGGAACACACAACATGAAATTCCTTGAGGAATTCATGAGTGTCTTCCTTCTCAAGGCCTCAAAAGAGTGGTAACAAGTGGATGAGGCCTGATTTTAACTCGAAGTTCACCATAGCGGGATAGTTTATGCAGAGGGGTTGTCGGGTAACATCATGGGTTGCCCACTGCCTAAGGGTTTGTTTGGCATGGTTTGGGTGAGGGTGATTCTTGATGGGTAGGAGATTGTGGAGTGATGGTTTTTTGTGAAGGTTGTGGTGATTCGGTTTCCAATTCAGATTCATTCGACTAGGGTGTGTCTTGCTAAATGTCAATGACTGGAGGTGAAGTAATAGATGTTGAGGAAATTGCTAACTTGTTTTGGAGTTTCGGTTGTTTCCTTAAACTCTTTGCGGTTTTCTCTATATTCGAGTCAATCTCGAGTGGTGTACTTGTACAAAAAGATCTTGGCATAAAACGATTAGAATTGTTGTATCCCTGGCAACGGCGCTAATTGTTTGGGTGTCGAATCCAACAAATAAAGTATAAGATTGTGAACCTACCGTGCACACACTAAAAACTGCATGAACGGAAGTAGGGTTCATGTCCTCAGGGATACGTCTTTATTATTTTAATACCAAAAACGTTTTACCACAGTTACTTTGATTGGTTATGGATTAATTAAAGTGGGGGCTTTAATTAAAGCCTAAAACAGAAGTAAATTGCAAAAATTAGAAAAAATTCTAGCAAGGTGATATGACCATGTCAAAACTATAAAAGAAATTCCATACGGCCGTGTTAACTGTTAAGGTTCTACCAGAAAAACAAAATTTGACATTTTCTTATATTTTTTAATTATGAAAACTAATTAATAAAAACTTTAATTAAATTGTGAAGTAAATTCGAATATGAAAATTAATTTCAACACTAAGGTAATTTCTTGATTCGATTCGGCTTATAATCATTAACAAATATAGTACAATAACTCTTTTTAATTAAAAATTTGTATCGATACAAGACATCACGCCGTTCGGATATCCACTCTATCTAATGTCTAATCAAACACAGTTCGTTGATTAGAGCCAACCCGCTACTCTAAGCTCACACCGTTCTGATCTTAGTGTGTGGGTTGAAATGATAGAAGTATCGATTATAATTAAACACACACGTCATTCAATATGTTTAACTAGATTGTATGATTCTATAACAAGAATGAATTAATAGACAAACTCAAACCGTTAATTGTTCCTTATATCGAGAAACAAAACTTGATTAGGGTTTTAAATCTTGAAGAACTTTATTTGAGAAATTAATAACGTGACCAATTTTATAACAATCTAATATATACCGGTATAAATCCGGGTTAAGATCAAAAATCAAACAAACAAACCAAAGCAAAAAAAATTAAACCTTAATGTTAAAATTAAAATTGTTCTAGCCGGACATGACAATTAGATCATTCAAATCAAAATGAGGAAGCCAACTGTTGGCCTCTCAAGGGTAGAAACAGCCCTTGTCCTAAAATGTTAGAGCTCATTGCTCAAGGTGACAACCTAGCAGCACCAGCTAGTGTTAAACCCACACATTCTACTTCTCAACCACCAACACAGCCAACAATAACCATCACCTACCAAAGAAAATCCAAATGAACCCTTACACATGCTACTCAATTCTGCAAGCCCCTATATCATCACCCATACAGGAGTAAGTGGACACTGGAGCTCCCACTTCTCCTGAAGAGCAAACCACTCCCATTTCACCAATGATCAGTGATGAGGTTCCTTATGCTCAGCTTGATGAGCTCGCAAACCCCACAGCCTTAAGCCTTCACTCAGAGTCTCAAAACTCTAGTGAATAACCTTCAGGGGACAGTTACCATCCCTAGTCTCTTGATCTAAACCAACCAATCCCAAACCTTGAATTCTATGATGATGAAGACATGGGCTTCAGTGAGTATCATGAGTCTCTCTTCTCCACTCATGCTTAAAGAGAGATGAGTACTCCTGTTTCTCCCATGTCTAGCCCATATCATCCACCCACTACTAAGGTGGATCTCCCTGAACCTGTTCAAGAGATCCATATGGAAGAGGCTCTCACTTTAGCAAGTGATTACATCATTCAGACCTCAACCATGGCAACCCAGCCTCTTGACACTTCTCTTGAAGTTGTCATGATGCAGGGGAAATCCAGCAGCCAAGAACACAGTGTTGGTGATGAGGAAGAAGACCTTGGTCCTATTCTCTCATCCCCCCGTGATTCTTCTGATAAAGATAAAGGGAGTCTGAAACTAAAGGTGCAACAACTGACAAAAACATGCACCTATTTAGTCTCAAAGATAAGTCACCTGGAATCTCAGGTGACTATCTTACAAAGGAGGGTCAATGACTAGTAACTTGAGATCACCAATCTCAAGGGCAAGTTAGCTGAAAGACCACTCAGGAGAACTCAACCAGGTCCACAAGAACCTGTGGATGTGACAGACCCAACCCCTAGCTCACTTATGCAAGAATATGATGATACCAAAAAGAGGGAAAAGTCCAAACATTCATAGAACCTGGGAGTTATTCACAGAGTATGGACTTTGAGGATTCACCACCCTCACTTGCAATGGTCCATACTCAGCAACCTCCTCAAGTTTAAATGAATGTTGACTCACTTGCACAAGTCCACATGGATGTGGATCACTCATACAAAGCTTGTTTGAGGAGGGTATCCCTACAGCTATGCCTACCCCATCTCATCACTCTGAGAATCCAATCATAGGATGGAGGTATGACACTGATAGAAGAGCCCTTGTCATCTCTAGATCTCAGGGTCAACAGGAAATCTTCAACTTTTTCAACCTGAGTTTCTATGAGAGCATCCATCTGATAGATCTTCCACTTGTCAATCTAAGTCAAAAGAGACAAGCTGTAAGATTAGCAGATAAGATTCAAGAAAGAGTGCTAGAAGAATTCAAGCTGAGATCAAGACTATATAGACAGAGGCTAGCAGGTGAGATTTTTGGTCAACTGGATGTTGAGGTGGACCCTAAGATTAGCTTCGAAGGGGAAGCCTTGACTCGAGGCCCAGAAGTTGAACCTGTGAACCTTGAGATAGGAACTTCTTTAGCACCCATTACCCTCAGTAAGGCACCAGCTGGTGAAGGTGCTTCACAACCTCTCTCTGGCCAGAGCTTGACTGCTGAACCAAGCAATGAAGGCCAAAGCTCTCTCCACCCTAAGTCACCAAGGCCTGTGCGTGATAAAGGGAAGAGGAAGATGACATCTGAGGAGATCGAGGAGGAGGAGAGAGAGAGGAAGAGGAAGCTAAGGGGAGAGAGTTTAAGAGGGTCTCCAGGCTTCATAGATGCTACTATCAGGGTTGTCCCCAGGCCAAACACTTAAGATGATGAGTTGAGGGCAGCCAGGCTAAACTACCTGGGGACCAGGAACTACAACATTAATGAACTCCTATCTCTCCCCTTATATGAATTGAATAAACTGACTGATAATGAATTATCAAAGGAGAGGAAGAAGGCAGAGGATGCATCATTACTCCTCAAGATCAAGAAAGAAAGGAGACTAAAAAGGCTCTACAAACATGCTCCTATCCTCTCCCCAGTTCAAGAAAGTCCTAAGAAAGAGGCTGTGGCAACTGCACAACCTCAGGTAGATAAGAAAGCTGAAAGACTGAACATGATCAACTACCTTAGTGCTGTTGGACCAAAAGAACCAATGAGCCTGATCAAAAAAACCTTTAAGTCCCATGGACATTACAACAACTGAAGTAGTCTGCAACAGCTGAAGACATCAACTGATAACAAGGTCTGAAGACAAAGTCTGAAGTGAAAGAGCTAAAGACAAAGTCTGAAGTGAAAGAGCTGAAGACAAAGTCTGAAGACAAAAGCTGAAGACAAAGTCTGAAGACAAAAGCTGAAGACAAAGACTGAAGACCAAGTTTTAGATGTTGTCACAACAGCTGAAGAAGACCTCTTCAGTAGTTGTGATGGTTTCCTTTCAGTAGTTTTATGTTTCTTGTAATCAGTACTTGTAGTTTCAGTAGTTTTAGTTTCATCTTGTACTTAGCATACTCTGAGATGTTCTCAGTTGTTGTGAACATTCTCAGTAGTTTGCTTACTTTCAGTTGTTTGTAATAATTCTGTTAGATGTCACTATCAAGTGACATCAGCAGACGTCACATTCCTTTATATAAGGAATGTTGACCTAATTGTAAGGGTGCAGCTATAGCGAAACTTAGCGAAGCTTAGCAGCCGCCATACCGAAGCATTTGTGCATGAATGATATTATCCATTTTGCAGAAAATCCTCTTTCTCTATAACCGTGTACTGTTCCATTGAATATCTATTGTGTTCTTGCTATATTTGTCTAATTCTTGTTCTAATTCCGCTGCGATTCAACTCTAATTGATCAAACTTAGATCACTGATCCTGTCAAATGGTATCAGAGCGGGTTAATCATTGATCGGTTTAACAATTGATCATTGAAACTGCTATTTCGATATCTAAAGTTTGATCGAATTAGCATATTTGCAAGAATTGGTTATAGAGATTGGTCTTCTGCTGCTTCTGGTTAGTCAATTTGAGTTTCTTCTTGGTTCATATTGAGTTTGTTGTGTTTTTGTGCTAAATCTGTTGAAACTTGATTGAATTGGTTTGAATCTGAGAATGACTACTCCTTCTAATGACCCTCACAATACTGGCTCCTCAACCAAGCCTCCGATGCTGGTTAGGAGTGAGTATAACATATGGCAACGAAGAATGCTCCATCACCTGTCTGTTAACAGTTCAGGTTGTTGGACATCTGTGGTTCACGGTCCACACAAGCCTATGGTGAACAATCCGGAGACCAACCAAATGGTTCCGAAGAAGAAGGAGCAATACTCAGATGAAGATCGTAAACTGTTTGAGATTGATGCTAAAGCCCATGGAATTCTGGCCATGGCACTGCCTAATGAAATCTATTCTGGGCTTATGCATCATGAAACTGCTCATGACCTCTGGAATGCTTTGAAGGAACAATTCGGAGGAACTGATGAGGTCTTAGCAAACAACAGAGAAATCCTCGCCCAACAATATGAGACATTCTCTCATAGGAAGGGTGAGACACTGACTCAACAGTTTGAGCGTTTCTCCTGCTTGATCTCTGAGCTGAAAATGGTCAAGCATGAGTATACTAACAGCCAGATGAACAACAGATTCCTCAGATCACTGCCTGAGAGATGGGACACATACACCATTGTCCTACGCTCCAGTGCAAATCTGGATAGCCTATCTCTCACCCAACTCCATGGGAAACTGCTTACATTTGAAAGAGAGATAGAGCAGAAAAGGAAACTGGCATCATCAGGAAAGCTCACTGATGACTTTGTACCAGGGAACACTGCCTTGGTCGGTCATGAGTCAGAATATGCTGGATCAGAAAGCCATTATGATGAGCATATAGATTTCTCTTCAAACAGTTCTGATCATGCATTTGTTGGTGTTGACAGTCATTCTGGGTGTAATAGTGATAATTTATGCTTTATCATGGATGATTTGATGGGTATTGCTGATGATGATTTAGAAGAGATGGATATTTTGAGCCAAATGGCCTTGATCAATATCAGATCTCAAAAGTTCTACAAGAGAACTGGTAGGAAATTTCCAGGACTCTCTGGCAAAACCAAAGTTGGTTTTGACAAGAGTAAGTTGAGGTGTCACAAATGCCACAGGCTTGGGCACTTTGCAAGAGAGTGTAGATCAACTGGATCTAACTCCTCTGCACCCTTTGTGACCTTTCCAAGCAATAGTTCACAAAACAAAGGGCAACATCCTGCTAGTTCTGGTCATCACTCACAACCTCAATCTCCTGCATATTTTGTCCCTCAGGGTCCAATGCCATATCCATATCCTGCTATTACATGCCACAGCCAAATCCAGTTCAAGTTCCTATAGCACAACAACCTCAAGCCCTACCTGAGCCTCAACCATCTCCATCACAATCTCAACCTCATCACAGCTTCTTCACACCAGGAGTTGTTGACTGGAGCAGCTCACCAGATGATCTTTCTGGTTTCAATGAGCAATTATTTGCTGGTGCTGGTCAACATGGTGGTGAACATCCTTTTGGGAATCTTGCTCTCATGGCCCTGGAGTCTACTGAGGGTTCCTGCTCCAATGCATCATCTTCACAGGTAACCCAGGTATCTTCTGAGGCTAAAGCCAAGTTATGTTCTGAATCATGCATAGCTGCCTTTGTCTCTATTAGAGAGGCAAATGTAGCTTTAATCAATCAAAATCTTGAGCTTGAGAAAACTATTTCCAAAAGAAAAGCTGAGTATGAGTCTGCTCTTAATGACAAAGATGATGAGATTTACAAGCTTAAATGCCAACTTAATGATGAAAAGGCTAAGGTAGAGGTCATACTTGAGAACCACAGAAGTCTCAAAGAGACACTTGCAGCTACCCAAGTTGAGTGTGACCGCTGGGTAACATCCTGCAAGGGATTTGAAATGCTTCTCAGCAAGCAAACAGCTTCAAATGTGAAGTTTGGAATAGGTTACAATCATACTGCACCACCTACTGATTTTACTTCAAAATCAATAGTAAAATCTGAAGGTGAAAGTAATTTCCAAACCACATCATCATGTGATTCATCCTCAAATGATAATACAAAATCAGAGGATGAAGTCAGTGTTAAGATCTCAGCAAATCAATTGCCTGATGGTTTAAATGCTGATAAACACATGAAGCTGAGCAATTCAGATGTTGTCCCTCAAAGTACTCCAAGTACTGAAGGGCAAGTCACAACATCTGAAAAGCATTTCAAATCTGCTGAAATAAAAGGATTAACAACTGCTGAGGAATCTATCATACGGTCTTTCAGGACGGATAGAGAACAGCTGAAGAACAAGTCTTCAGTTGTTACCGATCCTTCAGTACTTAACACAAGTACTGAAAGGAGGAAAGTACTGAAGATCACACCTTCAGTAGTTTCCACTTCAGCAGTTGATCAATCCAAGATGAAGAATAAGCCATGTGAAATATGTGGTAAATTCAATCATCTATCTGATGAATGCTGGTACAAAAAGGGTTCCAAACTCAACAGAGATAAGCTCATTAAAGAAGAGATTAATAAAATGAAAAATGAGTTTGAGACCAAGTTTGTACCACAGTCATCTCAAACTGATAAACCCAAGGCCTCGCCAAAATCCAAAAAGAAGGATGGGGTTTATCAGAAAACAGCTGATAGTGTTCCTCATGATAAACATCAGACTAAGTCTGTGAATTTCAAGAAGGAGGAAATGGTGGGTCACAGGAACTCATCAAAAACAAGTACTGATGTGTCAAATGAGCTGAAGGCTTTAGCAACAAATCAGACACAACTTGTTATGATGGTTCAGCATTTGTTGGGGAGAGTTAACCAACTAGATGCACCTGTGATCAAACCACTGAAAAGGAAATCCAAGCCCAAATCTAAGAAATCCATTTCAGCACCATCTCCACCTTCATCAGCTGTTAATCATGAGAAACAAGTTATGGTTAAATCTGTTGATGAAAACAGACCCAAAACCAAAAAGGTTTGGGTCTCTAAAGCTAACTAGTTTCTTATGATAAATGCAGGGTTCTTCAGCATGCCAAAGAAGCATCTGGTATGTAGACAGTGGAGGATCTATGCATATGACTGGGAGCAGTTCTCTTCTTAATGACTACTCTCAAGGAAAGAAGGGATTTGTCTCATTTGGAAATGATGCTAAGGGTTACATCATCGGGAAAGGATTTGTGTCAAATGGAGAAATCAGATTTGATGATGTTAACCATGTGGAGAATCTCAAGTATAATCTACTGAGTGTCAGTCAGATGTGTGATAAAGGGCATGTTGCACTTTTCACAAGCCAGAACTGCCGGATTCTGTCTTCCAAAGTTCTGAGGCTGATTGACAAGGTATTGGATGAACATACTCTCCTGAAGGCCAACAGGATAGGAAGAGTATATGCCTTGGATTTGTCAAAGAAGATTGATTTAAAAGGTCATCCTTGCCTGTTCTCCAAGGCCTCTCCTCAGGAATCTAAACTGTGGCATAGAAGGCTGGGTCATGTTAATCTCAAAAACATGAATCAGCTGATCCACAATAGTTTAGTGAGAGGTCTACCAATAAAGGAGTTCCACTGTGATGAAACCTGCACTGCTTGTTTAAAAGGAAAACAACACAAAGTTTCATTCCCTCCTATAGAAGAACCAAAGTCCACTGCCTGCTTGCAATTACTGCACATGGATCTCTTTGGTCCTGTGAGAGTAATGAGCATGGCAAAGAAGAAATACTGTCTGGTAATTGTGGATGATTACTCCAGATTTGTATGGACCTTCTTCTTGCATTCAAAGGATGAGGCTGCTCAGACAATTATTAACTTTGTGTTGTATGTTGAGAAGCAGTATTCCCTATCAGTCAAGTGTATAAGAAGTGATAATGGAACTGAATTTAGAAACCATACACTTGATGATTTCTACCTTTCAAAAGGAATCAAGAGGCAGTATAGCATCCCAAGGACTCCAGAACAAAATGGAGTAGTGGAGAGAAAGAACAGGACCCTAATTGAAGCTGCAAGGTCCATGTTGGCTGACTCTGGTTTGCCACTGACCTTTTGGGCTGAAGCTGTCAACACAGCATGCTATGTGCAAAATAGAGCTTTAGTGAATCAGAGGTTGATGAAGACTCCTTATGAAGTTCTACATCATTTGGCTCCTCTAATTTCATTCTTCAGAGCATTTGGGTGTCCTTGTTACATTCTCAACACAAAGGATCAACTCCAAAAGTTTGATTCTAAGGTGGATGCAGGGTATTTTGTTGGGTATTCATCCACTTGCAAGGCTTACAGAGTGTTCAACTGCAGAACAAAGATGGTTGAAGAAACCTTGCATGTGAAGTTCAATGAATCCCCTAAGGACAAAATTCCACAAAACCCTGTGGAGTTGTTTGATCTGGACATACTGCAATATGTTCCTTATCAGCCTCCAGCTGTTGCAGATCATGTGAATTCATCACCTTCTGCAGCTAGTCATCCATCTGGTGGTACTGATGTTGATGATGATCCCAGTACTCACCTATTCAAGTTTAGTGATCAACTGCCTGAGTCTACTAAACTTGATGTTCCTGTAGCTTCAGTAGCACCATCCACAACAAATGCTGATGAGATTTCTGAATCCTCTACTTCATTTGACTTGCCATCTAATACTTGGTTTCAAGAATCTGGATCAACATCTGTTGCTGCTGAGCGTGCTACAAACACTTGCACAGATCTCATAGTGTACCAAGAGCTGAAGAATCACCCAATGTCTCAAATCATTGGTGATATCAATGCTGGTGTCTCAACTAGAAGTCAAGTGTCCAACTTCTGCTTCTATGCTCTCTTCATCAGTCAGCAAGAGCCAAAGAACTATCATATTGCATTAAGAGACAATGGATGGGTTGATGCCATGCAGCTTGAGCTTCTTCAGTTCAAAAAGCAGCAAGTGTGGGAACTGGTTCCTCTACCCCCAGGTAAGTGTGCAATAGGCACTAAATGGGTGTTTAGGAATAAAACAGATGAAAATGGGCAAATTGTCAAGAACAAGGCCAGACTGGTTGTCCAGGGGTTTTCACAAGAAGAAGGTATTGATTATGATGAAACCTTTGCCCCTGTAGCCAGACTGGAGGCAATTAGATTGTTCTTAGCCTATGCTGCATTCCACAATCTTAAAGTTTTTCAAATGGATGTCAAAAGTGCATTTTTATATGGTAAAATAAAAGAAGAGGTTTATGTGTGTCAACCACCAGGTTTTGAGGATAATAAACATCCTGATTGGGTGTATAAACTTGATAAGGCTCTTTATGGGTTGAAACAAGCTCCTAGAGCCTGGTATGAAACACTGTCAAATTTTCTTCTTCAGAATAATTTCACTAGAGGCTCCATAGATAAAACTTTGTTCATTAAGAAAGTGGGTCAGCATAAGCTCCTTGTTCAAATTTATGTTGATGATATTATTTTTGCATCCTCTGATCCACAGTTGTGTGATGCATTTACAAAGTTGATGCAACAAAAATTCGAAATGAGTGCCATGGGAGAATTACAGTTCTTTCTAGGTTTGCAAATCAAACAAAAGGCTGATGGAACTTTCATTCATCAGTCAAAATACACAAAGAGTCTTTTGGAAAAGTTTGATTTACAAAACTGTAAGCCCTGTTCTACTCCCATGTGCAGCACCACACAACTGGATGCAGATCAGAAAGGTAAAGCTGTTGATGAAACACTTTACAGATGTATGATTGGGTCCTTGATGTACTTAACAGCTTCTAGACCAGATATTATGTTTGCAACTTGTGTTTGTGCTAGATTTCAGGCTGCTCCTAAAGAGTCTCATTTGATTGCAGTCAAGAGGATCTTTAGATATCTGCAAGGTACTCAATCTCTAGGTCTTTGGTATTCCACTGGGCACTCTTGCAAATTAGTTGCTTTTTCTGATAGTGACTATGCAGGGTGTAAATTAACTAGAAAATCAACTTCTGGTGGATGTCAATTCCTAGGCAACTGTTTGGTTTCTTGGCAGAGTAAGAAACAAACATCTGTTGCTACATCCACTGCTGAAGCCGAGTACATTGCTGCTGCAAGTTGTACATCTCAGGTACTCTGGCTTCAGAATCAATTATTGGATTATGGCATTACAGAGACTAAGACTCCATTACTAATGGATAGTGCTTCAGCTCTTTGTATTGTCAAGAATCCAGTCCAGCACTCTAGGACCAAACATATTGAGATCAGACACCATTTTATTAGGGATTGTTTTGAAAAAGGTCTGATTGATCCAAAGTTTGTTCCTAGTGCTGATGAGCTTGCAGACATATTTACTAAGCCTTTGGACAGTTCAACTTTCCAAAACCTAGTGTTAAGGCTTGGTATGCTGCAGCTAGAATAAGTGACAACTACTGATGATCTCAGTCAACAAGTACTGATGAGCATTCGTATACTATTGTCACAAATAAGTACTGATAAGTTCTTTTATCCTCAGTAGTTTTCATAACTACTGAAGACTAAATTACTTAAAAGTACTGAAGTACTCTATCTATTGAAAAGAACTGATGTGGTTACAACTACTGATGTAGTTACAACTACTGATGTAGTTACAACTACTGATGTCAGTATAACAGATAAGTACTGATGACCAATGAAACGTCTGAAAATCAGACAAAGTCTGATAAGTGTTGAGGTCAGAATGAAACAGCTGATGAGCTAAGAATTGACGACAACAGCTGATGAGAAACTTTTCTCTTCAGTTGTTTCTACAACTGCTGTTTCACTTCATACAACTGAAGCAAAACCATGTCTTAGTAGTTTTACAACTACTGATGACTAACACCAAATCTTCAGTTGTTTACAACACCTGAAGCCAAAACCATGTCTTCAGTAGTTTCACAACTACTGATGACTAATACCAAGTCTTCAGTTGTTACAACTTCTGAAAGTTAATACCAGGTCTTCAGTTGTTTTCAAACAACTGATGACAGCACCAACACTTTCAGTCGTTTTATATCAGCCTTTTCTTACCCTATAAATACCTAAACCTAATTTCAAACGTTTCATTAGCCGTTTCATGTCCTTCACTCTCTCAACAATGGCGACCATGAAACTCAAACCCAGACAAACTGTGTTGCCTACCTCTGGAAATCGGCCTTTTGGAACAAATTTGATAATGCCATCGATCTTATGGTAGATTCCCAGTACCGAACCGCTTTCTTCTGAATCCTACCATATACCCCGATTCCCTAAGCCAATTCTGGACCAACGTCTCTGTGCAAACTGGTGAGAATGATCGCCAAATCACTCTCCAGTCGTTGGTTAACCAGAAACAGGTGGTCATCACTCCAGACATCATTCGACAAACCCTAAATCTACATGATGCCACCTGCGTCACAGAATACCCGAAAGGCACAACTGATATGTCTTTCATCAATAACGGGTATGAAGGAGACTTAAGTGCTACCACCATTCTGAAGAAGCACTTCCATGATGCTGAACGTCTTATATTCCACATGGTGAATGTCTGCCTTGCATCAAAAACCTCCTCATGGGATCAGATGTCCTCCCGATGGCAACAGGTATTATACTCTATCTTTGAACGACAAAATCTAAATTTTTCTGAGATAGTTTTCATGGAACTAAAGGATCTGGCTTTGAAACCTGTGGCAAACAGATGGATATTATATCCCAGGTTTCTCATGGCCATAATTTTAAATCAGCTAAAATCAGACGGCCTTGTTGGCCTTGGAGTCTCTGCTCCGGCTGTATTGCCTGAAGTATACTCCAGGCACAACTCTGACCCTACAATGAAAGGGGTTGCCCGGCTGCTAAAACCCAAGTAGCTGGAACCCACAGCCTCCACTTCCAGATCCAAAGTCCCCACCAAACCCAACACCAAAAAGCCCAAAAAGGCTACTCAGGGAGATGAGTCCCCTGAGGATGCCCCTGTACCACCAATACAGGAAACACTTACTGGTTCTAACCCCCCAGTAGTGTCAAAGACTCCACCAGCCCTAGCCGCTCAGGCATCCTCTCAACAGGATCCTGATGCAACCATAATTGGGGATACCACAATGCTGGAACCTATCTCAATTGAGAAGGTTACCATTGAAGAGCACCAGTCACCCCGGGTGCAATCTGCTTCAAACCTATCTCCAAATGCAACCGCCCCTCAAAGCCCAACCATTATAGTTGCACAAGTGCTGAGTCAGTTGCATTCCTCTCCTCCTCCCCAGAAACCAACTACAATGGGGAGAACCTCAGCAACTGAGGAAGAGGACCAAAATGCTGCTGATAACCCACAACACAGGGGTTATAATGTTCAATCTCCCCGTGTAGAGGATGAGGTTAGAACATCTGGTGAGGCTGCCACTTCTACTGATTCAGTAAATGAACAGGATGCAGTTGGTAACATCTCTAAGACCTCACCAGAGGCAACTGCCGATGAAGGACTCAGTCCTGAGGCAGGAAGTCCCCAGAACCAAGAACAAGGGGCACATGCTACAACTGATCTACACTCAGGACATGTACATCCTGATTCAATCAGGAGGTCAGGTGATTCAGCAAAGACTGATGATGACCTGGGCTTTTTCTTTGATGTCTTAGCCCATAACACAATCCTTGAGGCTGAGGTGAGCAGACTCAAAGAACTGCTTGCCAAAATGTCTCAGGATCAAAGTCCATCTGCCCCAATAAACCCACAGATGGCACCTTCATCTGAAGGTTCACCAAACACTCAGCCACTACACTCAACTGAGCCACCAGCCACTGCTTTTGGCACCACCTCTCAGGGACAGAACCCCTCTGAGCAGATGGTTGCTACCTTTCAACATTCCTTACCTCTCATCACTCCCATCATCAATGAGATTGTGCATAAAGCCATTGATGAGAGGATCTCCTCAAATCTACAAACACTTGTTGATGATGCTGTGCAAAAGAAGCTTTCTGCCATTCAAACCCCTGAACCCAATGCACCCAAAAAGGGGGAGTTTAAGGCAGTGAAAGAAAGAAAGAGAAAGAGAGTGGAAGATAAGAAACAACAAGAGAAAGAAAAGGAATTAGAAAAGGAAAAACAGCTGATCACATACAAGAGAAAGAAAAGTGCTGAAACTCAAAAGCCTGATGAAGAGAAATCATTGGAAGATCTGATTAAAGAGGCTGATGAAGCTCACAGCAGATCAATGGACAGAATAATAGACCAACTCTTCAGACAAGGCTTTGATACAGCTACATTAGACACTGAGATCAGAAGGCTGGAGATTAAAGAGATACAAGAGAGATGGGCCAGTTACAGTGTGATGGAAAGGGAGAGGTTGGAGATAATGATCAGGTTTATTGCAAAATACTTGGGAAGATCATTAATTGAGATTAAATCATGGACCAGAGACAGTATTCTGGCAATAACCACCAGAATCTGTGCTTCTGAAGCATTCAATAAGGGGTTGATTATCGAAGCCTTAGATGAAGCAGGTGCTGGGAAGAGAACTGATATGGCCAAGCTTTCCAAAGCCAAACTTACCACAAAAATGCTAGATCAGCCTTCCCAAACTCCCACTCAAAAACAACCAACCCCACAACTCTCCAAACCAATCCCTAAACCTAAACTTAAACCAACTCAACCCTCAAAACCAACTCCCTTACCCCAAAAACCACCTCAAACCACATCCAATGATGCACCCAGAAGGAGGAGAAGGGTGTTGAGGATGGAAGAAGAAGAAGAAGATGATGATGAAGAAGACAGTCTGCCAATCTCTACTGTTCTAAAAATACCTGAGCCCAAAAGTCAACAAATGATCACACCAGACTTTCAGAGGCAAATGGTGAAAGTTAAGATTGAAGAAGAAGAACAGCAGAAACAGCACGATGAGCAACTTCTGAAGATGGTTGACAAAGAGTTTCCTCAGTCATCATCTATTCAAGCCATGAAGAAACACGCTCAAAGGCTGTATGCTCTCAGGTATACCTTTCAATATCAAAAGGAGAGAGTAAGGATTTGGCCAGACCCCAGGGTTAGTTCTAGAATTCATAAGAAATCCATACCAAGTAGATACAATGGCCAAGTGAGAAAGACCATAGATGCTGTTATTATGTTGGCCATTGTAGTCTCACCCTGGGAGATACTTGAAGACTTCAAGAGAGCCTACAAGTCAAAGATGACCCCTCAAACTCTAATGGAGAACAAAATGGTCAAGAAGGGGTTGTTATACAAGAGGCTTGAAGAGATCAAGAAAAATGAACTCCAGTTGTTATTAGAAGGGACTCACCCAAATGAATTTGCTTACAGAGAGATAACAACTGTTGAGTTGAAAAATGGAAAGACAATAAAGTACCTATCAGAGTACTATGGCCCAGAGTTCTTCTTCAAAGGAGAAGCAGAAGAACTCACTAAGGAGGAACAAGTTGTTCTCCTTGAGGCCTACGTCAGAGAGTCTTATAGACTCATCAATGGGAAGTAGGTTTCATGGTTGGGATAACAGCTCCGTGTCCAGTTCCCCAAGACAGAGTTCCCTTCCATCCTTTGACATTCATATCTACTGAAACCTGTTCCCTGGCCTGTGCTTATCTGATATCTCTGAAGCTGATCAAAAGAGTATTTATGCCAAGAATAAGTGGGACCTCAATAAGCTTAAAGGTTTTGGCTGCATTGGTTCAGGGGGAGTTTGTTGGACCAAAAGAACCAATGAGCCTGATCAGAAAAACCTTTAAGTCCCACGGACATTACAACAACTGAAGTAGTCTGCAACAGCTGAAGACATCAACTGATAACAAGGTCTGAAGACAAAGTCTGAAGTGAAAGAGCTGAAGACAAAGTCTGAAGTGAAAGAGCTGAAGACAAAGTCTGAAGACAAAAGCTGAAGACAAAGTCTAAAGACAAAAGCTGAAGACAAAGACTGAAGACCAAGTTTCAGATGTTGTCATAACAGCTGAAAAAGACCTCTTCAGTAGTTGTGATGGTTTCCTTTCAGTAGTTTTATGTTTCTTGTAATCAGTACTTGTAGTTTCAGTAGTTTTAGTTTCATCTTGTACTTAGCATACTCTGAGATGTTCTCAGTTATTGTGAACATTCTCAGTAGTTTGCTTACTTTCAGTTGTTTGTAATAATTCTGTTAGATGTCACTATCAAGTGACATCAGCAGACGTCACATTCCTTTATATAAGGAATGTTGACCTAATTGTAAGGGTGCAGCTATAGCGAAACTTAGCGAAGCTTAGCAGCCGCCATACCGAAGCATTTGTGCATGAATGATATTATCCATTTTGTAGAAAATCCTCTTTCTCTATAACCGTGTACTCTTCCATTGAATATCTATTGTGTTCTTGCTATATTTGTCTAATTCTTGTTCTAATTCCACTGCGATTCAACTCTAATTGATCAAACTTAGATCACTGATCCTGTCAAGTGCCACAGGACTCTATCAGGCATCTCCACTTCTTCCCTTATCTTTTGAGTATAAAGCAGCTGGAGCAACAAGCTACCAAAGAAAGAAAAGCTGCTAAGAGAAAACTAAGGAAAAAAGCTGCAAAGTCAAGATCCATCATCCACAAAAGCCAAAAAAAGTCTACTGACAGACAAAGGATGATGAGCTTCTTGAAGCTGTATGGATTCTCCGGAAGGAGGCTTGGTCCTATGTCTCTATCCACTATGGATGAGCATATCAGAGTGATCAAGCAGAAGATTAGGAAGGGAGAGCTTGTTGACTTGCATTCTCTACCAAGTCCAGCTCAACCTAAAGTTAAGGTAAAGGTTGAACCCCCTGAGACAACACAAACTGAACCTAGAGCTGCATCTCAGCCAACTTCATCTTCTGATCCACAATAGGATCCTCTTCCCTCTCCTTCTGAACTTGTGAGAGAAAAGAACCCAACTGAGAGAGACACAATGGAACAACCTGATGCTAAAGACTAATCCTCTCAGTTAAAGACTTCAAAGAGGAGGAAAAGTATGGCCAGGAAAAGTGTTTCCAAGAAGAAGACCAAGGCATCCACCTCTACACCTCAATATGAGTCAGAGCATCCTGAGATAGTGCATGAAGAGACTACTCAACCAACTCCAATTCAAGTAGAGCCTTTTGCAACTTGAAGACCCATCTTGTCCTGGACTTTTGCTGCTAATCCAGACAGATGGTATGTCATCAGAGATCAAGGAGGTCAAGATGACTACTTCTGGCAAGACATGCTTGATCTTCCTCTTCATGATCTCTATGACATGAGAATATATTATGAGAGTCTGTGGGATCCTGACCAGATGATGAAGAAATGCATAGTCTTGATCCTAAAGAGGACTGTAAACATCTGAAGAACTTCTTTGTTTTGGTAACATCAGCCTAAGGGAGTTTGTTAGGTAATATTAGAAGATTATAAGGCTGATGCAACCAAAGAAGCCAAAACAACCAAGGATCTTCCTGCATTCATGCACTGAACGTACAAGGTAGAAGTTGCTTCGGAAGTTTTACGCTCTCCACAGAAAAATACTCTAAGTGTAAAATCTTCCGAAGCCAAAATCCAAATCTTCAGAAGCCAAAGATGAAGTCTTCCGAAGCTTCAGAGACAAAGTCTTCCGAAGCCAATTTCTCTGATATACTTTTTCATAAAGCTAACACACCATCCGCTGCAACTCTGAAGACTCACCAACTTATACAAGTTGGTGAAAAGTCCATGCTTTCATAAACTATAGATTAAGGTCTTTGTCTATAACTTCCTACTATTGTATCTGTAAACCTTTTTATATTAGAAAAAGATGTGAGCTATGGCATGTCATAGTCACTAGTCAAAAGACAATCTGCTTTTTGACTCTACATTGATCTTGTTGTCTAGATTAGTATTTCCAACTGTCTTTCTAAGTATTAACGGTTGTAGGATGTATTATAAAGTGTCTCAATTCCTTGTAATTCTTTTATGCTTTGTAACACTTCTAATAGAACTTGAGAGCAATATACAGCATCCTTGAAAAGCATACTTCTCTATTCTTGTTCTTAGTTCTGTCTCATTACTTACTTGTGTTCTTAGTATCATCTTATACAAACCCGATTCCCCATTTGATCTGTTAAGTGTTCTAAAGCTCTCCTTATTGTGAGACTGATTGTATTGACCACCCTTCCACGGTCCTGCAACTTTACTTTAGCAATGGTACATTGTTATGAGCTCAATAATATTTCTTTAGGTTTCACTTTCATCTTTAGTTATACATATACTTATACATGCTAAGAATAAACTCATAGTCCATATATTCACATTCTTCAATAAAAGAATACAAACAGTATAACCAACCCTCCACGGAACAACGGGGGCTCGGGGACGGCAGCCTCTAATAGCGGGGTTCTAAGGGCAGCAGCCCCTAGTGGGGTCCAAGGGGCAACGTCCCTAGAAATTTTATTTTGAAGACTTTATATAGCATAATTTTTTATAAAAAATTCTATTTTTTTGTTAAAAACTCTTGAAATCTCTGCCATAAAAAACATATATTTAGTATGCATATCGCCCCAAAACATTGAAAACGTGTAAATAAGGGGATCTAGAACTCACCTGGTCAGTAAGCAACTTCACGTCTAAGTTTTCTAAGCTAGGATCATGGTACACGGTCTGCATATAAGTTAACACAAAAATAGTTCATTTTCTACACAGTTTTGGCAACAGTTTCGCTGCCAGTTTCGCACGCAGTTTCGCTGCCAGTTTCGCTACCAGTTTCGCCCAACTTTCGTTGGAATTTCTTAGATTCGCTAAATCTTCAGATCTACCTATGTACTTGTGAAACTACCTACGAAACCATAGCACAAGAAGGAGACTGTCTTAGTTTCGCAGGATGAATCCACAGTTTCGCAGGAAGAACTGGCAGTTTCGCTAGACGTATCAAAATGACGAACCAACTTGTTTTTAACCTAAAATCTCAACTTTTTACGTCCCAATCCTTAGTTTTTCATCCATAAAACTATATCTAAGCTTTTTACATGAGTGTGATTCTTTGCAACTTTTCAAAACCTAAAACCCTAGAATCTAGGTCTGATCTACAGAGGCTTTTAGAGGATGATTCTTATTTGGATTTCTTGCTCCTTTCTTGTGGTTTGATGCTCTAACACTCAGATCTTCAATCCCTTAACCAATAAAGCTCCAAATCTTAAGTTTTCTTCACTTTCTCTCTATACTATCTCTCTCTAGAAAGTTGGTGGCTAGGGTTGTAAATGAGGAAGATTATGGCTGGTTAGGTGGTTTAAGTGGCTGATTACGGGCCTTTAACCACTTAAATCTTTTTGCCCATAAGACTAATTTGGCCCATGACCCATTTCTTTCCTTTATTTTTATTAAATATCCCTTAACTAAGCCCATTATTATTAAATGGTTTGTTTTGACTTTCCGGGACATTACAAAAGCTCTTATCTAGTGAACCCTAGTGTTCCACTATCTGCTCTTCAAGATCAAATTCATAGGAAGTTCCAGATTCAAGTTTCAAGGCAAAAGATCTTTAGATCTAAGGCAATAGCAATAACAAAAGTTGAAGGGGACTATAAGACTTAGTGTGAAGTTCTTAGAAATTACTGTGAAGAACTGTTAAGGTCAAACCCAGGAACCAGTATCACATTAGATGTTGAAATTGAACCCAACCCTAGTGTTGAAACAAGACAGTTTTGAAGGGTTTACATCCGTTTACACGCTTTGAAAGAAGGGTTTAAGATGTGTAGTAGGCCAATTTTAGGGTTGGATGGCTGCTTTATGAAAGGTCCTTCTCCTGGACAAGTATTGACTATTGTTGGTAAAGACTCAATAATGGTATCTATCCCATAGCCTATGCGTTGGTAGAAGCTGAAAGTAGAAGTTCTTGGACTTGGTTCTTGGAAAGTCTTGGACATGATCTAGATCTAGACTGTATTTCAAGTTTCACTTTCATTACTGACAGACAGAAGGTATAAATATCATTACTAATGTATTTAACTGTAAATCAAAGTTAGGTATTGGCTTGAGTTGCTATAATTGCTTTACATATGCTATTAACAGGGCATAATTCCAGCTTTAGAGGAGGTATTTCCTACTGCTAAACATAGGTTCTGTTTGAGGCATATTAATGAGAACATGAAGCCAAGATGGAGGGGTGAACTATACACGAATTTACTTTGGAAGTGTGCCACTGCAACCATTGTTCCACATTTTGAGAAGGCAATGAAAGATGCTGCAGCCAAAGATCCAGCTTTACATGAATGGTTGGCAAAGATTCCACCAAAGCATTGGTCGAGATCATATTTTAATGGTATGTTAATTATACATACTGCCTATCATTTACTTATGCCTATCATCTAATTATGCATATTATACCTTATGTAGGGAATGCAAAAAGTGATGTGTTGTTAAACAACTTATGTGAGGTCTTTAACAGGCAATTAATAGTTGGAAGGGACAAGCCTAGTATCACATGCTTAGAGTTCATCAAAGGGTACTGAATGAAAAGTATTATGGCGGTATTCAAGGTAATTGAAAAGTGTAATGGTCTATTAACTCCATAAGTAACAAAGATGATTGAGATGATAAAGACAGAGGCAACTGAGTGCACTGTTTTGTGGAATGGGCATAACAAATATCAGGTAAGTGGGAAATCTCATGTTAGATTTGATGAAAAATCATGCACATGTAGGTGGTGGGATTTAACTGGAATCCCATGTAAGCATGTTGTGGCAGTGATATGGGACATGGCATAACATGGTATTGATGTTGGTATACCAGAGTCTTATGTGTCAGAGGTGTATTGGCTAGAGACTTGGAAAAAAGTGTATGCCAATACAATTGAACCAATCAATGGAAGGGATATGTGGTCTATTTTTGCTTGCCCACCTAAACTATTGCCACCTAAACATCACAAGCAAGTAGGCAGGCCAAAAAAAGAAAAGGAAGAGAGTGCAGAGGAATTGAGTCAACAAGTATCAAACAAAGGTAAGATGGTTAGGGTTGGTGGGTCAGTTATTTATGCAAAGTGTGGGCACAAGGGACATAACGAAAGGTCATACAAAGGTCAAGGAGGAGGGTCACAACATGCTACTATTTAGTGGTGGTTTATGGTTATTTTGTGTATGTGAAGTTATTAGGATGAAACAATGGTTGTCTTTTGTGTATGGTATGTATTGTATGAACAAACGGATGTAATCAAACAATGGTTGGTGGTTTTTTAATGAAACAATTGTAATATGTTTAATCTATTAATGGTTTTAATGTTTATATTTTGCCTTTAATGTTAATCTATTGGTATGATTATGTTATTCTTGTTACACTGCATTAGCATCATTTTTCTTTACACTACATTCTTGAAACAAATTGCAAACTTTGGTAATTTGTTTTACTATGTTACAATCACCATTAACATGAATGAAACTGTATAGACGTTGGTTAAAACAAGAACATTCATTTCATTGCCATTAGAGTAATACATCCACCAAAAGAAATGACCTTTACAATTTTTTAGGTCATTTTTAACACAACTCACATGACAAAGAAGACCCAGCTAAACCCTAACTTTAGATCATTTGGAACACAAAATACATGATAAAAAAGAACCACCTAAACCCTAACACACATTTCAGTTTCTTGTTTTCTTTGACTTTGTTCATCGCAATTTCCTCATGAATGTTGCACCTTCTCAACAATCTAGGTATAACCTCTACCGAACGTGGACACATTTTAGGATCTGCCCAAGCAACAAATCCACAACTTCCACTCTTCTACAAAATAGATTGGTACATTACATGTTTATCACCGACAAGAAAGAGGAAAGATGATTGCGAATCTAGGGCATAAGTTCATTACCTTTTTAGCACAACAATAGAATCTACGTCCGGGATTGTATCGTGTCCAAGAGGTTGAAATAGAGGTTGGAGATCCACAAGCACACATTACCTTGTTCGTCTGATCTGCCATTGTTGAACTGACAAACTCGTGTAGGGAAGAAGACGATTGAGAAGAAGGTTATAAACAGTATATAAGTTAAGCGAAATGTTAAAGATAAAAGACAAAAATGCCGCTCACGTGAGCGCGCGTGATTCCTGGGTAACGGCTAAAATGGATGGCATTAGATTGGCGTAGCTGATGGGGACAATTTTAAATTTTAAAATGTTTGGATGAAAATCGTTATTTGAACCAAACCACATGAGCAAAAATGAAGTTTACTCCCCTAACAAAATACCCTCGTACGGTCCGTTATTTGGACCGGTGTCGTATTACATCCCATATCCGTATGATGCGTGATGATTATAGGGTGCGGTGTGTTTAGTTCTCTCCATCACTGTACAACGCCTCGTAATATGTTAAAAACAAATTTCTTTTTCACGCACGCGTGCGCACACAACTAAAACCCTCGCATAGTCGCATCGCATTGCAGCCCCCATCGACTGATTTTACTCCGGTGACAAACATCAGTTGTCTGTAAATGGAAGACGAAGTGGTGGTCGCTTCTTCCTCCACGGACGCCGGAATCGGTTGCTGGGACCTTCGTTCGGGTGCAGAACACCTTCGTTATCGCTCATGCGCCTCTCCTTCACACGCCCTCGTATCCGTCGCCGGACGCTTCCTCGCCTCTTCTCAGCTTCGTGATTCCTCATCGTCTTCTGGCTCCATCCTCTTCTGGTCCTGGAACAAGGTGATTGCTGTATGATCTAACCCAGCTGATATGATAGCTTACTTAAAACTTACTTACTTACTGCTGTTTGGATTCTAGAAGCTTGAAAGTAGGCATTCACTTGTATTATCATCTTTGCTGTTGCAGCCTCAGGTAGAAGTGAAGAGCTTTCCAGCTGAAGCAATCAATCCTCTTGCTTGTAATAGTGAGGGCACTTACATAGTTGGGGGTGGAGTTTCTGGTGATATATACTTGTGGGAGGTAATTAGTAATGTCATGTCATTTTCAGGCTGTTGGGTTATTGTTTTTTGCTAAGATAATTTGAAAGTTATGTTTCTTTTCTTTTCATTTTGTGTTTTTCTTTCAGTTTATCTGATTGTGTCTTCAGATTATATTAAAATTATAGTTATCTTTATGTATTCTGTATACACTTTTACTGTAAGAAATAAGTAAGATTATGATGCCTCAATAGAGAGAATGTTAATTGGATTGAAAAGCAAGTCTTTTTTAAATTAAGTCTACATGTGCGTGAGTGTGTGGCGTACATCCTCTTGATGATTGTTATAACAATTTCTCATATTACATTTTTTTTTTTAACATTGTTATTTGATCAGCCTTATTATCTTATTTTATCTATTATAGGTTGCAACTGGTAGATTACTGAAGAAGTGGCATGGTCACTATAGGGCTGTTACATGCTTGGTGTTTTCTATGGATCAGTCGCTCTTGATTTCTGGGGCTGAGGATGGATCTATTCGAGTCTGGTCCCTTCTGATGTAGTGTTCATTTACCTTTTTTTTCATATGCATGAAATGAATTTTTTAGGGTTTGTGACGATGAACTATTATTTAATTTTTATAAATTTTGTGATTAGGATATTTGATGAGGAACGACAGCAGAGATCAGGGCATCTCTATGAGTATAGTTTCTCTGAGCATGCTTTGCCTATAACCGATATTGTTACAGGCTATGGAGGATCTAATGCAATAATAGTGTCCGCCTCACAGGATCGTACTTGCAAGGTTTATATCCCTCAGTTCTTAAATCAATGATTATGTGATTTTAGAGGACACTATTTTTTCACTATGAAAATGGTAGTTAAACTGTCTTCTACCTTTAAAAAATTATTTCCTTAGTGCTATCAAGTGCATTTATTCTGCATTTTAAACACTATTGATGATTATCTAAAAATCATGCATTAGAGTTTTGGGGGAATTACATATATCCCCTTGTAAACTTGTATAATTACATATTTCCACAAAACACAAGTTTTCAATGCATCATGTACAATGATCTTCAAGCATGATTTGGGGAAATATGTAATTTTACAAGTTTAGAGGGGGATATGAATTGCCCTAAGAGTTTTAACATTTCAAATTGCTTCTATTATGGTTATACTGCTGTACATCTTTTTATGCTCTGAAAGGAAAATACAACTTGGATAATGCACTGCATTTAAGCTGCATGATCCTCCAATCTATTGCATAAAATCATGGGCTATCTCTGAGTATGGTTACTGATTTTCTAATGCACTTACAGTGGAGGTGGAAATTTCAACCATTTACTTTTGAACATGTAGGTTATGTTTTATATCCAATGGGTCAAATTGGTCCCAAGTGTATTTTCAGTGAATGCAATCTACTATATCACTGTATTATAAGAAACATGTAAAGATTGTAATAACAATCTTGTGTGATTATTTTAACACAAATTATATATAAGAAAGTTTAAAAGAGGTGGACAAAACAGTGTTTAACACGACGTAGCCAGTCTGGTTTTGATATGGACCTTAAATTACCGTATTGATCCCTTACCACGTTTAATTTTCCTCCTCCAGATTGTAGGATCACTAAATGGTTGTTGATGTTTATGTTTTATATTCTTTTAGCATAACATCTATCATTGCAGGTATGGAGCCTTGCTATGGGAATCTTGTTGAGAAATATCGTGTTCCCTTCAGTGATTGATGCAGTTGCATTGGATCCCGGAGAGCAGGTTTTTTATGCTGGTGGTAGAGATGGCAAGATATACATTGCAGAGCTCAATTCTCTAGGCAAATCCAACAACAATTACGGGTTGCATATCATTGGTACATTGTCTGATCAAAGGTAAGTCAACTCTTTAATATGCAGGTTTGTTATTCAATAATTGTCAGGCGCATACCAATTTGAGTAATCCGACGTTTTCATCATCATGATCCCATTTTGCTACAAACATGGACTTTCTTTCTTCTCTGATGAATACTTGAATATTATGATTATTTTTTATGGATAATAATTTGTATGTCATCATTACAAAATTTTAAAATACCATGTAATATTGTTCGTGAATCCTGGCACATTGTTGTTGCTCGTATGGATGATTAATAATTGAGAAAAGTGGATGTTTTTCTCTGGCCATTTATATTTAACTTGCATAAAAAGAAAAAAACAATCTGTGGGGCGTGGGCAATCTATTTGTACAAAACAGAAACTGAAATCTGTTGACAGGTTATCATCCATGCGGAATATATATTTTGCTCAGACTACAGTGGTCTAGTAAAACAGGAATTTTATGTTCTGTCAGCAGGGTGTTTGATGTTATTGAGGATTTGTAATCTTTTTTCTTTAGACGAACATCACGAATTTTTTCTTTTGCGTGTCGTTAAGCTATCATGTAAATGTGGTCAATGGTGGTTGTAACAGTAAAGCTATATGCTCTTTGGCCTTTGCACTGGATGGAGTTCAATTGGTTGCCGGATCAGAAGATGGCTTCGTTCGAGTCTGGGACACTAAAACACATAATATTATACGTGTTTTTAAACATGCAAAAGGTATGATCTAATTCATGGTTGTAAAAATCGCAGGGGCTAGTCGGGTGGTGGGGTCGTAATTAGCGATTAATCAGGATTAATGGGATTATTCGGATTGAAATTCATATGCAAATTTTGAAAGTTATATATATACAATTTTGTTTTCAATCTTGCATATAATTTTTCAATTTGACCAATTTTTACCGTCTACCGATTTTATGGCTGATTAGGTGAAAAATTGCAATGGTTACCCACCGATTACCGATTAATCCCGATTTTTACAATACTACCTTTTTTAATTACATTAATACAATGCTTTTAAAAAATAAGGGCCTTTTACAGAGCCCAGGTTTTAACTTTATTAACCTTTTTACAATGTCTGCTGTGTTACAATGGACTTACCCAAGTAGTTGGCCTGGGAAGGTGGTTGTATTTTTAAAGTAGAGATGAGTCAGATGACTCTTTTGACCCTTTTCTTATGAATCGGTAGAACTAGTTTGTTTTGTATCCCAATGATTTAATTGGGATTAAGTAAACTTTAGCTGAAACAGGCATGGGCCAAACAAGTTGAAATCACTCAAAGTTTTTCATTAATGCAATCTTCTCCTAAGGTTGTTTTTTGAAGAGTTAGACTATAATTATACCACTATAGTTTTTCTAGTTAAATTATTGCAATAATTGTAAAAAAATAAAAAAAATTTACAGGGTCAACCAACCTGACCTGAGTCTTCATTGATGCGCAATCAAAATGACCTGTGTTAATCTGAACCCTTTTTACTCAGTACTCATCCGACCGACTTGCCACCTCGTAAGGGTCTTTATTAGGAAGATTTCTGACATGTGTGTTTGTGTGCATCTTACCTTTTTCATGACATGCTGTTTATATTTCTAATTACCTGGTTTGTTTATTCAGGTCCTGTTAACAATATTCTTGTTATTCAACAACCACCAGCTCTTTACCCTCGAAAAATTGCAAATAATCAAGGTATAGTGGCAAGAAAGCTGGTGACATTGCCACCACCACTTGAAAAGTTCACATCAATAGATGAAAACTCGGATCTTAGCGTATACATCACTCCTGAGCCTGATTATCACAGGCCTTGCGATGCGATCTATACCACTGTAGACTCCATGAACAAGCAGATCAATGAACTTCAGGTGTGTGCTTTTTTCATGAATACGTAGGAGTGTAAAGGTAGTTTATCGAACTGGTTCTCTTCGAGCTTTACATCTAAAGTTCAAGCTAGGCTTGTGATTAATTTACGAGCTATGCTTGTGTATTATATATATTTATTTATTTTGTATGTGCATAGATAATTATTTTTATAATAATTTTAATTATATATAACATAATTTATATTATTTAGTTTTTAACCTTTATATCACAAGTATATATAACAATATTTATTATGTATAATATATTAAATTAAATTAAGTAAATGTTATTATATTTATATTAGTAATGGGCTCGTTTAGACACAGCCTAATCAAGGTCAATATATAAAGCTTGGGCTTGAGCTTGAGCTTTTGTTCGAATCGTGCATTTAACGAGCGAAGCTCGGGCTTGAGCTTTGTTCGCATCGTGCATTTAACTAGCTAATAGCTAATGGAGTGACTTGCCCTTTAACACCCCTGAATGTGGATAATTGTTGCAAACTTTAGACTCAACTTGTTAGTACTATTTTACTCCAAAACAAGATACTTTATTTGAAGAAACATATCCCTTGGCACACTGGACATACAACATTTTCATCTTTGGGAATTTTTCAAGTTACAGTTGTTATCATTGTTACAAAAGATTAATGATATTGACTTTGGTCCTCTTTGACTCCCTTTTCTTGTTGTTATTGAAGTGTACTTTAAGACATTTAAATATAATTGAATGTTATTTTTAAATGCACAGAAAAGTTGCTTCTTTTCATGGCATAACTGCATAGGTGGAAAATGTTTAGGTCGGGTAACCGGTCAAAACGGGTTAGGTTGATTTGTCAACCCTTTCTGTGCCCCCGTTTTTTTTTTTCTGTACATAAACAGCATGTTAATTATGATTGTAAAAGCTATTAGTTTATCTACTTTTGAAAGAAACCATTATGGATGTTGTAAACATTGGAACTGTCCCTCGTTTTAGCTCTATGCATTTGACCCATCATAATTAAAAAATAGATCCAGATTCAAATTTAAGAAGCATTTTTTGACTCGAAGAGACGTGATTTTGTAAATTTTTGATGTTTCTTGCAGCAACAGGGTTCTTGTGGAGCTTCTGAAATGGAGATAGAGAGATTGAAAGTTGATAACAAAAGGGCCATGGAAATGGTCCAGCAGTGGAAGAAAATGTATGAAAATTTACATCAGTTTTGCGTTGGGGAGCTTTTAAATGGAGAAGGTACCAATTTCACACTTTAATTTGGTCAACTCATTAACATTCGACTTTCAAAAGATTTTAGGTTCTTTTTCTACCAGTATAATTTTTTGCATTTGATCACTAAGCTTATGTATTTGGGCCTGGTTCGGTATACATTTTAAACAGTATGAATGCATTCTAATTTTTGTACTTTGGCTTGGTTCGTTAATTAATTCAGTGTTACTATTGATTTTGAAAAGTTACACTCTAAGAAGCTTTATTCATTTTTACATATTTTTAGTAATATATTAGTAATTAATCCAACTTAGTGATCACTTAATATGATTATGGGGCAATTGCATATGGTTGCTTAAAGTTTATTACAATTATTAAAGTATAGTTGGCTAAACAAACTAAATGTATAAGTATACATAATGTACTCACTTGGTACGCAAGAATGTGTAGAGTAGTATCCTCACCTCTATCAACCCAGGTCAAGGTGGCCAAGTTGAAGAAAAGTAGAAAACATTATAACGATTCTAATTAGATTACATGATCATCTTGTCTCCTCTCATCCTTGATTGCCATAGTCTTATACAGAATGAAAGAGGTCTCCAAATTGGAAAGTTAGTTTCCTTCGGGTTCAGCTAGTTAGTATTCAGTTCCTTCTTCGACTGTTCAACAATATACTTTACCTTTGGTAGTGACAATAAGAAGTGTTCCTGTTTTTCTATTACATATCATTTTTGACAAAGAGGGTCGGTTGAAAGCTTGCATCAACTCGATTTACATTGCTTGGTGCCTTGGTGTAGGTGTCATTAGAAAGAAACATCTGGTTCCTCATTCACCACACCAAACCATTTGGCTGCTACTACTGATTAGAAGTTTTAGTTTAAAACATTCTATCAATAGCTGTTTGGTTTTTTGTTTTCTTGAAATTGGATCTATGATGGGAGTTTGTAGCTTGTTTTAAATCCTTATAGTTATGGATCATCTTTATCATTTTTTTAAAAAGGTTAAATGCAAACTAATAGTTGTAAAAACTCGAAATAAAAACAAAACATCGAACTGAATGTTTTGACCGATTTGGTCAGTCCAACCTACCCAAAGACTAGTTAGGTTTTTTTGTTTTCTAAACCATAGTTAATGGTGTGATAAATTGGACCCAATTAGACCATTAACAAGAATCACCACTAATAAACCTCAGTTTATAAAATAAAAAAATAGTCACGATCATACAAAGCTTAAATCAAATGTAAATGGATTGTCTGTGGAGGGAGCGTTATGCTGCATCTGCTAGTCCGCAATCTGCTATCTACACACCGCCTCGCACCATTGGGATAGAGGTATGGTCATGAAGGCGTGACCACTTTTCTATATATTTTTTGAACATTCTGGTATAATTTTTAACGAACAAGGAGTTGTTTTAAATACACGTTTTTGGTCTCGTAAGTGCTTTTGACTCGTATTTGTATTAACATTTCGGATGATAAGTAATTGTTTACAAAAACTAATATTAGTTGTTTAAATATATAATTAATGAAAATGATTAACAAGTAATTAAAAAAAAATTATGAGGCTTGCTAAACCATTACACATCTTTAATGAGTCTAAAGGATGAAACCATAACTATTTACGTGACGTAAACATTTTTTTTATCAAAGAACACACATACAATGTATTTTACACCTATCCTACTTCTAAAATTATTATATGTTATGAATCATAAAGTATCTAAACCCATAATCATCCGGTTAAAAATAGCACAATTTTACCATTTTGAATGTTACTTTAAAACCCAACATTCCTTCCTGCATAAAACCATTTTTGTTGTGAAAAGTAGAATGCTTTATCATGTCCTTTTTGTAACACATGAAGCCTACATAAAAACCTTTATTTTTTCTGACAATTACCTGACCATTACATATAGCCATAGGTTCAAAAGGTGAAACAATCAAAGGATGACTTTATACCCAAGTAACATTTCCCCTGACAATGCCTTGGTCTGAAAGTCTATACAACGCGTTAAGAGGATGCCTATCGTACCTACATCCAATGATTGCCACCCACGTGTCGCACTATGATCTGTCTGACAGCCACATGTAGCACAAGCGCGTGAACCGTACGCCCTTTAGCCACCATACTTTCAGTTGACCTATTCTTCTTAATAGGAGCAAGTGGGAGGAAAGATTGTGCATTTAAAATAGCTTTTGCAATTCAACAGCCATTTGTTTGAAATATCCAATTTCAGATCAATGGCTTTTAAGCAACGTGTACCTAATGCATTAAATTTAGTATATTGCCAAGGATTATATGTTTTCCTTCCTTTTTAAAAATGTGACAACCTGGTCTTTTATAAGATCATTCATAACTTGTTTTTTAAAATTATATGAGTATAGTTCTTATATTATATAAAAAGTTATAAGTGGGTGTGAGTGGATGAAAAAAAAGTCACTGTGCATCTGTAAATTTAAAGAAATACTATTCAGATCCTTATAATTTTTTAATATTTAAAAAAGTGGTTGTAAGTGAAGAAGAAAGAAAATGTAATGATATAGATATAAAAAGTATTATTTAATTTAAAAAAATAAGAGAAAAAGTAGTGTTTTTTTTGTGTAATTACATGAATAAAGATAATCAATGGGATGTGAATGCTCTAATATAACTAAGATTTAAGGTTGGTTCAACGGTATGAGAATGAAGGATAGGGCTCAGGTATTTTAGGTCATGAGTTTAATCTTGACTTTGGGGTTTTGCTACAACGGTGTGGGTTTCCTTCGAAGCTGGTGAAACATAGTGTTGTACTTGATGTACGAGCTTTTCTCCAGGGACATGTCAAACAACAGACTTTCATTTTAAAAAAAAAACTAAGAGTTTTCTACGCACAATGCAACACGAAACCTGTGTATATTAATTAAAAGGTCTATCTACATCATTCTAAAGTGTAAGCACACAAGAAGTGCCTCCATGTAACCGAAAAGTACATCATGACCACTGAGGGGAACAACTATTAGACGAAAACGCCAAAACATGATTTGTTTAGTGTGTAAGTACGTACCTAGTCTTATATCCAACTTTGACAAAATGAACAAGCTCAACATATAGTAAGTATAGACACCTTTTCATATTTCATTCGATTCAAAAAAATCAAAACTGGTATCTTTTTCTATTGCTAAACATGAAAATTATATTTGTGTTTAGCCTCTTGTTTGAGTGTTCATGTCACAACCCGCCGAACGAGGTCCGGCTGTGACTAACTGATATCAACACAATGCAGCGGAAAGTAAACATAACTTATTCAATTGTCAACCAATCATCCACATTAATTGTACCAATACTAGTCAAGTGTTTTCTAAATCCCAATTACATTAATGTTAATCAAATGTCCCAAATGATTTTATCTAGAGATGGGGTGATGGCTAATCTCCAATGTCCGGCTAAGTCAACTCCTATCCATGTTCATTTGGCCAAATCATTCTTCTCCTGAAATACACACCCAAAATACGTCAACATAATGTTGGTGAGCTCATAAGTTTAGGACACAAGCCTCAACATAATTCATAAAATAAGACAACAGGAGTCATGGTGCACAAGAGAAAGTATCATAATCAAACCTGGACCCGGGTGACCCTCCCGAGTGCTTTTAACATCCCCTAACCCATACCCCTTATTGTTATAGGCTCAAGTGTGCCCTGCTAAGCACATATAATCTGCACTAATTTATGACACAATGATTATTGAATCTCAATTGGGGGTTTCCCTATCCTTAAGGCCCATTGTGTGCGGGGGATTCTCCAAATAGTACTATTCACAAACCACGAGGCTCCCAATGGAGTTAATGATTGTGCTCAAGTTCGGGGACAAGAGCAGGTAGTATTGCACCACAGTAATGTATTAACCATGGAGTATGTATTTCACCCAAAAGTTTTAAAGTAAAAAGGGGGTCATGAGACTCACCTTAGCTTGTCCTTGAAGTGGGTGTTTGTGGTTTAGGGAGCTACCGACCGGCAAGGTTCCTAAGTTCATTTTATAGATGTTAGTGCTGACATTTGGTTCCCAAATAGTGAGGTTTAAGCTGTTGGCATGATTGGTTCCTCAATTTTGCTAAATTGGCGGTTTTTAACCCTTATGTTTGGAATTTGGCACTTAAATCGCTTACTATGGGTTTTATTGTTTCAAGTGGGGTAAGCTACTGTAGTAAGTTAGTTTTTATACCATTTAGATCTTCATAACTTTTTTTACTATTTTCTTGCTAGTGCGGTGTTAGATTTCTTAGCTTAACGTTATATTTGTATAAATTCCTAGAAAATTCTATAATTGATAGTATTTGGTTTGTAGCTTACTTTAACCATTATAAGTCCATTAGCTACTATATTTTGAGTCTTAGGTTGTTTTATGTTGATTTTGGTATTCTAACGTTCGGGGCTTGGTTTTTAACGGATTCTTAGGTTCGGGTCAACGTTTGGCCCATTTTAGTCATACAAGATTCTAATATACTTAGAGTAAGTTTTTGATTCTGGAAATTTCATGTTTTTAGCTTAGAAGCACGTTTTTATGAATTTCTACTATTTTAACATGAATATCCCCTATATTATTGTTTACTAGGCAAACCAGCTCTATAACTTATGAAACTAAATTTTTAACTATTCCTTATATTATAAGTCTACTGTAATTTTTGTACATCAGATTGTATGCATTTTTGACACTTCCGTTAAGTCTACCGGTTAGTTCCGTTAAGTGTCTGTTAAGTCCCGGTTTGGATTTTTAAGTGTTTTAATCTGATTTTTCCCTTTTCAAATATATTTATAACAGAAATAACTCCTACATAAACCTATATTTCTAGTAAGTTAAATCCCCAACTTGTTTCTCGTATTTTATTCGTATTTTTCAAGTTTTTTTATTACTTTTAAAGGGCGGATTTCATACGTGTAAATTATGAAACTTAAATTTTACTTGAGATAGTCACTGTTATCTTTTAGAAATATTTAGATCATAATATTTGGTCTTGCATAATATATTTTTATATTTTTATGAAAACCGGGTTTTCGGTTGTATTGTATTTATCAAAACCGTTCTATACGAAGATTTTACATCCTTTTGTTACTGGAAAATATGGTATCATATGTGTTCCTATGATGTTGGGGGTGACACGGGGTTGTTCGTGTCACCAACGAGATAATATGGTATCATATGTGGAAAATATGGTAGCAGGCTGTTTTCTGGCTTCGAGAGGCTAGAGTTACTGCTGAAAGAACGCAAGAGAGTGAGAAACAGTGAAGTGTTTAGAATGTTGGTAGTATAAAGGAAGTTTGTAATTAATAGTGAGGGTGGTGGTGTTGTAGAGTTTCGGCCGAGGGTGTTGGGAAGGGGAGCTGGGTCCCACTTTTTTAATTACAGGATTTTGCATTGGTTAAAGGAAGATTTTGGTTAATGAAACAAGTTAGCATGGATTAAGAAGTTAAGCCATGCATTGGGTGGCTTGGGTAGTGATTGGACAAGTCAACTAGCATTTCTTTTTCTTTCTAAATAAATATGTTTTCATACGGGTGTATGTATGTGGAAATTCTTTTATTACCTATTTATTTAATGTATGGTTATTTTTAGTTTTTATTTATACGGTGTAAGCATTAGGTTGTTTTTTATCAGTTAGTTTAAGATGGTTATTATTATTATTATTATTATCATCGTTATCGTTTACATAGATTATGTCTTGCAAAGGTTTTTATATTTTTAGTTTGTGGTTCATTAAATTGTAGGTTTTTATTTATTGACACGTAATTGGGGTTTATAGATTTTCTTCAAATGTAGATCGGTATTCGGTTGTACTTAAACTCTATTTTCAGAATTCCAGAATGAGCCTAAGTGTTACAGCGCATGACCTTTGAGGCATTGGAAGATTTGGGTTTGGCTTCGGAATATTGTCCACAGCGGATGACTCGGGTTTACATATGCGGATGAAGTGAACAAATGCGGATGAAGGTGAATCAAATGCGGATGTCTTAAGTACACAAATGCGGATGAAGTAAACAAATGCGGATCACTTAAGTACACAAATACGGAAGAAGTAAACAAATGCGGGAAGTATACAAATGCGGAAGAAGTAAACAAATGCGGATGACTCAAGTACACAAATGCAGAAGAAGTAAACAAATGCGGATGCCTTAAGTATACAAACGCGGAAGAAGTAAACAAATGAGGATGACTTAAGGATACAAATGCGGAAGAAGTAAACAAATGAGGATGACTTAAGGATACAAATGCGGAAGAAGTAAAAAAATGTGGATGACTTAAGTATACACATGTGGATGAAGTAAACAAATGCGGATGAAGTAAACAAATACGGATGACTAAGGTACAAATGCGGATGACTCAAGTATACAAATGCGGATGAAGTGAACAAATGCGGATGACTAAGGTACAAATGCAGATGACTGATAGTCTTAGGATTAATTGACTTTTTGGCACATAGATTCACTAGGGCATCGGGCTTAAAACCCACTAGTGTCGGTAGTTCACGAACCATCTCATAACATGGCCTAAATGGCCCATTAGGATCTCATGGGTCAAGCCCACTTAGCACTGTGGTCCAATGACCAGTTTAAAGTTTGATGGGCCTAAGCCCATTATGGTGTGTGTATTCATGTCTAGGAGTCTGATCTCATTGGGCCCATCACATGGGCTTCTGTGATCATTGTGTGGCCCGTTATGGTTTCTAAAAAAAACTTTCTGGGCCCAAAAATCAGGGTTGTCACATCCTCCCCTACTTACAAAAATTTCATCCTCGAAATTTGCTTAAAGCTAGTTTATCAAGCTCTGTTCTAGTTCTAGAGATGCAATAGGGTTGGTCAATCATCATGGTTCATACAGTGAAATGTTTTGTTACTAAAATAAATGTATATATAATGCCAATTTAGTGTGTTGCCGAGTTGGGGGTTTTTACCGACTCTTTCTTGAATTTCATTGTTAGGGGTTTTGGGTTCGAAGAGACGTGGGTACTTCTTTCTGATTTCGCTTTCCGGTTCCCAAGTGAACTCAGGACCTCGTCGTGAGTTCCATTTGACCTTCATAATCGGAATCTTACTACGTCTAAGTTTTTTTTCCTGTCGCCCCATTATTTCGAGTGGTTCTTCAACGAATTGGAGCTTGTCGTTAATCTACACTTCTGTGTATGGCACTATCAGGTTTTCATCAGATAGGCACTTCTTGAGATTTGAGATGTGGAACGTGTCATGTATTCCGCTTAATTCTTCAGGTAGTTCTAGCCTATAGGCAACGGGTTCGATTCTCTCGAGAATCTTGAAGGGTCCAATGTACCTCGGGCTTAATTTTCCACGCTTACCAAATCTGATTAACCCTTTCCATAGGGACACCTTCAGCATCACCCGGTCTCCCTCTTGAAATTCTAAGGGTTTGCGTCTGTTATCGGCATAGCTTTTTTTCGATCTCTCGCTGCTGCTAGACGTTCTCGTATTCGGTGATTCTTGTCGGTTGTTTCTTGCACTATTCCTGGACCGGTTAACTGGCTTTCTCCTACTTTAGCCCAACAAACCGGAGACCGACACTTACGTCCATAAAGTGCCTCAAATGGTTCAGCTCCTATGCTGGTGTGGTAGCTGTTGTTATAGGAAAAATCAGCTAGTGGCAGGTGGGTGTCCCAATTTCCACCAAAGTCTATCACGCAGGCCCTCAACATGTCTTCGAGGGTCTGTATTGTCCTTTCGCTCTGACCATCGGTTTGAGGGTGGTAGGTGGTACTTAAGTCTATGCGCTTTCCCAGTGCTTGTTGAAATGCTTGCCAGAATCGGGAGGTAAATCGACTATCTCGATCTGAGATAATTGACAAAGGTACTCCGTGTCGAGATACTATTTCATTGACATATATCTTAGCTAGCTTTTCCATTTGTAGTCTTCCCTAATTGCCAAGAAGTGTGCCGACTTGGTTAGTCGGTCCACTATTACCCATATAGCGTCGTGCCCTCTTAGGGTTCGGGGAAGTTTTGTGACAAAATCCATGGTGATTCTTTCCCATTTCCATTCTGGTATTTCTGGCTATTGGAGTAATTCGGATGGCTTTTGGTATTCTGCCTTTACCTTGGCATAAGTTAAGCATTTTCCTACATAGGTGACTATTTCTCTTTTCATACCTGGCCACCAATAGTTTATCCTGAAATCCCTATACATCTTGTCATTCCTCAGATGAATGGAATATTTTGATTTGTGGGTTTCATCTAAAATGATGTCTCTTAGCCCACCTAGCGTCGGGATCCATGCCCTTCCATTCAACCTCATTATTCCGTCATCTTGGGTGTTTAGTTGTTTCTCCATCCCCTTTAATCCTTCTTTCTCATAGTTTCTTCATTCATAGCCTCTCTTTCTTCGTATCTAGTCTCTCAGATCAATTTTTGCCTTCATTTTCAAGGCACGAACCCTAAACGGTTTGGCCCTTTCCTTCCTGCTTAAAGCATCTGCTACCACGTTCGCCTTGCAGGGGTGGTATCGAATTTCACAATCATAGTCGTTAAGTAATTCCACCCATCTCCTTTGTCGCATGTTTAACATTTTATGATTCAAAATGTTTTGTAGGCTTTTGTGATCGGTGAAGATCACGCACTTCGTAGCATACATGTAATGCCTCCAGATTTTTAGCTCAAATACTACAGCTCCTAACTCCAAGTCGTGAGTGGTGTAGTTTTACTCGTACACCTTTAGTTTTTGTGAAGCATATGCTATCACTTTTCCCCTTTGCATTAGGACACACCCTAGTCCATGGTGTGAGGCATCACAATACACTGTGAAATTGTTTGTTCCCTTGGGTAGGGACAGGATCGGTGCACTCATAGCTTCTACTTCAGGGTTTCAAAGGCTTCTTGTTGCTTTGTTTCCCATTTGAATTTAGCACTTTTCTGGGTCTGGTACGTCAGTGGTTTGGCAATTTTTGAGAAGTTCTCTATGAATCTTCGGTAGTAACCGGCCAACCCTAAAAATTGTCGTACCCGGTAGGGGTCTTAGGTGGTTCCCACTTCTTAATGGCCTCAATCTTTGAGGGGTCGACTTGAATTCCTTTCTCGCTTACTATGTAGCCCAAAAACTGCACTTTTCGCATCTAGAATTCACACTTTGTAAACTTGGCATATAACCGCTCATTTCGCAGTAGCTCTAAAATCAACCTCAAATGTTGTTTGTGTTCTGCCTCGGTCTTGGAGTATATCAGTATTGCATCTATGAAAACTATTACGAATTTTTCCAAGTATGTCTTACACACCCTATTCATGAGGTCCATGAATACCGCAGGTGCGTTGGTTAAACCGAAAGGTGTCACTAAAAATTCGTAGTGACCATACCTAGTTCTAAATGCGGTTTTTGGTACGTCATCCTGTCACACCCCAACCTTAACGGCGGAAAAGTCGAGATGTGAGGGTTAAGATTGTTCATGCCACACAACGCTAAATTAAAATGACAATATTATTAAATAGCAATATTCATGACATACATAACGGAAATAATATAAGTTCAACAATCAGATACATAAGTTTCCAAGCGTCATGTGACAATAAATGTCTTTTTATTATAATCTAGGTCCAATCCTAGATGTGAACAAGTCTTCAAAAACAAGCTAAACAGTATCATTTCCTGAAACATGTTAAAAATAATGTCAACAATATGTTGGTGAGTTTCCATAGGTTTTTCATCCATAGATATACATATCAAAAGATGGCAATTCAAGTCATAGGTTATTGAATAAAGTAAATAAAGATGGATGAACAAATGTAACAATCAAACCTTGACAAATATGGCCATTACAAGATTACAAGATTAAACGATTAGCTAAGTGTATTTGGTTCTCATAGTGCTCAAGAATACGACACTAGGAGCCGGCAATAACCTCGGTTTTAGCACCAAATAGGCTTGTCAAGCCTATAGATCTATGACGTCGCCAGGCTAGCAATAGTTAATGATTGTATCTTACAAGGGTCATCACATGATAGTTACAAGATTTCAAATAACCATGACAAAATAAGATGAATTGCACAAGTGTTACAAGATTAAAAACGTGGTTACAAGTGTGTTTATGATACGTTTAACATGTTTCACCCCAAAAGTGTGAAATAATATAAAAAGAGGTATGAAAAACTCATATGAATAATAGGATGAGCAAATAAGAAAGCCTTGTATAAATATATGCCGAGGATTCGTTAACGTTCAACCTAAATGAACGACATGTGAGATTAATCATGATAGTTATGGTGTTATATTTATAAACCATTTAGTCTATGATTTTTAAGTTATTAAATAGATGCAATTTGTTATTATTTTGGTATTTAAATGATTAAATAAGAATTTTAGTGTTAATCACTATTGATAAAAGTTAGATTTTTACTATCAAATGGTTATTATTTACTATTTAATAAAATAGTAATTTGTAGATTTAAATGATTAAAATAATTATATTAATTACGATGAGTGTACATTTTAAATATGTACATATATATTTATTTTCATAAAATAAATATAAATAAATTTGTAACTATATTGTATAACATTAATGAATTTACTACATTGAAATTATTAAATAAGAATTATTACAATTTAAAATAATAAATGGTATTTTATAACAAATTTTTATGATGTTAAAAATAAAAGAAATAATAGTTTCTTAATTGAGCTTTTAAGAAAATTCACAAGAAAATAATTTTATTAAATTTTAAAATGATGTTTATAAGTTTTATAATAATAATATAAAGTATTTTCTGCATTTTAAAATCCAAAAACACATTTAAAAAAAGATTTGCAGGTGCCCGGGTTCGAACCCGGGACCTCCTGCCCAACACCCAAGAGTTAAACCGGTGGGCTAAAGCCCTGTCCGGTGTTATAGAATGGAAATCATAATTTAAAAACCAATTTCTCAACAAAACCCCCAAATTACACAAAGAACCCTAATTCCCAAATCATCCAATTGAACAACAATTTGATGATGGTTATGAAATTAGCCATAGGGCTTCTGTTTCTTACATCAAAAAGAGTGTCAACATGTGTTTGATTACCTGATTCAGTGTTGTTCTTGATGATTTCAAGTTCGAATGGGCCGCGAATGTTCTTGATTGGGTATTTAAATGTGTGTATGTTTTGATAAAATTGACAATGCCGGTAGTTTAAGAAAGTCAATTTAAAGGTTTCCCCTCTGTTTTTATACCTTAATTTGCTCGATTACGCGTCCAACGGCTATAATCTTAAAGTCGGGGATTTCAGGTCGCATTAACCGGATTAATTGTTGTTTCAAGTGCAATAAATCATCACATTGAGTTCGAGATGATTAGAGGAACGTTAGTGCCTATTTAATTGTATTATTAACTCAATTTATTGGTAAAACCGATTTTTTTAGTTTGATTGTTCTTCGGTTTCATGTCCAAAAACCATCAATACCGCACTTAAATTCGAATAAACGCTAGGATAGGGTTCGAAATTGGTGTGAGTGAGTAAATGACGGTTTAATTAGATTAAAATCCATGAATTTCATGGGTTTTGGGTGTGGCCGGAGCCGATCGGAGGTGGCCGGAGCTCCCACCGGGAAATTGGGTTTTGGGTTTTTGATTTAAAAATTACACTTTGGTCCCTGTGGTTTATAAGTTTACACGGTTAACCCAAAGTTCAATTTATAGTTTAAAAGAAAAATTACAGTTTGGTCCCTGAAGTTTTAAATGTTATTATTCCATGCCCAAAGCTATTATTTACAAGTTTTTTTTTTCTTTTTAAGTATTAATCTTATATTACTTTTATTTATTAACAACATTAACAAAAATTATTAATTATTATTAGTATTATTATTTTATCATGTTATTATTATTTTCATTATTATTATTACTATTAACATTTTCTTTTATGCTTGTTATAATTTTTATTATTATGATTATTATTATTATTATTAGTATTATTATTATTATTATTATTATTCTTATTATTATTATTATTATTATTATTATTATTATTATTATTATTATTATTATTATCATCATCATTAGTTATTTAATTATTTAATTATAATCAAACTATAACGATTTCAAGAAATTACAAATAAGTCCTCGTATTTGCATTAATAACAAACAAATCCTTACAAGAGGTAACGACGCTTAACAAACGTTAGATAAAATACGAGAGGTCACACATCCCCCTTGATTCGTAACTGGTGATACCCTGACCTCAGGTCTATCTTGGAGTAGTATCGTGATCCTTGAAGCTGATCAAACAAGTCATCAATCCTCGGAAGTGGGTATCGATTTTTGATTGTGACTTTATTTAACTCTTGATAGTCAATGCGCATTCTTAGGGTTCCATCTTTCTTTTTGACAAATAGGACCGGAGCTCCCCATGGCGATAAGCTTGGCCTGATGAACCCTTTGTCCATAAGTTCTTGCAGTTGCGTCATCAACTCTTTCATCTCCGACGGGGGTAGTCTATAGGGTGATTTAGCGACCAGTGCAGCTCCCGGTATTAGGTCGATACGAAACTCAACCTGCCTATATGGAGGGAGTCTTGGTAGTTCATCGGGAAATACGTCTGCAAATTCTGACACTATGGGGATGTCCTCAAGCCGTTTTTCCTCTTTAGTAGACATTACATAGGCCAAGTATGCAATGCACCCTTTCCGCAGGCACTTATTAGCCTTTATGCACGAAATGGTGATCATGCCTCGTCTTGGCCTCTCACCATATATCACGAGGGTTTCTCCTTCAGGTAGGGGATTGTCGTATATAATTCGGCCCTATTCTTCGCTAGCCAATCCATACCCACCACTATGTCAAATCCTCCTAGTTCTACTGGTATTAAGTCTATAGGGAATTCATGCTCGTCCAGTTCTATTGTGCACCCAACGATTGTCTCATCAGCTTTAACTAACGTTCCGTTAGCTAGTTCTACGGTATACGTGTCGGCTAGCCTAGAAGAACTTAATTCAATTCTTGGTCTAAAGCTCGTAGAAACAAAGCTTCTATTGGCCCCGGTGTCAAATAGTACATAAGCATAATGATTGTTTACCAGGAACGTACCGGTCACAACTTCGGGCTCCTTCCTAGCAACCTCTGCGTTCATCACAAATGCTCTCCCCTTGGGGCGTCCTACCACTGCTTTCTTAGCCTTTAGTTTGGGGCAGTCAGGGCGGATGTGCCGGTTTCGCCACACTCATGGCATCTCACAGGCCCTGTGGTCACAGACTTGCATTCCCTCGCAAAATGACCTGGTTTGTTGCACTTATAGCATACGGTGGTCTTGCCTTCTTTGACCTGTGGTTTAAAAGTCATCCTCACCTTGCACAGTCCTAGGTGATGGAGTCCACACTTCCCACAAAACGGTTGCCTCCCTAAGTAGGGTTTCTTCCCTTCCTGCTGTCGATCTACCATACCTCTTCCACTTGAACTTCCACTCATGGATAGGAAATTCTCCCATTTTCATTTAACTCCTGCATTCCCTACCCCTTTCACTCCCTCACATCTTACAACCTCATCGTTTAGTGTTGCCGAAATCTCCACTGTCTCCTGAAACGTCCTTGGCTTTGCTGCCTTCACCATTCCCCTAATCTTTGGGGTTAAACCCCACACGTATCTGCTCGTTAAATCGGTTGGTGCATTCTAAGTGTGTCATGCCCTTCATCTCCAAGCCTAGGAATTCAGTCTCCATCTTTTCAATCTCATTAATCAGACAGTAACGTTCCACCATCAAGCTTTTAAACTCCTCCCATTTCATCCGGTTCACCGCATTTCTTCCTCGGGTTTGCAACAGTGTGTTCCATCAGTTCAATGCTCCATTCTTAAGGGAGTGCGTGGCAAACCTTACCTTGTTCATCTCATCACAGTCGCTTATATCCAGTACTGCTTCCATTTCCTCTAGCCATCTAATTGTTCCTGTCGCGCCTTTATTTCAGTAGTAGTCCCTTGGTTTGCAGGCCATGAATGCCATGTAATTACATCCAGTTCGCATACGGGTTTCTTCCCGTTCCTCCTTATTGTTGTTTCCATCTTCGTTTTCTTCCCCCTCGCGGGTTACTTCATGGTTTTGCTCGGCGTTGACATGGGCAGTTATAGTGGGCAGGGTGTTAACAATGGCTTTGACGATTAGTTGTTGCAGTCTAGTATCTTGTTCGGTGTTGCGGTTGATGTTAGGGTTGTCATTGGTGTGGTGAGTGTTGTTGGTGTTTTCAGTGGTGGTTTCATCAAGTCAGTTGGTATGAGTTCCTGATCGAGTGGTGACACCACCCATAGCATTTGGTGCACGACTTTGTCCTTTTCCCCTCAGCATGGCTAAAATAAGAATTGTATATGGTTTTTAAACTCAAGGGTTTTATAACCAACAGTTATCATAGTTTCACAATCAATCATATCATCATATTATGCAAGTAGAGAGTTCCAACTCATCCCATCAAACAACCATTAATAGTCTTAACCATAGCAAAACTGCTATGATTACAAAATTTTAAATAAGTTCAAAGTACAACCAGGTGTGACATGAGTGAACATTCACCCATGCCCTACAAAATACATAGTTCATTCAAAAATTAAATAATAAAATAATAAAAGACATGTCAATAACGACGGAGGAGGTGACGAGTCTATAGGTTGAGCACACACTTATGGGTGGCTCGGTAAAGCTTCCTCCTCATCCTTGATAGTAAGGACACCGCCTCGTCCCTCTCTTCCTTTAGGGTGTCGTAGTGTTGGTGTCGTCGCCACACCTCGTCCATGGTGGTGTCTCCAATCAACAGTCCCGAGTGGTACTGGGGCGGATCAGCAAACATCTGGTGAGACGCACTGGAATAGCGCGCCGACTCATCATAGGGGTCTGTGTAGTACCTCGACGGGGCTAAGTGGAAACTACGTCATGCTACCACGTCACGCTCATAAGGTCCAACCGGATGCTGAGAAGCTGGCAGTGGTGGCAACGTTGGTACGACCGGTTGTGGCGTCGCCCCGGTCAGTCCTGTAACCAAGTTACCCCATTCCTCCTGGAATGTGGGGACGGGTCGGACGGACATTCGTGTGGTTTGTCTCGCATGAGGTGCCACGTCTTCATCTTCGTCAGGTTGTAAGGGACTGACCTGGACGGTCGCCGACGATGCAGACGTGTCTTCCGACGGGTTAGACTCCTCCATTTCCCAATCCCGGTTAGGATAAGGCATCATGTGCTCATAAGGGGCCCTTGGGTACCAATTAGGGTCCCCGTATTGTGGCCCAAGAGGGGCGTACTCCCTAATCTCATAAGACTGGGGGCGTCTTGAAGGTCCGACACCCACATCTGGTACGAACGTGGGTGGTGGGATAGTGGTCTGGTAGTAGTGCGGGGGTGGGACATCGGGCGAGTTGCTAATAATAATGGTCTTTCCTCGATTCTGGTTTCCGACCATCTATTGAGCAAGCAAGGTGAAATGCAAAGAGAATAGTACATATATATTCAAAATCAGAAATTACAACAAGACTTATATAAAATTTAAATGAATGTATGCAAATATTAGGAACTACCATCGGGTCATAGCTTAAGGGAGGGGGGTCTGTTTCTTAGTTTCCCTAGTTCCCTAATGTGTGGTTAAAGCCTAGGTATCTTATAGATAAGATCCTAATTCGCTGTAACCATTGGCTCTAATACTAGTCTGTCACAACCCGCCGAATGGGGTCCGGCTGTGACTAACTAATATCAACACAATGCAGCGGAAAGTAAACATAACTTATTCAATTGTCAACCAATCATCCACATTAATTGTACCAATACTAGTCAAGTGTTTTCTAAATCCTAATTACATTAATGTTAATCAAATGTCTAAAATGATTTTATCTAGAGATGGGGTGATGGCTAATCTCCAATGTCTGGCTAAGTCAACTCCTATCCATGTTCATTTGGCCAAATAATTCTTCTCCTGAAATACAAACCCAAAATACGTCAACATAATGTTGGTGAGCTCATAAGTTTAGGACACAAGCCTCAACATAATTCATAAAATAAGACAACAGGAGTCACGGTGCACAAGAGAAAGTATCACAATCAAACCTGGACCCGGGTGACCCTCCCGAGTGCTAAAACATCCCCTAACCCATACCCCTTATTGTTATGGGCTCAAGTGTGCCCTGCTAAGCATATATAATCTACACTGATTTGTGACACAATGAAAATTGAATCTCAATGGGGGGTTTTCCTATCCTTAGGGCCCATTGTGTGCGGGGGATTCCCCAAATAGTACTATTCACAAACCACGTGGCTCCCAATGGAGTTAATGATTGTGATCATGTTCAGGGACAAGAGCTGGTAGTATTGCATCACAGTAATGTATTAACCATCGAGTATGTATTTTTCCCCAAAAGTTTTAAAGTAAAAAGGGGGTCATGATACTCACCTTAGCTTGTCCTTGAAGTGGGTGTTCATGGTTTAGATAGATACCGACCTGCAAGGTTCCTAAGTTTAGTTTATAGATGCTAGTGCTGATATTTGGTTCCAAAATAGTGAGGTTTAAGTTGTTGGCAAGATTGGTTCCTCAATTTTGCTAAATTGGTGGTTTTTAATCCTTATGTTTGGAATTTGGCACTTAAATCGCTTACTATGGCCCATTTTAGTCATGCAAGATTCTAATATATTTAGATTAGGTTTTTGATTCTGGATATTTCATGTTTTTAGCTTAGTAGCACGTTTTTATGAATTTCTACTATTTTAACATGAATATCCCCTATATTATTGTTTACTAAGCAAACCAGCTTTATAATTTATGAAACTAAATTTTTAAGCATTCCTTATCATTATAAGTCTACCCTAATTTTTGTACATCAGATTGTATGCATTTTCGACACTTCCGTTAAGTCTACCGGCTAGTTCCGTTAAGTATCTGTTAAGTCCCGGTTTGGATTTTTAAGTCTTTTAATCTGATTTTTCCCTTTGCAAATGTATTTATAACAGAAATAACTCCTACATAACTCTATATTTTCAGTAAGTTAAATCCCCAACTTGTTTCTTGTATTTTATTCGTATTTTTCAAGTTTTTGTATTACTTTTAAAGGGCGGATTTCATACGTGTAAATTATGAAACTTAAATTGAGATAGTCACTGTTATATTTCAGAAATATTTAGATCATAATCTTTGGTCTTGCATAATATATTTTTATATTTTTATGAAAACCAAGTTTTCGGTTGTATTGTATTTATCAAAACCGTTCTTTACGAAGATTTTACATCCTTTTGTTACTGGAAAATATGGTATCATATGTGTTCATATGATGTTGGGGGTGACACGGGGTTGTTTGTGTCACCAACGAGATGATACGTGATATTTCGAGCGTTTTCGGGTAGCAACGGTTACCTTGTTACGTGAGGTAGATGTGGTGGAAACAGGGGCTGCCAAAGAAGCTTGCGATGGTGAGAGAAGGCTTAACATGTTGGAGCTCGGGTGCAAGCTGTTTTCTGGCTTCGAGAGGCTAGAGTTTACTGCTGAAAGAACGTAAGAGAGTGAGAAACAGTGAAGTGTTTAGAGTGTTGGTAGTATAAAAGAAGTTTGTAATTAATAATGAGGGTGGTGGTGTTGTAGAGTTTTGGCCGAGGGTGTTGGGAAGGGGAGCTGGGTCCCACTTTCTTAATTACAGGATTCTGCATTGGTTAAAGGAAGATTTTGGTTAGTGAAACAAGTTAGCATGGATTAAGAAGCTAAGCCATGCATTGGGTGGCTTGGGTGGTGATTGGACAAGTCAACTAGCATTTCTTTTTTTCTAAAATAAATATATTTTCATACGGGTGTATGTATGTGGAAATTCTTTTATTACATATTTATTCAATGTATGGTTATTTTTAGTTTTTATTTATACGGTGTAAGCATTAGGTTGTTTTTTTATCAGTTAGTTTAAGATGGTTATTATTATTATTATTATTATCATCGTTATCGTTTACATAGATTATGTCTTGCAAAGGTTTTTATGTTTTTAGTTTGCGGTTCATTACATTATAGGTTTTTATTTATTGACACGTAATTCGGGTTTATAGATTTTCTTCAAATGTAGATCGGTATTTGGTTGTACTTAAATTCTATTTTTAGAATTCCAGAATGAGCCTAAGTGTTACAGCGCACGACCTTTGAGGCTTCAGAAGATTTGGGTTTGGCTTCGGAAGATTGTCCACAGCGGATGACTCAGGTATACAAATGCGGATGAAGTGAACAAATGCGGATGACTTAAGTATACAAATGCGGATGAAGGTGAATCAAATGCGGATGTCTTAAGTACACAAATGCGGATGAAGTAAACAAATGCGGATCACTTAAGTACACAAATGCGGAAGAAGTAAACAAATGCGGATGACTCAAGTATACAAATGTGGAAGAGGTAAACAAATGGGGATGACTCAAGTATACAAATGCGGAAGAAGTAAATAAATGCGGATGCCTTAAGTATACAAACGCGGAAGAAGTAAACAAATGCGGACGACTTAAGGATACAAATGCGGAAGAAGTAAACAAATGCAGATGAAGTAAACAAATGTGGATGGCTTAAGTATACAAATGCGGATGAAGTAAGGTACACATGCGGATGACTCAAGTATACAAATGCAGATTAAGTGAACAAATGCGGATGACTAAGGTACAAATGCGGATGACTCATAGTCTTAGGATTAATAGACTTTTTGGCACATAGCTTCACTAGGGCATCAGGCCTAAAACCCACTAGTGTCGGTAGTTCACGAACTATCTCATAACATGGCCCAAATGGCCCATTAGGATCTCGTGGGTCAAGCCCACTTAGCACTATGGTCCAATGACCAGTTTAAAGTTTGATGGGCCTAAGCCTAATGTGGTGTGTGTGTGTATCCATGTCTAGGAGTTTGATCTCGTTGGGCCCATCACATGAGCTTCTGTGATCATTGTGTGTCCCGTTATGGTTTCTAAAAAAAAACTTTCTGGGCCAAAAAATCGGGGTTGTCACAGTTCAAGTTCTTCAAATCCGATCTACTCAAACATTTTTCTGTTATTATTAAATCACATTGCATCCACATACACGAATAGTGTTAGAATCATGTGCCATTTTAAGCATATTTCTTGTTTGAGTTTTTGGACATGGGGTTTTGGTTTGGCTCGTGCCTTGTTAACCCTAAAATAAAACGACACAAATTGTGCCACACATGTAAAGTAGTTTAGAGACAAATAAAAAAAACATGTTAATGTTTGAATAAATATTATGTATAATAAAATACATTATGCAATTTCATACTTTTTCATATTGCTCTACAAACTTCAACCTTTTTCAGTGTTGCTCTGTTAACTTCAATCTTTTTCATACGTCAGTTGCCCTTGATTCTAGTTTCACGACGATAATTATATGAAATAAAATATAAAACATACCGGTAAAAACACGGAAAAGAAGAGGAGTCAAATTATCATATAACAATGCAATCTAGATATATGTAATAATTACAAGTTATCAATCATTTCTTAAAAACAAATAAACCAATCATGTAAACAAATATAAAAACAAGTTGAGCTAGAATAAATAATAATACATATTTTTAAAGGTGAGTGGTTATTGCACGCACTTGCGGTGTAGTTGGGCCTTATATTCCATTCAAACTCGACGTCGCGATGTCACCAACACCCTATTTCTTCTCCCAAACATTCTTCCCCCAATTTCCGCCATCGATTAGGGTTTCCTCCACTCCATAATCCATATACGTACTCACACACACCCAATCAATTTCAGGTTCCAATTCACTTGCTTTTCATATTTCTTTTAAAGATTTTCTATTCTATCTGCAGTTACTTGTCTATAAATCCATATAACAATCATCAAACTTGTTTTTTTGGGGTATACTGCTTGTAGCTTCGAGGGGTTATTGCTGATTATTAGTAGTGGAAATGGGGAAACCTACGGGTAAGAAGAAGCTGCAAGCTGGGGTTGAGAAAGTTACCAAACAGAATAAAGCAGAAAGAAGCTCCAAACATATTGATGAGGATACTGCTGTTTTCATCCAAATGTCCCAAGAGTTGAAGGAGGAAGGGAATCGATTGTTCCAAAAGCGCGATAACGAGGGGGCGATGTTGAAGTTTGAGAAAGCTCTTAAGTTGTTGCCTGGGAATCATATAGATGTTGCTTCTTTGCGTAGCAATATGGCTGGTTGTTATATGCAGATGGGTATCGGGGAGTACCCGCGGGCGATACATGAGTGTAATTTGGCCCTTGAGGTTGCTCCCAAGTATAGCAAGGCTCTTTTGAAGAGAGCTAGGTGTTATGAGGCTTTGGGTAAGCTGGAATGGGCTTTGAGAGATGTTAGGATTGTGTTGAGTATGGAGCCGAATAATGTAACCGCGTTGGAGATTGAAGATTCGGTGAAGAAGGCGATTGAAGGGAAGGGGTTGAAAGTTGAAGAGGTTGAAGCTGTTTTGCCGCCGGATTATATTGTGCCCTCGGCGTTGAAGCCGGTCAAAGCTTTGAAAGAGAAGACTAAAAAGAGGAAGAACAATAGGGTTGAGAAAAAGGGTGCTGAGAAAGTCAACCAAAGCAAGGCTGTAGCTGAAGAAGTCAAAGAAAAAATTGTTGAAGAGAGTAAGGACATGAAGGTTGAAAAAGTGAAGGACAACAACAAGGCTAAGAGGGTTAAGGAAAAGAGGAATGCTAAGAAGATGGAGGATAAGGTAGTTGTTGAGGATAAAAATAGCGTCAAAGAAGAGAAAGTTGTCACAAGGACGGTGAAATTGGTGCTTAATGATGACATAAGGTGGGCGCAACTACCGATTGATTGTAGTATCGGTTTAGTGAGGGAAATAGTGTGGGACCGTTTTCCGGGCTTAGAGGGTGTGCTTATCAAGTATAAAGACCAAGAAGGAGATTTGATCACCATCACAACTACTTCTGAGCTGAGAATGGCTGAAAGTGCTAGTGATCCTCAAGGTTCTTTAAGACTGTATTTAGTGGAAGTTAGTATAGATAAAGAGCCATCTTATGAGGGATTCACAAGTGATGGTTTTCCTAAGGCAAATAGCCTAATATCTAGTGTTTCAGAGAATGGAAACGTGGGAAAAAACAGGGAAGTAGAGAAAGTTACAACGTGTGTAGAGGACTGGATTGTTCAGTTTGCAAGGATGTTTAAAGATCACGTGGGAATTGAATCGGATTCATATCTGGATCTTCATGATCTAGGAATGGAGTTATATTCGGAAGCAATTGAAGAAACAATTACAACTGAAAATGCCCAAAAGCTGTTTGATATTGCTGGTGTGAAGTTTCAAGAAATGGCTGCTTTAGGGTTGTTTAATTTAGGAAATGTTCATATGAACAAGGCAAGAAAATGGGTGTTGTTTGCAGAAGACGGAACGAAAGAATCAATACAAGAACAGGTGAAAAAAGGATATGAATGGGCAGAGAAAGAATATTTAAAAGCAGGGACACAATATGAAGAAGCTTTAAAAATTAAACCTGATTTTTATGAAGGGTTTCTTGCACTAGGGCAGCAACAGTTCGAACTCGCAAAGCTTTCATGGTGTTATGCTGTTGGAACCAAGAATGATTTAGAATCCAGTCTTTCGGCACAAGTTTTGGATTTATATAATAAGGCTGAAGATAGCATGGAACATGGAATGCAGATTTGGGAAGAATTGGAGGAACAACGGTTAAATGGATTGAGTTTATATGATAAATATAGGGATGATTTGGTAAATTTGGGGTTGGAAGGGTATTTAAAAGATGTGCCTGCTGATGAAGCTGCAGAGCAAGCTGCACATTTGAGATCTCAGATGTACATTTTATGGGGTACTTTGCTTTATGAGCGATCTGTTGTAGAATTCAAGATGGGTTTGTTAGCGTGGGAAGAATCTTTGGCAGCTTCAGTTGAAAAGTTTGAACAGGCAGGAGCATCACCAACTGATCTGGCAGTAATTGTAAAGAACCATTGCTCTAATGGAACATCTTCTGAAGGTAATTCATTATACTAATAGAAAATGAAGTCATTAGAAGTGTGAAATTTGCCAAGAAAGGCAACTAAAAGTCCCAAATTTGACAATGTGGAGTACACAGTAATTACTCATTGAAAGGAGTGAAAGTTAATTTTTTGACATGTTCACTAGTTAAATTTAGTTTTTGTCAGATATAGGAGTGAAAGTTCAATTTCTAACAAAGTGAGAGACACCGATTTACTTCAATTTTGCAGATAATCCCTATCATCTTTTGAAAATAAATTCACTCCTTTTTAAGAGACAACTCATTCTTATCAGTTATCCCATATTAGTTATTAACTTATTATCAAATTTGAAAATTTTGGTTTACCTTATTTTGACAATTCTCGCATATTAATTATTTGAGATGTTTTGATACTTATTTTGATCTGAGCATTTTATTGTTTCCCGGTCAAAAATTTCCAAAGATTATCACCTTTGAAAAGTAAGTGATTCTGGTGATGATGCTTTAAGGTCTAGTGATCGAATTAGAAATGAAGTGGAAATAAATTGCTATTTATTGCAATCTTCTTTACAAGAAGTACATGTATGAATTTTACATTATTTATTTATTGCAGGTCTTGGTTTCAAAATTGATGAAATAGTTCAGGCATGGAATGACATGTATGATGTTAAGCGATGGCAGACTGGTGTTCCATCTTTTAGGCTGGAACCATTGTTTCGACGCCGGGTCTCAAAACTACACACTTTCATGGAACATCTTTGAAAAGATTATGAAAACCATCTTGTGATTTAATTATTGCTAGAGCTATGTGCCTGTCAAGTAAGATTCATAATCCTTTTAACTTTAATTCTGCTTTCTATATTAGTAGTTGCTACATGCTGTCTTGTGTACTAATTGCATCATAGAAATTTGTGCAGTACATGGTATGAGAGGTCTTTATGTAGTTATTAACTTTGTATTATCAAGGGTACGTGTTAATCATGAAAATCGCACACTCGATTAGTCGCGAGTACCTTAATTCATTACACACTAATAAGTAGTTTAGTGTAGACGCGTAGTAAACCAGTATAATAGTCATATGTTGTTCTGCATGGGTAAAATAAAAGATGCAACAAAAGATTGTCTGTTTGGGCTTTTGAGTTGCATGTCATGTTAGAATCATAAGACATACTCAGGATTTGAACTTTTGTGACCCGTTTCACTTACAGCCGTATTTATAAGCGTATTCATTATGATTTGAGATTTTACATCGTAGGTACATAAGTGACTTCTTTAACAGTTCCATTAGTTAAATTTATATAAACTACACATCTCAGTTATCAAATTTGTTGTCCTTGAATTTTACCATGATTAAAGTAAAAGAAGAAAAAAAACTGGAAATGTTTCAAAAAAGGTAGGCATTTGTGGAGTTAGAGATGACCACCTGTTGTTGTAAGCATGTGGTAAGAGGGAAAACAGGTTGCTTGTAAAGGATTTCACTCATTCACTGTTTGGTTTATATGTAGTATTTTTGTATTGAAATCTGTAGGAATCTGCACTATTGAAATTATGAAAGATCTTGAAACATATTGAGTACACATATTTAGTATTCACTTCTGATCTTTTATAAATTTAAATTTTAACAGTGTCTATGAATAAACAAGATGATCGAAATGATATCATTAATGTATGTTGCAGGTTTTATGTAGATTGTGGTCTTCAGTTGTATATTCTTTTTCCACCATTGGAGGTGAAAGAAGAAGAGTCTGTGAGCGTTGCGTATTTGCAGCAGCAGGTGCCAGTTGTGTTTTGTATCGGCGAGAAGCTACTTATTCATTATCATATCATTTTTCTCTCTGGGGCGCGGTGAGTAAATTATCAGAGACTACACACATTTTTTGTATCAAAGATGCATAGTTTGTTCAAGATAAAGAAGATGTAGTTGTAAAAGTAACATTCATTATTAGGGCAGCTTCTTTTGCTAATGGTGAGCGAAAAGGGCTGCAAAGTGTGTACTTTTTGGAAATTGTTTGTTCATGATATATTGATTGTTTTTGTTAACATTTGTTGATGGATGTTTTTTTTTTCTCTTTGGAGCATTAGATGGCCAAAAGGTAGGACTCGATTTGGCCGGGAATGGCATTTGACCCGTTTTCTTTTTAGATATTTATTTTGACCTGATTTGGTGACACGTTTACTCAAACCACATTTTTATTAATTTCATCTTTTTGTTCATCAAGATGATGAACGGCTTTTTTTAAATATGGAATTATTTATTTGTTCAGAATACAATCAAAATCATCTTCACCAATTTCAAGGCAATTATATGAAATGATTTTCTTTTCCTCATTTTCTCATTGCAAGATGACAATAAACTTTTATTTAATTTGAAAAACTAAACCTTAAAATAGTGAAATAAGCACCAAAACATGTCAAACGACACCTTACTTGCTTGCAAGTGTGCTTTGGCCTTTGGTCTAGCGGTACAACACACTTTCACCTTTGGTCTAGCGGTACTCAGGTGTAGATTTCAAGACTGTTGGTGTCAAAAAATCTATAGAGGGAAGCTTAAAATCTTGTAAAACTAGAGCTCGAGATCTAGAAACAAAGATGTATTTATCGTTCTCGAGTGAAGATAAATGTAGGTAAGTGATTTCTAGCTTGAAAACCTATGTTTATAAATTGTTCTTGGGTGTGTGTTGAAAGATGATTAAGATCTGAAATATGTTGGCGATTTGGATGAGTTATAACTTACCAAGGCCGATGATGAAGATAGAACTATCATAATTCCATGTATAATGATGAACTATGAATGTATGGTAGGGGATCTTGGTATTTTTGGATTATATACCGCTCTTTATGAGGTCAAATTCAAGTTTTGATCATGTGGGAGTTGAGAGGTTTTTATCTCATTGGATGCAAATCGGACATTTCATGTTAAACAAGTTTATACAACCATAATTGGGTGAGAATACCATGGACTTTTAAATAATGTAATTATAGTTTAGTATTGGTGATGCGAGCTAAAATGAGTGATTTTTGATGAAATGATTACCTTAAGCCAAGTAGATTGTGACCCCCAGATTTTGTAAACCCTTTTATACTTCTCACCTAATTTTGAATATTACATTAATTGGACCCAAGCTTTTCTAGAATATAAATACTAGCAGTAGCTTAAGACTTTTAAAAGTTTTACAATGCAATAAACTTAAAATTTATTTACAATTAAGAAGTGGGGCACAATTTGTGATCAAAACTTGTACCAAAAGAGACTTGTACTTAACTACACCGATATAATACACTCAAGTCCCATCTAATTTACCGTAGTGCTCTTTACTTCAATTTGAAGTGCACACCAAGACACATTAATGAAGCAAAATGATCATATAAACATTTCACTGGAAAAACAAACCAAAAACAGTTGAAAGACCATTTATTTCTTAATTGCTCAATGTACATGTCTATATATGTCTTGCGATTCAAGTCTATATAGTCAAGTGATTCATTATGAAAATTACATTCAAATAGGTTTTGGCCACGACCATGTGATTCAACCATACATAATCGTTTGTCATTTTAATAGAATTCACTTTAATGCACACAAATGTTATGAATATGCAAAACTACAACACGTGGACATTGCTGGAGAGCGGCAAAATATGGAAATACTAACAAATCCTTAGCACGAATCAAGTGTAAAATGATGAGAGAACTTCTTGGTGTTCAAAATCTAAAGCATGATGATCGTGATCAAAGTAGTTAAATCCCACTTATCACCTTGTTGAAGGACTAGTTATGTATATATGTAATAGTTTATATATATATATATATATATATATATATATATATATATATATAGAGGAGGGATCCTAAGAAAACCATAATGTTATGTAAAAACTAGAGAAAACCAATAAAACCGGTCAAATAATTTACAAATTATTTATCACTACCATTTATATTTGTGTATATGTATATATAAATAAGGGTATGGATCAAATGAAAAACCATAGCATGGTTTTAAATATATATCACATATAGGTTACGTATACGTAACCATTTATCATTGTACATAGCGTTACGTATACGTAATACTCTTCATTCTCATATTTATGGTCAACATATATGTAACAAAAACTTAAATAACCTTTTAACAATTCAAATAACAAAAAGTTATGAATTATGTTCTTGGTTTCCGTGATTTTCTTTGGTTTTCACATAAATATTGGTTTTCTCAGGAATCATCCCCTATAATAAAACCAAATTATCTTTTTTTATTAATAAAACCAAATTGACACATGTCATGATCCTATTTATCTTAAAACAAATTAATAGATCAAATAAGGTTAAATGGTTCTCATAAAAACTAAAGGTTCTCATTTGAACCACATGGATGTGGTTCAAACCCTTTAACCCTATTTGATCCATTGATTTGTTTTAAGATAAATAAGATCACGACATGTGTCAATTTGGTTTTATTAATAGAAAACGGTAATTTGATCAATTAAGCAATCTAAAAAAATCAGGTTGTATATGGTGGTGACAAGTTTCTCTCTCCTCCTATATATTTCTTTTTTTAAATGACTTTACACCCAATTGTTTTTATACATTCATAATTTTTTTATACTATATTATTTTTTTATAAAATTTACATCATTAAATTCGTGTCAATTTTCTCTTAAATTTCTATATAGTCTCGAAATTTTTTTTATGCTTTAGTTCAGATGCCTGCAGTTACATCACTGTAACTAGCATTTACAACACCTAAATTCGTATCATTTTTCTCTTTAAATTCGTATCATTTGAACCACAATATATATATATATATATGATTGAGTTCATCTAAAAACCCTCCCTAATTGCAAGAACCCTTTAACTTAATTACATCCATTGATTTAATATATAATATTAAAGATGCTTTTGAATGGTGTGGATGAGATGGTGGGCATTTTAGGTATTTTCCATTTGACAAGAATTTGATTTTTTTTTATCTTTCACATCAACATCCAAACCATCATCATCTCTCTCTTATCTTTATCTTCACTCCCTTCCAATCTTCATCTCCACTCCCTTCCACTACCATCACCATCCACCACCACCATGAGTTCAACCACCACCACACTACCGTCGCAACCATTTGCCACCCCATCAGACATCAACCACCACCACACTACCATCGCAACCACACTACCACCTATACATCCACGGTTATCGTCCTTGTCACCACCACCATCATAGATCCCACCACGATGTCAACCATTAACAACATGGTTCCTACAATGTCATCAACCACCACCACACCGCCGCTGCCATAACACGCCACCTCGTCACATCAGCAACCACCACTACACTACCGCCCCTACCACTATTGGCATCATCTTTGTGACCACCACCATCATGATTCAGATCTAGGTTCTCTTTCTCCATCGCAAATCATACCATTTCAGATTTAGTGCCAAATCATTAGGATTCCATCTTATGTGCTTTTCATCTTTGATTCTATCCAGCTGAAGATGGTTTAGTTCCAGATCTGGTGGTTTTCAGGCATGTTTATAGAGTAACAGTGTACCTACAAAACAAACTATATTTTTTTATTTAGTTTACATTGGTTTACGGTAAAAGAACATTAGTGGTGTATTTAAATTGGTTTACATACTTGGTTACATTGGTTTATATTGATTTACAGATTGGTTTACATTGGTTTAATTTTATTTAAGTGGTGTAGTTTTGTTATTTTAGTTTTGCTATAGTATTGAAATTTCTTTACAGTGTTATGGTTATATAGTGTAATGTCATTTGGTCGTAAAAATGACCATGTTACTGTTAATTACAGTGGTGTAATATCGTGAAGTTAACACTGAAACTTGATGTTATTGTTACAACTTTACTATAGGTTACAACAGTATAACATTGTAACCTGATGTAATTGCATACGAGCAAAATGTATTTTTCAATATAATTTACTGTACGTAATTAAATATGATGTGATTTACTATAAGCATTAGGATTTACATTCAAAGAGCATGATGTAAATCATTGTAGCTAAGTAATTCAGTTACAATTATAGATGTAAATCATTGACTAAAGTGATGTAGTTTTGTTATACTGGTGTAACACGTGGTTTAGGTGTTGTAAAATGGTTTTTAGGTGTTGTAAATGCTACTTATTGTTATGTTGTTAGTGCATCTGTTCTTAGTTTACTAGTTGTTTTTGTTATTCAAATAAACATGATGTAATTCACTGTAAGTATTATGAGATGTCATGCTACTTATTGCTATGTTGTTAGTGCATATGTTCTTAGTGGATATGTTCTTGCTAAGTATTATTACTAAGTATTATGAGATGTCATGCTACTTATTGCTATGTTGTTAGTGCATATGTTCTTAGTTTACTAATTGTATTTTTGTTATTTTAGTTTGACTACAGTGATGTAGTTTCGTTATACAGGTGTAGAGATGTGGTTTTGCTGTTGTAAAATCGTTTTTAGGTGTTGTAAATGCTAGTTACAATGATGTAACTGCAGGTATCTGAACTAAAGTATAAAAAAATTGTCGAGACTATATGGAAATTAAAGAGAAAAATGATACGAATTTAATGGTGTAATTTTTATAAAAGAACAATATAGTATAAAAAAATTATGAATGTATAAAAACAATTGGGTATAAAGTCATTTTATTAAAAAAAAAATATATAGAAGGAGAGAGAAACTTAGGTGGTGACACTTATCACCACCATATTCAACCTGTTTTTTTAGATTGCTTAATTGACCAAGTTATCATTTTCTATTAATAAAACCAAATTGACACATGTTATGATCTTATTTATCTTAAAACAAATCAATGGATCAAATATGATTAAAGGGTTCTCATAAAAACTAAGAGTTCTTATTTGAACTACATATATATATATATATGTATATATATATATATATATATATATATATATATATATATATATATATATATATATGTATAACACAGAATTACTAAAATAGTACGATCACTATATCCAAATGAACTCTAGAATGAATCTGCCTAAGTAAGAGGTTTAAATATCCCAACGAACTACATGATGTGATTTATCCCAAAGACATAATCATGAAAGGAAATAATATATGGTAGTTATAACTCAAATAAGAAGAAAATTTATAGACAATATACATATTTTGGTAATATCACGTTGTAATATGTTAGCATCTCATGTCCTTACATAACATATGTTGTCAATAAACCTTGTCAAGATATGCATGCAGATATATTGACTAAGGGGCATATTATAGATACACATAAAGGGATATCTAGACACTTGGAATACGGTTCGTACGGCCCGTGAGGTCCTTTACAGACTGTATGCTTCGTAGTCAACATATAAAGTCTCAGGACGTTCAATCAGTCATTCACTATCCTCATGGGTCGTGAGGAGGTATATGACCATATGACTTATGATGCGTAAAGCCCTTCACTGGCCGTGTTTTTGCCCTTTTTCAAGCTGCATAGTCCTTTACTGGTTGTTTTATTTTATACGAATTGAATATTGATTTAATTTTATTTTGTGTCATGATTTATTATTCTTCGATAGCATGTATTTTTAAGCAATTATGAGCACCTTTATCGGAGTCTAATAGCCAAGAATTCAAGTACTCTTCCTACTCTTATTATGATTTTTGTTTATATTTTTATTTATGTATAATTTATTAATTTGATATAGTATTTAGGAGTTCTTAAATACCTAAAAAGTAACTGGCTATACCTTATAAATAAAAAAGTTTATGCCAACATGGATGGATGGAGCCAGTAACTTTGATCAACACACAACCAATCGATTGGAGAGCCAACATTCTTTGCCGAAAGATTACCTTAAAAGCAAAGTTACAACACCCTGGATATATATATATATATATATTCTGTTAATAAATACTATTTTTAGTACCCAAAAATTTATTATAAAAGAAAGGTGTACCAGAAGCAAGATTATGATAATGGTTCAGCACAATCAAAAAATAAAGAAATTGTTAAAAGGCAAAGTTTCAATTGCGGCTTGGAACCTGTTAGTTGGAGAGTTCAACAGGATTCGCCACCGCCTGGTGACATTCAACTCATCATGTGACTTCATCTATTCATGCGTTGCGGCTTGCCATGTGCATGTTGATATATTAAACAATTATTTTCAAATGGGTTGTGCATGTTGATTAAACAGTTATTTTCAAATGGCTGAATATTTCATGCTTATTATGATTTTTTAATGACTATTTAGTTCTTGCAATGTTCATTGTTTCATTATAGGTTAGAAAATTCCACATGTATTTTGAAGGAAACTTAACTTCTCACCTACATACATTCTAATAGATGAAATAGATCTATGTGTAGATAGAAATTGAAATGGTGATAAAATATTTACTGGTCCAACCAGAGCAAGTAAAAAGATATGTTTTAGATAGGATAAAATCTTACGTTTATCCTACGAAAACAGATAAAAAGGCTTTGAAGGCGCAAATGCATACCCGTGGGCATCCAAGAAAGGATAAACAACAAGAAATAATCTCAGACACTACTAGACATAGTTCGCACATGGAAGAATGACAACATATCTTAGTCCTTCCCAAATATTAAAGTTTAGTAGTGAAGTCTAAACATGATTTAATACAAACAGTCAATCAATGTCAAATGCCTTCTAAAGCAAGAAGCAAAAATGTCACAAGGTTATCACAATAGACTACTGGGTTTTCATATACCTCGGGAGACAAAGTAAAGAAAAACTTTGACCATTTCTGTTATTGGATTCCATTTGTGTTCAACATGTACATCTCAAGTACAAATGATGTATTATCCGATGGTAACTGTGGTTTTTGATCTATAACTATTGCTATACGGTACAAGGAATCATTAGTGTTTTACCCATATTGAACCTATAGCAGAGCTGGATGGACACACAAACAAGTACAACCGTATGTTTTATAACATTTACAACATGCACTATTTATTAAATTGGAATGGGCTAGATGTGACATCCATCACCAAATCCGGTTAGTTGACTTATGTTGATTTTGATTTTAGGTTTGACTTTGACTTTTTCACTTAATTATGACTATTGACCAGTCAATGTGCTTATGTGAAACACTAATTGTTAGTGTATATTGCTGATATATGATTTAGTGATTTTAAAGGAGTAAGTGCACTTGTTGGTAATTGTGGTATGAAAGTGTTTATGTCTTTTTTAAGACTGGTAACACTCGTGATTGGTTATGTCACACATGTGTAAATTCTTAAACACTAGATTTTGGTTAATGTAGTTCAAGCTAAATAAAACTACACAACACATGTGTAACAAGTTTATAACACAATATAAGTCATTTGCAACCTTATTATTTGAGTAACAACTAATGCACATAACATTTGATTTTAATTAAAGAAATATAAAATTAACCCCTATCTTACTTAAAACTGGTCATGAGATGGTCGTGTAACTCCCATCTCATTCAAATTCATAACACCATATTATTCCTCATAAACATTCGCTAATCCTTATTCACCCGCTTTTATTCCACTCCACATTCTCTCGCGCTCTCTCTCTCTCTCTCCCCACTCAAATCCTCTTCCTATCCCTCTCTTTTCTTTAAGGTTTGATCAAGAAAAAGTAAGGATTCAAGGTGGTCTTTTTGGTAGTCTTGCCATGTAAGGCCCCGATTCCAGGAAGCCTCACAGTTGGACATTCATAGCATAAGACATTAATATATTAACATTTGCAACTTAAAAACATACTTTCATTCGTATTATGATTGTATCAAAACATTGTGCCATTTCATTTACATTTCAAAAATGGTATTAATGTAGTGTCATTCCCAAAAATGTGAATGCCAGACTTGAACTATCTCAGTAGCTACCAAGTCCATGCCTGCACCTCCTCAGCATCATTAATTATCTACCAACTATTACGCATACAAAAATCAGCGACGTTGAGTGAGTTCTAGTATTATAATAAAATACTTTTCATTTGATAAATACATTTCCTTTCTAAAACGTGAGCATACAACAATACATACATATCAATACATTCATTTCATTATCTTTTCATCATCGTTTCATTCATTCATTCATTCATTATCTTTCACTTTCACGAATCAGTGTCATATGCTCGGCCCCCAACATAAGTTATGAGACTGATCTCAATCTCAAGGCCTCGTGACAAAGATTCCAGTCCATTCCTGGTCGATCACGAGGATCAGACCCTTGTAGGTATCCTTTTGGACCATTACGACCACCCACAGTTGAGCTAACGATCATAAGGATTGTGTAACTCCATTCATACATGGTAAATCTCAAGGATTAGACCCCTGTGAGTATCCTTCTGGACCATTATGGCCACTCACAATTGAGCTACCATTCATACATGGTCAATCTCAAGGATTAGACCCCCATGTGTATCCTTATGGGCTAGCTAAGTCGTACACATTTGAGCTAACAAACCCACACAGGGAATTGTGAGCCTCCTTACATTTTGCTTGCAAGACTTTCATTCATTCATTACGTTTCACTTTTCATTATCATTATCTTTCACTTTCATTATATAATACTTTGCTTATAGCAATACATAAGATACCAAGTAAAGACATAACATATAACTTTATCATTTTTGAAAACGGATAGAACGCAAGATAACATAACACATTCACAGCAAATCATGCGAGAACTTAGCTTACACGACATCAATATCTCGCGCGAGAACTTCCTACTTGCACGAGAAAATCACCAAAGTCAACCCTTGCTCAACAAGCTACCCAGTCGCCCAAGAACATTCATTTCAAGCGAGAACATTCATTTCACGCAATAACTTCACCAGATTTGAAATCCATTACGGTACAATCTACCAAACTTGCGCGAGAACTTACAGGTTTCTCGCCTAAACACAACTTATCACTTCTAAAGCTGTTCTAACATGCACAACACCATAAAAAACATCATCACAAGCATAAACAAGCATTTTAGTATGCATAATAGCCCCAAAATGTAAAAACGTGCATAAAAAGGGGCTAGAAACTCACCTCTTGAAGATCTAACATAAACACAACCTTCCCGACACTACTAGAAAAGTGACTATTAGGGACTAAATTATTAGAGACTGATTTATTAGTCTCAAATACATAGTATCAAAGAATAATATATCAGTTACAAATGTTATTCGAGACTAAATTTTTTGTAGCTAATGTAAGTAAGTGATAATCAGACCCCAAAACTAGGACAACTTATTGATGACTAAATTTCAGTCTCAAATACATATACACAATAAGAGTTTTTGGAGGAAAGTTTGATGGTAACTGAATTTCAGTTCCAAATAAGATACCTATATGGCGTTATTATATGAGTAATTGATAATTAGTCTCTAATAAATAAGGCATATATTAAAGACTAAATATTAGTTCTTAATATTCAAAATGCGTACTGAATTAGGGACTGAAATTTGGTTTGTAATGATTTTTGCATTGGAAAATGATTAATAACTGATTTACAATCTCTAACTATTTTATGCGGATTACGTCATCGTAAGAAATGTATTGAAGACTCAAAATCAGTCTTAAACATATTGTAATTGTTGTTATTTTGAACTGATATCCCCTCTCTAAAGAAGATTGTAGATGTAATAATTGGGGATTGATATTAAGTCTTTAATAAAGAAAATAAATTTACTATTATTAGAGAATATATTAGAGCCTACAAATCAGTTATTGATATTCATATTGTAAATTGAATCGAGGATTGACTTTCAGTCCGGAATGACTTTCGCATAGGAATAATGATTAAGGATTGATTTATAGTCTCTAATAATATGACACAACTTATATAATTTTAAGCAAGGTATCGAAGATTAGAATGCAGTCTTAAGCATGTTATGAGTGTATTTATTTAAAACAAATATTAAGTCTCTAAAGAGTTATGTAAATGTAATAAATAGGAACTAATATACCGACTAAAACAAAGAAAACACATTTAACTATTTCTAAAAAACATAGTATAGATTACAAATTAGTTACTGAAATTCCTAAAGCAAATCGAAACAGAGGTTGACTTTCTATTTGGAAAGACTTTTGTGTAGAAAAATAATTAACAATAGATTCATATTCTCTAATAATATGACCCAAATTATACTAATATCAGTGTTTGTTCAAATGGTGTAAGTTAATCCAACAAAACAATAAAAAAATAAGTTCCAAAGTTCAACAAATACAATAAAACACTCATTATCATCCAAACCAACTTGCAACAACATCACATCAACAATCTCTTTATGCCCAAATAACACAAGCCTCTATAATAAGTTCTTTTGAAATTCAATATTATCACGAATCTAAAAACATATTATAATCAGGTTAGCTAAATCATTAAATACAATAACTAAAGTTTTGAAACTTTCACCAAAATATATAATTTTTAACTATTGTGCATAGCAAGTCATGTTCATGTCACCTGTAAATTACTTAATTATAAATGATGGCTATCCTAATTATAAAATGATGGCTATCCTAAGAACTTGACGTAATTCAGGTCTGACTTCTTATTTTTTTTTACTATTTAATGACACAAAATATAGAATAGTAGAATACAAGTGTAACCTACTGGGTATTACCAACCTAATCAACATTAGTGAACTATGAGAGGCAACACCAGTGTAATTTTCACATGTAAACTAGAGGTGGCAAAGTGGGTGGGTTGGTTGACGGGTTAAGATGGATTTGGGTCAGCATGGGTTTGGGTCAGGATTCAGGATGAATCAATTAAAAAAAAGTCAAAATGGGTATGGGTCAGAGTGGATTTAGGTCAGGATGAGCTCGGGTCAAGCTAAGTTTTATTGTAACGTATGCAGTTAGAATGGGTTGTACAAGAAATAAGAAATTAATGAAAGAACAAAACCTTTCATAGAAAAAAGAATAGCACTAATCAAACTCTATAAAAATCAACTAAAGAATTAAGATTCAAGAGGTTAAATTAATAATGGTTAAATTCTTCAACCTAAGAATGAATCATAAACCAAAAATAGTGGATCAAAACTTTCTAACAGTACCCCAAAATTCAAAAACCAAAATGAACACCTGATTTAAATTTGACACCTTTTTTGCATTTAGTTTCTGCTTAGTCTTCTTCTTTTTATCAATTTAAGATTTAAAACCATAATGGATGAATCAGAAACTAACCGTCAAAATCATAACTCTTAATACATCATTGAAATCACAAACCAAGATCGATGAATCAGAAACAAAAGTCAAAACTAAAAGATGAATCAAGTCATAAACCTTGATTTCTACTTGTTGGAACTACAACTAAGAAACTAAAATCGGTGAATTAGAGACTAGAAGCCATAAACCTTGAAACTAGAATCGATTAAATTCTTCAACAGGTGATTAACATCTTGTAAGGCCCCATTCCCGGAGACCTCACAGTTGGTCAATCATAGCATAATATATATAAAACAACTTACATTTCATAAAACAACACAACGGAAATAATACCAAAAACCATTCATTTCAATAATGTTTACTGTTACTAAGCAATACATCATTTTTTTCTTAAGTTACAAAAGACCCTTTTAATTGCATTACAAAACAACAATATCATTAAGCATGAATGGATGCCAGTCTTGCCCCGACGAGTAGCTTCCCCCGCGTGCCATCCTCAGCAATAATTACCTGCCAATTGAAAATGCATAAAAGTCAGCGTTGCTGAGTGAGTTCTAGTTTTAAAACATTTAAAACACCTTTATTTATATACGAAAATATCATTTTTCTTAAAATACTTCCTTTTTATAAAATTCATTACTTTCGTACGTGATCACACATCATACGTACAACAAGATAATATTCATTATTATCTTTCATTATTCATCTCTTTCATTCCGTACTTTTAACATTATCTTTCACTTTCTACCAGACCAATGTGCAATACCCTGAACATTGTGCACGAAGCGGGTACTGGGCCGAGGTCTATAAATAGACCCCTAACATTACGCACGAAGCCTGACCCAGTACCTAGGGCATGCTACAAGGGTCCCGTCAATCTCAAATATTGACCCAGTGTGCATCCTTCAGGTTAGCTAAACTGCACATAGTTGAGCTAACGACAACATGGTCGTGCACCTCCATTCAATTTGCTTGCAATACTTTCATTCATTCGTTATGTTCCACTTTTCATTAACATTAATCTTTCACTTTCATTATGATAATATTTACGTATACGAACATAAACACACCACGTAAAGCCACACAATAATACATTATATGGAACACAAGAACAGGCCATAAACAAGCATGGAATAAACAAATACAACCATCAAAACATCCAGGGTAATTCCTTAAATTTTCTTTTTCCCAAAATTTCAGAAAATTTTCTAAGTTTTCTAGGTGCATGAGCACTATGTAGGCGTATCAGCACTATGCGGGCACACCAACACTTAGGCGCATGAAGACTATTTGGGCGCATGAACTACACTTAGTCATTTGGTCAGTAGGCGCATGAGGTACTGTTTTTGTGCATGGGCTGGTACTTAGGCTATTTTGGAAAAAATTCCAGGCGCATGGGAACTATTGGGGCGCATGAGCTCTTAAGTTTTCTAAGTCAAAATTTCAGGCGCATGAGCCCTATTTGGGTGCATGACCAACAGTTATGCATATTTCAGACTTATTTTCAAACCCAATCTGCATATTAACCTGTTCAAAGCTTATTCCTATCATTCTAAGCATCAACAACACATAATCAACCATAAAACACAAACATAAACACACATATACATATGGGTAAACATAAAACAGTTGTAAAATCTTTTTAAACATGCATTTTCAGCCCTAAGAAGTTTAAAACACATAAAAACCGGGGTCTAGAACTCACCTATGCAGCCAACAAGTAAAACTCCTCCAAACTTGAGTGCACAAGAGTTCAAACACCTAAAAACAAACCAAAATAAACAAACAAACACAGAACACATAAAAATTGGTTTTAAGGATGAAAACCCAACAAAACCGAACCAAGAACACATAAAACACTCACCAATATGCGAATTTTAGCCTCTTCTTCTTGAATAACCGAGAGAAACAAGCTCAATCTTCTTCTTTCTTCTTTTTCAGTCGAAGAGTAGAAAGTAAAAACATAAAATGGGCGGCCATACCCATTATATAATAAAATAATGGCATTTTGCACTTTTTACACTTTGGCCCCCTCCACTTGTGTTTCTTTTCCTTTTTTCGAGATACTTTTCTTCTTCTTTTATTTTTAACAAAATTTCGGGTGTTACACGTCTACCCCCCTTAAAGAGGTTTCGTCCCCGAAACCTGTCACTCTTCAAACAACTATGGGTAGTGCTGTCTCATTTCTTCTTCAGTTTCCCATATAGACTCGGATCCTTTCCTGTGCCTCCACTGTACACGCACAAGTGGAACCACTTTATTACGTAGCCTCTTCTCTTTCCGGTCGATGATTGCCACTGGTTGCTCTATATAATTGAGCAGCTCATCCACCTCGATGTCCTCCAGTGGTACAATCATATCTTCATCAGCTAGGCACTTTCTCAGATGAGATACATGGAATGTTGGATGAATTCCACTTAACTCATCGGGTAGTTCCAATCGATAGGCCACCTCTCCTACTCATGTAATAATTTGAAAAGGCCCTATGTATCTCGGGCTCAGCTTGCCCCTTTTTCTAAACCGAATGATTCCCTTCCATGGTGAGACCTTCAACATGACTCTATCGCCCACGTTAAACTCAATCAGTCTACACCCTTTTGTCGGCATACGACTTTTGCCTATCTTTCGCCGCCTTCATGAAGGCCTTGATCTTCTCCAATTTCTCAGTCGTAGCCTCAATCACCTCAATACTGCCCAGCTCTTTCTGTCCGATGTCTCCCCAACACACAGGCGTTCTACACCTTCTACCATATAGCATCTCATACGGTGGCATGCCAATGCTGGCATGATAACTGTTGTTGTATGAGAACTCCGCTAACGGTAGGTGATCATCCCAACTTCCTCCAAAATTGATCATACATGCTTGGAGCATATCCTTGAGCGTTTGGATCATCCTCTCAGACTGACCATCTGTCTGAGGATGGTAAGCTGTGCTGATGTGTAGCCTTGTCCCCATCGCATCATGGAATCTCTTCCAAAATTTTGATGTGAACCGGGTGTCACGGTCCGACATGATAGACACCGGCACACTATGACAAGCTACAATCTCTTTAATGAATAGATCTGCCAGCCTCTTGGATGAATATGTCTCGTGGATCGGCAAGAAGTGGGCACTCTTTGTCAGACGATCAACTATCACCTATATGGTATCGTACCCTCTTGCCGTACGAGGTAGCTTCGTGATGAAGTCCATGGTAACATGCTCCCACTTCCACTCGGGTATATCCAGAGGTTGGATCTTCCCATAAGGCTTCTGATGCTCTGCCTTCACTTGCAAGCAAGTAAGGCACTTACTCACATACTTCGCCATATCACGCTTCATACCCGGCCACCGGTAATCATGCTTCATATCATGATACATCTTGGTAGCACCGGGATGAATGGAGTATCAAGTCTTATGAGCTTCATCCATGATCCGCCCCCATAGGTCTCCGTGACGAGGGATCCACATCCGCCCGAAGCGGGTTCTAACTCTATGGGTATTTTCTCCCAACTCCGTGACTAGACCTCTCATCCTTTCAGAGTTAAGGCGATCTTCTTTCAACGCCTTATTTTGAAATTCTTTGGCCTGGGTCATCACGTCAGAGGTCATTACCAGTTGATAAGCTTTCCCCTGGATCGGCTCAGGTCTCTCCTTTCGACTAAGGACATCGGCCACTACATTGGCTTTGCCCGGGTGGTAGTGGATCTCACAATCATAGTCTTTGATAAATTCCAGCCAACTCCTCTGCCTCATGTTGAGGTCCTTCTGCTCAAAGAAATACTTTAGGCTTTTGTGGTCCGTGAAGAATGTGCACTTCGTCCCGTACAAGTAATGTCTCCAAATCTTCAACGCAAAGACCACAGCTGCTAGCTCCAAGTCATGAGTGGGATAATTAGCCTCGTGGATTTTCAGCTGTCGGGACATGTAGGCTATTACCCTTCCACGTTGCATCAACACGCAGCCCAGTCCCGAATAAGAGGCATCCGAATATACCACTAAATCTTTACTCCCTTCAGGTAATGTCAAGACAGGAGCTTGAGTTAATCTTGCCTTTAACTCCTCAAAAGCATCCTCCTGTTCTCGACCCCACACAAACTACACCTCCTTGCGAGTCAATTTACTCAAAGCTGAGACTATCTTGGAAAAGTCTTGAATAAATCTTATGCAGTAGCCCGCCAAACCCAAGAAACTACGAATCTCGGATGGCGTCTTTGGAGACTTCCATTGCATCACTGCCTCAACCTTCGCCGGATCTACCATAATTCCTTTAGAATTCACCACATGACCCAAAAATTGAACTTCACGCAACCAAAAAGCACACTTAGAGAATTTAGCATACAACTTCTCTCTTCTAAGTGTCTCCAATACTTCATGTATATGGCCAGCATGTTCTTCCTCATTTTTCAAATAAATCAGGATATTATCAATAAACACAATCACTGATTTATCTAACATTGGCCGACACACTCGGTTCATCAAATTCATAAAGGCAGCTGGCATGTTAGTTAGACTGAAAGACATAACGAGAAACTCGTAGTGTCCATAACGCGTGCGAAAAGATGTCTTAGGGATATCCTGCTCCTTAACCTTGAATTGATGATAGCCAGATCAAAGATCTATCTTTGAGAACCAACTAGCACCTTGGAGCTGATCGAACAAGTCATCAACTCTTGGTAGGGGATATCGGTTTTTCACCGTCAACTTGTTCAATTCTCGATAGTCGATACACATCCTCATACTACTGTCCTTCATCTTCACAAACAGGACCGGAGCACCCCAGGGAGAAATATTCGGTCGGATGAATCCTTTGTCCATCAACTCCTGCAGTTGAACCATTAGTTCTTTCATCTCAGTCGGAGCTAATTGGTACGGTGCCTTGGCAACAGGTTGAGCACCCGGTATCAAATCAATCTGAAACTCGATTTTGCGGTCCGGTGGCACACCTGGTAAATCTTCTGGGAACACGTCTGGAAAGTCACGCACAACAGGTACGTTGGACAATTGGGGTACTGACGTATCCACGTCCTTCACGTAAGCCAGGTAGGCACTACATCCCCGTTTCATGCATTTCTCTACTACCACCATCGAAATCACCTTCGGGACCGTAGTAACTCGGTCACCATAGACCGTTACCGAACTTCCATCGGGCACAGTTAATTGAATCATCTTCTTGCGACACATAACATTTACCTCATAGGTTGCTAACCAATCCATCCCTAGAACTACATCAAATTCGCCTAGGGGCATCACTAATAGTTTAGCAGAGAACCTATGGCCTTCTAGTTCTATGTCAAAATCTTCTATCATCTCAAAAATTCTGGTAGACTTACCAATAGCAATTTCTACTTCGAAGGGCTCATCAATACTTCTACTACTAACAGGCAACTTAGCACAGAGAGCAGCAGAAATGAAACTCCTACTAGCGCCAGAATCAAATAATACAGAGGCACAAGTTTGGTTTACTAGAAACATACCTGACAAGACATCGAGGTCCACTCTGGCCTCCTCCCGGGTCATCGTGAATGCTCTAGCGCTTGCCCTTTGTCCTCCATCCTCAGTCTCCTTCTTCGCCCCAGAACTCTCGGCCCTCGGCCTCTTGCAATCTCTACTCACATGACCTTTTTCACCACAGTTATAGCACCTTAACACCCTACAATCCTTTGCAATATGACCAGGCCTCCCGCACTTGAAACATACATTCAATCCCCAGTTGCACTCACCAGTGTGCTCCTTCCTACATTTGCCACACTTCTTCATCCCTGTGCTTGATGACACCACCCTTCGGTCATCCATTCTCATCCTCTTGTTGTTTGGAGTGCAATCCTTGAATATACCTCTTTATCTTTCTTGACACCGACGTCACCTGATCCGGCCACCCCATGCTCCACCTCGGGAAGCTTTCAATGATCTACCACCAGCCATCCTCTAACTCTATAAGATTCAAACACTAACACGGTCATTCAAGGTAATAGCTCAGTTTATGTTAAGTATAGTAAGTCCCTAATTATAGTGGCCAGTTGTGATTAGCCACTTACTTTACTCTTCATCCATCGAGCATTTCCTATCCTGACTACATCAGTATTCGAATCTACTAAAAGCACATAAATCAGATTTCACACGCACATAATACTGGTTAACATTAAAAAAAGAAATACCTGATGGCACATAGCTACTCGGGCTGGCATCCCTCCATTCGGTCCCATTCTCAGTTTAAGTTTAGGTTTTTAAAAATATTTACCCATTTCTCTTAAACTTTGGCTCTGATACCAACTTGTAAGGCCCCGTTCCCGGAGACCTCATAGTTGGTCAATCATAGCATAATATATATAAAACAACTTACATTTCATAAAAAAACAGTGCGGAAATAATACAAAAAACCATTCATTTCATTAATGTTTACTGTTGCTAAGCAATACATCATTTTTTTCTTAAGTTACAAAAGACCCTTTTAATTGCATTACAAAACAACAATATCATTAAGCATGAATGGATGCCAGTCTTGCCCCGAAGAGTAGCTTCCCCCGCGTGCCATCCTCAGCAATAATTACCTGCCAACTGAAAATGCATAAAAGTCAGTGTTGCTGAGTGAGTTCTAGTTTTAAATCATTTAAAACACCTTTATTTATATACGAAAATATCATTTTTCTTAAATACTTCCTTTTCATAAAATTCATTACTTTCTTAAGTGATCACACATCATACGTACAACAAGATAATATTCATTATTATCTTTCATTATTCATCTCTTTCATTCCGTACTTTTAACATTATCTTTCACTTTCTACCAGACCAATGTGTAATACCCCGAACATTGTGCACGAAGCGGGTACTGGCCGAGGTCTATAAATAGACCCCTAACATTGCGCACGAAGCCTGACCCAGTACCTAGGGCATGCTACAAGGGTCCCATCAATCTCAAAGATTGACCCAGTATGCATCCTTCGGGTTAGCTAAACCGCACACAGTTGAGCTAACGACAACATGGTCATGCACCTCCATTCAATTTTCTTGCAAGACTTTCATTCATTCGTTATGTTCCACTTTTCATTATCATTAATCTTTCACTTTCATTATGATAATACTTTACGTATACAAACATAAACACACCACGTAAAGCCACACAATAATACATAATATGGAACACAAGAACATGCCATAAACAAGCATGGAATAAACAAATACAACCATCAAAACATCCCAGGGCAATTCCTTAAATTTCCTTTTTCCCAAAATTTCAAAAAATTTTCTAAGTGTTCTAGGTGCATGAGCACAATGTAGGCGTATTAGCACTATGCGGGCGCACCAACACTTAGGCGCATGAGAAATTCTAGGCGCATGAAGACTATTTGGGCGCATGAACTGCACTTAGTCATTTGGTCAGTAGGCGCATGAGGTACTGTTTAGGCGCATGGGCTGGTACTTAGGCTATTTTGGCAAAAATTCCAGGCCCATGGGAACTATTAGGGCGCATGAGCTTCACTTAAGTTTTCTAAGTCAAAATTTCAGGCGCATGATCCCTATTTGGGCGCATGACCAACAGTTATGCATATTTCAGACTTATTTTCAAGCCTAATTTGCATATTAACCTGTTCAAAGCTTATTCCTATCATTCTAAGCATCAACAACACATAATCAACCATAAAACACAAACATAAACACACATATACATATGGGTAAACATAAAACACTTGTAATACCTTTTTAAACATGTATTTTCAGCCCCAAGAAGTTTAAAACACATAAAAACCGGGGTCTAGAACTCACCTATGCAGCCAACAAGTAAAACTCCTCCAAACTTGAGTGCACAAGAGTTCAAACACCTAAAAACACACCAAAATAAACAACCAAACACATAGAACACATAAAAATCAGTTTTATGGATGAAAACCCAACGGAACCGAACCAAGAACACATAAAACACTCACCAATATGCGAATTTCAGACTCTTCTTCTTGAATAACCGAGAGAAACAAGCTCAATCTTCTTCTTTCTTCTTTTTCAGTCGAAGAGCAGAAAGTAAAAACATAAAATGGGCGGCCATACCCATTATATAATAAAATAATGGCATTTTGCATTTTTTACACTTTGGCCCCCTCCACTTGTGTTCCTTTTCCTTTCTTTCAAGATACTTTTCTTCTTCTTTTATTTTTAACAAAATTTCGGGTGTTACACATCTTATGATCATTTGGACCTTAAACTCAACCTCAAAAGGAACTAAATATAAACAGGTAATATGCAATCAATCAATAACAATAACTTGAAGCAGAGTCACAAATCAATAGCATTCCATTACTCCTTCAATTGAATAATCAAACATTCTGCAAGACTAGTGAAACATTCTCAAGAGCAACACATCATTTTTGTTAGATTATTTAGGTATGTATTGAACTTCTACAGTAAAAAAAAACTCCAACAACATACACCAAAAATGGTGTTGCCATGGAATTGATTACTAGCATTAAACTGCAACTAATTAGATGAAGCCATAACCAATCAAAACAATTCATTTGTTCAAAAATCAAAATCTAAAATTACCTTTAATGCTTCAACATCAGAGTAGATGCAAGTGCTGGAGAGGGTTTTTGAGAGACTAAAATAGGATGCCGATGGAGAGGGTTTCAGTGAAACTAAAATAGGATGCGATGGAGAGAGATCCGAGAATCAAGTTCTTGAGGAATTGGATGGCGACATGCGAGGGTTGTTGATAAATAAAAAGAAAAAGAAACGACGATGGCTTAGAAGGAGGGTTTTGACTTTTGGGCAAGGGATTTCTATTCAACTTTTATAATTTAAAGGATGCATTATAAATCAAAAACATCAGTTGATCATAGGTGGACTGGTAAGCAATTGATCTGATACGTGGAAAGCTTGTGTTCGATACCCAACGGGTATGCCTTTTTTTAGTTTTATTTTACATGCTATAAAAAATTCGAAATTAAGGTGATTTATCAACAAATTAAAAATTAGGATGGCGATAAAAAATTTAAAAATGAGGCATTTACTTTAACCTAAAACAAATATATTAAAATGGGACTTTTAAAAGAATGTAATTGTAAACATATAAATCCAGTTATTTAAGTTGACCCTTTAAACTTTTGAAGAGAATGTAAATGGTTGAATTTTTATATATCACAAATGGAAGTCTAAATAAACTAGATAACATATATAAATTTAACTTTTTATGCATCTCCCTACAACAATGTGCAGAATGTGAGTAAACAAGGTATTGCCTTAGAAAATAGGCAAGTGAGTTTAAATGAAATAAGAATCAAGAAACTTATTCCACTGCTTCTCAGTGCTTGCCTGCAAACAAAGACATGTCACTTAAAGCCTTTAGTCTTCTTCTCACACCACTTATGTGATAAGCATATCAGCAACACATGTGGAGTTTGGTTCAGTTAAAAGCACAACTATAAGAAGCTAACACTAATTATCTCATAGTATTGAAAATGTCTCAAATTCTCACCATTCTAGTCAATTTTCGAAACCATGAGCAAACAGACCTGGTAATTAAGCAAAGCAAAAGCAAAGGGATAGTAATTAAGCAAAAGTAAGGGAACTAACTTCTAAAGCTATGTCAACTAATAGAGCTATGTAATAAGTAGCATCTCTGATTTGGTGAAGCTATTGCCTGATGAAATTACAAAAGAAAAAAAAGGTTCAATCACAAATTCAATATCATATAAACCAATCAATTATGGCCTGTTTACACAAACAAATCATTGATAACAATTCAAATCAAAATGGAAATTAACATGAATTAAGAACTACACAAAGCTTATAAAGCTTTTTATTGATCTTTTGGGTGAAAGCATAGAAATAACCAAAGCTTCTTGGAATTCTTCTGATCAATTTCTCTGATAATAGATCACTTTATTCGAATACTAAAAATCATATTTAAATAAATCATCGACACATTAACCTTATATTTCTTATTTTCTTTCCCTTTTTGAACACATGGCATCAACAATTTAGTAACCTAAAAACCATAGCACATTTGTAGTATAAATAGAAACCGAGATAAAAAAACATATGCAAATACAAAGAAAAAGCAAAATAAAATCAACCTCGAATCATGCAAATGAAATAAAAAACGTGCAATCAGAAACCTAAACATCAAAAAGTGCAACAATTATCAAAGCTTTCAGGCATTAAAACAAAAGAAAAAACATACATTTTTGTTAATTTAAACAACGAATGGAGATGAATCATATCGATCCTAAAAAAATACAAACACAAGATTGATCCATTTCCTAATTCTAACCCATAATAATGAATACTGACCCAATAGTTTGAACTTCCATTTGTATTTTAGATGTTGAACATTGAATCTAATGATTGTATTGGTTCTCTTTATGCAGTACAATGTGGATACTTTTGTTAGTGACGATGGTTAGTGCCATTACAAGAAAGAGATCTAAAGAACAAGATTCAGGTCAACTTAAAGTTCAGTCAACCATTGATGGGAGTTCATCTGAGATCGTACAGCAACCCACATGTAAATGCAATCGCCTTTTGTCCAACATTGATTCTAATAGTAAATGTTCATTTATTGTATTTGTTATATCATATAAGTATCTTCATTTGTAGTGAATAATAATAATAATAATAATATTTTAAAAATGTAGTTGTTACAGTCGAACCAATTCCCCAACCATGTAACTTTTATTTTTGTACAAGGTTAAATTCAATATTTTAGTGATGCATGTATTTTATACATATGCATGTTTTTTATATGAGAAATGATTTTATTCCCATGCATTTTGCCTTACTTATAATATTTACTACGGATGTAAATGAACATCAAGATGCGAATCAACCCCCGGTCAATCCACCAAAAAGGCGTGGTCGAAGTCTTAATCGTAGTGCTACAAAGACTTTGGAGATGTTGCCTGAGGGTTCTAAAATTTATTTAACAATGGCCAATGAACACGTTAAAAAAGTAAAGAAATTCGTTGGGATTTCATCTACTCAGTTTGCAACCGAGTGTGGGATCGTAATGCGTAATATATGTCCGATGAACTTTATAAATGGGAGTCCATTCCCGCCGATATTATGGATCGAATGTATGAAAAGTTACAAGTAAGTTGTAAATATTATTAACTTTTGTGTATTGAGAAGTTATTAACATGTTATATTTTCATTCCTAATATAAAAAATATTTTTTAATTCTACATTTGGTTTGCATTAAACTATTTTTATGTGTTCCCTATTATATATTCATTGGTATTATTCACATATATATTCATGCAGGCAAAATTCAAGTTATTGCGAACAGATAGAGTTTTTATGCCGTATGCGGATGATCACCTACATTGTCAATGGAGACGCACCAGAGGTAAATTGAGTGCTCACCGGAAGAAGAACGGGGGAAGAACAAATCCACATTGTCGAATCCCGGAAGATTGGAACCACTCATGTGATTATTGGGAGTTGGAATCAACTCAAGTAAGTTTGCTTAATGCTTTAAACCAATATATTTATAATTACAGATTACAAACCCTTTATCTTCGTATTGTATAATTTTGTTCTTTCACGTAAACTACAACAAACCGTAGGCCACAAGGTGTTCACGATTTACGATTATGTTCTTTAACATTGTCAATCCATGGAAAGATGACTCAGTGTATAAGATTAAAATAAATTTCTCATTTTTTATATGTTATTACTGCATCATTAGTTATGATATGTATTCTTGATTGATTAGCCATGTATTTTATAAATTTTTGTTTTAGTTTTTAGGTTCTAACATGTTTGTTGGTTTTTATAGAAATATAGTATTCAAATGGAAGTTAATCGTCAAAAACAAAGAATTGCAAGTAGAAGAGGCTGACGATCAATTGTGAATCATGTATTTCACATAGTAAGTCTTGAATATTAAAGTTTTAATGTTTTATTTGATTTAGTGAATTAGTTTAGCACCCTTTGTTTTTTTAACCATATTTGAAACCTACACATTAGACTTTCATTATTTATATTAAACTTAAACATAGTATTTGTGTATAACTTAGTATGTCATTTGACAAATAAATGTAAGCACACATATGTGTAGTACTACTAGTTTTGTGTAGGCAACTTAATTGTGTATTTCTTCATTGTTCTAATTGAGCTTCAAGATCGTGAGCTTAATTGTGTACTTATTCATTTTTTTAATTGAGCATAAAGATCGAATAACTAGTGACTTTTATATTTCTCTTAGTTGTAATTTTGTCTATGCAACTTAACCCCTAGTTTTATATTTTTTAAAGTATATTTATCTATCTTTATTTAATGTTCTTAAATTTTGTTATCATAGACAAATTGTGAGACTCAAACGCACCCTACCCCATTTGAAGTATATCACAAGGTACATGTAACACCCGAATTTTTATAAAGGCTAAAGTTGAAAGGTGAAAAGTGTAAAATAGTACAAAAGTCAATAGTGGGTGTATAAAGAGCATGGTCGCCCATGCTCTTCCTGCTGCTGCTTACCGAAGAAGAAAGGAAGAAAGATAGCTGGGTTTTTGTGTTTTCTCTCGGTCGAATTGTGAAGAAGAAGAAGAATCTTCAAGGTTAGTAGGTTTTGTGATTTATCTGGTTCGGTTTCTTTGAGGTTTTAACCTTAGAAGCTGATTTCTATGTGTTCTTAGTGTTTGGGTGTTTGTTTTGGCTTCTCGTGGTGGAACACGGGGTGCTCGTGGTAGACTGCGTGCCACAAGAAACAAGACCAAGACTGCAGAGACGGCTCCTGCTGAGCTTGATCTTCATCACCCGGAGGGCGGTGATGAGAGTGCAAATCTGAGGGCCTTGGTGAAAGAGGCAATGGTGGAGGAAGTTCACCAAGTCATGCAGACAATCCTACCGTCTCTCGTGACTGAAGTGATCCGAGCTGTGAGGGAGGATGAACGAAAGGAGAAGGAAGAGGAGAGGAGAACAACTGCTGGTAGGAGAGGCGATGTGAGGGATCACGATGAGGAGGAGGAGCTAAAAGCTGGAGGGGGAGCCTCTAGTGATGATGAAGAAGTGGTGGTGCGGGAAACCACGAAGGGATGTAGTTATGGGGCTTTCCAGCGATGTAAGCCCCCGACTTTTGATGGTAATGGTAATGCTGCGGTTGCTCACCACTGGGTAAGGGAAATGGAGGCAGTGCTGGAAATCAGTGAGTGCCGGGAGGACCAGAAAGTGAAGTTCGCCACACACTCCTTCGTTGACACTACACTGTGTTGGTGGGACAATCTTGTCCAGGCCGAGGGTAATCGGGCCATCGTAATAATGAAGTGGGGAGAACTAAAGAAGTTGGTGATCGAGGAGTTCTGTCCTCATCGGGAGCTCGACAAGATCGAGAAAGAGTTCCTACAGCTTGAGGCGGGGACCATGACCCACCAGTAGTACACTACCAAGTTCAACGAGATGGCGAGACTGGTGCCCGAACAAGTTACACATGCTACAAGGAAGATCAAGCGGTATATTCAGGGGTTGCCGGCTGACATTCGTAGGCATTTGATCACTGTTCGACCGAGCACTTTTAGGTCGGCAGTGGATTTGGCCTGAAGGCTGTATGATGAACAAGATGTAACTGTGGTTGAGGTAAAAAGGACTGGTGGGGGTGACAGAAACTGGAATGGGAAGAGATTCGGGCATGGTGGTTTCATCCCGAATAACAAGAGGCCGAGGATGGATGACCGCCGGGTTGTTGCTGCAAGCTCGGGGTTAAAGCGGTGTGACAAGTGTGGGAAGGAACACAGCAGGGAATGCCACTTGGGAATGAATGTCTGCTACAAATGTGGCAAGCCCGGTCACATTTCAAAGATGTGTGGAGCCCCATAGTGCTATAACTTTGGTGAAATTGGCCATATGAACATGGATTGCAAGAAGCCAAGGGCTGAAAGTTCTGGGTTGAAGAAGAGGCCGGAAGAAGGAGGGCAGAGGGCAAGTGAAAGAGCCTTCACGATGACCCGAGAGGAAGCCCGGGTAGACCCCGATGTCATGTCAGGTGTGTTCCTAGTAAACCAAACTTCTGCCTCTGTATTATTTGATTCTGGGGCTAGTAGGAGTTTCATATCTGCTGCCTTCTGTGCTAAATTGCCTCTTTGTAGTAGGAGCATCGATGAACCGTTTGACGTGGAAACTGCTATTGGTAAGTCTACCCGAATCTCTGATATAATGGAAAGCTGCGACATAGAACTAGAAGGCCATAAGTTCTCTGCTAAGCTATATGTGATGCCCCTAGGTGGATTTGATGTAGTACTGGGGATGGATTGGTTAGCAGCCTATGAGGCAAACATCGTGTGCCGAAAGAAGATGATTCGGTTAGTTGCACCCGATGGGAGTTCAGTGACAGTTTATGGTGATCGCGTCACTACGGTTCCGAAAGTGATTTCGATGATAGTGGCGATGAAGTGTATGAAGCATGGATGTTGTGCCTACTTGGCATACGTGAAAGATGTGGACTTGTCGGTACCATAATTATCAGAAGTGCCAGTGGTACATGATTTCCCGAATGTGTTTCCTAAAGATCTACCAGGTGTGTCACCGGACCGTGAGATAGAATTTCAGATCGACCTGATACCCGGTGCGCAGCCTGTTGCCAAAGCACCGTATCGGTTAGCTCCAACCGAGATGAAAGAATTGATGGATCAGCTACAGGACCTAATGGACAAGGGGTTTATTAGACCGAGTATCTCTCCTTGGGGTGCTCCGGTATTATTCGTAAAGAAAAAGGATGGTAGTATGAGGATGTGCATAGACTACCTAGAGTTGAACAAGTTGACAGTAAAGAACCGATACCCCCTACCAAAAATTAATGACCTCTTTGATCAGCTTTAGGGTGCTAGTTGGTTTTCCAGGATAGATCTTCGATCTGGCTACCATCAGCTGAAGGTAAAGGAACAAGATATCCTAAAGACAGCATTTCACACGCATTATGGACATTACGAGTCTCTCGTTATGTTATTCGGTTTAACTAACGTGCCAGCTGCCTTTATGGATTTGATGAATCGAGTGTGCCGACCAATGTTGGATAAATCAGTGATTGTGTTTATTGATGATATCTTGATTTATTCAAAGAGCAAAGAAGAACATGCCGATCACATACGTGAAGTGTTGAAGACACTTAGGAGAGAAAAGTTATATGCTAAATTCTCTAAGTGTGCTTTTTGGTTGCGGAAAGTTCAGTTTCTGGGTCATGTGGTGAATATCGAAGGAATTATGGTGGACCCGGCAAAGGTTGAGGCAGTGATGCAATGGAAGTCACCAAAAACGCCATCTGAGATTCGTAGTTTCTTGGGTTTGGCTGGTTATTACCGAAGGTTCATTGAAGACTTTTCTAAAATAGCCTCACCTTTGACTAAGTTGACTAGCAAGGATGTGAGGTTCGTTTGGGGTCGTGAACAAGAGGATGCTTTTGAGGAGTTAAAGACAAGATTAACTCAAGCTCCTGTCTTGACATTGCCCGAAGGAAGTAAAGACCTAGTGGTGTATTCAGATGCATCTTATTCGGGACTGGGTTGCGTGCTAATGCAACGTGGATGAGTGATAGCTTACGCGTCCTGACAGTTAAAGACCCACGAAGTTAATTATCCCACTCATGATTTAGAATTGGCTGCGGTGGTCTTTGCGTTGAAGATTTGGAGGCACTATTTATACGGGACCAAGTGCACAATCTTCACGGAACACAAGAGCTTGAAATACTTCTTCGAACAGAAAGATCTCAACATGAGGCAGAGAAGGTGGTTAGAGTTGATCAAAGACTATGATTGAGAGATCCATTACCACCCGGGCAAGGCCAACGTAGTGGCCGATGCCCTTATCCGAAAGGAGAGACCCGAACCGATTCGGGTAAAGGCGTATCCGTTGGTGATGAACTCAGATGTGATAACGCAAGTTAAAGAGTTTCAAAATGAGGTGTTAAAAGAAGACTTCCTCAACCCTGAACGAATGAGAGGTGTAGTTGCAGAATTGGGGGAGAATACCCACGGTGTTAAAACCCGCTTTGGGCGAATGTGGATTCCTTGATATGGGAATCTACGTGGGCGAATTATAGACGAAGCTCATAAAAATCGATACTCCATTCATCCCGGTGCTACCAAGATATATCACGACATGAAAAAAAGACTACTGGTGGCCGGGTATGAAATGTGATGTGGCAGAGTATGTAAGTAAGTGCCTTACATGCTTGCAAGTGAAGGCAGAACATCAGAAACCATACGGGAAGATTCAACCATTGGATATACCTGAGTGGAAGTGGGAGCACATCACTATGGATTTTATCATGAAGCTACCCCGTACTACAAGGGGGTACGATGCTATTTGGGTGATAGTTGATCGGTTGACAAAGAGTGCTCACTTCCTACCGATCCGCAAGACGTATTCATCTGAGAGATTGACGGATCTGTTCATCAAAGAGATTGTAGATCGTCATGGTGTGCCGGTGTCTATCGTGTCGGATCGTGACACCCGGTTCACGTCGAAGTTGTAGAAGAGATTTCATGATGCTATGGGTACGAGGCTACACATTAGCACGGCTTACCATCCTCAGACAGATGGGTAGTCCGAGCGGACGATTCAGACACTCGAAGATATGCTTCGTGCTTGCGTGATCGACTTTGGGGGGAATTGGGATGATCACTTACCGTTAGCAGAGTTCTCGTACAACAACAGTTATCATGCCAGCATTGGTATGCCACCGTATGAGATGCTATACGATAGAAGGTGTAGAACGCCCGTGTGTTGGGGAGACATTGAGCAGAAAGAATTGGGAAGCATCGAAGTGATTGAGGCTATGACTGAGAAGCTGGAGAGATCAAAGCCTTTATGAAGGCAGCCAAAGATAGGCAGAAGTTATATTCCGACAAGAGGCATAGACCGATTGAACTCAACGTGGGTGATAAAGTCATGTTAAAGGTCTCGCATTGGAAAGGGATCATCCGATTCCGGAAGAGGGGCAAGTTGAGTCCAAGATACATAGGGCCTTTCTGAATTGTTGCACGAGTAGGAGAGGTGGCCTACCGTCTAGAATTGCCCGATGAGTTAAGTGGGATTCACCCGACATTCCATGTATCTCATCTAAGAAAATGCTTAGCCGACGAAGATATGATTGTACCATTGGATGATATTGAAGTGGATGAACGGCTCAATTATGTGGAGCAACCAGTGGCAATCATCGACCGAAAGGAGAAGAGGTTGAGAAATAAAGTGGTTCCACTTGTGCAGGTACAGTGGAAATATCAAAAGGGTTCCGAGTCTACGTGGGAGACCGAAGAAGAAATGAGGCAGCACTACCCTTAGTTATTTGAAGAATGACAGGTTTCTAGGACGAAAACCTCTTTAAGGGGGGTAGATTTGTAACACCCAAATTTTTATAAAGGCTAAAGTTGAAGGGTGAAAAGTGTAAATAGTACAAAAGTCAATAGTGGGTGTATAAAGAGCATGGTCGCCCATGCTCTTCCTGCTGCTGCTTGCCGAAGAAGAAAGAAAGAAAGATAGTTGGGTTTTCGTGTTTTCTCTCGGTCGAATTGTGAAGAAGAAGAAGAACCTTCAAGGTTAGTAGGTTTTGTGATTTATTTGGTTCGGTTTCTTTGAGGTTTTAACCTTAGAAGCTGATTTCTATGTGTTCTTGGTGTTTGGGTGTTTGTTTTGGCTTGTTCTAGGTGTTTGAACTCTTGTGCACACAAGTTGGGAGGAGATTCACTTGTTTGCTCTTATAGGTGAGTTCTAGGACCCTGATTCAATATTTTTAAACTTCTTTGGGGCTGAAAATGCTTTAAAAATGTTTTACAACCGACGTGAATGTTAACTGTGTATGTATGTGTATGAATTTCTATGTTTTATGAGGTTGTAAGCTTGTTCTAAGAGTTTAGCATGATAGATCTATGTTAAGAATGTATGAGAATGAGGTTTGGAACTGGTTATAGAGTAAGTCTACATTGCAGGTTAGATAGTTCACCCGCATTTAAACTGTGATAGTTGCATGTGTTTTGTTCATGAGCATTTGCTACAGTGTTCCTCCGCATTTAAAGTGTTCATCCGCATTTACACTGTGATAATTGCCTAAGTGTTTTGTTCACCCGCATTCACTTTTGTTCACCCGCATTTTCCTAAATTCAGCCTAAGTTCCATCAGCATTTCTTTTGTATATGCGCATTTGCAAGTTGTTCATCCGCATTTGCAAGTTGTTCACCTTTATTAACTTTTGTTCACCCGCATTAGTTTTTGTTCACCCGCATTAGTTTTTGTTCACCCACATTAGTTTTGTTCACCCGCATTGGCTTTGCTCATCCGTATTTCTTTAAGACTTAAGGAAATTTTCTGGAATTTTGGAAGATCAGAATTAGAGTTTGACCATGGTTGACTTGATGCTTGTACCTGATTATCTTATGCATGTTGTGGGCTGTCCTTATGTGCCTATTATGATATTATCATGTGACTTATTGTGGATTGCCTATGATCATAAAGTATTATTATTAATCAAGTGTAAGATTAATATTAACGAAAAGTGGAACATAAGAAATGAAAAGACTTGCAAGTAAAATTTTACAGGAGGTGCACGACCATGTTGTCGTTAACTCAACTGTGTACGGTTTAGCTAACCCAAAGGATGTACACAGGGTCAATCTTTAAGATTAAGGGGACCACTGTTGTTGCCCCAGTACTGGAGTCAGCATATGTGCACCACGGATGGAGTCTATTTATAGACTTCAAGGCCCAGTACCAGGTTGATACACATTATATGGGGGTATAGCACTTTGGTCCATATCAACAGTGAAAGATAATAATAATTAAGCAAGAAAGAGAATTGTGATGATGTAAATGGTTATGATTTGTATGTATGATGTGTGATCACATCCGAAAGAAAGATAAGATATTTTCTTTTAAGAAGTATTTTGTATACAAATCTATCAAGATATCTTTTTACGATTTTAAAACTAGAACTCACTCAGCGAGGCTGACTTTTATGTGTTTTCAGTTGGCAGGTAATTTGCCGAGGATGGCACTCGGGGAGGCTACTCGCCGGGATTTGGCTGACATCCATTCATGATCTATAACATTGTTATTTTGTAATGCAAATTAAGGGTCTTTTGTAACTATTAACAAACCTGTATTGCTTAGCAACAATGTTTATAAATTAATAAATGGCTTTTGATGTTTAATTCCGCTGCGTAGTATTAATGAATTATGAAATGTTTATTTTAATTAAGCTGTGATTGACCAACTGTGAGGCTTCCGGGAACGGGCCTTACAGTACATTTTAATGCTAAAAAACAAGGATCTAAACAATGAAGCGCACACTCAATATGTAAGTTATAACTCTCTAGGATCATGTCAACTTGATTATACTTTTAAAATTTTACTTGGTTTTATATACCTTTAATTTTGTTAGGAAAATATTATTCATCATAATGTAACACCCGAAAACTTGGCTAAATAAAAGAAACGAAAGTATTTTTGGAGAAAATAAAAAGAAGGTAAAGATGAGGGGTGTTTTGTGTAAAAGTACACAAAAAATAAAAAAAAGTTACCTTTAAAGGGGCATGGCCCCCCATGCCATGCCCATTTTGCTGCTGGTTATCGATCAAAAAGAAGAAGAGAAGCTGCTGACCTGCTCTCTCGGTTCCAAGAAGGAATAGAGCTGAAATCTTCAAGGTTAGTGTGTTTACATGTTAATTGGCTCGGTTTCTTTGTGGTTTCACCCTTAGAAACCGATTATTAAGTGTTTTTGGTGTTTTGGTGCTAGTTTGTGCTTGTTTTAGGTGTTTGAACTCGTGTACAAGCAAGTTCGGAGGTGTTTTGCTTGTTTGCTAGACTAGGTGAGTTCTAGACCCTGTTTTATATGTGTTTTAAACAAGTTTTGGGGCTGAAAATGCATGCTAAAAGGGATTTTACAATTGTTTTATGCTACTCGTATGTTTATGTATGTATACGCTTATGTTCTATGCTTGTTTATGTGTTATGGCTGCTAGAATGTTAAGTTTATGCTTAGATTAGGTACAAATGCAGGTCTGGGATGATTCTGATTCGGAAAAATGCACAACAGGTAGTCATGCGCCCAAACAGGGCCCGTGCGCCTGGAATTTTGACTTAGAAATACCTAAGTACAGGCCATGCGCCCAAATAGGGCCCATGCGCCTGGAAATTTGCCTTAGAAAATCCTAAGTGGGGGTTCATGCGCCCCAATAGTGCCCATGCGCCCGAAGTTTTGCCTGAAATGACTAAGTATAGGTTCATGCGCCAACATATTGTCATGCGCCCAACCCTTTGTTCAGGCGCCTAAGTGCTAGTCCATGCGCCTGAACAGTTCATGCGCCCAGAATGTGATCTAAAATGCCTAAGTGTAGGATTCATGCGCCTGAATAGTGTTAATGCTCCTAAGCAGGGGTCATGCGCCTGCATAGTGCCCATGCGCCTAAACACTTAGAAATTTTTCTGCAATTTTGGAAGAATCAGAATTTTAGGGTTTGACCCTGGTTTGACTTGGTATTATTATTTGCTAATTTATTGATGTATTGGGCTGTTCTTGTGTTCCCTATTATATTATTCTGTTACTTTACGTGGTGTGATTTTACTCTTATTCGTAAAGTATTATCTTTAAGAAGTGAAAAGATTAATGAAAGTGGAACATAAAGAACGTAAGAAAGTCTTGCAAGCAAATTCACAGGAGGTTCACAACCACTAGGTTTTTAGCTCAACTGTGTGCGGTTTAGCTAACTCGTTGGATGCACACAGGGTCAATCGTTGAGATTGAGGGGACCATTATCGTTGCCCCGGTACTGGAGTCAGCTTTGTGCACCACGGATGGGGTCTATTATTAGACCTCAGGCCTAGTACTAGGTTTATACGCATTATATGGGGGGTATAGCGCTTTGGTCCATATCTAAGTGAAAGATTAAAAGTAAAGGTTCAAGTGAACGACCATGGAAATGGTGAAGAAAGATATTAATGTTGATAATGAATAATATTTGAATGTATGTATGACGTTTGATCACATACAAAGGAGTAAGCAGTATTTTAAAGAGTACTTTCCTATACAAAGCTCATAAAGTATTTTCATTATTTTAAAACTAGAACTCACTCAGCAACGCTGACTTTTATGCATTTTCAGTTGGCAGGTAATTTGCTGAGGATGGCACTAGGGGAGGCTACTCGTCGGGGCTAGACTAGCATCCGTTCACTCTTAATAATATTGCTGTTTTGTAATGTAATTAACTGAACTTTTGTAAACTGATAACAAACATAAATGTATTGCTTGACAACAGTGTTTATTAATGAGGTGAATGGTTTTCGATGTTAATTCCGCTGCATTGTTTTAAGAATTATGTAATGTTTCTATTTAGTTATGCTATGATTGACCAACTGTGAGGTCTCCGGGAACGGGGCCTTACAAGTTGGTATCAGAGCCAAAGTTTAAGAGAAATGGGTAAATATTTTCAAAAACCTAAACTTAAACTTAAAATAGGACCGCATGGAGGGATGTCAGCCTGAGTGCCATCAGGTAATTCTTTTTATAATGTTAATCGGTATTATATGAGCATGTTATTTGATTTATGTGCTTTTAGTAGATTTGAATACTAATGTAGTCAGGATAGGAAATGCTCGGGGGATGAAGAGTAAAGTAAGTGGCTAATCACAACTGGCCACTGTAATTAGGGACTTACTATATTTAACATAAATTGAGCTATTACCTTGAATGACCGTGTTGGTGTTTGAATCTTATAGTGGTTAGAGGATGCCGGGAGGAAGATCATCTAAGGCTTCTCGAGGTGGAACACGGGGTGGTTATGCTGGTAGGCCACAGGCCGTGAAGAACAAAACCAAGACCGCAGAGACGGCTCCTACTGAGCTTGAACTACATCACCCGGAGGGGGTGGATGAGAGTGCTAACTTGAGAGCCTCGGTGAAGGAGGCAGTGGTGGAGGAGGTTAACCAAGTCATGCAGACAATCCTACCGTTTGTCGTGACTGAAGTGATCCGAGCTGTGAGGGAGGATGAACGAAAGGAGAAGGAAGAGGAGAGGAGAACGAATGCTGGTAGGAGAGGTGATGTGAGGGATCACGTTGAGGAGGAGGAGCTAAATGCTGGAGGGGGAGCCTCTAGTGATGATGAAGAAGTGGTGGTGCTGGAAACCGCGAGGGGATGCAGCTACTGGGCGTTCCAACGATGTAGACCCCCTACCTTTGATGGCACTGGTGATGCTGCTGCTGATCGCCGTTGGGTGAGGGAGATAGAGGCGGTACTGGAGATAAGTGAGTGTCGAGAGGACCAGAAGGTGAAGTTTGCCACTCACTCTTTTTTCGACAAGGCACTATGTTGGTGGGACAACCTTGTCCAGGCCGAGGGCAACCGGGCCATTGGAAGGATGAGGTGGGAAGAACTGAAGAGGTTGGTGATCGAGGAGTTCTATCCTCATCGGGAGCTCGACAAGATCGAGAAAGAGTTCCTACAGCTAGAGGCGGGGACTATGACCCACCAGCAATACACCGCCAAATTCAACGAGATGGCAAGGCTGGTGCCCGATCAGGTTACGCCAACATCAAGGAAGATTAAGCGATACATCCAAGGGTTGCCCGCTGACATTAGTAGGCATTTGATCACTGCTCGACCGAGCACTTTTAGGTCGGTAGTGGACTTGGCGGGTAGGTTGTATAATGAACGAGAGGTAACTATGGTTGAGGTGAAGAGGACTGGTGGGGGTGACAACAAGAAGTCGAGGGGGGATGACCGGCGAGGGGCTGCTGCAGGCCCGGGAATAAAGAAGTGTGGTAAGTGTGGAAAGGAGCATAGCGGGGAATGCCATTTAGGATTGAACGTCTGCTTCAAGTTTGGGAAGCCCGGCCATATAGCAAGAGATTGTGGAGTGCCGAGGTGCTTCAACTGTGGCGGGACTGGCCACAGAAACCACGAGTGCAGGAAGCTGAGAGCTGAGAGCTCTGGGAGCAAGAAGGTGGTAGAAGAAGGAGGGCAGAGGGCAAGTGCTAGAGCCTGCACGATGACCCGAGAAGAAGCCCGGGTAGAGCCAGAAGTCGTGTCAGGTATGTTTCTAGTAAACCAAACTTGTGCCTCTATATTATTTGATTCTGGTGCTAGTAGGAGTTTCATATCTGCTGCTTTCTGTGATAAGTTGCCTGTTAGTAGTAGGAAGATTGACGAACCATTCGATGTAGAAACTGCTATCGGTAAGTCAACCAGAATTTCTAGTATGATGGAAGATTGTGGCATAGAACTAGAAGGCCATAGGTTCTCTGCTAAACTATATGTGATGCCCCTAGGAGGATTCGATGTAGTACTAGGGATGGACTGGTTAGCAACCTGTGAGGCAAACATCGTGTGTCGCAAGAAGATTATTTGATTAAATGCACCCGATGGAAGTCCGGTGATGGTATACGGTGATCGCGTCACTACGGTCCCGAAGCTGATCTCGATGGCGGTGGAAGAGAAGTACATGAGACGCGGTTGTAGTGCCTACCTGGCGTACATAAAGGATGTGGACACGTCGACACCACAATTGTCTGAAGTGCCAGTTGTGTGCGATTTCCCGGACGTGTTCCCAGAAGATTTACCAGGTGTGCCACCGGATCGCGAAATTGAGTTCCAGATTGATCTGATACCCGGCGCTCAGCCCGTTGCCAAAGCACCGTATCGGTTAGCTCCGTCTGAGATGAAAGAACTGATGGATCAGCTGCAGGAGTTGATGGACAAGGGGTTCATCCGACCAAGCATCTCTCCCTGGGGTGCTTCGGTCTTGTTTGTGAAAAAGAAAGACGGTAGTATGAGGATGTGCATAGACTACCGGGAGCTAAACAAGTTAACGGTGAAGAACTGATATCCTTTACCAAGAATAGATGACTTGTTCGACCAGCTCCAAGGTGCCAGTTGGTTCTCAAGGATAGACCTTCGATCTAACTACCATCAGCTGAAGGTAAAAGAACAAGATATTCCTAAGACAGCGTTTCGCACGCGTTATGGACATTATGAGTTCCTCGTTATGTCTTTCGGTTTAACTAACATGCCAGCTGCCTTTATGGATTTGATGAATCGAGTGTGCCGGCCGATGCTAGATAAATCAGTGATTGTGTTTATTGATGATATCCTGATTTATTCAAAGAGCGAGGAAGAACATGCTGGTCATATACGCGAGGTGCTGGAGACACTTAGAAGGGAGAAGCTTTATGCTAAATTCTCTAAGTGCACTTTTTGGTTGCGCGAAGTTCAATTTTTGGGTCTCGTGGTGAATTCTGAAGGAATCATGGTGGACCCAGCAAAGGTTGAGGCAGTGATGCAATGGAAGTCTCCAAAGATGCCATCCGAGATTCGTAGTTTCTTGGGTTTGGCGGGCTACTACAGAAGATTTATCCGGGACTCTTCTAAGATAACCTCACCTTTGACCAAATTTACATGCAAGGATGTGAAGTATGTGTGGGGACAAGAACAGGAGGATGCATTTGAGGAGTTAAAGGCAAGATTAACTCAAGTCCCTGTCTTAACATTGCGTGAAGGGAGTGAAGATTTAGTGGTCTATTCAGATGCTTCCTATTCGGACTAGGTTGCGTGCTAATGCAACGTGGGAGAGTGATAGCGTACGCATCCCGACATTTGAAGACCCATGAGACTAACTACCCCACTCATGACTTGGAGTTAGCAGTGGTGGTCTTTGCATTGAAGATTTGGAGGCACTATTTATACGGGACAAAGTGCACAATTTTTGCCGACCACAAAAGCTTAAAGTATTTCTTCGAGCAGAAGGATCTCAATATGAGGCAAAGAAGGTGGTTAGAGCTGATCAAGGATTATGACTGCTAGATCCATTACCACCCGGGCAAGGCCAACGTAGTGGCCGATGCCCTTAGCCTAAAGGAGAGACCGGAGCCGATTCGGGTGAAAGCATATCAGTTAGTAATGACCTCGGATGTGATGACGCAAGTCAAAGAATTTTAGGAAGAGGCGTTGAAAGAAGATCGCCTCAACTCTGAACGAATGAGAGGTTTAGTCACAGAATTGGGAGAGAACACCCATGGGGTTAAGACTCGTTTTGGGCGGATATGGATTCCTCGATATGGAGATCTACGTGGGCGAATTATGGACGAAGCTCATAAGACTCGATACTCTATTCATCCCGGTGCTACCAAGATGTATCAAGATATGAAGAAGGACTACTGGTGGCCGGGTATGAAACGCGACGTGGCAGAGTATGTAAGTGCCTTACTTGCTTGCAAGTGAAGGTAGAACACCAGAAGCCATACGGGAAGATCCAACCCTTGGATATACCCGAATGGAAGTGGGAACACATTACCATGGACTTCATCATGAAGCTACCCCGTACTACAAGGGGGTACGATACCATTTGGGTGATAGTCGACCGCTTGACAAAGAGTGCTCACTTCCTACCGATCCGCGAGACGTATTCATCTGAGAGACCGGCGGATATGTTTATCAAAGAGATTGTAGTTCGTCATGGCGTGCCGGTGTCAATCGTGTCAGATCGTGACACCCGGTTCACATCTAAGTTTTGGAAAATATTCCATGATGCCATGGGTACGAGACTACACATTAGCATGGCTTACCAACCTCAGACAGATGGTCAGTCTAAGTGGACGATTCAGACACTCGAGGATATGCTCCAGGCATGTGTAATTGACTTTGGAGGAAGTTAGGATGATCACCTACCGTTAGCGGAGTTCTCATACAACAATAGTTATCATGCCAGCATTGGCATGCCACCATATGAGATGCTGTACGGTAGAAGGTGTAGGACGCCTATATGTTGGGGAGACATTGGGCAGAAAGAGTTGGGAAGTCTTGAGGTGATCGAGGCTACGATTGAAAAGTTGGAAAAGATCAAAGCCTTTATGAAGGCGGAAAAGGATAGACAGAAGTCGTATGCAGACAAAAGACGTAGACCGATTGAATTCAACGTAGGTGATAAAGTCATGTTGAAGGTCTCTCCTTGGAAAGAGATCATCCGGTTCAGGAAGAGAGGCAAGCTGAGCCCGAGATACATAGGACCTTTCCAAATCGTTGCACGAGTTGGAGAGGTGGCCTATCGACTAGAATTGCCTGATGAGCTAAGTGGAATTCATTCGACATTCCATGTATCTCACCTAAGGAAGTGCTTAGCCGATGAAGATATGATTGTACCACTGGAAGATATCGAAGTGGATGAACGGCTCAACTATATGGAGCAGCCAGTGGCAATCATCGATCAGAAGGCGAAAAGGCGGAGGAATAAAGTGGTTTCACATATGAGGGTGCAGTGGAAACACTGAAAGGGTTCCGAGTCTACGTGGAAGACTGAAGAAGAGATGAGACAACATTACCCACAGCTATTCGAAGAATGACAGGTTTCAGGGACGAAACTTCTTTAAGGGGGTTAGACTTGTAACATCCAAAAACTTGGCTAAATAAAAGAAAAGAAAGTATTTTTGAAGAAAATAAAAAGAAGGTAAAGATGAGGGGTGTTTTGTGTAAAAGTACACAAAAAGTAAAAAAAAAGTTACTTTTAAAGGGGCATGGCCACCCATGCCATGCCCATTTTGCTGCTGGTTATCGACCAAAAAGAAGAAGAGAAGCTGCTGACCTGCTCTCTTGGTTCCAAGAAGGAATAGAGCTGAAATCTTCAAGGTTAGTGTGTTTACATGTTAATTGGCTCGGTTTCTTTGTGGTTTCACCCTTAGAAACCGATTATTAAGTGTTTTTGGTGTTTTGGTGCTTGTTTGTGCTTGTTTTAGGTGTTTGAACTCGTGTACAAGCAGGTTCGGAGGAGTTTTGCTTGTTTGCTACACTAGATGAGTTCTAGACCCCGTTTTATATGTGTTTTAAACAAGTTTTGCTGCTGAAAATGCATGCTAAAAGGGATTTTACAACTGTTTTATGCTACCCGTATGTTTATGTATGTATACGCTTATGTTCTATGCTTGTTTATGTGTTATGGCTGCTAGAATGTTAAGTTTATGCTTAGAATAGGTACAAATGCAGGTCTGGGATGATTCTGATTCCGAAAAATACATAACAGGTGGTCATGAGCCTAAACAGGGCCCATGAGACTGGAATTTTGACTTAGAAATACTACAAGTACAGGCCATGCGCCCAAACAGGGCCCATGCGCCTAGAAATTTGCCTTTGAAAATCCTAAGTGGGGGTTCATGCGCCCCAATAGTGCCCATGCGCCCGAAGTTTTGCCTGAAATGACTAAGTATAGGTTCGTGCACCTATATAGTGTCATGCGCCCAACCCTTTGTTGAGGCGCCTAAGTGCTAGTCCATGCGCCTGAACAGTTCATGCGCCCAGAATGTGATCTAAAATGCCTAAGTGTAGGATTCATGCGCCTGAATAGTGTTAATGCGCCTAAGCAGGGCTCATGCGCCTGCATAGTGCCCATGCGCCTAAACACTTAGAAATTTTTCTGGAATTTTGGAAGAATCAGAATTTTAGGGTTTGGCCCAGGTTTGACTTGGTGTTATTATTTGCTTATTTTATTGATGTGTTGGGCTGTTCTTGTGTTCCATATTATATTATTATGTGAATTTACGTGGTGTGATTTTACTCTTATTCGTAAAGTATTATCTTTAAGAAGTGAAACGATTAATGAAAGTGGAACATAAAGAACGTAAGAAAGTCTTGCAAGCAAATTCACAGGAGGTTCACAACCACTAGGTTGTTAGCTCAACTATGTGCGGTTTAGCTAACTCGTTGGATGCACACAGGGTCAATCGTTGAGATTGAGGGGACCATTATCGTTGCCCCGGTACTGGAGTCAGCTTTGTGCACCACGGATGGGGTCTATTATTAGACCTCAGGCCCAGTACTAGGTTTATACGCATTATATGGGGGGTATAGCGCTTTGGTCCTTATCGAAGTGAAAGATTAAAAGTAAAGGTTCAAGTGAACGACCATGGAAATGGTGAAGAAAGATATTAATGTTGATAATGAATAATATTTGATTGTATGTTTGACATATGATCACATACAAAGGAGTAAGTAGTATTTTAAAGAGTACTTTCCTATACAAAACTCATAAAGTATTTTCACTATTTTAAAACTAGAACTCACTCAGCAACGCTGACTTTTATGCATTTTCTGTTGGCAGGTAATTTGCTGAGGATGGCACTCGTGGAGGCTACTCGTCGGGGCTAGACTGGCATCCGTTCACTCTTAATAATATTGTTGTTTTGTAATGTAATTAACTGATCTTTTGTAAACTAATAACAAACATAAATGTATTGCTTGACAACAGTGTTTATTAATGAGGTGAATGGTTTTCAATGTTAATTCCGCTACATTGTTTTAAGAATTAAGTAATGTTTTTATTTAATTATGCTATGATTGACCAACTGTGAGGTCTCCGGGAACGGGGCCTTACACATAAAGAGGAGGCGGTGGCGAAGTTAACTTTAGAAGGTACAACTATAACGACTACCATGCATCACGAGCTAGAAAAAGAGGCTATTCAAAGTGTGTGTGCCAAGGAGAAAACAATAAAAACTGCATGGATGGTAGGCATTGGACCAGTGCTTAGAAAAAATGATTTTTGGATGACATCAGAACCTCAATCTTCTCAACAACCATCAAGCGAGGCCGAAACTCTTCGAAATCAAGTAGCTTCACTCCAAGAAAAATTGAAACAAAGCAATGAAAAGTATGAAAAATTTTCGATATTCATGAGCTCGAAGTTTTCAGATTTTGAGGGTGTAGCATCCGCAGCTGCAAGTAGTGGAGTAACCTGTTCGGAGGAGCAACTTAATGACGATGTTTGTGGCAGTGATAGTAGTATGTTAGCTATGATATATTTTTATGGTGTTTGGTTGTTAGATATTTTAAATTTTAGAATTAATCGAGTGAGTAGCATTATATCTTTATATTATAGTTTGATTTAGGATGTTAGCTAAGACATATTTTGGGCTGATTTTAAAGATTAATCTTCCGACTCTTGATATATATATTAAAGACAAAAAGTTAATTGTAAGCTACTGATTATTAATTTGTAAAAAAAAACATTTTTGGTACTGAAAAAGTTATTAAAACATACAGATTTTCAGTCTTCGATACATACATTTGACACGAAATAATATGACATCTAAGATTAAATTTCAATCCTGAAAAAACATATTAAATACTGAAATGTTATATTATCAAGTAGTAATTATTAGTCTCTAAAGAATACATTAGTGACTAATTGTTTTGTTATCAGGGAGTAAATCTCGGTCTTTACAACGTCTTATTAAGGATTGAATTATCATGTGTCAGGATCAGCGATCTAAGTTTGATCAATTAGAGTTGAATCGCAGCGGAATTAGAACAAGAATTAGACAAATATAGCAAGAATACAATAGATATTCAATGGAACAGTACACGGTTATAGAGAAAGAGGGTTTTCTTCAAAAGGGATAATATCATTCATGCACAATGCTTCGGTGTGGCGGCCGCTAAGCTTTGCAGGGCTTCGCAGGCTACATCCTTACAATTAGGTCAACATTCCTTATATAAAGGAATGTGACGTCTGCTGATGTCACTTGATAGTGACATCTAACAGAATTATTACAAACAACTGAAAGTAAGCAAACTACTGAGAATGTTCACAACAACTGAGAACATCTCAGAGTGCTAAGTGCAAGATGAAACTAAAACTACTGAAACTACAAGTACTGATTACAAGAAACATAAAACTACTAAAAGGAAAACCATCACAACTACTGAAGAGGTCTTCTTCAGCTGTTGTGACAACATCTGAAACTTTGTCTTCAGACTTTGTCTTCAGCTTTTGTCTTCAGACTTTGTCTTCAGCTCTTTCACTTCAGACTTTGTCTTCAGCTCTTTCACTTCAGACTTTGTCTTCAGACCTTGTTATCAGTTGATGTCTTCAGCTGTTGCAGACTACTTCAGTTGTTGTAATGTCCTTGGGACTTAAAGGTTTTTCTGATCAGGCTCATTGGTTCTTTTGGTCCAACAAACTCCCCCTGAACCAATGCAGCCAAAACCTTTAAGCTTATTGAGGTCCCACTTATTTTGGCAGAAATACTCTCTTGATCAGCTTCAGAGATATCGGATAAGCACAGGCCAGGGAACAGGTTTCAGTAGATGTGAATGTCAAAGGATGGAAGGGAACTCTGTCTTGGGGAACTGGACACAGAGCTGTTATCCCAACCATGAAACCTACTTCCCATTGATGAGTCTATAAGACTCTCTGACGTAGGCCTCAAGGAGAACAACTTGTTCCTCCTTAGTGAGTTCTTCTGCTTCTCCTTCGAAGAAGAACTCTGGGCCATAGTACTCTGATAGGTACTTTAACGTCTTTCCATTTTTCAACTCAACAGTTGTTATCTCTCTGTAAGCAAATTCATCTGGGTGAGTCCCTTCTAATAACAACTGGAGTTCATTTTTCTTGATCTCTTCAAGCCTCTTGTATAACAACCCCTTCTTGACCATTTTGTTCTCCATTAGAGTTTGAGGGGTCATCTTTGACTTGTAGGCTCTCTTGAAGTCTTCAAGTATCTCCCAGGGTGAGACTACAATGGCCAACATAATAACAGCATCTATGGTCTTTCTCACTTGGCCATTGTATCTACTTGGTATGGATTTCTTATGAATTCTAGAACTAACCCTGGGGTCTGGCCAAATCCTTACTCTCTCTTTTGATATTGAAAGGTATACCTGAGAGCATACAGCCTTTGAGCGTGTTTCTTCATGGCTTGTATAGATGATGACTGAGGAAACTCTTTGTCAACCATCTTCAAAAGTTGCTCATCGTGCTGTTTCTGCTGTTCTTCTTCTTCAATCTTAACTTTCACCATTTGCCTCTGAAAGTCTGGTGTGATCATTTGTTGACTTCTGGGCTCAGGTATTTTTAGAACAGCAGAGATTGGCAGACTGTCTTCTTCATCATCATCTTCTTCTTCTTCTTCCATCCTCAACACCCTTCTCCTCCTTCTGGGTGCATCATTGGATGTGGTTTGAGGTGGTTTTTGGGGTAAGGGAGTTGGTTTTGAGGGTTGAGTTGGTTTAAGTTTAGGTTTAGGGATTGGTTTGGAGAGTTGTGGGGTTGGTTGTTTTTGAGTGGGAGTTTGGGAAGGCTGATCTAGCATTTTTGTGGTAAGTTTGGCTTTGGAAAGCTTGGCCATATCAGTTCTCTTCCCAGCACCTGCTTCATCTAAGGCTTCGATAATCAACCCCTTATTGAATGCTTCAGAAGCACAGATTCTGGTGGTTATTGCCAGAATACTGTCTCTGGTCCATGATTTAATCTCAATTAATGATCTTCCCAAGTATTTTGCAATAAACCTGATCATTATCTCCAACCTCTCCCTTTCCATCACACTGTAACTGGCCCATCTCTCTTGTATCTCTTTAATCTCCAGCCTTCTGATCTCAGTGTCTAATGTAGCTGTATCAAAGCCTTGTCTGAAGAGTTGGTCTATTATTCTGTCCATTGATCTGCTGTGAGCTTCATCAGCTTCTTTAATCAGATCTTCCAATGATTTCTCTTCATCAGGCTTTTGAGTTTCAGCACTTTTCTTTCTCTTGTATGTGATCAGCTGTTTTTCCTTTTCTAACTCCTTTTCTTTCTCTTGTTGTTTCTCATCTTCCACTCTCTTTCTCTTTCTTTCTTTCACTGCCTTAGACTCCCCTTTTTGGGTGCATTGGGTTCAGGGGTTTGAATGGCAGAAAGCTTCTTTTGCACAGCATCATCAACAAGTGTTTGTAGATTTGAGGAGATCCTCTCATCAATGGCTTTATGCACAATCTCATTGATGATGGGAGTGATGAGAGGTAAGGAATGTTGAAAGGTAGCAACCATCTGCTCAGAGGGGTTCTGTCCCTGAGAGGTGGTGCCAAAAGCAGTGGCTGGTGGCTCAGTTGAGTGTAGTGGCTGAGTGTTTGGTGAACCTTCAGATGAAGGTGCCATCTGTGGGTTTATTGGGGCAGATGGACTTTGATCCTGAGACATTTTGGCAAGCAGTTCTTTGAGTCTGCTCACCTCAGCCTCAAGGATTGTGTTATGGGCTAAGACATCAAAGAAAAAGCCCAGGTCATCATCAGTCTTTGCTGAATCACCTGACCTCCTGATTGAATCAGGATGTACATGCCCTGAGTGTAGATCAGTTGTAGCATGTGCCCCTTGTTCTTGGTTCTGGGGACTTCCTGCCTCAGGACTGAGTCCTTCATCGGCAGTTGCCTCTGGTGAGGTCTTAGAGATGTTACCAACTGCATCCTGTTCATTTGCTGAATCAGTAGAAGTGGCAGCCTCACCAGATGTTCTAACCTCCTCCTCTACACGGGGAGATTGAACATTATAACCCCTGTGCTGTGGGTTATCAGCAGCATTTTGGTCCTCTTCCTCAGCTGTTGAGGTTCTCCCCATTGTAATTGGTTTCTGGGGAGGAGGAGAGGAATGCAGCTGACTCAGCACTTGTGCAACTATAATGGTTGGGCTTTGAGGGGCGGTTGCATTTGGAGATAGGTTTGAAGCAGATTGCACCCGGGGTGACTGGTGCTCTTCAATGGTAACCTTCTCAATTGAGATAGGTTCCAGCATTGTGGTATCCCCAATTATGGTTGCATCAGGATCCTGTTGAGAGGATGCCTGAGCGGCTAGGGCTGGTGGAGTCTTTGACACTACTGGGGGGTTAGAACCAGTAAGTGTTTCCTGTATTGGTGTTACAGGGGCATCCTCAGGGGACTCATCTCCCTGAGTAGCCTTTTTGGGCTTTTTGGTGTTGGGTTTGGTGGGGACTTTGGATCTGGAAGTGGAGGCTGTGGGTTCCCGCTGCTTGGGTTTTAGCAGCCGGGCAGCCCCTTTCATTGTAGGGTCAGAGTTGTGCCTGGAGTATACTTCAGGCAATACAGCCGGAGCAGGGACTCCAAGGCCAACAAGGCCGTCTGATTTTAGCTGATTTAAAATTATGGCCATGAGAAACCTGGGATATAATATCCATCTGTTTGCCACAGGTTTCAAAGCCAGATCCTTTAGTTCCATAAAAACTATCTCAGAAAAATTTAGATTTTGTCGTTCAAAGATAGAGTATAATACCTGTTGCCATCGGGAGGACATCTGATCCCATGAGGAGGTTTTTGGTGCAAGGCAGACATTCACCATGTGGAATATAAGACGTTCAGCATCATGGAAGTGCTTCTTCAGAATGGTGGTAGCACTTAAGTCTCCTTCATACCCGTTATTGATGAAAGACATATCAGTTGTGCCTTTCGGGTATTCTGTGACACAGGTGGCATCATGTAGATTTAGGGTTTGTCGAATGATGTCTGGAGTGATGACCACCTGTTTCTGGTTAACCAACGACTGGAGAGTGATTTGGCGATCATTCTCACCAGTTTGCACAGAGACGTTGGTCCAGAATTGGCTTAGGGAATCGGGGTATATGGTAGGATTCAGAAGAAAAGCGGTTCGGTACTGGGAATCTACCATAAGATCGATGGCATTATCAAATTTGTTCCAAAAGGCCGATTTCGAGAGGTAGGCAACACAGTTGTGTCTGGGTTTGAGTTTCATGGTCGCCATTGTTGAGAGAGTGAAGGACATAAAACGGCTAATGAAACGTTTGAAATTAGGTTTAGGTATTTATAGGGTAAGAAAAGGCTGATATAAAACGACTGAAAGTGTTGGTGCTGTCATCAGTTGTTTGAAAACAACTGAAGACCTGGTTTTAACTTTCAGAAGTTGTAACAACTGAAGACTTGGTATTAGTCATCAGTAGTTGTGAAACTACTGAAGACATGGTTTTGGCTTCAGGTGTTGTAAACAACTGAAGATTTGGTGTTAGTCATCAGTAGTTGTAAAACTACTGAAGACATGGTTTTGGCTTCAGTTGTATGAAGTGAAACAGCAGTTGTAGAAACAACTGAAGAGAAAAGTTTCTCATCAGCTGTTGTCGTCAATTCTTAGCTCATCAGCTGTTTCATTCTGACCTCAACACTTATCAGACTTTTTGTCTGATTTTCAGACGTTTCATTGGTCATCAGTACTTATCTGTTATACTGACATCAGTAGTTGTAACTACATCAGTAGTTGTAACCACATCAGTTCTTTTCAACAGATAGAGTACTTCAGTACTTTTAAGTAATTTAGTCTTCAGTAGTTATGAAAACTACTGAGGATAAAAGAACTTATCAGTACTTATTTGTGACAATAGTATACGAATGCTCATCAGTACTTGTTGACTGAGATCATCAGTAGTTGTCACTTATTCTAGCTGCAGCATACCAAGCCTTAACACTAGGTTTTGGAAAGTTGAACTGTCCAAAGGCTTAGTAAATATGTCTGCAAGCTCATCAGCACTAGGAACAAACTTTGGATCAATCAGACCTTTTTCAAAACAATCCCTAATAAAATGGTGTCTGATCTCAATATGTTTGGTCCTAGAGTGCTGGACTGGATTCTTGACAATACAAAGAGCTGAAGCACTATCCATTAGTAATGGAGTCTTAGTCTCTGTAATGCCATAATCCAATAATTGATTCTGAAGCCAGAGTACCTGAGATGTACAACTTGCAGCAGCAATGTACTCGGCTTCAGCAGTGGATGTAGCAACAGATGTTTGTTTCTTACTCTGCCAAGAAACCAAACAGTTGCCTAGGAATTGACATCCACCAGAAGTTGATTTTCTAGTTAATTTACACCCTGCATAGTCACTATCAGAAAAAGCAACTAATTTGCAAGAGTGCCCAGTGGAATACCAAAGACCTAGAGATTGAGTACCTTGCAGATATCTAAAGATCCTCTTGACTGCAATCAAATGAGACTCTTTAGGAGCAGCCTGAAATCTAGCACAAACACAAGTTGCAAACATAATATCTGGTCTAGAAGCTGTTAAGTACATCAAGGACCCAATCATACATCTGTAAAGTGTTTCATCAACAGCTTTACCTTTCTGATCTGCATCCAGTTGTGTGGTGCTGCACATGGGAGTAGAACAGGGCTTACAGTTTTGTAAATCAAACTTTTCCAAAAGACTCTTTGTGTATTTTGACTGATGAATGAAAGTTCCATCAGCCTTTTGTTTGATTTGCAAACCTAGAAAGAACTGTAATTCTCCCATGGCACTCATTTCGAATTTTTGTTGCATCAACTTTGTAAATGCATCACACAACTGTGGATCAGAGGATGCAAAAATAATATCATCAACATAAATTTGAACAAGGAGCTTATGCTGACCCACTTTCTTAATGAACAAAGTTTTATCTATGGAGCCTCTAGTGAAATTATTCTGAAGAAGAAAATTTGACAGTGTTTCATACCAGGCTCTAGGAGCTTGTTTCAACCCATAAAGAGCCTTATCAAGTTTATACACCCAATCAGGATGTTTATTATCCTCAAAACCTGGTGGTTGACACACATAAACCTCTTCTTTTATTTTACCATATAAAAATGCACTTTTGACATCCATTTGAAAAACTTTAAGATTGTGGAATGCAGCATAGGCTAAGAACAATCTAATTGCCTCCAGTCTGGCTACAGGGGCAAAGGTTTCATCATAATCAATACCTTCTTCTTGTGAAAACCCCTGGACAACCAGTCTGGCCTTGTTCTTGACAATTTGCCCATTTTCATCTGTTTTATTCCTAAACACCCATTTAGTGCCTATTGCACACTTACCTGGGGGTAGAGGAACCAGTTCCCACACTTGCTGCTTTTTGAACTGAAGAAGCTCAAGCTGCATGGCATCAACCCATCCATTGTCTCTTAATGCAATATGATAGTTCTTTGGCTCTTGCTGACTGATGAAGAGAGCATAGAAGCAGAAGTTGGACAATTGACTTCTAGTTGAGACACCAGCATTGATATCACCAATGATTTGAGACATTGGGTGATTCTTCAGCTCTTGGTACACTATGAGATCTGTGCAAGTGTTTGTAGCACGCTCAGCAGCAACAGATGTTGATCCAGATTCTTGAAACCAAGTATTAGATGGCAAGTCAAATGAAGTAGAGGATTCAAAATCTCATCAGCATTTGTTGTGGATGGTGCTACTGAAGCTACAGGAACATCAAGTTTAGTAGACTCAGGCAGTTGATCACTAAACTTGAATAGGTGAGTACTGGGATCATCATCAACATCAGTACCACCAGATGGATGACTAGCTGCAGAAGGTGATGAATTCACATGATCTGCAACAGCTGGAGGCTGATAAGGAACATATTGCAGTATGTCCAGATCAAACAACTCCACAGGGTTTTGTGGAATTTTGTCCTTAGGGGATTCATTGAACTTCACATGCAAGGTTTCTTCAACCATCTTTGTTCTGCAGTTGAACACTCTGTAAGCCTTGCAAGTGGATGAATACCCAACAAAATACCCTGCATCCACCTTAGAATCAAACTTTTGGAGTTGATCCTTTGTGTTGAGAATGTAACAAGGACACCCAAATGCTCTGAAGAATGAAATTAGAGGAGCCAAATGATGTAGAACTTCATAAGGAGTCTTCATCAACCTCTGATTCACTAAAGCTCTATTTTGCACATAGCATGCTGTGTTGACAGCTTCAGCCCAAAAGGTCAGTGGCAAACCAGAGTCAGCCAACATGGACCTTGCAGCTTCAATTAGGGTCCTGTTCTTTCTCTCCACTACTCCATTTTGTTCTGGAGTCCTTGGGATGCTATACTGCCTCTTGATTCCTTTTGAAAGGTAGAAATCATCAAGTGTATGGTTTCTAAATTCAGTTCCATTATCACTTCTTATACACTTGACTGATAGGGAATACTGCTTCTCAACATACAACACAAAGTTAATAATTGTCTGAGCAGCCTCATCCTTTGAATGCAAGAAGAAGGTCCATACAAATCTGGAGTAATCATCCACAATTACCAGACAGTATTTCTTCTTTGCCATGCTCATTACTCTCACAGGACCAAAGAGATCCATGTGCAGTAATTGCAAGCAGGCAGTGGACTTTGGTTCTTCTATAGGAGGGAATGAAACTTTGTGTTGTTTTCCTTTTAAACAAGCAGTGCAGGTTTCATCACAGTGGAACTCCTTTATTGGTAGACCTCTCACTAAACTATTGTGGATCAGCTGATTCATGTTTTTGAGATTAACATGACCCAGCCTTCTATGCCACAGTTTAGATTCCTGAGGAGAGGCCTTGGAGAACAGGCAAGGATGACCTTTTAAATCAATCTTCTTTGACAAATCCAAGGCATATACTCTTCCTATCCTGTTGGCCTTCAGGAGAGTATGTTCATCCAATACCTTGTCAATCAGCCTCAGAACTTTGGAAGACAGAATCCGGCAGTTCTGGCTTGTGAAAAGTGCAACATGCCCTTTATCACACATCTGACTGACACTCAGTAGATTATACTTGAGATTCTCCACATGGTTAACATCATCAAATCTGATTTCTCCATTTGACACAAATCCTTTCCCGATGATGTAACCCTTAGCATCATTTCCAAATGAGACAAATCCCTTCTTTCCTTGAGAGTAGTCATTAAGAAGAGAACTGCTCCCAGTCATATGCATAGATCCTCCACTGTCTACATACCAGATGCTTCTTTGGCATGCTGAAGAACCCTGCATTTATCATAAGAAACTAGTTAGCTTTAGAGACCCAAACCTTTTTGGTTTTGGGTCTGTTTTCATCAACAGATTTAACCATAACTTGTTTCTCATGATTAACAGCTGATGAAGGTGGAGATGGTGCTGAAATGGATTTCTTAGATTTGGGCTTGGATTTCCTTTTCAGTGGTTTGATCACAGGTGCATCTAGTTGGTTAACTCTCCCCAACAAATGCTGAACCATCATAACAAGTTGTGTCTGATTTGTTGCTAAAGCCTTCAGCTCATTTGACACATCAGTACTTGTTTTTGATGAGTTCCTGTGACCCACCATTTCCTCCTTCTTGAAATTCACAGACTTAGTCTGATGTTTATCATGAGGAACACTATCAGCTGTTTTCTGATAAACCCCATCCTTCTTTTTGGATTTTGGTGAGGCCTTGGGTTTATCAGTTTGAGATGACTGTGGTACAAACTTGGTCTCAAACTCATTTTTCATTTTATTAATCTCTTCTTTAATGAGCTTATCTCTGTTGAGTTTGGAACCCTTTTTGTACCAGCATTCATCAGATAGATGATTGAATTTACCACATATTTCACATGGCTTATTCTTCATCTTGGATTGATCAACTGCTGAAGTGGAAACTACTGAAGGTGTGATCTTCAGTACTTTCCTCCTTTCAGTACTTGTGTTAAGTACTGAAGGATCGGTAACAACTGAAGACTTGTTCTTCAGCTGTTCTCTATCCGTCCTGAAAGACCGTATGATAGATTCCTCAGCAGTTGTTAATCCTTTTATTTCAGCAGATTTGAAATGCTTTTCAGATGTTGTGACTTGCCCTTCAGTACTTGGAGTACTTTGAGGGACAACATCTGAATTGCTCAGCTTCATGTGTTTATCAGCATTTAAACCATCAGGCAATTGATTTGCTGAGATCTTAACACTGACTTCATCCTCTAATTTTGTATTATCATTTGAGGATGAATCACATGATGATGTGGTTTGGAAATTACTTTCACCTTCAGATTTTACTATTGATTTTGAAGTAAAATCAGTAGGTGGTGCAGTATGATTGTAACCTATTCCAAACTTCACATTTGAAGCTGTTTGCTTGCTGAGAAGCATTTCAAATCCCTTGCAGGATGTTACCCAGCGGTCACACTCAACTTGGGTAGCTGCAAGTGTCTCTTTGAGACTTCTGTGGTTCTCAAGTATGACCTCTACCTTAGCCTTTTCATCATTAAGTTGGCATTTAAGCTTGTAAATCTCATCATCTTTGTCATTAAGAGCAGACTCATACTCAGCTTTTCTTTTGGAAATAGTTTTCTCAAGCTCAAGATTTTGATTGATTAAAGCTACATTTGCCTCTCTAATAGAGACAAAGGCAGCTATGCATGATTCAGAACATAACTTGGCTTTAGCCTCAGAAGATACCTGGGTTACCTGTGAAGATGATGCATTGGAGCAGGAACCCTCAGTAGACTCCAGGGCCATGAGAGCAAGATTCCCAAAAGGATGTTCACCACCATGTTGACCAGCACCAGCAAATAATTGCTCATTGAAACCAGAAAGATCATCTGGTGAGCTGCTCCAGTCAACAACTCCTGGTGTGAAGAAGCTGTGATGAGGTTGAGATTGTGATGGAGATGGTTGAGGCTCAGGTAGGGCTTGAGGTTGTTGTGCTATAGGAACTTGAACTGGATTTGGCTGTGGCATGTAATAGCAGGGATATGGATATGGCATTGGACCCTGAGGGACAAAATATGCAGGAGATTGAGGTTGTGAGTGATGACCAGAACTAGCAGGATGTTGCCCTTTGTTTTGTGAACTATTGCTTGGAAAGGTCACAAAGGGTGCAGAGGAGTTAGATCCAGTTGATCTACACTCTCTTGCAAAGTGCCCAAGCCTGTGGCATTTGTGACACCTCAACTTACTCTTGTCAAAACCAACTTTGGTTTTGCCAGAGAGTCCTGGAAATTTCCTACCAGTTCTCTTGTAGAACTTTTGAGATCTGATATTGATCAAGGCCATTTGGCTCAAAATATCCATCTCTTCTAAATCATCATCAGCAATACCCATCAAATCATCCATGATAAAGCATAAATTATCACTATTACACCCAGAATGACTGTCAACACCAACAAATGCATGATCAGAACTGTTTGAAGAGAAATCTATATGCTCATCATAATGGCTTTCTGATCCAGCATATTCTGACTCATGACCGACCAAGGCAGTGTTCCCTGGTACAAAGTCATCAGTGAGCTTTCCTGATGATGCCAGTTTCCTTTTCTGCTCTATCTCTCTTTCAAATGTAAGCAGTTTCCCATGGAGTTGGGTGAGAGATAGGCTATCCAGATTTGCACTGGAGCGTAGGACAATGGTGTATGTGTCCCATCTCTCAGGCAGTGATCTGAGGAATCTGTTGTTCATCTGGCTGTTAGTATACTCATGCTTGACCATTTTCAGCTCAGAGATCAAGCAGGAGAAACGCTCAAACTGTTGAGTCAGTGTCTCACCCTTCCTATGAGAGAATGTCTCATATTGTTGGGCGAGGATTTCTCTGTTGTTTGCTAAGACCTCATCAGTTCCTCCGAATTGTTCCTTCAAAGCATTCCAGAGGTCATGAGCAGTTTCATGATGCATAAGCCCAGAATAGATTTCATTAGGCAGTGCCATGGCCAGAATTCCATGGGCTTTAGCATCAATCTCAAACAGTTTACGATCTTCATCTGAGTATTGCTCCTTCTTCTTCGGAACCATTTGGTTGGTCTCCGGATTGTTCACCATAGGCTTGTGTGGACCGTGAACCACAGATGTCCAACAACCTGAACTGTTAACAGACAGGTGATGGAGCATTCTTCGTTGCCATATGTTATACTCACTCCTAACCAGCATCGGAGGCTTGGTTGAGGAGCCAGTATTGTGAGGGTCATTAGAAGGAGTAGTCATTCTCAGATTCAAACCAATTCAATCAAGTTTCAACAGATTTAGCACAAAAACACAACAAACTCAATATGAACCAAGAAGAAACTCAAATTGACTAACCAGAAGCAGCAGAAGACCAATCTCTATAACCAATTCTTGCAAATATGCTAATTCGATCAAACTTTAGATATCGAAATAGCAGTTTCAATGATCAATTGTTAAACCGATCAATGATTAACCCGCTCTGATACCATTTGTCAGGATCAGTGATCTAAGTTTGATCAATTAGAGTTGAATCGCAGCGGAATTAGAACAAGAATTAGACAAATATAGCAAGAACACAATAGATATTCAATGGAACAGTACACGGTTATAGAGAAAGAGGGTTTTCTGCAAAAGGGATAATATCATTCATGCACAATGCTTCGGTATGGCGGCCGCTAAGCTTTGCAGGGCTTCGCAGGCTACATTTACAATTAGGTCAACATTCCTTATATAAAGGAATGTGACGTCTGCTGATGTCACTTGATAGTGACATCTAACAGAATTATTACAAACAACTGAAAGTAAGCAAACTACTGAGAATGTTCACAACAACTGAGAACATCTCAGAGTGCTAAGTGCAAGATGAAACTAAAACTACTGAAACTACAAGTACTGATTACAAGAAACATAAAACTACTAAAAGGAAAACCATCACAACTACTGAAGAGGTCTTCTTCAGCTGTTGTGACAACATCTGAAACTTTGTCTTCAGACTTTGTCTTCAGCTTTTGTCTTCAGACTTTGTCTTCAGCTCTTTCACTTCAGACTTTGTCTTCAGCTCTTTCACTTCAGACTTTGTCTTCAGACCTTGTTATCAGTTGATGTCTTCAGCTGTTGCAGACTACTTCAGTTGTTGTAATGTCCGTAGGACTTAAAGGTTTTTCTGATCAGGCTCATTGGTTCTTTTGGTCCAACATCATGAAACCCAGATCTAATTAAACATATCTAGGACAAATTTGACAAGCTTTAGGAACTAATTTTCAGTCTCCAAAAGACTATCACCAAAGACTGATTTTTAGTCGCGGATGAAAGGTATTCAAGACTGAAATGACTTGAAACAAGGGGATAAATTAAGGATTAAATTTATGTGTCTCAAAGACTAAATGATAGTCCCCATTGATGGCACACAATTGAGACTGAAATTTAGTGACTAATGCGTGTATCTAGGACTAGGTGTTAATAACTGACTGGGGACTAGCAAAATCAGTTCTTGATATCCATTAGAGACTGATTAAGGAGTATCAGAGACTAATTTTTCAATCTCAAATAGCCTTTTTTTTGTAACCCTTTTTTAATGAAAACTACACATTCATGCATTTTATTCATCAATAAACCATTCTTAGTATATAACACGAGTTACTACACAAGTTACATACCCTAAAACTTCAAATCTTCACTTTCTCTCTCTACTTCATGACTTTCTCTCTCTAGCAGCAGTAGTTTTCACGTGATAATGGGGTCAAACAGGTGTTCTTACCTATTTATATGATTCCCATCTTTTCGCTTGGAGTTCTCGCGTGAGAACTTCTTTTCGCGTGAGAACTTTGTCTTCTATCATTTTCCTTGAAATTTGGGGATGTTACAAGTCCGCCCCCCTTATTTAGGTTTCTTCCTCGAAACCTGTCAGTTCTCGAATAACTGTGCATTATGCCGCCTCATCTCTTCCTCAGTCTCTGCAGGACCGTTAAAAGGGACTTTGCACTTAGTTAACACACTTAGGAGGATCTTTAGGATCACTTAACAATTCAAATGGGGAACTTAGAACTTAAACTGATGATACAATGCACAACACAAGTAAAGTAAGAGCAAGAACACAAGAAATAATTTTTCAAGGAAGTAGTATATTGCTTCTTAGGTTCTATTACAAGTGTTTGCACTGATATCTAAAATACAAGAACCTTTGACTCTTTATACTAAACCTACAACTGTCAATATGCAAAAAGACAGTTGGATGTGACTAATCTAGATAACAAGATCAGCCTAAAGTCGAAAGGCAGATTGTCTTTTGACTAGTGACTATGACAGGCCATAGCTCACTGACTTTCCTATTACAAAAAGTCAAAAAGAAACAAATACAGAAACTTGCAGACAAAGACCTTATCTACTTTATCATAAAGCATGGAAGTTTCACCAACTTATGATAGTTGGTTAACCACCAGAGCATGCAGCGGACAGGGGGTTGCTTTATGATAAAGTTGACAGAAAAGGTGTCTTTTCTCTCTCTTCTCAAGTAATCAGTCTTGTCTTTATTCAGCTTTGGAAGACTTTGTCTTGAGAGCTTCGGAAGAATTCAGATTTAACCTTCGGAAGAGTTGAGTCTTTGGCTTCGGAAGACTTGACACTTAGTGTAAAGTTTCCTCAGTAGTTTCTTCTAAACATTGGCTTTAGAAGATTTTACACTTAGCATTTTACTTGAGTGTGTAAAACTTCCGAAGCTAGTTCTTCTTTGTTCCTTAGTGCATGTTGGAAGACTTGGTTGTTTTGGTATCCTTTGGTTGCATCAGCCTCATAACCTCACAGGTTCTTACAAACTCCCCCTAGGCTGATGCTACCAAAACAGAGAGGTCTTCAGACTAGGATAGTCCACATGAGGATCTTTAGAATTCCTTTCTTCATCAGCAGATCAAGATTCTTCAGACCCATGAAGTACCTTCTTATGTCATAGAGATCATGCAGAGGGAGTTCAAGCATGTTACTAGTGAAGTAGACATGTTGTTCTCCCTAATCTCTAGTGACATACCATCTATCAGGATCTTCAGCAAATGTCCATATTAGAATTGGTCTTCCAACAGAGAGAGGCTCTACTATGATAGGAGTTGGTTGAGATCCCTCTTCATGCACTTCCTCAGGATGTTCTGACTCATCCTGAGTTTGGGAGGTAGATGCCTTTCTTCTTTTCTTCTTCTTAGAGGATCTTCTTCTGGCCATCCTCTTTTTCCTCCCAGATGATTTTAACTGAGAGGGTTGGTCTTCAGTACCAGGTTCTTCAGTGGATTCCCTCTCAGTTGGGATCTCCTCTCTCCTAGGTTCAGAAGGAGAGGGGGGAGAACCCTGCTGTGGATCAAAAGTTGAAGTTGGTTGTTGTGTAGCTTTAAGTGCAAGTTGTGTTGTCTCTGTAGGTTCAACCTTTACCTCAACTTTAGGTTGAGCTTGTTCTGATGGTGAGTGGAGATCCACAAGCTTTCTCCTTTTAATCTTCTGCTTGATCACCCTTATGTGCTCATCCATTGGGGACAGAGACATGGGACCAAGCCTCCTTTCGGAGAACCCATACAACTTCAAGAAGCTCATCTTCTACCTATCTGCAGACTTTTTCTGACTTTTCTTGATGATGGCTCTTGACTTGGCAGCTTCTTCCCTTTCCTTTTTCCTAGCAGCTTGCCTATCTCTTTTGGCTTGCTCTTCCAGCTGCTTATTGTATTCAAACAGTATGTAATCATATGGCAAGGGAAGAATTGTATGTGCCTGGTAGAGGCATGTGGCACTCAGGTAGTTGATCATCTTTGTCTTTTCTTCTTCATTAACTACCTGAGGTTGATTAGCAGCCACACCTATGATTCAGGGCTTTCTTGAACTGGGGAGAGGACATGAATATTCTTGTATATTCTTTTTCTTCTCATTTCCTCTTTATGCTTGAGGGTCAAGGCTGCATCCTCAGCTTCCTTCCTCTCCTTTGACAACTCAGTGTCAGCCAGTTCATTTAGTTCCTGTAAGGGGAGAGAGATGAGTTCATCTATGTTGTAGTTCCTGGTCCTCAGATAATTAAGTCTGGCTGCCCTTAACTCATCTTCTTGAGTGTTTGGAACATGGGCAGTCAGAATTGCAGCTTGCATGAATCCTGGGGAACCACTTGAACTCTCCCCCCTCAGCTTCCTCTTCCTCTCTCTTTTCTCTTCTTCAATCTCCTCAGCAGTTAGTTTTCTTTTGCCTTTGTCAAGTACTGATCTTGATGACTCAGGTTGAGGAGAACTTTGGCCTTCATTGCTGGATTCAGTAGTCAAGCTCTGGCTAGAGAGAGGTTGTGATGCACCATCACCAGCTGGGGCCTCACTGAGGGTATGGGGTGCTGGAGGAGATGTTGTCTCAAGGTTCACAGTCTCAGCCTCTGGGCCTTCAGTCAAGGCTTTCCCTTTGAAGCTAGTCTTAGGGTCCACCTCAACATCCAGTTGACCAAAGGCTTCAACTGCTAGCCTTTGTCTATATAGTGCTGATCTCCTTTTGAATTCTTCCAGCACCCAATCTTGAATTCTACTGGCTAGTCTGGTAGCTTGTCTGTTGTTGCTTGGGTTGACAAGTGCTAGATCTACTAGATTTATACCCTCATAGAAACTCAGGTTTGAAATGTTTAAGATTTCTAGTTGACCCCGAGCTCTAGAGAGTACAAGAGCTTTCCTTTCACTGTCATACCCCCAACCTCAGATTGGGTTCTCAGAAGGGGCAGACATTGCTCTTGGTACTCCCTCCTCAAATAGTTATTGTATTAACAAATGTAGATCATTGTCTAGAGGAGGTTGTTGAGTATGGACAACTGCAAGAGAGGATGGTGAGTCCATTATGTCCATACTCTGAGAGGAACTCCTAGGTTCTGTGATTGTTAGGATTTTCTCCCCCTTTAGGTGAGATGGGAGATTGATCCATGACATCCACAGGTTCTTGTGGACCTAGATGGGTTGATCTCATTGGTCTCTCAGCTAGCTTACCCTTGAGATCGGTGATCTCAAGTTGCTGGTCATTGACCCTTTTCTGCAAGATAGCCACCTGAGATTCTAGGTGACCTATCTTGGACACAAAGTAGGTGCACATGTTTGAAAGTTTATGCACCTTTTGTTGCAGACTCCCCTTATCTTCAGATGAAGAATCTTAGGGGGATGAGAGGATTGGACCTGAGTCTTCTCCCTTATCACCATCATAGGTTTCTTGGCTGCTAGATTTCCCCTGCTCTATGACAATTTCAAGAGGCTGGGTTGTCGTGGTTGAGGTCTTAGAGATGTAATCACTGTCAACAGTGAAAGCCTCTGCCACATGGATCTCCTGGACAATCTGAAGGAGATCCACCTCAGTTTGTGGTGCCTGATGTGGGCTAGAAGTGGGTGAGGCAGGAGTACTCATCTCACCTTGAGTGTGGGTGGAGAGGAGAGATTCATGGTACTCACTGAAACCCAAATCTTCATCAGAGTAGAAGTCAAGGCTGGGCTTGTTGATTAAGATCAAGAGGCTGGGGATGGTAGCTTTCCCCTGAAGGTTGATCACTAGAGTGTTGAGACTTAGAGTGATGGCTTAAGGCTATTTGAGGAGGTGTGAGCTCATCAGGCTAAGCATGAGGAACCTCAGCACTGATTATGTCAAGGATGGGAGTGGTTTGCTCCTCAGGGGAAGTGGGAGCTCTAGTGTCCACTTCCTCCTGTGTGGGTTGTGATATCGGGGCCTGCACATGCTCAATAGCAGGTGCAGGGGTTCGTTTGGATTTTCTGGTATAGGTGATGGTATTGTTGGGCCTTGATGGTGGTTGAGAAGTGGAGGGTGTTAGTTCATCACTAGCTGGTGCTGCTAGGATGTCACCCTGAGCAATGAGCTCAAACATTTTTGGGACAAGGACTGTTTCTACCCCTGAGAACCCAACAGTTGGCTTTTTCAATACTTTGAAAATGTCGAGCCTCATATGTGCAAGTTTAAGAACATTACCTGTTCCCCTCAACTGTGGTCCCATTTCATAGTTGAGAATGTGTTGAACATACCGAAGAAACATGTAATATTCTAGGGAGTCCAAATTTGCAAGTAAATTTGTGAAAACAAACTGAGAATACCTGAATTTGACCTCTTGACCCATCCCATGGATAATAAAGGAGAGGTCTTCTGGAATCTGGTCCCATCCTCCATGTTTGTTAGACAAGCTGTTGATGACAACTTGGAGGAGGTACTTCTATTGGTATAAGACCTTCCCCTTCCTGAAGGTCTTGACTGTGAAGTCACCTTCATATCCCATCTGCTCAAAGGAATGGTTGACAGTAGCTTTTGGGAAGGACATTTCACCTTCTTCATCATCCAGCTGAAGATGGGTGTTAATGATGGCTGGAGTGATGAACAGTGTCCTCCCCTACACTGTGGCAGACAGTGCCTTCTCCCCGTCCATGGTAACCTCTTGACAGGTCCGCCAGAACTCAAACAATTAATCCTCATAGAGAGGAGGATCGATTGTAAGGGAGGTGTAGTAATGAGACAAAGAAAGAAACCTACAAACGTCTGAGAAGCTTAGATCCTTCTCAGGGTCTAACAGAGCAACTTGGTTGTGTTGCCTATGCAGGTGCATGGAGAAATCCAGGTCGTTACGACGATCAGGGTTGGCCATTTGGAAGCTTTGTAGAGAAGGAAGGTAGAAGAAGATGAAATTTAGGGGAAAGTTAGGTTAATGATTTATGAGAGAGGTGAAAAGAAAGAGAACTGTTTAGAAAGATATACACTGGATTTGAGACAAAGTTAATTGAAAAGATAAACTTTGAAATCCGGATGTGGGTCCTACTTTCAAAAAAGCACCCAAAAATTTAGTTTTCTTGGAAGTAGAAAATAACTTCCGAAGACAATTGTGGCTTCGGAAGGTAAATTATGCTTCGGAAGATATCCCCAAGAATTTTGAAAAATTTGACTTCGGAAGAAATGAGTAAGTCTTCCGAGACTAAATTGCTTTCGGAAGAAATTTGTTCTTAAAATACATTAAATTGTTTATAAGAGACTTAAGCTTCGGAAGATACTTCAAGAATTTCTTCCGAAAGTAAATCTTAGATAAACAAGTTGAAGGAATTTTTGGACATAAATTTCTTTCGAAGACAATTTCACTTCTTTCGAAAGTAAAATTTTTATTAACATTCTAAGGAATATTAGTCTAAAATTTTATTTTCTTCCAAAGAGAACTGGGCTTATGAGGTGAGTTAATAGACCACTTAGGACACACAATTTTTTTTAGGAGAAAAATTTGATTAAGTTATTTTAGAAAATCTATTCAAAGTTAATCATCCCAATAGCTGATACAAGATTTTTAAATCTCTGTTCATCAAAAGCCATTGTGAACAGATTAGCATATTGTTCATTTGTGTTCACTTTGATTAGTTTTATCAAGCCTTTTTCAAAGTTATCCCTAATCAAATGATACCTGATGTTGATGTGTTTGGTCCTTGAGTGCTGCATAGGATTCTCTGTAATAGAGATAGCACTGTTGTTGTCTATGTGGATGGGAGTCTCCTTGAAGTTGAATCCGTAGTCAAACATCTGATTCTGAATCCAAAGCACTTGAGCACAGCAGCTTGCAGCAGCAATGTATTCAGCTTCAGTAGTTGATGCAGACACACAGGATTGTTTCTTGCATTGCCAGGAGACTATCCTTCCACCAAGAATTGACATCCCCCAGAGGTTGACTTTGCAGTCATATTTCAGCCACCATAATCACTGTCTATATATGCATACAAACTGAAGAATCCTTTTGACAGTGATAAGGTGTGACATCTTGAGGTTGGCTTGATATCTGACACATATGCATGTAGCAAACACAATATCAGGCCTGCTAGCAGTAAGGTACATGAGTGACCCAATCATGGCCCTGTAGAGATGTTCATCAACAGACTCTCCCTCAAGATCAGGACCAAGGGGGTGATTTCTGGCTATGGGTGTCTTTGCAACCTTACAGTCAGTCATCTTGAATCTTGTGAGTATGTCCTGAACATACTTTGACTGACTTATGAAGATGCCATCTTCAACTTGCTTCACTTGAATACCCAGAAAGAAATTTAGTTCCCCCATGGCACTTATTTCAAATCTGTTCTTCATCAGCATCTCAAAGTCTATGCAGAGCCTTGGATTAGTTGAACCAAAGATGATGTCATCTACATATATTTGAACTAGCAATGTGTCATTTCCTGTATTTTTGATGAAGAGAGTCCCATCAATAGTACCTCTTTTGTATCCATGCTGACAGAGGTATGTTGATAGTGTCTCATACCACTTTCTTGGAGCCTGATGTAGCCCATATAGAGCTTTATCAAGCTTGTAGACATAATCAGGATGATCCGGGTCTACAAAGCCAGGTGGTTGTCTAATATAGACTTCTTCATCAATCACCCCATAGAGAAAGGCACACTTCAGATCAAGCTGGTAGACCTTGAAGTCCTTAGATGCAGCATAAGCTAGAAATATTCTTACAGCTTCGAGTCTAGCTACTGGAGCAAAGACATCAGCATAGTCAATTCCTTCTTCTTGAGTGTTTCCTTGGACAACTAGTCTTGCCTTGTTCTTGATGATAATCCCTCTATCATCTTTCTTATTCCTAAAAACCCACTTGGTACCTATAACAGCCTTTCATTGAGGAAGAGGGCATAAGTTCCAAACCTTCTGTCTTTTGATTTGAAGCAATTTTTCTTGCATTGCTTCAATCCAGCTTCCATCCTTTAGAGCCTCATCAACTTTATTTGGCTCAATTTGGGATAAGAAACAAGAATATAGACAAACATGACTGTCATGAGTTTGTGCTCTTGTTCTCACCCCTGAGTCAACAATTCCAATGATATTTGTGGTGGGATGTGACTTGTGGATCCTGAGTTGAGGGATCATAACAAGTTGGTTGGACAGATCAAGATTAGAGAAATTTTGATCTGGCAAAGAAGAGTCCCCCACCACATCCGCACACTTATCAAGAGAAACTTGATCCAATGAGCGTGTGACATCATTGATGTTGTCTTCAATTGAGTGGTTATCAGCATCAAGAAATTCTTGATCACTATCACCACCATCCATTCCTCCTATATTAGAGGTTCCTTCACCTGAATTCTGAGCCTCTGAACTGGACTTTGAGGGTAATTCAGTTGAATCAGTAGTATTTGTCATGCTTGTGCTGATTGGAGCCTTAATGACAGGGTTAGTCACCATTGGAGCTGAAGTAGTCTTCTTGTTTGGTCTTCTCAGCTCAAATCTTGGGTCAGGATCCTCTGTTGACCTGTTATTCAAAGATCCTGAAACATTCTCATAAGATTTGTTAAAACATTTGGTAACTAAATCAAGATCAAATAGCCAATCCGGACCAGAACCTTTCACATAGGGTGTGTGTTCATTGAAAGTCATATTGGCTGACTCCACAATGATCCTAGTTCTGATATTGTATACTCTATAAGCCTTGGCTTGAGAGGAGTATCCAACAAAGTGTCCATCATTTGATTTCTCAGCAAATTTAGCTATTTGATCTTTGGTATTCAAGATGGTGCAAGGACATCCAAATGTTCTGAGAAAACCAATAAATGGTCTCCTTTTGTGCCACAGTTCATAAGGAGTCTTACCATGTGTCTTAACTACTAAAACTCTGTTCTGCATATAGCAGGCTCTGTTGACAGCCTCTGCCCAGAAGGTGATGGGCAGCTTAGAGTCAAACAACATAGTTCTTGCAGCTTCAATGAGTGTCCTGTTTCTCCTTTCAGCAACACCATTTTGCTAAGGAGTCCTGGGAGCACTATATTGTCTTGAAATACCCTTCTCATCACAAAATGTATCAAGGATTTGGTTTTCAAATTCGGTTCCCTGATCACATCTTATGATTTTGACCTTGTGATCAGATTGATTCTCAATTTTCAGAATGAAATTCTTCAAGATTTCAGAGGTTTCATCCTTAGTTCTAAGGAAAAACATCCAAGTGAATCTTGTGAAATCATCTGTGATCACTAAACAGTATGAGGTCCTTCCTAGACTCATTACACTGGTGGGGCCAAACAGATCCATATGTAACAAGTGTAGGGGAGTAGTGATAGAGTTCATTTCCTTTGGCTTGTGAGACACTTTGCGTTGCTTCCCTTTCAGGCATGCAACACAGTGGTCATCACTTATAAACTCTTTCTTTGGTATTCCAGTTACCAAATCATTCTTAATTAGTTTATTCATGTTTTTAAAGTTTACAAGGTACATTCTCTTATGCCAAAGAAAAGACTCATCACAATTTGCTTTAGATAGAAAGCAAGAAACCTCTCCAGATGGAGATGCTTGTACATGTTTCCTTTCCTGGGGGCTCTAAACAAAATATGCTCAGGTGGAATGTCAACCCCAGGCTTGAGAACAATGCACTCATGCTCAGTAAAGAGCATATGATGTTTTTGGTCACAAAATTGGGACACACTCAGAAGATTGTATCCAAGCTCTTTGACAAATTTTACTTTCTCAATACTGAGCTTACCATTTGTAACCTTGCCCTTGCCAGTAATGTACCCTCCTGCATCTCCCCCAAAAGCAACTGGTCCTCCATCAATTCTTTCAAAGTTTTGAAGCAAGGACTCATTGCCGGTCATGTGCCTGGAGCAGCCACTATCAACAATCCAGATATTTTTGTTGGTCTTTAGCTGTCCCTGCACAAAAGAGATGATTTAATTACATTTGGAAACCCAAGCCTCATTGGTCTTGGGCTTATTAGAATGAGTTAAAGGCAATAAAATAGTAATAGATCCTATGTTCAGGTTTTGGGGATCATTTGCTATTTCTGATGATGAACTCTTAGCCACATGGTCTTCCTTCATCTTCCACACCACCTTTGAAAGATTGGGCTTGACCTTCAATGCTTCGGAAGCTTTTGTGGCTTCGAAAGCTTTGGAGACTGATCCTTCGAAAGATCTTGCTTTCACTGTAGCAGGCCCCAGTACTTCGAAAGCATTCCTTTCTTCCGAGACCAATTTTCCTTCCGAAGGCAATGGTTCATTTGCCTTTTTCTTCATTTTGGAGCTTCCGAAGGAAACAGATTTTCCTTCCGAAGCTGTTTGTTTCTTCTTCCTCTCAGAAGTTTTCTTCTTGATCATGTGGAGGAGCTATCTCACTAGATCCCAGTCCCTGCTTGTTCTGATAACACACTTTTGCATGCAGAGATGAGGATATCATGTTCTGGAAGGTTTCCTCTTCAAGAACACATTTTTCTGCCCTGGCTTTGCTGATCTCAAGCTTAGCCTAGAATTCAGTCAACTTGGTAATGAGATCCTTAATTTGAGTCCTGTAATTTGTTTGCTCATGTTTAAGAGTTGAAACTGTTTTCTCTAGATCTTCTATCTTAAGTTTATAGTCATTTTCAGCACTTTTAAAATCAGCTTTTAAAATATTCAAGGACTCAATGTCAGATCTCATTTCCAAGTTGTAGGACCTGTATTTGTTTACTTTAGCAATACAATCAGGAGAGCAAAGATGTTCAAGTACCTTGGCTTCATCGTGGTAAGCCATGAGTGCTTGGTTTGGAGATGCATCTTTAGCTTGAAAGCTCCAGTCAAAGCCTCCTTCTTCAACAGCAACTGCAGCTTGCTGTTTTGGCTTAACATTCTGGTGCCCTCCTTCAGTGTAGTTTGGCCTGGATGAGGCTTGGCCACCATTTGATTTGGGTGCCTTGCCTTCTCTAGCAAAGTGTCCCTTCTGGTTACAGTTGTAACACTTGACTTTGCTCTTGTCCAACCTAAACTTGCCACTGGCAGCATTGCTAGGAAACCTTCTCCCAGTCCTCTTGTAGAATTTCTGGGCTCTGTGAGTGAGAAGAGCCATTTGCTGGACTATCTCCATATATTCCAGATCATCTGGATGGATACAAGTCCATGTCTTCAAGAGTAAAGAGAAAGTTGCCTGAACTTTCATCAGTGGAAACAAAAGCTTGAGAGGAGCTTGTCTCTTGGAAGGGACTTCCTTGGATGTAGCTCTCTCTGGGTGTCTCCAGGATGGTGATGAAAGGACCCTTTTGTGAAGTCTCAGGGTAGCAGATAAGATGATGTTATGGTTCTCTGCTATCCCTTTCAACCACATGAAGGGCTGAACTCTGGTGAGTGTTAGAGTTACCAAATGAATTTTGCATGTTCATCTCCATCTGGTATCCACTGAGTATCCCATACAGCTCAGTGAGAGTGAGGGTCTTGAGGTTTTCAGTCCTCTTAATGACCACATAATAGTGTGTCCATTGTCTTGGAAGAGAGGACATGAACTTCCTTACAATATCTCTGTTCTCAATGGTCACCCCAACATCAGCCAGAGTGTCCACAATCTCAACATACCTGAAGTATTGTTGAGTCATGGTTTCACCTGTTTTGAAGGTGAAATTTTCAAATTGCTGCTTCACGAGATCTTTCTTGTTCTCCTTGGCTTCATTTGAACCCTCATACATAAGTTTCAGTGCATCCCATAGCTGTTTGGCGGTCTTGCACTTCTTGAAACCTCTGTAGATGGAGTTTGGAAGAGCAGTTTGGAGGGCTGTCATGGCTTTTTTATCAATATTAATTCTTTTCCAATCTTCATAAGAAAAGTTAGCCCTCTCCTTTGGTATCATGCCACCACCAGCAGCAGCTGAAGTGGTGCATGGTACATGAGGTCCATGGACAACAGACTCCCACATCCTGGAATCTTGAGACTTGATAAAGCCTTCCATTCTTTGACACCAAGTGTCAAAATCCTCAGGAGTGATCAGTGGGGACTTTGTCATTGTTCCACTTTCCATATCAGCTTTGGAGATTGCTGCAATTTGAAGAGTTAAGTGATGTGTGTTACTAAGAGGTTTTGAAGATGGTGAGATCTTGCAAACAACGGTCTGGAATGCTCTGATACCAAATGCAGGATCGTTAAAAGGGACTTTCCACTTAGTTAACACACTTAAGAGGATCTTTAGGATCACTTAACAATTCAAATGGGGAACTTAGAACTTTAACTGATGATACAATGCACAACACAAGTAAAGTAAGAGCAAGAACACAAGAAATAATTTTTCAAGGAAGTAGTATATTGCTTCTTAGGTTCTATTACAAGTGTTTGCACTGATATCTGAAATACAAGAACCTTTGACTCTTTATACTAAACCTATAACTGTCAATATGCAAAAAGATAGTTGGATGTGACTAATCTAGACAACAAGATCAACCTAAAGTCAAAAGGCAGATTGCCTTTTGACTAGTGACTATGACAGGCCATAGCTCACTGACTTTTCTATTACAAAAAGCCAAAAAGAAACAAATACAGAAACTTGCAGACAAAGACCTTATCTAATTTATCATAAAGCATGGAAGTTTCACCAACTTATGATTGTTGGTGAACCACTAGAGCATGCAATGGACAGGGGGTTGCTTTATGATAAAGTTGACAGAAAAGATGTCTTTTCTCTCTCTTCTAAAGTAATCAGTCTTGTCTTTATTCAGCTTCGGATGACTTTGTCTTGAGAGCTTCGGAAGACTTCATCTTTAACCTTCGGAAGAGTTGAGTCTTTGGCTTTGGAAGACTTGACACTTAGTGTAAAGTTTCCTTAGTAGTTTCTTCTAAACATTGGCTTTGGAAGATTTTACACTTAGCATTTTACTTGAGTGTGTAAAACTTCCGAAGCTAGTTCTTCTTTGTTCCTTAGTGCATGTTGGAAGACTTGGTTGTTTTGGTATCCTTTGGTTGCATCAGCCTCATAACCTCAGAGGTTCCTACAGTCTCCTATGTAGACTCGGATCCCTTTCTGTGCCTCCACATTACATGCACAAGCAGTACCACTTTATTTCTTAAATGCCTCTCTTTTCTCTCGAGGATGGCCACCTGCTATTCCACATAATTCAACCGTTTATCCACCTCGATATCTTCAAGTGGCACGACCACATCATCATCAGCCAAATACTTCCTTAGATGAGATACATGGAATGCTGGATGTATTCCATTTAGCTCATCAGGTGACTCTAATCGGTAGGCCACCTCTCCTACTCTTGCGATGATCTGGAACGACCTTAGATACCTTGGGCTCAAATTTCCTCATTTTTGGAATATGATAATTCCTTTCTAGGGAGATACCTTTAGTATCACCCTATCGCCAACTTGGAACTCGATCGGCCTTCTTCTCTTATTAGCGTAGGACTCCTGTCGATCCTTCGCCGCTTCCATAAAGGCTTTGATATTTTCCAACTTCCATGTCATGGCCTTGATCACCTTAATACTTCCCAGTTCCTTCTACCCAATGTCTCCCTAACAAATAGGCATTCTGCACTTTCTACCGTATAGCATTTCATAAGGAGGTATACCAATACTGGCATGATAATTGTTATTATATGAAAAATCTGCTAACGGTAACTGTTCATTTCAACTTTCTCCAGCATCGATAACACACGCTCTGAACATATCCTCCAGCGTCTGTATTGTTCTTGCTGACTGACCATCCGTATGAGGATGATAAGTAGTACTGATGTATAACCTTGTCCCCATCACATTGTGAAATTTCTGCCAGAACTTAGATGTAAACCGAGTGTCCCTATAAAAAATAATAGACACTGGCACACTATGACAAGTTACAATCTCTTTGATGAATAGATCCGCCAACCTTTCAGAGGACTACGTCTCTTGGATTACCAAAAAGTGAGCGCTTTTCATCAAGCGGTCCACGACCACCCAAATGGTATCACATCCTCTCGCCGCATGAGGAAACTTTTTAATGAAGTCCATTGTGACGTGCTCCTACTTCCATTCGGGAATATCCAAAGGTTGGACCTTCCCTTATGGTTTCTGGTATTCAGCTTTCACTTGTAAGCAAGTAAGGCACTTACCCACATACTCCGCCATATCACGCTTCATCCCCGGCCACCAATAATCGTTCTTCAGGTCATGATACATCTTTATAGCACTAGGATGAATGGAATACCATGTTTTGTAGGCTTTATCCATAATCCTTCCTCTTAGATCCCCGTAGCGAGGGATCCATATTCACCCAGATCGGGTTCTAACACAAAGAGTGTTCTCTCCTAAATTGGAATTCAGTCCCTTCATGCGCTCAGAGTTAATCCTATCATCCTTTAATGGCTCATCTTGAAATTCTCTTATCTGACCCATGACATCAGGCGTCACAATCAGTTGATAGGCCTTCACCCGTATCCGTTCAGCCCATTCTTTCCGACTAATGGCATCAGCAACCACATTCCCTTTGCCCGGATGATAGTGAATCTCACAGTCATAGTCTTTGATCAACTCTAACCACCTTCTCTGCCTCATGTTTAGATCCTTTTACTCGAAGAAATACTTTAGGCTCTTATGATTCGTGAAGACGATGCATTTGGCTCCATAAAGTAATGCCTCCGAATCTTTAATGTAAAGACCACAACCACCAGTTCTAAATCATGAGTAGGGTAATTGACTTCGTGGATTTTCAACTGTCGGGATGCATAGGATATGACGTTCCTTCTTTTCATCAACATGCACCCAAGACCTGAATATGAAGCATCCAAATATACTACCAAGTCATCGTTCCCTTCGGGCAACATCAAGACAGGGGCTTGAGTTAGTCTCGTCTTTAACTCTTGAAAGGCACTCTCCTAATCTAAACTCCATTCGAACTTCACATCCTAACGAGTCAAATTAGTTAACGGAGACGCTACCTTAGAGAAATCTTGAATAAATCTCCTGTAGTAACCTGCCAAACCCAAGAAACTACGAATATTGGATGGCGTCTTTGGGGACTTCCATTGCATTACTGCTTCGACTTTCACAGGATCCACCATGATTCCCTCGGGGTTAAGAAATCAAACCTATCGTAGCCGGAATGCACACTTAGAGAATTTCGCGTACAACTTCTCGTTTCTAAGTGTCTCTAGTACTTCCTTGAGATGATGGGCATGCTCCTCTTCATTCCTTGAGCAGATCAAAATATCATCAATGAATATGATCATTGATATGTCTAACATCGGTCGAAATACCTGATTCATAAGATACATAAAAGCAGTTGGCGTGTTAGTTAGACAGAAGGACATCACAAGAAACTCGTAGTGTCCATAATGTGTGTGAAAAGCTATCTTAGGGATATCATGCTCCTTCACCTTTAGCTGATGGTAACCAGATCGAAGGTCTATTCTCGTAGACCAACTAACACCTTGAAGCTGATAGAACAAGTCGTAAATCTTCGATAATGGATACAGGTTCTTCACAGTCAACTTGTCAACTCATGGTAGTTGATGCACATCCTCATGCTATCGTCCTTCTTCTTCACAAACAGAACTGGAGAACCCCACGGAGAGTTACTCGGTCAAACGAAACCCTTATCCAGTAAATCTTGCAACTGATTCATCAATTCCTTCATCTCGGAGGTAGCTAGGCAATATAGCACCTTAGCAACAGGTTAAGCCCCAGGTAGAAGATCAATCTGGAATTCGATCTCACAGTCAGGCGGTACCCCTGATAGATCTTCAGGAAAACGTCAGGGAATTTTCACATGACTAGTAAGTCTGACAATTATGGTGTTGACGCATCCCTGTTCTTAACATAGGCTAGATAAGCACCACATCCACGCCTCATACACTTCTCAACTGTAATCATCGAAATTACCTTCGGAACCATGCGAACTCTATCCCCATAAATTGTAATAGAACTCCCATCGGGCACGGTCAGTCGAATCATCTTCCTGCGACATACGAGATTGGCCTTATAGACGGCTAGCCAATCCATCCCTAGGACTACATCAAATCCGCCTAAGGTCATGACAAACAACCTAGCAAAGAACCTATGGCCATCCAATTCTATATCACAATCCCCTATCATATTAGATATCCTGGTAGACATACTGATGGCAGTTTCTATATTGAAGGGCTCATCAATCTTTCTACTTCTAGCAGGCAACTTATCATAGAAGGCAACAGAAATAAAACTCCTACTAGGACTAGAATCAAAGAGCACAGATGCACAAGTTTGGTTTACTACACAACGTTGGGGTCTACCCTAGCCTCTTCTCTGGTCGTAGTGAATGCCCTGGCTTTAGCCTTCACCCCTCCTTCCCTTTCTCGGCTCCCTTCTTTGCCCCAGAACCCTTGGCCCTTGGTGTCTTACAATCTCTACTCATGTGACCAATCTTTCCATAGTTGAAACACTTGTTCTTCTCGGCACAATCCTTTGCCATATGCCCTTCCTTCCCACACCTGAAGCACAGATTTGATCCCCACTTACATTCCCTTACATGAATCTTTCAACACTTCCTACAAATACTTTCCCCCATACCTCCTATCGAAACTTTCTGTTCATCCACTCTTACCTTCTTACTACTAGATGGGAAACCACCACTACCATACCGTTTCCCATTCCTATTCTTGTTGTTGTTCCACTTCTTCTTTGTCTCCACCATGGCCACCACTTCTCGCTCATCATATAGTTTCCCTGCCAGATCGACCACCGACCTAAATGTGCCTGGCCAGGCGGCAATTATGTGTCTACGGATATCCACTGCAGACCTTGGATGCACCTCTTGACCTTTCTGACACGAGTGTCACCTGCTCTAGCACCAGCCTTGTCATCTCATTGAACTTCGTCATGTACTGTTGGTGTGTCATGGTTCCTACCTCCAACTGTAGGAATTCTCTCTCAATTTATCCAACTCTCGGTGAGGACAGAATTCCTCAATCACTAACTTCTTCAGTTCCAACCACTTATCTTACCAATGGCCCTGTTACTCTCAGCCTGTACAATATTTTCCCATAAACATAAGGCTGTATTCATATATGAATTGGCAGAAAACTTCACCTTCTGGTCCTCCGTACACTCGCTGATGTCTAGTACAGCCTCTATTTCTCTCACCGATCGGTGGCCAGCAGTAGCGTTCCTATGTCCATCAAAAGTTAGGGGCTTTCATCTCTGGAATGCCACATAATTGCACCCCTTTGTAGTTTCCTACACAGGTTCCTCCTCCTCCTTATCACTAGAAGCAACCATCTCAGTCTCTGGTTGCTCTCACTCCCCTGATCCTCCCTCTTCCCCTCTCTTCTTAGCCACACTCTTCTTCTCCTTTCTTTCGTCTTCCCTCACGACTCTAATACTGAGTCACCACAGAAGGTAGAATCATCTGCATGACTTGGTGAACCTTATCGACTATAGCCTCCTTCACTGAGGCCTTCAGATTAGCACTCTCATCCCCACCTTCATGATTAGGAGGTTCGGGCTCCTCATGAGCCATTTCTGTAGTCTTAGCCCTGCCTAGTGACACGCGGCTCAACACCACGTCCACCACGACCTCCATCTTGAGAAGCTTTCAATGACCTTCCACCAACCATCTCCTAAATACTATAATATTCAACCACCAACATGATCATTCAAGATAATAGCTTAGAATATGTCAAGTATAGTAAGTCACTAATTACAGTGGCCAGTTATGATTAGCCACTTACTTTACTCTTCATTTCCCAAGCATTTTCTATCCTGACTACATTAGTATCTAAATCTACTAAGAGCACATAATTCACATAACACGCGCAGATAAGTCTATTTCTATTACATTACATCATCCATTTACCTAGAGACATGTAGCTACTCGGACTGGCATCCCTTTCCTTTTTGTCCTATTTTTAGTATAAGTTTTGGTTTAAAAAGAAATTTAATACAATTCTCTCAAACTTTGGCTCTTATACCAACTTGTAAGGCCTCAATTCTAGGAAGCCTAACAATTGGACATTCATAGCATAAGACATTAATATATTAACATTTGAGCTAAAGAACATACTTTCATTCGTATTATGATTGTATCATAACATCATGTTGTTTCCTTTACATATAAAAAATGGTATTAATGCATTGTCATTCCCAAAAATGTGGATGCCAGACTTGAACTATCCTAGTAGTTGTCATGTCCATGACTACACCTACTCAGTATCATCAATTAACTGCCAACTATTATTATCACACCCTCACCGGTGGTGGAATCTCAAGGAGGTGATGTAATCAAATATTTTGAACACGTGGTACTTAAGAAAACTTAAATTCATTCATGCATTCAAAATAAACATAGGCAACAAAATATTAGGGTAAAGTGTTTAAAGATTAAAGATTATAAGCCTAACATCCTAAGCTTATACAAAATAATCTTCTGTTGTGCCCTAGTCGTGCCATATTTAAGTGAAGTCCAAAAGCTAATCTTCGTTGTTTCCTGAAAAACATGTTAAAAATGGGTCAACAATAACGTTGGTGAGCTCGTAGATTTTGAGACTTAATAAATAGTTATGAAGCAAGTAGTCAAGTATGAATCAAAAACTCATCATGTAAAGTAGCCATTACACAAGTAAGGATAAATACATTTATGAGTGCACAACTAAGCCTTTGACTGCATGCTTCGTCCGATACTTATTTCAAGTACGGAAATAAAAGTCAAGTTATAGTCTGCGTGGTAATAATCATTCAATATAGTTGACTGTGGATTTACACGTTCTAATCAGTTGAGAGAATGGAGATTGTCAGTCCCGATAGTACTATCTATATTAAACCTGTGACTCTAAGCTGGAGTTATGTAGTTGTGTAAGATAACATGGTCTTTGTAAGTCCAACCCAATAAATAACATTCATCACCAAAATGTGTATAAGCATAAGAAATAATAGTAATGATTCATGTAAAGTCGTTAAGTAGCATGTTTCTCCCCAGAAATTAGTAAAACAAAAATGGGCTACGAAAACTCACTGATTCTGATACATATCACGTGAAATAAGATGGATTGCACTTAAACCAAAGCAGTTCCTACATATATATGCGGTGAGAAAATAAGGTTTACGTTCCAATTCATAAGTTGTTAACTGAAGTGACGAGTCAAGTGTTACATAATATAAGTTTTAGTTTTAAATTATTGATTGAAAAGTAAAGTTAACCAAATTTATGGTTTTGCATGTTATACGAATCACTAGTAATATCCGATTATGAACTTAATATCTTAAGAAAAAGTGTATAAACACATATACATATTATGAAATGAGTATATTTTATCATAATTATAAGTTCACATGTGATTATACGACATTTTGTGATTTAAAGTTTGTTTGCTTGATTTCTGTGTTTTTACGAGTCATTTTGCATTGAAGTTTTAATTAACCAAATGTATTAAATAAAATACGTGATTTTTACCACACTTATATATGGCTCTTAACTTACTATAAAAATAAAAGTCATATTTTATGAAGCCCATTTAGTAGTCTAAAAATAATTATATTCTTTCAAAATTATGTGCAGCTATATTCTGGAGTTTTAAAAATGTTTCAGTTGGTTGGGGGTTGAAATATTAACCATTTTAAGTATGACTACTTAAATCTAACTTATGAAAATAACTCCCAAAAAAGAACCAAGTGAATTGGGTAAATATTGAGGTAGTTATGGTCGTCTAAAATCAGTCTATGTATTCTGCCGAAAAATCCAGGTTTGATATTTCATATTGTATTTAGCTTTTGAGGGTCCAAATCTTAATGAAAAATTATGAATTTAATATGTTTTTAAAGATATTTCTTTGAAATTAATTTTACGGTTAAGAATCATTCATTTTGGTTTTGTTTTGACCAAGTTATGACTTTTCAAAGTTAAGGAAATTTTATAACATAATCTGTTTTATAAATCAAGCAACTTTTAAGCCATATTTTTTTTATATGGACAAATAATAGACTTGTTTCTTGAATGTTAGATGACTTAATCAAAATTATATATTCATAATTTTGTTTTCTTAAACATGTTAAAGTATTTCTTGAGTGTAAATGAATGAATACCTCAACGTTTGCAAGAAACGAAGCTTGAACGAGGGGGTATGTGATTTGTGCTCTTGCTGTGCTTTCTTGGCAGCTTGGAGGCTGCTTTTCTGTCAAATTTATAGCAGGAAAATAAGAGGAATGTATGGTTATATAGAGGATAAATTAAGGGTGTAGGTGCATTTTTGATGCAAGTCAAGGTTGTGGGTATTTATAGGGGTTTGGTAGGCATGAAAGGGAGTTATGGTGAAAGTATGATGATGAATGGGGTGGGTTAATGGAATGTCATGGCTGAAAAGTGTGGTCAAGGGGGCCCCTTGATTTTGGTTAATTCTTGCAAGCAACTACAATCTCATCATCATGTCTTAGTATAAGTATGGGTTTCAATAATGTTCATGAGATTTTATTGAGAGGGGGGGTGTGCTGATTTGGGTGAAAAGATTAATGATGATAATACGTATTTTGGTCTTTTATAGTTAAAGGATGTTAAAAGATGGTTATTTGATTAGTTAACTAGGTTAATTATCTCATTTACATTAGCGTGGAGATAGAATTGTGTTAGAGTGAGTAATTTTGTTTTAAATCGCATAAATTCAATTTATCTTTTTTTGTAATCATTTGAGGGTTCTAGTAATATTATCTGATCTTAAGTTTGTATTTTAATTCGACTAGTGCAAGTTAGTAATCGGTGTGTTATTGATGTTTTAATGCAAGGTTGATGGTTTTATATTTATATCATACATATAAATATTGGTGTAAATCTTTATTCCATGTTCATATATAACTTTGCCTTTGACATAAATTGTTGATTTTAAGTTTGTATTGAATGTTGATATTGTATCGCGATTTATGAAATACCATCAACATTCTTGACGACTTGCGTCAGTTAAATCACTTATGCTAAATTGTTTGATGAAACGTCATAAAATATTAATTCGTAATGCGTATTAATGCTTTAAAATTATTTAGGCTCACATAAAATGGTTCGAGATGCGGTTATCCTAATTTGATTATCGTAATATCTTATGATCATTTATTAGTTTATATCTTAAACTAAGTTCAGTACCTATCATATAAAATAATAGAATAAATAAAATATATTTGATTTTAAGAAATGTTACAGTCTCCCCCAGTTGAATGAATTTCGTCCCGAAATTCAACTTGAAAAGAGGTTTTTAGACTTTTTAGGTATAGAGATTTCACTTGATAGTTGTTTTTAGGGCTTAAGGCTTTTTGGATAGTTTAGAACAACCAACTTGTAGTCCAATTATAGTATTGTAACTAATCAAGTAGTCATGTAAGGAATAAGTATAGAATACCTTTAACCTGAATTCAGTATACTACCAGTATGTAAAAGTGTACTTTAATATTCTGTAGGCTTAAGGTACATATGCTCTACGCATGAGCTGTGCATGTTTTAATCATAAGATAAGTATATTGTGAATGTATGAGAACTATAATGTAAAGAACTAATAACATAGCATAATATATTGTAACATAGCATAAGTCTGCTATAAACCAAAACTTGTCCATAGCCAAGGCATGTAGAAATTGAGATATCACACACAATAGGGCGATAATGCATAATAGGTCGATAATACATAATAGGTCGATGGTTGATAACACATAATAGGTTGATGGTTGATAACACACAATAGGTTGATGGTTGATAACACACAATAGGTCGACAACATAGTTTAAATTCTAGTTAGTTGAAGAGTATTGAGGGGTTTGAATACTAATATGTTAAAAGTCCCGTCAGATAAAAAATGTTAAAAATTTAAGTAAAAACGGAATGATTTACTCATTTGAAGGGGATCAAGGGTGATGGTTTTATATTTATATCATATTTATAAATATTGACGTAAATCTTTATTCCATGTTCATATATAACTTTGCCTTTGACATAAATTGTTGATTTTAAATTTGTATTCATTGTTGATATTGTATCGTGATTTATGAAATACCATCAACATTCTTGACGACTTGCGTCAGTTAAATCACTTATGCTAAATTGTTTGATGAAACGTCATAAAATATTAAGTCGTAATGCATATTAATGCTTTAAAAATTATTTAGACTCACATAAAATGGTTCGAGATGCAGTTATCCTAATTTGATTATCGTAATATCACATGATCATTTATTAGTTTATATCTTAAACTTAGTTCAGCATCATATAAAATAATAGAATAAATAAAACATATCAGATTTTAAGAAATGTTACAATTATGCATACGAAAGTCAGTGACGCTGAGTGAGTTCTAGTTTTATAATAAATTACTTTTCGTTTGATAAATACATTTCCTTTACGTGAGCATACAACAATACATACATCTTAATATGTTCATTTTATTATCTTTTCATCATCATTTCATTCATTCATTCATTCATCATCTTCATCTGGTAACCACTAAGGATACCATACAGCTCTGTGAGAGAAGAATAGAGAGGTTCTCAGTTCTTTTGATGGCCACACAGTAGTGAGTCCATTGTCTGGGAAGAGAGAACATGAACTTCCTCACTATGTCCCTATTCTTAAGCTTAACTCAAACATCCATTAGAGTATCCACAATCTCAACATACCTGAAGTATTTTTGAGTCATGGTTTGACCTGCCTTGTAGGTGAAGTTCTCAAACTGCTTCTTCATAATATCTTTCTTGTTTTCCTTGGCTTCCTTAGAGCCCTCATACAAGAGCTTTAGTGCATCCCAGAGCTGCTTAGCAGTTTTTCACTTCTTGAAGCCTCTAGAACAGTTTAGAGAGTGGTCATGGCGTTCTGATCTACATCTATTTTCTTCTATTCTTCTTCATAGTAGTCAGCCATTTCCTTTGGAATCATTCCATCTCCAACAGTGGTTGAAGAGGTGCTTGGGATGTGAGGTCATTTAACATTAGATCTCCACATCCTGCTGTTTTGAGACTTGATGAACCCTTCCATACATTGGCACCAAGTATCAAAGTCAACAGGAGTGATCAGTGGAGACTTTGTCATGGTACCGGTTTTTATGACAGCCTTAGAGATAGCTGCCATTTGAGTTGATAAGTGTTTTATGAAACTGAAGAGATCAAAGATAGTGAGATCTTACAATCAAGAGCCTAAAAAGCTTTGATACCAATTGCAAGACCATTGAAGGGTGGTCAAAGGAACAGTTTCACAAGGTGGAGAGACTTGGAACACTTAGCAGATCAAATAGGAAATTGGCTTAGATGAAACAAAGAACACTTAAAGAAAAAACAATAACAAGAATAAGATAATATGGTTTTTAAGAATAATGTATATTGCACTCAAGTTCTTACAAGTGTTACAAAGCTTAATTCTAAATACAAGTACTTGAGATACTTTATAGTACATCCTACAGCCGACCATACTATGAAGGTCAGCTGGAAACACTAATCTAGACAACAAGATCAATGTAGAGTAAAAAATACAGATTACCTTTTTGACTAGTGACTATGACATGCCATAGTTGGAAAGTTACAGACTCAACACCTTAATCTACAGTTGATAATAGCATGGACTTTTCACCACCTCATGCTAGTTGGTGAGTCTTTAGAGATGACAGCGGAAAGGTGTTTCAGCTTTTGTCAAAAATATGTCAGATAAGACACGCCTTCTCTGTCTTCGGAAGAAATCAGTCTTTGGCTTCAGAAGACTTTGTCTTTGGAGCTTCGGAAGACTTCATATTTGGCTTTGGAAGAATTGGTCTTTTGGCTTTGGAAGATTTGATACTTAGCATAATTCTTTGAGATGTATCAAATCTTCCAAAGTACTTTCCTAGTACTTCACATGTGCATGCTGAGAGCTCTTTAATTGTTCTTTGGTTGCATCAGCCTTTAAGTGTATTCCTTACAAACTCCCCCTAGGCTGATGCTATCAAAACTAAAGAAACCTTTGAGTCTTGATCTTCATCTGTTGACAGTCCTCATCAGCATCAAGACCATTCCATTCATCATCAATTGGTCAGGATTCCTCAGACTCTTGAAATATCTCCTCATGTCATTGAGATCATGTAGAAGGAGATCAAGAATGTTTTGCTAGAAGTACATGTCTTGACCTCCTTGATCTCTAGTGACATACCATCTATCTGGGTTAGTAGCAAACACCCAAGACAAGATGGTTCTCTCAGTAGCAAGATGCTCTACTATGAGTGAACTTTTTGATCAGCCTATTCTTGAGCACCCTCAGGATGTTCTAACCCATCCTAAGGTGCAGAGGTGGATGCCTTAGACTTCTTCTTCTTCTTGTCCCTTCTTATGGCCATCCTTTTCCTCTTTCTATACTTTAACTGAGAAGACTGGCCTCAAGTACCAGATTGTTCTTGTTTGTCCTTCTCAATTGGGTCCTTGTCCTTCATAGGTTTAGAAGGAGAAGGATTAGGATCCTGTTGTGGATTAGAAGATGAAGTTGTTTGTGATGTAGCACTAGATTTAGGTTGTGTTGTATCTTAGGGTTCAACCTTGACCACAGCTTCAGGTGCAGCCTGACTTTTTGGAGAATGCAAGTCAAATAGCTCTTTGATCTTCTGCTTGATCACTCTAATGTGCCCATCCATAGTGGATAGAGACATTGGACCAAGTCTCCTTCCAGAGAATCCATACAGGTTCAAAAAGCTTACCATCTTTTTTCTATCAATAGACTTCTTCAAATTTGCTCTCATGGTGGCTCTTGTCCTTGCATCCTCTACCTTCATCTTCCTCTTAGCAGCTTTTTGGTCTTTTAGCACTTGTTGTGTAAGGCCCTATTTCCGGAAACGTCACAGTTGGTCAACCCTAGCATTATTTACATAAAATTACGTACATTTAATTAAAACATCGCAGCGGATTAGATTACCAAAAACCATTCATTGCATTAATATTTAATGTTGCCAAATAATACATCAATGTATAATAGGAGTTACAAAAGAAACGTTTAGTTGCATTACGAAAAAACATAATTATCATGCACGAATGGATGTCAGTCTTGCCCGCCAAGTAGCTTCACCCGCGTGCCATCCCCAGCAACAAGTTACCTGCCAACTAAAAATGCATAAAAGTCAGCGTTGCTGAGTGAGTTCTAAATTTTAGAATTAAAATCTCTTGTTTAGATATATAAAAATATCATTTTCTTAAAATACTTCCTTTTCATAAATCCGTTACTTCCGTACATGATCACACATCATACGTACAATAAGATAATATTCATTATTATCTTTCATCATTCTTCTCATTCATTTCGTACTTTTATCATTATCTTTCACTTTCTACCAGACCAATGTGCAATACCCCGAACATTGTGTACAAAGCTGGTACTAGGCCTGAGGTCTATAAATAGACCCCGAACATTGTGCACGAAGCTGACTCCAGTACCTGGGGCAAGCAACAAGGGTCCCGTCAATCTCAAAGATTGACCCTGCATGCATCCTCATAGGGTAGCTAACCCGCACACAGTTGAGCTGACAACCCGTGGCTGTGAACCTCCTTTCATTTTGCTTGCAAGGCTTTCATTCATTCATTAAGTTCCACTTTTCATTAGCATTAATCTTTCACTTCATTATTGATAATACTTTACGTATACGAGCATAAACACACCACGTAAAGTCACGTAATAATACGTAATATGGAACATAAGAACAGGCCATAATCATGCATAATACCAACAAACATAACCACCAAAACATCCCAGGGTTAAACCCTAAAATTTCTATTTCCCAAAATTTCAAAAATTTTCTAAGGCATTTAGGCGCATGAGCACTATGCAGGCGTATGAGCACTCTGCGGGCGCACCAACACTTAGGCGCATGGAAACACTCAGGCGCATGGGAAAGTTAGGCGCCTGAACTAACACTTAGGCATTTGGGCAGTGGGCGCATGGGCACTATTGGGGCGCATGAACAACACAGACTACTGCGTAAAATTTCTAGCGCATGAGCCTTACTTAGGCGCATGAGCACTTAGGCGTCTGAGCTAAACTTCAGGTGCATGAGCCCTGTTTGGGAGAATGGGCAGTAGACATACGTGTTTCTAAATTATTTCCGGTCCCAAACATCATTCTAACATGCTCATAACTTAAATCTATCATCCTAAGCACCTAAAACAAGCATAAATCTAAGAAATACAACCAACCAAACACAACATACATACGGTTATCATACATACAAGTTGTAAAACATTTTTACATGCATTTTCAGCCCCAAAGAAGTTTAAAAACACAAAAACAAGGATCTAGAACTCACCAATTGCAGCCTTCAAGCAAAACTCCACCAAACTTGAGGGCACAAAGAGTTCAAACAACCTAAACACACCAAAAACACATAACCAAGCACAAAAACACATAAGAATCGGTCCACAAAATGAAAATTTAGCTGAAACCGAACCAAAAACTCAAGAAAATACCTACCTTCGAAAATATTAGCTTCTTCTTCTTTTTGAAAAACCCGAGTGAACTCTGTCCTTCTTTCTTCTTTATTGTTTCCAGTCGAAAAGCAGAAAGTAGAGAGGAATGCATGGGCGGCCATACCCCTTTTAAACATAAAATAATAGTGTTTTGCACCTTGTACACTTTACCACCTCCACTTGTGCCCATTATCTTTTCTTTCAAGATACTTCTCTTTTTCTTTATTTTAAACAAATTGTCGGGTGTTACAAGTCCACCCCTCTTATAGAGGTTTCGTCCCCGAAACCTGTCATTCTTCAAACAGTTATGGGTAATGATTTCTCATTTCTTCTTCTGTTTCCCACGTAGACTCAGATCCTTTCTTATGCCTCCACTACACACGCACCAGTGGAACCACTTTATTTCGCAGCCTCTTTTCTTTCCGGTCTATGATTGCCACTGGTTTCTCTACATAGTTGAGCCGCTCATCTACTTCGATGTCCTCTAGTGGTACAATCATATCTTCATCAACTAGACATTTTCTCATATGAGACACATGGAATGTTGGATGAATTCCACTTAACTCATCGGGTAGCTCCAATCGATAGGCCACCTGTCCTACTCGTGTAATAATTCGAAAAGGTCCTATATATCTTGGGCTCAGCTTACCCCTCTTTCTAAACCGGATGATCCCCTTCCAAAGTGAGACCTTCAACATGACTTTATCACCCATGTTGAACTCAATCAGTCTATGCCTTTTATTGGCATACGACTTTTGTCTATCTTTTGCCACCTTCATAAAGGCTTTGATCTTCTCTAACTTCTCCGTCATAGCCTCGATCACCTCAATACTTCCCAACTCTTTCTGCCTGATGTCACCCCAACACACGGGCGTTCTACACCTCCTACCGTATAGCATCTCAAATGGTGGCATACCAATGCTGGCATGATAACTGTTGTTGTATGAGAATTCAGCTAACGGTAAGTGTTCATCCCAGCTTCCTCCAAAATCAATGATGCAGGCTCAGAGCATATCCTCATGCATCTGTATAGTCCTCTCCGACTGACCATCTGTCTGAGGATGGTAAGCTGTACTGATATGCAATCTCGTACCCATTGCATCATGAAACCTCTTCCAAAACTTGGATGTAAACCAAGTATCCCGGTCTGACACGATAGACACCGGTACACCATGACGCGTCATGAGCTCTTTGATGAATAGATCTGCCAACCTCTTGGAAGAATACGTCTCACGGATCGGTAGAAAGTAGACACTCTTCGTTAGATGATCAACTATCACCCATATAGTATCATACCCTCTTGCCGTACGCGGTAACTTCGTAATGAATTCCATGGTGATCTGCTCCCATTTCCACTCGGGTATATCCAGAGGTTGGATCTTCCCGTATGGCTTCTGATGCTCTGCCTTCACTTGCAAGCAAGTAAGGCACTTGCCCTCATACTCCGCTACATCACGCTTCATACCCGGCCACCAGTAATCCTTCTTCATGTCATGATACATCTTGGTAGCACCGGGATGAATGGAGTATCGTGTCTTATGAGCTTCATCCATGATCCGCCCCCGTAGGTCTCCATAACGAGGGATCCATATCCGCCCGAAGCGGGTTTTAACTCCGAGAGTATTTTCACCCAACTCCGTGACCAGACCTCTCATCCTTTCAGAGTTAAGGCGATCTTCTTTCAATGCCTCGTCTTGGAACTCTCTGACCTGTGACATCAAATCGGAGGTCATTATCAACTGTTAGGCTTTCACCCGGATTGGCTCGGGTCGCTCCTTCCGGCTAAGGGCATTGGCCACTACGTTGGCTTTGCCTGGAGATAGTGGATTTCATAATCATAATCCTTGATCAATTCTAGCCACCTCCTTTGCCTCATATTGAGGTCCTTCTGCTGAAAGAAATACTTCAAGCTCTTATGGTCCGTGAAGATGGCGCACTTTGCCCCGTACAGGTAATGCCTCCAAATCTTCAATGGAAAGACCATGCCGCTAACTCCAAGTCGTGAGTGGGGTAATTAGCCTCGTGGATTTTCAACTGTCGGGACACGTAGGCTATTACTCTTCCCCTCTGCATTAGCACGCAACCCAATCTAGAATATGATGCATCTGAATAGACCACTAAGTCTTCGTTTCCTTCGAGTAACATCAAGACAAGAGCTTGAGTCAATCTCATCTTTAACTCCTCAAAAGCATCCTCTTGTTCCAGACCCCATACAAACTTTACGTCCTTGCGGGTCAACTTGGTCAATGGTGAGGCTATCTTGGAAAAGTCTTGGATAAAAATTCTGTAGTAGCCCGCCAAACCCAAGAAACTACGAATCTCAGATTTTGGAGACTTCCATTGCATCACCGCCTCAACCTTTGCCGGGTCTACCATGATCCCTTTAGAATTTACCACGTGACCCAAAAATTGAACTTCATGCAACCAGAAAGTGCACTTAGAGAATTTAGCACACAGCCTCTCTCTTCTAAGCGTCTCCAATACTTAACTTCACACAACCAGAAAGTGCACTTAGAGAATTTAGCATACAGCCTCTCTCTTCTAAGCGTCTCCAATACTTATTGTATGTGGTCGGCATGTTCTTCTTCGTTCTTCGAACAAATCAGAATATCATCAATAAACACAATCACTGATTTATCCAACATCGGCTGACACACCCGATTCATCAAATCCATGAAAGCAGCTGGCACGTTGGTTAAACCAAAGGACATAACGAGAAACTCGTAGTGTCCATAACGCGTGCTGAAAGCTGTTTTGGGGACATCTTGCTCCTTCACCTTCAATTGATGGTAGCCAGATCAAAGATCTATTCTTGAGAACTAACTGGCACCTTAGAGCTAGTCAAACAAGTCATCAATTCTAGGTAGAGGATATCGGTTCTTCACCATTAACTTGTTTAACTCACGGTAGTCAATGCACATCCTCATACTACTGTCTTTCTTCTTTACAAACAAGACCGGAGCACCCCAGGGAGAGATGCTTGGTCGGATGAAACCATTGTCCATCAACTCTTGTAACTAAACCATCAATTCCTTCATCTCAGACGGAGTCAATCGGTACGGTGCTTTGGCAACGGGTTGAGCACCAAGTATCAAATCGATCTGAAACTCGATCTCGTGTTCCGGTGGCACACCTGGTAATTCTTCTGGGAATACGTCTAGAAAGTCACACACAACTGGTACGTCAGACAATTATGGTACTGACACATCCACATCCTTCACGTAAGCCAGGTAGGAGCTGCATCCATGTTTCATGCACTTCTCTTCCACCACCATTGAAATCACCTTTGGAACTGTAGTAAATCGATCACCGTAGATCGTCACTGAATTTCCATCGGGCGTAGTTAATCGGATCATTTTCTTGCGACACATAATACTCGCCTCATAGGCTGCTAACCTTCCATCCCTAGAACTATATCAAATCCGCCTAGGGGCATCACAAATAGTTTAGCAGAGAACCTATGGCCTTCTAGTTCTATGTCACAATCCTCTATCATTTCAGAAATTCTAGTAGACTTATCAATAGCAGTTTCTACATAAAAGGGCTTATCAATACTTCTACTACTAACATGTAACTTAGCACAGAAAGCAGCAAAAATGAAACTCCTACTAGCACCAGAATCAAATAATACAGAGGTATAATTTTGGTTTACTAGAAACATACCTGACACGACATCGGGGTCCACCCTGGCCTCTTCCCGGGTCATCGTGAATGCTCTAGCGCTTGCCCTCTGTCCTTCATTCTTAGTCCTCTTCTTCACCCTAGAACTCTCGGCCCTCAGCTTCTTGCAATCCCTACTCACATGACCCTCTTCACCACAGTTATAACATTTCATCATCCTACAATTCCTTGGAATGTGACCAGGCTTCCCACATTTGAAGCATACATTCGATCCCCACTTGCACTCTCCAGTGTGCTCCTTTCCACATTTGCCACACTTCTTCATCCTCGAGCTTGATGACACCACCCTTCGGTTATCCACCCTCGTCCTCTTGTTGTTTGGAGTGAAACGACCACGTCCAAACTACTTTCCACTCCAGTTCCTGTCACCACCACCCTTTTTATTCACCTCCGTTACCGCCACCTCTTCCCTTTCATCATAGAGTCTCCCTGCCAGATCCACTGCCGATCTAAAGGAACTCGGTCGGGCAACGATCATATGCCTACAGATATCCGCCTACAATCCCTGAATATACCTCTTGATCTTCCTCGACACCGGCGTTACCTGATCCGGCACCAGCCTCGCCATCTCGTTGAAATTGGTGGTGTATTGCTGATGGGTCATGGTCCCCGCCTCTAGCTGCAGGAACTCTCTCTCTATCTTGTCGAGCTCTCAGTGAGGATAGAATTCCTTAATCACCATCTTCTTCAGTTCTTCCCACCTCATCTTTCTGATGGCCCTACTGCCCTAGGCTTGGAGAATATTGTCCCACCAACATAAAGCCGAGTCTACAAACGAGTGAGTGGCGAACTTCACCTTTTGGTCCTTCCCAAACTCAATAATCTCCAACACCGCCTCCATTTCTCTCACCCAACGGTGAGCAGTAGCAGCATTACCATTGCCATCAAAAGTTGGGGGTTTGCATCGCTGGAATGCCCCGTAGCTGCACCCCTTCACGATCTCCGGCACTACCACCTCCTCCTCATCATTGGAGGCCGCCATCTCAGTGTTTAGTTTCTCCCTTTCACCATGATCTCTATCATCCCCTCTTCTCCCAGCAGTTTTCCTTCGCTCCTCCTCCCTTTCCTTCTTGTCATCATCCCTCACCTCACTGATAACCTCGGTCACTACAGACGGTAGGATCGTCTGCATGACCTGATGTACTTCCTCCACAACTGCCTCCTTTACTGAGGCTCTCAAGTTAGCACACTCATCACCGCCCTCCTGGTGATGAAGCTCGAGCTTAGCAGGCGCCGTCTCAGCAGTCTTCGTCTTGTTCTTCGTGACACGTGGTCCAGCACCACGGCCACCTGGTGGTCTACCTCGGGAAGCTTTCGACGATCTACCACCAGCCATCCTCTAAACACTATAAGATTCAAACACCAACACAGTCATTCAAGGTAATAGATCAGTTTATGTCAAGTATAGTAAGTCCCTAATTACAGTGGCTAGTTGTGATTAGCCACTTACTTTACTCTTCATCCCCCAAGCATTTCCTATCCTGACTACATCAGTACTCAAATCTACTAAGAGCACATAAATCAGATAGCACACGTACATAATACCGGTTAACATTTAAGAAAAGAAATACCTGATGGAACGTAGCTACTTGGGCTGGCATCCCTCCATTCGGTCCCATTCTCAGTTAAAGTTTAGGTTTTGGAAATATTTTTACCCATTTCTCTTGAACTTTGGCTCTGATACCAACTTATAAGGCTCCGTTTCTGGAAACCTCACAGTTGGTCAACCACAGCATTATTTACATATAATTACGTACATTTAATTAAAACATCGCGGCGGATTAGATTACCAAAAACCATTCATTGCATTAATACTTAATGTTGCCAAATAATACATCAATGTATAACAGGAGTTACAAAAGAAACGTTTAGTTGTATTATGAAACAACATAATTATCATGCACGAATGGAGCCAGTCTTGCCCACTAAGTAGCTTCACCCGCGTGCCATCCCCAACAACAAGTTACCTGCCAACTGAAAATGCATAAAAGTCAGCATTGCTGAGTGAGTTCTAGTTTTTAGAATTAAAATCTCTTGTTTAAATATATAAAAATATCATTTTCTTAAAATACTTCCTTTTCATAAATTCGTTACTTCCATACGTGATCACACATCATACGTACAACAAGATAATATTCATTATTATCTTTCATCATTCTTCTCATTCATTTTGTACTTTTATCATTATCTTTCACTTTCTACCAGACCAATGTGCAATACCCTGAACATTGTGCACGAAGCTGGTACTGGGCCTGAGGTCTATAAATAGACCCCGAATATTATGCATGAAGCTGACTCCAGCACCCGAGGCAAGCAACAAGGGTCCTGTCAATCTCAAAGATTGACCCTGCATGCATCCTCATGGGGTAGCTAACCCGCACACAGTTGAGCTGACAACCCATGGCTATGAACCTCCTTTCATTTTGCTTGCAAGGCTTTCATTCATTCATTAAGTTCACTTTTCACTAGCATTAATCTTTCACTTCATTATTGATAATACTTTACGTATACGAGCATAAACACACCACGTAAAGTCACGTAATAATACGTAATATGGAACATAAGAACAGGCCATAATCATGCATAATACCAACAAACATAACCACCAAAACATCCCAGGGTTAAACCCTAAAATTTCTATTTCCCAAAATTTTAGAAATTTTCTAAGGCATTTAGGCGCATGAACACTATGCAGGCGCATGAGCACTATGTGGGCGCACCAACACTTTGGCGCATGGAAACACTCACGTGCATGGGAAAGTTAGGTGCCTGAACTAACACTTAGGCATTTGGGCAGTGGGCGTATGGGCACTATTGGGGCGCATGAACAACACAGACTACTGGGCAAAATTTCTAGGCGCATGAGGTACTGTTTGGGAGCATGAGCCTTACTTAGACGCATGAGCACTTAGGCGTCTGAGCTAAACTTCAGGCGCATGAGCCCTGTTTGGGCGCATGGGCAGCAGACATACGTGTTTCTAAATTATTTCCGGTCCCAAACATCATTATAACATGCTCATAACTTAAATCTATCATCCTAAGCACCTAAAACAAGCATAAATCCAAGAAATACAACCAACCAAACACAACATACATACGGTCATCATACATACAAGTTGTAAAACATTTTTACATGCATTTTCAGCCCCAAAGAAGTTTAAAAACACAAAACCGGGGATCTAGAACTCACTAATTGAAGCCTTCAAGCAAAACTCCACCGAAATTGAAGGCACAAAGAGTTCAAACAACCTAAACGCACCAAAAACACATAACCAAGCACAAAAACACATAAGAATCGGTCCACAAGCTGAAAATTCAGCTGAAACCAAACCAAAAACACAAGAAAATACCTACCTTCGAAAATATCACCTTCTTCTTCTTGAAAAACTCGAGAAAACTCTGTCCTTCTTTCTTCTTTCTTGTTTCCAGTTGAAAAGCAGAAAGTAGAGATGAATGCATGGGCGACCATACCCCTTTTAAACATAAATTAATAGTGTTTTGCACCTTGTACACTTTACCCCCTCCACTTGTGCCCATTATCTTTTCTTCCAAGATACTTCTCTTTTTCTTTATTTTAAACTAATTTTCGGGTGTTACATGTTGCTTGCTTGAGGTTTTCAAACTCAATGTATTCATATGATAAGGGAAAAAGGTCTTCTGCCTGATAGAGACATGTGGCACTCACGTAGGTTATCATGTTTTGCCTATCTTGTTTCCTACCTACCTGAATTTATTGCTTAGTAGCCACAGCCTCTGCCTTAGGACTTTCCTGAACTGGGGAGAGGGTAGGGGCTTTGTAGAGTCTTTTTCTCCTCCTTTCTTTCTTGATCTTGAGGAGCAATTCTGCATCCTCAACTTCCCTTCTCTCCTTTGACACTTCCATGTCAGCCATTTTATTTAGTTCATCCAAGGAGAGAGAGATGAGTTCATTAACATTATAGTTCCTAGACACCAGTTAATTCAATCTGGCTGCCCTTAACTCATCATCTTGAGTGCTTGGCCTGTGGGTAGCCCTAATAGCAGCTTTCATAAAGCCAGGAGTCCCACTTGAACTCTCTCCCCTTGCCTTCCTCTTTCTCTCTCTCTCTTCTCCTCCTCAATCTCCTCAGAGGTCATCTTCCTCTTCCCTTTTTCAGTCACTGGCATGTGTGACTCAAGGTGGAGAGAGCTTTGGCCTTCATTTCTTGGTGTTGCACTTAAACTCTGGCCAGAGAGAGGCTGTGAGACACCTTCACCAGCTGATGCCTGATTGAGGGTAATTGGTGTTGAAGCAGTTCTTTTCCAAAGATTCACCGGCTTAACTACTGAGCCTTCAGCCAAGGTTTCCCCTTTGAATCTAACCTTAGGGTCAACCTCAAGATCAAGTTGACCAACAGTCTTACCTGATAGCCTCTGTCTATATAATTTAGATATTAGCTTGAACTCTTCAAGCACCCTTTCTTGTATTCTCTCAGCTAATCTTGTAGCTTGCCTGGATTGACTGGGGTTGGCAAGTGGCAAGTCAACTAGAGAGAAGCTCTCATAGTATCTTAGGTTGTAGATGTTAAAGATTTATTGTTGTCCCTGAGTCCTAGAGATTACCAAGGCTCCCCTTTCAGCATCATACCTCCATCCACTATTGGATTTTCAGAAGGGTGAGATGAAGTAGGCATTACCCTTGGTATACCCTCCTCAAACAAGCTTTGAATGAGTGAGTCCACATCAATATGGATCTGAGGAGTTTGTTGAGTATGAACAACTTCAACTCTGCAAGTGAGGGTGATGAGTCCTCTATGTCCATACTTTGGGAGGAACTCCCAGGTTCTATGATTGTAGTTAGAACTTTCTCCCCCTTTTTGGTAGCATCACCCTCTGGCACTGGGGAGCTAAGGGTTAGGTCCACCACATCCACAGGTTCTTGTGGGCCTAGTTGAGTTCTTCTAATGGGTTTCTCAGCTAACTTGCCCTTGAGATCGATGATCTCAAATTGGTGGTCATTGACCCTTCTTTGTAAGATAGCCACCTGAGATTCTAGGTGACTCGCCTTTGAAACTAAATAGGTGCATGTTTTTGACAGTTTTTGCACCTTTAGTTGTAGGCTCCCCTCATCTTCATCAGAAGAATCATGGGGGGATGAGAGAATAGGACTAAAGTCTTGATCAGTGATCAGTGATCAATGGAGACTATGTCACCAAGTATCACCTTCCATACATTGGCACAAAGTATCAAAGTCATCAGGAGTGATTAGTGGAGACTTTGTCATGGTACCAGTTTTCATATCAGCCTTAGAGATAGCTACCATTTGAGTTGATAAGTGTTTTATGAAACTGAAGAGATCAAAGATGGTGAGATCTTACAATCAAGAGCCTGAAAAGCTCTGATACCAATTGCAATATCGTTGAAGGGTGGTCAAAGCAACAGTTTCACAAGGTTAAAAGACTTGGAACACTTAGCATATCAAATAGGGATCTGGCTTAGATGAAACAAAGAACACTTAAAGAAAAAACAATAACAAGAATAAGATAATATGGTTTTCAAGAATAATGTATATTGCTCTCAAGTTCTTACAAGTGTTACAAAGCTTAATATTAAATACAAGTACTTAAGATACTTTATACTACATCCTATAGCCGGCTATACTATGAAGGCCAGCTGGAAACACTAATCTAGACAACAAGATCAATGTAGAGTCAAAAATGCATATTGCCTTTTTGACTAGTTACTATGACATGCCATAGCTCACATCCTTTTCTAATACAAAAAGGATAAAAGTACATAGTTGGAAAGTTACAGACTCAACACCTTAATCTACAGTTGACAAAAGCATGGACTTTTCACCAACTCATGCTAGTTGGTGAGTCTTTAGAGATGACAGCAGAAAGGTGTTTCAGCTTTTGTCAAAAGTATGTTAGAGAAGACATGCATTCTCTGTCTTTGGAAGAAATCAGTCTTTAGATTCGGAAGACTTTGTCTTTGGAGCTTCGGATCTTTGGCTTCGGAAAAATTGGTCTTTTGGCTTTGGAAGATTTGATACTTAGCATAATTCTCTGAGATATATCAAATCTTCCGAAGAATTTTTCTAGTACTTCACATGTGCATGCTAAGAGCTCTTTGGTTGTTCTTTGGTTGCATCAGCCTTTAAGTGTATTCCTTACAGGTAACTAAGGTCGTCTCCACTGGAAATATGTGAAAAGTGAGAAAATTGATTTAAGGGTTGAAAATTAATTAAGAACAAGTTGAAAAGAAAACTAATTTTAAATGTAAAACTGATTTGAAATTGGATTAGGTGTAAACAATAACTGGAAAGGTAATCCTCTCCGGATTTAGGTTTGCAACTATTGACTTGTCCTAGATGTTCGTGAATGGTCACATAGACATAACCATCATTGGTTTAACTAGACCTAATGGGATTGAACAAGGCTATTGTAAAAGAACTACTAAGATCATACCCAACTTACGTTAACCGACACAATCCTAACCCTTGTGAGGTTTCCTGATGTAAAGAAATCTAAAACACTCACAAAAAATAGAACATAGATTTTAATCAATATAAATATTTTAGATGTTCTAATTAACAAATAATGTTCCTTGGATTAAGATGCGTAGTTCAACAATAACCCAATTGAAAACAAAGAACAAGTCAAGTGTATACAAACCCTACCAACCGGAGAAGATCACATGTGGTTTAGCCGGACATGGTAATGAAAATCAAAGTGAAAACGAATAAAAAAATTGTTCTAGACATTAGGGAATCAAACCAAATGATAAAAAAAAAAGATCTTGAGCCATGAAATCACCTCTGGAAGTCTCCGGGATTGTTCGGGATCGTTCTTGGGACTTGGGGACGGCTTGGAATGAAGTGGTAGGTCAAAACCTAGATTTCCCGTCTTTTAATCAAAATTGAGCGCACCATGTACCGCAGGTACTGTGCCCACCGTAAGTTACGATGGGCGCTTTCTTCTCTTTTTTTTTCAGCCTCTGGCCACCATAGGTTACGTTGGCCACATGACCTACAGTGGCTAATAACCATTTTTGCCATCCTTTGTCTCTTTTCTTGTCTTTTGCTCGGGCTTGCTTAACTCAATCCTAAGACGTCGCAATTATCTTTATCTACCTCCTTTAGCTCCCAATACCTGCAAATCACAAACACACTAGTAGTAACCTTTTTCCAACTAATAAACTCATTAAAATCTTACAATTAACACCGTTAAAACTCATTCAAACACCCGAATATCACATGTTCATGTTCATGGGGCGTGTATGATGTAGGTTTGGTTATGAGTCCTAGAAGATTATTTTTTACTGTTTTTGTACTTAAATACACATACAACGATTCTGCTTTCGACTTATATGACACAATTGTATTCAATATGTACATGCAAACTTACCAACCTAGTGTTGACATTTTTGAGCATTATTTATAGGTTGGATACCAAAGACAAGTGAATTGATGTAGACAATTTTATGCAAGACCAACACGCTATAGGACTTGCCTTGCCTTAGAAGACCTTTTGCTATATGCCTATGTTTATTTGATAGTATGAACTTAGCAACAGTTGCTCTTTGTATAGACTTGTTTGAGACAAGATAATTAGACTCACTGATATTTTCCTATAAACAAAATGTTGTGGTCTTTATGTGTATTCTCTATTTAATAATTGGGTGATAATGCTACCTGCGTAAATATTGCTAGCAGGTATGATGTGGTCTTTAAGTGTATTCTCACTAGTAATTATGCAACATATATCCCATTCTTGATATCTCCTCATGATATCCAGAATCATAAGTTGATTTTAATGTCTTTCGTTAGCGGAAATCATTTTATTAGGATTCAATTAAAAGGTGACTATTTGCTTCCCATTCCAAGTGATAGATTGGAAGATTATATACGTCCACGTACTCAAAAGTATTTGGATGCAATGACACAAGTCAATGATAATACAAATTATAGAAGTTATTACTTTACTTTAATGTAATTTTTATTAAATATTGTATTTTTTAATGTAATTCAAAAGTGTTGATATATTTCTTTTATCATTTTCATTAAACATGTATACAACCAATTGACTATCAAACAAAAGAATTAATATGACAATCAATCAACCATCAAACGTCAAATATAGATACATATCAAAAGATGTGTCGGTAATCGTACGACAATGCACCAATGTAGATACAGGTGCAAAGGATCTAAAATAGAGGTCGTTCGAATGGGCTTCTCCCGCTATTGGTCACTAATAGTACTCCACCAATCCACCAGCTGTATCGGCTCCAGCCGAGTCCATGCTGAAAAGGTCGTCTTGCGTCTCCTCTGACTTGTAAAATGCAAGGACAACCGCCTAATCAACTAGCGTAAACTCATATCACATGCTTCCCAAAGTAAATCTCATATAAATATGCCCTAGAGGGGTCAACCGTTTACTCTGGATCCTGTGGAATGTAAGTGAAGCGGAAAGTAGCAAAAAAAAAAAAAATCAAAAGTCATCTTTCGGTGGACCCTCCTAAAACCCAAATCAAACAAATGACTCCACGAGGTTTCGCCTACCGTCGTTACTATGGTCCAAGTTGCTGGTGAAGGAGGTGGAATGATACCAAACGACCCTACAAAGTATTCTAAAGAAGATTCGAACAAAATAGAAGTGGATTCCAAGGCTCTATGGCTGATCAGAATGAACATTTCGAATAGCATTATCCATGGTTTAAAAAAGTGGAAAATTTTTAATAAGCTATGGGAAGCCTTGTAAGCAAGGTAGTAAAGAATAAAAGACATGAAGGAGAACAAGTTAATAGAAGTTTGAAAACTTTGGTTTCATTAAATGAGAAACAATAACAACAACATATTTGAGGTATGTTGAACTCCAGGACTCTTTTAATGATGATGGTGTGAAGATGGAAAATAGTGAAATTCTCACAAAATTTCTAAGGTCTATTTAAGAAACATAGCTAGCTTATATTATGTGTATAAGAAAAATTAAGAATCTGAAGACTATAAACCTTCAAACAGTTGTATATTCTTAATGCCTACCGGAAGGAGTTGGATGCTGATGAATAATCACTAGGCATAAAAAGTGAAAGATCTAGCAATTCAAGGTATTCAACACTCCTATCTCTTATCCATGAACCCTATCAATCTCACTAGATTCCCATGGTGAGTCATTAAGTTCTGATTATTACCTATCCTGGATCACCAACGGTTGAAGCTCCCCCCACTTTACCCTTTGTTAGTTGGAACTAATCTTTAGCAGGTCCATCCCCCACTTCAAAATTTTCCAATTCAGCCTTTATTTTAGAACAAGCAAACTTCTTCCAACTTTCAAAAGAGGATCTGGAATGTATTCATTTAGATGATCTTTAGGAACTTGATATCAACTACCAGATTTCCATGATCTCTTTCAGGGTTAAACAGTTCAGCAAAAAACATAGAGAAAGTTCAAATGATAGAAAAGATCAGGCTTTTGGATAGACAAAACCAAGGTCAAGTGTTACAACTATAATCAAATAGGTCATTTTGCTAGAGAATGCAAGGCACCCAAGTCTAACCCATGCCACCAAGCACATCAAACTTCAAACCTCAATAAGCTACATGTCCACATCATCTTCTGAAGCACAAAAACATACTACAATAGTAACAACTGATGAATATACAAATGATTTGAGCATTCCGATTAAAGACATATCACCAATCAACATTGATGGCAGGAAGCTTAACCTTTGCACCTCATGTAACTTTTGAACCTTGCTATACTCCTGAATATACTGCTAAGGTGAATATGTATAGAAATCACAATCTGGATCTAATGAATGATGTTGAGTCAATTAACATTCTTAAAACTAGTTTTAAGTCCAACCGTCGAGATGAAGTTTGTCTGTCGAAGAGTTCAATTAGCATTCGTATATGTTGAATCAATGCTTTTGTACACAAGATACTGTAACTACCAAAGATCTTTTATGTTATTTTCCTATCTCTATTATACAGTTTTTGTAAACCAATAGTAGTACACATTCATAGTATGTCATAATGCATAGATCAATGAATGTAATATGCCTTTGATCCTATACCTAGAATAGACTATCAAGATTGATTCTAGTGTTTAACTTTCATAGTATAATACCTCACGCTTGTATAGTTTTGAGGTTAGCTATTTTGCCTATTTGTTTTGCTATTACACTCTTGTAATCAGTGTAATATAATCAAGTGAATACTTTGAAAGAATTTTCATTATGTTATTTACATTCAAGTACTGAATTTGCGTGTTTGATACTGCTAGTTAATAGAGGTTCCGCATCTACTAACTACTGATTTACAGAAGTTCTTGTTTCATCCGATCCAACACAACATTATGATGAGCGATCAAGAACAATACCACGCCACACTCAGTACAATTGTTAACCATGTTGCAATTTTAAGCTTTCTTAAAGATCAAAAAAGTTAAAGATGTAATTTTCAGTAATAATGTTAGTTTTTGCTAAAAACAATAATTTTACATAACAATCTTAGATTACATCACAACATTGTGCATCTTGCATATAGTTTACTATCCATAAATCGTTGGAACCTCATACAAACATCCTCTAAATTAACTTTTTACCACTCTAAAGATTTGTTTTGAACCACCTACGCAATAACATACAAATTACAACTCCTACATCTCGACCAATATGACCACCGTTATACAACCACACAATTGCATTGGACACTACTATTTCAACATTTCTTGTTAGCTAAAGTGCCACCAAGAATGTATACATGCAAGAAACCAAATGGAATAAGATTAAAATTGCACAACAATTTGGCGAATATAATTATGAAAGCATCATAAATCATTATTATAGTGACTCCATACAAATTAAAAAAATACCAGTTTTAATTGGCATAAGTCATTTTGTATGTACACATGTAAAAAATATTAAATCATAATTATATATTAGTTTTTTCTTTAGAACTTCAACACAAATACAACAACTACTGTATCTACCTCCCACAATGGAGAAAATAGTTTGGTCCTCCCATCGGCATCAATCGATCTTGAAACTATTAAGCCAAACCACTCAAATGAAAGAATTGTTTAACAATCATGAGTCGAACATTCTACAAAATAAAATAACAAATTATTACAATTTTTAAAAAATTAATTTGGCAATTTACATTTCGAACCATGAAACCCTAGCAGGGTACCCAAAAATCTAATCAAGTTCCTTAATGCACATATAATACACCCTACACGACCGGGTATCTCTGTTGTACAAAAACTACACAACATTTTGAGACCAGTTATGACCTTTTTGACAACCATGGTTGCCTATTGGTGCCGGAATGTTTTAAGCATGGCAAATGTATTAGAAGATGACCGTTCTAGCACATCCTATTTCTTCTACTTCTTTTGTTTCTTCTGTTAGATGATATCTCAATTAAGTTGTTCTAAATTCAAGTGGTTTTAATGGAGTAATTATCAATGGTATCGGAGTGTGCCTCTTCACGAGGGTGATTTAAGTGCAACGAGATGCCTTAAGAATATGATTCGCGAAGCATCTGGCTTACCTAAATAAATTAACATATGCTTGTTTACATAATAGGTTTTTATAGAATTTTACGTCACATCAAATAATTCATATGTTTTCTTAGGAATAATGCATCACGTCAAATAATTATATAAAACAAAAAATAACACGACACCGAGGAATAATATGTCACGTCAAATATATGAGAAACAAACCATAGGGTCCGTAAGAACTTTAACGTGTTGTATACATAACATCTTATAAGGCCGTAATGAGCTACATGGCTCATATTTCTTTTCTCACTGTATGCCGCTTATGGGCCGCAAGTATCTTTATAAGTTGTGGGAAAACATTTTCTGACTAATTTCATTGTTGGCATAGCACCTGGTAGGCGTGCCAATATCCTTGCCCTTTTGAAACAGCTGTTTATTAATAACGTGTCATAGTCAATCATCATTATTTTCGATGTTTGGTCAATATATAACCAACATTTTCTATGGTTTACAATCAATAATAATTTCCCTGATAAGAAATTTAATAATCCTCTTTTAAACTTTATAAAATTACAAAAGATACATATACAACATTATGTAAAACTATAAGTTGAATTCTTCTATATTAATTAAATAAATGAATTTGAAAACTATTGTTGACGATGAAATCACGAAACTAATCACAAAGTGTTGATGTAGCATGTGTACTCTGATTTACTATGGTAAGAGAGAATGCGATGGTTATGACTTGTATACGTAACTGGTGAAAACCTCAGTTGTTGTGTTGGTGATTGTGGTGACACCGTTATGTTGATGACAATGGTGATAAGCCAAGTTCGGCTCTTATACTAAATTGAGACAAGAAGAATGTTTGGAAATTGTTTTATGCTATATTTAAGACAAAAGAAGGATGTTTGGAAATTGTGATAGTGATTGTATATCATGTTAGGGTACTACATTAGTATATATACTATTGTACAATTACAAAAATTATCTTCAACTATTTTTTAATTAAAATAGGATTTAATATGCATATATATTTATTACAAAGTTTTTCATTATAATGTGTCATAGTCATTATTGATAATTTAAGCTCTTTACGTATCCACTATTGACTATCGTTCACAATCAATAATGCATACCACTTCATAAGATATTTTTATAATTCTCTATCCAAATTTTTTAAATTACGACAGATATAAGCAACAGTGTGTATGTCAAACTATAAATTGGTTTCTTGTGTATTAATTAAAGAAATAAACTAGAAATTTTTCTTAAAGCCCTCCACAAACGACTTGTGACGAAATTGGCACGAAAATGAAAGGAGGGTCCCAAGCATAAAGAAACTGAACCGTCGCAAAAGGCGCAATAGGTCGGCCTCCATTAACAGTGCAGTTATTACCTACGGGTAAAAAGACATCCGGATCAACTTTCTCGACGGACTGGAAACCGTCACAAGAGACCGTAAGGGCTTGTTGGGGGCATTTGCATGTGTTTATAATACTCACGTTCCATTCTTGTTTACCTTGTATTTGTGCAGAAGTCCTTTCAGTCCCGATTGTTATGTCCTTTAGTTCACATTGGCAAAATCCTAAACATGGGAAATGATTAGCGACACTTTAAATTCAGTTATTGTTGTTGTACTTATCATGGGAATACATACACCAGATTAATTAACAAACACAAATTAGATATGTTTTCCAAACAAAGATAACGAGTTTGACAACAAAATAAAGGAATGAATGACCGGTTATTGGTCACAATATCTAGTGTATTTGTTATAGACTTTTCATGACAACTCTTTTTACAAAATCCGTAGCAAAAGGTAAAATTCAATGTTTTTTGGTTTAATTATTATAGAAGAATAATAGTGATTTTCAATTTTCAAAAGACGAACTTCACACCATACTAATCAAGTTTTAAAGTGTTACACTAAACTCACTCAAAAACTATTTCAATGCTCTGGAGTCAATAAACTTTCGAAAGTTGTCATTGCAATCTTATAAAAAGTACATAAATTTAAGTATAATTAAGTGAGCTAAATGAAACACATATGAATACTAATTACGATTCAGTGATTATTTCGTTTAAATTAACTAATGGTGAAGAAAAGAATTTACTGGAATAGTGGAGTTTCATAATTTTAAGTTAAATTTAAAGAAAAATATAATCACTAAATACTAACTAGTATTCATATATGTTCATCTAGCTCACATACTTAAATAAATTAACATCTAGATTATAGCTTTATAAGACTAAAACACATAATGAAAGTTAAGTGATTTAAAAAAAAAAAAAAAAAAAAAAAAAAAAAAAAAAAAAAAAAAACCTTTAAAGAACTTTCGTAAAATGATTAAAAAACTTAGTTAACTATTATATAAAGTTTTGTTTTCCAAACAGATAACTAACATATCATATACAGCAATAGTTTATATCATAGGACAGAAAACACAAACTATAAAAAGCAGAGCCTAATTAAATAACAAGATAAAAAAGAAACAAAATTACATATTCATTATATACATGTATGATGACAAAAATCGATAAAATCGAATTCATAGATGAGAAGCAACGAAATATATTTACCTTTAGATAGAAGATTAGAAAGAACAGCTGCAGCAAGAAGAGTATGAAGTGCCATACGTTTGAAGGTTAGCCTTGATGATCGAGTTCGTGTGAAGATGGTCTACTTCCAAATTTATAATACCCACATGCTACCATGGCCCCACTTTAGCATTAATATTATTGATGTAGACTTTTACCAGGTTTTCTACCTTATCACTAAATTATCCTATATATGAAAAGAGAAAATTCATCAGCAGTTTGTTTCATTTAGTTTATGATTTGACCACTTTAGCATTAATATTCGAGTCCCTAGGCGGCGGTGGTTGGATGCATACTACACAAATCTGTTATCTATCAATGTTTATGTGGTTGGCTTTCTGTTTATTGCATTGGGCTGATGATGGCGGGTATTAGATCGTCTGAGGCATCACGTGATCTCTATTTTTTGTGGTCAAGATTAGTTGGTTGGATTTTGTCGTATGGTTGTGATGACCGAAAAACCTAATACATAAACATTGAATCAGGTGCAACCTTGGTGTGGCAGATCTTGAGGACAGTGGGTTGTTACCCGCGACCCTCTGCAGCCATATGCCGTCATTCCATTTACGTTTATGAGCCTAACAATATACTATATAAGCCCTTCCAGCACATTTGTTTTTTTACATACGGTATAATATATAAGCTTAAGGCTATTATGATAATGCGTTAAATCATGAGATATTATAATCGTTGGATTACTTGCGTTTATCTGAGCTTTGCTTTAACGGTTTACCACGCGAGTAACGCGCGCCGGGTTAAAACATTAGTTATATGAAAAAAGTATAAGTCGAATAGATAACACAACATTATTATAAACTAATGATTAAAAAGTTATTCATCAGTGGTTGCAACTTTTTCAAAGCCGATTTAGTTATGAACCACTTTATCATAAAGCACAAGCTATTATTTATATCTTATAATAATTATTATATATACTGAAAGTTAATATAAAATACATTAAAACTATTAGAAACCATTTTCATTAACTATTGTTAGATAACCTAGGGTGGAGTGTTTGCTGGTAAAGAGGATGGGTTCTTGCGGGTAGCCCCATCGGGTAAAAATTGGTTCATGAACCCATGTTATACCATTTCACACCTGTACCCTTTGCGTATAAAACCCCTTTCTTTTTATGGGTTTAAAAAACGGTAGAGTTATAGTTAAAATGAAATTTAATTTAAAAGGGCTAATAAGAATTGTGGGTTTGACACGTGTCATTCTATTATTTTAAAAATAAAGGTATTTTGTTCATCGTGTCAAATACGTTAGCTTATTGTGTTTTATACGTTCATTGTTTCATATATTTTATATCATTTATTATATGTATTCATTATTGTGTTTTACTTTTTAAATAATTTTATGTTATTTTTGTTACTTTTCTATAGTTTATATAAAATTGATATTTATAATTGTGTTTTATAATTAAAAGTATACAATGATATACTTTCACAAATATATTTCTCAAAACTAGTGTTGAAGATAACACATTATGTTATTTTTATCATTGTTTTTTTATAGAATATATAAACTTCTTGTTATCTATTATTGTGTTTTAAATTAGAAGTAACAATGAAATTATTTCACCAATATATTTTTAAAAAATCATAGTGGTCAAGATAACATAATAACAATAAAAAAAAAACACAATAAGACATTATGTTATATTATCATTGTTTTTAATGTGTGAGATTAATTAGTTGTTAATTTATTATTGTGTTTTGCATATTAGAGATAAATAATAATGTTATTCTACCATTATATTTTCTTAAAATTCATCATTTATAAAAAATATTATTCAAGAAAACACAATAACTAACAAAAAAACACAATAAACTATATTAAAGACACAATGATGAGATATAAACTTAAAACCATAAAAAATTTATTATATTTTATATAACAATATTGTACTCGTTTTAAAGATTAAAAAATACGCGTTTTTATGATGTAATTTTTATAAAAAAATATCATATATAAAAGTTATGAACATTTTAAAAAAAATAAAGGAACTTGCAAAAAATAACAAAAATGGTTATTCCTAACATAACACTTTAATAAAATTTTTCATACAATTTAATCATATCTAATTGATTAAAGAGATTGATAGTTGATATTAGTTTTTAAACTTTTTTGTTTTAGAAGTCTTTTTATTTGAACATTTCTCTTAAGAGATGGACACATTTTCATTTAGAGTGCTCTATAATAATTTAAAGTGAAAATAAGACGACATGTTTTAATTGGTTTGTGTTGATGGTACTTCTGGGTAAAAGAAGAGGCACTCCTCCACCCTAGTATATTATTTTATTTACCGTTCTCCTTATAAAAACTAAAAGTATCATATATATCTCTTATATTGAATAATACAACTCCTAAAGATTATATACACATAAAAAATACTTATATTGAACTATTAAATTATATATATAACCATATAGGAGAGGGATCCTAAGAAAACTATAATTTTATGAGAAAACTAAGAAAATCATATTCAACCAATCAAAATATTTATAACTAATTTTATTTTGTTTTTATTTAAAGGGTATTTTAGTAAAAATCAATCCACTATTTTTGGTACCTTTTTAATTTAAATTAAATGATTCTCTTGCTCTCTCTTTCATTTATCTTCTTCAACCTCCATTTAAAAACCCTAAAAGTAACCTGATCATGCAGGCCGCTCACATCCATAATGAAGATGATGAACCAAGATGAAAATGATGAATCGAGATGAAGATGATAACCGGGATGAAGATGATGCTCGAGATGAAGATGATTACGAATCCGAGACAAAGATGATGATTTGAGATGAAGTGAACTCAAGATGAAGATAATTATGATCTGGAGATGAAGATAATGGTTTGGGATGAATATTGTTGGACCAAAAGAACCAATGAGCCTGATCAGAAAAACCTTTAAGTCCCACGGACATTACAACAACTGAAGTAGTCTGCAACAGCTGAAGACATCAACTGATAACAGGGTCTGAAGACAAAGTCTGAAGTGAAAGAGCTAAAGACAAAGTCTGAAGTGAAAGAGCTGAAGACAAAGTCTGAAGTGAAAGAGCTGAAGACAAAGTCTGAAGTGAAAGAGCTGAAGACAAAGTCTGAAGTGAAAGAGCTGAAGACAAAGTCTGAAGTGAAAGAGCTGAAGACAAAGACTAAAGACCAAGTTTCAGATGTTGTCACAACAGCTGAAGAAGACCTCTTCAGTAGTTGTGATGGTTTCCTTTCAGTAGTTTTATGTTTCTTGTAATCAGTACTTGTAGGTTCAGTAGTTTTAGTTTCATCTTGTACTTAGCATACTCCGAGATGTTCAGTTGTTGTGAACATTCTCAGTAGTTTGCTTACTTTCAGTTGTTTGTAATAATTCTGTTAGATGTCACTATCAAGTGACATCAGCAGACGTCACATTCCTTTATATAAGGAATGTTGACCTAATTGTAAGGTGCGACGAGCAGCTATAGCAAACTTAGAAAAGCTTAGCAGCCGCCACACCGAAGCATTGTGCATGAATGATATTATCCATTTTGAAGAAAACCCTCTTTCTCTATAACCGTGTACTGTTCCATTGAATATCTATTGTGTTCTTGCAATATTTGTCTAATTCTTGTTCTAATTCCGCTGCGATTCAATTCTAATTGATCAAACTTAGATCGCTGATCCTAGCAAATGGTATCAGAGTTGGTTAATCATTGATCGGTTTAACAATTGATCATTGAAACTGCTATTTCGATATCTAAAGTTTGATCGAATTAGCATATTTGCAAGAATTGGTTATAGAGATTGATTTTCTGCTGCTTCTGGTTATTCTGTTTGAGTTTCTTCTTGGTTCATATTGAGTTTGTTGTGTTTTTGTGCTAAATCCGTTGAAACTTGATTGTTTTGGTTTGAATCTGAGAATGACTACTCCTTCTAATGACCCTCACAATACTGGCTCCTCAACCAAGCCTCCGATGCTGTTAGGAGTGAGTATAACATATGGCAACGAAGAATGCTCCATCACCTGTCTGTTAACAGTTCAGGGTGTTGGACATCTGTGGTTCATGGTCCACACAAGCCTATGGTGAACAATCCGGAGACCAACCAAATGGTTCCGAAGAAGAAGGAGCAATACTCAGATGAAGATCGTAAACTGTTTGAGATTGATGCTAAAGCCCATGGAATTCTGGCCATGGCACTGCCGAATGAAATCTATTCTGGGCTTATGCATCATGAAACTGCTCATGACCTCTGGAATGCTTTGAAGGAACAATTCGGAGGAACTGATGAGGTCTTAGCAAACAATAGAGAAATCCTCGCCCAACAATATGAGACATTCTCTTATAGGAAGGGTGAGATACTGACTCAACAGTTTGAGCGTTTCTCCTGCTTGATCTCTGAGCTGAAAATGGTCAAGCATGAGTATACTAACAGCCAGATGAATAACAGATTCCTCATATCACTGCCTGAGAGATGGGACACATATACCATTATCCTACGCTCCAGTGCAAATCTGGATAGCCTATCTCTCACCCAACTCCATGGGAAACTGCTTACATTTGAAAGAGAGATAGAGCAGAAAAGGAAACTGGCATCATCAGGAAAGCTCTCTGATGACTTTGTACCAGGTAACACTGCCTTGGTCGGTCATGAGTCAGAATATGCTGGATCAGAAAGTCATTATGATGAGCATATAGATTTCTCTTCAAACAGTTCTGATCATGCATTTGTTAGTGTTGACAGTCATTCTGGGTGTAATAGTGATAATTTATGCTTTATCATGGATGATTTGCAGGGTATTGCTGATGATGATTTAGAAGAGATGGATATTTTGAGCCAAATGGCCCTGATCAATATCAGATCTCAAAAGTTCTACAAGAGAACTGGTAGGAAATTTCCAGGACTCTCTGGCAAAACCAAAGTTGGTTTTGACAAGAGTAAGTTGAGGTGTCACAAATGCCACAGGCTTGGGCACTTTGCAAGAGAGTGTAGATCAACTGGATCTAACTCCTCTGCACCCTTTGTGACCTTTCCAAGCAATAGTTCACAAAACAAAGGGCAACATCCTGCTAGTTCTGGTCATCACTCACAACCTCAATCTCCTGCATACTTTGTCCCTCAGGGTCCAATGCCATATCCTTATCCCTGCTATTACATGCCACAGCCAAATCCAGTTCATGTCCCTATAGCACAACAACCTCAAGCCCTACCTGAGCCTCAACCATCTCCATCACAATCTCAACCTCATCACAGCTTCTTCACACCAGGAGTTGTTAACTGGAGCAGCTTACCAGATGATCTTTCTGGTTTCAATGAGCAATTATCTGCTGGTGCTGGTCAACATGGTGGTGAACATCCTTTTGGGAATCTTGCTCTCATGGCCCTGGAGTCTACTGAGGGTTCCTGCTCAAATGCTTCATCTTCACAGGTAACCCAGGTATCTTCTGAGGCTAAAGCCAAGTTATGTTCTGAATCATGCATAGCTGCCTTTGTCTCTATTAGAGAGGCAAATGTAGCTTTAATCAATCAAAATCTTGAGCTTGAGAAAACTATTTCCAAAAGAAAAGATGAGTATGTGTCTGCACTTAATGACAAAGATGATGAGATTTACAAGCTTAAATGCCAACTTAATGATGAAAAGGCTAAGGTAGAGGTCATACTCGAGAACCACAGAAGTCTCAAAGAGACACTTGCAGCTACCCAAGTTGAGTGTGACCGCTGGGTAACATCCTGCAAGGGATTTGAAATGCTTCTCAGCAAGCAAACAGCTTCAAATGTGAAGTTTGGAATAGGTTACAATCATACTGCACCACCTACTGATTTTACTTCAAAATCAATAGTAAAATCTGAAGGTGAAAGTAATTTCCAAACCACATCATCATGTGATTCATCCTAAATGATAATACAAAATTAGAGGATGAAGTCAGTGTTAAGATCTCAGCAAATCAATTGCCTGATGGTTTAAATGCTGATAAACACATGAAGCTGAGAAATTCAGATGTTGTTCCTCAAAGTACTCCAAGTACTGAAGGGCAAGTCACAACATCTGAAAAGCATTTCAAATCTGATGAAATAAAGGATTAACAACTGCTGAGGAATCTATCATACGGTCTTTCAGGACGGATAGAGAACAGCTGAAGAACAAGTCTTCAGTTGTTACCGATCCTTCAGTACTTAACACAAGTACTGAAAGGAGGAAAGTACTGAAGATCACACCTTCAGTAGTTTCCACTTCAGCAGTTGATCAATCCAAGATGAAGAATAAGCCATATGAAATATGTGGTAAATTCAATCATCTATCTGATGAATGCTGGTACAAAAAGGGTTCCAAACTCAACAGAGACAAGCTCATTAAAGAAGAGATAAATAAAATGAAAAATGAGTTTGAAACCAAGTTTGTACCACAGTCATCTCAAACTGATAAACCCAAGGCCTCACCAAAATCCAAAAAGAAGGATGGGGTTTATCAGAAAACAGCTGATAGTGTTCCTCATGATAAACATCAGACGAAGTCTGTGAATTTCAAGAAGGAGGAAATGGTGGGTCACAGGAACTCATCAAAAACAAGTACTGATGTGTCAAATGAGCTGAAGGCTTTAGCAACAAATCAGACACAACTTGTTATGATGGTTCAGCATTTGTTGGGGAGAGTTAACCAACTAGATGCACCTGTGATCAAACCACTGAAAAGAAATCCAAGCCCAAATCTAAGAAATCCATTTCAGCACCATCTCCATCTTCATCAGCTGTTAATCATGAGAAACAAGTTATGGTTAAATCTGTTGATGAAAACAGACCCAAAACCAAAAAGGTTTGGGTCTCTAAAGCTAACTAGTTTCTTATGATAAATGCAGGGTTCTTCAGCATGCCAAAGAAGCATCTGGTATGTAGACAGTGGAGGATCTATGCATATGACTGGGAGCAGTTCTCTTCTTAATGACTACTCTCAAGGAAAGAAGGGATTTGTCTCATTTGGAAATGATGCTAAAGGTTACATCATCGGGAAAGGATTTGTGTCAAATGGAGAAATCAGATTTGATGATGTTAACCATGTGGAGAATCTCAAGTATAATCTACTGAGTGTCAGTCAGATGTGTGATAAAGGGCATGTTGCACTTTTCACAAGCCAGAACTGCCGGATTCTGTCTTCCAAAGTTCTGAGGCTGATTGACAAGGTATTGGATGAACATACTCTCCTGAAGGCCAACAGGATAGGAAGAGTATATGCCTTGGATTTGTCAAAGAAGATTGATTTAAAAGGTCATCCTTGCCTGTTCTCCAAGGCCTCCCCTCAGGAATCTAAACTGTGGCATAGAAGGCTGGGTCATGTTAATCTCAAAAACATGAATCAGCTGATCCACAATAGTTTAGTGAGAGGTCTACCAATAAGTAAAAACTACTGATGATCTCAGTCAACAAGTACTGATGAGCATTCGTATACTATTGTCACAAATAAGTACTGATAAGTTCTTTTATCCTCAGTAGTTTTCATAACTACTGAAGACTAAATTACTTAAAAGTACTGAAGTACTCTATCTGTTGAAAAGAACTGATGTGGTTACAACTACTGATGTAGTTACAACTACTGATGTCAATATAACAGATAAGTACTGATGACCAATGAAACATCTGAAAATCAGACAAAAGTCTGCTAAGTGTTGAGGTTAGAATGAAACAGCTGATGAGCTAAGAATTGACGACAACAGCTGATAAGAAACTTTTCTCTTCAGTCGTTTCTACAACTGCTGTTTCACTTCATACAACTGAAGCCAAAACCATGTCTTCAGTAGTTTCACAACTACTGATGACTAATACCAAGTCTTCAGTTGTTACAACTTCTGAAAGTTAAAACCAGGTCTTCAGTTGTTTTCAAACAACTGATGACAGCACCAACACTTTCAGTCGTTTTATATCAGCCTTTTCTAACCCTATAAATACCTAAACCTAATTTCAAACGTTTCATTAGCCGTTTCATATCCTTTACTCTCTCAACAATGGCGACCATGAAACTCAAACCCAGACACAACTGTGTTGCCTACCTCTCGAAATCGGCCTTTTGGAACAAATTTGATAATGCCATCGATCTTATGGTAGATTCCCAGTACCGAACCGCTTTTCTTCTGAATCCTACCATATACCCCGATTCCCTAAGCCAATTCTGGACCAACGTCTCTGTGCAAACTGGTGAGAATGATCGCCAAATCACTCTTCAGTCGTTGGTTAACCAGAAACAGGTGGTCATCACTCTCGACATCATTCGACAAACCCTAAATCTACATGATGCCACCTGTGTCACTGAATACCCGAAAGGCACAACCGATATGTCTTTCATCAATAACGGGTATGAAGGAGACTTAAGTGCTACCACCATTCTGAAGAAGCACTTCCATGATGCTGAACGTCTTATATTCCACATGGTGAATGTCTGCCTTGCACCAAAAACCTCCTCATGGGATCAGATGTCCTCCCGATGGCAACAGGTATTATACTCTATCTTTGAACGACAAAATCTAAATTTTTCTGAGATAGTTTTTATGGAACTAAAGGATCTGGCTTTGAAACCTGTGGCAAACAGATGGATATTATATCCCAGGTTTCTCATGGCCATAATTTTAAATCAGCTAAAATCAGACGGCCTTGTTGGCCTTGGAGTCCCTTCTCCAGCTGTATTGCCTGAAGTATACTCCAGGCACAACTCTGACCCTACAATGAAAGGGGCCGCCCGGCTGCTAAAACCCAAACAGCGGGAACCCACAGCCTCCACTTCCAGATCCAAAGTCCCCACCAAACCCAACACCAAAAAGCCCAAAAAGGCTACTCAGGGAGATGAGTCCCCTGAGGATGCCCCTGTAACACCAATACAGGAAACACTTACTGATTCTAACCCCCCAGTAGTGTCAAAGACTCGCCAACCCTAGCCGCTCAGGTATCCTCTCAACAGGATCCTGATGCAACCACAATTGGGGATACCACAATTCTGGAACCTATCTCAATTGAGAAGGTTACCATTGAAGAGCACCAGTCACCCCGGGTGCAATCTGCTTCAAGCCTATCTCCACATGCAACCGCCCCTCAAAGCCCAACCATTATAGTTGCACAAGTGCTGAGTCAGCTGCATTCCTCTCCTCCTCCCCAGAAACCAATTACAATGGGGAGAACCTCAACAGCTGAGGAAGAGGACCAAAATGCTGCTGATAACCCACAGCACAGGGGTTATCATGTTCAATCTCCCCGTGTAGAGGAGGAGGTTAGAACATCTGGTGAGGCTGCCACTTCTACTGATTCAGCAAATGAACAGGATGCAGTTGGTAACATCTCTAAGACCTCACCAGAGGCAACTGCCGATGAAGGACTCAGTCCTGAGGCAGGAAGTCCCCAGAACCAAGAACAAGCGGCACATGCTACAACTGATCTACACTCAGGGCATGTACATCCTGATTCAATCAGGAGGTCAGGTGATTCAGCAAAGACTGATGATGACCTGGGCTTTTTCTTTGATGTCTTAGCCCATAACACAATCCTTGAGGCTGAGGTGAGCAGACTCAAAGAACTGCTTGCCAAAATGTCTCAGGATCAAAGTCCATCTGCCCCAATAAACCCACAGATGGCACCTTCATTTGAAGGTTCACCAAACACTCAGCCACTACACTCAACTGAGCCACCAGCCACTGCTTTTGGCACCACCTCTCAGGGACAGAACCCCTCTGAGCAGATGGTTGCTACTTTTCAACATTCCTTACCTCTCATCACTCCCATCATCAATGAGATTGTGCATAAAGCCATTGACGAGAGGATCTCCTCAAATCTACAAACACTTGTTGATGATGCTGTGCAAAAGAAGCTTTCTGCCATTCCAACCCCTGAACCCAATGCACCCAAAAAGGGGGAGTCTAAGGAAGTGAAAGACAGAAAGAGAAAGAGAGTGGAAGATGAGAAACAAAAGAGAAAGAAAAGGAGTTAGAAAAGGAAAAACAGCTGATCACATACAAGAGAAAGAAAAGTGCTGAAACTCAAAAGCCTGATGAAGAGAAATCATTGGATGATCTGGTTAAAGAAGCTGATGAAGCTCACAGCAGATCAATGGACAAAATAATAGACCAACTCTTCAGACAAGGTTTTGATACAGCTACTTTAGACACTGAGATCAGAAGGCTGGAGATTAAAGAATACAAGAGAGATGGGCCAGTTACAGTGTGATGGAAAGGGAGAGGTTGGAGATAATGATCAGGTTTATTGCAAAATACTTGGGAAGATCATTAATTGAGATTAAATCATGGACCAGAGACAGTATTCTGGCAATAACCACCAGAATCTGTGCTTCTGAAGCATTCAATAAAGGGTTGATTATCGAAGCCTTAGATGAAGCAGGTGCTGGGAAGAGATCTGATATGGCCAAGCTTTCCAAAGCCAAACTTACCATAAAAATGCTAGATCAGCCTTCCCAAACTCCCACTCAAAAACAACCAACCCCACAACTCTCCTAACCAATCCCTAAACCTAAACTTAAACCAACTCAACCTTCAAAACCAACTCCCTTACCCCAAAAACCACCTCAAACCACATCCAAGGATGCACCCAGAAGGAGGAGAAGGGTGTTGAGGATGGAAGAAGAAGAAGAAGAAGATGATGAAGAAGACAGTCTGCCAATCTCTGCTGTTCTAAAAATACCTGAGCCCAGAAGTCAACAAATGATCACACCAGACTTTCAGAGGCAAAATGATGAAAGTTAAGATTGAAGAAGAAGAACAGCAGAAACAGCATGATGAGCAACTTTTGAAGATGGTTGACAAAGAGTTTCCTCAGTCATCATCTATACAAGCCATGAAGAAACACGCTCAAAGGCTGTATGCTCTCAGGTATACCTTTCAATATCAAAAGGAGAGAGTAAGGATTTGGCCAGACCCCAGGGTTAGTTCTAGAATTCATAAGAAATCCATACCAAGTAGATACAATGGCCAAGTGAGAAAGACCATAGATGCTGTTATTATGTTGGCCATTGTAGTCTCACCCTGGGAGATACTTGAAGACTTCAAGAGAGCCTACAAGTCAAAGATGACCCCTCAAACTCTAATGGAGAACAAAATGGTCAAGAAGGGGTTGTTATATAAGAGGCTTGAAGAGATCAAGAAAAATGAACTCCAGTTGTTATTAGAAGGGACTCACCCAGATGAATTTGCTTACAGAGAGATAACAACTGTTGAGTTGAAAAATGGAAAGACGTTAAAGTACCTATCAGAGTACTATGGCCCAGAGTTCTTCTTCGAAGGAGAAGCAGAAGAACTCACTAAGGAGGAACACGTTGTTCTCCTTGAGGCCTACGTCAGAGAGTCTTATAGACTCATCAATGGGAAGTAGGTTTCATGGTTGGGATAACAGCTCTGTGTCCAGTTCCCCAAGACAGAGTTCCCTTCCATTCTTTGACATTCACATCTACTGAAACCTGTTCCCTGGCCTGTGCTTATCCGATATCTCTGAAGCTGATCAAGAGAGTATTTCTGCCAAGAATAAGTGGGACCTTAATAAGATTAAAGGTTTTGGCTGCATTGGTTCAGAGGGAGTTTGTTGGACCAAAAGAACCAATGAGCCTGATCAGAAAAACCTTTAAGTCCCACGGACATTACAACAACTGAAGTAGTCTGCAACAGCTGAAGACATCAACTGATAACAGGGTCTGAAGACAAAGTCTGAAGTGAAAGAGCTGAAGACAAAGTCTGAAGTGAAAGAGCTGAAGACAAAGTCTGAAGTGAAAGAGCTGAAGACAAAGTCTGAAGTGAAAAAGCTGAAGACAAAGTCTGAAGTGAAAGAGCTGAAGACAAAGACTGAAGACCAAGTTTCAGATGTTGTCACAACAGCTGAAGAAGACCTCTTTAGTAGTTGTGATGGTTTCCTTTCAGTAGTTTTATGTTTCTTGTAATCAGTACTTGTAGGTTCAGTAGTTTTAGTTTCATCTTGTACTTAGCATACTCTGAGATGTTCAGTTGTTGTGAACATTCTCAGTAGTTTGCTTACTTTCAGTTGTTTGTAATAATTCTGTTAGATGTCACTATTAAGTGACATCAGCAGACGTCACATTCCTTTATATAAGGAATGTTGACCTAATTGTAAGGTGGGACGAGCAGCTATAGCAAACTTAGAAAAGCTTAGCAGCCGCCACACCGAAGCATTGTGCATGAATGATATTATCCATTTTGAAGAAAACCCTCTTTCTCTATAACCGTGTACTGTTCCATTGAATATCTATTGTGTTCTTGCAATATTTGTCTAATTCTTGTTCTAATTCCGCTGCGATTCAATTCTAATTGATCAAACTTAGATCGCTGATCCTAACAAATATGATTATGAAATTGAGACGAAGATGATTATGAACTTTATGAACAATATGATGATGATGAACAACGAAGAAATTGGTCCAAAAAAGAACATCTTCTTCATCCATCTTTGGTTTCACAGAAAGTGAACATCTTTCTCTTTCACATTCTTCCTTTTTTTAATTTTTACAATCATATATTTTTATAGTAATTTGAGTTGCATATATACATACACCATTTCCTCTTTATTTTTGTTCAATGACACGCATATGTAAGTTACATATACGTAACAATTAAATATGATATCAGCTATTGTTTTACAAAAGCAAATAGAATGTGTTTCATATATATTTGATTTTTTTTGTTCATCTTCGTCATCGTCGAGGTACATATATGTAAGCAGTTTTATATATGGTTGTACATCTTTTCACTATAATTTTTTTTAGATTCCCGTGTACTTTTTAGTGTACGTATATGTAACTTATGAAGTTACACATAACGCGGTATATGTATAAATCAAGTTACATATACGTAATCACGTAAATATATGGGTCAATTTCCGAGTTTAATAAAATGTTTTGCACTTGTTATATGTGTTATACTTAAATATATGAAAATGAAAATGGTTGTATATATTATATAACTTATCAATGTGAATTAGTAAGTTAGAAGATTTAAAATTCGATTTTTTGGTGAATTTAAAGCTTGATGGGTTACGTATACAAAACACAGTGTTTCATAAGTGTGCAACATAGTGTTACATATACGTAACACAATGTTACATATTAAAAGTGACTATTGTTTAACGTGATTATATATACGTAACTTAACTGGTGTTCATTTGTTTTTTTCTTACTCTATTTATATCTAATTCTTTCAATATATAAAAATTAGTATGATTTAATGTTTAAATTATTATAATATGTTGGTAAGTAGGAGAGGGTTAGAAAATTTTGGTTTAAATTGAGAGAAGGTGAGTGATTTTAGGGATTTAATTAACTAAATAAAAGTTTCCATATAATTTATAAACATGTTTTACCTATTATACCCTTAAATCCTTTAAACACCATTTATTTACAATCTTACCGTTGTATGATCTCAACCATAGATTACATAAATCAAACGTGGATAAATGGTTTTCTTAGTTTTCTTGTAAAAAATGGTTTTTTTAGAAACCCTCCCCTAACCATTTAATATATATATATATATATATATATATATATATATATATATATATACACACACACACACACACACATAAATAATTGAAGTCATCAAGTTGTTACATTGATTCGACCGGGCTGACTAGCCAACAAGTAACGTTGCCATTTTACCATTCGATCCAGTTTAGAAAACATTCCACTTAATAGAGTTTGCAAAGGATGAAGTGAGGGCAAAATCTTTCTTCTGTTTTTAGGAGTTATAGAGCATGCTTTTATTAAGATTTCAGCTTATGCAATTGAGTTATGATAAATTATAATCATTTGAAAATGAGGGACCTGCTTGGCCGTACGTTCTCTCTCCGCCTCTAATTGATGTTTAATATCTATCTTCAATCTATATTAATAAAGAAGGTGTAGGAACCTCTGAGGTTAAGAGGCTGATACAACCAAAGGATCAATCAAAAGATGCCAAAACAACCAGGTCTTCCAACATGCACTAAGGAACAAAGAAGAACTAGCTTCGGAAGTTTTACACACTCAAGAAAAATGCTAAGTGTAAAATCTTCCGAAGCCAATGTTCAGAAGAAACTACTGAGGAAACTTTACACTATGTGTCAAGTCTTCCGAAGCCAAAGACTCAACTCTTCCGAAGGTTAAAAATGAAGTCTTCCGAAGCTCTCAAGACAAAGTCTTTCGAAGCTGAATAAAGATAAGACTGATTACTTTAGAAGAGAGAGAAAATACACCTTTTTCTATCAACTTTATCATAAAGCAACCTCCTGTCCGCTGCATGCTCTGGTGGTTCACCAACTATCATAAGTTGGTGAAACCTCCATGGTTTATGATAAAGTAGATAAGGTCTTTGTCTGCAAGTTTCTGTATTTGTATCCTGTTTGGCTTTTTGTAATAGGAAAGTCAGTGAGCTATGGCTTGTCATAGTCACTAGTCAAAAGGCAATCCGCCTTTTGACTTTAGGCTGATCTTGTTGTCTAGATTAGTCACATCCAACTGTCTTTTTACATATTGACGGTTGTAGGTTTAGTATAAAGAGTCAAAGGTTATTGTATTTCATATATCAGTGCAAACACTTGTAATAGAACTGAAGAAGCAATATACTACTACCTTGAAAATTATTTTCTTGTGTTCTTGCTCTTACTTTACTTGTGTTGTGCATTGTATCATCTGTTAAAGTTCTAAGTTCCCCACTTGAATTGTTAAGTGATCCTAAATATCCTCCTAAGTGTGTTAACTAAGTGCAAAGTCCCTTTTTAACGGTTCTGCATTTGGTATCATAGCATTCCAGGCTCTTGTTTGCAAGATCTCACCATCTTCAAAACCTCTTAGTAACACACATCACTTAACTCTTCAAATGGCAGCTATCTCCAAAGCTGATATGGAAACTGGAACAATGACAAAGTCCCCACTGATCACTCCTGAGGATTTTGACACTTAGTGTCAAAGAATGGAAGGCTTTATCAAGTCTCAAGATTCCAGAATGTGGGAGTCTATTGTAGATGGACCTCATGTACCATGCACCTCTTTAGCTGCTGCTGGTGGTGGCATGATACTAAAGGAGAGGGCTGACTTTTCTGATGAAGACTGGAAAAGAATTGACATTGATCATAAAGCCATGAAATCCCTCCAAACTGCTCTTCCCAACTCCATCTACAGAGGTTTTAAGAAGTGCAAGACCGCTAAACAACTATGGGATGCACTGAAACTGATGTATGGGTTCAAATGAAGCCAAGGAGAACAAGAAGGATCTCCTGAAGCAGCAGTTTGAAAATTTCACCTTTAAGACAGGTGAAACCATGACTCAATAATACTTCAGGTATGTTGAGATTATGGATACTCTGGATGATGTTGGGGTAACTATTGAGAACAAGGATATGGTTAGGAAGTTCATGTCCTCTCTTCCAAGACAATGGACACACTACTGTGTGGTCATTAAGAGGACTGAAAACCTCAAGACCCTGACTCTCACTGAGTTGTATGGGATACTCAGTGGATACTAGATGGAGATGAATATGCAAAATTCATCTGGTAGCTCCAACACTCACCAGAGTTCAGTCCTTCATGTGGTTGAAAGGGATAGCAGAGAATCATAGCATCATCTCATCTGCTACCCTGAGACTTCATAAAAGGGTCCTTTCATCACCTTCCCTGAGACACCCAGAGAGAGCTACATCCAAGGAAGTCCCTTCCAAGAGACAAGTTCTTCTCAAGCTTTTGTCTCCACTGATGAAAGTACAGGAAACCTTCTTTTCACTCTTGAAGACATGGACTGTATCCATCCAGATGATCTGGAGTACATGGAGATAGTCCAACAAATGGCTCTTCTTACTCACAGAGCCCAGAAGTTCTACAAGAGGACTGGAAGAAGGTTTTCTAGCAATGGTGCCAGTGGCAAGTTTGGACTGGACAAGAGCAAAGTCAAGTGTTACAACTATAACCAGATGGGACACTTTGCTAGAGAATGCAAAGCACCTAAGTCAAATGGTGGCCAACCTTCATCCAGGACAAACTACACTAAAGGAGGGAACCAGAATGAGAAGCCAAGACAGCAAGCCACAGTTGCTGTTGAAGAAGGAGGCTTTGACTGGAGCTTTCAAGCTGAAGATGCATCTCCAAACCAAGAACTCATGGCTGACCACGATGAAGCCAAGGTACTTAAACATCTTTGCTCTCCTGAATGTATTGCTAAAGTAAATAGATACAGGTCCTACAACTTGGAAATGAGATCTGATATTGAGTCTTTGAATATTTTAAAGCTAATTTTAAAAGGGCTGAAAATGACTATAAACTTAAAATAGAAGATCTAGAGAAAACAGTTTCAACTCTTAAACATGAGCAAACAAATTACAAGACTCAAATTAAGGATCACATTACCAAGTTGACTGAATGCCAGGCTAAACTTGTGATCAGCAAAGCCAGGGCAGAAAAATGTGTTCTTGAAGAGGAAACCTTCAAGAACATGATATCCTCATCTCTGCATGCAAAAGTGTGTTATCAGAACAAGCGGGGACTGGGATCTAGTAAGATAGCTCCTCCACACTCTCTACTATCTGTTAGATCTCCAAGGTGTGGAATTGGTCAAGATGAGCTTCCATCCATAGACCCCAGTGATGAAGAGGATGAAGAGGAGAAGGTAAGGGATGACTCTGAGGTGAGTGAAGAGAGTAAATCCAAAAAGGGTCACCATGCTCTTAAGGAGGAAAAAGAAGCTGGTTTGAGCAAAACCAAAAGGAAGAACTTGATCAGAAGAGCAAAGAGAAGATCAAGAAAAGCTCAAGAGATCAAGACCACCTTTGATCCCAAACAGAAACAAGTATTTATCTCTACAGGGTTCAAGGAGATAAAAGCTGAAGATCCTGCCAATAATTCTAGTACCAAGAGTTCTACTTTAGTTTCAACTCACTCCAGCAACAACAAGAAGAATGATCAGCTGTGTGTCACTGCTACACAGCCTGAACTATCTATTTCTAAAAGCAAGCTTCACCCTAAGAAGCCTGCTGCATCATCTGAAAAGGTGAAAAAGGAAAAGGAAAGTGTTCAAGCTCAGTCTTCTTTGGAAAAGAAGGCTCTCAGAAGAAAAGATATAGACTGTGTTATGTGTGGTAGTACTTCACATCTGGCTAAGGATTGTCAATAAAATCCAAAGGGCACTATCCACATGATCAAGAAGAAAACTTCTGAGAGGAAGAAGAAACAAACAGCTTCGGAAGGAAAATCTGTTTCCTTCGGAAGCTCCAAAATGAAGAAAAAGGCAAATGAAGCATTGCATTCGTAAGGAAAATTGGTCTCGAAAGAAAGGAATGCTTCCGAAGTACTGAGGCCTGCTACAGTGAAAGCAAGATCTTCCGAAGGATCAGTCTCCAAAGCTTCCGAAGCCACAAAAGCTTCCGAAGCATTAAAGGTCAAGCCCAATCTTTCAAAGGTGGTGTGAAAGATGAAGGAAGACCATGTGGCTAAAAGTTCATCATCAGAAATAGCAAATGATCTCCAAAACCTGAACATAGGATCTATTACTGTTTTATTACCTTTAACACATTCTAATAAGCCCAAGACCAATGAGGCTTGGGTTTCCAAATGTAACTAAATCATCTCTTTTGTGTAGGGACAGCTAAAGACCAATAAAAATATCTGGATTGTTGATAGTGGCTGCTCCAGGCACATGACTGGCAATGAGTCCTTGCTTCAAAACTTTGAAAGAATTGATGGAGGACCAGTTGCTTTTGGGGGAGATGCAGGAGGGTACATTACTGGCAGGGGCAAGGTTACAAATGGTAAGCTCAGTATTGAGAAGGTAAACTTTGTCAAAGAGCTTGGATACAATCTTCTGAGTGTGTCCCAATTTTGTGACCAAAAACATCATATACTCTTTACTGAGCATGAGTGCATTGTTCTCAAGCCTGGGGTTGACATTCCACCTGAGCATATTTTGCTTAGAGCCCCCAGGAAAGGAAACATATACAAGATGGACTTGCAGGAAGCATCTCCATCTGGAGGGGTTTCTTGCTTTCTATCTAAAGCAAATAGTGATGAGTCTTTTCTTTGGCATAAGAGAATGTGCCATGTAAACTTTAAAAACATGAATAAACTAATTAAGAATGATTTGGTAACTGGAATACCAAAGAAAGAGTTTATAAGTGATGACCACTGTGTTGCATGCTTGAAAGGGAAGCAACACAAAGTGTCTCACAAGCCAAAGGAAATGAACTCTATCACTACTCCCCTACACTTGTTACATATGGATCTGTTTGGCCCCACCAGTGTAATAAGCCTAGGAAGGACCTCATACTGTTTAGTGATCACAGATGATTTCACAAGATTCACTTGGGTGTTTTTCCTTAGAACTAAGGATGAAACCTCTGAAATCTTGAAGAATTTCATTCTGAAAATTAAGAATCAATCTGATCACAAGGTCAAAATCATAAGATGTGATTAGGGAACCGAATTTAAAAACCAAATCCTTGATACATTTTATGATGAGAAGGGTATTTCAAGACAATATAGTGCTCCCAGGACTCCTCAACAAAATGGTGTTGCTGAAAGGAGAAACAGGACACTCATTGAAGCTGCAAGAACTATGTTGTCTGACTCTAAGCTGCCCATCACCTTCTGGGCAGAGGCTGTCAACACAGCCTGTTATGTGCAGAACAGAGTTTTAGTAGTTAAGACACATGGTAAGACTCCTTATGAACTGTGGTACAAAAGGAGACCATTTATTGGTTTTCTCTGAACATTTGGATGTCCTTGTACCATCTTGAATACCAAAGATCAAATAGCTAAATTTGCTGAGAAATTAGATGATGGACACTTTGTTGGATACTCCTCTCAAGCCAAGGCTTATAGAGTATACAATATCAAAACTAGAATCATTAAGGAGTCAGCCAATATGACTTTCAATGAACACACACCCTGTGTGAAAGGTTCTGGTCCGGATTGGCTATTTGATCTTGATTTAGTTACCAACTGTTTTAATAAATCTTGTGAGAATGTTTCATGATCTATGAATAACAGGTCAACAGATGATCCTGACCCAAGATTTGAGCTGAGAAGTTCAAACAAGAAGACTACTTCAGCTCCAATGGTGACTAACCCTGTCATTGAGGCTCCAATCAGCACAAGCATGACAAATACTGCTGATTCAACTGAATTACCCTCAAAGTCCAGTTCAGAGGCTCAGAATTCAGGTGAAGGAACCTCCAATGTAGGAGGAATGGATGGTGGTGACAGTGATCAAGAATTTCTTGATGCTGATAACCACTCCATTGAAGACAACATCAATGATTTCACACACTCATTGGATTAAGTTTCTCTTGATAAGTGTGCTGATGTGGTGGGGGAATCTTCTTTGCCAGATCAAAATTTCTCTAATCTTGATCTGTCCAACCAACTTGCTGTGATCCGTTAACTCAGGATCCACAAGTCACATCCCACCATAAATATCATTGGAAATGTTGACTCAGGGGTGAGAACAAGAGCACAAACTCATAACAGTCATGTTTGTCTACATTCTTGTTTCTTATCCCAAATTAAGCTAAAGAAAGTTGATGAGGCTCTAAAGGATGGAAGCTGGATTGAAGCAATGCAAGAAGAATTGCTTCAAATCAAGAGACAAAAGGTTTGGAACTTATGCCCTCTTCCTCAAGGGAAGACTGTTATAGGTACCAAGTGGGTTTTTAGGAATAAGAAAGATGATAGAGGGATTATCATCAAGAACAAGGCAAGACTAGTTGTCCAAGGATACACTCAAGAAGAAGGAATTGACTACACTGATGTCTTTGCTCCAGTAGCTAGACTCGAAGCTGTAAGAATATTTCTGGCTTATGCTGCATCTAAGGACTTCAAGGTCTACCAGCTTGATGTGAAGTATGCCTTTCTCTATGGGGTGATTGATGAAGAAGTCTATATTAGACAACCACCTGGCTTTGCAGACCCGGATCATCCTGATTATGTCTGCAAGCTTGATAAAGCTCTATATGGGCTACATCAGGCTCCAAGAAAGTGGTATGAGACACTATCAACATACCTCTGTCAGCATGGATACAAAAGAGGTACTATTGATGGGACTCTCTTCATCAAAGATACAGGAAATGACACATTGCTAGTTCAGATATATGTAGATGACATCATCTTTGGTTCAACTAATCCAAAGCTCTGCACAGACTTTGAGATGCTGATGAAGAACAGTTTTGAAATGAGTGCCATGGGGGAACTAAATTTCTTTCTGGGTATTCAATTGAAGCAAGTTGAAGATGGCATCTTCATAAGTTAGTCAAAGTATGTTCAGGACATACTCACAAGATTCAAGATGACTGACTGTAAGGTTGTAAAGACACCCATAGCCAAAAATCACTCCCTTTGTCCTGATCTTGAGGAAGAGTTTGTTGATGAACATCTCTACAGGGCCATGATTGGGTCACTCATGTACCTTACTGCTAGCAGGCATGATATTATGTTTGCTTCATGCATATGTGCCAGATATTAAGCCAACCCCAAGATGTCACACCTTATCACTGTCAAAAGGATTCTTAGGTATCTCAAAGGTGCTCCAAACTTAGGCCTTTGGTATCCAAAGAATTCTGACTTCAGTCTGTATGCATATACAGACAGTGATTATGATGGCTGCAATATGACTGCAAAGTCAACCTCTAGGGGATGTTAATTTCTTGGTGGAAGGATAGTCTCCTGGCAATTCAAGAAACAATCCTGTGTGTCTGTATCAACTGCTAAAGCTGAATACATTGCTGCTGCAAGCTGCTGTGCTCAAGTGCTTTAGATTCAGAATCAGATGCTTGACTATGGATTCAACTTCAAGGAGACTCCTATCCACATAGACAACAACAGTACTATCTCTATTACAGAGAATCCTGTGCAGCTCTCAAGGACCAAACACATCAACATCAGGTATCATTTGATTAGGGATAACTTTGAAAAGGGCTTGATAAAACTAATCAAAGTTAACAAAAATGAACAATATGTTGATCTATTCACTAAGGCTTTTGATGAACAGAGATTTAAATATCTTGTATCAGCTATTGGGATGATTAATTTTGAATAGATTTTCTGAAATAACTTAATCAAATTTTTCTTCTAAAAATTATGTGTCCTAAGTGGTCTATTAACTCACCACATAAGCCCAGTTCTCTTTGGAAGAAAATAAAATTTTAAACTGATAATCCTTAGAATGATAATAAAAATTTTACTTTCGGAAGAAGTGAAATTGTCTTCGAAAGAAATTTTTGTCCAAAAATTCCTTCAACTTGTTTATCTAAGATTTACCTTCGAAAGAAATTCTTGAAGTATCTTCCGAAGCTTAAGTCTCTTATAAACAATTTAATGTATTTTAAGAACAAATTTCTTCCGAAAGTAATTTAGTCTCGGAAGACTTACTCATTTCTTCCGAAGTCAAATTTTTCAAAATTCTTGGGGATATCTTCCGAAGCATAATTTACCTTCGGAAGCTTTGTTTCAAATCTTCCGAAGCCACAATTGTCTTCGGATGTTATTTTCTACTTCCAAAAAAACTAACTTTTTGGGCGGTTTTTTGAAAGTAGGACCCACATCCGGATTTGAAAGTTTATCTTTTCAATTAACTTTGTCTCAAATCCAGTGTATTTCTTTCCAAACGGTTCTCTTTCCTTTCACCTTTCTCATAAATCTTTAACCTAACTTACCCCTAAATTTCATCTTCTTCTACCTTCCTTCTCTACAAAGCTTCCAAATGGCCAACCCTGATCGTCGTAACAACCCGGATTTTTCCATGCACCTGCATAGGCAACACAACCAAGTTGCTCTGTTAGACCCTGAGAAGGATCCAAGCTTCTCAGACGTTTGTTGGTTTCTTTATTTGTCTCATTACTACACCTCCCTTACAATCGATCCTCCTCTCTATGAGGATCAATTGTTTGAGTTCTGCCGGACCTGTCAAGAGGTTACCATGGACGGGGAGAAGGCACTGTCTGCCATAATGCAGGGGAGGACACTGTTCATCACTCCAGCCATCATTAACAACCATCTTCAGCTGGATGATGAAGAAGGTGAAATCTCCTTCCCAAAAGCTGTTGTCAACCATTCCTTTGAGCAGATGGAATATGAAGGTGACTTCACAGTCAAGACCTTCAGGAAGGGGAATGTCTCATACCAGTGGAAGTACCTCCTCCATGTTGTCATCCATAGCTTGTCTAACAAACATGGAGGATGGGACCAGATTCCAGAAGACCACTCCTTCATTGTCCATGGGATGGTTCAAGGGGTCAAATTCAGGTATTCTTAGTTTGTTTTCACAAATTTTCTTGCAAATTTGGACTCCCTAGAATATTACATGTTTCCCCGGTATGTTCAACACATTCTCAACTATGAAATCGGATCACAGTTGAGGGGAACAGGTAATGTTCTTAAACTTGCACATATGAGGCCTGGCATTTTCAAAATATTCAAAAAGCCAACTGTTGGGTTCTCAGGGGTAGAAACAGCCCTTGTCCTAAAAATGTTTGAGCTCATTGCTCAGGGTGACATCCTAGCAGCACCAGCTAGTGATGAACCAACACCCTCCACTTCTCAACCACCATCAAGGCCCAACATTACCATCACCTACACCAAAAAATCCAAACAAACCCCTGCACCTGCTATTGAGCATGTGCAGGCCCCCATATCACAACCTACACAGGAGGAAGTGGACACTAGAGCTCCCACTTCCCCTGAGGAGCAAACCACTCCCATCTTTGCAACTATCAGTGCTGAGGTTCCTCATGCTCAGCCTGATGAGCTCACACCCTCTCAAACAGCCTTAAGCCATCACTCTGAGTCTTAACACTCTAGTGATCAACCTTCAAGGGAAAGTTACCATCCCCAGCCTCTTGATTTAAATCAACCACTTCCTAGCCTTGATTTCTACTCTGATGAAGATTTGGGTTTCAGTGAGTACCATGAGTCTCTCCTCTCTTCCCACACTCAAGGAGTGATGAGTGCTCCTGCCTCACCCATCTCTAGCCCACATCAGACGCCCCAAACTGAGGTGGATCTTCAGATTGTCCAGAAGATCCATCAGATTGTCCAGGAGATCCATGTGGCAGAGGCTATCACTGTTGCCAGTGATAACATCACTAGGACCTCTACCATGGCAACCCAGCCTCTTGACACTTCTATTGAAGATGTCATTGGACAGGGGAAATCCAGCAGCCAACAAACCTATGCTGGTGATGAGGGAGAAGACTCAGGTCCAACCCTCTCATCCCCTTATGATTCTTCATCTGAAGATGAGGGGAGTCTGTAAAAAAAGGTGCACAAACTTTCAAAGATGTGCACCTACTTTGTGTTAAAGATAGCTCACCTGGAATCTCAGATGACTATCTTGCAGAAAAGGGTCAATGACCAGCAACTTGAGATCACTGATCTCAAGGGTAAGCTCGCTGAGAGACTAATGAGATCAACTCATCCAGGTCCACAAGAACCTATGGATGTCATGGATCAATCTCCCAGCTCACCTATGCAAGAGGGTGATGCTACCAAAAAGGGGGAGAAAATCCTAACAATCACTGAACCTGGAAGTTCCTCTCAGAGTACGGACATAGAGGACTCACCATCCTCTCTTGCAGTTGTCCATACTCAGCAACCTCCTCTAGACAGTGATCTACATCTGTTAATACAACAACTGTTGAGGAGGGAATACCAAGAGCAATGTCTGCCCCTTTTGAGAACCCAATCTAGGGTTGGGGGTATGACAGTGAAAGGAAAGCTCTTGTACTCTCTAGAGCTCAGGGTCAACTAGAAATCTTAAACATTTCAAACCTGAGTTTCTATGAAGGCATAAATCTGGTAGATCTGGCACTTGTCAACCCAAGCAATAATAGACAAGCTGCCAGACTAGCCAGTAAAATTCAAGATTGGGTGCTGGAAGAATTCAAAAGGAGATCAGCACTATATAGACAGAGGCTAGTAGTGGAAGCTTTTGGTTAAATGGATGTTGAGGTGGACCCTAAGATTAGCTTCAAAGGGAAAGCCTTGACTGAAGGCCCAGAGGTTGAAACTGTGAACCTTTAGACAACATCTCCTCCAGCACCCCATACCCTCAGTGAGGCACCAGCTGGTGATGGTGCATCACAATCTCTTTCTGGCCAGAGCTTGTCTGCTGAACCAAGCAATGAAGGCCAAAGCTCTCCTCAGCCTGTGGCAGACAAAGGCAAAAGAAAACTCACTACTGAGGAGATTGAAGAAGAAAAAAAAGAGAGGAAGAGGAAGCTAAGGGGAGAGAGTTCTAGTGGTTCCCCAGGATTTATGCAAGCTGCAATCAGGGCTGCCCCTATTCTAAACACTCAAGAAGATGAACTAAGGGCAGCCAGACTCAATTATCTGGGGATCAGGAACTACAATGTTGATGAACTCATCTCTCTCCCCTTGGATGAGTTAAATGAACTGGCAGACACAGAGCTGTCAAAGGAGAGAAAGGAAGCTGAGGATGTAGCCTTAAACTTCAAACACAAAGAAGAATTGAGGAGGAAAAGGCTTTATAAGGACATTCCTATTCTCTCCCCAGTTCAGGAAAGTCTCGAGGAAGAGACTGTGGCTGCTGAACAACCTCAAGTAGTTGATGAAGAAGAAAGATTAAAGATGATCAACTACTTAAGTGCCACAGGTCTCTATCAGGCACCAGCACTTCTTCCCTTGCCAAATGACTACATCTTATTTGAATATAACAAGCAGCTAGAAGAGAGAGCTAAAAGAGAAAAACAAGCTGTTAGAAAGAGGCAAAGGGAAGAGACTGCTAAATCAAGATCCATCATCCAGAAAAGTCTAAAAAAGTCTGCAGATAGGCAGAAGATGATGAGCTTCTTGAAGCTGTATGGGTTCTCCGGAAGGAGGCTTGGTCCCATGTCTCTATCTATAATGGATGAGCACATAAGGATGATCAAGCAGAAGATTAAAAGGGTAGAGCTTGTGGATCTTCATTCATCCTCAAGTCAAGCTCAACCTGAAGTTAAGGTAAAGGTGGAACCTACAGAGACAACACCACTTGCACCTAAAGCTACACAACAGCCAACTTCATCTTCTGACCCACAGCAGGGTTCTCCTCCCTCTCCTTCTGAACCTGGGAGAGAGGAGATCCCAACTGAGAGGGAATCCACTAAAGAAACTGGTAGAGAAAACCAACCCTCTCAGTCAAAATTATTTGGGAGAAGAAAGAGGATGGCCAGAAGAAGATCTTCAAAGAAGAAAACAAGAAAGGCATCCTCCTCCTAACCTCAGGATGAGTCAGAGCATCCTAAGGAAGTGCATGAAGAGGGTTCTCAACCAACTCTTATCATAGTAAAGCCTCTCTCTGTTGGAAGACCAATTCTATCCTGGGCATTCAATGAAAACCCAGATAGATGGTATGTCACTAGAGATCAGGGAGAACAACATATTTACTTCACTAGTGACATGCTTGAACTCTCTCTGCATGATCTCTATGACATGAGAAGGTACTTCATGAGTCTGAAGAATCCTGATCTACTGATGAAGAAAGGAGTTCTGAAGATTCTTATGTGGACTATCCCAATCTAAAGACCTCTCTATTTTAGTAGCATCAGCCTAGGGGGAGTTTGTAGGAACCTCTGAGGTTAAGAGGCTGATGCAACCAAAGGATCAATCAAAAGATGCTAAAACAACCAGGTCTTCCAACATGCACTAAGGAACAAAGAAGAACTAGCTTCGGAAGTTTTACACACTCAAGAAAAATGCTAAGTGTAAAATCTTTTGAAGCCAATGTTCAGCAGAAACTACTGAGGAAACTTTACACTAAGTGTCAAGTCTTCCGAAGCCAAAGACTCAACTCTTCCGAAGGTTAAAAATGAAGTCTTCCGAAGCTCTCAAGACAAAGTCTTCCGAAGCTGAATAAAGATAAGACTGATTACTTTAAAAGAGAGAGAAAAGACACCTTTTTCTGTCAACTTTATCATAAAGCAATCTCCTGTCCGCTGCATGCTCTGGTGGTTCACCAACTATCATAAGTTGGTGAAACCTCCATGCTTTATGATAAAGTAGATAAGGTCTTTGTCTGCAAGTTTCTGTATTTGTTTTTTGTTTGGCTTTTTGTAATAGGAAAGTCAGTGAGCTATGGCTTTTTGTGTTCATAACCTCCTGTTTGGCTTTTTATAATAATTTATTTATTCAACCCGTGTAATACACGGGGTACTAACCTAGTTATATTTTATATACAAAACAAATGCAAAAAGTTTGGTGTTGGGTATGTGTTGAACGGCTAAACGACACATATAATGAAACGTAATTTTATTGCTTTTTTTTCGTTAAAGTTGTGAGTTCATTTACTCTTTTTTAATTATCTTTCCTTGATGCGATGGTTGTATTATTATATTACTTCTCTCCCTACCTTTGTTTCTTCATAAACGAAAAATATTTGTTCCTAGCTTACTAAAACAAACAAAAATATCATAATCGAGAAACGGTTATTTGGAATCACGAATCACTTGTCAATAACAGATGTGGGTTGTATAAAAACTTGTCTTCTTTATTGACATCTCTAGGTTAAAAACTATCTGATTAAGTGAGTCTCAAATAAAAGGATTTTATTTTTTTTTCTTTTCTTGTTTTATAGATTGTTTGTGTTCTCCAAATAAACATTCATAATTTGAGCTTGTCAGATTATAAAAATTTTGAATTAAGGTTTCGACCTAATGTAATCTTTAATTTAAGACACAATCACTATTCAATCTCTATTTTGTATTATTATTTGTCTCTGGTTGAGTAGGAAATAGTACTATTAAACTACCCACTTTTAATATTAATTTTAGATTATGATGATGGTCGGTAGCTTTTTAATAGTTATTAAAAACTATATCTTAATAGTTCATAGTCTCTTGATAATATATAATTATTATTAAAAAAACTATCAAATAACCCTTATATGGATATATGTAATGCTTTTAATTAAATTTTTAATTAAAGTTTCATCTAAATGTTATGCCACCACAATTAATTTTACTAATTAGTTACAGACGGAAAGAAAATCCAAATAGATGGTAGTTCTCCTATTGACAACTTTAATCGTTGAAAATCCTTATTCTCGGAATTCTCAAGATCTAGAGCACATGCAATGATGGTTCAGTTAGTATAGTTAATATTTTTAGATGCATCAATGTCTTATTCGAATATGGAATCAATGACATACTGTACTAGCTGTGAAATTTCAAAACCGACTATTTTCTTAAATTTCTTAAAACATGTCACTTTAGCGAAAAATAATTAAATATAGTTGATGTAGCACAAGGAGTCATCTTGAGGACCTATTACTTTTTAGATAACCATACACAAAATACAACTTATAACATTGATAATGATATGGTTTTATAGACACATACTATGTAAAATTGTTGAAAATGCGGTTATATAAAATTTTAAGTTAAACAACGATACCAACATTATACCATCATTATTTATTTGAAATGATATACATAGTAATATAAAAATTAGAATCCCAATGATGAAGATTATTATTTAAAGTTACAATAATTTTCGAAATGATATTTCTCATATTTAAATAAATACTATCTACGGTAAATCACGCATTTACGTAATATTACATAGTTTATATAATATATATAGAAACATAAAGTATGTTACAGAAGGGTGTCCTCGTGAGGCGACGGTGAATGTAATTTGATTAAACTAATAAAATGTCACACCCCGACTGAGAATCCAAGCATAACGACAAATATCAATCAAACACAATGGAATAATACTACATGTTTATTTCACTAGTACATATCGTCTGGTCCAAATTACAAATACATGCTAGGAAAAAAAAAGAGAAAATAATAAAATACAACGCAGTCAAATTTAATTAATATTAAAGTTAAATTAAACTAAAGTCATCTTCCTTTGACTAGAGTTGGTTTTTTTAGTACATGGCGCTTACACGCTTCATTCTTGAATATTACCTGAAACAATACAAACTCAAAATACGTTAACAATATATTGATAAGTACATCAAGACAAAAATAAATAGTAATGTGTAAATTAAACAAGATCACAATCAAACATCTGCCCACAACTCGTGAACATCAATAATAATTTCCCTACTTATGTCCGCCAACATAAGTTATCAAATAGCATAAATATATGACACAAGATAAACCATATACCATTCAGTGGATGACCTTCCCAAATAGGTACATTGTGTGTAGGGTCTTCTCATATAGTTCTATCCATATATCTCATGATTCCTTTTGAGTTAATGATTATGCTAAAAACCGAGGATTATTTGTGATAGCTAACAAGTCTTAATTAATAATAAATTAATAATTAACAAAACTTTTACGAATATGTATTCTTATTTTCCAAAGTTTAACTAAATAAGTTTTTGAAGAAGGGTCACATAAACTCACTTTGTGAGAGTCTTGAAATTGAAATGAATCTTGAGTATTTGAAAACATTATGTTACTAATAACTTAAATAATACAACAGTTGTATAAGTGGTCGTGTTTTATAGTAAAATTGTTTCAAAATGCTTCAAAACCTGATAGGTGTTTTATAATATAACTTAGTATACAACTTAAAAAACATAACACAATTATTATATACTTTATTGATTCATTTTAAAATTATAAATATTCTAAACACTATACATAAATATTCATCAAGGTTTATTCTTTTGATTATTAGAAAAATACATTCTCTTAAGTTGTACTTTATGCTACCGGAAGAATATGATTTTTGAACAAATAAAGATATTTTATTATTTTTCTTTATTAAACCTTATTTTATGTTTTATAAGGGGATAATTTATAAAATAATTAATTTAACCTATTTGGCACCAAATATAACACCACCAAATTCCACCTTCGGGGTTCTGTCGCGAGACGTGTGACAAATCAGGATCAAAGTAATCTGTTATATTGAACGAACACTATATAAATTTAAAATACTGAGTTTGCTCATTCAACACAAGAAAAGCATTGTTCAAAGTTCAAGTTGCGAAAGAGTAAATTAATGTCAAAACCCATAAGTAAGTAATGCACAAAAAAAGTCGCCCAAACAATGTATATAATGTAATCCAAAACACGTTTGAATGTATGATATAAACAATTTGACTCAAATACAATCCTATTTCTTAGTTGTGCTAGCAACCTGATAAAACATGCTTAGAGTGTCAACATAATGGTTGGTAAGTTCACAGGTTTCATAAACAAATAAAGTTTTAAAATGTTCATAAGATAATGTAAAAACCGTTATATCGATAGGTATCTAACATAAGTTCATGTTACTAAGCGTTTCGAAACCGAAGCTGACTATTTAATGTTGTTTGTCTTCCACCACGTCTATCATAAATGATGGTAAATATCTTAGGACAATATTAAACCCATTCACCTCCATTCGTGTTAGCGTGACTACAGCGGTTGAGGTTTGCTAACCCATTAGCACTACTCAAGACTACCTCGCTAGATCATTACTAACGATTCGATACATAAGGACTTTTCATGATATGTTTGCGAAAGTAAACAAGTGACATAACAGTGTTACAAGATCATAAATGTTTGTTTGCATGCTTTCTCCCTAAAGGAAGTAAGTAAAAGAGGAGTTATGAAAACTCAATTTAAATTTTGTAAAGTAACTGAATGTGCCCAGTGAATCTTTAAGTGTTACTTATTGACATAGGGCTATGAGTGTGTTTATACTGTTCCATAAAACCAGTTCTATCCAAACAAATCCAGTTGTTTAAGCGTTTAAGAAAAGTTAGCTTGTTTGACTAGTTTGATAAAAGTTGACTTTTGTTGACCAATTTTGAGCAATTTGACCCGACGACCTGTTGGTGACCCATTCTGTGAATTAATGTTCATTTGTGTTCATAATATTCATATCAAGGACATAAAGTTCATCAAAGTACGCGTAAGGTTCCAAGTTAGGTTTCTATTTCAAAGAAAGATTTTTTTTCACAAAAGTTGGGTTTTCAATTACGCACATGTAATAAACAATCTAAACCTTCTAGCATAGCAACACATGTACCATATTTCACATGTAACAGGTAAAGTTTTCTAACATGACAAGCTTTGTTCATCTAATTCTTCTTCATGCATAAAGTTTCCATTATAAGTAACGTATGATCATGAATCATACTTTTAACAAACCAAGTTTTCCAACATGTTCCTACGATCATTCTAATACACACTCAATCATCACAACGCGTGCAACACGTGTAGAACTCATCTTGCAGATTACTAAACTAATAAAGGGACTATTTGTAATAAACCATGAACTAGAAAACTGGATTTCTATGATTTAATCATTCGTAATCCATTCATATTTTCTAACTAACACATAAACAATCATTACAATCTATCTATCTATCTATCATACACATCTAAACTCAATCCATATAACATCATCATCAATAAAGTTGCTATTTTTAGTAATCTATGAAAACCGAGCTAAATTCCCGAATCTAAGTCATCAAAACCCTTCAACATGATTCAACTAACATACTAGCATCGACATAACACCATAATTGTGTCAAGAATCCACTTTTTATAGAAAATCACCAAATTAAAGATACTATTATTAGTAACCTCAGTTTTCATGCTAACTAGAATTTTTACAGTATCAACAAACCTATATAATCATACAACAACTCATAACAATGTATAATCAACTTTAAATTTGACACCTTTGCTTGATTAGACTCGCGTTTGGATAAAGTAGGGTTTCATATGAACATACTAAACCAAACATATGAAAGTCACCAAAAGATTTACTTGTAACTATGAATCCTCAAATACTAAAGATTTCTTGTTGCTAGAAACGTTTAAAATCACAAACAATTGCAAGAACTCAGATTAAATGAGAATGGTATGGTGTGGTGTGGTGTTCAATCAAATGAGGGGTGTGGGCAAGGGTTATGGTCACGAATGGGGTCGGGGGATTAGGGTTTGGCTTTTATTTTTTATTTTTGTAATTGTAATAAAATAGGTATTGAAAATGGGTTTTGATGATCACATGGGTGGGTTTTACTAAACCGAATTGTTAGATGCTCCACACTTAATTTATTTAAACTCAAATAATTATAACAAAGCTTTAACTATTATTTTATAAACCAATGATCCTAATTAGCTCAAATGGTTAAGGTGAGATATCCCAAGATTTCATTAAAATAGGTAGAGTGTAAGGTTATATTAGAAGACTGATACAATCAAAGAAGCCAAAACAACCAAGGAGCTTCCTGCATGCATGCACTGATGTACAAGGTAGAAGTTACTTCGGAAGTTTTACACTCATCACAAATTATTCTAAGTGTAAAATCTTCCAAAGCCAAAGACCAAATCTTTCGAAGCCAAAGATGAAGTCTTCCGAAGCTTCAAGACAAAGTCTTCCGAAGCCAATGAAGTGAAGAATGATTTCTTTCGAAGACAGAGAAGACATGCTTTCTCTGATGTACTTTTACATAAAGCTGACTTACTTTCCGCTGTAACTTTGAAGACTCACCAACTTATACAAGTTGGTGAAAAGGTCCATGCTTTAGTAAACTATAGATTATGGTCTTGAGTCTGTAACTTCCTACTTTGTACCTTTTATCCTTTTTGTAATATATTAGGATATGAGCTATGGCATGTCATACTCACTAGTCAAAAGGCAATCTGCCTTTTGACTTTACATTGATCTTTTTGTCTAGATTAGTGTTTCCAACTGGCCATCAAAGTATGGCCAGCTTTAGGAGGTAGTATAAAGTATCTCAGGTCCTTGTATTTCTTTTTATGCTTTGTAGCACTTATAAAAGAACTTGAGAGCAATATACAACATTCTTGAAAACCATACTTATCTTGTTCTTGTTCTTAGTTCTATCTCGTTGTTTACTTGTATTCTTATTATCATTCATATAAACCCGATTCCCTATTTGATCTGTTAAGTGTTCTAACACTCTTCTTATTGTGAGACTGATTGTATTGACCATCCCTTAACCGGTCCTACAATTGGTATCAAAGCATTTTAGGCTCTTGATTGTAAGATCTCACCATCTTAAATCCCCTCAGTTTCACAAAAACTTAACAACTCAAATGGCAGCTATCACAAAGGCTGATATGGAAATTGGTACCATGACAAAGTCTCCACTGATCACTCTTGATGATTTTGATACTTGGTGCCAAAGAATGGAAGGCTTCATCAAGTCTCAATACTCCAGGATGTGGGGATCTGTTGTCTCTGGACCTCATGTACCATCCACCTCTTCAGCTGCTGCTGGTGGTGGTATGATACCAAAGGAAATGGTTGACTATTCTGAAGAAGACTGGAAAAAGATAGATATAGATCAGAAAACCATGATTGCTCTCCAAACTACTCTTCCAAACTCCATGTACAGAGGCTTCAAGAAGTGCAAGACTGCTAAACAACTATGGGATGCACTAAAGCTGATGTATTAGGGGTCCACTGAGGCAAAAGAGAACAAGAAGGACCTCTTGAGGCAGTAGTTTGAGAACTTCACCTTCAAAACAGGTGAGACCATGACTCAACAATACTTCAAGTATGTTGAGATTATGGACACTCTAATGGATGTTGGAGTAACTCTTAAGAACAAGGACATTATGAGGAAGTTCATGTCCTCTCTTCCCAGACAATGGACACACCATTGTGTGGTCATCAAGAGGACTGAGAACCCCAAGACCCTTACTCTCACTGAGTTATATGGTATCCTCAGTTGCTACCAAATGGAGATGAACATGCAAATCCATCTGGTAACTCCAACAATCAGTAGAGTTCAGCCCTGCATGTGGTTGAAAGGGATTGCAAAGAACCACAACATCATCTCATCAGCTACCTTGACAAATCACAAAAGGGTCCTTTCATCACCTTCCCAGAGGCACCAAGAGAGCGCTATATCCAAGGAATCCTATTCCAAGAGACAAGCTCTTCACAAGCTTTTGTGTCTACTGATGAAAGCACAGGCAACCTTCTCTTTACCCTTGAAGACCTGGACTGTATCCATCCAGATAATCTGGAATACATGGAAATAGTCCAGCAGATGGCTCTTCTCACTCACAGAGCCAAGAAGTTTTACAAAAGGATAGAGAGGAAATTTCCTAGCAATGCAACCAGTTGAAAGTTTGGGCTGGACAAAACCAAAGTAAAGTGTTACAACTGTAACCAAATAGGACACTTTGCTAGAGAGTGCAAGGCACCAAAGACAAATGGTGGCAAAGCACAAACCAGACCAAACTACACTAATAGAGCTCCCCAGAATAAGAAGCCCAAGTAGCAAGCTACAGTTGCTGTTAAAGAAGGAGGTTTTGACTGGAGCTTTCAGGTTGAGGATGCATCTCCAAACTAAGCACTAATGGCAGATCATGAAGAAGCCAAGGTATTGGAACATCTTTATACACCTGAATGTATTGCTAAAGTTAACAGATATAGGTCTTATAACTTAAAGATGAGGTCTGATCTTGAGTCTTTAAACATTTTAAAAGCAGATTTCAAAAGAGCTGAAAATGATTACAAACTTAAAATAGAAGATCCAGAGAAAACCATTTCAACTCTTAAGCATGAACATACCAACTACAGGACTCAGATAAAAGATCTCATCACTAAGTTAACTGAATGCCAGGCTGAGCTTGTGATCAGCAAAGCCATGGCAGAAAAATATGTCTTTGAAGAAGAGACCTTCAAGAACATGATATCCTCATCTTTACATGCAAAATTTTGTTATCAGAATAAGCAGGGACTGGGATCTACTGAGATTGATCCTCCACACACTCTATTGTCTGTAAGATCTCTAAGGTGTGGAACTTGTGAAGATGAGCTTCCCCATATATACCCCATTGATGAAGAGGATGAAGAGGAGATAGTGAAGGATGATTTTGAGAAGAGTGAAGAAGACCATCCTAATAAGGGACACTATTCTCCTGAGGAGAGAAAAGAATCTGGGATGACCAAGTCTAAGAGGAAGAACTTGATCAGAAAAGCCAAGAGGAAATCAAAGAAGGCTCAAGAGATCAATGCCACTTTCAACTCTAAGCAGAAACAAGTGTTTATCTCTGCAGAATTTGAAGTGGTGAAGGCTGAAGACTCAACTATCAACTTTACTACCAGAAGTTCTAGTTCATGTCTAACTCATTCCAGCAAAGAAAAGAAGGCTGATCAGTTGTGTACCACTACTACACAACCGAAACCATCCAGTTCTAAAATCAAGCCACACCCTAAGAAACTTGTTGCATCATCTGTAAAGATGAAGAGATGGAAAGTGATCAAGTTCAGCCTTTCTCTCAGAATAAGGCTCTCAGAAGGAAGCAAATAGATTGCATCATGCGTGGTAGTACCTCCCATCTTGCTAAGGGTTGCATCTACAATCCTAAAAGTACTGTCCACATGATCAAAAAGAAAATTTCTGAGAAGAAAAAAGAAAAGCTAGCTTCGGAAGGAAAATCTTTTCCTTTCGGAAGCTCCAAGGTGAAGAAGAAGACAAGTGAAAACTTGCCTTTGGAAGAAAAGTTGGTCCCGAAAGAAAGGAATGCTTCCGAAGTACTGAAGCCTGCTACAGTGAAAGCAAGATCTTCCGAAGGTCCAGTCTCCAAAACTTCCAAAGTATCCAAAGATGGTGTGGAAGATGAAGGAAGACCAAGTGACTGAAGGTTTGTCATCTAAAACAGCTGATGATCCTTAAAACTTGAACATAGGATCAATTACTATTACATTGTCTTCAAATCGCTTTGATAAGCCCAAGACCAATGTGGCTTGGGTTTCTAAATATAACTAAACACTTCTTTCTTGTGCAGGAACAGCTAAAGACTAAAAGAAATGTATAGATCATTGATAGTGGTTGTTCCAGGCACATGACAGGAAATGGTTCTCTACTTAAAAATTTTGAGAAAATTGATGGAGGGGCAGTTGCTTTTGGTGGAGATGCTGGAGGTTACATTACTGGAAGGGGCATGGTCATAAATGGTAAGCTCAGCATTGAAAAGGTAAACTTTGTCAAAAAGCTTGCGTACAATCTACTGAGTTTATCTCAATTTTATGATCAGAGACACAACAGGCTCTTCACTGAGCATGAGTGCATTGTTCTCAAGCTCGGGGTGGTCATTCCTCAAGAGCATATCCTGCTCAGAGCCCCCAGGAAAGGCAACATGTACAAGATGAACTTGCAGGAAACATCTCTCTCAGGAGAAGTTTCTTGCTTTCTATCTAAAGCAAATAGTGATGAGTCTTTCCTCTGGCATAAAAGAATGTGCCATGTAAACTTTAAAAACATGAACAAATTAATTCAGAATGATTTGGTAACTGGAATACCAAAGAAAGAGTTTACAAGTGATGACCACTGTATAACATGCCTGAAAGGGAAGCAACACAAAGTATCTCACAAGCCAAAGGAAAGAAACTCTATCACTACTCCCCTACACTTATTACATATGGATCTCTTTGGCCCTACCAATGTAATGAGTCTAGGAAGGACCTCCTATTGTTTCGTGATCATAGATGACTTCACAAGATTCACTTGGGTCTTTTTCTTTAGTATTAAGAAAGAGACTCCTGAGATCTTGAAGAACTTCATTCTAAAAATTGAGAATCAATGTGATCACAAGATCAAAACCATAAGATGTGATGTAACCTCTCGTATTTTTATTTAACGTGTGATTAACATCGTTATCTCTTGTAAGGCTTGCTTTGTTATAAATGCAAATACGAGGACTTATGTGTAACTTGTGGTATCCTTGTAATTTAGATGAAATTAGATAAATAAATAACTAATAATAACAATAATAATAATAATAATAATAATAATAATAATAATAATAATAATAATAATAATAATAATAATAATAATAATCATGAAAGAAAATGTTAATGTTAATAATTAAAATAATAATAATAATACTAATAGTAGTAAATAATCTTAATAAGTGTTACAACTTGAAAATAAATAAAAAAACAAAATGAGTTAAATATTTTAAAACTTGTAATTAAATGTTTGGGCATAAAATAATAAAATTAAAACCACAGGGACTAAAACTGTAATTCTGATAAAATACAAAACTTAAACTTTGAGTTGATTTTGTAAATACTTAAACCACAGGGACCAAAATGAAATTTTCTTTAAACCCAACCCCCATCCCCGTTTTCCCGGCCACTTCCGGCTAAACTTCCGGTCAAACTCCGGCCAGCCCTAAAACCACACTAAAAATCATAATTAAAAACTACAAATCGTTCCTAAACTCGCCGCGAACATGTTTCGAACCAGGGTGTGTGTTTAATTCGAGATTAACACAATTTTACTAAGCAATCAAACCCGAAACCGAAACTATCTCGAATCAACAACCGTTCACCCCCATAAATCATAGTAATAACGCAATTAATCGTATACAAACGTTCGGATAATCAAATAAAACTTAATGGGATGATTAATCCCACCTGAAACAGTTTGAAATTCGTTTAATTCGGCCTGAAACGGCCGACAAACATTCGATAGCCGCTGGACGGGTTCTAGCTCGAATTGAACCTATAAATTAGAGGGAAAATGCTCTCGATCTTTTCTTTTCACTATCTGAAACATCAATTTCAGCGAAACACACACGCATCAAAGATTTAATTCAAGAACACAGTCGCGGTTTTGTTTGAATCCTAAATCGACAACCACAACACCAAACAGGTAATTAAAGGACCCTTCTAATTCGTTTTTACATGGGGAATAAAAGCCCCATGATTATTTTGAGTTTAACTAACGATTTGATGTTCAATTTGATCGATTTCGAATCTAGGGTTTATATGAAATTGGGGGATTTCTGGGAGTTTACTTTTAGAAATTGATTTCGAAAATAAAACATAAAACAGGGCACTGGCCCAGCGGTTAAAGCATTGTGTGGCTATGCAGGGGACCCGGGTTCGAACCCGAGTCCCTGCATTTATTTTTTAAAAGTGTTTTTTTTAGTTTTAAAAATTCAGAAAAACATTTTAATATTTTGATTAATTATATAAAAATTATTTTTAATCAGAAATCAAATAAAATTATTTTCGTTTAAATTTTCTTCTAAATTTTATTAATAAATCATTATTCTCTTATTTTTAAACATTATAAAAATTGTTATAAAATACAACTTTTTATTAAATTGTAACAAATTTCCTTAATTTTCAGGAATTTAAATTTAATAAATTATTCATTTTTATGAAATATATTTACAACCTTAATTTTATATTTTAAGAATAAATATAAGTACATATTGTGCATTTATTGTGATAAATAGAATTAATTTAATAATTAAAATTATAAAATTTACTATTGTATCAAATAGTAGATAATAATTCCTTGATAATAAAGGTTTAACTTTTATTAATAGTGTTAATCATTAAAAATTTTTATCAATTAAATACCAAAATAATAACAAATTGTACCTATTTAATAATTTAAAAATCATGGGTTAAATAGTTTATAAATATAACACTATAATCACCATGATTAACTTAACACGTTGTCCATTTAGGTTGAACGTTAACGAATCCTCGGTATTATATACAAGACTTCTTATTTGTCATCTTTATAATCCAAGTGAGTTTTTCCATACCCCTTTTATATATTTTCACACTTTGGGATGAAACATGTTAACTTTATAATAATTGCACTTGTAAACTCGTTTGAATCTTGTAAACACTTGGGTAATTCATCTTATTTGTCGTGGTTAGTCGAACTTTAGTAATTACCATGTGATGACTACTATATGTACAATCATTAACTATTGCTAGCCTGGCGATGTCATAGATCTATGGGCCTGACAAGCCTACTTGGTTAACCCAAGTACACTTAGCTAATCGTTTAATCTTGTAATCTTGTAATCTTGTAATCTGTCAAGGTTTGATTGTTACATTTGTTCATCCATCCCTAGTTACTGTATTCAATAACCTATGACATGAATTGCCATCTTTTATATATTTATGTATGAAAACTATGGAAAACTCACTAACATTATGTTGACCTTTTATTTTTAACATGTTTCAGGAAATGATAATGCTTAGCTTGCTATGAAGACAATGTCACATCTAGGACTGGACCTAGAATAAAATAAAAATGCGTTTGTTATCATTGAACGTTGAAATTCCTATGTTTTGGAGCATATTCCATTTCTTAAATGTATGTCATGAATATTGAGTTTTAATAATATTGTCATTTTAAATTAGCGTTGTGTGGCATGAACAGTCTTAACCCTCACATCTCGACGTTTCCGCCGTTAAGGTTGGGGTGTGACAGATTGGTATCAGAACCCATAACTATAGGGATTTAGGTTATTAGAAATGGTGGCCTAGACTATGGTTAAACTAGGGACCCTTTACTTGACAATTGCTATAATCTTGTAAGTATGCTTATATGTCAATCTTGATACATGACAAATTCCCTTATGTGCTATTTGCTTACCTTTAGAATTAATGCCTTAGTATTATGTCTTGCACCTTGTAAACCCCAACTTTCTAATCCTCTTCTTATGCCTCTACGTTTTACCGCGCCTTATCCTTTCTAAACCTTATTCTCGAATACATGTGGAAATCTACGCGTCTTATCGAGTGGGAAAATTCCTTAGACGATATGACTAAATCTTGAAAATCTCATCGAGGTTTTAATTCTAATAGCTTTAGGGGAGTGTGTGACACATAAACACCTGTATGCTGGATCTCCTTGCAAAAGGCCCTCGGGCTAAGGCAAGCATTTTGTATAAATCTCATTGCGAGACCTGTTATGTTTACCTGGGGATTTCTGGGATGAGTGCTAAATTATGGTCAACATACACATCTTCCCGAGGAAATTAGGATTAAGTCACCTCGACGTGTCCATGCTCCTATTGGCTATGTGATACCAAATGGAACCATCCTGGCTGTATATAAATTATCTAAAAATTCCTGTTTACCTTGAACTGGTTTATCTCCGAATACTAATATTTTCTTTATTTCTATCTTATAGAATGCCACGCCATCATGGAAAACATGCTACCTCCGACCGCAAACTCGCTGCAATGATCGCCAGGCAAATGGCTGTCGTACTTCCAACGATGGTTGCTGAACTTAGCAGCTCCCTAATGGCCAACAATAGCAACAACGCCAATGGAAACAATGGTGGTGGTGACAACAATGGTCAAGGGGAAAATAGCAACAATCAAGGTGGGAATAACCACACCTGCACATTCAAGCACTTCAATTCGTGCAAGCCCACTAGCTTTAGTGGAAAGGAAGGAGCCACTGAACTTCTCGAGTGGTTCGAAAGTATGGAAAATACGTTTATCGTCAGCGAATTTCCCGATGAACTCAAAGTCCGATATGCTGCAAGTGTCCTTCAACAACGGGCACTCATATGGTGGAATAGTGAGAAGAGGATCTAAGGTACTGAAGTTGCCTTGGGAAGAATTTAAGAACATAATGATCCAAAAGTTCTGCCCAAGGAGTGAATTGCAAAAGCTGGAGGAGGAATTCTGGAACCTCAAACAGGATAGCGGAAATCACTTGGCTTATTTCACTCGGCATCATGAGTTGAGCATGCTCCTACCTCACATGGTGGATACCGTTCCCCGTAACATCGAGAAGTTTATTAAGGGGGTACCACCTCAAATTCAAGATGCCGTGGTGGGTAGTAGGCCCACAACTTTGGAGGAGGCGATTAATATCACCCCCAACTCACTGAAAACCATATTAGAGCTGGTACTTTGACGGTGAAAGGTGCCAAGACTGCTGTTAAGGTGACTCCCGAGGCTACAAAAGAGGTGAGGGCCTAGTCGTCTTTCAAAGGCAAGAAGCGGAAGTTCACACCGGCTCGTAATTATACGATGACAGCACCAAATGCCCCTCAAAGGCAAGCTGTCATTGCAAATCAAGCCCCCATGGCAAGGGCTTATACTGGACCGCACCCGATGTGCAATACTTGCAAGTACCATCACGCGAGTAACACTCCTTGTTGAGTTTGCTCGTTGTGCGGAAAATATGGGCATCTGGTGGCTACCTGTCTTCGTGCCCCGAATAATGCTGCGTTGGTTGCCAATCGAGTCTGCTACAACTATGGCGAACCTGGACATTTCCGTCCACAATGTCCTCGCAATGCTGGAAATGTGCCACAGGCTCGTGGAAGGGCATTCAACATCAATGCCAACCAAGCTCAAGCCAACAATGACGTGGTGAATGGTATGTCATTAATTTCTTTTAATTGTTCTTTTGCCTTGTAAAATCCCTACCTGCGTTCATCATGCCAATAATAGGTTATTATTTGAGCAGGTATGTATCTTGTAAATAGTATTTATGCTTTTGTACTATTTGATTCGGGTGCGGATAAGAGTTTCGTGTCTTTAGAGTTTGAGCCTATTCTTTCCAAGCCACGTTCTAATTTAGAGAGATCTTTTACGTCGAAGTAGCTGATGGCAAGTCTGTCGAAGTCGGCGTCGTGATACGCGATTGCACCTCAAGTCTTAACGAGCACGACTTTCTCATCGACCTTATTCCTATGCAACTGGGGAGCTTTGATGTTATTATTGGCATGGATTGGTTAGCGAAGCAACACGCGGAAATTATATGCTTTGAGAAGTGCATTCGAATTCCTTTACCATCGGGTGATACCTTAAAAGTTTTTGGGGAGAGATCATCCCAAAGACTCAAACTCATGTCTTGCATCAAGGCCCGAAAGTGCTTGAGTAAAAATTACTTAGCTTTCATGGCTTATGTAGTTAACATGAAATCCAAGGGTAAAGAACTGAAGGATATACCTGTCGTGCGGAATTTTCCCGAGGTGTTTCCCGAGGATCTTAGTGGGTTACCTCCCGTACGAGAAGTTGAGTTCAAAATCGACCTGATTCCTGGTGCAAATCCCGTGGCTAAGTCTCCTTATCGTCTTGCACCGTCTGAAATGCAAGAACTAGCTAGTCAACTGCAAGAGTTGACCGATAAAGGTTTCAGTCGACCTAGCTCTTCACCATGGGGTGCACCCGTGCTATTTGTGAAGAAGAAAGATGGTTCTTTCCGTATGTGCATCGACTACCGGGAACTTAACAAGCTCACTATCAAGAACCGATATCCTCTTCATCGAATTGATGATCTCTTCGATCAACTTCAAGGAGCTACACAATTCTCGAAGATCGATCTACGTTCTGGATATCATCAATTATGTGTTCACGACAATGATATTCCAAAGACCGCGTTTCGTACTCGATATGGACATTATGAGTTCATGGTTATGCCTTTTGGCTTGACTAATGCACCTGCTGTCTTCATGGAACTCATGAACCGGGTATGTAAACCGTATTTGGATAAATTCGTAATCGTGTTTATTGATGACATTCTCATCTATTCCAAGACAAAGACCGATCACGAGTCGCACCAACGTCAAGTCCTCGATCTTTGAAGAAGGAACAATTATATGCCAAGTTCTCCAAGTGCGAATTTTGGCTTGAAGAAGTCCAATTCTTAGGACATGTGGTGAATAGCCAAGGAATTCACATTGATCCTGCAAAGATAGAAGCCGTGAAGAATTGGTGTGTTCCCACGACCCCAACCGAGGTTCGTTCTTTCCTGGGTTTAGCGGGTTATTATCGTAGGTTCATTGCAAACTTTTCGAAGATTGCGAAACCGCTTACGGCACTAACTCAAAAGAATAGACTTTTTGAGTGGGGGCCCGAACAAGAAGATGCATTCGAGACGTTGAAACACAAACTTTGTAATGCTCCTATCCTAACCCTTCCCGATGGAAACGATGACTTCACTGTATATTGCAACGCGTCTAGTCAAGGTCTTGGTTGCGTTCTCATGCAATGAGGTAAGGTCATAGCTTACGCGTCGAGACAATTGAAGGTTCATGAAGTAAACTACACAACTCATGATCTTGAACTTGGTGCCGTAGTATTTCCTTTGAAGATTTGGCGACATTATCTCTATGGAACGCAATGCATAGTCTACACCGATCACAAGATCCTTCAACACGTGTTTAATCAAAAGGATCTCAACATGAGACAAAGATGTTGGGTTGAACTAATTAGCGACTACGACTGCGACATTCGCTATCATCCTGGAAAGGCGAATGTTGTAGCCGACGCGCTGAGTCGTAAGATCCACAACAAGACTGTCTCGCTTCAAGAAATCCGGGATCGAAGACAATGGTTTGACACGTTAGGAGAATTTGACACCGAGATTCATGTGGATGTTAACGAGGCCACTATCATGCTTCAAAACATAAGGATTGATAGTGATCTCGAGTTTTGCATCCTCGAGGCTCAACAAGCGGCGTTAACCGAGGAAGGGAAAGATGAAGATCTAACGTATAACGTTTGATCACAATTGGAGACAAAACCGAATGGCATGTGGTATTTCTTGAATCGACTTTGGATCCCGAATCGTGATAATCTCCATCACTTCATTATGAACGAAGCTCATCAAACCGGATATTCTATTCATCCCGGATCCGATAAGATGTATATGGATCTACGTGGCCAATATTGGTGGCCAGGAATGAAGAAAGATATCACGTCTTATGTTTCCAAGTGCCTCATATGTGCAAGAGTCAAAGCTAAACATCAACGGCCTAGTGGTTTACATGAACAACCTGAAATCCCTATGTGGAAATGGGAACACATATCCATGGATTTTATAACCAAGTTACCACGTACCCCTCGTGGCCATGATAGTATATGGGTAATTGTTGACTGTTTGACCAAAACGGCACATTTCATACCAATACGAGACACCTACAAGGTTTCAAGATTGGCTCGTATCTACATCGATGAAATTGTGAGTCGTCATGGTGTGCCGTTGCATATTATCTCCGATCGTGATGCTCGATTCATTTCACACTTCTGGTCTTCCATGCAAGAACTCTTGGGTACTCAATTGGATTTAAGCACGGCTTACCATCCTCAAACGGACGGTCAAACCGAGCGAACAATCCAAACCCTTGAGGACTTACTGCGTCTTTGTGTCCTTGATTTTGGTGGCGACTGGGATACGCATCTGCCTTTAGCGGAATTTTCGTATAACAATAGTTATCACTCGAGTATCAAGATGGCACCATTCGAGGCTTTATATGGTCGTAAATGTCGTTCTCCGATCTGTTGGACCGATATAGGTGACAACTTCATTACTGGTCCTGAACTTATTCAAGAAACGACCGATAAAGTCTCCAAAATTCGAAATAACCTGGAGGTGGCTAGAAGTCGTCAAAAGAGTTATGCCGATAAAAGACGAAAACCGTTGGAATTTCAAGTCAACGACATGGTTCTTCTTAAGGTCTCTCCATGGAAGGGTGTTATTCACTTTGGGAAGAAGGGTAAGTTAGCCCCTCGTTTTGTAGGACCTTTCAAGATTTTGTAAAGAATTGGGAAAGTGGCTTACAAACTGAAACTACCTTCCGAACTTAGCGGGGTTCATCCTGTCTTCCATGTCTCAAACCTGAGGAAATGTCTAGCCGATGAAAGTTTGCATGTTCCTCTGGAGGAAATTCAAATTGACGAGTCGTTACATTTCGTTGAGAAGCCTGTTGAGATTATGGATCAAACGTTAAAGAAGACCCGTACATCTACCACACCGATCGTCAAAGTCCGTTGGGAAAACAAACGTGGAGCTGAGTTCACTTGGGAACGGGAGGATTACATGAAGAAGAAATATCCCTATCTTTTTGTTTAGCCTTGTCTTTAATTTCGGGACGAAATTCCTTAAAGTTGGGGAGACTGTAACCTCTCGTATTTTATTTAACGTGTGATTAACATCGTTATCTCTTGTAAGGGCTTGCTTTGTTATTAATGCAAATACGAGGACTTATGTGTAACTTGTGGTATCCTTGTAATTTAGATGTAATTAGATAAATAAATAACTAATAATAATAATAATAATAATAATAATAATAATAATAATAATAATAATATAATAATAATAATAATAATAATAATAATAATCATGAAAGAAAATGCTAATGTTAATAAAAAAATAATAATAATAATAATACTAATAGTAGTAAATAATCTTAATAAGTGTTACAACTTGAAAATAAATAAAAAACAAAATGAGTTAAATATTTTAAAACTTGTAATTAAATGTTTGGGCATAAAATAATAAAATTAAAACCACAGGGACTAAAACTGTAATTCTGATAAAATACAAAACTTAAACTTTGAGTTGATTTTGTAAATACTTAAACCGCAGGGACCAAAATGAAATTTTCTTTAAACCCAACCCCATCCCCGTTTTCCCTGCCACTTCCGGCCAAACTTCCGGTCAAACTCCGGCCAGCCCTAAAACCACACTAAAAATCATAATTAAAAACTACAAATCATTCCTAAACTCGCCGCGAACATGTTTCGAACCAGGGTGTGTGTTTAATTCGAGATTAATACAATTTTACTAAGCAATCAAACCCGAAACCGAAACTATCTCGAATCAACAACCGTTCACCCCCTTAAATCATAGTAATAACGCAATTAATCGTATACAAACGTTCGGATAATCAAATAAAACTTAATGGGATGATTAATCCCACCTGAAACAGTCTGAAATTCGTTTAATTCGGCCTGAAACGGCCGACAAACATTCGATAGCCGTTGGACGGGTTCTAGCTCGAATTGAACCTATAAATTAGAGGGAAAATGCTCTCGATCTTTTCTTTTCACTATCTGAAACATCAATTTCAGCGAAACACACACGCATCAAAGATTTAATTCAATAACACAGTCGCGGTTTTGTTTGAATCCTAAATCGACAACCACAACACCAAACAGGTAATTAAAGGACCCTTCTGATTCGTTTTTACATGGGGAATAAAAGCCCCATGATTATTTGAGTTTAACTAACGATTTGATGTTCAATTTGATCGATTTCGAATCTAGGGTTTATATGAAATTGGGGGATTTCTGGGAGTTTACTTTTAGAAATTGATTTCGGAAATAAAACATAAAACAGGGCACTGGCCCAGCGGTTAAAGCATTGTGTGGCATGCAGGGGACCCGGGTTCGAACCCGAGTCCCTGCATTTATTTTTTAAAAGTGTTTTTTTAGTTTTAAAAATTCAGAAAAACATTTTAATATTTTGATTAATTATATAAAAATTATTTTAATCAGAAATCAAATAAAATTATTTTCATTTAAATTTTCTTCTAAATTTAATTAATAAATTATTATTCTCTTATTTTAAACATTATAAAAATTGTTATAAAATACAACTTTTTATTAAATTGTAACAAATCTCCTTTAATTTCCAGGAATTTAAATTTAATAAATTATTCATTTTTATGAAATATATTTACAACCTTAATTTTATATTTTGAGAATAAATATAAGTACATATTGTGCATTTATTATGATAAATAGAATTAATTTAATAATTAAAATTATAAAATTTACTATTGTATCAAATAGTAGATAATAATTCCTTGATAATAAAGGTTTAACTTTTATTAATAGTGTTAATCATTAAAAAATTTTATCAATTAAATACCAAAATAATAACAAATTGTACCTATTTAATAATTTAAAAATCATGGGTTAAATGGTTTATAAATATAACACTATAATCACCATGATTAACTTAACACGTTGTCCATTTAGGTTGAACGTTAACGAATCCTCGGTTTTATATACAAGACTTCTTATTTGTCATCTTTATAATCCAAGTGAGTTTTTCCATACTCCTTTTATATATTTTCACACTTTAGGGTGAAACATGTTAACTTTATAATAATTGCACTTGTAAACTCGTTTGAATCTTGTAAACACTTGGGTAATTCATCTTATTTGTCGTGGTTAGTCGAACTTTAGTAATTACCATGTGATCACTACTATATGTACAATCATTAACTATTGCTAGCCTGGCGACGTCATAGATCTATGGGCCTGACAAGCCTACTTGGTTAACCCAAGTACACTTAGCTAATCGTTTAATCTTGTAATCTTGTAATCTTGTAATCTGTCAAGGTTTGATTGTTACATTTGTTCATCCATTCCTAGTTACTGTATGCAATAACCTATGACATGAATTGCCATCTTTTATATATTTATGTATGAAAACTATAGAAAACTCACCAACATTATGTTGACCTTTTATTTTTAACATGTTTCAGGAAATGATAATGCTTAGCTTGCTATGAAGACAATGTCACATCTAGGACTGGACCTAGAATAAAATAAAAATGCGTTTGTTATCATTGAAAGTTGAAATTCCTATGTTTTGGAGTATATTCCATTTCTTAAATGTATGTCATGAATATTGAGTTTTAATAATATTGTCATTTTAAATTAGCGTTGTGTGGCATGAACAATCTTAACCCTCACATCTCGACGTTTCCGCCGTTAAGGTTGGGGTGTGACATGTGATCAAGGAACAGAATTTAAGAACCAAATCCTTAACACATTTTGTGATGAAAAAGGTATTACAAGACAATATAGTGCTTCTAGGACTCCTCAGCAAAATGGTGTTGCTAAGAGGAGAAACTAGACACTTATTGAAGCTGCAAGAACCATGTTGTCTGACTCTAAACTTCCCATCACCTTCTGGGCAGAGGCAGTCAACATAGCCTGCTATATGCAGAATAGAGTTTTAGTGGTTAAGACTCATGGTAAGAGTCCTTATGAGTTGTGGCACAAAAGGAGACCATTTGTTGGTTTTCTCAGGTTATTTGGATATCCTTGCACCATCTTGAATACCAAAGATCAAATAACCAAATTTTCTAAGAAATCAGATGATGGATACTTTATTGGATACTTTTCCCAAGCTAAGGCTTATAAAGTATACAATCTCAAAACTAGAGTAGTTGAGGAGTCAGCCAATGTGACCTTCAATGAGCACACTCCTAGTGTGAACGGTTCTGGTCCTGATTGGTTTTTTTAACTTGATTTAGTTATAAACTACTTTAACAAATCTTATGAGAATGTTTCAGGATCTCCAGGTAACTTATCAATAGGAGATCCTGTCCCAAGATTTGATCTGAGAAGACCAAGCAAGAATACTACTTCAGCTCCAGTGGTAACTAATCCTGTAAAGGAAAATCCTATCAGCACAAACATGTCAAATTCAGCTAATACATCTGAGGCACCTACAAATTTCAGCTTAGAGGCTAAAAACTCATATGAAGGAACTTCAAATGTAAGAGGAAATAGAGGTGGTGATAGTGATCAAGAATTTCTTGATGCTAATAACCACTCCATACAAGGCAACATAAATGATGTCACACACTCATTAGATCAAGCCTCTCTTGATAAGTAAGCTGATGTGGTGGGTGATACTCCATTGCCATATCTAAATTTCTCAAATTTAGATCTTTCCAATCAACTTGTTGTGATCCCTCAACTTAGGATCCACAAGCCACACCCCACCACAAACATTATTGGAAATGTTACAAGAGGACAAACCCATGACAAAATATTTGTCTATACTCTTGCTTCTTGTTCCAGATAGAGCCAAAGAAAGTTGATAAGGCTTTGAAGGACGAAAGTTGGGTTGAAGCAATGCAAGAGGAGTTGCTTCAATTCAAAAAATAAAAGGTTTGGAACCTATGTCCTCTTCCTCAAGGGAAGACTACCATAGGAACCAAATGGGTTTTTAGAAATAAGAAGGATGATAGAGGACTTGTCATTAACAACAAGGCCAGACTAGTTGTTTAAGGAAACACATAAGAAGAGAGAATTGACTACACAGATGTCTTTGCTCCTGTAGCAAGACTTAAAACTGTTAGAATATTACTGGCTTTTGCTGCATCCAACGATTTCATGGTCTACCAACTTGATGTCAAGTGTGCTTTTCTATATGGGGTGATTGATAAAGAAGTGTATGTCAAACAATCACCTGGATTTGCAGACCCAAATCATCCTGATTATGTCTACATGCTTGATAAAGCTCTTTATGGGCTGCACCAAGCTCCAAGAAAGTGGTATGAGACACTATCTCAGTATCTCTGTCAACATGGCTACAAGAGGGGTACTATAGATAGAACTCTTTTCATCAAAGGAACAGGGAATGACTTAATGCTAGTTCAAGTATATATAGATGACATTATCTTCAGGTCAACTAATCCAAAGCTCAGCAAAGACTTTGAGAGGCTGATGAAGAATAGATTTGAAATAAGTGCCATGGAGGAACTCAATTTTTTTCTAGGAATTCAAGTGAAGCAAGTTGAAAATGGCATCTTCATAAGTCAGTCAAAGTATGTACAAGACATCCTTACAAGATTCAACATGACTGAGTGCAAGGTTGCAAAGACTCTCATAGCCAGAAACCACTCCTTTGGACCTGATCTTGAGGGGGAGTGTGTGGATGAACATCTCTACAGGGCTATGATTGAGTCTTTTATGTACCTCACAGCTAGCAGGTCTGATATCATGTTTGCCACATGCATCTATGAAAGATATCAAGCCAATCCCAAGATGTCACACCTAGTTGCCGTCAAGAGAATTCTTAGATATCTCAAAGGTGCTCCTAAGCTTGGCCTTTAGTATCTAAAGAATTCTGACTTCAATTTGTATGCCTATACAGACAGTGAATATGGTGGCTGTAATATGATTGCAAAGTCTACATCTGGGGGTGTTAATTCCTTGGTGGAAGGATTGTCTCATGACAATGTAAGAAACAATCCTATATGTATGCATCAACTACTGAAGCTGAATACATTGCTGCTGTAAGCTGCTGTGCTCAAGTACTTTGGATTCAGAATCAGATGTTGGACTATGGATTCAACTTCAAAGAGACTCTCATCCACATAGACAACAAAAGTGCTATCTCTATAACAGAGAATCCTGTGTAGCACCTAAGGACAAAACACATCAACATCAGGTTTTATTTGATTAGAGATAATTTTGAAAAAGGATTAATCAAACTATTTAAAGTTAACACAAATGAACAATATGTTGATCTGTTCACTAAAGCTTTTGATGAACAAATATTCAAATATCTTGTATTAGCTATCGGGATGATTAACTTTGAGTATATTTTTTGATAAACTTAAATCAATTCTATTTCTAAAACTTGTGTGTCCTAAGTTGTCTATTTTATCATCTTCATAAGCCTAGTTTCCTTTAGAAGAAATTTTTTTATAATAAATTCCTTAGATTTTTGAAAATATTAAACATATTTTCTTTTGGAAGATATCAAGTTGTATTCGGAAGAACATTATGTCTTTAAATCAAATAACTACTTATAAGACATTTACCTTCGGAAGAAATTCTGATATATCTTTCGAAGCATAAATATGCTTCTAAGTACTTACATGTATTTGAAAGACAATTTCTTCCAAAAACAATTAAGTCTCGGAAGATTTATTCTCTTAAGAATAAAACTTCCAAGTCCTGATTTCTTCCGAAACCAAACATGTCTCGAAAGCAAAATTCTCTAAGTATTTTCCTTCCGAAGCAAAATCTTCACAAATCTTAAGAATATCTTCCGAAGCCAATTTGGCTTTAGAAGCTTTTCTTAAAACTTCCGAATATACAAATACCTTGGGAAGATTTTCGACTTCCAAGAAAACTACCTTTTTGGGCAATTTCTAAAGGTCGGACCGACATTCGGATTTCAAAGTTTATCCTTTTGAATTAACTTTGTCTTAAATCCATTTCATATATATTCTCTCTCAACAGTTTCCCTCTTTCACCATCTTCTTCATCGGAAAATCTTCTAACCTAAATTCACCCACAAACCGCCCTTGTTCTTATCTTCCTTCACAACAAAGCTACCTTAAAATGGCCAACCTTCATCATAGAAACCAACCAAATTTCTCCATGCAACTTCACAGGAAACATAATCAAGTTGCTCTATTGAACTCTGAGGAAGATCCTGGTTTCTCAGAGGTTTGCCGCTTTCTCACTCTATCAAACTACTTCACCTCCCTCACCATCGATCCTCCACTCTATAAGGACCAGCTATTGGAATTTTAGAGGACCTGTCAAGAGGTCACCATGGATGGGGTGAAGGCACTGTCTGCCACAGTATAGGGGAGGACAATCTTCATCACTCCAGCATCCATAAACTCACTTTTAAGGCTGGATGATGTCGAAGGTGATTTGTCCTTCCTCAAGTCTATTGTTAACCATAACTTTGGTCAGATGGGCTATGAAGGGGATTTCTCTATCAAGACCTTCAAGAAAGGGAAGGTTTCCTCTCAATGAAAATACCTCCTCCATATTGTCATTCATAGTCTATCTAAAAAGCATGAAGGATGGGACCAAGTTCCAGAGGACCTTTCCTAGATAGTCCATAGGATGATTCAGGGAGCAAGTTCAGGTATTTACATTTTGTGTACATTAATTTACTTGCAAACTTGGACTTCTTAGAATATTACATGTTTCCTAGATATGTCCAGTACATTCTCAACTATGAACTAGGCTCACAGTTAAGGGGAACAGGTAATGTTCTAAAATTGGGACTGATCAAGCCCGGCATCTTCAAGACTATGAGAAAGCCAATTGTTGGCTTCTCAGGGGTAGAAACTGCCCTTGTCCCAAAAATGTTAGAGCTCATTGCTCAAGATGACAACCTAGCAGCACCAGCTAGTGTTGAACCCATACCTTCTACTTCTCAGCCCCCTATATAGCCACAAATAACCATCATCTACCAAAGAAAATCCAAACGAACCCCTGCACATGCTACTCAGTTTGTGCAGGCCCTATATTACCACCCAAGTAGGAGGAAATGGACACTAGAGCTCCCACTTCTCCTGAGGAGAAAACCACTCCCATCTCACCAATGATCAGTGTTGAGGTTCTTCATGCTCAGCCTAATGAGCTCACAAACCCCCAAGCCTTAAGCCTTCACTCAGAGTCTCAACACTCTAGTGAACAACCTTCAAGGGATAGTTACCATCCCTAGCCTCTTAATCTAAACCAACCCATTCCAAACCTAGAATTCTATGATGATGAAGACATGGGATTCAGTGAGTATCATGAGTCTCTCTTCTTCTCCCCTACTCAAGAAGAGATGAGTACTCCTGTTTCTCCCATGTCTAGCCCACATCATCCACCTACTACTAAGGTGGATCTTCCTGAACTTGTTCAGGAGGTTCATTTGGAAGAGGCTCTCACTTCAACAAGTGATTACATCATTAAGACCTTGACCATGGCAACCTAACCCATTGACACTTCACTTGAAGCTGTCATGGTGCAGGGGAAATCCAGCGGCCAAGAACAAAGTGCTGGTGATGAGGAAGAAGACTTAGGTCCTATTCTCTCTTTCCCCTATGATTCTTCTGATAAAGATGAGGGGAATATGAGACTAAAGGTGCAAAAGCTGACTCAAACATGCACATATTTAGTCTCCAAGGTTAGTCACTTGGAATCTCAAGTGACTACCTTGCTAAAAAGGGTCAATGATCAGCAACTTGAGATTTCTGATCTCAAGGAACAACTAGCTGGGAGACCTTGGAGGACTCAACCAGGAACACAAGAACCTATGGATGTGACAGACCTAACCCCTAGTTCATCTATGCAAGTGGATGATGCTACCAAAAAGGGGGAGAAAGTCCAAGCAATCACAGAACCTAGGAGTTCTTTACAAAGTATGGACATTGAGGATTCACCAACCTCACTTGCAATTGTCCATACTCAACAACCTCCTCAAGTCCATATTGATGTGAACTCACTCATTCAAATTCTGTTTGAGGAGGGTATTCCAAGAGCTATGTCTACCCACCCTATGATGCTGAGAATGAAATACTTGGGTGGAGGTATGATGCTGACAGGAGAGCTCTGATTTTGCATAGACTTCAGGGGCAGTAAGAGGTTTTAAATTTTCAGACCCTGAAGTTCTATGATGGTCTTCCTTTAGTCCACATGCCACTTGCCAATCCTAGTCAAAACGGCAAGCTGGCAGACTGGCTGAGACGATTCAAGACAGGATTGTTAAAGAGTTCAAACAAAGAAGAAGACAAAGGCTAACAGACAATGTCATTGGTCAACTGGATGTTGAGATGGAACCTAAGATTAGCTTTGAAGGGGAAACCTTGACTGAAGGCCCAGTGATAAACCCTGTGAACCTTGTTACAAGAACTGCTTCAACATTATCAACCCTCAGTGAGGCACCAGCTGGTAAAGGTGCTTCACAACCCCTCTCTGGCTAGAGCTTGACTGCTGAACCAAGCAATGAAGGCCAAAGCTCTCTCCACCCTGAGTCACCAAGGCCTGTGAGTGACAAAAGGAAGAGGAAGATGACCTCTGAGGAAATCGAGGAGGAGGAGGGAGAAAGGAAGAGGAAGCTAAAGGGAGAGGGTTCAAGAAGGTCTCCAGGGTTCATAGAAGCTGCTATCAGGGTTGCCCCCAAGCCAAACACTTAGGATGATGAGTTGAGGGCAGCCAGATTAAACTAATTGGGGACCAGGAACTACAACATAGATGAAATCATCTCTCTTCCCTTAGAGTAACTAGATGAACTGGCAGATACAGAGCTGTTAAAGGAGAGGAAGGAGGTAGAGGATGCAGAATTGCTCCTAAAAATCAAGTAAGAAAAGAGATAGAAAAGGTTCTACAAGCATGCTCCTATCCTCTTTCCAGTTCAGGAAAGTCCTGAGAAAAAGGCTGTGGCAACTGAACAACCTCAGGTAGACATGGAAGCTGATAGACAAAACAAAATTAGCTACCTAAGTGCCACAGGTCTCTATCAGGCATCTACACTTCTTCCCTTGTCATATGAATATGTTGAATTCGAGTATCTTAAGCAGCTAAAGCAACAAGTTATCAAAGAACGAAAGGCTGCTAAGAGAAAAATAAGGGAAGAAGCTGCAAAGTCAAGAGCCACCATCCAAAAGAGTCAAAAGAAGTCTGCTGATAGGCAGAGGAAGATGAGCTTCTTGAAGTTGTACGGATTCTCCGAAAGGAGGCTTGGTCCAATGTCTCTATCCACTATGAATGAGCATATTAGAGTGATCAAGCAGAATATTAAAAAGAGAGAGCTTGTTGACTTGCATTCTCCACCAAGTCATGTTCAACCTTAAGTTGAGGTAAAGGTTAAACCCACTGAGACAACACAACCTGAGCCTATAGCTGCATCTCAGCCAACTTCATCTTCTAATCCACAGCAGGGTCCAAATCCCTCTACTTCTGACCTTGTGAGGGAAGAGGAACCCAAATGAGAAAGACACAACAAGTCAACCTGGTGCTGAAGGCCAGACTTCTCAGTTAAAGACTTCAAAAAGGAGGAAAAGGATGGCCAGGAAGAGTGTTTCTAAGAATAAGTCAAAGGCATCCACCTCTATACCTCAGGATGAGTCAGAGCATACTGAGGTAGTGCAAGAAGAGGCTGCTCAACCAACTCCAATTCAATTAGAGCCTCTTACAACTGGAAGACCCATCCTGTCCTGGACTTTTGCTACTAATCTAGACAGGTGGTATGTCATCAGAGATCAAGGAGGTCAAGTTGTCTATTTCTAGCAAGACATGCTTGATCTTCCTCTACATGATCTCCATGACATGAGAAGATATTATAAGAGTCTGAGGGATCCTGACCAGATGATGAAGAAAGGTGTGGTCTTAATCCTAATGAGGACTGTCGACATCTGAATAACTTCTTTGTTTTGATAGCATCAGCCTGGGGGAGTTTGTAAGGTTATATGAGAAGGCTGATGCAATCAAAGAAGCCAAAACAACCAAGAAGCTTCCTGCATGCATGCACTTATGTACAAGATAGAAGTTACTTCGGAAGTTTTACACTCATCACAGAAATTATTTTAAGTTTAAAATCTTCCAAAGCCAAAGACCAAATCTTCCGAAGCCAAAGATGAAGTCTTCCGAAGCTTCAAAGATAAAGTCTTCCGAAGCCAATGAAGTGAAGACTGATTTATTTTGAAGACAGAGAAGACATGCTTTCTTTGATGTACTTTTACATAAAGCTGACTTACTTTCCGCTGCAACTCTAAAGACTCACCAACTTATACAAGTTGGTGAAAAGGTCCATGCTTTAGTAAACTGTTTATGGTCTTGAGTCTGTAACTTCCTACTTTGTACCTTTTATTCTTTTTGTAATATATTAGGATGTGAGCTATGGCATGTCATAGTCACTAGTTAAAATGCAATCTGCTTTTTGACTTTACATTGATCTTGTTGTCTAGATTAGTGTTTCCAGCTGGCCTTCAAAGTATGGCCGGTTGTAGGATATAGTATAAAGTATCTCAGGTCCTTGTATTTCTTTTTATGCTTTGTAACACTTGTAAAAGAACTTGAGAGTAATATACAACATTTTTTAAAACCATACTTGTCTTGTTCTTGTTTTTAGTTCTGTCTCATTGTTTACTTGTGTTCTTAGTATCATTCATATAAACCAGATTCCCTATTTGATCTGTTAAGTGTTCTAACACTCTCCTCATTGTGAGACTGATTGTATTGACCATCCCTTAACCGGTGGTAGAGATCTTGGGTTCAAGTCCCACTTGTCATAAAAATAGAAGGGGGTTTAGGTGGGCTAGAGAGTTTTCTCACCTAAGATAGGTTACATAAAGAGAGTGATCTCAAGTTATGGACTAATGTACGAACTTCCCTTTGAGATGTGCCAGCCTATTGTCCCATGATTCCATAGTTGAGTAATCCATATTTTAGTGCTTTTTTATGGTCTACTCTAATACTATTTATAGAAATAAATATTTTTCGTGCTTATAATTGTTTGTTTTTATTTATTTGTGTTACTATACTTATTTTAATAAACTTGTTTATTCAACAACCGGACTTTATTAACCAAACGGGACGAACCTAAAATTTTAATGTAAAAAAAAATATTAAAACAAAGACTTTGGCAAGAAGAATTAAGTAAAACGCTCTCCTTGAATGGTTAAATGGTTTTAAACAGGTAAAAAAATAAGTAAAATAGCTAATTGTCTCCAAAAGTCACAAAAGGGTTACTAGGACCTTAGTAATACTGTTCTAAACCTAAAAAAAATATTAAAATAGGTGCAAGTCATCATTTATATTTATTATAAAATTTACATTGAAAAATCATAGGAAATGCACAATGATAATAATTAGAAAATCCGTTAAATTAAATATATAATATCTTCTCCAGACCTTTTAGATTTTATAGAACCATAATAAAATATAATATAAGATATAATTATCTTTCTAATAATTATGGACCAACTTTATAATCCTTATAATATGTGTTCTTAGCATTTCTACTACGTTGATCCATGTAGGTATCACTTGTGCCAATTAATGTGTAAAAATCTCATATTTAATGGTTCCAACAACGCTTTTTCAAAGAATTTTACGATTTGATCAAGTTTTAAACCAATGCTATTGTTAATCATTCTCATTAGCATCATAAACTGAAATTTTTTATTTTTAATATATTGGTTATGTTGGGTGTTGTGTGTGTCCACCGGGTGTGTAACAATCGTAGGTTTAACGTTTAAACGGAAGATTCCGGGTAGATTTTTTTGTACCTTGAGTTGGCACTGAAGTTCATGACTTTTAGAATCTTAAAATAGGTCAAAAAGGGCTGTAAATTTTGTGGATTTTGAAAGGTTAGTGACTTTCTACAATAGATTATTGAAATCATAAGTTAGCATGTGAATTCAGAGGTTTAAATTTGTATTTTTGCGCTACCTTGTCGGATATGATTCTTGGGGTTGTTACGGGCGGTTGTAGGTTTAGAATGGGAGCAAGAAGGCTGAAATTTTCTGTGGAAACAAATTAGAATTGATTAGGAATCAAATGATCATATAAATGTATTAAGACTCATGAGATGAAGTGTACATGTGTAGACATCGAACCTGTGGCTACTTGAGCTCTCTTTAGTCAATTTTCAGCAGGAAAGCATGAGGAACCGAGGTGTCTTGGTCGAGTTTAAGGGATAGAACAATTAAGGGTTTATGAGGAACCATGAAATCAAGTATTAACATAAGGATTTTGCAAGAATTGTGGGTGAATCATTGCTAACATTGGCTAGGCTTGATAATTGTTTGTTTGTGGTTTCTTGGGGCTTCAATGGATCAACCAAGAGGAGAAGAAAGTGCAGGGAATTTTTGAACCCTGAAATCAAGTTTCGGATTGAATTAGTTCCACGAGTAGCACTCAATGCAAAGTGACCCTATTATTTTTTGTCGTCGTTGTTGTTGTCGTCGTCGTCGTCTTCTAAGAATCTTTTTTAAACTCCATGATATTTTTCCTTTCGTGTTTGATCCATTATCATAGTCTTGACCGCGCATATCATCGATATCTAGACCAAGAGACTTTGATTCCTCAAGTGTAACATCAAAAAGTCCTTTACCGGTGATATCATCAAATATCATAAAACCTAGAAAAGATTCTCCAACGGTAATAGAATTAGAGTTAAAATTTACATACCTCACATTTAAATCTACATTAGCATCAACATCATATTTATCCACATTATCATTAACATCATCTTCATCTATGTTAGCATCAACAATAATCACATTACATTGATCAACATTAGAACTTTGAGGTTGTTTTTGGAAAAAACTATGTATATCCCCGTTTGAGACTTTCTTTTTTCTTCTTCTATTTTCTTTCTTTTTTAGGAGGAATAATTTCTAAAAAAAAGTTTCAAACATCCAATTGCAAACATGTACCTATGTAAAAATCATCTAATCATCTTGATTATTGCATAAAGAATTTAAGCTTCATAGTTTCAATTATTCAAAAATCAAAATTATTAAATAAAAGTACTAAATATGGAACTTCTATCAAAAAATCAAACATTCAATTTCCAACATATAAAGCATCAAAAATCAAAATCTTATGATCAATTTCATATCTTATGTGATTTTGAGTTAGAAACTTATAATCATCCTTAAAACCTGAAGAAATCGTGTCATGTGAGTTGTGATGTGAGATTGTGAGGTCGACACATTCAGAACTAAACCCGTCCTTGCTTCTTCTTGATAGAACTTCTGCCCCGCTACCTTAGTTGGCTTTTTGAACTTGGGTATGAAATTATGTTTGGATTGCGTAAAGATACTAAATTGAGTTTAGATTGGGTAAATGGTAGTGAGGTAAACTAATTTAAATGTTAATGTGCTCTAAGCTAAGGTTTAATAGGCTAAAATAATGTTTGGTAATAGGTCCGTTAATAGCTTATAGATTTTTTATGAAAAATTATGCATACATATATAATATTAAAAAAATTAATATTTTTGGGCCCCGGAGAAGATCAGGCCATGGGCAGGTCACCCACCCTGCTCCCCTTCAAGGTCGCCCCTACGAACAACTCTTGATCTAATCAACAGCTCCAATTAGGAGTCTAGTTGCGATAATAATGAAATAAAGAACAAGCCATAGTAAAGTCTTGAACATTTACCTTAAACCTTGTTGATCAAGTGAATGACATGATACAAAATGACAACAAAGGTTGCTATTCTGCACCTTGTTGATCTAATCAACAGCTCCAACCTTTGGTTTGGTTGTTGCTCAATCACCAGCTCTTCCTTCTTTGAACACGACCACTAAAAACAAAAGGTGACCACCTATTGAACTCACCTGAATCACGTGCTAAGTCAAGTCAGCTTACGCCAATGGGTTTATAAATAAAAACTTACTTGAAATATTTGTTTTACAAATCAATACTTATAACCTTGTTAGAACATTCTTAAACATAATTATAAAGCAATTCTACCATTCCCGTATTCATTTAACTAATAACAAACGACATTATCACAAGCAGGTGACGGTTACTATACAAAGTGTCTTTTTCATGCGAAGCGTATGAAGTTTGGAGGGAATTACCATGCAAGAAAAAATAATAATCACACAAGGCGGATTACACTCACGTGCTATTATCACGCAGAGATGGAATTATCATGCAAGAATACCTTCTAGTGTAATAATTCCAACTTTACGTGATAAATTTATCTATGCGTGATTAATTATTACGCTTGTATTATAAATTCACCCGTAACATTTATTCTTGTGTGATAACTTTATACGTTTCTCACGAAAAAATCATTTTGTACCGTAACTCTTCTCATCACAAGCATACCATATAAACGCAAGTTAAGTTTTCTACTTAACAAACCTTAATTATTACCTTTTCAAAAACTTCTTGATTAAGGAAACTTAAATGATACATGATTATTTTCACGAACATTACATTTACCCATATTGCCCGCCCATAGAGGCAACTTGACACCCCCATGGCCACACCCGCACATGACAACTTGGCCCATTTATGTGAAAGTCTGGAATTGTTTAGAATTTGTTGGACACTATCTTATTCCTTGGGTCAAAATGATTTCTAACATCATTAATTGTCATTTAAATCCAAAGGTTTCATTAAATTTGTCATTTTAGTCCATTTAATTACATAAAATTAACACCATTAACTATCATATATTAGAGGTAGTTTAGTCAAAACAATTACAAAATTAAAAAAAAAAAACAGCGCGTGTGATGGGTTTTATGCGTTCAATCTCTTTTGATAATCGCTATTGCGACTAAATGCACCTGTAAAATAAAATAAAATCTAAAGATAACCACCTAATATTGACTTCTTTCTAATTTTATGAAGCATATACCATATAAAATAAATTATAAATAAAAAACAATATGACACCAAGTCACCAACAGATTGAATCATAGCTATAAAACACAAATCATCATTAAAGTAAAAAAGAACAATGAACAATATCACATTAACAATCCATAAATAATGATCATAAAACACAAATCATTGTAACGATAACTAAACATTAAAGCAAAGAATTATGTGATGTAACAAAAAGGACAAAAGTAACATGATTAATAAATGAAAAAGACATTAAAAAGATAAAACAACAAAAGACTACTGTGGAATCAAATCATAATTACGATTACCAAAAGAGGTTGAACGTATAAAACCCCTCACGTGTGTTGGTCTTTGTTTTGTAGTGTTTTTTTACTAAAATACCCATCATGTTGGGAAGTTAACGAAAAAAGGTAACGGTGTTAATTAGGTGTAATCAAATGGATTCAAATAGCAATGTTAGTGAAACCTTTGGATTCAAATGACAAAATTTATACATTTTGATTCAAATGGCAATTTTCTATAGAATTGCATGGAACATGAACGAAGGCCACGTTCGTTTGTTTATGTTCATGGAACATTCGATAATGTGTTCATTTATGTTCGTTTATGTTTGTTTGTTTGAAGATTTTATATTTTTATTTTACTAGTTTTAATGTTTAGAAATATGAAACTCTAGTTATACTATACCTCTTTTTCAACATTTTGACCATTTTCAACTTCAATTAATGTTAAAGCTTGACAAACTTTTTATTTTTTATATTACTTATATTTATGATCATTATGTCAAGTATTTTCGGATTATTAAGTTGAGTTTATGTTAAAGTAAGACAAGCTTTTGTTTGTATTCGTTTATGTTCATGAACATTTGTTTGTGTTTGTTCGTTTTTGTTTCTATTCATTTATGCTCAGTACGTGTTTGTAAACAGTTCAATTTCTTAATAAATGAACACAAACAAAGAACCTCGTTTGATAATTGTTCGTGAACAGTTCATAAACAATTTTATTTCCTTATGAAGAACCATACAAACAGACTAAACATCATCATATCGATGTAGCATTACATCACATAATCATCCAGACATCTTAATAATAGCTTCATGAGTTTCATATGAGTTATAAACATACCTTTAATCATGACATCATCACACTTTTATAATCATTCAATCTCAATAAAAACATTTGGGGATTATTCCTTTTGTGTTTCATGATCTTCATAAACCTATCAAAAATCATGATACTATCATCACCAACGTTTTGAAAACCGGATTGTTAACCAAACCGGGCTCTTTGCGGTTCCCTGGCCAAACTGCTCGGATTGTTTTCAAGTACTGGATTATATTATATATAATTCAGAAATATAAAAATATATATAGAAGTTACATAAGATTAAAATGAGAAAAAATAATTATAAAGCAAATATATTAGGTGAGGAGTGGTTTCCGGGAATCTACTTGGGAGAAGACTTGGTTAGTGTTTTTTTTTTCTCCTGACGGGAATCCTCACTGCTCCGGGGATCCGGTGACCAAAAAACCAAACAAGGGAATACTCACTGGTATCCACCGATTGAAGATATGAGTGAGAAAGTGAAAAATATTTATTTGGGAAAACCTTAAACGACTCCATGCAAAACAAGAAGAATAAACTGTGAAAAAAAAATTGATATAATGCTGATGTAACAACCCAAGAAACCAGGGACGACTCACACCCCCTTACAAACTAACATGTAAAAGTTAGAAGAAATTTTCTTCAACTACATTAACTAATGTCACTGTTTTATGTCCACTCTACTTGGTTTCGGTTATTAGGACACCTCCCATTTATAAATCAACAACCCCACTTTCTTATATGATTCGTGTAGCCTTATACGCGTCATATAATGGGGGTATATAGTCATATATGGGACATATAACCTCTCAGACAGCCTTTTAAAATTTTCCTCTTAGTTAGTGTTGAAATTTGCTATGCGCGTCGTATGAGCTTATACGTGGGAGGTCGCATAGGGTTATATCGGGCGTATAGCCCTCTGACAGCCCCTTCCCCCCACTAATTTTTTCTCGTTTTCAGTGTCTTCAACCCTATACGCCTTGTATAAGGCTATACGAAGCGTATAGACGGGTGTCGATTTATAATGACGGGTGTTTTACTATTAGGACCCTTTGACTTTCGCAATACGGTTTTTCAACTGGATACCTACTTTTTATTAAATAAATTTATGTACTTAATTGGTCTTTAAACCTTCATTTCTCCTAAAACTTTTGACTAAATTTTTTCTTCCCCTCAGTTTCTTCATTAATCTCTTTATGGAAGGATCGATCTTGGATCGATAGTGGAACAGAGAGTGCTAGTCAACTATTGTTGTTTCCATAACCGTCTTGTACAATGTTGTTTCCATACCCGCTGAACAATATTTCAAAGGTTACTAGATCCAAGGTTGTCACCATCTTTGATGCAGATAGGAAGATCTATGGTTGTCAATGTTATACTGGTCTGATTGTTGGTCGCTAGTCCTGGCCCAACTGCGGACCGCTCTATTCAGGCTGGTTGTTTGAAAAACTACTTAAATAGGTAAAACCAAACCGCCAGTGGCACAGGTTACCGGTTTAACCGGTCCAACCAATCCAATTATAAGCATTCATCATCACCTCTTCAAGATTTCTACACACTTCATATTATTAATGTTCCAAACCACTAGCGCCAAAGTCTTTTTTTTTTGAATTAATCTAAATCTTCACATATCATACCGTTTTTCTAATTAAATTCAACTCATCGATTATTTATGTGAAAACAGAAAAATGCAATTTCACCCAACATGATTCTTTACTCAACTCATCCAAACGCATCTACGTCCTTCTTATCATTGCTTTACGAATAATAATCCATTAACAAAACAAAAATCCCTTAATCTAGCATTGCAATTAAGTTGCTAATATTTCAATACTGAAATGATTCTTGGACAAGGTTACTCGAACATTAACTCAGTTTATAGCTAAGCCAACATATCAAACCACACCGATTAATTAAAAACCTCTTGAATTGAACCAAACCCAACTAGTTTCACTCTGTTCAATTTGCTTTCACGGTCGTATAATAAAATAAATTACACGATAACAGCTTGTGTTCCTGCAAAATAATCTGTGTAATGGTGCGATTTCAAGATTCTACAGAACACTGTTCTTGCATTGCAAGTGGAACAGTGGGTCTCCAGGTTGTACCCTCAGGACTATCCATGAGAGCAATACCGAGTGTAGCCAAGTCTTTTCTGATTGCATCTGACTGTTCATACTCCTTGTTCTTTCGTGCGGTATTCCTTTCATTGATTTGTTTGATAACTTGGTCCTCGGTTAACTTTGCACGCTTGAGTGCTTTTTCCCTCAGCTGCTGTAGAACCTTCAAAAAAGCCATACCAATCTAACTTTAGCTTTTGGTGGGTATGACTGGAGAAGTTATTGGTTGAATTATAAAGTTTCCATGATCAAGAAACGATATTGTTACAATAAATAAGTTCATTGAAAAGTTAGTTTTAAACTGCTATCTCAAGGTAAGATAGGCAATGAGAGTCATGGATTTCTTACTGAAGCTTCAAACCAGACGTTTATATAATTGGTTCTCGGTTTGGTAGTTAGACTTAAATGAATTTTAAAAAATCCCATGCTTTTAATCGGTTCACGATCCAATGCGAGACCAAACAGATATCTGTAGATCCAGTTTGCAGCTCCAGTTCGGTCCATATCAGACCACATGACCAGCCTTGAAAAAAGAACACTCTGGTTGGCAACGGAGAGATTTCTCAATTTTATGGCAACTAGTTTTTTTTACACTTCCAGCAAATATGATGGTTTTATGAGAAGAAAGCATCAAAGTAAATTATGTTATAACGCTAGTTAACAGTAGCTATAGTAACCTATGACAAGGTCACAAGGGTAATTGAGACAAATCATATGAGCACAAAACTTATCTTATTTCAAAGAAAATATTCAACTTTTGACGTTTAAAATCTAGTAACCTCACAACTTAAATATGAGGACAAAACTTATCTTATTTCAAAGAAAATATTCAACTTTTGATGTTTAAAATCTAGTAACCTCACAACTTAAAACTCGAACGGAATCTTTCAATTCTTTACTCTTTAATACCTATTGTACAATGTATTGTATATATGAAACTTTTTACACAGCAATTTAAAGTTAGAATATAACATATGTAATACTAAAAAAGGTGAAAGTAAGGTTTTGGGATGGAGAATGAATGAGGTACCTCATGGTAACTTGTTGGCATGAGCCCTAGAATTTCAAGGACATTCCTGATAGCCTTCTCTAAAGCGGCAAGTGACTTTATTCGTGCTGCTTGCTTCTTCCCCTACAAAATGAGGAGCAAGTTAACTTGGGGAGCAAGTTAATTGCACAAGAGTAAGCGCCTAAATTACCATGTGAAAGTTAAGTACCTTACGAGTATGAAGAAGATCATTGGCAGTTTTCAAAGGATCAGAGATTGCAGAGAGGACAACTGGAGAGTGAAGATCTTCAGACATTGAAGTAATAAATACATCATTAAAGTTTTGTATGCAATCAAGTATTTCCTTAGGTATATTTTGTTTAGGACTTGATTCATCTTGCTGGCCTACAACTTCTTCACAATCCTGCAATGTCTGCAACAAAATTAAGCTTTATCTTTAATTTAATGTTACAGATAAAACCCGAAGAATCAAACAATTTTCAATTAAACACAAATAAAGATACCTGATATATGTAGTATGCACGATCAGAAGCACTTTCCAGCTGTACATCAGAGTAGTTGATGGGAGATCGATAGTGTGTGCCAATCAGAAATAGTCTCAATGCCAATGGATGATAAAGTTCTATAACCTGAGAACTAAAAATAATAAACTGCTCAAAGCTGATGTTCATAGACACAACTCACAAGGAATATTTCCTATTCAGATCCTATTACTATCTCTCTAAGAATTGCAAGTTTTACTATTTACATATTATTTGACTTCTAAAAAATTGACCATCTTCCTATCATCACTACAAATAAATTGATGATATTGTATAGCACCATCACATAAGTAATTTCCATGTTTCACGCTATAAATTACCCAAAATTTAACAAATTTTGAGTAGTACCAATGGTTTAAGTAACAACTTTAAGTCCAGTGACCAAATAAAAAATATAGTGGAAGTACCCAACTACTCATTGCAAAATATGATATTTGGAAAAATGGCCAAACATTTGACTTTGACTATGTGACAAGTTAAACATTGCAATTTACAAGGGACATATATGCATAAATTAAATATAAAGACTAACTGAGATCTTATTCGTGTGATCATTTTTTCCATTCTCTATAACCAGACCCGCAATCACATCCCATAAACTTAGACCCGCAAATTTATAATTTTAATGACATATAAACATACAGGATTAGAAAAAATCGATTATAAAAGATAAACTGATTTATACCTGGCGAATCGTGAAAAAGTTACCAAGTGACTTGGACATCTTTTGGGAGTCAATAGTCACAAAACCATTGTGTACCCAATAGCTTATGTTGCTTTTATCACATGCAGCACAACTTTGGGCAATTTCATTTTCATGGTGGGGGAAAATAAGATCCATTCCACCACCATGAATATCAAACGAGTAACCTAAATAAGCAGCACTCATTGCACTGCACTCTATATGCCATCCAGGTCTTCCAGGTCCCCATGGACTCTCCCAAGAAGGCTCACCCTCCTTTGCAGACTACAAGTAAAAGTTTGGAAATGGACCCATTTTTGTGAAATGGGTCGATTTAGGTTATTTTTATGAAAAGTCAAATGTGTTAAACCAAAAATAATAGCTGAAAAAAAATGAGTGAAAAAGTTTACAAGTAAACCGATGGATACTCTAAGTATTTACAACCTCCTAAATTGTTTTATTAAAAAACAATGAATCCTTATTTATAGATCAGCATCTTACTTTCCACAGAGCAAAATCAGCTGGATTTTTTTTCCTCGAGTCAACTGCTACACGCTCACCAGCTCGATTATCTTCTAACTTCCGCCCAGAAAGTCGTCCATATTGAGGAAACTCATCAACAGAAAAGTATACATCACCTTCGATTCTGTAGGCCCGTCCATTGTCAAGAATCTGTAACATAACAAAGTTAAAGAAACTGGAACAAAAACTTTAATTTCTGTTTGTCACAGGTGAGTTAATATTAAACATAAAGAAAAAACAAATAACAAAAAGCAATTGCTTTGAGAGGCAACCGTCTCTCCGTATTTGTAGACTATTTAGCATTAAAACCACTAAAATAACATCAACATATAAGAAGACTAAATCCAATGCCCAATTTGAGGCCTATCAAATTCATAATAGAAAAAAGAGTTAATTGCCATTTTCGTCCCCAAGATTTGGTGCCTTTTGCCATTTTCATCCAAAAACTTTATTTTTCCCCTTTGTATCCCTTACATCCTAAAAACTTGCCAGTTTTATCCATTTCCGTTAACACCGTTTGTTTTGCCCGTTAAGTGGAAATCAACTTTGAATATTAAAAACGATTGAATTATGTTTGAATGTTCGGGGCGATTGAACAATGTTTATTTAGGTTTTCTTTTTTCCTGGGGAGGTGTAAAAGTACATAAATGCACGTGATGGCTACTTAACAGGTAGATAAACAAGTTTAACGAAATTGGATGAAAATTGCAAGTTTTTTAAATGCCAGGGACGTACAGGGGAAAAAATTTTGTTTTGGATGAAAATGGCAAAATGCACCAAACCTCAGGGACGAAAATGACAATTCACTCTAGAAAAAATAAAAGACCATGTGTTACACTCTGGGTTTGGGAAAAATTCAAGATAATTCATCACAGGATGTAATATGCTAGCATCATGATGTACCATAGAGGTGGCAACTCTAATCACAGCATCAAATGACACCCAAGAAAACATTTTACGATAATCAGAAATTAAGATTTCTTTCACCGAACTCCTAAGTACCATATAAATGGACCAAAAATCTGAAAATACAATAAACAGCAACACAGTTTCCGTACAGTTCTAATTTCGGTCACTGAAATTTAAGAATAACTACTAAAACCTTCTGACTTTCAAAAACTTAATTAAAGCCATCAACCAATGTCAAGAGATTTCAGGTTTCTAGTCAAAACTACACATACTACTCAATTTTGTAAGATACACTAGTTTTAGTAATGAATTACATTCTTCCTATAATGAACTATTACTATTTAGTATTTACTACAGTTAAAAGACATACCTGTTTTATCATATTGATGATTTGGGGCATGTGATCAGAAACACGAGGTTCAACAGTAGGGCTTAAGCAGTGAAGATATACCATATCTCTATGGAACTCTTCACAAAAGCGTCTGCTTAAGCTGATTGGATCCTCTCCCAATTGAACTGCTCTAGCAATTATCTACAGAATTTGAAAAGTGCGCTAAGCTATCCTGTCATAATATATAACAAGCAGTTGGTACTTGAATCCATATTCTTGTGTCAGGAACCATAGCTAATTAATATTTTGAGACAAATTACTTGTTGACCCATAAACATTTTAAGCAAAAACAAGAAGTTGACATCAACTTGAAGTTGTCCCTTATAGTAGATCTGTGTGATATTTGCCTAGTGGCAGCTTGATTTCATTTTATCCTATGTTCATAGCCTGAACTTCTTGGAAGAGTTATTTGCAGTAAAAAGTAGCAAGCTTTATGCTCATTTCTGTTTTAGCTCTTATACTTCCAAAAACCAGTAACAAGGGAGTATACTTTATTTCCAGTTCTATTTAAGGGGTCATGATAACTGTTGACCAGAAAACTAATGTGGCTAAAGGTTATCGCATCTTATAAAACCAATTTAGGCATCAGAATTTGTCCTTTAGGCAGCGTAGTATTTAAATTATATAAGTAATAATAAATAAATGAACATCTATTATTGTCATAATTACATAAACCCCAAACAAAGCAGTATCCTTATTTTATTAATATAAAGGCGAGGGGGGACACGACCATGTCAAGGTCAATGGTGGTATCCGTAACACTCCCTCAAACAGAAACAGAGATAAAAGTTACTCTCGTGTTTGTGAAAGTAGTCAAGTACAGGGCCTATAACATAAATCAGCACAAGGTATGATACCTTTTTACTAGAATTAACCCTTCTTGAAAATAAACCTATCTTTTTTTAATACAACTACATATGACTCAAAGTATCATATAAGTTGCCTTTGTTGCAGTAAATTACAATCACTTGACACCATATGTCACACTCATGTAACTGGAAGAGCTAAGCTGTACAGGCATTAAGTTGCATGATTGATATCATCACTTACCTTGTCATCAACATCTGTAAAGTTTCGAACATAATTGACTTCATATCCCATGAACCGTAGATATCTGCCTAAGTTTCAAGTAAAACAAATTGAATGGCATCTAATTAGTAATAGCCAAATTGAACAAACAAACCAAACTCACTTACTTGTGAGAAAAAAGAAAACAATCAAACAATGGATTTAAACCATTTGAAATACAAGAAATCTATAGTCACATCACTCTGTATTAGATCATAGCCCAACACAGAGCCCTCACATACACAAATAGTCTACCAAAGTAAAAACAAAATTCTCCTTACCATTTTGTAACTATCTAAAGCAAGTTTAAAAGGAAATTCGCAATGAGTTTGCAGTTCTTATGGTACCAATAATACTTTAACATCCCACCATCTACTTTGGGTATCTCTTTCTAAGAAAGCCAATTTAAATATTCTCAATTTAAATCCCTTGCACCCCCTTTCATAAACGGAATTCGGTGTCACTCGATTTTTTTGCAGTAGAATCTATGACCATAACATTATATAAATAGTAAATTCAAATTAGGACTACTGAACAAGTTCCAGTTAGAAGATTGTAGCAAATTGTTTTTTAAGCCCAAAGATTTGTACTTTGGGTGGTTCCAAATTAAAGAGACCAAATATTTATCTACACTTACACACACAAGTTCCATCCCATATACTATTTTTATCAGTTTCAAATGATTCAAGTTTCCTTAATTTCTAAAGATATTTGCTCTTTTGTTTGTAAAGTTCATATGGCTGCAACAGCAAAATTACCCCCTTTTCATCACCCACAAAGTTCAACATTCACCATTATGCTCACCGTATGAAATCCATCTCCAGCCTATCTTAACAATGTAGTATACAAATTAAATAGAGTCAGAACAACGTGAACCAATAAATACAATAGAAACAGATAGATAAAGGACCTGTAAAGAACATCAAAGGAAACGTAAACCCTAGCATGACCAATGTGGCTGAGATCATATGCAGTGACACCGCAAACATACATCCCAACTTTACCATCCACCTTAGGCTTAAACAACTCCTTCTCTTTGCTCATCGTGTTATACAGCCACAATTGGTGTTGTTTCGATTTCTTGTCATCCTCACAACAGCCAGTGGGTGTTGAGTGCGCTACGGATGTTGATGAAGAACAAAGAAACCTGATAGTCTTGATGTTGGGTTTAAGATGAAGAGTCTTGGTGGATATAACAGCGAATGGTTTTGTGATGAAGAATTTTGGAGATTGAAGACGAAACATGGGTTTGTAAGAATTGAAGAACTGGAGTGCAGCCATGTTCTTCTGCTACCTTGAATGCAAGCTGTTTGTGTGCTTCAGATGAAGGGTTTTGTGATAACGTATTCAGTGGAGGCTTGCAGGTATCGCTACTTACAATAAGAATAATAAACTAGAGATTATTGAACAAGTGGGGATGTAGCTCAAATGGTAGAGCGCTCGCTTTGCATGCGAGAGGTACAGGGTTCGATCCCCTGCATCTCCATTTTAATTTTTTAATTTTTGTTAAGAACAATGACGAAGATAAGGTATTCTGAGCTAATTTTTTTTGAATTTCTTTACTTGTAACAAAGTCATTATCATTATTTTAAAATTTGTAATACAAACTAATGATTTTAAAAAGAAATAAGAATATTAGTCTAGATCATGTTACTTGATAAAGACTAGTGTTGATTTTCTAAGCTTAATGGTTGTTTTATCATTCACTATATCAATCTGTGAAGAACAAGCATCAAAATTTAACTTCTTATGCATGTTTATATTTGTTCTTTCTTTCGGTTTCTTAACTTGTATGCAAATAGGGCTGAGCAACCAAAAGCCGGTTAACACAACATAACGATAACCGACATCACCACAGTCCGGTTTCGAATGATTGGATTAACTAATGGTTAGGCTTCGGTTATGGTTAAGCATGCAATAACCGAAACACACCAGATAGTAGCAAGTGAACAACAATAGCCATCATTGCAATTATCAAGAAATGTAACTCGTCCTAGATGATTTATCAAGATTCCAGCTCATTTTCCTCTTGAACAATGTATTAATATTTAAAAATTCAACATATGGTTAACCGACATATTAACGCAATAACTGACTAACCAAAAACTATTTAGTTAAGGTTTTTCAATAACTGAAAATTCATGGTTTTCGGTTTTGGTTGAGGCTCAAAGCTGAATTGTCACATGTACACCTCTAAGAAAGCAAGAGGAATTGTAGTTGTTTATAAATTTATAACTATGTAAGTGTAAAATTTCATTTAACATTGATTTAATTGACTTTAAAGTCTCTTAATGAATAAATAAAAAAATGCTTACTCGTTAGTAGATATATGCAATTAAAAAACAATAATTTAGCAAACATGCAATATGATCATATAATATATCGTCAAGTTAATGATAATTGAATGAGTGGTTGAGTATGAATTGAATGTCCTCGTCTCTCAAAGAATAGAGACATAAATATCTCTTAGAAACGGTGACTTAAGGAGCACTAAATGTTTTTCAGAATGAGTTCTTTAACAAGCATACCAGGTTTGGTGGTCGGTCCTTTATCGATTGGTTTTATTAGGTAATGGTATAATCCATTGGATGTAATCCTACATTCAAAGATCTTTTTACCGTCAAGATCTCTATCATTTATTACTCTGGCAGGTTACCGTTTGCATCTTTCTTTATGGAAACGTAAGGTAGGCATAACATGCCTTTTGGAGACTAGATGAAAAGAGCATAAAGGGCAAAGTGTAAAGGGTAGAAGTTGTTATACTCAGGTTCATATGGGACCAAAAATAGATCAGGTTTTCTAGTGGATATAAAAAAGATAACTAGTAACCAAGTATTAAAAGTATCTAATTAGGTCACTCCAATTTAAAAAAAAAAAATATTTTAATTAAATCATTTAGTTTTTATATTTTATTTAAATTAAAGGGTTTAACATGTTTTTAGCATGTTTTTCTTTTTGTTTTAATTAAGAAATATATTTTTATTTTTTTGATGCTGAGGTGGAGCGGTGACATGATGATACGAGCCCAGTGGGTCAGGTAAAGTGGTGAATCTTGCTAAACCCTTGGAGCAAACCCATTTACCCAGTACAGGACCTAGTTAACAGCAACAAGAGGTTTAGTGGATGAGTGGGGCAATTAGTTCCCTTCTTTTCTGTATTAGTAGCTTATTTAATGATAGGAGCCAGAGGTTCTTAGGCAGATTAGTATTGTGTTTAAGTGTTATTAGGTTGTAATCAGAGATTTGCCCATCTTGAATCGGGCCGACAAATTTGAATTTCATCTCAGTTTGTTTTGGTTCTAACATTTGGTTCCATTACAGAGAAATTGAAGTGAAGATGGATCTGGACACCCGGAGTTTGGTAATTACCGATCAATTATCGGTCATTGCAGCAGAATTGGACGCCATTTTTGTACCCCTGAAGAATGATGTTGAAGCAATCAAGAGTTTGATGTATGGAAGTGGCCAACGTAGTAAGGAATCGAAGGCTGGCCCTCAAAATCCACTGACATTTCCGATTAAAAGGGAGGATACCGGTGACAATTCCATAACCGGAGTCGAAGAAGCAATTCCTGAAGATTTTTCTCTTAAAATACATGGAGAAGAATTTACCAAAGAAAGTCCAAAAGAAGAGAATCACGAGAATCTTGGAGAGACGAAGAATACAGAATTAGAGCAAAAATTATTCAACAGGAATGATGTCCTAACGTTACTTTGTGCTAACTCACACAAAGATCAAGATCGGATGAAGGCTCAGGTAGATAAGAAACAATTTATCTGGACATTTCAAAAGCAAATCAAGGTTTGGGTAGACGACAAAGTAGATTGGCCAGCAAAGCGAACAAATATTGATTCTGACTTTGGAATTCCAAAATCCAATGGACAGGATTCTTTCCGGGCTGCACCGAAATTCAAGCTTGAGAAACACAAATTTTAGCTTATAGATGGGTCCTTGAAGCGAGTCAGCCTACAATTGAATGGCTTATTGCTTGGAACCAACTCCCTTCTTTTCGTCTTGAGGACAAGTCGATTTTCCAAGGGGGCAGATTTTATACGAGCCAGTGGGTCTAGTGGGTCTGGTAAAGTGGTAAACCTTGTTGAACCCATGGAGCAGACCTATTTACCAGTCCACAACATGGTTAACAGCAGTAAGAGGTTTAGTGGATGAGTGGGGCAGTTATTTCCTTTCTTTTCTACATTAGTAGCTTATTTAATGATAGGAAATAGAGGTTCTTAGGGTGATTAGTATTTTGTTAAGTGTTATCAGGTTGTAATCGGAGATTTGCACATCTCGAATCGGGCTAAAAAAAATTAATTGCATCTCAGTACCAACGGCAGCAGTGGTTAATTAGACCCTATTGCTGCACAATTGGTGGCGATAGCCACCTGGTTGTATTCTTTTGAATCTTTGAAAGCCGATATGGCTGCTCTCAAGTCACAGGAGTCGTCGAAGGAGAAATCTAGTGATTACACCGGACAAAATGAAGAAGGGGAGTCATCCTGGAGATCAACTTACCACCGCCCCTCCACTAGGATCACGTTACCGTTGTTTAGTGCGGTGACCTATGGGGGTGGATCTTAGAGGCAGAGAAGTTCTACAAATATTACAATGTTACAAATGAGGATAAAGTTGATGTTGCTGCCATGCATTTCGCGAAGATGCTCTCAACTTATTAGGAAGAACTTCTTCTAGCTTTATAGAAGAATTTTGGTCCGGCTGAGTTCTAAAACCCAGATGAGCACCTTTGCAGTATCAAACAGATGGGTTCTATCTAGGAGTATCGTCAAGAATTTGCCAAACGCTCAGCACAGGTATCCAACTGGCCTGATCACTTCTTGTTAGGCGTCTTCCTAAATGGGTTAAAGGATGAACTGAAGGCGGACATGCGGATCCACAAACCACGCATGTTATATGACACAATGAGTTTGGCAGTGGAGTTTGAATCCAAACTAAACTGTGCTCGAACCGGGAAAGGTACGATCTGGAGCCCATCACCCAAACCCAACACTACTGAAAATAAAACCAACCCTATTTCCACTTCTACCCAACCTAATTCCCAGAAAACGACACCACACATATCAGACACCAAAAAATAGGGTCGTTTCCTTAAGGGGGAGTGCTTCAAATATGGGGAAAAATATGGCTCGGGCATCGCTGCAAAAGCGGGACATTAAAGCTGTTGGAAGATGTGTGCGAAGATAAAGAACAGCCGGGTATGGTGACCAAAAAACCGCTTGACAATAATGATAATCCGGCCGAAATCAGCCTCCACATAATGCTAGGTAAACCATATGCAACTACCATGAAGCTTAAGGGGTTATTGACTCAGTGGTGGTACTAATTCTTATTAATAGTGGGTCAACTCATAACTTCATTTCAGATACTATAGTTTATGAGCTGAAACTAACAACTCAGTTTGTTACACCCTTCAGTATGCAATTTGGGAATGGAGATATTATTTGATGTAACCGTGTATGCAGTGACCTCACTGTGCAGATGAATAAACTCAAGCTTGTACAGGATTTTTATGCCTTCTCTATTGGTGGGGCTGATCTTGTACTCAGTATCCAGTGGCTAGCATCGCTTAACACGGTTTAGGGCTAACTAGAAAGAGATGTTCTTAGTCTTTACCTTGGATGGGCAGAAATATAAGTTACAAGGAGTAACTTCGGGGCCTCATAAATGGGCAGCCTTCCAACATTTGGCTGCTAACATTGACTCAAACCTAGACACCCCAATCATACTATAGCCTCTCCTTGATGAATACCAAACCGTCTTCCACGAACCATAATCATTACCACCCTTCCGATCCTATACACACACCATACCATTAATCTCAAATTCTACACCCCCCCCCCCCCTAATATCCGACCATACCGTTACCCTTAAGTTCAAAAGACCGAGATTGAAAATCAAGTTGGAGAGCTCCTAGCCACTGGGTTCATTCAGCCTAGTAACAGCCCTTTTTCTAGCCTTGTGTTGTTGGTAAAAAAGAAAGATAACACGTGGAGGATGTGCGTCGATTACCAGGCCCTTAACAAAATTATTGTTGCCGATAAGTATCCGATTCCGAACATTGATGAGCTGCTTGATGAATTGTATGGAGATACGGTGTTTTCGAAGCTTGATTTTCCTTCCGGATATTATCATACACGAGTGAACCACCACGATATGACCAAAACCGCCTTTTGAACTCATTCAGGACACTACGAGTTCAACGTATGCCCTTTGGGCAGACGAATGCCCCGTCCACTTTTCGGGTTGTTATGAATGATTTATTCCAACCCTTTCTATGCTGACTTATCTTGGTATTCTTTAAAGACATCTTGGTTTACAGCCTGTCTATGGAACAACATGTTCAACATCTCCAACAAGCCCTGAAGTTATTACATGAGCACCAATTCTTTGCTAAACTATCCAAGTGTTGTTTTGGCCAGCCTCGGGTATTGTTTCTCAGCCACACGATACAACGAAAGGGTCCATGTAGAAAATAAGAAGGTATCCGCAGTGCTTTCATGGCCCACTCCTACCATAGCATGTGATGTTCGTGGTTTTTTGGGGCCGACGGGATATTATCGACGTTTCGTTCGTCATTATGGGTTGATTGCTCACCCTCTCATGGTTCTAACACTTGAATTTTAGGTTTGTTATTTTTACATATAATTAACATTATTGGAAATCTCGACTCTCACATATTCTCCTCCTTTTTTTCTTGACACAAAAAATCCGATGATGACTCGATTTGATGGTTTAGTGATCCGATTTGGACAAAATATGTATGAGTGACATAATTGAAACACTTTTAAAACTTGATTACTATTCTGTGACATTCTTCAAATATCAAATTACATACGAATATGGTGATAAGGCATAATGATAGAATTATTGGTGTTAAGGTTAGTATTAGATGATGAAGTAGTGGTAGTGATTAGTGCATACGCACCCCAAATAGGACTAGAGAATTAAGAGAAGAAAGACTTTTGGGATTGTCTAGGTATAGTAGTTAAAACCATACCTAAGGAGTAGCCAATGAGACATTTTTCATAGGAGGCGATTTTAAGGGATACATTGGTAAGGATAGTGATGGTTTTTAGACTGTTCACAAGGATTTTGGTTTTGAAGATAGGAACGAATATGGTAGGGACCCCCATGAACTAGGTATTATAAACTTTTTTAAGAAAAAGGAAGGCATTTGATTACCTTTAGCAACAGGGAATACAACACTCAGATTGACTACTTACTGATGAGAATAGGAGATCGACGTTGTTGGAGGGGCTATAAGGTTTTGCTTGGGGCGGAAATGTGCCTTGACACTATTTGGTAGATATATAATCATGAAGCAAAAGCTAAATAACAAGGGAAGTGAAGAAGGTTGTGATGGAGGCAAAGAAAACAGGTTAGAGACAGATGTATGAACACCTAGAAACAAAGGAGGGAGAGCATGATATGTTTAAGATCGCTAGAGCTAGGGAGCGTATAAGATAAGATCTAAAGGTTGTCAACTTTATAAAATGATAGAATGGATGGGTTTTAATCATGTAAAGGTTGTCAAGTTTTAAGGGGTGTCTTACTTATGTTATAGGGATTAGACTTCTCCAAACTTTTCAATGAACTTTTCATTTTTACATTTTATTGTATTTATGTGTTTATGTTGTTCTATGATGGTATATATGTTACTAGTTATCCATTTACCATGTTTTTTGTTAGTGGTAGATTTTTTGCGTTGCGTTTGTCTATGGTGTGTTTTGCAATCAAATGTTTATGTTTTTGTGTTATATACTTATGTTATATGTTTGTTTGCTGATTGTTCTTGAGTCGGGAGTCTCTTTGAAGCAACTTCTCTATCTCTAAACCTGCTTAACTTCTCCCCATGTCATTTATTGGTAAGGATAGAGATAAAGTTTGCTTACATCTCACCCTTCCTATACCCCACTAATAGCTAGGCTGTGGTGAAATTTACTGGGTATGGTTGGCTAGTATCTTTCTTTATGCCCCATGAATGCTCATCTGTGACATCTATTTTGCTCAGATGAAGTGATAAAGTATAAACTTGATATTGTATATTGCTATATATGTAGCTAATGATATATCTAGTTATTGATGAACCAATTGAGGTCAGGTGTTATATTTTGAGCTACGTTATTTTTAAGTGACGTTGTTTATCCTTCCTAATCATTAAGCATAACCATCACATGTCCAGTCGTTTGGATAGAGTTAGTCCTTTGAGACTCTCCCTAAAGATAGATTAACTATTAAGCCAATCTAGGGGTTACCCTATCACTGATAATTATCTTGAAGAACAGTTTCAAGGCTTTGTGTTAGTTTTGGAATAGGTTGAAATATCTTAACAGATAATAAAATATATTTGTAGAATAAGAAATCAAATTATCACACAAGCGATGACCAACTTTAGATATGATTTAGAGTTTCTATTGAATATCATAAAGAATGTTTACAGTGAAGATCAATTCAATTCAAACTCTCACTCATGTGTCTTACCCACTTAGGAATTTATGTTTATGCACATATATGGGTAATCCACAAATTACACATGTTACCCTTTGTTTGTGTTTGTTCTTTAAGCATTGGCTTAAAATGACAAATGTGCATGTCAAGTTGGTAAGTGTAGTAATCTTGATTGGTTGTGTGATTTGGCCAAGTTGCCTAAATGGATCCGTATATCTTCTAATATTCTTTGTCGTAATGAGTATAGTTGTAAGATGTCTTTGTCAAATTCTTCTATAAGGATTGAACTTCTTTCCAATTAAATCTGCTTAGGAACAATGTGTTAAGTTTTAAGTTAAGTTCCTCGTTCTTTAGCCGGAGAAGACTAAGTCTTTCAAAGTTATGAACTTACCTTTGGTCTCTGAGTTTTTTGTTAATGATCTTCTGAAGTGGTCATCGGTGGCCTATGAAGTATACGTTTGGAGGCATTTGAACTTACCTTTAGCGACAAGACTTTGTCTTTTATTTATTTTTTTCTTCGAACTCTTCTAGCCTAGTTTTTTCTAGTCTAGGGATGCAAAATATATTCAAACACTTTATACCCTAGATACATGGATCATTTGCCGATTAAGCATTATCATGTTTTCATTTTTTTTGAAAAAAGTTTCTAGCATTGTTTAAAAGGTAACACAAATAAAAATATAAAGCACATAAAGACACTTTTCTTACTACAACAAAAAAAAGTTAGCGTTATCACAATAAGGGTCCAGGAGTCTCATCGTAACTAGCATATGATGTGAGCAAGTATCTACCTAAACATAAGAAATAGAGAAGTTAATGCTAAGTGAGTAAGCAGTTAAGTAAGAATCAAATGTCACCCGACTTAGACATCTCTTGAAGCATTGAATTAATGAGCATTAAATTTTTCATCATAAGTTCTCAACGGCATAGCAAATCTTCTAATTGGTCCTTTATTTGATGGTCACAAGCTTCATCCATTGGGTTGGGTAACAATATCATTCATTGGATATAAACCTGTATTTAAAGATCTTTATATTGTCGATATTTTTACAATCTATTACTCTGGCAAGTACCATTGGCATCTTTCTTTATACCCCAAGCCCAATAATTATTTCGCCCATATGACATATTAAACGTGGTCTAGTTTGACATTGTCATTGACATCTTTCTTTATGCCCCAAGCCCAATAGTTATCTCACCTATATTACATTATTAAACGTGGTCTAGTTTGACATTGTATATTGTTATACTTAAAGTTGACAATATGTCGAGTTATTATGGATCAACACATGGTCAGGCATTTGTTGGTCCTATTGATCGATTCATCAGTGCACTTGAAGTTTGACAATGTATTTCAACCAAATCAACATTTAGAAACACAATAACATAATGTTTTTCATTGAATCTAAACAATAATAATAATAATAATAATAATAACAAAGGCTCAATGATATTGAAAATAAGCTTCCAGCCACACACACACATAATTGCAACAATGATATTTCGTCTTAGTGTTTTGCAATCGGTCCCTTACAAAGATAGAAAACATACAATATATAAGTAACCAAGATTCGCTGGTAGTTTCGCTGACTAACGAAACTGCATGACTAACTACTAGATTCACCCGGCAGCGAACTACAGATTCGTCGGGTGATCAGAAGCAGCTGACTCAGGGTGAAACTATAGTTTCGCCCGTAGTTTCGCTGGAACACAAAAGTCAACAAATTACAAGATATAACTAACATTTAGCCTATTACATAACAAAGTAAACCTATCAACTATAGTGAGTCCAACCTATACTAGATCATCAATTTTTTTTAAATCAAAATCCATTTATTAGTCAAAATAGTCTTATGAGTGCAGGAACAATTCAGGAGGCCTATCAGTAATCCGGTTTACTGACTGAGATTGTTCCTAATTCTAATTTGAGGTGGAACAAACAGGTTATGATTATGGTATCTCATCCACATTGTGGATTCTTATCTACCATTCACAATCACTGCATTTTTCTTGGTACTTCATTTCTCATATTTTTGCTAGTATAATTTGGAAGACTTTCTTTAGTAAAATTCTATTTTTCATGGGAACTAAGAACTTGATTTGGGATGACTGAGAAATGATAGTATGTCTTCTTGGTATGCTTATTTGCATGACTTGTACTTTGTGAGAAATGATAGTAACTGATGTAGATGTCTGTATCACTTAAAATTCTAAAATTTGAAAAAAAAATAGTTTGATTATATGATATGCTTGGTAGGCTCAGCCTGAAAACAAAGTAAACAGTAATTCTGTAGCCTAACTAAAGCTTTAGAACTCGGTGATAAGGATTATTCTCCTGACATTTTGGCTTGCACAAAGTTATAAGTCTCGTCAAAAATAGGTTGAGAGTATCTGACTTCTGCCTTGATTACTTCGATTTATAAATTCCCTCACCCTTGCTTCTGAATTGATGCTTCTTGTAAGCTCTTCAGAATCCTTTTCGTGCTCATCTCCTCTACGATGCGGAAGCATTGATCTGGAGTGATGATCTTCTCTGTTATACGTGAGTATAGACCTGAAGCTCTTATCAGCACGCTCAGATGATCATCTCCTCTGTTATACGTAAGTATAGACCTAGAGCTGTCATCATCTGTTCCCAATAAAGGCGTAGTGATTCTTAAATTAAGATCATTGTTGAAAACTTAAAAGAAAATCAAGCAGAGTTAATCATATTACTCAATAAGCCCTGATGATGGGATAAGTTCTTTGTCGGATGTCTATGGGAACCAAATCACCTGAGCTTCTCTAATTGAATCTAAAACATGATAAAATCAGTTGCAGATCACTTGTTGAAAAGGATAAGGCATGGGTTTAAATTGGACAAATATACCAACAATCATTTTTGAACTGTTTTGGCTTTCAAAAACTTAAAATTATGACCAGAATCTGTATTAGTGTGATTTCACTAACTTGTCAATGTTTAAATACATCCTTGTGCTTAAGTATATCTTGAGGATGTGATCTCATGATCAAATTAGTTCTTGGTGTAAGGTGATTAAAAAAATATATATATAAAAAATAGGGTTTTTCATTTCAAATTATTTCAAGTCTTCCATAGTATGCTATTAAAATATTATTATTTTCACATGCATTTCACGGGAAATTGCACTCACAGATAAACACGGGTTTATTTGTTAACTGAAATGATCTGACAGGAAATTGCGAGATTGTGGTTGTGATTGTGTTACAGATTTTTGCTTCAAATGATGGCCAATCATCAGCTGAGCAAAGTACCTGACCATAGAACCTGTTCCTCAAGTTTGTAGAAGATACCGAGCTAGGATTCCTCCTCCTACATCTTCTGAAGCACTCAAGAATAGAGAGTTGGAGATGTTGTTCCTGATCATTCTCATGATGCACACAAAGGTCAGGGAGCTCACTGAGAAGGTATCAAAGGCTAATGACTTAAGGTTGGACGTGCAGGATCTTACAAGACAATTTGAAAGGGCAAGTGCAAAGGCAGAAGAGGAAAGTACAGCAGGAGCGGATTAAGAAACATCTGATAAAGCTGAAGAGGAAGCGAGAGATGGGCAAGAAGACCATGAGTGAGGTCCAACCTAGGGGAGAATTGATGATCTAGTATAGGTTGGACTCACTATAGTTGATAGGTTTACTTTGTTATGTAATAGGCTAAATGTTAGTTTTATCTTGTAATTTGTTGACTTTTGTGTTCCAGTGAAACTACGAGCGAAACTATAGTTTCGCTCGGAGTCAGCTGCTTCTGATCACCCGGCAAATCTGTAGTTCGCTGCCAGGTGAATCTAGTAGTTAGTCATGCAGTTTCGCTAGTCAGCGAAACTGCCAGAGAATCTAGGTTACTTATATATTGTAAGTTTTCTATCTTTGTAAGGGACCGATTGCAAAACACTAAGACGAAATATCATTGTTGCAATTGTGTGTTTGTGTGGCTGGAAGCTTATTTTCAATATCATTGAGCCTTTGTTACTATTATTATTGTTTAGATTCAATGAAAAACATTATGTTATTGTGTTTCTAAGTGTTGATTTGGTTGAAATACACTGTCAAACTTCAAGTGCACTGATGAATCGATCAATAGGACCAATAGCATTATCCATTGAGCTAGGTTATTTTTTAAGGGATATTATTTGGGCTGTAACCGAAACGAATATTTAGCAAACAATTTGTGAACCATTCGACAGGAAGTTTGTTTATGTTCGTTCATTTAATAAATGAACGAACACGAACAAGAAAATTTCGTTCGTTTAGTTAAATGAACGGACATGAACAAAGATTGTGTTCGTTCATTTATGTTGTGTGAACGTTCGATAATTTGTTCGTTAATGTTCATTGGTTCATTTAAAATTTATGTTTGAGATAATTATATTAAGTACTTATTTATATTTGATGGATATTACATAGTGTTTGTGATTTTAATTATAAAATCAATATATGATTGTATATATTTGTTTATTTTAGAAAATTTCATTGGTGTTCATTAATGTTCATGAATATTTGCATGCGTTCGCTTGCCTTCATTAGCGTTCGTTTATGTTCGTGAACAGTTCATGAACAGATTCATTTCTTTAATGAACAAACACGAACAAGAAATCTCATTCGGTAAGTGTTGATTATGAGTTGTGAAGTCAACCAAAGTCTTTGAGGTGTGATTAAAGAATCTTCCGAAGTCTCAACTTAAATCTTCCGAAGCTTACTGAAATCTTCCGAAGTATAGATATCTTCCGAAGGTTATTATTTTCTTCTGAAGGCTTTTTTATTTTGATTATGTTTACAAGTTAAGGGACTAATTGTGTCCATATCAATTAGTTCTGGTGTAATTGTGTTTTTCTTTTGTATGGTTGTTAATTTCGGTTAACTAACTTTTTAGGCCTTTAAATAGTTGGGGGGTGATGATTAATTGGACAGAATAAGAAGAGAGAAAAATCTGATTGTATTCATCTTGTGTGATTCAATAACATTCGTGCAATTCTTGTGGATTCTTGATTTCGATAGATTTGTTCTTCGGTGTTGATTTTGTAACAAGTGGTATCAGTGCCGGGTGGAGCTCAATTCCAAGAACAGGATGGTGTCGACAAAGTTTGAAATAAAGAAATTTGATGGCAAGAATGATTTCAGCCTATGGAGGGTGAAGATGAGAGCACTTCTCGTGCATCAGGGATTGGCGGATGCCTTGGCAGGTGGTGAGGCAAAGATCCCTGATGGAACTTTCGAGAAAAAAAGAAAAGAGATTACTGAGAGGTGGAAGGAGATGGGAGTTAAGGCTCACAGCGCAATCATCTTGAGTCTCGGTGATCGGGTTCTGCGTGAAGTAATGAAGGAGACCTCAGCGGCTGGAGTATGGATGAAATTGGAATCCCTGTATATGTCAAAGAGCCTGGCGAATAGGCTATACCTCAAGAAGAGGTTGTATATGTTCCAAATGAATCCATGGAAGTCGATTGAAGATCATACTGATGACTTCAATAAGTTGATCTTGGACTTGGAAAATATCAAAATAGAGTTGGATGAAGAGGATCAAATAATTATATTCTTGACCTCTTTACCCAAACACTATGAACACTTTGTGGATACTTTACTATTTGGCAGAGATTCACTCTCAATAGAGGAAGTGTTGGCTGCGCTCAACTCAAGATAATTGAAGAAAAGGTCCGATCTGAAAGAAGAAGGTGGAGAAGGTCTCTTCACAAGGTCAGACTATAGGGATTTAAGAGGGAATAGGCCAAGAAACCAGTCCAGGTCCAAGTTAAGATTCAAGAAGAGGTGTTTTCTATGTCACTTAGAAAAGCATCTGAAAAAGGACTTCCCCGAGTTGAAGAAGAAGATGAATGAACCCAATAGCTCCAAGAGTTCAACAAATTACACCCAAGCCGATGAATATTCTGAAAGGTATGATAGTGCAGATGTTTTGATGACAGTCAATACCAGGGAGGGGTGGGTGTTGGACTCTGGGTGTTCTTTCCACATGACATCAAATAAAGACTCATTCACTGAACTTAATATCAAGAAAGGTGGCACAGTTAAACTGGGTGATGACAGGGATTGTGAAATACATGGCAGAGGATCAGTGCTGTTCAGACTTCATAATGGCACTAAGTTGAAGCTGGATGATGTAAGGTATGTCCCTGATCTCAAAAGAAGTTTGTTGTCCATGGGTACTTTTGAGAAATCTGGATGTGTGGTGAGTCTTAAAAATAGGAAAGCTAAAGTGATTCAAGGGTCCTTGGTTATGTTGTTTGGTACTAGAAGGGAAAATAATATATACACTTTGGATGGTGAGTCCATAGTAGGGAATGTATCTTTATCAGTTGCAGCGAATGAGCAAGCCACCTTATGGCACAAGAGGCTAGGTCATATCAGTCAACTAGGATTAGTTGAATTAAGTAGATAAGGAGTACTTCCTGGTATCTCTGATTGTAACATTGGTTTCTGTGAGCATTGCATTGTTGGCAAGGCTCATAGGGTAAAGTTTAACCATAGGACTCAGAGAACTAAAGGTTTGTTGGATTATGTTCACTCAGATCTTTGGGGCCTGACAGCAAATGTCATTAGGTGGAGCACACTACTTCTTATCACTAATTGATGATTACTCATGAAGAGTGTGGGTTTATCCTTTGAAAAGGAAATATGAGACTTTTCAAAAGTTTAAGAGTGGAAGGCCTTGGTGGAAAACCAAGTAGGAAGGAAGGTGAAAAAGCTAAGGACCGATAATGGCCTAGAGTTTTGAGTGGAGAATTCTATAGTTACTGTAAAGATCAGGGCATAGCTAGGCATCTCACAGTGCCCGGCACTCCACAGCAAAATGGACTTGTGAAGAGAATGAACAGGACACTTCTAGATAAGGCGAGGTGCATGTTATCTAGTTCAGGGCTACCCAAGTCATTCTGGGTTGTGTCCACAGCAGCTTACCTGGTTAATAGGTCACCAAGTGCTGCTTTAGATAAGAAAACTCTAATGGAGGTATGGTCGGGTGTCAGTGTAAACTACAACAACTTAAAAGTTTTTGGGTCATTAGCTTATGCCCATGTTAACCAAGGGAAATTAGAGCCTATAGCTTAGAAGTGTGTCTTCTTAGGTTTCTCTGAAGGAGTAAATGGTTATAGATTATGGAAGCTGGAAAATTCAAAGGAAATTGTCAGCAGAGATGTTACATTCAATGAGAATTTAATGCACAAGGAGTTAATTGGAGATCAGGGGAGCAGTAGTGGCCAGGAGGCAGGTCATACTGGAGTTCAAGTAAAGGTGGAGTTGCAACCTCATGATGGTTTGCAAGAGAAAGAAACCAGTGAGGGGGTGTCCACCAAGTCTCCTGAATACAGTCTGGCAAGGGATAGGCCTAGAAGACAAGTGCAGTCACCTTTAAGGTTTAAAGATAGGGATGATATTTCAGCTGTTGCTTTTATGGCAGCTGAAGGAGATTGTGACCCCTTGTGTAATTGTTAAGTTGTCGTAAATTTCCGTTATCTCTTGTAAAGGACTTGTTTTGCCATTAATTCAAATACGAGGGCTTATTTGTAATTTCCTCTTATTTTGATCTTTGTTGGTGTTGAAAATTATTATAAATTGTTTTATTATTAAATAATTAAGTTAAAAAAATAAAAATAATAATAATAATAATAATAACAATGAAAACAATAATTAAAATAATAATCATAAAAATAATAAACATAATAATTGTTAAATCTTGAAAATAAATAAAAATAAATAAATTTAATAAATTAAAAACTTGTACTATATTACTTTGGGCATAAAATAATAACATCAAAACATCAAGGACCAAACTATAAATTGTTTTAAAAACAAAAACATAAGTTTTGGGCCGAAATATTACATTTAGGGACCTAAGTGTAATTTTTTTTAAACACAAAACCAATTCACGATTTTCCGGTCGCCGGCGGCGAAGATCCGGAGCGGCGCCGGTGACCCTAAAACCGCACTAAAAATCATAATTAAAAACCACAAATCGTTCCTAAACCCGTCGCGAACATGTTTCGAACACTTAGGCTGTCTAATTCGACCTTAATCGCGTTTTAGAACTCGAAACCGAACCACATCAAAACCAAATCCGTTTCTACCTGTAAATTAATGAAATTAACTATGTATCAACGTTCATCTAATCATTTTGAAATCAATGGTACGTTTAATTTCATGAGAAACGGCAAATTAAACACGGAATTAAGGTGGTAACAACCGAAACAACAATCGAGCCGCTGGGCACTTAATCGTACAAATTAGGACTATAAATCAGAGGGCAAATGCCCATGACATCTTCTTTCCACTATCTGAAACATCAATTTCAAGAACAACACGCACGCACACACAACAAATTCGAATCAAGAACAGTCGAGAGAAGGGCTGCACCAGAAATCGATAAAACCTTTTTCAATTCAGGTAATTAAATTAGGGCTTATGTTTGGTTTTACATGAGGAACAAAAGCCCTATGGTTAATTTCATATCCATAATCGATTCAAGCTTCAATTTGATCCATTATGAATCTAGGGTTTCGTATGAAATTGGGGATCTTTTCTTAAATAGTTTTTCTTATTTGTTTCGTGTTTCAAGACACAAATCAGGGCCTTGGCCCACCGGTTAAGCCTTTGGAGTGGTGGGCAGGAGGTCCCGGGTTCGAATTCGGGCCCCTGCATTTTTGTTTTGGAAATGATTTTTTTGAATAATTTATTTACAGAAAATTGTAATATATTATTAAATTAGTATAAAAATTATTCTTTAATCAGGAACTAAATAAAATTATTTCTTTTAATTTTTTTTAGAAATTTAACTTAATAAAACCTTTTATTTTTTTCTTGGAAATTATAAAATTGTTATAAAATATATTTCCTTGTGGGTTTTAAACTTGTAATGAAATTAATTCCTTTAAATCCTCAAGAAATTCAATTTAATAAATCTTTCAATTTTGTACAATATATTTTCAAGTTTAAATTATATATTTGAAAGAAAATAAATATATATATGTACATATTTAAAATATGCATCTATTGCGATTAATAGAATTATTTTAATCATTTAAAATTTAAAATTTATTATTTTATCAATTAACAAATAATAATTCTTTGATAATAAAAGTTTAACTTTTATTAATTAATCACAAAATTCTTATTCAATCATTTAAATATTTTAAAATGTAGCCATTTTGAAATTTAAAATCGTAGATTAAGTGATATAAAATTAACCTCGTTATAATATTACATTGTTACCCAAAAGCCCCAAATTTAAACCGTAAATTCCCGAGAGCCACTAAAAGTCGTTATTAACTTATGACGTTGTTCGTTTAGGTTGAACCTTAACAAATCATTGGCGTTTAATACAAGACTCCTTATTATTCATCCTTATTATACATGTGAGTTTTTCATACCCCATTTTATATTATTTCACACTTTTGGGGTGAAACATGTTAACCTTATCATAAACACACTTGTAAATATGTTTTTATTCTCATAACACTTGTGCAATTCATCTTGTCTTGTCATAGTTATTTGGACTCTTGTAATCATCATGTGATAACACTTGTAAGATACAATCATTAACTATTGCTAACCTAGCGACGTCATAGATCTATGGGCCTGACAAGCCTATTTGGTGCTAAAGCAGAGGTATTGCCGGCTCCTAGTGACGTATTCTTGATCACTATGGGAACCAAGTACACTTAGCTAATCGTATAATCATGTTGTGGCCATATTTGTCGAGGTTTGATTGTTACATTTGTTTATCCACTTATTATTACAATATCTATAACCTATGACATGAATTGCCAACTTATTGTTTATATATATATATATATATATATGTATGCTCAACCTATGGGAAACTCACCAACATTATATGTTGACATTATTTTTAACATGTTTCAGGAAATGATCTCGCTTAATTACTCGTGAAGGCTTGAACACATCTAGGATTGGATCTAGAGAATAATAATAAAAAAAGTCTTATTTTGTCACATGATGCTATTAGAATTCTAGTTATCTTGGTTGTTTGAAACTTATGTTTTTCATTTATGTATGTCATGAAACTTGGAATTTAATAATATTTACACTTTGAAATAGCGTTGTGTGGCATGAACAATCTTAATCCTCACACCTCGACGTTTCCGCCGTTAAGGTTGGGTGTGACAGAGATGCAGCCTTAGAGCCGTTGACCTTTGAAGAGGCATTAAAGTCCAAAGACCATGATAAATGATTGGCAGCCATGGAGGATAAAATGGCTTCCCTACATATGACTAAAACCTGGGAGCTTGTAGATAGGCCGGCAGATCAAAGTTTGATAGCCTGCAAGTGGTTATTCAAGTTGAAAGATGGAGTTGGTGCAGATGAGAAGCCTAGGTATAAGGCAAGACTGGTGGCAAAAGGCTTTACACAGAAAGCTGGTGTGGATTACACTGAGATATTCTCACCAGTGGTTAAGCACACATCAATCAGGGTTGTGCTTTCAATTGTTGCTAGTGAAGACATGGAACTAGAACAATTGGATGTTAAAACTACCTTTTTACATGGTTTTTTAGATGAGAAGATATACATGTCCCAGCCAAAGGGTTTTGAAGTAGAAGGACATGAAGACAAGGTTTGTTTGTTGAAGAAGTCATTGTATGGCTTGAAACAGTCACCAAGGTAATGGTATAGGCGGTTTGATGACTATGTAACAAATCATGAGTTCAGAAGAAGTTCTTATGATGATTGTGACTATATGAAGGAGTATGGTCATCAACAGTTTGTATATCTTTTGCTATATATGGATGGTATGCTTATTGCTTGAGATGAAGAATCTTGGTGAGGCTTAGAATATTATTGGGATGGAACTTACAAGAGATAGGGGGAAAAGACAGTTGAAGATATGTCAAAGCTCTTATTTATTGAAAGTTTTGAAGAACTTTAGTATGGATAAAAGTAAGCCTGTTGCTTGTCCACTTTCTCAGCAATTCAAGTTGTCAACTGCTGATAGTCCTCAGCCAGATGAGGAGGAAAGTTTCATGTCAAGAGTTCCATATGCCAATGCAGTTGGGTGTCTGATGTACTTATTGGTTTGTAGTCGACCTGATATTGGATATGGTGTTAGCCTGGTTAGCAGATATTTGGGATGTCCAAGGAAAATGCATTGGAATGCTGTTAAGTGGATATTGAGGTACCTTAATGGTACTAGAGACTATGGGATAGTCTATGGGTTAAATGTAGTCCAGGATCAGAAGATGGTAGGATATGTTGACTCTGATTATGCTAAAGACTTGGACAAAGGTAGATCCATTACTGGCTTTACGTTTCAGTTCTTGGGTAATCTAGTGAGCTGGAAAGCTAGGCTGCAGTCTGTGGTAGCATTGTCCACTACAGAGTCAGAATATAGAGCTCTCACTGAGGCTATTAAGGAGGCTTTATGGTTGAAGAGATTTGTCACTGATTTGGGCTTTGAGTCTGGTGCTATTGTATATTGTGACAATCAAGGGGCAATTAAGTTGACCAAGAATAATGTTTTTCATGAAAGAACAAAACATATTCGGGTCAAGTATAATTTCATTAGGGAAGTGATTGGTTCAAAAGAGGCTGAAGTGGTTCATATTGATACAAATTTGAATGCAGCTGATGTTTTTACCAAAGTGTTGCCCTGTGCTAAGTTTCAATTTTGCCTTGATACTTTGGAGATTGGTTGAGTTGTTTTTAGGTTGACTTCAAAGTGGAGATTGTTGATTATGAGTTGTGAAGTCAACCAAAGTCTTTGAGGTGTGATTAAAGAATCTTCCGAAGTCTCAACTGAAATCTTCCGAACCTTGTTAATATCTTCCGAAGCTAACTGAAATCTTCCGAAGTATAGATATCTTCCGAAGGTTATTATTTTCTTCCGAATGTTTCTTTATTTTGGTTATGTTTACAAGTTGAGGGACTAATTGTGTCCATATCAATTAGTTCTGGTGTAATTGTGCTTTTCTTTTGTATGGTTGTTGATTTCGGTTAACTAACTTTTTAGGCTTTTAAATAGTTAAGGGGTGGTGATGAATTGGAAAGAGTAAGAAGAGAGAAAAATCTGATTGTATTGATTTTGTATGATTCAATAACATTCGTGCAATTCTTGTGGATTCTTGATTTCGATAGATTTGTTATTCGGTGTTCATTTTGTAACAGTGAGCGTTCGTGAATAGTTATTAACCAGTTATTTTCTTAATGAACGAACACGAACAAGGCTCCATTCGTGTTCGTTCGGTTCGTTTACAACCCTAGATATTATCCTTTTTTAACATTAAGCCGACCATCACATACCCAACCATCTAGATGGAGTTAGTCCTTTGTGACACGCCTGAGCGTGGTTGACCGTTAAACTGGTCTAGGGCTTACCCTATCACAAATAATGATCTTGAAGATACAATTCTCATTTGTAAATTAAGCATTATCTCATTTTCAATTGCTAAAAGAAAAAGAGTTTGTACTCTAATATGGAAGATAACACAAATAAGAAATTAAGAATAAAAAACAAATGAAGACAATTGATATTAACATGTTTGGAAATGTTCTTCCTCCTACCAATCTTGCATTGCAATTGCATGTCCTAACAAACTGAAAACAAAACATGAAACAAAATCACAAGAAAAAAAAAGTATGCATATATCACAATTTTGAACAAAAACATCTTCGCGCCAACAGCCGTTTTTAAACACTTAAATCTCAGAATGATATCATCTTCAGTGGTTTCAGAATGTTGAAGCTCAATATTTGAAATGGAGAGAGTGCTATAACCCCATCTTCTTGGAAACTTTATCAGGAAGATTAGCAATCACAAAACCAGCGAATACCTGTTGAATATTCACCAAATGTCACAAAATTATGAAATGTTTAGGACCAACCCCAACAGAACCAGATTGCTTTATGATTTAAGGGTTTAAACAATAAGACTCCCCAAACATGAAGGGGTGTTTGGATGTGAATTTAAACAGATGATTTCTTGTAACAAAACTGATTATGGTTATGATTTTATGATTATTCAAATCAAATGTGGAGAAACAACTAAGGAGTTTCCATAGAAAAATGTCAAGTTGCCTAATTACCCTTAAGTTTAAAAAAATGTCAAGTTGCAATAATCAGTTTGAAATGCATATCCAAACACCCCATGACAAAAAGAAAGCAAAACAGGTGAGCTGTCAGTTTCAATTATTATAGTCTGGATATAGAAAGATTTTGGTGCTAACTCTTTAACAGAAAGCATATCAGTTCTATGTTTGAAAGTCAACAAGTTTGAGCTCAAATATCAAAATTTTACCTAAAGTATAACCCGATAAACCGTAAAATCCATTATTTATAGGATTTAAACTAAAAGTATAATTCCTTTTTTGATTTATACAATTAACAGAGAATGTATCTCACCTGAACAGAACCAAGAATGTAAATGGCGGAATAGTGGCGGCCATGGATCACCATATCAGCCACCATTGCAAGCGGGATAGTGAGTGACATGCCCAAGGTGGCCACCAATGGAGTCGTCCATACAACACATAATGCCCTAAAATAACAAAGTTAATTCAATGAAACATCTAAACGGATATTAATTTCATAAAAAGTTAAAACACACCAAAAGTAGTCGGAAAGAACACTCCCAACAAGTCCATTTGCAATAACTACTTCATCCACTTTAGCTGAGTGAGGAATCTTGAACTTTGGTTCAATTCCTAACGCGGTTAGGGGCCAAACTGAAATCACACAAAAAAAATCATATGGTAAATTGAATGAACAATAATTAATTTTTTGCTTACAATCTGTATGTTGCAAGTGAAAGATAAATATATGAAAACCACACACATATTTGCACATTTGAAAGTGTCAACTTACCGAGCCACCATAGAGCCACAAGGGTGAACAAACCAATATAGCCAAACAACTTTTGCACATCAACACGTTCTCCTTCCTCCCCAGAAAACTTCTTAAGAAGCACTGATATAGGGTTAAATAAGATTGCATTATCATCCAACCATGTAAAATGTTGTTTGAGAGCATATACAAATTCACATAGTGACACAACAGTGCTATACGACGTACGTTTTGAGGAGAAATAATGATCGAAAATGCATGTCATAGAACAGCTTTTAGAGTTTACAGTTTCTATGTGCATGCATGCATACATATATACATGAAACTAAAATCAAACATAAAGTTTCGAACAGTTTCGCAAAAAGGAAAACTAAGTTGGGAAAAGATCGTACTCACCAGTAAAGAGCCCATATGACATAGCGGAGCAAAGCCCGAACAGATCGCCGATGAGGGAGCGATCGCCATTTCTTTAAAAGAAACAAAAATTTCAACTATATATCAGTCAATGCCCTGAAACATTCCATAAGAACACCAAATTGATGAAAACCCTAATTGGAAAACATAAAATGGCAAATGATCACAACCCATCTAAACAATATACACATATACATAGGCATACTAACACACACAGCTACAAATCTTTGTTTTCATTACAAAGCAATGGGTTGACCTACATGAAGCTAGGATATGGCAAGTGTATATCTTGAAATACAAAAGTTTTGGTGTTTTTTACAGAAAGAAAAATATATTAAGTTGTTACTGTAGTCATTAGGTAGGCATTCTTGAAGTAATATGTAAAGGAACGAGGGACTTACGAAGAGGAAGCGGTAGCTATACTATCTGCAGCCCAGGTTTTTCCCATAGTTGTCATGGCAACACCAGCCATGCTGACGAAAACTGCAACAAGTTTTGTCACATTTAAAGAATCTTGGCCCAAAAAGGCACCAATGAATAGAGTGAAGAGCCCTGAAGTTGATGACAGCACTGTCGTACTAGCAACACTTGTCCGTGCAAGTGCAGCGTTTGATAAATACTGAGATAAATGGAAAAGATAACAAGTCAAGCTTTACACACTTCATTCTTGGAGTAGAATTATACTTTTTACTTCCAAGGTCCTAATTATTGCTTTTCAAATTTGAAATTCAAAATGGATTTTGTTGCAAATCAACCGTTAAACACGAACATCTTTTTTGTATAGTTCAAATTGACCATCCAAATTGAACTATCAATTACAAAGAGCATATGAAATTTGAAGTTAAAAATGACCACAAAAGACTATTTTGGTGACATATCTTTGACTATCTGTATCTAAAATTATCATTAACCCAACATATCACAAAGAACATGCCAAGTATGTATGGCAAGGGTAAAGCTGTTCATAGAGTTCTAGGTACTAAGTAATCGTAATTTCTTTCTATTCACCTTTTTAAAAGTTAATACTAGATTAACATTACACAAAATAGAAGGTTGTGTAGTAATTATAGAGTGGAATGGTTTGCTATACAACCCTCTTTAAAGGTGATCATGTTTACTACTTTATAGAGCTGTCAGTTGTGTCAACAATTTTATTCTTACAGAGTACATACTTGTAAATTGTAATGGTTCATATGTTAGATTTAAGGTAGCGTGATTTTTCATGTTTGGCCCTAAGAAATTACATAAGCATAAATAGTTACCTCTGTGACAAACCATATAGGTGCTATATAGAATCCATAAGTAGCAACCTCCCTTGTTGTGACCTTGGTTTCATGTTTTAATGACAAATTGTCACTTTTGGTTTTTGGAACCAACAAGTTTCCTTCTTCTTGATCAAGAATGTCTTGATCACTACCTTTCCGACTTAATGATGACCCTTCAACTTCCATTTCAAACATTGCTGAGCCACCAATGTACTTAAGAGGGGAGTTCATACCAACTGAGGATTGACTTTTTCTTTTCTTGATTAACTTGTAAATCCAATCTTTAATGAACGCGATCGGAAGATAAATTACCATCAATGAAGCTCCAAGATACGTCACTGCAAATGGCTGTTTATAGTCCGTGAAAATTCCCTGTTTATGATGTACAAAACTAATCAGTATTTGCTACTGAAATTTGACTACCTACCGAGAAAATCATCGTTTTTCATAAGGAGTAGCATACTCCCTTCATTGATACTTAAGTGGTACAATGGGTGGTTAGATATTTAGTGTTAATTTGTTAGGTGAATGTCAAAAACACCTCTCGACAATGACAAGATAGAGGAATCCCCATGATGAAAACCAATCCCATCAGTATCTTAAAAGGGCATGAGTCAGTTTAGCTTGGGTTCGGTAAGAAAAAGAACATATAGCTTAATATACTGTAAGAATCCCACACGACAAACCACTGAAAAGTGATGGCACCACAAAACTGAGTTGAAATGAGTCGGATTATTATAAGCTCTATCGGGAATCCATGTAGCGTGCAAAACCACCTTAAGACAAGTGCTACAACTGAAACTCTTATGTAACATATATTTACCATCTTAACCTTATTAAACTCTTAAACCAAGTTGTTGCTTGGTAAAACAGAATAAAACCACAGCATAAGTACCAACACTGAAAAACCTACATCTATTAAAGAAGTGATTATGATTATGATTTTTTTGATCATTTAGAGTCAAAATATTCAGATTTAAAGGAGATGGCAACAAGTTGTAAGGAAATGAGTCTAGGTAAATGAAAATTACTACCTGTACTTAGCTTTAATCAACAGATTATCTCATTAACTGATTGTCTTATTCCAAATATGATCCAAACAACCCCTATGATACCACATGAAATTAAACAAAAGGTGCATATATACATATTTCTCAAAAGATTCAGGCTTATTGATTATGATAGTATGCAGCTAGAAGATAGTCATAAAGACTTCTATGGGCCAGGATTTCAAGAAACTCATGTGATCTAACTCATGCTTTGAACCCAGAACATAAATTACACAACAAACATTTCATAGGTGTTAGATCCGACCAAAACAATCAAAATAATAAGCAAATTTCAAACCTCAATCTCATAAGGACTATAGAAGATATCTTCAAACAATAAAAGTCAAACGAACATATACAGAGGCAGACACAAATAATCAAGTCATGGTTCGCCCAATCTTACCAATCTCAATCACATACACATCCCTCAAGCAACAAGAAAATTGATACGAAAAACTACAAGTTAACTCAAGAAATCTGAGAGTTTAACCTGTGTGACTTCCGCAGAGAAAACCCATATGATGACAACCGTCAAAATTAAGAGCAACCCAGCTTGATATCTCCACCCCATCAATTGCAATGAAAAACCCACAAACTTTAGTTGAGTATTAAGCAAGAAAACACCAAAGATCTATAGTTTTGCCAACCCAGATCTTTAAAATAGCTCAAAGATTGATTTCCTTCGCTGGAAGTCACTTGAATAACGTTGAATCAAATGGGGTCTTAATGGATCTGAGCTTATGGGCACTAATTGTTGGAGAAGGCGATGCGAATGAGATGAAGAAAAGCCAAAATTGGGAAGTTATAAAGTGTTGGAATTAGCAGCAGTTGAATCAACCCCCTTTCTTTAAATCTTAATATAGTTTTCTTCACCCTTTCTTCGCTTATTATTGTCTTATTGATGATGAGGAAGACGTGTTTTGGTTATTTTTTGAGTAAATTCTAACCCGAAAAGGTTGGGGTTCTTCCATCTCAAGACAAAGTAGACGTTTTTGGGCAAAACGCACGTTATTATAATCTACTTTGTTTCAATTATAGTTTTTATCCTAAAGTATAGAGTAATTACTCTGAAGGTCTTGTAGTATATCGAAATTATGGATTTGGTTCTAAGTATGAGAATTACAAGCTTGGTCCGCACATATGTAATATATTAGGTCTTAAGCTTAAATGTGTGCTTAACTTTTTCTTTTAAATTGCATAAGTAATGATCAAAATATCTTTTAACTTTTAATTTTAGAAATAAATATTAATTTAATTAAATTTTATATATACAATATATTATTGAGTCCTACGTGTATATAATTTTAATAATTAATATCTATTATTTTTTTTAAAAAAAATACATCCTAACTTCACTACTCTCTTTCCACCATCATCGACCTCACTTCTCCATCTCTGGCACATGAAAAACCCATAAACACACACACATCAATTCACATACACAAACTCATTTAGTTAACACTCGAATCTACGTATACAATTTTAGTCCTAGGTGTTTGCTTCAAAATCAAACTCTCTTGGAATCGGATTCATCATCCCCCGTTAAATCATGTGAATTGAAAAAAAATTGTGCTTTTGGATTCATTCGTGAATAAGGAGGGGGAAGTGGTAGAGAGAAGGGGATTTCCTCAAGAGCTGGTGTAGTTGGAGATGCATGGCGAAAGAGCTTAGACTTGACGAGTGATAAGGGTGACAGATCACCACTGATTCGTTGCAAGTTTCGCTTGAAAAACACAACTTCTCTAGAATAGTTGTAGTCATCGCACACAACGAGATACCATAACTACGTTGCTGAAGCCATAAACGAGATGCCATCTTTGACATCGTGTTTAAGTCGGGGAGAAGTGTGATATGGTGATCTCAAAGCAAAGCTAATCCAGTAACAAACACGAACAACCCCATGAAAGTCCGATAAAATTTTTTGAACATTTAACACACCATATAACTGGCTAAACATTTGTCATTAGAATCACAATATGTGTAAATGTTCAACATACCTTCCATACATTTGATAATACCCTATAATAATACTAGTACGTCCATTGATAGAAGATTTGAAGGTTTGACACGCCTTCTAATCCTCCATACATTTGAAGGATTAAGTGCACCTCTACGGCACCCATCAATTTTTATCAGCTATATCCATCAAAATGATTCAATTTATATATTTTTAAAGGAAAAAAATAGCATACTACAAAGAGAGATATTATTCCATCCATTATTATGTGCTAACTTGTTATATGAATGAGTTCTTGATTATTTGTGTTAACCTGACATTGCCGGTTCACATATATTCATTATTAAGACTAGTGGAAATGTTCGTGCGTTGTGGTGGTATGGCTGTTACACGATTTTTTGAGAATTGTATCTGCTCGTTGCGTTATGACGTAAATTAAAAAAATCAAAATATAATTATTGAAAAAATTAAATGAAGAAAACAATTACGTATATCACAAAAGTCTTTCAAACAACTATACTAACAACTATATTATTCCAACAAGATTAGTGAAAGCATGGGGGTATTTGTGGTCGGAAATCACTTATTACCTAGATTTTAGGGGGGGTTTCATTTTATAAATGTAGGTTAGAGTTTCATACAATGGATAACTACATATTCATTTGTTTACTTGTTAAAAAGATGTAAGATTTTATACCAAGTTTCATATTTTTTCCTAGTTTATTAGCCCTTCGAAAGCATTCTATCTTATAACTAACCAACCATCCCAAAATTTGAATGATTATTTGATGGAAACATGCTTATATACTTGTCTTTCATTTTTCCATATATGACTTAACTGCAAAAACAAAAAGAACATCAATTCATGCTTTTTGGAAAAAAGAACATTTGCTTATAAAGTATGCTCAGAAAAACTTTTGACCTCAATGGTTTTACACTTCAAATGATAGTAAATTAAGCAATAAATTGATTAAAACCAGATAACAAGAAAAGTAAAACATTGAAATACAAATCAAAATTGACCTTATTCTAGGGTGGTTGGAACAAAGCAACAGGCCAGTGAAATCTTTGGAGATTTGCGGCAAGTGTTATTCCTGTCGAATAAGAAACCGGCGATGGTGGACGAGAATGAATCGGTATGTAACTGCCGAACACTTGGAGATAAAACCGAGGTGTAACCGGTGACGGTTGAGGCGTGTGATGATGATGATGTTGATTATACGGAGAAAGATGAGGGGTTGAGGGTGCAATAGGAAGACGGAAGTACAGTGGTGTTGTGAGTCGATAATTCTGAAAATTGTGTGAAGACTTTGCAGCATAACTCAACATGATGATCATCGGAGGCATCTTTCGGTGGTGATTTGCATAGACCAGAGAAAATTAATGGAGAAATTTTCACCACAAATTATCATCTTGATTGTTATTGAGCTGTTAACAACCGGCAAGGGAAAGGAGAAGGGTGATGAGTGCTTAATCGCAATGAATGAATGGCATTGAAAGTGAATGGCGGTTATGTTTGGCCACGTGTATATGCTTTAGCATTTGTATTATAAGCATCATATGTTGTATTTTATTGTAAATGCATAAATGGAATAAAATGGTTAATTTTTTGAAACTTAAGTATGACTTTTCATATGGGTGTATTAATCCATATGTATATTTACCATTCTATCCTCTTTTCATTTTCATTATAAAAGATATAGATAAATATTAAAATTATTAAACTCACAATATGTCCCTACCAAAATATTAGTATTATTGTTATTATAAATATAAAGATATATATTAGTTATATACTTAAATATTTAAATAAAATAATACTTAATTTATATAGTATTTAATTATAAAAATATAATTAGTAAACATAAATTTAAATGTCAATTTATAGTAGCAAAAATAAAATAAAATAAAATTTAATGAAGTGAATTAAATAATATTAAATAATGTATTAATAATGTATATTAAATACATGAAAGAGTCAATGGTAAAAATATTTAGGTATATAAAATTTAATGGATAAATTTAACATATTACCCCTAAAGTATGTTAAAGTTTTAATCAATTTCCTATTCTACCCTTCTTAAATATCTTGCACTTCTTTGTACATGTTGCTTCAAACTTGTACGCTGAGCAAAATTGTATCTCTATCCAAAAAAATGTATTATATAGTAGTATAGATAATATAGAAATGTATTATATAGTAGTATAGATAATTTGAATTGAATCAATAAACGAAATGTCTAGGACAATCTTAATCCCGTGTAATGCTTGAATGTCATTCAAACTAAGTATCATTTGAATTAGCTAAGATACTCTCGTACCGACACACATGTAATAGAGCTCTAAGTATATTTGAGAAATTACAAGGCTACCCACATTTGATGAAGTAGAAGCAATTGGAACGAAGCTTTCAATTATTTAGTTATAGGAAGCTTTTAATTATTTACATAAAATATTTTCGATAATAGGATTACTTATGTAATATCCAATAATGCATTTTTTTTTTCTTAAATTTTTGTTACATTTATGCATCCATTGAATACGTTGAAGGTATCGTGAAGCGTCCACATAAAAAAAAGGTAGGGCTGATGAAATGTGAGTGGATTGAACTCAATGTTTAATATATCACGTAGCATATTATTTATAAGCGAATATATATTTTCTCACTTTCTTTCTTTAAACAATCAAAATAAAAAGATAGGACCGATGAAATGTGAGTGAATTAAACTCAATGTTTAATATATCACGTAGCCTTTTATTTAAAAATATATATATATTCTCACTTTCTTCTTTCTTTAAACGATCAAAATCACATTCTAGTGATCCAAAGAAGTTTGATATCCTTTTTGTGTGCTATTGTCAATTTTATGATTATACAACAAAATCCTTTAAACACAACTTTAAACTATTGCAATTTTGATCTTACCCCATGAAATCATCTCATGTGATTTATGATTGAAGATACCAAAAGAAATGTGAAATCCTATAAGAAGGTGACGAATTTCTATATAAAAATTACAAACATAAAAGAATTTTACATGAATATTATAGGTATTGCAGGACCGGGTAAGGGTGTTAACTACAATTAGTTTCACAAGAGGAGTGATCTTAGATCACTTAACAGTTCAAATAGAGAACATGATACTTTAAAGATACAAAGAACACAAGTAACAATAAGACAGAACTTAGAACAATAACACAAGTATTAGTTTTCAAGGATGTTGTATATTGATCTCAAGTTCTATTACAAGTGTTCAAAGCATAATCTAAAATACAAGGACCCGAGACTCTTTTGTACTACAACCTACAACCGTCAATACTTGGAAGGACAGTTGGAATTGACTGATCTAGACAACAAGATCAATCTAGAGTCAAAAGACAGATTGCATTTTAACTAGTGACTATGACATGTCATAGCTCACTACTTTTCCTAGTACAAAAAAGTCTAAAGGAACAAAAGAAGAAAATTATAGACAAAGACTTTATCTACTATTCACTAAAGCATGGAAGTTTCACCAACTCATACAAGTTGGTGAGTTATCAGAGTTGCAGCAGAAAGTTGGTCAGCTTTATCAAAAGTAGATCAGAGAAAGCATCTTTTCTCTGTCTTCCGAAGAAATCAGTCTTTACAGCAAAATGGCTTCGGAAGACTTTGTCTTTGAAGCTTCGGAAGACTTCATTTTTGGCTTTGGAAGAACTTAGCCTCTGGTTTCGAAAGTTTTTACACTTGGAATATTTTCTGTTAAGTGTAAAGCTTTCGAAGTAATTTCTTCTGAACTTTTGGCTTCGGAAGACTTTACACTTAGACTTTTAGAGAGTGTAAAGCTTCCGCAGCAAGTTCATCCTTGTTCCTTAGTGCATGTTGGAAGATCTTTGGTTGCATCAGCCTCATAATCTTCAGATAGATCCTTACAAACACCCCCTAGGCTGATGCTACCAAAATAGAGAGATTATTTAGATGTTGATAGTCCTCATTAGGATCAGCAGCAAACCTCTTTTCATCATATGGTTAGGATCCTTCAGACTCTCATAGAATCTTCTCATGTCATAGAGATCATGCAAAGAAAGGGCAAGCATGTCTTGCTAAAAGTAGACATCTTGACCTCCTTGATCTCTAGTGACATACCATATGTCTGGATTGTTAGCAGAACTCCAGGACACGATGGGTCTTCCAACTGCAAGAGGCTCTACTCTGATGGGAGTTGGTTGAGCAACCTCTTCATACACTTCCTCAGGATGTTCTGACTCATCCTGAGGTGTAGAGGTAGATGCCTTAGTTTTCTTTTTCTTTGTAGGGGTTCTTCTGGCCATCCTTTTTCTCCTCTTTGATGATTTCAACTCTGAGGACTGGTCCTCAGCACCAAATTGTTCAGTAGTGTCCCTCTCAGTTGGGTTCTCTTCTCTCACAGGTTCAGAAGGAGAGAGAAGAGGACCCTGTTATGGATCAGAAGATGAAGTTGGCTGAGATGCAGCTCTAGGTTTAGGTTGTGTTGTCTCAATGGGTTCAACCTTTACCTCAACTTCAGGTAGAGTTAGACTTGGTGGAGAATGTAAGTCCACAAGCTCCCCCCTTTTGATCTTCTGCTTGATCAGCCTTATATGCTCATCCATTGTGGATAAAGACATAGGACCAAGCCTCCTTCCGAAGAATCCATACAGCTTCAAGAAGCTCATAATCCTTTGTCTATCTTCAGACTTCTTTTGGCTTTTATGGATGATGGCCCTTGACCTTGCAGCTTTTTCCCTTAGCTTTCTCTTAGCAGCTTTTCTTTCTTTTGTGGCTTGTTCCTCCAGCTGCTTGAGATATTCAAATTCTATGTACTCAAAGGATAAGGGAAGAAGTGCAGCAGCCTGATAGAGTCATGTGACACTCAGGTAGTTGATCATATTCATTCTTTCAGCTTCCCTATCTACCTGAGGTTGTGCCTGTGCCACAGTCTCTGTCTTAGGACTTTCTTGAACTGGGGAGAGGACAGGAGCATGTTTGTAGAGCCTTTTCTTTCTTCCTTAATCTTGAGGAGCAATGCTGCATCCTCTGCCTCCTTCCTCTCCTTTGACAGCTCAGTGTCAGCCAGCTCATTCAACTCTTCTAAGGGGAGAGAGATGAGTTCATCTATGTTGTAGTTCCTGGTCTCCAGGTAGTTTAGCCTGGCTGCCCTTAACTCATCTTCTTGAGTATTTGGCCTATGGGCAGCCCGGATTGCAGCTTCCATGAAGCCTGGGGACCTACTTGAACTCTTTCCCCTCAGCTTCCTCTTCCTTTCTCTCTTCTCCTCCTCCAACTCCTCATGAGTTTTCCTTTTCCCTTTGTCAACCACAGGCCTTGGTGACTTAGGGTGGAGAGAACTTTGGCCTTCATTTCTTGGTTCAGCAGTCAAGCTCTGGTCAGAGAGAGGTTGTGAGACACCTTCACAAGCTGGTGCCTCACCGAGGGTACTGGGTGTAGAGGGAGATCCTGTCTCAAGGTTTACAGGCTCAACCTCTAGGCTTTCAATCAAGGTTTTCCATTCGAAGCTAATCTCAGGGTCCACCTCAACATCCAGTTGACCAAAGATCTCACCTGCTAGCCTCTGTCTATATAATTTTGATCTCAATTTGAATTCCTCTAGCACTCTATTTTGAATCCGGTCTGCTAATCTCTCAGCTTGTCTATTGTGGCTTGGGTTGATAAGTGGAAGATTCACTATATTGATGCACTCATAGAAACTCAGGTGTGAGAAGGTGAAGATTTCCAGTTGACCATGAGCTCTAGAGATCATAAGAGATCTTTTGTTGGTGTCATACCCCATCCCATAATTGGATTCTCAGAGGGAGCAGACATTGCTCTTGGAATTCCCTCCTCAAACAAGTGTTGAATGAGTTAGTCTATGTTCATGACTTGAGGAGGTTGCTGAGTCTGGATAATTGCAAGAGAGGTTGGTGACTCCTCTATGTCCATACTCTGGGAGGAACTCCCAGGTTCTGTGGTTGTGAGGACTTTCTCCCCCTTTTTGGTAGCATCACCTTCTTGCATAGGTGAGCTGGGGGTGTCATCCATCACTTCCATAGGTTCTTGTGGACCTGGTTGAGTCCTCCTTAAGGGTCTCTCAGCTAACTGGCCCTTGAGATCAATGATCTCAAGTTGCTGGTCATTGACCCTCTACTGCAAGATAGTCACCCGAGATTCCAGGTGAACTATCTTTGAAACTAGATAGGTGTAGGTGTTTGTTAGTTTGTGCACCCTATGTTTCAGACTCCCCTCATCTTCAGTTGAAGAATCACTGGGGGATGAGAGAATTTGACCAAAGCCTTCTTCCTCATCACCAGCATAGTGTTTTTGGCTGCTGGATTTCCCCTGCATCATGACAACTTCCAGAGAAGTGTCAAGAGGCTGGGTTGCCATGGTTGAGGTCTTACTGATGTAATCACTTTCTAAAGTGAGAGCCTCTTCCATATGGATCTCCTGAACATGTTTAGGAAGACCCACCTCAGTTGTCGGTAGATGATGTGGGCTAGACCTGGGCGAGTCAGGAGTACTCATTTCTCCTTGAGTGTAGGAAGAGAGGAGAGACTTATTATACTCACTGAAACCCAAGTCCTCATCATTATAGAAATCAAGGCTGGGAATTGGGTGGTTTAAGTCCAACGGCTAAGGGTGGTAGCTATCCCCTGAAGGCTGATCACTTGAGTGTTGAGACTCAGAGTGATGGCTTAAGGCTGTTGGGGATGTGAGCTCATCAAGTTGAGCATGAGGAACCTCAGCACTGATCATTTGAGAGATGGGGTGGGAGCTCGAGATTCCACTTCCTCCTGTATGGGTTGTGATATGGGGACCTGCACATGCTCAGTAGCAGGTGCAGGGGTTCGTTTGGTTTTTCTTTTGTAGGTGATGGTAATTTGAGGCTGTGGGGGTGGAGTTGAGGTAGAGGGTGTGGGTTCAACACTAGCTGGTGATGCTAGGTTGCCACCTTGAGCAATGAGCTGAAACATTTTTAGAACCAGGGCTGTTTCTACCCTGAAGAAGCCAACAGTAGGCTTTCTCAGTATTTTAAAGATGCTGGGCCTCATCTGTCCCAATTTAAGAATATTACATGTTCCCCTCAACTGTGAGCCCAGTTCACAGTTGAAAATGTGCTGGGCATATTACAGGAACATGTAGTATTCTAAGGAGTCTAAATTAGAAAGTAAATTTGTATAAACAAATTGAGAGTACCTGAATTTGACTCCCTAAACCGTTCCATGGACTATGAAGAAGAGGCCCTCTGGAACTTGATCCCATCCACAATGCTTGTTGGAGAGACAGTGTATGATGACATGGAGGAGGTATTTCCATTTGGATGAGACCTTCCCCTTCCTGAAGGTTTTGACTGAGAGGTCACCCTCATAGCCCATCTGCTGAAAAGAATACTTGATAACAGCTTTTGGAAAGGACAACTCACCTTCTTCATCATCCAGCTGAAGGTGTGAGCTTATGATGGCCGGAGTGATGAAGATTGTCCTCCCCTACACTATAGTAGATAGTGCCTTCTCCCCATCCATGGTGACCTCTTGGCAGGTCCTCTAGAATGCAAGTAACTAATTCTCATAAAGAGGAGGATCAATGGTAAGGGAGGTGAAATAGTGAGACGCAGAAAGGTATCGACAGACCTTTGATAAATGAGGATCTTTCTCAGAGTCTAACAGAGCAACCTGATTGTGTTGTCTGTGAAGGTGCATGGTAAAACCCGGTTGGTTTCGTCGATCAATGTTGTCATGAAGGAAGTTTGTTGGTGAAGAAGAAGGTTAATTTGGGAGAATTTTAGGTCAAGAATTTATGGAAGAAGAAGAGAGTGAGAAGAAGGGAAACTGTTGAGAATATATATGAAATGGATTTAAGACAAAGTTAATGCAAAAATATAAACTTTGAAATCCAAAAGTAGGTCCCACTTCTGAAAAAAAGCCCTCAAAAAGGTAGTTTTCTTGGAAGTTGAAAATCTTCCAAAGGTAATTTTGCTTTGGAAGTTTTGAGAAAAAGCTTCCGAAACCAATTTGACTTCGGAAGATATTCTTAAGAAACATGAAAATTTGGCTTCGGAAGAAAAATACTTGGAGAGTTTTTCTTTCGACACATATTTGATTTCCGAAGATATTACGTCTTGGGAGTTTTATTCTAAAGAGAATAAATCTTCCGAGACTTAATTGCTTTCGGAAGATATTTATCCTTCAAATACATGTAAGTACTTAGAAGCATATTTAAGCTTCGGAAGATATTCTCAGAATTTCTTCCGAAGGTAAATTTCTTATAAGTAGTTCTTGATTTGAAGACATAAATTTCTTTCGAAGGCAACTTGAAATCTTCCGAAGGAAAATATGTTTTGAAAAATTTTCAAAAATATAAGGAATATCATTAAAATTTTTCTTTCAAAATAAACTGGGCTTATGAAGGTGATAAAATAGACAACTTAGGACACACAGGTTTTAGAAATAAAGTTGATTTAAGTTTTTAAGAAAAAATTACTCAAAGTTAATCATCCCAATAGCTGATACAAGATATTTAAATCTCTGTTCATCAAAAGCTTTAGTGAACAGATCAGCATATTGTTCATTTATGTTAACTTTGACTAATTTGATTAATCCCTTCTTAAAATTATCTCTAATCAAATGAGACCTAATGTTGTTGTGTTTGGTCCTTGAGTGCTGCACAAGATTCTCTGTAATGGAGATAGCACTGTTGTTGTCTATATGGATGGGAGTCTCTTTGAAGTTGAATCCATAGTCCAGCATCTGATTCTGAATCCAAAGCACTTTAGCACAGCAACTTGTAGTAGCAATGTATTCAGCCTCAGCAGTTGATGCAGAGACATAGGATTGTTTCTTGCATTGCCATGAGACAATCCTTCCACCAAGGAATTGACATCCCCCAGATGTAGACTTTGCAGTCATGTTGCAACCACCATAGTCACTATCTGTATAAGCACACAGCATGAAGTCAGAACTCTTTGGATACCAAAGGCCAAGCTTGGGAGCACCTTTGAGATATCTAAGAATCCTCTTGACAGCAACCAAATGTGACATCTTGGGGTTGGCTTGATATCTTGCATAAATGCATGTGGCAAACATGATATCAGGCCTGTTGGCTGTTAGGTACATAAGAGACCCAATCATAGCCCTATAAAGATGTTCATCCACACACTCCCCCTCAAGATCAGGTCCTAGGGAGTGGTTTCTGGCTATGGGTGTCTTAGCAACCTTACATTCAGTCAAGTTGAATCTTGTAAGTATGTCTTGTACATACTTTGACTAACTTATGAAGATGCCATTGTCGACCTGCTTCACTTGAATTCCCAAAAAGAAATTTAGTTCCCCCATGGCACTCATTTCAAATCTGTTCTTCATCAGCCTCTCAAAGTCTTTGCAGAGCTTTGGATTAGTTGACCTAAAGATAATGTCATCCACATGTACTTGAACCTGCATTAAGTCATTCCCTGTCCCTTTGATGAAGAGAGTTCCATCTATAGTACCCCTCTTGTAACCATGTTGACAGAGATACTGAGATAGTGTTTCATACCACTTCCTTGGAGCTTGATGCAGCCTATAAAGATCTTTATCAAGCTTGCAGACATAATCAGGATGATCTGGGTCTGCAAAGCCAGGTGGTTGTTTGACATACACCTCTTCATCAATCACCCCATACAGAAAAGCACACTTGACATCAAGTTGGTAGACCTTGAAATCCTTGGATGCAGCAAAAGCCAGGAATATTCTTACAACTTCAAGTCTTATCATATGAGCAAAAATATCTGTGTAATCAATTCCCTCTTCTTATGTGTACCCTTGAACAACTAGTCTTGCCTTGTTCTTGATGGCAAGTCCTCTATCATCCTTCTTATTCTTAAAAACCCATTTGTTTCCTATGACAGTCTTCCCTTGAGGAAGAGGACATAGGTTCCAAACCTTTTGTCTTCTGATTTGAAGCAGCTCTTCTTGCTTAGCTTCAACCCAGCTACCATCCTTCAGAGCCTCATCAACTTTCTTTGGCTCAATCTGGGACAAGAAACAAGAGTGCAGACAAACATTTTGGTCATGGGTTTGTCCTCTTGTTCTTACCCCAGTCTTAACATTTCCAATGATGTTTATGGTAGGGTGTGACTTGTGGATCCTTAGTTGAGGGATCACAACAAGTTGATTGGATAGATCCAAATTAGAGAAATTTAGATCTAGCAATAGAGTGTCACCCACCACATCAGCACACTTATCAAGTGAGACTTGATCCAATGAATGTGTGACATCATTTATGTTGTCTTCTATGGAGTGGTTATCAGTATCAAGAAATTCTTGATCACTATCACCACCTCCATTTCCTCCTACATTTGAAGCTCCTTCATCTGAGTTTTGAACCTCTGAGCTGGAATTTGAAGGCACGTCAGATGTATCAGCTGAATTTTTCATGTTTGTGCTGATAGGATCTTCATTTGCAGGGTTAGTCACCAAATGAGCTGAAGTAGTAATCTTGCTTGGTCTTCTCAACTCAAATCTTGGGTCAGGATCTCCTGTTGATATATTATTTGTAGATCCTGAAACATTCTCACAAGACTTGTTAAAATAGTTGGTAACTAAGTCAAGTTCAAATAGCCAATCCGGACCAGAACCTTTCACACTAGGAGTGTGCTCCTTGAAGGTCACATTGACTGACTTCTTAACTACTCTAATTCTGAGATTGTATACTCTATAAGCCTTAGCTTGGGAGGAATATCCAATAAAGTGTCCATCATCTGAATTCTCATCAAATTTGGCTACTTGATCTTTGGTATTCAAGATGGTGCAAGGACATCCAAATGAACTGAGGAAACCAATAAATGGCCTCCTTTTGTGCCACAGCTCATAAGGAGTCTTACCATGAGTCTTAACCACTAAAACTCTGTTCTGCATATAGCAGGTTGTGTTAACTGTCTCTGCCCAGAAGGTGATGGGTAGTTTAGAGTCAGACAACATGGTTCTTGCAGCTTCAATAAGTGTCATGTTTCTCCTCTTAGCAACACCATTTTATTAAGGAGTCCTAGGAGCACTATATTGTCTTGTAATACCATTTTCATCATAAAATGTATCAAGGATTTGGTTCTTAAATTTTGTTCCTTGATCACATCTTATGGTCTTGACCTTGTGATCAGATTGATTCTCAAATTTCAGAATGAAGTTCTTCAAGATCTCAGGGGTCTCATCCTTAGTTCTAAGAAAAAAGACCCAAGTGAATCTTATGAAATCATCTGTGATCACTAAGCAGTAAGAGGTCCTTCCTAAACTCATTACACTGGTGGGGCCAAAAAAATCCATATGTAATAGGTGTAGGGGAGTAGTGATGAAGTTCATTTCCTTTGGCTTGTGAGACACTTTGTGTTGCTTCCCTTTCAGGCATGCAACACAGTGGTAATCACTTGTAAACTCTTTCTTTGGCATTCCAGTTACCAAATCATTCTTAATCAATTTATTCATGTTCTTAAAGTTTACATGGCACATTCTTTTATGCTAAAGAAAAGACTCATCACTATTTGCTTTAGACAGAAAGCAAGAAACTTCTCCTGAGGGAGATTTTTCATGTAAATCCATCTTGTACATGTTCCATCTTCTGGGGGCTCTGAGCAGGATATGCTCTTGAGGAATGGCCACCCCGGGCTTGAGAACAATGCACTCATGCTCAGTGAAGAGCATATGGTGTTTCTAATCACAAAATTGGGATACACTCAGAAGATTGTATCCAAGCTCCTTGACAAAGTTTACCTTTTCAATGCTGAGCTTACCATTTATGACTCTGCCCCTTACAGAAATGTAACCACCAGTATCCCCTCCAAAAGCAACTGGTCCTCCATTAATTTTCTCAAACTTTTTGAAGCAAAGACCATTGCCAGTCATGTGCCTGGAACAGCCACTATCAATAATCCAAACATTCTTCTTGGTCTTTAACTGTTCCTGCACAAAAAAGGTGATTAGTTACACTTAGAAACCCAATCCTCATTGGTCTTGGGCTTATTAAAATGAGTTGAAGACAATGTAACAGTAAGTGATCCTATATTCAAGCTTTGATGATCATTTGCTGTTGTTGATGAAGAACCTTCAGTCACATGGTCTTCCTTCATCTTCCACACCACCTTTGGAAGATTGGGCCTGACCTTCAATGCTTCAGAAGTTTTGACAACTTTGAAAGTTTTGGAGACTGGACATTCGGAAGATCTTGCTTTCATTACAGCAAGCTTCAGTACTTCGGAAGCATTCCTTTCTTCCAAGACCAACTTTTTTTCGAAGGCAATTTTTCCGTTGTCTTCTTCTTCATTTTGGAGCTTCCAAAGGAAACAAATTTTCCTTCCAAATCTGTTTGTTCCTTCTTCTTCTCAGAAGTGTTCTTCTTGGTCATATGGATGGTACTTTTGGGATTGTGCTTGCAATCCTTAGCCAGACGAGAAGTACTACCGCACATGACACAGTTGAGTTCCTTCCTTCTAAGAGTCTTCTTTTGAGAGCAAGACTGAGTTTGATCACTTTTCTTCTCCATCTTCATCTTTACAGATGATGCAACAAGCTTCTTAGGGAGAGGCTTGCTCTTGGAGCTGGATGGTTCAGGCTGTGTAGTAGTGGTACACAGCTGGTCAGTCTTCTTCTTCTTACTGGAATGATTTGGAACTAAACTTGAACTCCTGGTGCTAGAGTTCATAGTTAAGTCTTCAGTCTTTACTACTTCAAAACCTGCAGAAATGAACACTTGTTTCTGTTTTAAGTCAAAAGTGGCCTTGATTTCTTGAGCCTTCTTTGATCTTTTCTTAGCTCTTCTAATCAAGTTCTTTCTCTTTGACTTGGTCATTCCAGACTCTTTTCTCTCCTCAGGAGAATAGTGACCCTTCTTAGGATGATCTTCTTCACTCTTCTCAGAGTCATCCTTCACTATCTCCTCTTCATCCTCTTCAATAATAGGGTCTATAAGGGGAAGCTCATCTTCACAAGTTCCATACCTTGGAGATCTTACAGACAATAGAGTGTGTGGAGGAGCTATCTCAGTAGATCCTAGTCCCTGCTTATTCTGATAACAAACTTTTGCATGTAGGGATGAGGATATTATGTTCTTGAAGGTATCTTCTTCAAGAACACATTTTTCTACGCTGGCTTTGCTGATCACAAGCTCAGGCTGGCATTCAGTTAACTTTGAGATGAGATCTTTGATTTGAGTCCTGTAGTTAGTGTGCTCATGCTTAAGAGTTGAAATGGTTTTCTCTAGATCTTCTATCTTAAGTTTATAATCATTTTCAGCTCTTTTAAAGTCAGCTTTTAAGATATTTAAGGACTCAAGATTAGATCTTATCTCTAAGTTATAGGACCTGTATCTATTAACTTTAGCAATGCATTTAGAAGTACAAAGATGTTCCAATACCTTGGCTTTATCATGGTCTGCCATTAGTGCTTGGTTTGGGGAAGCATCCTCAAGCTGAAAGCTCTAGTCAAAGCCTCCTTCTTCAACAGCAATTACAGCTTGCTATCTTGGCTTCTCATTCTGGTGAGCTCCCTCAGTGTAGTTTGGCCTGGATTGTGCTTGGCCACCATTTGACTTTGGTGCCTTGCACTCCTTGGCAAAGTGTCCTATTTGGTTTACAGTTATAACACTTCACCTTGCTTTTTTCCAGCCCAAACTTTCCACTGGCTGCATTACTGGGAAACCTTCTCCCAGTCCTCTTGTAGAACTTCTGGAATCTATGAGTGAGTAGAGCCATCTGCTGGACTATTTCCATCTATTCCAGATCATCTGGATGGATACAGTCCAGGTCTTCAAAAGTGAAGAGAAAGTTGCCTGAACTTTCATCAGAAGACACAAAAGCTTGTGAAGAACTTGTCTCCTGGAATGGGCTTCCAGGGTTGTAGCCTTCCCTTGGTGTCTCCGGAAAGGTGATGAAAGGACACTTTTGTGATTTGTTCGGGTAGTAGATGAGATGGTGCTGTGGTTCTCTGCAATCTTTTTCAACCACATGAATGGCTGAACTCTGATGAGTGTTGAAGTTACCAGATGAGTTCTGCATGTTCATCTCCATCTGGTATCCACTGAGTATTCCATATAACTCAGTGAGAGTAAGAGTCTTGAGGTTTTCAGTCCTCTTAATGACCACACAGTAGTGTGTCCATTGTCTGGGAAGAGAGGATATGAACTTTCTAACAATATCTCTATTCTCAATGGTTACCCCAACATCAGCTAGAGTATCCATAATCTCAACATACCTGAAGTACTGTTGAGTCATGGTTTCACCTGTCTTGAAGGTGAAATTTTCAAACTGCTGCTTCAAGAGGTCCTTCTTGTTCTTTTTGGCTTCATTGAACCCCTCATACATCAGCTTCAGTGCATCCCATAGCTGTTTGGCGGTCTTGCACTTCTTGAAACCTCTTTAGATAGAGTTAGGAAGAGCAGTTTGAAGGGCTTTCATAGCTTTCTGATCAACATCAATTTTCTTCCAATCTTCTTCAGAAAAATCATCCCTTTCCTTTGGTATCATACTACCACCAGCAGCAGCTGAAGTGGTGTATGGTACATAAGGTCCATTGACAACAGACTCCCACATCCTGGAATCTTGAGACTTGATGAAGCCTTCCATTCTTTGGCACCATGTATCAAAATCCTCAGGAGTGATCAGTGGGGACTTCGTCATAGTTCCAGTTTCCATATCAGCCTTTGAGATACCTGTCATTTGAAAAGTTAAGTGAAGTGTGAAACTAAGAGGATTTAAGATGGTGAAATCTTACAATCAAGAGCCTAGAATGCTCTGATACCAATTGCAGGACCGGGTAAGGGTGTTAACTACAATTAGTTTCACAAGAGGAGTGATCTTAGATCACTTAACAGTTCAAATAGGGAACATGATATTTTGAAGATACAAAGAACACAAGTAACAATAAGACAGAACTTAGAACCATAACAAAAGTATTAGTTTTCAAGGATGTTGTATATTGATCTCAAGTTTTATTACAAGTGTTCAAAGCATAATCTAAAATACAATGACCTGAGACTCTTTTATACTACAACCTACAACCGTCAATACTTGGAAGGACAGTTGGAATTGACTGATCTATATAACAAGATCAATCTAGAGTCAAAAGGCAGATTGCCTTTTGACTAGTGACTATGACATGCCATAGCTCACTGACTTTTCCTAGTACAAAAAAGTCTAAAGGAACAAAAGAAGAAAATTACAAACAAAGACTTCATCTACTATTCACTAAAGCATGGAAGTTTCACCAACTCATACAAGTTGGTGAGTTATTAGAGTTGCAGCAGAAAGTTGGTCAGCTTTATCAAAAGTAGATCAGAGAAAGCATCTTTTCTCTATCTTCCGAAGAAATCAGTTTTCACAGCAAAATGGCTTCGGAAGACTTTGTCTTTGAAGCTTCGGAAGACTTTGTCTTTGAAGCTTCGGAAGACTTTGTCTTTGAAGCTTCGGAAGTTTTTACATTTGGAATATTTTATGTTAGGTGTAAAGCTTCCGAAGTAATTTCTTCTGAACTTTTGGCTTCGGAAGACTTTACACTTAGAGTTTTAGAGAGTGTAAATCTTCCGCAACAAGTTCATCCTTGTTCCTTAGTACATGTTGGAAGATCTTTGGTTGCATCAGCCTCATATTCTTCAGATGGATCCCGCAGCAAGTTCATCATTATTCCTTAGTGCATGTTGGAAGATTTTTTATTGCATCAGCCTTATAATCTTCAGATAGATCCTTACAGGTATCATATGAGTATTTTATTTCAGCATTTTATGTCTTATGAAAAAATTAAGATGATAATAGTATGATAAAGATGATAAATGACGGAGATGAAAAAAGAGTACCTTTTCCTATATATGACGATGCAATCAACTTATAAAGTGTTATCTAGCAGTCAACTAGATTCAATTACTAGATTGATATAAAACCAAAAGCATAAATGCATCACTTTTAAGCTCTAATAAAAATTAATTATTATCATTTATAATAAAAATTGAATTTATTTGTAAAATAATAATAAAATAATTTATTATTATCATATTAAATAAAAATTAATTATTAGGATATTATTATCATATTAAATAAAAATTAATTTATTTATAAAATAATAATAAATTTGTAAAGTTTGATTTAATTGAATTTTCATTTATATTATTTAAAATAAAAATTGAAAATTAATTTTAAGTTTGGAAAGTTTGGCATAATTGATTTTTATTTAAAATAATAGGTTTATTGTGATGATGACAAGTGGACAAATCCTAAGTGGACACCCTAGGAAAAGACCATATGACATCCAAGTTAGTATTTTATTAATATGTATAGAAATGTATAGAAATATGTATAGATTTTAGCAACACTCTTAGTAAATATGAAGTTAATCTATACTAATAAATCAAAATATTTTTGAGACACATGATATTTTTCTAGGCAGTCCACATTATCGACACCTAAGCTCCGTCTACATGTCCTCACTAAAAATGAAACCTATATATGGTAGATTCGTATTTACTAAAAAATCTTTATAACTAATTATTGAATTCTTATTTTTAGACATATAATTGATATGAAAACAGTTGCAAATTTTTTTAAAATTATTTCTAATAATTAAATTCTATGATTATATAATATTGGAATCAAGAGTCATTCGCACACTCTGTGTTAATGTAATGCATTTTACTCAAATTATTGAAAAATTAGATTTTTTCTTTTATTCATTTATCTATTTATTAAAATTACATTTCACTCCGATTGTTCGTTTTCTGTCATCATTACAAGACGTTCTAAATTTATTATAAAATGTTATGTTGGATGTGAATATATAATACTTTATACTATTATAATTATATAATTAAGATAAAAAATTACAATCATGCACTATACACAAATAATATAATATATTCTTATGAATATAATTATCGTTTTTCGTATATCGTTGTTTATAATTTAAATATGTATGTTATATATAATTTCATCGATTCACTAACGTCTTACTTATAAAGATATATTAGATTATACATATATAATATCTATTATATAATTTTTTTTATTTCTATCCGTATGACACGCGTGTATCTAACCTAGTTATTTAATATGTATAGATTCTAGCAACACTCTTAGTAAAGATGAAGTTAATAAAGAGTGGTATTCTTTCTTTTCCGCAGCCGGAAAACCAAAATACTTTTTATATTTTCATCAGTACTCCAATATAATTTTTATTGGGATTTCTAGTTTCTAGGCACGACAATATAGTAGATTGCTATTTGTAAAGCTTAAAAAATAGGAAAATATTGGTTGTTTTTTAAAGGAAAAATCTTTTAATGATAAAAGAGAAAAGTTAATTTGACACTAATATTAATAATAATACAATTTATATATTATTGCAAACCTCTTTATAACATTAAGTGTTCTTTTTTAAAATGGGTATCACAATTATCCACTCGATTAGCACGGTTGGTGGTGAATCAAAAGCCACCGACACACATATCAACTTAAAGTTTTTAAAATATCAAGTTTACCCACTGTAGTATATATAATTTATACTTTTAACCCATTTATTATTTTACTAATTTGTGGTTGTATTCAATTCTTATTTAATGTCTCAATATAAACTTTGTTATAAACAAAGTTGTATTTGAAACAGAGTATATTTTTGCTTATCATAGGTTATATTAATTGAGGGTAATTTGTTGATATGTTGAAGAACGAAATTGATACTAACCGAAGAACATCGTTACACTTATATAATTGTTTAATAACATATGTTTCAATCTCCACAATCGAGTCACCGCAACTTTATATGTTTCTTTTATATGCTTAATCATGAATGTTACCGTCGGAACACACGAAATGTAGTTCACAAACATGGCACAACGTACGGGCTTAATTTCTTTTATTTTTAAGTTTTGGAACTCAGAGAAATTTTATTTTAGAGTGATGGTGTCATCCTAACACTTACGCGATCCTTTCTCTTTTTTTTTTTCACATTAACATCACATCACCTTCTCTAGTCGTTTCTTTTATCATTTCCTATAATGTTATAGCAGTCCCAAATTTCTCTAACTTCTCTAATGTTTTTAAATAAATAATTTTTTAATAATAAAAAAATCAAGAAAAAACGCATTTCGTTGATAACAAAAATTACAAATTTAAAGAAAACTGTGTGATAATAAAATACCAACTTCCGAAAAAAAATTTAAACCATCCGTCAAGTGTTGGTGTGACAATGAGGTGAAAGACTGTTTACCTAGAGCATCCCAAAACATCCTGGGATATTGTCTTTCCATGTCGTAAACAATCTATAAAATAATTTTTAAGGCCTTAAAGACAAGCTTCTTCGATATAATATTTTTTAAGATGGTTGTGAGTAGACGTAGATTCCCTTTTATATTGTTCTCATATATGAATTTTTCGTATCCATATGATTTGAGCCATAAGTGTTGTAACATTGTTCATAACACCATACATGCTATTATCATCCGAGTTCAAAGACGAAAAATCTAAACCGGATGACGATGATAATGAAACCATACTTTTTAAAAAAGTTTGAGAAGAAAAGTAAAAAGATTTTTTGAGGCAGTATGTGTGAAAATTGATTTACTAGTGATATATTTTAAAGGAACTATTTTTTAAAAAATCGTACCCTTGTGGGGGGGGGGGGGGGGATTTTGTCCACTGTTGAACGGTAAACTCAGTGAAGCTTGGGCGCTCCTCCCACTCTCTTTCGCAAAGCCGCACACATGGGGCAATGTTCTCACTCGGCTATGGGATAAAATAATAAATAACCCTCCCCTCCACGTTTGCTCAACAATATCAACCACTCTTATTGGTACATTTACACCCATTGCGTAAAATTTTATAGTTTTAATCGACTATTCGAATTTTAAGGTCGGGATCAACAATTTACTTGGGGTTACCAAAGGTTTTATGACAAAATGATTCAATTTCACGATAAAGGGGATATTATTTACATATGTATTTCAATATACGTTAACAGTGATTTATTATTTGTAAGGTCTAGAATGCAATAGCATGAGGCAGGGTGCAAGGTTGAGTTATGAATGCTCTCATGCGACATGCGATGAGTGCCATGTTTCATACATACTTTTTCTCAGCTCTCCTCTTTTCTTCCTTGATTTATTACATCAATTTAAAATTACTAACTAGTTCTTCTATTAAATTTGTTCCATTTTCAAGCTTTAACCATTTAATAAAATAAAAGAGTGGTAGAGTTTCTCAACTCCTAAGTTTAGAGATTATCTTTTTTACTTTTACTTTTTCCAGCTTATTATTATTATTATTTTTTGTCTTTTTCAGGGTTTTTAGTTTAATAGCAAGCGAAAACATTTTATTTTTCTCTTATTTTCACGTTACAAATTATAGAAAACGTTTCAAATATACAATTTTAATAAATATATATAAACTAACGTCATTTTGATATATAAAAAAACTCAAAAGTTATTTACATGTTTGTTAGTGAGTTGAGAATTGGATCCATTTTCTCCATTACGAACAAGATTTCCTCTTCAAGTTGACTTTATGATAGTGTTATGCTTAATCTGTACACCACGAAAAGATAGTTGTACCTAAAAGTAAGGTGGATTTGCAAAGATACCCTTTACTATAACAAAATTTTCATTGAAGTCTCTTTATATTTTCAAATTTAGCTACAGAAGACCTCAACTACAAATTTAAGCCTGCACCGTAAACGTCAATGTTTTAATTGAATATATTTTGTGAATCCTAATATAAATCATTCAAAATTACAGAGAAGTAGTCAGATGTATGTTTTTGTAATATTTCATGATTTAAGGTATATTTATAATATATTATTTTTAAAGGACCGGTTATTGGGATACCCCTTAATTATAAATCAACACCCCAGATTTCTATACAGGTCGTATAGCACTTTACGTGTTGTATAAGTGAGTCGTATAACCCTATATGAGGTGTATAACCATTCTAACAACTACCTGAATTTTTTCTCGTAGGCAGTGTCAAAATTTGCTATACGCATCGTATAGCCCTATATGTGTCGTATAGGGATCGTATAGGGCTATATGTATAGCCCTCTGACAACACCCCTAAATTTTCTTTGTTTTCAGTGTCTTCGACACCATACACTGCGTATAGTGTTATACGAGACGTATAAGAGTGGGGGTGTTGATTTATAATGTGAGATGTCTTTATATTAGAACTCATTTTTAATTGTAAGCTTTCACATGTCAATGGAAAATAAAATATATACCTCAAACTGGTATATTTATAGTACACACACATATACACATGCACACACACAAACATACATAGAGGAGGGTTTCTTTGTTAACACTCTCTTATTATCTTATTATGTTAACTCATTAACCATACTAGTGGTCTAGATTCTAGAATGGTTCACATCGCTCTTTGTAATATGAACAAACAGGAACTATTTCGTTGGTTAATTTAAGTAATTTCATTTTACAATAGTGCTATTTTTCTGTTCATCAATTTTGTTAGTTAATTTAAATAATTTTATAGTGCAGTATAAAGTAAGTATGAGTTTTATATAATAAATAAAAATACATTTGTGAGAATGATGTTTACTAGTGAAAATATTTTAAAATAAAAACACCTTCATGCTATCATGTAATTTGTAATAATATTGTAGATGATGGCATGTCGAAGAATATTGATAATAGTTCAAATTTATCTAAGAAGGTATTGGGCTATGATATTTTTTATTGACGAGTAAGGTACGTATCATAAGCTGCAATAAGATTTATGTCTTTTTCGTTCTTTCTGTTTTCATTTTTGTGTTAATATGTTCATAGGTAGTGTGTTCATATTCAATTTGTTTCATATAATAATTTTACATCTATGTAAATTTACTATGAATATGATTAATATGTCTTATAACCGAAATGTAAAGTATTTTTACTTCAGTTGTTTTACATATGCACAACAATTTATAGTGTCATTCACATTTATTATGTTTCATAAAGATATTGATGAGAGGTGCGTTGCCATATAGGGTTTTCACTATTGAAAATAGATATTGGGTTGTGTCAAGCGACCGATAGTCATGAGACTTTTGATTTACTAGCTTGAATGATGTACCAAACATTTGGTGGTGATACGGATCAACTTCATGTCCTCGTTGAAAAGATTAAGATGATTAAGAATTAAATACATGAACAAGTTCCATACGAAACTCGACAACAAAATAAGGCTGTTGTAGTTGAGGGATTATGATCTTCTTTTAAACCAACAAAAGTCACACTCTCATCAATGTTATCGATTAATTCAATTGATGGGACCTTCAAATCAACAAAATGTTTTTTGAAAAAGAACCAACAAAATTGTTACGTATACTTTTACATATATGTAAACCAAGGGAAAAATTAATCTAATTATGCGTGTATGTAAACCAATAGAATCATATGTGAAGTTTTACACATATTTAAATCAATTTAACGTAAATAATAACATTATGCAACATATATATAAAGCAACAAAATAATCTATCTTCTTTTACATATATGTAAATTTACATAATCATACATTTATGTAAAACAACGAAATAATGATCATTTTTTACATATACATAAACCAACATAATCATACATACCAATCAATAATCAAATTATTATAATAATTTTGCAATCATGTAAAAAATGAGTGTTATCTTACTTATTAACCGGCTTATGGCAACCCCGCCCTAGAAATCCACATAAGCCAATGCGGCTTATGAGTTGATATGAATAATTTTACAGAGTGGAGTTATTGTAAAAAGGGAGAAAAAACAAAAAAAAAAGGTGAGAACGATTATTATCCATTAGATCTTAGATCCAAGGGTTAAGAAAATTCGATGGCATAAGGGTAAATAATTAAAACTTTAAATGTTAGACCAACGGTATTTTTGTTTTAACCACATTTTCAAGTTCCACCTTTTTTTAAACGCTCGTAACTTTTACATACAATATTATTTTTTTTAAAAAAAAATTACATCATAAAAACAAGTGTTTTTTAATCTTTAAAACGCATATAAATTTGATACATAAAAACAAAGTTTTTTTTTCATGTTATTTAAGCTCATTGTGTAATATTCGTCAGCTTATTGTATATTATTCGTCAGCTCATTGTGTAACATCAGGTTATTGTGTAATATTTATCAGATCATTGTTCCTATTGATCATTTTGTTATGCATTGTGTTTTTAAAAATGATGATTTTCAAATAATACAATGCTAAAAATGTAATTTTGTTACGTTTTCCAATTTATTGTGTAATCCTGATCGAGTCATTGTGTAATCCTGATCGAGTTATTGTGTAATCCTCATCAAGAAGCTCATTGTGTATATTGTTGATCATCGAGTCTAGTGTTATTTATCGTGTTATCCATTGTATCTAATGCTAACCATTGTCTTTTTTAAAATGATGATTTTCAAATAACACAATGCTAAAAATGTAAAAAAAAAAATTATGTTTTTTCAGTTTATTGTGTAATCCTAATTAGGTCATTATGTAATCCTCGTCAAGCAACTCATTATGTCTATTTCTAATTATCGAGTCTAGTGTTGGTCATTGTGGTATCCATTGTGTCTAATATTGACTATTGTGTTATGATTGTGTTTTTTAAAATGATGATTTTTAAATAAGAAAATGCTAAAAATGTATTTTTTTATGTTTTTTTCCAGTTCATTGAGTCATCCTGATTAGGTCATCTTGCAACCCTCGTTAAGCAACTCATTGTGTCTATTGCTGTCACACCCTGACCGACGGCGGAATCATCAGGGAGGATGAATGTGAATCGATTGCTCATAGCACATGGTAGTAAATACGTTGAAATAATATTAAATGTTATTTTATTGAATAATACTAATAAAATAATCCCTTACAATCAACAATAATCCAAATAAATATAACAAAAGTCTTTTATTAAACTAGGACCAAGTCTTAAATGAGCATGAAAAATTCCACTAATCTGCATTCTTGAAATCATGTGAGAAAGTAACGAGTCAGCTAATGAATTAGTCAGTGAGTAAACATAGGTTTGAATACATATATAGATTGATTAAAATGATTGAAAATAATTCAATTCACATGGCAATGTCAAGACTTATAATGCAATAGTATAACATAAATAACAAACCAACACAATCAAACCTAATGACTGAATTGACTCGATCCACAAACGAAGCCTTATAGAATAAATGATACCGGTTCCAATCACCACGTGACTAAACAAATGGGATGGGTTTGTCAGACCAATAGATATATCATTGTTACCGTGGTTGCATGAATTAACGATTGTGTTATCATCAAGCTTATCTAACTATGAACACATAATGCAAGTAGTAACATAGCATGTCTTGAATTGAATTTAAAATGAAATAGAATAATAATGAATATCAATGATTAAATATTGTATGACATGATTTCCTTAAAATATAAAACACATAAAATGGACAATAAATAGTCACCTTGATAGTAAATGAAATTCTGATAATGAGTAGCTAGTATAAACACTAAAATCCTCACGGATCAACCTATGAAATAGTGTCTTCTTTTTTAGAGTACTAATATGTCTAAACTTTAGTTTGGGAATCTAGGGTTTACATTTGAGAATCGGGGTTTAACAAATAGTTTAAAATAAAATAATATATTTGATTTTTATTATATAACTTGGTTTAATAAAATGGGACAAAATGATTAACTAATAATATTTGGGAAATTATTATCAATAATGAATGAAATAAAATAATTTGACTTTATTTGAATAATACAATTAAATATTTAATTTATATTGATTTAGAAATAGAGTTTAAATACAAAGTGTAAAAAAAGTGATTAATTTAATAATTAACTATAAAATAACTTGGTCAAAGGAATGATCAATTATTTAAATGATTTATGAAATACTAGTTTAGAATAATTTTAAATAATTCATATTTGATTTGAAATAATTATTAATTTAAAACTTATAAATATATTTTATAATAATTTTACAACTTTTGAAATCTTGAAAATAAAGAAAATATTCAATTATAATTTCTGAAATATTTCAAAAATTAATAGATTAACTTTGAAAATGATTTTACATCAATTTAATAATATTTTAATTATTTTCTTGAATTTAAAATGGTTAAAAATCAAAATTTAAAAATAAGATAGGGAGTGCCTGGTTCGAACCCGGGTCTCCCCTGAGGGTGGTGAATGATTTCCTAGTGGGTCAAAGCCCCTGATCTTCTTTAACTTCAATTTATAAATTATAAAACATATTTAATGAAATCAGAAATCCTTCAAGAACCCTAGATTGCAATTGATCTAATTTGAACATGAAATCGAAGTTGATACTTGATTAAGCATAGGGCTTTTGTTCCTCACACTAAATCGAGTGTGTGTGTGGTTTAACTTATTTGGATTGAAGTCGATCTAGTGTCACGAGATGAAGCAAGGTCGCGACCGATTGTGATGATCGGATTTAGGTGTGTGTGTGTTTAGATCGAAATTGAGTTGACAAAGAGATAAGAGAATTCGAATACAACGCTTTCTACTGCTTAAATAGGTTCGATTTTAGCTGTTTCATAATCAACAAGTTTAATATGCGCTCAGGTATTTAAAACCAAATTGTGAATGATTCGAGCGTTATTTGACTTAATTTGGTGTAACAATTATGATCGCAATGATCTCAAAGACGTTGCTGGTCAAAGAAATTAACCATTTGATTATGGTTCAAGCTGTAACCGATTCAGTTTTAAGCAAAGGCTTCGGTTTCGATTATAGTAGCATTAACAATGGATTTACTTGAATTAAAACGGGTTTTGTGTTCGACTCATGATTGCAGTCAAGGACTAACGGTTCGATTGGTGTAACCGAACTGATTTGAGTGATTAGGTGGTCACAGGAGAGCTGGCCGGACATTGGCCAGGAAAACAGGGGTTGGCGGGGGTGTGGGGTGGTTTGGGATGGTTTTCAAAATAATTACAGTTAGGTCGCTGAGGTTTAAAACTTATCATTTTATGTTCAAAACTTTTATATTAAGTTTTTAAAAATAACACTTTAACCCTTAGACACACTAAAACCTTTAAGATATGAATTAATCAAATTATTGTTTATAAAAAACTTTTATAAAACTTATAAATCTTACAAAACTTTGCAATTTAAATATTTATTTTAATTAATTAAAATTCTCATAATTAATATCCAAACTTTATAAACTTATAACATTTTATTTTTATAAATTATAAAAGTATCAATATTAATTAAATAACATAAATATGGTATTTGAAACACTAACTTGAATGGAATGATTTAAATAATGAACTCAATATACTCCTTCTAAATTGATAAAGGTTATTTTATAATTATAATATTAGATTAAATTGAATTAATAACATATTTATTGCATTTGAATCATTAAAATAAATAAAATAATTAAATAATAATTTTTTTTTCCATTGTACGAAAAAAATATGGGTTCGGTTTTGGGTATACATTACCAAATGGGTCCGATGTTACAATTGCTAATCATCGAGTCTAGTGTTGGTCATTGTGTTACCCATTGTGTCTAATATTGACTATTGTGTTATGCATTGTGTTTTTAAAAATGGTGATTTTCAACTAAAATAATATTGAAAATGTAAATTTTTCACTTTTTTTTTCAGTTAATTGTGTCATTCTGATTAGCTCATTTTGTTATCATCATCAAACAGTTCATTGTGTTTATTACTAATCATCAAGTCTAGTGTTGGTCATTATGTTACCTATTGTGTCTAATGTTGATCATTATGTTATTCATTTTGTTTTTTAAAATGATGATTTTTGAATAACACAGCGATGAGAAATGTAAACTTCTTATGTTTCAAGTTCATTATATTGTATTCCTAATCGGATAATTGTGTAATCCTCATTAATTTAGAAGATTACACAATGACCTGACGAAATTACACAATGAGTTAAAAAACATAAAAAAAACTTTTTTTTTATATCAACACTATACGCGTTTTAAAGATAAAAAAATACTCGTTTTTATAGTGTAATTTTAAAAAAAAATAATATCTTATTTAAAAGTTATGAATATTTAAAAAAATGATGGAACTTGAGTAGGGTGTTCGGTATTCGAATCGTATTCGAAAAACTTGAAATTCGATTCGAGTCGAAAATCACTTATTCGAAATTCGGTTCGAATTTTCAAATCCGAATTCGATTCGAGGTCTAATTATCGAATTCGAATCGAATTGCGAATTTGTGATTTTCGATCGATTCTATTCGAAATTTGAATTACAAATACACACACATACATATATTTATTTTGTATATTAATTTAGAAATATGCATATGAAAAATTAAGAATTAAAAGTTTAAAAAATATATAAGCTAAAATGTTAAAGCCTAATTGATATTTTTTGACTTATTTGAAACTTGTAATATTTTATATGTTATGCTTGTTTATATATTTTGAGCATTTGTAATTGGATTTGTCGAATTAATTTTTAAAAAACTATTCAATTAAATATTTTTTTTATTAAATATGAATCAAATAAATTCAAATTCGATTCAAATTCGAACTTTTTTTTCGAATATGAATCGAATTCGAATACTGTTTGAAAGTTTCAAATTCAATTTGATTATTTGATTCGAATTTGATTTATCTTTTTCGAATTCGAATCGAATTTGAATCCAGTTTGAAAATTTCAAAATTCGACTTATTCGATTCGATTAACTCGAATTTGATTCGATTCGATTCGATAAACACCCCTAAACTTAAGAAGGAGTAACATTACCAATTTTTCTGTTAATCTAATTTTGATTAAAATAACACGTGTCAACATTGATTCATAACATATGTTAGTTTGATATCATTTTTTTTGTTATAAATATGTATTATACTCTTTTACTTGAAATAAAATTCAATGTTACCGACACAAATACCTGATATATGTTTTTAAGCAAATACGATCTTAACCATTATGGTTATATCAAACAAATTTTGCTTTCTTTTTCCTTCAAACAAAGATGCAAAATCATGTTTTAGAATTTAGAAAAAATTCAAACGTAACAATTGAACACACACATTTTGCTTATTTACGCATGTTTTAAATAACAATTTGCTCTTTTTGACACCCCGATTATATAGGATTCAATTTTTTGAAGGATTAAGCCTTTTTGACTATTTTGCAAAAAAATAGAAGCATAAGCGGTTTTCCGAAACTGAAATTGAAATTGAAATTTTGAGCAATTAATTAATTTAAACAATTTTACATTTCCAATACTACCCTTTCACATTAATTAAATATAGAGTTAATTACATTAAAGGTCTATGTGCTTAGGTCTGTTTTCACTTTTGGTCCTTAGATTTAAAAAATTACAAGGTCGGTCCACAGGTTTGACAAAACGTAACACAAATGATCCCCAACTTGGATGTCCGTTATTTTTTTCCGTTAAATGCTTGTAAAATAACTAAAATACCCCTAGCTATTAAAAAATTTAATGATTAAAATACTTAAGTAAAGAAGGTGGGACCCATCCACTAATTCATTTTCAACCTTCAACTTTTTAACTTTACCAATCCACCACCACCACCCTAAAAGTCCCACTGCCACCAATTCTCACTACCATCACCATAACGTGATGACCGGCTAGCAATCTAAAACCCTGTACAACCTTGAAACCCACCTAAATGTTCCACTACCACCCCCACTTACCCTTACCACCACCACCACCATAACCTTCCCTCCACCACCACCGCCTCACCATCGTAACCTTTCCTCCAAACCTCTGCAAACCACCACTATACCTGTTGGATTGTAGTATCTTGAAGTAGAGGTTTGAGACATTGTAATGGAGGTGTTAGCAATTGAAAATGGGGTAAACAGAGCAAAGCAACAATTGCAGTACAGAGGAAGAAGGAACTTTCCGTGTGGTGATCAGCATCAATGGCGGTATCGATGGTAGAGAGGATGAATGAACTTTTACAAACGTCAATTCTAACATACTCATACTTCTAAAGTACTCCAAACTAATTTACATAATCTTTATATTACTCCAATTATAAAAGTATTTTGGATATTTCGGATATTAAATATCCGAAAATTCTCAAAATCACTATCCGAATCCGAATCCGAAATTTCGGATTTTCGGATATTTCGAATACGGTTTCGGATTCGGATATTTTTGAACACCCCTAAATAAGGAGTAATTAATCATTCCAAACTTTATAAAATATTTATTTTCCAAAATTTATCGAATACAGTAATGATTAATATTACCTTAGTTTTCAACAGCTTTCACAAGATAGCTTGTGTGAACTACAATTAGGATTCCAAATCCCTTGAGCAGATGGATGCAAAATGAGGACACAAACATCTTTATTGTTCACCGGTGTACATTTAAAAATAAATACAATATATCATATCACTTTCATCATATTCAACAAAATACCCGAAGGATGCACACGGGGAGTCTATCCTTGAGATAAACTCGATGGGGGTCTAATCCTAGAGGTTGACCCGAATAATGTCGTGATGCTCACCCCGGTACTGTGTCGGTCTTCGGACATGACGCGGGGGTTTGTTTACAGGCCCCGGCACAGTATCGGTCTACGGACATGAGTCGGGGGTGTTGCAAAATGAGACGGGGTCCTTGTCGCGTACCCCGGTACTGTGTCGGTCTTCGGACATGACGCGGGGGTTTGTTTACAGGCCCCGGTACAGTATCGGTCTTCGGACATAAGTCGGGAGTATTGCATGAGACAGGATCCAGATGGAAGTGAAAGATAATGATGAAAGTACAGAACGTACGAAATGAACAATGATGAAGATAATAATAAATATTATCAATGTGTACCTATGATGTGTGATCGCATACGATTTCGAAGGTTATGTTTTAACGAAAGTAAAGTATTTTATCTATAAAACTAAAACTCACTCAGCGTCGCTGACGTTTTGTATGCATAATAGTTGGCAGGTATTTTGTTGATGCTGAGGAGTTGCAGGCATGGATGCATACGCTACTGGGAGTGTTTTGAAGACTGACATCTATATTTTGACATGTTATTGTATTTTGATATGTAAACGATTTATGTAACGAGATAACAAGTTTTAATTATTAATGAAAGTAAGTTTTTAAATTCCGCTGCAAAAGTAATGTTTATTTTGAATATTTTATGCGATGACGGTCCAGCTGTAAGCGTCCCGGGAACGGGGCCTTACAAGTTGGTATCAGAGCTAAAGTTTAAGAGAATTGAGTAAATATTTTCAAAAAGAACCTAATCTTAAACTGAGAATGGGACGAAAGGAAAGGGATGCCAGTCCTAGTAGCTACGTGCCCGCAGGTAAAAGTTTTATGTAAAGGTTTTATGTAAGTAAATGTTAACCGGTATTATGTGCGCATGTTATGTGGCTTGTGTGCTTCTGTGCGGATTTAGATACTGATGTAGTCAAGATAGGAAATGCTTGGGGAATGAAGAGTAAAGTAAGTGGCTAAACACAACTGGCCACTGTGATTAGGGACTTACTATACTTGACATAACTCGAGCTATTACCTTGATTGACCATGTTGGTATTTGAATCTTGTAGTGTTTTAGATGGCTGGTGGTAGGTCTTCTGAGGCTTCGCGAGGTGGAGGTCGTGGTGGATGTGGTGTTGGGCCGCGTGTCACGAGGAGCAGAGCTAAGACTGCTGAGACGGCTCCTGATGAGCCAGAATTTCGTCATCAAGACGGTGAGGACGGGAGTGCTAATCTGAGAGCCTTAATGAAGGAGGCAGTGGCAGAGGAAGTCCAACAGGTCATGCAGACGATTCTGCCAACTGTAGTGACCGATGTCATTAGAGCTATGAAGGAGGATGAGAAGAAGGAGTGTGAGAAGAGGAGAACCGCATGATGAGGAGGTGAAGCTGGAGGTTCTAGGGGTATGGAGCAACCGGAGACTGACATGGTTGTCTCCAGTGGCGATGAGGAGGATGAGGAAGCTGTGGAGGTGGCTGCGAAGGGATGCAGCTATGGAGCATTCCAAAGGTGTAGGCCTCCTGTGTTTGATGGAAATAGGAGTGCAGCGGTTGTACAACATTGGGTGAGAGAAATGGAGGCGGTACTTGAGATTAGCGAGTGCCGCGAGGATCAGAAGGTGAAGTTTGCTACCCACTCATTTGTGGATTTAGCCTTGTGCTGGTGGGACAATACTGTTCAGGTTGAGGGCACCAGGGCAATCGGGAGGATGAGGTGGAAGGAGCTGAAGAGGTTGGTAATCGAGGAGTTTTGCCCTCATAGAGAGCTTGACAAAGTTGAGAGGGAGTTTCTGCAGCTAGAGGTGGGAACGATGACTCACCAACAGTACATCACAAAGTTCAACGAGATGGCAAGACTGGTGCCAGATCAGGTGACGCCTGTGTCACGAAAGATCAAAAGGTATATTCAAGGTCTGCTCGTAGATATCCGCAGACATCAGATCATTGCCCGGCCAAGCACGTTTAGGTCGGCGGTTGATTTGGCGGGGAGGTTGTATGACGAGCATGAGGCGGTGGCGATAACGGGTGAAAAGGAGAAGCGGAGCTATGATAGGGATGAAAGTGGAAGGCGGGATAATGATGATGGTGAATTTGTGGCTGGAGGTAAGACGATGGGGTTCGGTGATCGGAATAGGATGACTGAGAAGGAAGAGGTATGCAAGAAGTGTGGTAGAGGCCACGCGGGGGAGTGCAGATGGGGATCGAGTGCTGTTTCCAGTGTGGAAGAGAGGGCCATAGGGCGAGGGATTGTCAAATGGCTAGATGTTATGATTGCGGCGAGACTGGACATATGAGCAGAAACTACAAGAAGTCGAGAGCACAGAGCTCCGGTGCAAGAAGGGATGACAGAGGATGAAGGTTGGAGCATTTTCCCTGACCGGGAGGAGGCTAGAGCGGACTTCGACGTGACGTCAGGTACGTTTCTAGTAAATTATATTTGTGCATCTGTGTTATGATTGTGGTGCTAGTAGTGGTTTCGTTCCTGCTGCCTTTTGTGTTAAGATACACGTTAGGAGTAGGAAGATCGATGAGCCTTTGAGGTAGAAATTGCTATTGGTAAGTCCACTAGGTTACCGGATTTCCTAGAAGATTACGCGATAGAATTGAGAGAGCGCGTGTTTCCTGCTAGACTGTTCAGGACAGACATGGATGGATAGACGTGCGCCTTCGGAAGGATTGGCTAGCAGCCTATGAGGCGAACACCGAGTGTTGGAAGAAAGTGGTTTGAGCAATCGCGCCCGACAGGAGTTCGGTGCCGATCTACGATGAAGAAATGATGATGAAAGTCTCGTTTTGAGAAAAAGAGATCATTCGATGTAGAAGGCGAGTAAAGTTAACACTGAGAAATAAAGGACCAATCTGAATTATTGCTCAGGTAAGAGAAGTGGCATGTCAACTGGAGCTACTCGGCGTGTTAAGTGAAGCTATCCGACATTTCATGTGTCTCGCTTAAGAAAGTGCTCAATCAATGAGGATGTGATCGTGTCACTGGAGAATACCGAGATGGATGAAGGGTTCAACTATGTGGAGCAACTGAGGGTCATTTCTGATAGAAGGGAAAAAAGGGATAAGTCAAAGGATGGTTCCACCTATGCGAGTACAGTGGAGCCCAGAAGGGGATCAAGCCTAAGTGTAAGAACAAGGAAGAGGTGAGACAGTGTTACCCGTGGCTGTTCGAGAAGCGACAGGTTTCGGGGACGAAACCTATATAAGGGGGGTGGACGTGTAACACCCTGAATTTTATTAAAAAGAAAATAAAAAGAAAATTATCCAGAAAGAAAAGTAAATGGGCACAAGATGAGGGGTGCAAAGTGTAAAAGTGCACAAACTTCTTTATTTTAATAATAAAAGAGGTATGGCCGCCCATAAAGCAGGGATCTGCTTTCCTGCTCTCGGCCAGAAGAAGAAAAAGAAGGAAATTTTGGGTTTTTGGAGAAGGAGGAAGAAGAAGCTGTTAAGGTGAGTTCTCTTGAACACGAGTTCGGTTTCAGTTGGGTTTTAAGTCCTAAACCAAAGTTCTTGATGTTTTAGAAGTTGTTCTCGGGAATTTGAAGCTGAAATCGTAGGTGGAAGTACCTGGTTTGAAGATCTGCTTCAGGTGAGTTTCTAGACCCCTCTTTTACAGATTTTAAAACTTTGGGGCTGTTATGCATACCGGGTAAACGTTTTTGAAAAGGAACCGTATGTTTCAGCTTGTTGTTTGATGTTATGTGCTGTGGTTGTATGTTCTAGGCTTGTTTATGGTTAGTATTGTGCATGGTAAGTTTTAGATGCCCTTAGTATGCCAGATCCATGTTTGGGTTATGTTGGAATGATGTTCGGGTGAGTTTGGCAGTGTTAGAAATATTTTCAGAATGATTCCATGCGCCCAAGCTTTATGTGGTTGTGTTCTCATGCGCCCAAGGGTGGTGCGCCCAAACAGGGCTGATGCGCCCAGGTCATACGCCTGAATAGTGGCCATGCACCCAGATAGTGTCCAGGTGGCTAAGTGTTGGCCATGCGCCCAAGTGTAGGTGGTGCGCCTGAATAGTGGTTCATGCGCCAAGAAAGTGTGGAAATGCCTAAGTATAGATGGTGTGCCCAAATAGTGCCCATGCGCCTAGAGTTCGCCCATGCGCCTAACTGTTGAAGTGCCTGCATAGTTGAAAAGCGCCTAAGCAGTGCTCATGCACCCAGAATTATTTCTGTGGCCAAGTGTTGGAACGCCTGAATAATGCTCATGCGCCTGAATAGTTCCCATGCGCCCAGGAGCTTTTATACTTAGAATTTTCTGCTGATGCGCCTAGAATGTTATGTTATGCCTAGTTTTAAACTTAGGGCTTTCTTAGGGGCTTTAAGAGGTGATGTTTGTGATAGGTCCCGTTGGGATGTGGTGGCTTATGCATGATGTTGTGTTGTGGTTGATGTTGTGTGTGTGGTGTGTTGTCTTTCTTCGTTAAACGGTTCTCAAAACGTATGTACTATGTTTTATTATACGTTATGTATGATGTATGGCTTTACGTGGTATGATCTATGAATATGCTTACGTAAAGTTTTATGTAACGAAGTGAAAGACAACAATAATGAAAAGTGGAACGTAATGAACGAATGAAAGTCTTGCAAGCGATGAATGGAGGTGCACGACCATGTTGTTGTTAGCTCAACTGTGTGCGGTTTAGCTAACCCGAAGGATGCACACGGGGAGTCTATCCTTGAGATAAACTCGATGGGGGTCTACTCCTAGAGGTTGACCCCAATGATGTCGTGATGCTCACCCCGGTACTATGTCGGTCTTCGGACATGACCCGGGGGTTTGTTTACAGGCCCCGGCACAGTATCGGTCTACGAACATGAGTCGGGGGTGTTGGAAAATTAGACAGGGTCCTTGTCGGGTACCCCGGTACTGTGTCGGTCTTCGGACATGACGCGGGGGTTTGTTTACAGGCCCCGACACAGTATCGATCTTCGGACATGAGTAGGGGGTATTGCATGAGACAAGATCCAGATGGAAGTGAAAGATAATGATGAAAGTACGGAATGTATGAAATGAACAATGATGAAGATAATAATAAATATTATCAATGTGTACGTATAATGTGTGATCGCATACGATTTCGAAGGTTATGTTTTAACGAAAGTAAAGTATTTTATCTATAAAACTAGAACTCACTCAGCGTCGCTGATTTTTTGTATGCATAATAGTTGGCAGGTATTTTGTTGATGCTGAGGAGTTGCAGGCATGGATGCATACACTACTGGGAGTGTTTTGAAGACTGGCATCTACATTTTGACATGTTATTGTATTTTGATATGTAAACGATTTATGTAACGAGATAACATGTTTTAATTATTAATGAAAGTAAATTTTTAAATTCCGCTACAAAAGTAATGTTTATTTTGAATATTTTATGCGATGACGGTCCTGCTGTAAGCGTCCCGGGAACGGGGCCTTACAAACGTAGTTTTAAATATACGTCACACATAGGTTACGTATACGTAACCGTTTTTCATTTGATATAGTATTACATGTAAGTAACACTTTTTATTCTCATATTTATGCTTAGCATATATGTAATAGATGACTTAAATACCTTTTAACATTTAAAAGAATATAAAAGTTATAAATTATGTTAATGTTCTATAGTTTTCGTATAACTATTGGTTTTTTAGAAACCCTCCCCTATGTATATAACACACACACACACGCACACACACACACATATATATACACATATATATATATATACACATATATATATATATATATACATATATATATATATACATATATATATATATACATATATATATATATACATATATATATATATATATATATATATATATATATATATATATATTTATATATATCCTAATAATCCTTTACACTTTTTAACACATGACTCTTTTGGTTCTCCTCAGACTGATTTTTCCGGCCAAACCAATAACCTATGTAATCACTATACACGGATCCTTTTGAATCGAAACATGAAATGGTGTTTCAAACATGTTTCACCACTTTTCGTGCTAATTCACCTCCCTTTGACCCTTTCTTTACCCAACCCTAATTCGATCGCCTTTTTTTTTTTTTCATTTGTTCATCGATATGGAAAAATGTAATGGTAAAAGTTAAGTGTTAATCTTTATCTTTTGTTATTTTAACCTCCATCTCTTTCTTCCGTTGTCCCCAGCTATTGTCTTCCTTACGCCTCGCAAAGCTATTGTATTCCTTTCGCCTGCAAAGCTATTTCTTCCTTATTGTCTTCTTCCCTCACTATTCTTGTTGGCAATTTAATCCTACGGTTTCTTATTTACTAATTGGTATGTATATGGTCTGATTTATTGCTTTTATTATACATAGTGCTGTACTAGGTTAACTATAGAATGAAAAAAGTGGCGATGAATAACACTCATATGTTCTCCTCAAGAATGAACAGTAATACAGTATATCACTGATCGCCATAAGTCCATCTCTTCTTTCTTCTTCGCATTAATCTATAAGTAAACTTAAATAAAAAATATAATCTAGAATCTCTATCGATAATTCTTTTTACTTATGTAACATTCATAGTTGGTAACCGATTTGGTCCAGTATTCACTGAGTTTGTTCTATTTGAAATGAAAACAAGGAAGTAGAAGTGTTAGCATTGCATGGTGAATGGAGACTCACAAGTTCATGGTTTTAGGTATGTTAGTGAAGTAAGTTTCCCAAAGAACAAAAGGGTGAATAGAGGTTATTTGCTTGAAAGCAATTTGAGGTACAATTTAATGATATGTTATATCGCCTATTGCCTGAAACATTTTTTTTGATGTACTAAGGTTTAGCGATATGGGGAATCATGTACCATGTTTAACAATTGGAATAATCAATATGATGTTCTATACACGGTTGACTTTTGTTAATCAACCATGAAATGTGACATTTTTGTGATTTTTTCCTATCTGATACAAGTCAAGTGAGCATATGTTGGGGAATTTTTTAATAGAGCAATAAACGGATGATTCTAAAGTTGTGTGATCTCACTTTCAGATCAAATAATTGAAGTGTATACCAATAATTTGACCGAATAAAATCAGAATTGATTCAAGAATTCGTATGAATTTTGAATACTGTTTGTAATTTGAGTTTTTCCAGCTCGACCCCAGCCAGGGGCTGCCGCCCCTTGGACCCCGCTTCTCTTGGGGGCGCTGCCCCCGAACCCCCGTTAGTCTCGATGACATTCAAACAAGCCTGCACTCTTGTTTGAATGACACACGCAATCTCTAATTACACTAAAATATTCAACAAAATACTACTTTGAAGATAAGAATGTATATAATTCATAACTTGTGAATCTTATAACTTGAATTTTCAGTGAGTTTGGGGGCATATCCACCCTTAAAAAATACGTTGTTGTAGTGCGGGAGCTCCCAAAGGAATTAATGGAACATTACGATGTCAATATCAACAATATACCAAACGTTATAGTTCCAGCTTAAGCATCTGCTAGATACAACATGGAACACGTTTATCCTTTCCTTGAAGAGAAAAGGTTAGTGCTTTAAACTATGAATAATTTGAGTAATCTGCTAGATACAACATGGAACAAGTCGTCGCCATAGAGTCCCAAGAACTTTTGGCTATAAAAGGCTTATAGCGACGACAAATCGTCGCCGTAGGTCAACTCTATGGCGACACCGTTTTGTCGTCGGTAACGGTAGTAGCCATAGATTTACTTTAACAATTATTGATTTTTTAATTTTATTTTCTACCGTCATCATAGGTCTGTATTATTATTATTAATTTTTTGTTAGGAGGGAAAAGTTCCCGCGTTATGAAAAATCTATGGCGTTGTATTATAATATTATTATTTTTATTATTTGGTGTTATTATTAAATTTATTATTATTATTATTAACTATAATTATTATAATTATTATAAGTAACAATTATATTATAATAGATATTGTATTTATAATTATAATTATAAACATATAGTGTAAAATTAGCGTCAAATATGTTCGATTGTGGTATTTTGGTGCAATTACACAGGTTTGGTTAACTATCAGGTGTTGAATAAAATGCGTTGATAGTAAATCAGGGAAAAATATACTTATATTAACTATAAGTTAAGTTTTTTGTTCTTAATCATCATCAATGAGTATTAAACAATGTCAAATTTGTTGGTTATGATGATAACGTAGATTACATACATTAAATATTACTAATGATTCAATTATGATCAATGGTGTTTAATCATTGTATGTTATAATAATTAAGTGTTTAATCACTGTTTGTAGTGTTCTTGTTCATTCTGTTGTACAACAAACCATGCTCAACAGTACCTGCAGTATATCTCAGAATCTTCTTTGCAATTTCAAGATGAAACAATGGCGGGTTTCGGCATAAAACATGACACAATACTTAATGAAAATGCACTGGTCATGTGTGTGTTAAATCTATAAGTCTCATTAACAGACTTCTAAATTTATATGCCTCAGCTAGAGCCCCACCATCATCCGTTTGAAACTTGTGGTATTCATTAGTGTTATACTTATAGCAACTTCGCATGATGCCATCCCAAACTTGGTAAATCTGAGCATACTTTGCTTAGACACATTCTATCTGATCTTTGTATCACATCTAGTCAAAGAATGTTTTGTAAGTTTTCTATATAGGTCATTTTAAACTCATTAATCATGTTTGCTTGAACTTATGTATAAAACTTATAAATTAACAGGTATTAAATTAAAAATAATAATAAATAATAATAATAATAATAATAATAATAATAATAATAATAATAATAATAATAATAGCAATAATATAAATAATAATAATAATATAATGATAATATTAAATAATAATATAATAAGAATAAGAGTAATAATAATAATTTAATAATACTAATATATATAAAAATAAAAATAAAAATAATGTAATAATAATAAAATAATAATAAATAATAATAATAATAATAATAATAATAATAATAATAATAATAATATAATAATAATAATATAATATAATAAAAATTAATAATAATAATAATAATAATAATAATAATAATAAGAATAATAATAATAATAATAAAATAATAATAATAATAATAATCATAATATAATAACAAAACACAATAATATAATAATGCACCTATGGCGAAGACATGTCGTAGCCTTAGGGTTTTTAGATCCCACGAGTAACCCCACCCAATTATTTGCCAAAAAAAATAATAAAATAATTAAAAGACCCTATGGCATTGACTTGTCGTCGCGATAGGTCCAACGAATATCCAGCATACAAAAACGATCAGCTTCGTCTCTTTCACCCAAAATACCCAAATTCCAGCCCTTAACCACCCAATCGCACCACAACTTTGTCTCTTTCAAGTTGAAGCCGTCCACCACCACCATCGCACCTCGTTGCCCTCCAACCCCAAGATTGAAGCTACCCACCACCATCATCGCACCACCTCCTTCGTCACTGCTTTTGCCTTCAAATCGGCCACCACGTCGCCATATCAGCCACCAACACCAAGATTGCAGTCGACACAACGTTTTAGGGTTCTAGGCACTATCATTGTTAAATTTAAGGTTTGAATATATATTTTTTTAAAGTAGTTAACATTTTTGTTTTTATACTTTTGATGATACAATTTTGTTGGTTGTTAGATGGAATTGAAGGTTTGGTTGTTTTGGTAGAATTAAGTTGTAGGTTGTTAGATTTGGTTGAATGATGTTGTTGTTTGTTAGATATATAAGATAATTTTGGTTGTTTTGGTAGAATTTAGTTGTAGGTTGTTAGATTTATATGATAAAAAGTATAATTGATTGTTTGGTTGAATGATAATGTTTGGTTGAATGATGTTGTTGTTTATTAGATTTATAAGATAATGTTTGGTTTTGTGGTAGAATGTAATTGTAGGTGTTAGGTTTATATGATAAAAAGTATAATTGGATTGTTTTTGGTTGAATGATAATGTTTGGTTGAATGATGTTGTTGGTTGTTAGATTTATAAGATAATGTTTGGTTGTTTTAGTAGAATGTAGTTGTAGGTTGTTAGATTTATATGATAAAAAGTATAATTGGATTGTTTTGATTGAATGATAATGTTATAGGTTAAGATATAAAGTTTAATTAAATTGTTTTGGTTAAATGAGGATGTTGTTACAAAGATAAAATGTATTGTTTAATCGTATTGTTTTGGTAGAATTTAGTTGTAGGTTGTTAGATTTATATGTAATAATGTATAATTGAATTATTTTGATCAAATGATGATGTTCATGTTTATGTATGTATATGAAACAGTTATGACAATTGATAAAATTTGGATTAAAATAAAAAATCGAACGTCTCCGGTTTTCTTAGAAGGTCTCAAGAACTTTATGGAATATGTTAAGAAATTTGTCGACAGTGATGGCAAAACAAAATGCCCATGTAGAGATTGTGTCAATGCTTTTCGGCAGGATTTAAAAACTATTAATGCTCACATACATGATCGTGGCTTTGCTCAACATTATACGAAATGGGTTTATCACAATGAGGTCTCTAGTTCTTCTTATGCAACAAAACAATTTGCTATAATAACACGTACTCCTCCAGCAAGTAATACATCAAATAATGAGATGTTTGATGCAATCGAAGATGTTATCGCATAGAATGAAGAAAACATAGATGAGGATAGAAATAGTTTAGGCTCGGAATTTGATGAACTCTATAATGAGCTTAACACTGAGTTATACCCCGGTTGTAATTGGATGTCTTCTTTAAACTTTCTAGCCAAACTGATGCATATTAAAGTAATCAACAAGTGGACAAATAGTTCATTTGATCATCTTTTAGAGTTTTTTAAAGGTTGCATTCCCAAAAGAAAATCACATTCCATCCTCACACTATGAAGCGAATAAGAAGCTAAAAAAGACTGGGTTATGCAGGATCGGGTAAGGGTGCCTAACACAATCAGTTTCACAATGAGGAGAGACTTGGAACACTTAACAGTTCAAATAGAGAACCAGGTTTGATAATAAGGATACTATGAACATAATTAAGTAATGAGACAGGACAAGCAACAATAACACAAAAGTATAGTTTTCAAGGAATGTTGTATATTGCTCTCAAGTTCTATTACAAGTGTTTCAAAGCATATCTAAATTACAAGAACCTGAGACTCTTTATACTACATCCTACAACTGTCAATACTTAGAAGGACAGTTGGAATTGACTAATCTAGACAACAAGATCAAACTAATGTCAAAAGGCAGATTGCCTTTTAACTAGTGACTATGACATGCCATAGCTCACATCCTTTTCTATTACAAAAAGATTTACATGTACAAAAGTAGGAAATTACAGACAAAGACCTCAATCTACAGTTTACAAAAGCATTGACTTTTCACCAACTCATACAAGTTGGTGAGTCTTCAGAGTTGCAGCGGAAAATGTGTCAGCTTTATGTAAAGTAGATTAGAGAAAGCATGTCTTTCTCTGTCTTCAGAAGAAATCAGTCTTCATAGCAAAATGGCTTCGAAAGACTTTCTCTCTAAAGCTTCGGAGGACTTCATCTTTGGCTTCGGAAGATTTGGACTTTGGCTTCGGAAGATTTTACACTTAGAGTATTTTCTGATGTAGTGTGTAAAACTTCCGAAGCACTTCTACCTTTGTACATTCAGTGCATGCATGCAGGAAGACCTTTGGTTATTTTGGCTTCTTTGGTTGCATCAGCCTTATAATCTTTTGATATTACCTTACAAACTCCCCCTAGGCTGATGCTACCAAAACAAAGAAGTACTTCAGATGTTGATAGTCCTTATTAGGATCAAGACCAAGCCTCTCTTCATCATCTGGTCAGGATACTTCATACTTTTATAGTATCTTCTCATGTCATAGAGATCATGTAGAGGAAGATCAAGCATGTCTTGCCAGAAGTAGACATCTTGACCTCCTTGATCTCTGATGACATACCATCTGTCCAGATTGGCAGCAAAACTCCAGGACAAGATGGTTCTTCTAATGGAAAGAGGTTCTACTTGAATAGGAGTTGGTTGAGCAGCCTCTTCATGCACTTCCTCAGGATGCTCTTACTCATCCTGAGGTGTGGAGGTGGATGCCTTGGTTTTCTTCTTATTTGAAACACTTTTTCTGGTCATCCTTTTCCTCCTCTTTGAAGTTTTTAACTGAGAGGACTGGTCTTCAGCACCAGATTGTTCTGTTGTCTCCCTCTCAGTTGGGATCTCTTCTCTCATAGGTTTAGATGGAGAGAGAGGAGAACCCTGCTGCGGATCAGAAGATAAAGTTGGCTGAGATGCAGCTCTAGGATCAGGTTGTGTTGTCTCAGGGGTTTCAACCTTCACCTTAACTTTAGGTTGAGCTGGAATTGGTGGAGAATGCAAGTCTACAAGCTTTCCCCTTTTAATCTTCAGCTTGATCTCTCTTATATGCTCATCCATGGTGGATAGAGACATAGGACCAAGCCTCCTTCTGGAGAATCCGTACAACTTCAAGAAGCTCATCATCCTTTGTCTATCTTCAGACTTCTTTTGGCTTTTGTGGATGATGGCCCTTGACCTTGCAGCTTCTTCCTTTAGCTTTCTCTTAGCAGCTTTTCTTTCTTTTGTGGCTTGTTCCTCCAGCTGCTTGAGATATTCAAACTCTATGTACTCAAAGGATAAGGGAAGAAGTGCAGCTGCCTGATAGAGTCCTGTGGCACTCAGGTAGTTGATCATATTCATTCTTTCAGCTTCCCTATCTACCTGAGGTTGTGCCTGTGCCACAGTCTCTGTCTCAGGACTTTCTTGAACTGAGGAGAGAACATGAGCATGTTTGTAGAGCCTTTTCAGTCTCCTTTCTTCCTTAATCTTGAGAAGCAATGCTGCATCCTCTGCCTCTCTCCTTTACTTTGACAGCTCAGTGTTAGCTAGCTCATTCAACTCTTCTAAGGGGAGAGATATGAGTTCATCAACATTATAGTTCCTGGTCCCCAGGTAGTTTAGCCTAGCTGCCCTCAACTCATCATCTTGAGTGTTTGGCCTGGGGGCAGCTCGGATAGCAGCTTGCATGAAGCCTGAGGACCCTCCTAAACTCTCTCCCCTTAGCTTCCTCTTCCTCTCTCTCTTCTCCTCCTCTAACTCCTCGGAGGTCCCTCTTCCCTTTGTCATGCACAGGCCTTGGTGACTCAGGGTGTAGAGAGCTTTGGCCTTCATTGCTTGGTTCAGTAGTCAAGCTCTGGCCAGAGAGGGGTTGTAAAGCACCATCACCAGCTGGTGCTTCACTAAGGGTACTGGGTGCAGAAGGAGATCCTGTCTCAAGGTTCACAGGCTCAACCTCTGGGTCTTCAGTCAAGGTTTTCCCTTTGAAGCTAATCTCGAGGTCCATCTCAACATCCAGTTGACCAAATATCTCACCTGCTATCCTCTGTCTATATAATCTTGATCTCATCTTGAACTCTTCTAGCACCCTTTCTTGTATCCAGTCTGCTAGTCTTCCAGCTTGTCTGTTTTGGCTTGGGTTTACAAGTAGGAGATCAACCAGATTTATGCACTCATAGAAACTCAGGTTTGAAATGTTGAAAGTTTCTTGTTGACCCTGAGTTCTAGAGATGATGAGAGCTCTTCTTTCTGTGTCATGCCTCCATCCTATGATTGGGTTCTCAGAGTGAGGAGATGGGGTAGACATGGCTCTGGGTATACCCTCCTCAAATAAACTTTGAATGAGAGAGTCTACATCTATGTAGACTTGAGGAGGTTGCTGAGTATGGACTATTGCAAGAGAGGGTGGTGAATCCTCTATGTCCATACTCTGAAAGGAACTCCCAGGTTCTGTGATTGTTTGGACTATCTCCTCCTTTTTGGTAGCATCACCTTCTTGCATAAGTGAGTTGGGAGTTGAGTCTATCACATTCACAGGTTCTTGTGAACCTGGTTGAGTTCGTCTTGGTGGTCTCTCAGCTAGCTGGCCCTTGAGATCGGTGATCTCAAGTTGCTAGTCATTGACCCTCTTTTGTAAGATAGTCACCTGAGATTCCAGGTGACTAAACTTAGAGACTAAATAGGTGCAAGTTTTAGTCAGTGTATGCACCTTTAGTTTCAGACTCCCCTCATCTTCATCAGAAGAATCACAAGGGGATGAGAGAATTGGACCAAGATCCTTCTCCTCATCACCAGCATATTGTTCTTGGCTGCTGGATTTCCCCTGCCTTATGACAGCTTCAAGAGAAGTGTCAAAAGGCCTGATTGCCATGGTTGAGGTCTTAAAGATGTAATCACTTGCTGAAGTGAGAGCCTCTTCCATATGGATCTCCTAAATAGGTTCAGGGAGATCCACCTCAGTGATAGGTGAATGATGTGGGATAGACCTGGGTGAGACAGGAGTACTCATCTCTCCTTGAGTAGGTGTGGAGAAGAGAGACTCATGGTACTCGCTGAATGCCATGTCTTCATCATCATAGAATAAAGGCTGGGAATTGGTTAGTTTAGATCCAGCAGCTGGGGATGGTAACTTTCCTCGGAAGGTTGTTCACTAGAGTGTGGAGACTCTGAGTGAAGGCTTAAGGCTGTTTGGGGTGTGAGCTCATCAGGCTGAGCATGAGGAACCTCAGCACTGATCATATGAGAGATGGGAGTGGTTTGTTCCTTAGGGGAAGTAGGAGCTCGAGTATCCACTTCCTCTTGTAAGGTTGGTGATATGGGGGCCTGCACAAGCTAAAGATCATGTGCAGGGGTTCGCTTGGTTTTTCTCTGGTAGGTGATGGTTATTGTGGGATGTATGTGCGGTTGAGAGATAGAAGGTGTGGGTTCAACACTAGCCTATGCTGCTAGGTTGCCACCTTGAGCAATGAGCTCAAACATTTTTGGGGCAAGGGCTGTTTCTACCCCAGAGAAGCCAACAGTTGGCTTCCTCATTATTTTGAAGATGCCGGGCTTTATTTGTCCCAATTTAAGAATATTACCTGTTCCCCTCAACTGTGTGCCCAGTTCACAGTTGAGAATGTGCTGGACATATCTAGGGAACATGTAATACTCTAGGGAGTCCAAGTTAGCAAGCAAATTGGTATATACAAATTGAGAATACCTGAACTTGACCCCTTGAACCATTCCATGGACTATGAAGGAGAGGTCTTCTGGAATATGATCCCATCCTCCATGCTTGTTTGACAAGCTATGTATGACAACATGAAGGAGGTACTTCCATTGGTCAAAGAAAAGTAACGACAAACCTCTGAGAAACCTGGATCTTTCTCAGAGTCTAACAGAGCAACTTGATTATGTTGCCTGTGAAGATGCATGGAAAAATCAGGTTGATTTCTGCGGTCAAGGTTGGCCATTTTAAGTAGCTTTGTTATGAAGGAAGATAAGAACGAAGACGGTTTGTGGGTGAAATTAGGTTAGAGAACAATGTAGATGAAGAGGAGAGTGAGAAGAGGGGGAACCATTTGAGAATATATATGAAATGGATTTGAAACAAAGTTATTGCAAAAGGATAAACTTTAAAATCCGGATGCCGGTCCCACCTCTAAAAAATTACCCAAAAAAGTAGTTATTTTGGAAGTTGAAAATCTTCCAAAGGTAATTTAGCTTCGGAAGTTTTTAAGAAAAAACTTCCGAAGCCAATTTGGCTTCGGAAGATATTCTTAAGAGTTGTGAAAATTTGGCTTCGGAAACAAAAATACTTAAAGAGTTTTTCTTCCGACACATATTTGATTTCGAAAGATATTAAGACTTGGGAGTTTTATTCTATAGAGAATAAATCTTCCAAGACTTAATTGCTTTTGGAAGATGTTTGTCCTTCAAATACATACAAGTACTTAGAAGCCTATTTAAGCTTCGAAAGGTATTCTCAGAATTTCTTCCGAAGATAAATTTCTTATAAGTATTTATTTGATTTGAAAACATAAATTTCTTTCGAAGTCAACTTGAAATCTTCTGAAAGGAAAATATGTTTGAAAAATTTTCAAAAATCTAAGGAATATCATAAAAAAATTTCTTTCCGAAATAAACTGGGCTTATGAAGGTGATAAAATAGACAACTTAGGACACACAGGTTTTATAAATAAAGTTGATTTATGTTTTTAAGAAAATCTACTCAAAGTTAGTCATCCCAATAGCCTATACAAGATATTTGAATCTCTGTTCATCAAAAGATTTAGTGAACAGATCAGCATATTATTCATTTGTGTTAACTTTGATAGTTTGATTAATCCCTTCTCAAAATTATCTCTAATCAAATGATACCTGATGTTGATGTGTTTGGTCCTTGAGTGCTGCACAGGATTCTCTGTAATGGAGATAGCACTGTTGTTGTCTATGTGGATGGGAGTCTCTTTGAAGTTGAATCCATAGTCCAGCATCTGATTCTGAATCCAAAGCACTTGAGCACAGCAACTTGCAGCAACAATGTATTCAGCCTCAACAGTTGATGCAGAGACACAGGATTGTTTCTTGCATTGCCATGAGACAATCCTTCCACCAAGGAATTAACATCCCCCAGATGTAGACTTTGCAGTCATGTTGCAACATCCATAGTCACTATCTGTATAAGCATAAAGATTGAAGTTAGAACTCTTTGGATACCAAAGACCAAGCTTAGGAGCACCTTTGAGATATCTAAGAATCCTTTTGACAGCAACCAGGTATGGCATCTTAGGGTTGGCTTGATATCTTGCACAGATGCATGTGGCAAACATGATATCAGGCCTCCTGGCTGTAAGGTACATAAGAGACCCAATCATAGCCCTGTAAAGATGTTTATCCACACACTCCCCCTCAAGATCAGGTCCTAGGGAGTGGTTTATGGCTATGGGTGTCTTAGCAACCTTACATTCAGTCATGTTGAATCTTGTAAGTATGTCTTGTACATACTTTGACTAACTTATGAAGATGCCATTGTCAACTTGCTTCACTTGAATTCCCAGAAAGAAATTTAGTTCCCCTATGGCACTCATTTCAAATCTGGTCATCATCAGCCTCTCAAAGTCTTTACAGAGCTTTGGATTAGTTGACCCGAAGATAATGTCATCCATATATACTTGAACCAGTATTAAGTCATTCCCTGTCCCTTTGATGAAGAGAGTTCCATCTATAGTACCTCTCTTGTAACCATGTTGACAGAGATACTGAGATAGTGTTTCATACCACTTCCTTGGAGCTTGATGCAGCCCATAAAGAGCTTTATCAAGCTTGCAGACATAATCAGGATGATTTGGGTCTGTAAAGCGAGGTGGTTGTTTGACATACACCTCTTCATCAATCACCCTATACAGAAAAGCACACTTGACATCAAGTTAGTAGACCTTGAAATCCTTGGATGTAGTAAAAGCCAGGAATATTCTTACAGCTTCAAGTCTTGCCACAGAAGCAAAAACATCTATGTAATCAATTCCCTCTTCTTGTGTGTACCCTTGAACAACTAGTCTTGCCTGGTTCTTGATGACAAGTCCTCTATCATCCTTCTTGTTCCTAAAAACCCACTTGGTTCCTATGATAGTCTTCCCATGAGGAAGAAGACATAGGTTCCAAACCTTTTGTCTTTTGAATTGAAGCAGCTCCTCTTGCATTGCTTCAACCCAGCTTCCATTTTTCAAAGCCTCATCAACTTTCTTTGGCTCTACTTTGGACAAGAAGCAAGAATATAGACAAAAATTTTTGTCATGGGTTCGTCCTCTTGTTCTCGCCCTTGTATCAACATTTCCAATGATGTTTGTGGTGGGGTGTGACTTGTGGATCCTGAGTTAAGGGATCACAGCAAGTTGATTTGACAGATCTAGATTAGGGAAATTCAGATCTGGTAATAGAGTGTCACCCACCACATCAGCACACTTATCAAGTGAGACTTGATCCAATGAGTATGTGACATCATTTATGTTGTCTTCCATGGAGTGGCTATTAGCATCAAGAAATTCTTGATCACTATCACCACCTCCATTTCCTCTTACATTTGAAGCTCATTCTCCTGAGTTTTGAGCCTCTGAGATGGAATTTGAAGGCATCTCAGATGTATCAGCTGAATTTGTCATGTTTGTGCTGATAGGATCTTCATTTGTAGGGTTAGTCACCAAAGGAGCTGAAGTAGTAATCTTGCTTGGTCTTCTCAGCTCAAATCTTGGGTCAGGATCTCCTGTTGATATGTTATCTGTAGATCCTGAAACATTCTCACAAGACTTGTTAAAATAGTTGGTAACTAAGTCAAGATCAAATAGCCAATCCGGACCAGAACCTTTCACACTAGGGGTGTGCTCATTGAAGGTCACATTGGCTGACTCCTCAACTACTCTAGTTCTGAGATTGTATACTTTATAAGCCTTAGCTTGGAAAGAGTATCCAATAAAGTGTCCATTATCTGACTGATCTTTGGTATTCAAGATGATGCAAGGACATCCAAATGACCTGAGGAAACCAATAAAAGGTCTCCTTTTGTCCCACAACTCATAAGGAGTCTTACCATGAGTCTTAACCACTAAAACTCTATTCTGTACATAGCAAGTTGTGTTAACTACCTCTGCCCAGAAGGTGATGGGCAGTTTAGAGTCAGACAACATGGTTTTTATAGCTTCAATAAGTGTCCTGTTTCTCCTCTCATCAACACCATTTTGCTAAGGAGTCCTGGGAGCACTATATTGTCTTGTAATACCCTTTTCATCATAAAATGTATCAAGGATTTGGTTCTTAAATTCTGTTCCTTGATCACATCTTATGGTCTTGACCTTGTGATCAGATTGATTCTCAATTCTCAGAATGAAGTTCTTCAGGATCTCAGGAGTCTCATCCTTAGTTCTAAGGAAAAAGACCCAAGTGAATCTTATGAAGTCATTTATGATCACTAAACAATATGAGGTCCTTCCTAAACTCATTACACTAGTGGGGCCAAAGAGATCCATGTGTAATAAGTGTAGGGGAGTAGTGATAGAGTTCATTTCCTTTGTCTTGTGAGACACTTTATGTTGCTTCCCTTTCAGGCATGCAACACAATGATCATCACTTGTAAACTCTTTCTTTGGCATTCCAGTTACCAAATCATTCTTAATTAATTTATTCATGTTTTTAAAGGTTACATGGCATATTCTTTTATGCCATAAGAAAGACTCATCACTATTTGCTTTAGATAGAAAGCAAGAAACCTATCCTGAGGGAGATGTTTTCTACAAGTCCGTCTTGAACATGTTCCCTTTTCTAGGGGCTCTGAGCAGGATATGCTCTTGAAGAATGACCACCTCGAGCTTGAGAACAATTCACTCATGCTCAATAAAGAGCATGTTATGTCTCTGATCACAAAATTGGGATACACTCAGTAGATTGTATCCAAGCTCTTTAACAAAATTTACATTCTCAATGGTGAGCTTACCATTTGTGACCATACCCCTTCCAGTGATGTAACCACCCGCATCTCCTCCAAAAGCAACTGGTCCTCCATCAATTTTCTCAAAATTGTGAAGCAAAGAACCATTGCCAGTCATTTGCCTGGAACAACCACTATCAATGATCCACACATTTTGCTTGGGCCTTAGCTATTCCTGCGCAAAAAGAAGTGGTTAGTTACACTTAGAAACCCAAGCCTTATTGGTCTTGGGCTTTTCAAAGTGATCTGAAGACAATGTAATAGTAACAGATCCTATATTCAAGCTTTAAGGATCATTAGTTGCTGATGATGAAGAACTCTCAATCTCCAGGTCTTTCTTCATCTTCCACACCATCTTTGGAAGATTGGACTTGACCTTCAACACTTCGGAAGTTTCAATAACTTCTGAGGTTTTGGATACTAGACCTTCGGAAGATCTTGCTTTCACTACAGCATGCTTTAGTACTTCAAAGCATTCCTTTCTTCCGAGACCAAAATTTCTTCCGAAGGCAAGTTCTCACTTGTCTTCTTCTTCACTTTGGAGCTTCCGAAGGAAACAGATTTTCCTTCTGAAGCTTGCTTTTCCTTCTTCTTCCCAGAAGCTTTTTCTTTGACCATGTGGATAGTGATTTTGGGATTGTAGATGCAATCCTTAGCTAGATGAGAAGTACTACCATACATGATGCAGTCCATTTGCTTCCTTCTGGGAGTCTTCTTTTGAGAGCAAGACTGAGTTTGATCACTTTCATTCTCCATCTTCATCTTCACAGATGATGCAACAAGCTTCTTAGGGAGAGGCTTTCTCTTGGAGTTGGATGGTTCAGGCTATGTAGCAGTGGTACACAGCTGGTCAGTCTTCTTCTTCTTGCTAGAATGGTTTGGAACTAAACCAGATCTCCTGGTACTAGAGTTCATAGTTAAGTCTTCAGCCTTTACCACTTCAAACCCTGCAGAAATGAACACTTGTTTCTGCTTGGAGTCAAAAGTGGCCTTGATTTCTTGAGCCTTCTTTGGTCTTCTCTTAGCTCTTCTGATCAAGTTCTTCCTCTTTGACTTGGTCATTCCAGACTCTTTCCTCTCCTCAAGAGAATAGTGACCCTTCTTAGGATGATCTTCTTCAATCTTCTCAGAGTCATCCTTCATTATCTCCTCTTCATCCTCTTTAATAATGGGGTATATGAGGGGAAGCTCATCTTCACAAGTTCCACACCTTGGAGATCTTACATACAATAGAGTGTGTGAAGGAGCTATCTCAGTAGATCCCAGTCCCTGCTTATTTTGATAACAAATTTTTGCATGTAGGGATGAGGATATTATGTTCTTGAAGGTCTCTTCTTCAAGAACACATTTTTCTGCCCTGGCTTTGCTGATCACAAGCTCAGCCTGGCATTCAGTTAACTTTGAGATGAGATCTTTGATTTGAGTCCTGTAGTTAGTGTGCTCATGCTTAAGTGTTGAAATGGTTTTCTCTAGATCTTCTATCTTAAGTTTATAATCATTTTCAGCTCTTTTAAAATCAGCTTTTAAGATATTTAAGGACTCAAGATCAGATCTCATCTCTAAGTTATAGGACCTGTATCTATTAACTTTAGCAATACATTCAGGTGTACAGAGATGTTCTAATTCCTTGGCATCATCATGATCTGCCATCAATGATTGGTTTGGAGATGCATCTTCCACCTGAAAGCTCCAGTCAAAGCCTCCTTCTTCAACAGCAACTGCGGCTTGCTGTCTTGGCTTCTCATTCTGGTGAGCTCCTTCAGTGTAGTTTGGCCTTGTTTGTGCTTGCCCACCATTTGACCTTGGTGCCTTGCACTCTCTGGCATAGTGACCTATTTGGTTATAGTTGTAACACTTCATTTTACTTTTATCAAGCCCAAAATTTCCACTGGCTGCATTGCTATCCAGTCCTCTTGTAGAATTTGTTGGCCCTGTGAGTGAGAAGAGCCATCTGCTGGACTATTTCTATATACTCCAGATTATCTAGATGGATACAGTCCAGATCTTCAAGGGTGAAGAGAAAGTTGCATGAACTTTCATCAGAAGACACAAAAGCTTGTGAAGAGCTTGTCTCCTGGAATGGGCTTCCAGGGATGTAGCCTTCCCTTGGTGTCTCCGGAAAGATGGTGAAAGGACCCTTTATTTTTCGGGGTAGCAGATGAGATGGTGCTGTGGTTCTCTGCAATCCCTTTCAATCACATGAAGGGCTGAACTCTGTTGGTTGTTGGAGTTACCAGATGGATTTTACATGTTCATCTCCATCTGGTAGCCACTGAGGATACCATACAACTCTATAAGAGTAAGGGTCTTGAGGTTCTCAGTCCTCTTAATGACCACACAATAGTGTGTCCATTATCTGGGAAGAGAGGACATGAACTTCCTCACGACATCCCTGTTCTCAAGAGTTACTCCAACATCTTCCAGAGTATCCACAATCTCAACATACCTGAAGTATTGTTGAGTCATGGTTTCACTTGTCTTGAAGGTGAAGTTCTTAAACCGCTTCTTCAAGAGGTCTTTCTTGTTTTCTTTTGCATCATCAGACCCCTCATACATCAGCTTCAGTGCATCCCAGAGTTGCTTGGCAGTCTTGCACCTCTTGAAGCCTCTGTAGATAGAGTTTGGAAGAGCAGTTTGGAGAGCGGTCATGGCTTTCTGATCAATATCAATTCTCTTCCAGTCTTTATCAGAATAGTCAGCCACTTCCTTTGGTATCATACCACCACCAGCAGCAGCTGAAGAGGTGGATGGTACATTAGGTCCATCGACAACAGACCCCTACATCCTGGAGTCTTGAGACTTGATAAAGCCTTCCCTTCTTTGACACCAAGTATCAAAGTCTTTAAGATTGATCAGTGGGGACTTTGTCATTGTACTGATTTCCATATCAGCCTTTGTGATAGCTGCCATTTGAGATGTTAAGTGAACTGTGAAACTGAGAGGATTAAAGATGGTGAGATCTTACAATCAAGAGCCTGAAATGCTCTGATACCAATTGCAGGACCGGGTAAGGGTGCCTAACACAATCAGTTTCATAATAATGAGAGACTTAGAACACTTAATAGTTCAAATAGAGAACCGGGTTTGATAATAAGGATACTATGAACACAATTAAGTAATGAGACAGAACAAGCAACAATTACACAGAAGTATAGTTTTCAAGGAATGTTGTATATTGCTCTCAAGTTCTATTACAAGTGTTTCAAAGCATATCTAAATTACAAGAACCTGAGACTCTTTATACTACATCCTACAACCATCAATACTTAGAAGGATAGTTGGAATTGACTAATCTAGACAACAAGATCAAACTAAAGTCAAAAGGCAGATTGCCTTTTGACTAGTGACTATGACATGCCATAGCTCACATCCTTTTCTATTACAAAAAGGTTCATCGGTACAAAAGTAGGAAATTACAGACAAAGACCTAAATCTATAGTTTACAAAAGCATGGACTTTTCACCAACTCATAAAAGTTGGTGAGTTTTTCGAGTTGCAGCGAAAAGTATGTCAGCTTTATGTAAAGTAGATCAGAGAAAGCATGCCATTCTCTGACTTCGGAAGAAATCAGTCTTCATAGCAAAATGGCTTTGAAAGGCTTTGTCTCTGAAGCTTCAGAGGACTTCATCTTTGGCTTCGGAAGATTTGGACTTTGGCTTCAAAAGATTTTACACTTGGAGTATTTTCTGATGTAGTGTGTAAAACTTCCGAAGCACTTCTACCTTTGTACATTCAGTGCATACATGCAGGAAGACCTTTGGTTGTTTTGGCTTCTTTGGTTGCATCAACCTTATAATCTTCTGATATTACCTTATAGGATAGGATATGAATCCATTCATTCTTGCATAGATGACTATGCTTTGTTTTGGAAAGAGAATGACGAATGGCAAAATTGTCCGGTTTGTAATGAGAGTAGATGGGTTGATAAAAACACAAAAGGAAAAAAACCACTAAAAGAATTACGGTACTTTCCATTAACTCCTCGGCTTAAATGAAGGTATAGTTCCAGGTTCACAGTAAAAGATATGATTGCAGGATCGTTGTTGGTCTCTCAACACAAGTTTTATCTCACAAGCTCACTAAGTCTTACTCGATTGATGAAGCCGAATCTCTAACTAAGTTGATAATAATATAATAAGTTAATGAGCACAAGAATGGTTTTCAAGATACTTGTATATATTACTTCTCAACTTAGTATCAGAAGACTCTTACAAGCATGGTTACTTAAGTTATAGTGAGAAACTATATATACTACTATCTAAAACCGGTTATACTTGGAAAACCAGCTGGAATTTACCACTAGACAAATACTACATTGCTAGAGGTAAAGTATCTAAGATAAAATAATATCCTAGATTAGGTTGTCATGACAGGTCCATGACTTACCTTTTGTCACCAACTAAGTATGGTAACTGTACTAACTGATAAAGGTGAACAGTGGATTAAAGTACGTTCAACTACATGGGAGTGGGAAATCACCATGTAGTGTATTAGAGTTGTCAGAGGATGTCAGACAACCCATACTTATGTCCACTGGTTCATAGTTGATTCTTCCGAAAGCAAAATGGCTTCGAAAAAATAAGTTCTTCCAAGACCATTTATACTTCAGAAGAATCAACTTCTTTCGAGTCTTCTACAAGTCTTCATGACTTCATTCGGAAGACTTTGTCTTGGATCTTCTAAGTGTGAATGCGGAAGGAGAACTACTTGGTCTCGGAAGACTTGGTTCTACCTTCGAAAGCTCTTCATATACTTCGGAAGGAAAACTACCTAGTCTCGGAAGACTTAGTTTTCCTTCAGAAGTTCTTCATACTTAAGCTTCGAAAGATCTTTATTTGTCTTTGGAAGAGCAGCTTTGTCTTCGGAAGACTTCTTCAATTGTACTTCAAAATTCTCTAAGTGTTTTTTTGGTTGCACCAGCCTCATATGATCCAACAAACTCCCCTTAGGCTGATACTACCAAAACTTCACTTCCTTCTACTCCTTAAGGTCTTCAACACCAGGGAAAGAAGATATTTGTCTGTCTCCTTGTTCTTCCCTGATGTGGTGGTGAGGAGTTTGTTCAAGTCATTCGTAGATAATAGATCAAGTCTGTTATTCTGAATGACATGCACCTTTTGCTGCGTCCCTCTGAAGAGAGTTAGTTGATGGGAATTGTAGTCATATTCCCATCTAACTATAGGATCAGAAGTTGAGCCTTCAACCATCTAAAGGAATGTTTTTCCTTTTGTAGTTATACCTTCTTCCTCATCCTTTGCTCTATTTTTTAACTCTTCTTCAGTCTTGGCTTTCTTTGTAAGCTCAGCCAAATGAAGACTGCTTAGATGATTTCTGATATGAGCAGCAACCTGAGAGTTGCTGGGATTAGAGAATGGTTTATCTTCTAACTCAGCAATGTCAAATATGCTGGAGTGTAACAGAGATAAAGTATCAACCCTGTTAACTTCACCATTCTCTCTTTCCACAGCAAAGCTGTGTGAAGGTTCATCGAACCTCCACTGGACTATTTGTTTTCTAGGATTGGTTTGGATGAAAGCTTGTCCCCCTTCCTAGTATCTAGCAGACTCACCAGTCACCTTCTTAACTTCTTCTCTTCTTCTGATAGAACATCTGAATTTTTTGCAAGAAGTTGGAGAGCTTGGTCCAGTGTTCCTCTAGGCAGATCAAGGAATGCATCTCTTGTGAGGAACTGGAAGAGCCATTAATATATTTCAGCTTAATTATCTCTTCCTCATAAGAGATATCGCTTAGTGTTATGCAGTTGATGAGCTGTAGTTAATGAGCTTCTTCTTGATCTCTTTGAATTCTTCTAAGGTTAGGGGCTTAGATATTTCAGAATATGGTTTGGTTAGAGATTGGGTTCTAGGTTGTGTTTTGGGTTTGAGGATAGGTAGTGGAGGTGGTTGTTGGGAAGTAATGGGTGAGGGTGTAGGTAAGGCTAATGGTGTGGGTTTAGTGGTGTGAGGCTCAGTGGTTGGTTCAGTTTTGATGAGGAAGGGAAAAGGTGTGGGTGTAGGTTGTGCTGGTTTGGGTGTTGGTGTTGGTTTGGGTGCCATATTCTGAACACTTGATGTTTGAATTACCTCCTCCTTTTTTCCTAAGCGAATGTCAGCCTTGATGTTGCTGACATGTCGCTGTAGGGTCTTCAGTGACATGGGACCCACTTGCCTGCCGGAGAAGCCAAAGGCTTTGAGATAAGTTTTCATCCATTCCTTATCTCCCTCCTTCTTGGCAGCAGCAAGTTGTGCCTTTCCTCCTTCTTCTTCTTCTTCTCCCTCAGGTTCTCCCTAACATCCATCTTCCTTTCTTTATTGATCTAATCTTGTTCTTTGGGAAAAAGAAACAAGGAAAAATAAACAAGATCATATCATAATTGTGAGGTGCCAGCTCCTCTTGAGAATAGCCTCTAGAGCAAAGAAAGGCTATCCTCTCTATCCTCTCCCTTTACATAGCCTCCTCTTTCCTTTTCCTCTTCTCCTCCTCGGCCAACCTTATTGCTTTCTCTCTTTCCTTTTGCAGCAAGGTAGCCTTCTCTATCTTCACAAGCTCATCAAGTAGGCATAAAAGGATTTCTTCATTGGCTACTCCCAGGCTGATGAGCCTGTCAATGACCTCCACTCTTTTTTTGTTATTGATACTTTCTTGAGCGGCTGCTGCTGCTTTGCTACTTGCTACCAACAGCTTCCTAGTATCAACTCTTTCTTTATTCTTGAGCTTTTCCAATCTTTACTCCTCTAGAAGCTCCTCAGCAGTGAGCTTCCTCTTCCCCTTAGGATCAAAAGAAGATTCAGTCTTTGGAGACTCAGGTTTAGAGGATTCAGGTTGGGGAGAGGGGGTTTGAACTTATGGTATTTGGGTGAGAGGGGTTGTAAGGAAGTCCTCACTGTTTACCTCAGAGGCTAGGTCAAGAATGGCTTCTGTGATGAACAAATCATTTGACAAGGAAGATAGTTCAATTATTCCTTCCGCAGCTTGGATTTCTGCTTTAGAAGTAATTGGAATTGCACTACCTGTCCCATCCAAATTGGTTGTTGGGCCATGAGTCTGTATATCCCCTTTGAAGTTAATATCAGGTTCAATAAAGACCTTAGGTTGACAAACTTCCTTTTCAGAGGTAGGTGGTGCACTCAGCCTTTGAAGCTCCTCAGCTCTAAAGTAGGCAATGGCTACATCAGGGGAAGGTTGTTCAATGGATGAGCTTATCAGAAATGTGGTAAAAAATCTATTGAGGTCTATAAGCATCTTTGGGTCCACTTGAATAGTAATAGGAGCTGTTTGAGGGAAGATGGTTGCAGGGTGTTGTTGTGTAGGGTAAAAAGAAGATATGGTATCAAGGGAAGTTGTTGTGATGGCATGGCAGGGTTCTTCATGTCTTTATTTCTGTACATTCTCCCCCTTTTTGGTAGCTTCATCTTGAGAAGTAGAAGAGCTGGGGGAGGAACTTAAAGAAACCTGGATAGGTACGTGCCTGACAGACTTCTCAATCTGTGTCTCAGCTAGTTAAGCCTTGAGATTTTTTATCTCAAGTTGCTGAGTGGCAGACCTGTCCTCTAAAGTCTTAACCTTTAATTCAAGGTTTGAGACTTTAGAAAGCAGGTCTCTGACGATGAGTTTCAGTCGACCCTCATCTTCTTTTGAAGAATCATTGGGAGATAAGATAACATACCTAGTATGTTCATCATCACCACCAGTAATGGTTTCTTGGCGCCCTGGATACCCTTGCATGCTAATGTCTATTTCAGAGTCATTAAGGGGCAAGGTTGCCGTAGGCTCAGTACCACTTATATTATCACTGTCCTGAGAGGTTAGTGAAACACTCTCAGTAGTGGCAGCTAAGCCTACATGAGTCACCTCCATACCAGTTTGACTCACCTCAGTTAGGTTTAGCTGATGTGGGCTAGACATTAGAGGTTCCTTGGGGCTCAGTTGATCTTGAGAGTAGTGTGGTAGATCAACATCATGGCTTGGATGAAACATAATGTCCAAATCAGGTCGGTTGATAGGTCAATGAGGGATAGGGAGGTTAAATCTAATGACCCGGGACCTTGGTCAGCACCTAAGGGTTCTTCTGCTAGAGCAGATGACCCGATGATATTGGTGTCCCTTTTTGGCTGCTCAGGGGAGTGTTAAGACTCACCCTGAGGGCTAAAGGCTTGGGTTGTGGGCTCGTCAGCTTGAGACTTCGGAGACTCAATGTTGACATTGAGGTCAATGGTGGAGGATGGTTGGACCTCTGGCTGAGTGGGAGCCCTGAGTTACACTCGAGCCTTTTTGGTTTGAACAGAGGGGACCTGATTAATCAGAGTAGATTGATTAGGGGTTTGTTTGGGGCCTCTTGTGTAAGTAATCTTGATTGGGTGGGAAGAAGTGATTGGCATTTGAGTGGTGGTGTCTATTGTGGGTTAATCACATGCTGGGCTTGCAGGGAGTCACCAGGAGCCGTTGGCTCGCGCATACCTGGAAGAAGATTAGTGAATCTTCTAGTGAAGTTGATGGACACCTTCTTCAAAGTTTTAAAGATGCCAGGCCGCATGTGAGGGACCCATAGAACATTTGCACATTGTAATCTGTTTTGGTCCAGCTCACAGTTGATTATGTGCTGAATGAACCGGGGATACATGTAGAATGGATCCCGGGTGAGATTGTCTCTTAAGTTGTTCAGTATAAAGCATGAATAGTTGAAGCGCAGGTCTTTTACCAACCCATGGACTAGGCAGCCCAAATCAAATGGGATTTGATCCCATCCCCCGAACTTGTTGGATAGGCAGTGCAGGACGATGTGCAGACTTCCAATTGTAGGAGAAGTTAAATTTATAGACTGTAGACTTGCTCACATCGCCGCCATATCCCATCTGAGTGTAAGTGTCTTCCAACTCAGATTTGGGGAATTCAATAGGGGCGCCCTCATCGTGAAGCTCCAGATGCTCCTGATGGTTGATTCAGCAATGGTGATCTCCTGCACGCAGATCCTCGATCTGATGACCCTTTCATCATTTAGTGTTTCAATTCTACCATTGGCCAAGAATTCGGCCATATGGTTAGAGTAGATGGTGGGGTTAACAGTGGGGGTAGTGAAGTATGACGATTGGGACAAAAATTCAACAATAGGGGCAAAGTCGACATCCTTTGAAGAATCAAGGATAGCGACCTGATTATGTTGGGGATTTAGGGCCATTGTTAAGAGGTACAGTTGGATTGAAGGAATTTGAGAATGAGTGAAGAAGATAGTGGTAATTTGGGGCTTTTACGGTGGTAAAGAAAGTTAAGAAAGAGAATTGGAAATTTTAAATGGGGGTTAAAAAATCAAACTGATAAGGTGAAAGGACTGTTTAGGGTTCGATTTGACAGGGGCGGTAAGATAAACCATTTAAAATATTTTGATAATCATCAATAAAATCTTACTTTTTACAGAGTGGGGCCCAAATATTTTCATTACACAGTAAAGGTTTTTCTTCCGAAGGTAAAATTGCTTCCGAGAAAAAACACTTGTGTTTCTCAGTATTGTCTTCTGAAGCCATTTTTACTTCCGAAAGCAAACCATGTCTCAATGACAAGTTTGCTTCCGAGAGTACAGTCTTCTTCCAAGAAAAAAAGTTAGTAAGCTTCGGAAGTAGATTTGATCTATGATCAATTGTTCTTCCAAGGTTAAAAACTCTTTGAAAGATAATATTTATGCAGAGGAATTTGCCTTCGAAAGATGGATAAAGATCTCTTTTGAGGGTAAACTTCTCTTTGAAAGTATTTACACTTAGATTTTTGAAGAAAGCCTTTTTGTAACAGGGCTTAGATTGTATTTAGACAACATAGACAAGACATATTTAAAAAGGTTTTTCAAAAGAGAAGAACTAGTCAATGTTAATCATCCCAATAGCTGTAATTAAATATTTAAATCTTTGTTCATCAAAGGCTTTGGTGAACAAGTCAGCATATTGTTCATTTGAATTCACTTTGACTAGCTTTATTAGATTTTTCTCATGATTATCTCTAATGAAATGATACCTGATGTCGATATGCTTTGTCTTGGAGTGCTTGATAGGATTTTCTGTGATAGAAATGGCACTCTTGTTGTCTATATGGATAGGAGTCTCCATGAAGTTGAAACCATAGTCCAGCATCTGATTCTGAATCCATAGCAATTGTGCATAGCAACTAGCAGCAGCAATGTATTCAGCTTCAGCAGTTGATGTAGATACACATGATTGCTTCTTGCATTGCCAGGAGATTATCCTTCCACCAAGAAATTGACATCCTCCAGATATGGATTTCTTGTTGATGTTACAGCCACCATAATCACTGTTAGTGTACCCATAGAGATTAAAGTCCTTATTCTTAGGATACAAGAGACCCATTTTGGAATATCCTTTAAGGTATCTAAGAATTCTCTTGCCAGCAATTAGGTGACACACCTCGGGAGCAGCCTGATATCTTGCATAGTGCAGGTTGCAAACTTGATATTAGGTCTACTTGTAGTGAGATACATCAGAGATCCAATAATCACCCTGTACTGATGATGATCAGTATCCTCCCCCTCGGAATTAGGACAAAGATTATGATTTATGGGTATGGGTGTCTTGGCTGGCTTACAATCTTTCATCTCATATCTCTCTAAGATGTCCTTGACATACATAGATTGATTGATGAAGAACCCTTCTTCTATCTGCTTCACTTGAATTCCAAGGAAGAAATCCATCTTTCCCATTGAACTCATCTCAAACTTCTTCCTCATGATGCTTTCAAAGTCTTTGCACATTTGGTTATTTGAGGAACCAAATATGATGTCATCAACATAGACTTGAACAAGAAGCATGTCCTTCCCAGACTTCCTTATGAACAATGTCTTGTCTATGGTGCCTCTAGTGTAGCCATTCCTAAGAAGAAACTGAGACAGGGTCTCATACCACAGCCTAGGTGCTTGATGCAACCCATAAAGAGCTTTATCCAGTTTGCACACATAGTTGGGGTATTGTGGGTCTTCAAATCCAGGTGGTTGACACACATAGACTTCTCTATCGATATCCCCATATAAAAATGCAAATTTGACATCAACTTAATAGACAGTGAAGTTCTTGGATGCTACAAAAGCAAGGAAGATTCTCACAGCCTTAAGTCTTGCAACAGGTGCAAAGACATCAATGTAATCTATGCCTTCCTCCTGTGTGTATCCTTGAACAACAAGTCTTGCCTTGTTCTTGATGATCAAACCTCTATCATCTCTCTTATTTCTGAACACCCACTTGGTGCCAATGGGGACTTGGCCAGGTGGAAATGGACACAAGTTCCATACCTTTTGCCTCTTGAATTGAAGCAACTCCTCTTGCATAGCTTCAATCCAATTGTTGTCCTTGAGGGCTTCTTCCAACTTCTTTGGTTCCATTTGAGAGAGAAAGCATGAGGACAAGCAGACATTCCTATTATGGGTCTGACTTCTTGTTCTCACACCTTCTAGGACATCCCCAATGATGTTCTGAGACATCCCCATGTTTAAGAAATTTTGCTTAGGATTTTGAATACCATGACCAGCTGATGTCTTATACTCATTCAATGAGTACTGATTGAATGAATATGTGATAGCATCAATGATATTCTGCAGAGAAGCAGTATCAACAATTGCCTGTTCATCCAGATTACTGTCTTCATCAGCTTGGTGTTGAATGCTGGAGTTGTCAGCTGATGAGTTTTAAGGCTCAATTGGCTGACAACTTGTTGAAGCTCCATTATTTCCTGAGATGTTCAAGCTTTTAGGACTTCCAGTAGTGGGAGCTTGTTCTTCAATTCCTCTTGGAGAACTGGGAATAGGTCTAGGTAACTCAAACATTTGATCTTCATAGAGGTCACTTTGAGTTCCTGTTCCAGCTGAAACATTCTCACAAGATGGTTTAGAATAGTTTGGAAACAATTCTAGAATGAAGATATGATCAGGGCCATTCCTTGTAACACAAGGAGTGTGCTTATTAACAACAATGTTGGATGATTCCTCAAATTGTTGATTTTTAATATTATACACTCTATAAGCAATAGAGGTTGAGGAATATCCACCAAAGATAGCATCATCCAACTTTTCAGCAAATTTTGCTAAATTGTCTTTTGTGTTAAGTATGGTACACCTGCTGTCAAAGGACCTAAGAAAGCCAATGAACGGTGGCCTCTTGTTCCATAACTCATAAGGCGTCTTTCCATGGGGCTTAACAATGAGAACTTCTGCATAAAGCATCCACTGCTGACTGCCTCTGCCCAGAAAGTTAGAGGCAGCTTTGAATCAGCTAACATAGTTCTTGCAGCCTCAATAAGTGTTTGTTCCTCCTCTCAGCAACACCATTCTGTTGAGGAGTTCTAATTATATGGTAATCCCTTTTAAGTTACAGAATGAATCAAGAACTTGATTCTTAAACTCAGTCCCTTGATTACTTCTAATGATTTTTACCTTATGATCCTTTTGATTTTCAATTTTAATAATAAAAGATTTTAAAGTTTCAGCCATTTCATCTTTAGTTCTTAAAAAGAATACACATGTAAATCTTGTAAAATCATCAACAATCACAAGACAATATGATTTCCTTCCAATGCTTGTTATACTTATGGGACCAAAAAGATCCATGTGCAATAAGAGTAATGGAGTGGTGATCGAGTTAATCTCTTTGGATTTGTGAGATATCTTGTGTTGCTTTCCTTTCAGGCAAGCAACACAGTTATCTTTACAGAAAAACTCCTTTTTAAGCACACCATGTACCAAATTATTTTTAACCAGCTTATTCATGGTTTTAAAATTAACATGGCACATTCTTTTATGCCAAATAGTTGACTCATCATCATTAGCTTTGGAAAGAAAGCATGATACTTCACCCAGTGGAGAAGCATTGTTCATATCTAGCTTGTACATATCCCTTTTCCTGGGAGATCTAAGAAGCACCAATTCCTGAGGAATTGTCATCCCGAGTTTGAGGATAATGCACTCATGTTCTGTGAAAATCATTTGGTGCTTTTGATCATAGAATTGTGAAACACTTAAGAGATTATGTTCAAGCTGTTTGACAAAGTTTACTTTGTTAATTTTTAACTTATCATTAGATACACTACCTCTACCAAAAATGTATCCTCCGGCTTCACCTCCAAACAGAACAGGACCTCCATTAAAATGTTCAAATTGTTATAGGAGAGATCTGTTCCCTGTCATATGCTTGGAGCATCCATTGTCCACAATCCAGACATTTCCATTCTTGTCATGTGGATGTTCCTGCACATAAGGTGAAATGATTAGTTATTATTGGAAACCCAAGCCTCGTTGGTCTTGGGTTCTTCTAATGTAGATGATATAACTGAACCAAATTGTATACATGTGAGCTCAATTATAGTTTGTAAAGAAGAGGTTTGGGCTGCAACATCTTTTCAGGGTTTCCATTCCATCCTATGGTTGACCAATATTGATGAGCCTGAGGAGGCTTGTGCAGCATGACTTGCTTTCGAGGCTTCTTTCTTTTCAGAAGAAGTTTTCACCACCTTTTCTTTCAAAGCAGTCTTCTTCTCAGAAGGTTTTAAGGATTTCTTTTGGTTTCTTTGTTTGTTCTTTAGCTTGTCTTCCGAAGCTATTTTCCTTTCGGAAGAATGAGTTTCTTCCGAAAGCAACTTGGCCTCGAAAACAAGCTTTCCTTTCCTTAACACTTGGACCATATGGTAAGGTCTAAATATGAAACCATCCTTGACTCCTTCTTTCTTAACATTGGTTACATAATGTGTGCTTATTGGATTGTAGTAACAATCTTTAGCCATGTGGTTATGCAGACCACAGATTATGCACTCAATGTTATTCTTGGTGGGACATGTGGGCTGTTGTTTCTTGCACTTCTTCTCTTCTTCAACAGCCTTTCCCTTTAATTTTTGATCCTTCAGCTGGATAGGAGTACTGGTACTACACTCCTTTCCTGAATCAGAACTTCCAACCACTTGGAGTCCAACTGAGATAAATACACCCTTTTGCCTTGGGTCTGTCTTTATCTTAGTCTTAGCCACCTTTTTGGTAGTTTTTCTTGCTGCCCTGATCTTGTTCTTTCTGGATTTGGTGGTCAAGGATTTATCAACTATGGGGATGAGGTTTTCTACCTTATCCTTCTTTGTGGTGGTTTCCATTATTACATCATTCTTCAGCTCTCTAGGTAGTGGGTCAGCAGTTGGAACCTCTTGCTCATTAGTACCACATCTTGGCTGTCTAATAGACACAAAAGAGTGTGGTGGAGCAATTTCATTGGATCCCAACCCACTTTTGTTTTGATAGCATACCTTGGAGTGGGAGGATGATGCAATAATGGTGTTGAAGTTATGCTCTTGAATAGAATACTTCTTTGCTTTAGCCTCAGCCATTACTAGATGGGCTTAAGCTTAAGTCAACTTGGATATTAGATCTTTTATTTGAGTCCTCTAATTGGTATGTTCATGTTTTAAAGAGGACACAGTTTTCTCTAACTCTTCTATTTTGAGTTTATAGTCAGATTCGGCTCGCTTAAAATCAGATTTTAGGATATTTTAAGACTCAATATCTGATCTAATTTTCATGTTGTAGTCCTAATACAATTTAACCTTAGCAATACAGGCTGGGGTACAGAGATGTTCATATACCTTGCTGTATTCAGTTCCAGCCATCAGAGCTTGAGCAGGGGTGACATCATGCACCATAAAGCTCCAGTCAACTTCTTGAGCAACAGCTGCAGTTTGCGGCTCAGTGGGTTTGGTTGTAGCCTTTGAGGTAGAAGGATGTTGGGAGGCTTGAGCTGTTCCAGGATTAGATCTTGGAGCTTTAAATTCCCTAGCAAAGTGACCAAGTTGGTTACAGTTGTAGCATTTGGCCTTGCTCTTATCAAACCCGAATTTGCTGTTAGTTGGGTTCTAAGGAAACTGCCTTTCGGTTCTTTTAAAGAACTTCATTGCTCCATAGGTTAAAAGAGCCATTTGCTGGACAATGTCAATATGTTCAACATCATCTGGGCTGAAACACTCTAGATAATCAAAACAGAATTGAAAATCTCCAGAGTGCTCACTCCCTGAAACAAAAGCACAACTATCTTGGAAGGGAGTGTGTTGAGCCTGTTGAGACCTGGGTGTCCTAGGAAAGTGATGTATGGCCTAGAAGAGGATGATGGTTGTTGGGGGTAGTTCAGGTACAACTGAGGCTAGGGAGTTCTTGATCCTTCAGTAACATGTAAAGCATTGTTGACTGCAGGATTTAAGGGTCTGTTCATTTGGTGGCTCTTCTGAGTCTCCGTGTTCATACGGTATCCATCAAGGATTCCATACAGTTCAGTCATAGTGAGAGTGTTGAGATTATCAGTTCTCTTAATTGAGACACATTAAAAATTCCACTCATGAGGAAGTGCACTCATGAATTTTTTGACTATGTTTCTTTTCTCAAGAACAAATCCTATAGTCTGAAGAGAGGTGATCAAGTCCATATACTTGATGTATTGTTGGCTTAAGGTCTCACCAACAACATAAGTGAAGTTCTTAAACTTTTGCTTCAGTATATCTTTCTTGTTCTCCTTTGATTCGGTAGAACCATAGTACATCAGCTTCAAAGCATCAAATAGTTCTTTGGCAGTCTCGCATTGCTTAAAGCCTACCATTATAGAGTTTGGTATAGCCGTAAGCAACACGGTCATGGCTTTGCAATCGATGTCCATCTTCTTGAAGTCTTCATCAGAGTAGTCTTCAACAGCTTTCTCAAACATGGCGCCATTACCAGCCAGGTCCGCCACCTTTTGCTTGTAAGGACCATGAGTGACAGATCTCCACAGGCAGCAGTCTTGATACTTGATGAAACCTTCAATACGTTTGCACCAGGTTCCAAAATCATCAGGGGTGATGATAGGAGCCTTGGTCATGGTTCCCATCTCAGACTCAAAAAATATTTGGTTAAGAGCCATTTGAGTGAAGTTAGTAAGTATGAAGAAACATGGGTGATTTGGGATGGTTAAATCTCGTAATCAAGAGCCTAAAAAGCTCTGATACCAATTGCAGGATCAGTGTTGGTCTCTTAACATAAGTTTTATCTCACAAGCTCACTAAGTCTTACTCGGTTGATGAAGCAGAGTGTCTAACTAAGTTGATAATAATACAATAAGTTAATGAACACAAGAATGGTTTTCAAGATACTTGTATATTACTTCTCAACTTAGTATCACAAGACTCTTACAAGCATGGTTACTTAAGTTACAATGAAAAACTATATATACTACTATCTACAGCCGGTTATACTTGGAAAACCAGCTGAAATTTAAAACTAGACAAATACTACATTGCTAGAACTAAAGTATCTAAGATAAAATAATATCCTAGATTAGGCAGTCATGACAGGTCTATGACTTAACTTTTGTCACCAACTAAGTAGGTAACTTTACTAACTGATAAAGGTGAATAGTGGATTAAAGTATGGTCAACTACATGGGAGTGGGAAAGAACCATGCAATGTATCAGAGTTGTCAGCGGATGTCAGACAACCCATACTTATGTCCACTGGTTCATAATTGATTCTTCTGAAGGCAAAATGGAGTTGGAAGAATAAGTTCTTCCGAGGCCATTTATACTTCGGAAGAATCAACTTCTTCCGAGTCTTCTGCAATTCTTCATGACTTCATTCTTCGGAAGACTTTGTCTTGGATCTTCTAAGTGTGAATGGTTCGGAAGGAGAACTACTTGGTCTAGGAAGACTTGGTTCGACCTTCGGAAGCTCTTCATATACTTCGGAAGGAAAACTACTAAGTCTCGGAAGACTTAGTTTTCCTTCAGAAGTTCTTCATACTTAAGCTTCGAAAGATCTTCAATTTGTCTTCGAAAGAGCATCTTTGTCTTCAGAAGACTTCTTCAATTCTACTTCAAAATGCTCTAAGTATTGTTTTGGTTGCACCAGCCTCATATAATCCAACAGATATGATTTGGCATCACACTGGACGCTCAACAGATGGTATTATGCGTCATCCGGTAGATGGGAAGGCATGGCAAGAATTTGATAAGAGACATTCTGAATTTGTCAAAGAGCCTAGGAACGCCTGCTTGCCAAAGAGCCTAGGAACGCTCAACAGATGGTATTATGAGTCAAGCTTACAGTATGTGGCCAGTGGTGTTGACAACGTATAACACACCACCATGGCTATGTATGAAAGAGTCTTCTTTCATGTTGACTCTACTAATTCTCGATCCTAAATCACCTGGAAAAGACATAGATGTGTTTTTAAGGCCTCTGGTAGATGAGTTGAAGCAGTTATGGAATGATGGAGTACAAATAAGAGATGCCTCGATGGAAATTGTATTCACGATGCGTGCGGCATTATTATGGACCATTAATGATTATCTTGCTCGTAGCAGCTTGTCTGGATGGAGTGGCCAAGGCTATCTTGCATGTGCGATGTGTAACATGGACACACCTTCGTGTCATGTAACTAATAAGATAGCATTTACCGGTCATAAAAGATTCTTACCTAGAAGTAATAAATGGAGAAAAAGCTTGTTGTTTAATGGTCAGATGTAGTTAAGAAAGCATCCAAAAGCATTAACTAATTCAAAAATATTAGAACAACTTAACCGTATTCCCGATCACGTTCTGGGTAAACATCCCAACCATGGTGGCGTGAAAAGAAAACGTGATGAGTTAGAGTTGAATTGGACAAAAAAGAGTATATTCTTTTAGCTGGATTATTGGTCATCTCTTGATTTAAAACACAATCTTGATGTTATGCACATCGAGAAAAATGTGTGTGAGAGCTTGTTAGGTACCTTGTTGATGAATGAAAAATCAAAAGACACACACAAAGCCAGAGAAGACTTAAAAAATTTGGGAATACGATAAGATTTATGGCTAAGTGTGAAAAACAACAAAAGACACACCTGAAGAATCTATTCTTAGAGGGCCCGTATATATGGGATGGGTGTATCCTTTTGAAAGATACATGAAAAAGCTGAAAGCTTATGTTCGAAACAAAGCCAAGCCTAAAGGATCAATAGCAGAGGGTTATGTTGCAGATGAAGCATTGACATTCTGCTCTATGTATCTGGAGGGTATTCAAACCAAATTTAACCTTCCTGATAGGAATGAAGATCCTGGCATTCCAAAGAGGAATTTCTCTGTCTTTCATCATTGTGTCGACCAATGCCAAAGAAGAAAATCATTTCCCTCAGTGAAAATTCTAAAAAATCATTTCGATGGTTTGTGCTGAACAACTGTGAAGAATTTAAAGGCTACATATCGCAAGTTTTTTAGTTTAAATTATTCTTATTAGTTTCACTTTACCTAAAATAATAATAAACTAATATAAATATTATATATCGCATACAGTGAATTTAAACTTGAATTTCCTGGAAGCGATGTAAAAAAATGAATTTTCTTTATGGCTTAATAATAAGTTCAATACGTCTCCTGACAAAGAACTCAAGGCATTGGAACATGGCCCCGTGTGCACATATTCTTACACAGCTTGTAATGTCAACGGTGTTAGATTTGTGGTACACAGCCATAATATCAGACGCACTACACAAAACAGCGATGTTGTTAGAGTAGGAGAAGATGGTACACGATTTTATGGTCAACTAGAAGAATCTACGAGTTGAAGTATATAAATGGCTACAACGTTGTACTATTTTGTTGTAAATGGTTTGACACGTCACGAAAGGGGTCTGTAATTAAAAAGAATAACATTGCTGTTATCGATGTTAGTCTTGAATGGTTTGGTGACCAGCCTTGCATTTTAGCAACACAAGCTCAACAAGTGTTTTATCTTGAAGATCCTTCTAAATCCATTGGCAATTGGAGGGTTGTGGAAGATGTTCACCATCGAAAGCTTTGGGATCATCCTAGTATTAGTGTTGCTAATGAGATAGATGTATTGCACGACAGACAATCATCTGATTATAACTTGGTTGTAGATATTAATTTTGAAGTTGGTGAATCAAGTGCATGAGTTATTAACGATGAGAGAGATGCGTATGATAATTGTGAATTAGTCGTAGACTTAAGTTGGTTGCATGTTGCTCCACTTGTTCAAGATGAAGATTTTATTAATGATGATGAAGAAGACGAAGATGCATATCTCTCGAATGAGGAAGAATTTATTAATGATGAAGAAGAATATGAAGATGCATTAGATATTAATGATAGTAAGGACGAGAGTGATGATGATCTTGTAGATGAAGATGAATATCTTTACAGTGATAACTTAGATTGATTTTATGTATTAAGAACACTTTATTTTATTTCTTATTAAAATGTCACATGAATATCTTTATAGTGATTACACAGATTGATTATTCCAGGTTCTGTCTTCGCATGTAGCAGGGTCACACGGTGGTGACGGTGGGGTCGGGACCCCCACGGACATGGATATACTATTCCTTCTAGTTGCCAGTCATGTAAGTTAATGTTTTAAATATATATTTTTTAATTGAATATATTTTAAATGTTACTAACTTTTTAATTTTTTATATCAATATAGCATCAGCTAAAAAAACCGATCAAAAGGAAGAAATCTAAATTTATATGAGAAATGGGCTGCAAACAACAGCCAACCACTTCCTGTGCAATTTGATCATACAGGAAAACAGTATAAAGCTGTTGGAGAAAATAGTCAATTATTTATCCGAGCTTTATCCAATCATATTTCTACCGTTTCTTTTTATTATCCCATTTGGGATAAAGTTTCTGATACATTCAAGATATCCTTGTTAAATTTTTTGGAGGCGAGTATTTATGTATTGTTTTATTTGTAATTTGATAATCATAACTTTTATATGTTTCTAATTATTTTATTTTGCAGGAATATTTTGATCTAGAAGCTTATCGTTGCTCAGACCACTGGCAAGGTATACAACTTGGAATCCACATGGATTGCCAACGAACTTTTAGAGACAGAAGATATAACATGAAACAATATTTCTTAAGTCAAGAAGGCTATGATAATATTAAGCAGGCTGTCAATAATCCACCTGAAGGTCAAAGTTAAGAGTCATGGGAGTAGGTGGTTGAGTTGTTCTCAAGTGAATAACATAAACGTCTTTCTCAAAAAGGCGTAACGAATAAAGCTAAACAACTCTATCTAAGTCTGCATGGTAGTCAATCATATGCTCAAAGACGATATCTTTAGGTAAGAAAACATATATTATACATTCTATGTATTATTAATTCTTTTCAAATATTATGAATATTGTTTTTAATGTTTTAGGAGCAACAAATCGGGACCCCAAGTCATATCGAAACGTGGAGGAGGGCGCATTACAGTGAAGGTTCAGGATGGGTCAACTAGAGGGCAGAAGAAGATTGGGTAAGTTTAATGTGTTAAGTATGCTATTATCATGTGTTCATATGTTTATAATATATAATATTTGGTGATTTTGACCCAATATGGTCTACTTGCTATCCATATTTGAGAATTGTTGTTTTGATGAGTTGTTAGTTTATATGTTGAAACTTGAGAATTTTATGTTAGTTGTACTTATAAATTTAAATAACATGGTCTATATGCTATCAATATTTGAGAATCGTTGGTTTTGAGAAGTTGTTAGTTTATATGTTGAAACTTGGGAATTTAATAGTATTATGCTTATGATTAAACAACATGGTTTTTTTCCATTTTATAATAGTTATGCTGTCAAAATTTTGTAAGAATCTTAATACTGTTTAATTTTAATTCTTTATAATTGCAGGCAAAAATTGAAAATCAATACACCCAAATGCAAATGGAGGCGGGTGAGTCGGCCGTTAATGAGATGGAATGTTTAGAGTTGGCATTAGGACAAATACGTGGTCATACGAGTGGTGTTGGACGAAAAGTAAAATATATCTCTCGTTATGAGCCCAAGCGGGTCATCATCACATCGGGATGAAGAAATAGAAACACTAAAGCGATAAATGTAAGAAATGCAAGAAAGAATGAATCAATTTGAAAGACAAAAGCATAATCCCGATAACGATGAAGATGATGAAAACAACGACAATTAAAAAGTTTGTTTGTTTGGGTTGTAAAAACTTAAGATATACTTTCTTTTTGTTTGGTATGTAATTAACTAAAATTGATTGATTTTTATTTGGGTATTTGATATATTAGTTTGAATTTCTGTGTATTCGATTTGGGATCTTGGTTGGTTTTTAGGTAAAAAAACCTGAAAAAAACAAAATTTTAAAAATAAAATTTTTAACCAGATACCCATAGGTAAAATTAATTAATTTAATATTAAATAATAATATTTACTAACCTTATGGCGACGACGTGTCGTCGCTATAGGATGTATTTATTTATTAAATTTAAATTAAAAAAATATCATTTATAATAATGCCGACAAGAATTTGGTAACGACATGTTGTCACCCCAGAGGTCTATGGCGACTGCGTCTATAACAACGACCATTTTTTGAACTATTGCGATAAGGCTATGACTACTGACCCTATGGCGAGTATGGTGACGACATCTGGACCCTATCGCGATGACTTTTGTCATCGCCATAACCATATTTTCTTGTAGTGTGTTAAAGGATAGATTTGAGTGTTTTGTTTAAATAGAGTAGTTGTATATTTGTTAGGTGTTCCTAATGCAGATTAGGATAATGTAAAACTGTTTATAGAGGAAGTAGTGCTGCAAGTATAACATATTGAGGTTTTAACTGGGTTGTTCAAATTCGGATATCAGAATTTCGGGTATTCGAAAATTTTGGATAGTGAATTTCACTATTCAAATCCGAATCTGAAATTTCGGATTCGGATATCCGTTCGGATATTCGAATTAAAAAAAATTGTTTTATTTAATAAATTTTATAAAAATATAATAATTTATATTGAATTTTTTTTGGATTTCCAAAGTTTTTATTAAAATATCTGAAATATTTGAAATATCCAAAAATTCGGGATATATGAAATATCCAAAAATTCTCAAAATACTATCCGAATCCGAAATTTCGGATATCTGAATTTCGGATATTTCGGATTCGGATTCGGATATTTTTTAACACCCCTAAGTTTTAGCATAAGTGATCTTAGTATCCGGAAGAAGCATCAAGGCAAAGGCTCATCTTTTGGCTGAAGTCTATATATAAACGACGACCATCTTAATTTTATGAGTTATATTGTTTTCTTTTGTACAATCCTTATAATACACGGGCTTATAACCTAGAATCTTGATATTTCATTTGCGGAAGAATCAATATGTTTCTATACACTGTCGACTTTGAGAAAGTTTTAATGGAGTTAAGTTATCTAATTGTATGGCTTGAATATAAGTTTTTAGTTCAAGATAAATGGTAACTTTAATCGTGAAATTCATGTGTAACTGAGTTAATTACCAATAACTTCTGTGATACTGCTGTTTTATTTTAAGGTTATATATTTTTTCTTCATAGTATGAACTCATAAGCTACAATTAAAAAAATTCTTAACAAATTTTGAATTTTGTTTCAAAAGGCATTACCATTTCCATAACATTTATACCTAAGCTATTTGATTAACATTACTATTCAATAGATTGGCATTTCAAATCATGGTACCTGACTTTTCATTACTGATTAACATGTAAGTATTAATTAGTACTACTTAACATAGTACATATGGTTTATGTAAGAGTTGTATATATTATTTGCGTAATATGTATCAGCAGTGCAGCTTTTCGAAAGAATTGTTCTATTATCTATGATTTTGTTTTTCACTCTTATATTTTTTGCGATGTGTTATCATATATGTTCCATTTTTTCACTTCTTATGTTTGTTGACTTGTATTTTGTTTTAGAAATGAGCAGTAATGGACTATAGGATCGTCCACTAGGATTACGCAACAAGGCACTTGGAGCTCCACACGAGACCTATTGGTATCGACTCACCCTTCTTCTAACGTATCTTTGATTTCTACCAAACATGAAATAAAAATGTTAATAGTAATAGATCTTATGAGATTTTCGGGATATCCAGTATAGATGGGAGTTTTTGCAGATGCTGGCAATAGGGTTGGCATCTCTGTCAATGCCTTATCTAAGGCTAAAACAACTTTACAAAGTGAAAGGAGCTCACGTCAAAGATATAAAGAAAATTGTTTTTTGTAAGTTGTGAACCCATTTTTTAATATTAAGCTTACCATATAGTTGTCATTAATCGTTTAATTTAATGTGTGGTTATGTATGGTAATCATGTGTGTTGGTGGTTTTAATAGTGTTTTTATGGTGCAATTAGACAAAAGTGTTGGCTCATGCACATAAAGAAGTGGTCAGATGTCTGCAAACGAGTGCATGAACTCCATTTGGTTTTGTAATATTTTTGGTTCTCCCCAGCCTATAAGCTTATGTTATCTTGAAGTTTCTAGAATGCGGGTAGTTACTTATGTTGCAACTCTCTAATTTATAATTGTTTTTCTACAGCTTTTGTGTAATTATTATTTTTAAATGTAGGTTGCTTAGATGTAGTGCTCATGTTTGGGGCATACAACACGACAAGAGGCATGACAATATGGTTCTTCTAAGGTGGATTAAACTTATTGTTTATAACATATGTATACATGCAAATCTATATTCTTTTATTATTATATCATTTTTTGTAATTTTGTAACTAACCCTTTTCTTTATGACAGTGAATTTACTAGAAGAGCAATAGATGAAGGAAATAAATTTCTTTAAATTTTTAGGTTAAACGGATGGGAACAGACCTATTTTGTCCTATATTAGCTACGGTTTTTGTGTACTCATAATGATCAAATAATAACATGTTTGCCTGTTTAGTTGTGGTTATTTTTTCATATGTAAGCACATTTAAAGCATTATACTTTTTTGTGTCAGTTTCTTTAGCTTAAGCACAACTACTTTTGGAGGTGTAAGGTGGTCAATCATGGTAATAGCCATATCTATGGTAGAAAGACTTAGATTATAATGAAGCAAATGAAACATAATAATTAAGCATTTACATTTAAACTTTATAAAACATACACATTGTTGGGGATTTATATTTGGGTTGGATATAAAGTTTCTTATTTATTAACTTTTTTGTTTTTAAGAACCTATTCCTCAAATTTGTGTTTACCAAGTCTATTTGCACGACTGAGACGATATATTGCTCTTGAGTGATAATAATAAAACTAGACAGACTATAACTATAATGACTTTGTAATATATTTAAAGATCAGGTGCAACAATAATAATTGTAGTCCTCTCGATCAACAGTAACATCAACTGCTACTTGCATTTCAGGAGAAAGAAAAAGTAGTTGTCGGATAACGAACCGATATTCTAGTGAATTTGAATGAGCACTAGATATACGATAATAACAGTTCAGGTGTAACTGTTAAAAGTCAACAAAGCACACGGTGTGCTACTAAATATGTTTTACATTGAGGTGATTCTAAGCATTTTTTATTGTTATATATAGGACGCAAGTTCATTTATAAGAAGCATTTATATATATATATATATATAGGGTTAAGTTCTTTTCATAACCACCTTAAAAATAAAAACTCGCAGAACTCTTATTAACCATTGATTATACTAATCAATGGTGAAGATTAAAATGGGTAAGAATGTAAATCCATATAACATTTAATTTGTGTAATTAAAACATAAAGGGTATATTAATAATATTATAGCATTTAGTTTTTGGAAACCCACTAAAAATGGGGAACATTCCGTATCAATTCCAAAGGAGGAAAAAAGTCTTTGTTCAAATATATATACTTTTAATCAATGGATGGACTTGGGTACATATACGTAAACTTTGTGGAAAGCGTAAGAATCAAGCGCATGATTTACATTTGTGTTGGTTAGACTACTTTGAAAAATATTTGTTTACAATTACTGGTTGCATATACATAAGTAAGTTTATTTAGATTTAATCGTAGCAACATCAAAATTAAAACCAACATAACATCTTTACAGTTGTTTTGTGTTATATTAGCTTGGTGTATGTAACAAATTAAGAATAACAATGTAGCTTAACTTTCATATACGATAACATCCTTGAAAAAATGTATGGGCTTGTCGATTGAAAAAAATATAGCTTAATTTACATATACGATAGCATATAAAAGTAGTGTTTTTTAACAAGTTACACATATTGTATTGTACGAATATGGTTGATTTAAAAATATTTAAGTTAATGTATTCAAAAAGACATTCCAGTCTTATGAATATTGTATGAATTTTAAATGATTTATATATATGTAAGTTAATATATATTGAAATATAAGTTTGTATGTTACATGTATGTAAGATAGTGTATTTCGGTTTAAGTTTACTAAAATTAAATCTATAAGCAACTAGCAATTTTGTAGCGATTTTTGCTCCGTATATGTAACAAATTAACAACAGTAGTGTAGCTTTAGTAGGAATATTGTTGACCTAATTCATCAACATTTAAGCATCATGATCATTTTGTTTGAACTGATTTCATTGAACACATTGTCACCTGCATTAAGAAATGTCTTTTAGTTAGAAAACGACACCTAGATTTACATATGTGTAAGCTAGTGGAGAACTAAACACCTAGATTTACGTATATGTAAGTTAATATGTAAGTTAATATGTAAGTTAATGCATCATTGGTATAAATTTGCTACCATTTTAGATTAATGGGATCATGATCAGTTCAAGAGATTCATAAGGTAATTGAACATGTCTACATAAGTGCATCCGATTAAATGATAAATCATGAATGTAACTTTATTGCTTCACCAATGGATCAAATATTTGATACCGGATCTTATTTGATCATGAAAAAACATCAGGAACTTATTACATAGTAATGAAATTCAAAACGATTATATATCATATAAAACGTCAAATAAGACTTTGTTTTAAAGGAAAATTCTTAGCAACATGGTAACCCAAAACACCACATATTGGAATAACTCATTTTATTATCTTATTAACGCCTACAATCTTCATGATCAGCACAAACTTGATTAACCATCTTTATAACAACAAGTTAAATATAATCAACATTTCTCGATTAACTATACGTACAAGATTTAACATGTCAACATACATCATTTGATTGTCCATAGAATCGAAATTTCTATGAACTTGAGTATCATTAGACTTCTAAGATAACACCATTGCATAAAGAAAAAAATAGAAAATTTAATGTTAGGATACGACTATATGAATTCCATATTAATATGTTCTTGAAAAAAATTAAAAACATCTGAATATAAACAAATAATATACTAACCCGTAACGTTAACGATGAACATGATGAAATGATATTTCTTGATTAATCATGATTTTCAAATACCTTCATTGTATATGATTCTGTACTTTGATTGTGAACTCGAAGCGCGATTCAATGGAGAACATTTGACCATGAAATTCAATTTAAAACTTTGGTTCTTTGCTGGATTTGTTCGTGAAATCCAATTTCATTCACCTTAACTTCATCGTGAAACGCAACTAGGTAATCAAAACTAAGGAGCCTTGATTTTGTAATTGGTCTGTTAAATTTATAAAAGAAAATCGACCTCTTGAAACCAAAATATCTGGTTGTTTATTTGGAAAATCTTCTTTCTTGAATTAACAAGGCTTTAATTCAAAGAAAAAGATAAAGTTGCCTAATTAAAAGGAAACGAATATACAGTTACAATAATCTAATTTATTGAATTATATTATTACCCTTTATCAATTAATAAATAAATAATAAAATCATGTGAAATCAACGGTTGATATTAGTTCTTACGGTTCTTAAGATTTTTAAGAGTTCTGAAATGATCCTGACCACACACAAACGCACACGCACACGCACACGCACACGCACACGCACACGCACACGCACACGCACACGCACACGCACACACACACACACACACACACACACATATATATATATATATATATATATATATATATATATATATATATATATATATATATATATATATATATATATATATATATAGGGGCCTGTTACTATACAAAGTGTAATTTTCGTGCGAAGCATACGAAGTCACCAGGGAGAGACACGTGTTTTTTAGCGGAGGGGTAGTTTCGACCGCGCTACAATTACGCATAAAAGTCACATAATTATGCGAGTTATATTTATAAGTACGCAAGTTATATGATAATTACACAAGTTATGTTGATAATTACGCAGTGAATAATCACGCAAGTTTTATGCACAACACATAGACGTTTTCTTAAAAAAATGTTGTTTCTTTAAAAAAAAAGTATAGCAATACTATTTCTCATATTAAAGAGGATAAAATGCTTGTTTTATGGTGTATTTTTTTTTTAAAAATAATGGCATATGAAAAAGTTATATGTGTTTAAAAAAACGGGGGGAAGTTAAAAAAAGTCAAACAATTGTAGGCTATTTCAATTCTACCTCTCCGGAAACAATCCTTGCGTGATTATTTCATCTTAAATTTGAACTGCTTATCTCTTAGATTGATGATCCTTGTTGCTTCGTACATTTTGTACGAAAACAACACTTTTTACCGTAAACTTTCCCTATATATATAGTTAAGTTCTTTGTAGAACTCAATTTTTTATGAGAACTTGAAAACTAATCTAAACCACTCATTATTTTTCAATCTTTAAAATTAAAAATTAAATGAAAAGGGTATAATGGTAATCCATTAAATAATTTTCTCTTCAATTAACTAACTAATTAACTAATCACCTTTTCTCTCTCCTCTCTTCTATTTTTATTTATTTACAACCAAGCTAAAAATATAAATATGATAGTCTATTTCTCAAATTAATTAAGAATATAAATGTTTTAGTATCATATATTTACATATATCAAAATGTTATAGATATGTGTAAATCTTGAGACTGATTACTATATGTCAAATATGAACATCTACTTACATATATACAAACACTCATACTGATCATCAATTTTTTAAAGTAGACGTCTATTTACATATATGTAAATTATAATACTAATCGCCTTTTTTTAGAAATGATTATGTATTTACCTATATGTAAATTGTTCTATGTATGTCTATATATACTATTTACATATATGTAAATTCTCAAACTAATTTTTAATTTTTTCAAACTCGACGACTATTTATCAAGAAGGGAAAAAACAAAAAATAAATCTTGCAAAACTATGTCAAGAATGTAATAGGAGATATAGATTGTTCCAACTTTCATTGATTTCTTGGTACTTCTATCACCATATGAACGCCTCAAATGAAATCAAGCCCTGAAACAACAAAGACGAAAATTGTCAAGAATGTAAAAGTAAACACAAACAAATAAACAAAAAATCCAAAAGCTAATGAACGCACATATTAAGTCCAACAACTTTATTATTAAAAATATATCTCTAATTTTTATGTAATAAATAAAATTAAAAACTAAAAATATGCTAACATAACTAAATTAAATGTAAACTTCAACTGAAACCATGACTACTTCTATCTCTTCTCTACTACTATATAATACAAACGTATGGGTAAAATAGGAATTTCACCATTTCTTGTACGACGCGCCCCTTGGAGTGCTTATTAGTCGTTTCTCGTCGTCCCCCTATTCTTCTCCTCTATCGTCATCTTCCATCACTGCCCTTCTTCAATGGTTACCATTTAATGCTCCAGCATTTAATCGGTTAAAACCACTGAGCGGTTTCAAGGTCCATCATTCAATCGCCTCCAATCAATAGGCCTTCCTTCGATCATCGCCAGGACGGTTTCAGGTCCACCTTAATTGCCGCTGCAATCAATCATCAAAGGCATTCCATTACCACATTTAATCGAACCTTGAGTCCGCTACTGTTTATAAAAGAAGGTACCGACTTCAACTTTCATCCCAAAATTCCATCTACCGTTGAAATCCATCAATGGTTTCATCTCCAAATCACGCAATGGCATTCATTGATGTCTGCATCACTTGGGCGTCGGCACTATATGATGTCATGGAGTTGACTTGAATATTAGGGTTGGTCTCCAAGATCTGCATGTTGCTATTAGGGTTCTCGACAAAAAGGGCTTCAAGGTCACAAAGAAGGGCGATTTAGGGCATGTTTGGATGGCTACACACTTTCCCAGACGTATTAAGAAAGAACTTGTTGAAGAGACGAACATCAGTACTTGCATTGGTTAGTTTTCCGTTTAATTTTCTTTTGTGTCGCTTTCTCTTTCGTTGAAGTTGCAGGAATTGCAGTAGCAAAATATTCGTGTCATTTGTTTCAATTGAAGTTGATTTTTTGTTCATGAGAAACCAAATCGATGGTCCACTTGGTTTAATGATTTTGATTTGTTTTTTTGTATAGCAGAGATTTATGGATGATTGTTGGTGATCTCAAGGGAAAAAACATATGATTTTGCCAATACATGTATTTGTTGATCTCAATCAAAAGTTTATGCCCCATTCAGTAAGTTTCTGGAAAATGTGACTATTCTGATCTGATTTGTATTGGTGTTCATTATGATGAATTCAAAACTTATGATTTTACATTATTAACTAGGGAACAAAAGAATGGCTGATGGATGCTATTAGGTTTCATCAAGAAAGACTAGGTTGATGGTTGATATTTTTATTTGTATTTATCTTGCCTTGATTAATTTAGAAGGAGGCTATATTAGTTAAAAAATCATCTAGAAGTGGTAGAAAAGTTTTTAGATTTGAAAATGCTTGTGTTTTAATTGTTAGCAATGGTGCTAGCTACTAGATTAGGTTGTACATTGGGTGAGCACAACATTATGAATATAACTATTATAAAAAGTTGCTTTCTTGTTGCATTACTTTTGATGGTTTAATATAAAATTAACCATAATGATTTATTGTTTAGCTCTAGATAGAATGATTTAATTGATTTAAAGTGTCATGTTTTATAGTTTAAGTTTAATAAGTACTGTTATGGTATGATGATGATCTTGATTGTACATTTATGGAGAGCCATTACTGTTTTGATATTAATCGCCTTCAATTACTTTGCTTAAGGTCTAATGTTTTATGTGTGAAATATGACGTTCGTTTGAGGATTGTGGTATGTTTTTTTTCATGATGTTGCCTTATTTACACATATCTAGGTTGGTATATGTATGTTTTCTTATGCAGTCCTAATCTTATATTTTGTTTCCTCTCTTGTAGCATACGTTACATATAATCTGCAGACACTATGTACTTTACAAGTAAGAAATTTTATTATTTAAATAGTTTGATATATGATACTGGTTTTAATGGCATTTTATAGGCTCTTTCGTTCATATTTAAGAGCAAGTGTAATTATTAGGTCATATGCTGATTTGAACAGATTCATCAAACATTTGCAAGGGCTGGGTATTATGGCTTTTTAACTTTTTACGACAAAAAAACCAAGCAATATTAGCAATGGAGGTACTGGTGATTTTTAAGTTACCTTAATCTCAATGTTTGATTGTGTAATAGGGATCATAATCTTCTTACTATTGTAGATATTATAGAGTTGTGATTGTTTTTAATAGTTTTAATATCACTTCAGGGTGGTAATTGGCATCCACCGATTATGTAATAGTAACAATCACAGGTTTAAGCAACCATTGTTCTTTAACTCTTATATTCAAAATGAGCTAATTTTTATACATTATCTTTTAGTTGGAAGTATGGGCTGGTTGGGTAACGGGTCATGTTATGCTATTTTATAATATAGGTCGAAAGGGTTGGATTTGGCTTAACTTAAAACTTAAACTTCTTAGTAGTGTATGCAAGTTATTTAGTTCTTTTAAGAAGTGAAGCTGTCGTCGTCTTAAAAATATAACAGAACTAACTCAAATCATTTGTTTCTGATGTGTACCTTCCGCCTTTTGGGATCTTAGTCTTTTCAGCTTCCTCAAGGTACATTAACTTGTGTTCTTTATTCTTTGGTTTTCATATTTTTAAGCTCCTTTGGATTCTGTTATTGTTATTGAAGTAAATAATGATTGAAAATATCTACATTGTTATTGTTATTACTTTATTCTGCATTTAATTTAGAGTTGGTTGCTCAAATGTGGAAATTGATGAATGTCTATAGGCTAATTGATGAATGTCCTGCTAGATCATTTTGATTACTTGGTATTGTATTGTAGACCAAGTGTTTGATTATTTGTCTCATAGGCTTGAAACTACAGACCTTAAAAGCCTTATATCGCAGGTTTAATGAGAAATCCAAGTTTTGTCACTGATTTTCTTGAACAATAGTGGGCCAACGTGAATAAATTTTGATAATGGGTCGGGTCGGGTCAACATGTGACATCCAGTAATTTTCCGTTACCAAACTCCGTTAGTTCTATTAGGTCTTGCATACACGTGTCGTGAGCACACACTAGTTATCGTTGAACGTTGGTGGCGTAACAATAACTAATATTGGCTAATGAATAATAACTTAATTAATAATATTGATTATTAACATGTGGTTATATGATTCATGAATGTTAAGTGTTATTTACGGTTTTCGCATTATAACGTGACTATGAGTGATTCATGTGTGGTATTTACAAGTTGGATTATATGGTTATTGTTAGTTGATAATTATTCATGTTTTATTTGGTTAAAAATGATTTAAAAACATTTAAAACCAAGATTTACAATTTATAAAACTTGAAAGGAGTTAAAAGAGAAATTATGTGTAGGTATATATTTGGAAACCAAAAACTAAATCCTAGCCCCCTCACACACCCCTCTAATCGGCCAAACCCTTTCCAAGCCCCCATAACTTGCGATTTCAAGCTTCTAACTTCAAGAACATTCGATTTTGCTTGGTTTTGATCATTACAACATTGTAGCAAGTCCAATTTTTGATTTCTACATGATTAAAGGTTAGATTTTGATTGATTTTTTCATAGTTTTGATTCATGATGAACCCTACTTTGAAATTGGTGAGGAAAAGTTGAAATTGATGATTGTTTGATGATGATCTGATGTTAGTTATGTTATATGAATGTTAATCTATGTAGATTATGCAAGAAATCCATGGTTTTGTCATCTAGTTCATATATTGGCAAATTGGAAACTTTTCTTCATAAGAATTCATGTTTTGATGAATTGTTGATATTAGATGGGTGATTATGATTTCTATGAACTTGATTAGGTATAAAGTTGTTGAATTTATGAATGAGTTGGGTGTTAGATGGATTTTGGGTGTTACTTTCCCGAAAGGGAAACTTTATTCATGAAGATCATTGAATATTGTGAATTAGACATGTTCATAATGTTAGGATCATGAGAAAATACTTGTTGATGATGTCTAATGTGGTAGAATGTGTTAATTGAGTTGTATGGACGCTTGATGCATTACTTGGGAAATTTAGGTTCTTATGGAATGTTACATGATGACGGGTTATGTTAAGAGATCATAAAATCATGTTTGGTATTATAATAAATCATTGTTGTGTATGTTAATTGGTGTGAATCTTGTTGAGTAATGTGATAATGGTCATCATACACGCATGCGAATCCAAGGCCCCTACTTAGTAGGATTGGCAGGGTTTAGGGTGTGAAGTCGTCAGTGTCTTCACATGGCATATAGTGCATGATTAAACACAATGTATGATTTATTAGTTGTGATGTAATTATATTTGTGTTGAGCATGATGTTTGATTTAGATTCGTATGTGTTGTATGATAATCTATGTTGGTATGATGATCTTGATAGAACTTAAGATTGACGATGTGACATACGTGAATAACTTGTATGATAACCATGTATGCTGAATTACTATACTTGATCAGACGTGATTTCAATTAACATGTCACTAACTGGTCAAACGGGTCAACTAGGTCAAATGAGTCTTGCTTTTCCAAAACCTTGGGTCAATATTTTTATTGAGTACTTAGGGTTGTTAAACCTTCTGGTTATACGTACTTATGTACTCACGTGTTCTAGGTAACCTTTGACGAGTTGTCTTTCCAATCACTGTAGCTTTGCATTATTCTATTCTTTTCTGCACCAGGTGAGTTCATGCCCCACTTTTAAACACTCTCTTTTTAGGGGAGATAGCATACTCTTTACTAATGCTTTATTATTGTAAGTTGTGTATAGTGTAACATAGTGCGTTATACCTTGAAAGTCCTAACACAAACATTGTCACGACCTGGTATGTCGTGGGGGGAGGTAAACAAATGAAACGCAGTCAGCTTCGATCGCGAAATCACTATGGTTATTACTTATGAATATAGACTAGCTATCTATTTCTATGCACATCTTATGTTTTACAACTGTTACTGTTCATGTTAAACACAAACTCTTGAACTCACTAACCGTTTTGTTGACTCTTTTAGTATGCTATTCTCAGGTCGTTACTAGCAGCTGCCGTAGGAGCACGCATGAGTCTTGCATAACTTGAAACAAACATTCAACTGTTTTGTCTTATTAAATATTTTCATACTTTGTTTGGGCGCGTGTTTTGCACAGTTTACATTTGGTACTATATGTTTGAGATTCTTACAAAACGCTTCCGCAAATGTTTTAAAGTTTCAAACTCTGATTTATTTTAAATGTTGCATATAGTGTCGTTCTGAGTAACTAATGACTGAGATCGTGGTTTGTTCACACGCCTCGAGGTAATACCCCGCTCATGGAATTTGAGGGTGTGACAGATTAGTATCAGAGCCGTTAGTTATAAGGAACTAGGTTGCATACATACTAGTCTATAACCGCACAGTTTGTAAATTACTCATTACTTATCCCCTTACTGTTGCTTATTGGCATACACATCACATACACTACAGTATGGCATCATCATCATCTTCATCCCCTGTTCGACAATAGCCGGGAAAAGAACCCGAGGTTCCTACTATTCCTTCGTCGTCTATGAGTTATGGTTCTCGACCCCCCGTGTTTATATCTGATGTGTATCTTACATGTGAGCCTGTGATGGAGCGGGACATGGCTAATCTTGACAATTGGGACTGGTATCGCACTACACTGATCAGGATACTGGAAACGAAGTGTGTTCCATTTTTGATTACTACCGTGACTAGAGATTCCATATTATACCCCCTACCCTGTACTCCTTATAGGGCTATCACCGCTGTGGTGGCCTCACATGACCGACTACGACGAATTGTAGAGGAGAAATTTAAAAGGTTGGACGCGTGACAGGAGCATGACAGCCGAGTGTACGAGGAGATGGACGCTATGATGGTCAGACAGGAGAGATCTAGACTCTACGTAGACATGTTGTTGAGTTGACGGCTACTCTGAATACAACGCGCGATCAGCTTCACGAGGCTATAGTTAGTATACATGAGTTGGAAAACTAGCTCGAGCCTCAGGAGGTCCCGATAGAGGAGCCTCAGGAGGTACTAGAGGAAGTACTCGAGGAGGAGCCAGAGGAAGATCCGGAGTAAGAACCGGATGAAGTCCAGAAGTTGGAGGCAGAGTTCTGGCAGTTAAAGATGGAAGGATCCGAGATCGAGGCCTACACTACAAGGTCTCACGAGTTGGCGACTCTCTATCCTAGAATGATAAACCCGCCAATCAAGAGGATCGAACTCTATCTGCGTGGGTTGGCGCTAGAAATACAAAGTATGGTGACTGCTTCAAACCTCACCACTATCCACAGGCTACCTGGCTAGCTCATAAGCTGACGGACCAAGCGGTGGAGCAAGGCAAACTACCCAAATAGGGCGTTGTGGCAAGCATGCCCGACAACAAGCGCAAGTGGGATAACTTTAGGAACAAGAGCTCGTCGTCTAACAACCACCACCAATCGCAATAACAACAATGGAGGTTCGACAATAACCGTAGCTTTAACCATTCATCTTCCTCAAATCAAGGACAAGGTGGATACGTGGGGAAGCATCCAAAGTGCAACCGATGCAACTATCACCACACCGGAAGGTGTGACAACTTTATGTGTCAGCGTTATGGGAAGCTAGGGCACGCAGCGAAAGACTATCATGGCGAATTGATGAGGAAGCCACAACAAATACAGGAAACACCAAAAGGCTGCTTTGAATGAGGAAAAGAATGGCATTACAAGAGGAACTGCCCTCAACTAAGGAAGAATGGCAATGGTAATGGAAATGGCCGAAATAACAACAACAAGATAGGCAACGGAGATAACAATGGTGGAGCCAAGGGAAGAGCTTTTGTCATGGGTTCAGGTGAGGCTCTAAATGACCCTACTACTAATATCGGTAAATTTCCTATTAATGGTCGTTTTGCTACTGTATTGTTTGACACTGGAGCAGATAGAAGTTTTATCTCTACTAAGTTTAGTAGTCTCTTAAGTGATATACCTTTTATGTTGGAATCTAGATATACCATAGAATTAGCTAACGGTAAACAAATCTACGTTACACACATCCTTAAGGGGTGCAAGATAGAACTTGCTGGTCATACCTTTGATATCGACCTCATGCCTGTTACACTTGGGAGTTTCGATCTGCTCGTGGGCATGGATTGGCTGTCCGAGAAGCAGGCGGAAGTCATTTGCCATGAGAAGGTTATCCGTATTCCTCTCCTGGACAGGGAAATTCTCTCGGTTAAAGGCGAGAAAAGTGGTGCTGTGATAGGCATCATATCTTTTATGAAAGCGCAGAAGTGGCTACGCAAGGGTCGCTTAGCCATATTAGCCCTTATAACTGACAAGCAACAGGAAGAAAAGAAGATAGAGAATATTCCGGTAGTTCGTGAATTTCCAGAGGTGTTTCCATAGGATCTGTCTGGACTACCACCTCATCGTCAAGTTGAGTTTCAGACTGATTTCACTCCCGAAGCAGCTCTGATTACGAGAGCACCTTACCAATTAGCCCCGAACGAACTGTAAGAATTATCTGTACAACTTCAAGAGCTATTGGATAAAGGATTTATTCGACCGAGCTCATCACCATGGGGAGCACCTATTCTCTTTGTTAAGAAGAAGGGTGGCACATTTCGAATATGTATCGATTACAGAGAATTGAACAAAGTTACAGTCAAGAATAGATACCCTTTGCCTCGTATAGATGATTTGTTTGATCAACTTCAAGGATCGAGCTATTATTCTAAGATTGATTTGAGGTCTGGTTATCATCAACTGAAGGTTCGAGAGGAAGACATATCGAAGACCGCCTTCCATACACGTTATGCTCATTATGAGTTCTTGGTCATGCCATTTGGGTTGACAAATGCACCAGCAGTGTTCATGGATCTCATGAATCGTGTGTGCAAACCCTATCTCGATCAGTTTGTTATCATGTTTATCGATGACATATTGATCTATTCGAGGACCAAGGAAGAACATGAAGAGCACCTACGTCTAATCTTGGAATTACTTAGAAAGGAACAACTGTACATCAAGTTTTCCAAGTGTGATTTCTAGATACACGAAGTACAATTTCTGGGTCACATTGTTAACGACAATGGAATGCATGTCGATCTAGCAAAGATTGAGGTGATAAAGAATTGGTCGATTCATAAGAAGCCTAGTGAGATACGGCAATTTCTTGGACTGGCAGGATATTATCGGTGTTTTATTGAGGGATTTTCTAAGATAGCTCAACCTCTCACAACCTTGACTCATAAAGGAACAACGTATAAATGGGGAGAGAGTCAAGAGTCCGCTTTTCAGTTGTTGAAACAGAACTGTGTAGCGCATCGATAATGGTATTATCGGAGGGAAGTGATGACTTTGTGGTCTACTGTGATGCTTCTATCCAAGGACTTGGTTGTGTCTTGATGCAACGTGACAAAGTGATAGCCTATGCTTCGAGACAACTGAAGGTGCACGAGAAGAACTACACCACCCATGACTTGGAACTGGGTGCAGTAGTTTTTGCCTTGAAGATCTGGAGACATTACTTGTATGGTACCAAGTGCACTATCTACACCAAGAGTCTTCAGCATATCTTTGAGCAGAAGGAGTTGAACATGAGGCAGGTAAAATTGTTGAACGACTATGATTGTGCTATCAAATATCACCCAGGAAAGGAAAATGTAGTCGCTGACACGTTAAGTAGAAAGGAAATTGCTAAGCCCCGACGAGTATGAGCTTTGCGGCTTACAATTACCACTCACTTGCCTGAACAAATAAGCGAAGCGCAGACAGAAGCTTTGAAAGTGGAAAACGTTGGATCTGAATCTTTACATGGAATGGACAAACAGTTTGAAGTGACAGCGGATGGAATTCGTTACTTTATAGATAGACTCTGGGTGCCTTTGTATGGAAACCTAAGAGACTTAGTTATGAGTGAAGCACATAAGTCTAAATATTCAATACATCCTGGTTCTGACAAGATGTATCATGACCTAAAGGCGCACTATTGGTGGCCTAATATGAAGGCTGATGTAGCTACGTATATGAGCAAGTGCTTAACCTGTTCGAAGGTTAAAGTTGAATATCAAAAGCCATCTAGGTTACTACAACATCTTGAGATTCCTTTGTGGAAGTGGGAACAGATTTCTATGGATTTCATTACTAAATTACCTCGGACTCCTACTGGTTGTGACACGATATGGGTGATCCTAGACCGATTGACTAAGTCTGCTCACTTCTTGGCAATCAAGGAAACTGATAAAATGAACAAGTTAACTCGAATTTATTTGAAGGAGATAGTTTTGAGACATGGTTTACCGGTCTCAATTATTTCTAATCGTGATGCTCATTTTACATCATATTTCTGGCAGTCATTGCAGAAATCTTTGGGTACATGCTTAGACATGAGTACCACTTACCATCCTCAGATCGACGGACAGAGGGAGCGAACCATTCAAACTTTAGAGGACATGTTGCGAGCCTGTATCCTCAGATCGACGGACAGAGCGAGCGCACCATTCAAACTTTAGAGGACATGTTGCGAGCCTGTGTGATAGATTTTAGGAACAATTGGGAAGTCCATCTATCTTTGGTGGAATTTTCTTACAATAATAGTTATCACACCAGCATTAAGGCAGCACCATTTGAGGCATTGTATGGGCAAAAGTGTAGATCACCAGTTTGTTGGGCAAAAATTGGTGATAGTCAGTTAACAACCCCCGAGTTGGTGCACGAGACTACTAAGAAAATCGTGTAGATAAGGAACCCTATGGCTGCAGCATGACCGATAGAAGAGCTATGTAGACAAGCAACGGAAACCTTTGGGTTTCAGGTCGGCAACAAAGTTTAATTGAAAGTCTCACCATGGAAAGGTGTGATTCGATTCGGAAAAAGAGGCAAGCTTAATCTGAGATACGTTGGACCATTTGAGATTCTGGAAAGAATAGGTCCAGTGGCGTATCGATTAGACCTGCCGGGTTCATTGAGTGGAGTTCATAATGTATTTCATTTCTCTAATCTGAAAAAGTGTTTATCTGACAAGACGATGGTTGTACCGCTTGAAGAAGTGCAAGTAGATGAACAACTGCGATTCATTGAAGAACCAGTTGAGGTGATGGATCGTGAAGTCAAGACCCTTAAGCAAAGCAAGATACCCATAGTAAAAGTTCATTGGAACTCAAGACGTGGACCAGAATTCATGTGGGAACGTGAGCATCAAATGAAGTTTAAGTATCCTCATCTGTTCGAAACGACGACGACAGTCGGAGAATGTATTGATCAAATTTCGGGACGAAATTTCTTTCAACATGGGGATGATGTGACAACCCACCCGAAACTCACTCGATTTCTTTGTGCCAATGCAGTAGACTAGTGATGTAACACAACCATGTAACGCAATTTTTGGGACGAAAATTCTTTCAACATGGGGATAATGTGACATCCGATAATTTTCCGTTACCAAACTCCGTTAGTTCCGTTAGGTCTTGCATGCACGTGTTGTGAGCACACACTAGTTGTCGTTAAATGCTGGTGACTTAACACTAACTAATATTGGCTAACAAATAACAACTTAATTAATAATGTTGATTATTTATATGATTCATGAATGTTAAGTGTTATTTACGGTTTTCGCATTATAACGTGACTATGAGTGATTTATGATTCATGTGTGGTATTTACAAGTTGGATTATATGGTTATTGTTAGTTGATAATGATTCATATTTTATTTGGTTAAAAATGATTTAAAAACATTTAAAACAAAGATTTACAATTTATAAAACTTAAAAGGGGTTAAAAGAGAAATTATGTGTAGGTATATATTTGGAAACCAAAAATTATACCCTAGCCCCCTCCCACACCCCTCTAATCGGCCGAACCCTTCCCAAGCCTCTATCCCTTGTGATTTCAAGCTTCTAACTTCAAGAACATTCGATTTTGCTTGGTTTTGATCATTACAACATTGTAGCAAGTCCAATTTTTGATTTCTACATGATTAAAGGTCAGATTTTGATTGATTTCATAGTTTTGATTCATGATGAACCCTATTTCGAAATTGGTGAGGAAAAGTTGAAATTAATGATTGTTTGATGATGATATTATGTTAGTTATGTTATATGAATGTTAATCTATATAGATTATGCAAGAAATCCATGGTTTTGTCATCTAGTTCATATATTGACAAATTGGAAACTTTTCTTCATAAGAATTCATGTTTTGATGAATTGTTGATATTAAATGGGTGATTATGATTTCTATGAACTTGATTAGGTATAAAGTTGTTGAATTTATGAATGAGTTGGGTGTTAGATGGATTTTGGGTGTTACTTTCCCGAAAGGGAAACTTTATTCATGAAGATCATTGGATATTGTGAATTAGACATGTTCATAATGTTAGGATCATGACAGAATACTTGTTGATGATGTCTAATGTGGTAGAATGTGTTAATTGAGTTGTATGGACGCTTGATGCATTACTTGGGAAATTTAGGTTCTTATGGAATGTTACATGATGACGGGTTATGTTAAGAGATCATAAAATCATGTTTGGTATTATAATAAATCATTGTTGTGTATGTTAATTAGTGTGAATCTTTTTGAGGAATGTGATAATGGTCGTCATACACGCATGCGAATCCAAGGCCCCTACTTAGTAGGATTGGCAGGGTTTAGGGTGTGAAGTCGTCAGTGTCTTCACATGGCATATAGTGCATGATTAAACACAATGTATGATTTATTAGTTGTGATGTAATTATATTTGTGTTGAGCATGATGTTTGATTTAGATTCGTATGTGTTGTATGATAATCTATGTTGGTATGATGATCTTGATAGAACTTAAGATTGACGATGTGACATACGTGAATAACTTGTATGATAACCATGTATGCTGAATTACTATACTTGAGTAGACGTGATTTCAATTAACATGTCACCAACGGGTCAAATGGGTCAACTAGATCAAATGAGTCTTGTTTTCCAAAACCTTGGGTCAACTTGTTTATTGAGCACTTCGGGTTGTTAAACTTTGTTGTTATACGTACTTATGTACTCACGTGTTCTAGGTAACCTTTGACGGGTTGTCTTTCCAATCACTGTAGCTTTGCATTATTCTTTTCATTTGCGCACTAGGTGAGTTCATGTCCCACTTTTAAAAACTCTCTTTTTGGGGGAGATAGCATACTCTTTACTAACGCTTTATTATTGTAAGTTGTGTATAGTGTAACATAGTGCGTTATATCTTAAAAGTCCTAACACAAACATTGTCACGACCTGGTATGTCGTGGCCGGAGGCAAACAAACGAAATGCAGTCAGCTTCGATAGCAAAATCACTATGGTTATTACTTATGAATATAGACTAGCTATCTATTTCAATGCACATCTTTTGTTTTACAACTGTTACTGTTCATGTTAAACGCAAACTCTTGAACTCACCAACCGTTGTGTTGACTCTTTTAGTATTCTATTCTCAGGTCATTACTAGCAGCTGCCGTAGGAGCACGCATGAGTCTTGCATACCTTGAAACAAACATTCAACTGTTTTGTCTTATTAAATATTTTCATACTTTGGTTTGGGCGCGTGTTTTGCGCAGTTTACATTTGGTACTATATGTTTGAGATTTTTACAAAACGCTTCTGCAAATATTTTAAAGTTTCAAACTTTGATTTATTTTAAATGTTGCATATAGTGTCGTTCTGAGTAACTAATGACTGAGATCCTGGTTTGTTCACACGCCTCGCGATAAAACCCCGCACGTGAAATTTGGGGGTGTGACACAACATTTAATATTTTTTTTGCTACTTTTGATTTTCATAATAGTTAATATTATCGTAAAATTATGGAAAAACAACATCTTTTAGATTTCTTCTAGCAAACCCAATCATTAAACTTCTCAATCTTTATGCACCTACCCATGCACACCCCTATATGCAGGAAGTAGTCCTGGGGAAGTTTATATGGATTATAGGAACCATACTATGTAAAATATTAATTTATTGGATGATTTTTTGCAATTTAATGATGGTGTTTCATCAAAGCAAGGTTCTTTATTTTAGGTTAAAAATAACTCAACAATAAGTTTGGTTATTAAGTACAACCTTTAGATTGGTTCTATTGCAGATAGATCTTGCATATGAACATAATTGATTTTATATTTTAGGTAAGGGATGTTGTATTTTGGATCACATGACATAACATTTGTAACAATGTTATATTATCTTGTTACAACATTTTCTTTAATTCAAGTATTTGATTTATATTAATCTTGTTACTATAATTTTTATTCAAGAAAGGAACAGAGGTCTTTACTTTACTGACATGCCAATCCAGGCCTTAGTGTCGTACCCATACAGGCCATTATTGTCATGCCAATCCAGGCCTTACTGACCTACCTGTCCGGGTCTTTACTTTACTAACATGCCAATCCAGGCCTTACTGGCACAAAAAATGCAACCCTCTTCTGTCATTTGTTTGCAAGATTTTACTTTAGCAATGGTACATTAATATGAGCTCAATAACATTTCTTTAAGTTTCACTTTTATCTTTAGTTATACATATACTTATACATGCTAAGAATCAACTCATAGTCCATATATTCACATTCTTCAACAAAAGAATACAAACAGTATAACCGACCCTCGCGGGACGGCGGGGGTTCGGGGGCGGCAGCCCCTGATAGCGGGGTTCTAGGGGCAGCAGCCCTAGTGGGGTCCAAGTGGTTTTACTTTGAAGACTTTATATAGCATAATTTGTTATAGAAAATTCTATTTTCTTATTAAAACCACTTGAAATCTTTGCCATAAAAATCGTATATTTAGTATGCATATCGCCCAAAACATTGAAAAACGTGTAAATAAGGGGATCTGGAACTCACTTGGTCAATAAGCAACTTCAAGTCTAAGTTTTCTAAGCTAGGATCATGGTACACGGTCTGCATATAAGTTAACACACAAATAGGTCATTTTCTACATAGTTTCGGCGGCAGTTTCGCATGCAGTTTCGCTGCCTGTTTCGCATGGCAGTTTTGCTGCCAAACACACCCAACTTTCGTTGGAATTTCCTAGATTCGCTAAATCTATAGATCTACGTATGCACTTGCGAAACTACCTGCAAAACTATAGTTTCGCAGTAAGGAGATTGCCTTAGTTTCGCAGGATGAACTCTTAGTTTCGCTGGACGAACTGATAGTTTCGCTGGACGTATAAAAATAACGAACCAGCTTGTTTTTAACCCAAAATCTCAACTTTTTACATCCAAATCCTTAGTTTTTCATCCATGAAACTATATCTAAGCTTTTTATATGATTTTATACTTAAAAATGTGACCTTTATGTGATTCTTTGCAACTTTTCAAAACCCAAAACCGTAGAATCCGGGTCTGACCTATAGAGGCGTTTAGAGGATGATTCTTACCTGTATTTCTTGCTCCTTTCTCATGGTTTGGTTCTCTAACACTCAGATCTTCAATCCCTTAACCAATGAAGCTCCAAATCTTCAAGTTTCTTCACTTTCTCTCACTACTTTATCTCTCTAAGTTATTAGTGGCTTGGTTTGCAAGAAATGGAGAATGTGGCTGATTATGAGTGTTTAATGGGTAGTTACGCCCTCACACCCATCAAACCCTAAGCCCATAAGGTAATTTGGCCCATAATCATTTTTTTTACATAACCCGAACTCACCCATTATTACTAAGTTGCCAGCTTCAATATTCCGGGGCGTTACATGGATGCTTTTAACTTTTGTATATTAAACCAATGCTACAAGTTCTTATGTTAATGCTCTCTATGAGAATCATGTATGTGTTTGGTGCTGTTTATTTATTTTGAAGTTGCATGTAGCTGGTCTTAGACTAACCCATTGGTGACTTTTTGGAACTGGTGTGTTGACCATTTATAAAAAAAGAAAGAAAATTAATTAATCTTACAACCAAAACGCATGACCTGGTTGTTGTACCAACCCAAGTTGCAACCATGATTTATTTTCTTCTTGAATTGATGGGGTAATTTATTTTTTGTTTTTGTTTTCAAAATATTAACTTGTTTGTTTTGAATAAGAAGTTAATTTGGGTTGAGTTGGATTGTGAATGAAATTTTATTGTCTACTCACTAGATAAATTGATCCATTTCAAATGAAATATAAACCAAACTAATCCGTTTAGAAAATTTTGTCTCTAACGCACCATCGCTCGGGTTTCCTACTAGTATCTAACATATTTGTAAGACATGATCACTTAAATGTTTAACATATGTGTAAACAAATAAAAGTTAGATGATAAATATATATATATATATATATATATATATATATATATATCTATTTAACATATATATATATAATATTATTTACATATACGTAAATTATTTTTTTATGAAAATAAAATAAGAAGGGTAAGGTTTGATGGTATATAATACCTTTTAAACTATTAAAGTTTTTATAATTAAAACACATTAGAAATAAATGGATTATTATATAAAAAGATAGATTAGAAATCGATTAAATAAATTCTTGGTGGATCCACTTGTCTCACCTTAACCTATGGATATATTTTTCGAATGCAAAAACCAAAATTAGTAAATAAATACACACATAGTCTATAAACAAAAACAATAATATTAACACAATCATATCATTAAAACTATCCAAAAGAAATGAGATTTGAAATAAACCTCAAAAATTAATATTCAAATCTTAGTGGACCTCCATCAAGAATAGCTACAAAATTTATTAGTTTCTTGAAAGAAACATAATAGATTCAAATCCTAATTAAATAGTATCAAGGAAGTTCTCTAACCTTGTAATCGATAACAACATGACCACCATAGAAAATGATGAGTTATAAATGAAAACCACTAGAATGAAGACGATGTACGACTATTTTCTTGAGTTTACAAGAAATCACTAGTTTGAAGATTGTCTGCAATAGGTTAAATGAATATATTGTTTGATTTTGATTATAAAACATCCAGTGAAATAAAGAGATAATTAAAGAATTCAAATAAATGAGATAACTACCAAATTTACATGGCTAGCAAAATACCAAGAATACCCTTTTCTAATTATTAATATGTCTCTTAAATTTACTTTAATTACGTTAATGTCATTCTTGTTTAGAACCATTGATTTGATGATCTAAGGGCCCAGATTAGTTCTCGCGGTTCTTAATATATTTTCGAGTTCTAAAAAGATCTTGTCCCTGTATACACACACCCACCCACACACACACACACACACATACACACACACATATATATATATATACACACATATATATACATATATATACATATATATAGAGTAGGGATCCTAAGAAAACTAGAATGTTATATGAAAACTAGAGAAAACCAATTAAATTGGTCACATAACTTATAAATTTTTTATCACTATCCTTTATATTTATGTATGTGTATATATAAATAATGGTATGGGTCAAATGAAAAACCATAGAATGGTTTCACATATACGTCACATATAGGTTACGTATACGTAACCATTTTTCATTTAACATAGTGTTACGTATACGTAAGACTCTTCATTCTCGTATTTATGTTCAACATATATGTAACAAATACTTAAATACCGTTTTAACAATTAAAATAAAATAAATTTATGGGTTATGTTATAGGTTCCCGTGGTTTTGTTTGGTTTTCACATAATTATTGGTTTTCTCAGGAAACATCTCCCATATATATATATATATATATATATATATATATATATATATATATATATATATATATATATATATGTATATATAGGGAGGTTCTAATAAAAACATTAGTTTTTTTAGAAAAGCTAAGAAAGAATAAGAGAATGACAAGCGGCATATTATAAATATTAAGAAAATGGCAATTTTATCCATTGTAAAATTAGGTTCCTCATCCTTGTCTCCTTTAAATTTAAGCACCATTATACGAGCATCAACACAGTCACCCTTCACCAACCTGACCCCAACTGTTCTTTCTTACATAAAGCATCAGGAACATAGCTGTAAACAACTACAAAATAATCGTCCTTTGAAAATGATAACATGTATTATAAGGAACATTATTACATCTATATGTAACATGTATGAATCAACAACTAATTTTATCATGTAATAATTTTATTATCATCTACTTTTGGTTTCTGTCTTTATTATATACTGTTTGTTGTTTTGGTCTTTATTCTTTGTTGTTTATGTTGCTTTAATAAAGTCACAAAATATGTTTATTAATTAACATTAAAACATTTGAAATATAACATATTTTGTGTTGTTTTACCTAAACAAAGTGGATACCCTAAAACAACCCAAAACATATTGTTCTATGTTAAATCAACATCTAACACATGTTGTTTTATGTGAAAGCAGCACATAACATGTTTTTTCATGCAAAAGCAGCATAGAATATACTTTTTGGCAATTTAGTGATGTTTTACATGAAATCAATATAAAACATGTTTTACGTTATAATATCACATGAAAATAGCACATAACGTTCAGTTTTATCATATGTTGTTTGTGTTGCTTTTATGGTTTTTACGATGTGCTATATATCAAAAAATCACATAAAAAACATCTTTTGTGTTGTTTCAGCCGAAATATGCTAGTTTACCCTAAATTAGCTTAAACCATCTTGTTATATATTAAATAACCACAACACGTATTATTTTATGTGAAAGCAACATATAACGTGTTGTTTTACTTGAAGGCGGTACGAAACATGCTTTTTAGAATGAAAGCAATTATAACATCCTCTTTTATGTGATAACAACATAGAACTTATTTTTATACTTGAAAATATCTCAAAACGTATTATTTTACATGCTAACAATGCATGAAAACATCATAGAATAAATTGTTTTACTGTAAAACTATAGAAAACGTGTCGTTTTATTATAAAACAAACACAGAATGTAATGTTTCACCTTGTTATTTTATTGTAAATAACACATAATGTATGTTGTTTTATATAATGCTTTACCCTAACCAACAAAAAACATGATATTTTTTAAAACAACACATAACGTAAAACAACATAGAAAATGTTTTCTTATCGTGGAATAATACTGAATACACTATCTTATCGTAAAACAACACGGTTTCAAAATAGTTTTAAGTGATGTTTTAACATAAGATAACACAAAACATATTGTTTTACCCTAAAACAACGTAGAAGGTATTGTCTTACGTAACACAACACATAATGTGTTCTCTTACTATAATACAACACATAACGTGTTGTTTTTATCATCACATAATATGTTCTCTTACTATAAAACAACACATAATGTGTTGTTTTTGTCATCAAATAGCACAATTTCTTAATAGTCTTATTTTTTATTTATAATACTATACACAAATTAAAGAGAAAGAAACACTTGATTTTATAATGCAATTTATTTAAATAAATATTATCATGTAAAAAAATTACAAACGTTAAAATAAACTGGGAGAATGTGAAAAAAGTCAACACAATTGGTTTTTTGAATAATAACATTGGGATAACTTTTTGTCCTAAAAATAATCTCAGCTATTGATTTGTGAAATAAATGAGTGAGATCACTTCTTAAGTTTTTAAAACATAAACATCCTTTTATTTTAACTAGCCTTTCTCTCTCTCTTTCTCTTTCTCTCTCTCTCTCTCTCTCTCTATATATATATATATATATATATATTGGAGGTTCAAAAGGGAACACCCAGAAAAAAAATATACTATAAAATCAGTACTAGCCACACATTTTATTTCCAAAAATTCAAAAAAGGCAAAAAAAAAACCTTATTTTGTTGCAATTAAGAAAAAACAAAAAAAACGTTGATTTTACTTGTGAAATTGACTTTTTTGTGAAACACGTCGATTTCACTTGTGAAATGTGACTTTTTTTAATTTTTACATTTCTTTTCATTTTTATGCTAAAATAGAATGGCTGCGTCTTTTTTAGCCTTTTGTCACACCCTCAAAATCCACCGGCGGGATTCTACCGCGAGTCGCGTGACAAACCAGGATCTCAGACACAGTTATATCAAACGACACTATATGTGTTTTCAAAATAAGCATTTGAACGTAAACCAGAGTAAAAGACAATTTTCAATGTAATCAATGCGGAAGCGTAAATGTTTGTGAAACCATGAGTAATAAATGCGCAAAACAAGGCGCCCAATGAAATTAGTAAATGTAAATGAGCTTGCTTTCAAATGATAAAGATGATGCATGAGCCTCAGATATGCAGCCCTAGCCTTAAGCATGCCAGCGACCTGAGAAGACATGCTAAAGTGTGTCAATACAAGGTTGGTGAGTTCACAAGTTTAAATAATTAAATATGTTTGAGCGTTTGCCTGGTAAAAGTAAACAAAGGTATACCATAGGTAGCTAGCCTATACATCGAGTTACTTAGCATTTCAAACCAAAGCTGACTGTTTGTGAGTTGTTTTGCCTTCCGCCATGTCTTATCACAGAACAATGGCAAGTGTCTAGGTTAATTAAAAACCCGTTCGACCTCCAGTCGAGTTAGCGCCACTAACGCGGGTGGGGTTTGTCAAACCCAGTAGTACTACCCAAAATTACCTTGCTATTTTGTTATTAACGGTTCAAGTGTGTAAGGACTTGCGTGATAATGTTTGCACTACAGTAACAAGCGATATACCAATAATACTAAAACCAGATAAAAATAGTTTGCATGCTTCTCCCCCAAAAAGTAAAGTAAGTAAAAGTGGGGCTGTGAAGACTCACCTTATATGTGTATGAATACATGAAGTGTAAAAGCTGGAAGCTAATCATTACCTAACAAATGTAGGTCCATGAGCGTATGTACATAATGTTCAAGATGAACCCCATTGTATCCAAACAACGTAATTGTTAGCGTGTTCTAGAAATGTCACATGCTGCTGCCGTGGGGTTACGAATTTGTAAGATCTTCTTAATCATATTGTGCACAGGCTCAAGACCAGTAAGTTGACTTTCTGTTTAACTTTTGCCCAACAAATAGGTGATCGACACTTACTTCCATAGAGTGTCTCAAACACTGCGGCCTTGATCGCCGGGTAGTAACTATTATCGTAAGAAACCTTAATCAAGGATGGGTGGGTTTCTAAACTACTACCGAAATCCATAACACATGCTAACAACATGTCTTCCAGAGTCTGAGTCGTACGCTCCTTCCGGCTATCAGTTTGCGAATGATACGTCATGCTCCTATCCAATCATGTTCCTAATGAACTTTGCAATGACCTTTAATAATAAGAACTGAATCGGGTGACACAATCAAAGATGATGCAAAACTAGCACCTCGTGCTGAGAGACTTTTTCTCTTAGATAGGTGCGAGTTAACTTCTCAATTCAATTAGTCTCACTAATATACAGGAAGGGTGCGGATTTTCCCAAGTGATCTACTATTACCCAAATAGTATCACATCCACTAAAGGTTTGATGTAACTTTACAATGAAATCTATTAAGATCTACTCCTACTTCCATTCTAGAAATTTTGTGGTTGTTGGAGTAACCCAGATGGTCCTTGATATTCCACCTTAACTTTAGAACAAGTTAAACACTTGCTTACAAGCATGGTAATATCTCCTTTCACATTCTGCCATTGATAAAGAACTTTCAAATCATGGTACATGTTACCTGAACCTCGATGAATGGGATATCGAGTCGGATGAGTTTTATTCATTACCAGCTCTCGTAAATTTACATATAGAAAAATCCATATTCCTTCCATGAAATAAGGAATTCCTTCGGATTTTATCACTAATTGCTTTTCTATGTCATGCATGGGCTCAGCCTTCAGATTCTCGTCCTTCAAAGCCTCAATTTGAGCATTACAGATTTGATCAAGCAGTTTGGCGTGACAATATACTATGAAATATACTACGAAATCACTTGTTTTCCTTTGAAAAGGGATAGTATCGATAGAATCAGACTTTCTATTCCATAACTTGAAATGCGGACTTCTATTTGTCACCCTAACTTTTGTAGTGCCCTTATGAGTTATGCAGGAAGAGGTTATGCGATCTTCAAAAGCCCTTCGATGACTCGTAGGTAGTAACCAGACAACCAAAAAAAACTGTTGTACCTTAGTTGGAGTCTTATGCGTAGCCCATTTCTTGTTGTCTTCTATTCTTTCCTGGTCAATAGGCATTCCCTTCTTGCTGACCACATGACCCAAAATTTGAACTTGATCAATAAGTAACACCTCAAAAAACTTGGCATACAGTTATCCTTGTTTTAGTAGTTCCAAAATCATGTTCCTCATGCTCCCCCTTGTTCTTTATATATGTTAAAATGTCATCGGCAGAAACGTTGATAAACTTGTCTAGATGGGGTTTACGCACTCGGTTCATGACAACCATGAAAACCGTAGGTGCATTGGTAAAAGCCCACTTGGCATAACCAGAAACTCATGGTAACAATACCAAGTTTTGAATGCCGCCTTAGATATGTCATCCTCTCGGACCATCACATGATGATATTCCAACCTCAGGTCTATCTTGGGATATAAACTCGACCCTTTAGGCTGGTGAAACAAATCATTGATGTGTGGAAGAGAATAACGGTTCTTAATTTTCACTTTGATAAGCTCACGGTAATCAATACCCATACGGAAAGTTCTATCATTTTTCTTGACAAATAGGACTAGATCTCTTCGATCCTTTTTTTTCCTCAGTAGCTTTCTTGGTGATCGTGGCTAAAATGGTAATATGGTATCTGAGACTACAACACTCTTCTCACCCTGAACAGATAAGACTTCACCACTATGAAGGGGTATGCGAACGACCTTTCGCGGTTGATAAATTTAGCTTGGTTATTGGACAACCAATCCATGCTGATAACCATATCAAACTATTAAGCGTAATAGGCATAAGATCTATACCTGTCTTATGTCCAGACAATCCCAACCTACATCCCTTTAGAATGTAAGTTGCTTTATTTAGTTTACCATCAGCTAATTGAATAGTGTAACTAGGTTCCATTCCAGTTGAAGCTACATCTATAAGCTTGCTAAACGGAAACCACATTCTAGCCATTTCTTGCCTTACCAGGCCTAATCACAAAGGTTCGAACCTTAGCACTTTATTTATCGTTCCTTTCTATTGTTACTGTCCTTATTGCCATTTTTCAGTTAAGGGTAATCTCTTTTCATTTGCCTAACTTTGTTCCATTCAAAGCAACCCCATGATGCTTTAGCTTGTCATTGCTACTAGGGTTTGTTGCTGCTTGATCATTAACTCTCCCTTAAAATCTTTGGCTACATGGTTTGTCCTGAAAAAGCTTTGGTAACAATAATGATCACACTGGCCATGATGGTGAATGAATTACTCTACGTGCCATCCTATTCCTGTTTGCTATTAGATGAACCATCAATGATATCATGCTTAGTCAGAGTGCTCTACACCACAACCAAGTCAATGAGCTTGTGAGATAACCTCATAGAGTGCTAAATGGTTATAGGATCAACAATGATGAGCCTTGCTTAAATCTAAGGTGCTATCCCATCAATTGACTTCACATTCCCGTTTGTAGGTTGGAGTTACCATTACATAAAGCAACCAATTCATGAAAATGGGTCGTATATTCTTCAATATCTGACCCTACCATCTTAATGTTCCAAAATTCCTTTTCTAGCTTCTACTCTTTTTTTCGAGTACAGTACTCCTACTCCAGATATTCCTTAAATGCAGTAGCAACTACAGCTTAGGCTTCTAGCCCAACTACTCTCAAATTTGATAGTACTATTCTCTGCTGCATATCCTGTAGTGCAGCCTCGAATGCTCCCTCGACTATGCCATCTAGGGAATTGTGCTTGTTTGTTTTTCCTCAAATACATTAACAAAAGTATTGTGTTTTTGGCTCGGCTCCACTAACCCTTCCTTGAGTGTTTGCACATATTCACTAATGGTGGTCTGATGCTCCGGTATCTTGGTGATCTCACCAGGTGCTCCAAGTACATTTACGAATCTTTTGATCTAATCTTACCATAAGGGAGGCAAATGACTGCTTAGTCGGATGAGGTATAAATGATGATGCACGAGTACAATCAGTTATGTCAGCAGTAAGGGGAAGGGGTACGAGCTCCTCTAGATTCAGCTGGCAATCATATCAGGTAAACACTTCCAGTGTTGTGTATCCCCTGTGACTTGAATATTAAACAACACTCCATGTTGTTTGAAGTCATCAGCAGGCTGCAGCTGATGCTGATTCAGCTTCGATGGTGAGGCTATTAGTGTAGATGAAGAAGGTATAAGAGCTAGATCTCAGTCTCCTTGTTGATTAGGGGTGATGCTAGTGACATGAGCGGGGTAGATGATGATATGGACATCCGATAATCATTATGCGTGCGTGAAATGATATGTATGCTTGAAAAACAATAAACAGATAAGAGTATGTGCGATGGTAGTGTGTGTCTAAGGCTATAGTCTAGATGCAAATGCAATCCTAGTTTTCTATAACCAGTGACTCTGATACCAATCTGTCACACCCTCAAAATCCACCGGCGGAGTTCTACTGCGAGGTGCGTGACAAACCAGGATCTCAGACACAGTTATATCAAACGACACTATATGCGTTTTCAAAATAAGCATTTGAACGTAAATCAGAGTAAAAGACAGTTTTCAATGTAATCAATGCGGAAGCATAATTGTTTGTGAAACCATGAGTAATAAATATGCAAAACAAGGCGCCCAATGAAATTAGTAAATGTAAATGAGTTTGCTTTCAAATGATAAAGATGATGCATAAGCCTCAGATATGCAGCCCTAGCCTTAAGCATGCTAGCTACCTGAGAAGACATGCTAAAGAGTGTCAACACAAGGTTGGTCAGTTCACAGGTTTAAATCATTAATTATGTTTGAGCGTTTGCCTGGTAAAAGTAAACAAAGGTATACCATAGGTAGCTAGCCTATATATTGAGTTACTTAGCGTTTCGAACCGAAGCTAACTGTTTGTGAGTTGTTTTGCCTTCCGCCATGTCTTATCACAGAACAATGGCAAGTGTCTAGGTCAATTAAACACCTGTTCGACCTCCAGTCGAGTTAGCGCGACTAACGCGGGTGGGGTTTGTCAAACCTAGTAGTACTACCCAAAATTACCTCGCTATTCCGTTATTAATGGTTCGAGTGTGTAAGGACTTGCAAGATAATGTTTGCACTATAGTAACAAGCGATATACCAATAATACCAAAACCAGATAAAATAGTTTGCATGCTTCTCCCCCAAAAAGGAAAGTAAGTAAAAGTGGGGCTGTGAAGACTTACCTTATATGCGTATGAATACATGAAGTGTAAAAGCTGGAAGCTAATCATTACCTAACAAATATAGGTCCATGAGCATATGTACATAATGTTCAAGATGAACCCCATTGTATCCAAATAACGTAATTGTTAGCATGTTCGAGAAATGTTTGACAAGATTAACTTTTTGACAAAAGTTGACTTTTGTTTACCAAAGTTGACTGGACTGACCCAACGACAGGTTGGTGACTCAAATAAACAAAAACATCATATATCATCAAACATGTATACATCATCATTTATAAACCAACTTACCCAAAAAGTTTCCTTTAATGGAAGTACTAAAAAACCGAGCCAAAACAAAAGTTCAAAACATGACTTTTCATCAATTAGCATCAACTAACATCCTAGAACCATCAATTCAATCTAATTTCATCTAATTCATACAATTTATAGAAAATCCCCAAATTAAAGTTTCCATTATAAGTAAATCTCGAATTTTGATCAAAACAACACAATTTCACAAAACCAATCCGTACAAACATCATTATATTGAATACTAACACATAATCAATCATCAATTTCAAGTTTTGACTCGAGTTTGGATATCTAGGGTTCATGTTCATCATGATAATCAAAGAACATGAAATCAAACATAAAACTTACTTGTTGATGCAAGGAATCACGTGCTACAAGTGTTTTGATGCAAGAAACGTCTGAATTCCAACTCTAGATGCAAGAATCAAAGCAAAACGTGTGTGTGTGTGTTCTTGTGAGTATATTTTCGAAAAAAGGGAGGGGAAAAGGGAAGGGGGTGGCTTGAATGAGAGGATTAGGGTTGGAGTTGGGTTTTATGCTTTATTTTTACAAAAAAGGCCCCTGTCTTTTATAAAAATCTTTTTAACGCTACGCGATTGAACTTTTTGTACACTAAAACTTACAAATGCTCGTATAATATCAAACAAACATTAATAAAATGAAATAATATTTATTTTTCTAGTTCAAAAGCATATTTATAATAATTAGGCGTTAAAAGCCGAAAATGCACGAAAAAGTGTAAATGCCAGAAAATTCCCAATTTTCACAACCAAACTACACATTTAATCATATAACACATAATTTCACACCAATTATGCTTGTTTGAAAGCTATTTTGACAAATCACCAACGTTCAAGGACAGACGCGTGTGCGATCCGGCAATTCTCCGAATTACCGTTACATGAAAGAATCGTGAATGTTCGTGCAATAAATGACGCATTTAAGTGAACAACATTAAATGCATGAATGTATGATCGGAAAACCATGCTCATGTTGACCAGAAAGTGATCAGAAAATGGCGGGTGTCACACCTTTTTCTTTGTATTTTTTGGAATTAAAATTTGAGGCTAGGATTAGCTCTCTAGTTTTCATTCTTTTGGTGTTTACCATTGAACCCTCCCCTGTTTGACAAACAGTATAAAAAATTATTATTATTTCGACACAAGAAAATGATTTTCACACCTTTTTCTTGTGTCGAAGATAGAAAGACGAATAACCCCTGAATTAGTTTTGATATTCTAAAAAAATCCCTAAGCAAAGTAAGCCTAAATGGTATAATTCTGTTTCTAGGACTGTTTCATCAATTCTGTTTCGGTTGCATCTCTTAAATCAGTTCAATATCAATTTTTATTACACCTATCTCATAGATTCCAGTCAAAGATTCATAGAATCGAGTGTAGTACAAATGAAAATCAAAAGAATTTGTGAAAACTTTTCCAAACTTCCGAAAACAAATTCAACATCAAGTAAATTATTATTTTTATTATACGAATAACATTATTAAAAGAACAAAGTCAAAATATGTGTCTGTAAATTGCATTTTACACTTGTGTTACTTTTTTGAGTAATTTACTATTTTGGTCCTTGTGGTTCGGTCATTTTAACCATTTGATTCCAAAAACGAATTTTCTAACAAATCAAGTCCTATGGTTTGTATTCTATAACTCTTTCAGTCCAATACACGAACAAAGTTAGATTTTTTAGTTAGTTTCAAATAAAATAACCAAAATGCCCTTGGACTGAAATGTTTATTTTTAATAACCTCAGGGACCAAAAACGTAATTTACTTTCTCACACAAAAATATTATATATATATATATATATATATATATATATATATATATATTATATTATATTATATTATATATATACACGAAATGCTTTTATTTTTATTTTTCAAAGTTTTTTAAATTTAAATTTATATATATATATATATATATATATATATATATTTATTTATTTATTATATTATATTATATATTATATATACACGAAATGCTTTTATTTTTATTTTTCAAAGTTTTTTAAATTTAAATTTAAATCGTTCGGTTTTAAATATCGTATTTAAACCATTCATCTTATCTAACGGAATATTTAAAACCGTTTGGCTTATTATACTTCTTATTTAAATTGTTAAGCTTACTTAAAAATCCTTTTAATCTATTTGTTTTATTTAAACCGTATATTCTTTTTAACTGTTATTTTATTTAAATATTTTTTTTAATCATTCAATTCTATTAAGCTTCTCTTTTAAATTTTTTATATTTATACATATTTTTAATTATTTGGTTCATTTAAACGGAATTTTATCCCGTTTTTTTATTTGAACGTCATTTTATTATTCGTTTATTAAAAAGCTTTCTTTTTTAACAATTCATTTTATTAAAACCTCTTTTTTCTCTTTTCGATTTTTTGTCATCTTTTATTCAAGTTGACTTGAAAGTGATTTCTAAATTTATGTCATTTGTATTATTTTAAGGATTAAGTTGAGTTTGATTATTACAATTAGGGCATTTACGATATTAAAATTACCTGTGTTTAGTTTATTTAAACTTTTTAAGTCAATCGTTGCGTTTAAATAACCAATCGATTTGAAAAATACGTTTAAATAAGTTAAACAAATTTAGAAAGAAGTTTAATTAGTTGAACGATTTAAAAAGCCATTAAAATAAAACATCTGAAAAACGAAAGATTTTAAAAGACATTTAAGTAAGACGAACGATTAAAAAATAAATTTAAAAAGCCGAATGATTATAAAAAATATTTTTAAAAAGCTGAAAGATTTTAAAACCAAACGGTTTGAAGATGAATGATTTTAAAAATTGTTTAAAAAACCAACCTTTTAAAAATTATTTTTAAAAACCAATTGTTTAAAGAATGATATTTAGAAAACTCAATGGTTTAAAAACACTTAAAAACGTTTTTTAGTAATTAAATTATAAGTTTAAAATCCAAATGGTTAAAAAATATTTTAAAACTTTAAAAAATAAACAGTAAATTACTATTTGTATCCCTAACTTGTTTTCAAAATAACTAGTTGCATCCTTAAAGTTTAAAAAAATCATTATGTCTCCTGACTTTTCATTTTTTTCATCCATTTGCACCCTTGATGCTAACGGTGTTATTTTTTCTGTTAATTTTTTAATAAAAAGACTAAAATACCCCTGTCAATTTAAATTCATCCACACATCTATTTCTTCTTCTTCACAAAACCTAGATATCTAATCTCTTTCTCACCTACCTTCTCCACCCACCACTACCACTGTCGCTATAACAACTGTAAAAACACTTGATCTAGACTTTGACTCACCGCTATCCACCACAATCACAAAACACCTCCCACCACCTAACAACCACAATAAAAGCCCTTAGTAGTCACAATCGGGTCTAAATCGGAGGGGTGAACAGAGGCGATTATCTCCAACACAAGGCGTCCGTGTCCCGGCGAGATCTGTAGCATTTTGGAAAAGATATTGGAGTCGATTCGGTGCGGGTGGTGTTTAAAGATCGGATGCTGAAGGAGTTTGTCATGGAGAGGAGTTAGGGTCTGTGTGGCGTCGGTTAAGATGAGCTTTTGTAAGGGGAGATGATCGAAGGGCTCTCGACAGGGGTGGTGGTGGTGACGATAGTGGCGGCTGTGGTGGTGACGGTGGTGGTGGTGATGACTCCGTCATGGCGGTGGTGGCGGTGGTGGTGGTGGTGGATCTGAAGCTAGTGTGTGGTGTGAGAGGGCTCTGGTGAAGGTGACGAGGGTTGTGGTGTTGGTGACAGAAGTTTATAATGGTTGTGGGTGGTGTTGGTGGTGGGTGGTGGTAGTGGTGGTGATAGATATTAGAGAGAAGAGAGGGAGAAAAAGTGTGTGTGTGATGTGAGAGAGAGAGAATGTGTGTTTGTAGGTGAAAATGAAATAAGGTGGGTGGGTGGGTGGATCTCATAAATTTTTTTAAAACCCTCAGGGGCAGTTTAGTCTTTTCAAAAAATGTTTTAGCAAAAATAGTAACGGTATTAGTTATCTGTACTTAAATGAAGACAAAAATGAAACATTAGGGGGCAAAGAGATGGATTTAAACATTGAGGATTCAAGTAGCTAAAATCGACAAACGTTAGGGATGCAAGTAGTAATTTACTTAAAAATAAAAATAAAAATCTTTTATACATATACACACACATATTAGTTAAATAGTTAAATAATTTTAAAAGGTTGATTTAAAAAGGAAGCTTTCTAATAAACGAATTGTAAAAAGACGTTCAAATAAAAAAAGGGGATAAAATTACGTTTAAATAAGCTGAATAATTAAAAATATGTATAAATACAAAAAATTAAAAAAAAAAGCTTAATAGAATTGAACGATTAAAAGAAGCGTTTAAATTAAATAACAGCTAAAAAGACTTTGCGGTTTAAATAAAACAAATAGATTAAAATAACGTTTAAGTAAGCTTAACAGTTTAAATAAGTATAATAAGTCAAACGATTTTAAATTTTCCGTTAGATAAGATGAATGGTTTAAATATGACGTTTAAAACTGAGCGATTTAAAATTAAAATTTAAAAAACTGTAAAAAATAATATGTTTGTGTGAGAGAGTAAATTATATATATATATATATATATATATATATATATATATATATATATATATATATATATATATATGTTTGTGTGAGAGAGTAAATTATGTTTTTGGTCCCCGAGGTTATTAAAAATAACCATTTCAGTGCAATGACATTTTGGTCATTTGATTAAAAACTAACTGAAAAATCTAACCGAAAAATCTAACCCTGTTACCATATTGGACTGAAAGAGTAATAGAATACAAATCATAGGGCTTGATTTGTTAGAAAATTTGTTTTTGGACTCAAATGGTTAAAATGACCAAATCATAGGGAACAAAATAATAATTTACTCTAGTTTTTTTAATGAACGTGAATTCGTACATATATATATATATATATATATATATATATATATATATAAACATAATGTTGTATATGTGTAACAATGTTATTCGTATAATAAAAATAATGGTTTAACTTGATCTTTACTTTGTTTCGAATGTTTACAAAAGTTTTTGTAAATTTTCTTGGTTTTCATTAAAACCAGGCCCAATATATACAGGGATATATATATATATAAAGACTATTACACAGGACTATAAAACAAGAAGCTAACCCACTACCAATGATCCAGACACACCAACGTGCTAACTATCCGTGTCCAATTAAAACATAAAAACATGCAATAGAATTGTACTTTCTGACCGTTACCCATTGATCCGACTTTGACTCGTACAAATCAAACTTAATCCACATAATTTAAATTACAAATTGATTCAAAATTGCATTTGCATTTTAACAATAAACTATATAGCTCAACGCTTACTTCTCCTTGAACTTTTAAGTTGTGTCAAAAGATATTCAACATGGTGATGTTTTGACAAAATTTATCCCTTAGAGTTTAAATAAAAAATGTGTATGCCCGTGAACACATGGTATTGATTAGAGATCGATCTGTTAGTTAACTCACAACTGAAGAATTCTGTTATAAATACATATCAAGTTTTATGTTTAGTCCAAAATTCATAAAGTTTAGTGATAAATTTACTAGCACTGTTTAATAAAATATGTAACCACAAAATTGGATATTAAAAGGGTTCAAAAAGAATCTAAGCATATTCTTAAGTGATATAACGCACTAAAGGATATCTTAGTTAAAAGTGTAAACCACAACTAAATGAAAAAAAAAAAAAAAGAAGTCAAACTCCAATTCAAATTTTATTTTTTTATTTAGATCCAACATAATTACTTTTTTAAGCACTAAATAATATTTTCATTTTAAATCTAGAAAAGTTAAGTCGTCCTTACATAACTAGCAATGAGTATTAGAGATAAAGTAAAACTATCACATAGTTTTGATAAATCTATCATATGCAATGGTTACACCATGCTGGTGCGTGGATTCTGACCACACAACCTTAAAGACAAAGAAGAAAGTTGGGGATGCGGGGGTCACCGTATGTGATGTGCGATTGTAGTGGTGCGGTAATGCCGCCTCCATCTACGGTGGTAGCAACCTTTTCTTGGATAATTCAAAATTAACTTCTATGTGATTTGTAACACGTAAAAATTAGAATGAGGAGAGCTAAGTTGCATTTAGATTGTAGCAATAATGAACAAATAAAATCAAAAAAGTAAATTGAACATGACTTTATAATACAATCTATAGAACCAATATATTATATACTTTGACCTTAATTTAAGTTTGTTAAAAAGCTTTACATAAATCTATAGGAAATTTGTTTTACATTTCAAAAAATATAAACTTAATAATTCAAAGTAGTAAAGCGTTTGTTAATTACAAATACAACTTTCTTAACAATAAAAGGTGTAAGGATTAAGCCTATAAAGTGTTTAGTTCGTGGAATTTTTTGTTTAAAAATTAGAATAATTCAAAAGAATTGGAATTTGAAAGAATCTTATGTATAATTTGAATTGTTAAAAGGATTTGAAATTTAAAAATATTACAAATTATCAAAGAGCATTAATTTATTAAGAAAAATCATAAAACAAATTAAATTTGTTACCCACGAGACACTTATTTGTCGCTCTACCACCCCTACTGTTGGGTTTTATACACCTTTTCTTTTAATTATTATGTAGTGAAAGGGCATACATCACATTTAGAATGCTCACTAAAAGTCTAGTTGCAATAAAACTTGAAACTAAAAGCAAACCGTAGTGATCAGTGTTTTGAAGGTCGGATTAGACCAGCCATGTGACATTCGGCATTTTCAGCTTGCTATGCCTATTGAGTCGTGTATACATGTCACATAATCACACATAAGTTGTTCTTGAACATTGGTGACGTAACAAATGGTTAATAGTAATTTAAATAATATTAATCGGTTAATATTGTGTGGTTATTATGTGATTAGGTGAAACTTTTATGTTACATGTTTATTTAAATGATTTATGTGTTGGCATATAGTTACGAGAATCATATAATACTAGTGATTATATGGAATGATAAATATTTTTATTTAGTGGCTTATGAAACTTAAAGTTCATAAAAAAATATTATTAATCATGTTAAGGGTGGTTTTTGAAAATAATCAAATTAGGAGGTTTTATAAAAGATTTTGTTTTAAAATAATAAAACCAAAACCCTAGCCCCCAACCCCCCGCACCCACCCCCCCCCCCCCCCACCTCCACCACTAACACCTCCATTACGCGACCGTCAACCCCTAACCCCTCTCCCTTTGCGATCAGCCCCACACACAAGAACTCAATTGTTTTGCTTGAACCGATTCACACAACGCGTTTTGGAGCATCATTTGTGATCAACTACGTGATCTGGGTAAGAATTTCGTAGAACTACAATCTTTTTCAAGAATTTTAAACATACATAAACCCTATTTCATCCACTCAATTAATCCTATAACTTGAAAATGATGAAAGTAAACGTTGTAGTTAGTCTAGATTGATGCTGTTGCTGATTGTTTACGTGAATGGTGGAAGAAACTTGTGATTTGGATGTGTAATTTATAACTTAAAGAGGAAACTTTTGTTTTCATGAACCTTGGATTTTGATTTCTAATGATGTTTATTATGCTATCATGTTCATTATAGGTTAGATAAATCGTATGAATGATGAATTATTGATTGTTATCATGAAATTTGGGTTGTTTAGATTGCATCCTCCTAATGAGGAAACTTTGTTCGTGAAACTATAGGAATTCAATGCTTTGGGCATGCATGAAAAGATAGGATCATGCTAGATTGATTGTTGGGAATAATGCTATGTGTTTGCTATGTTAAATGTGTTGGATGTATATGTTAGTTGATGTTGGAGAAAACTTGAATTTCTTGAACATGTGAGAATGGGATGTTTGAGTTCACACGTATGCGAGTTCATAAGATAGTGTTATCTTGACTAGAATAAAGTTGGTTAATAGGTTTACAAGATGGAACCTTGTCATATACTTTTTTATTTTATCAATATGGCAAAAATGGATATCTTTTTTAATTCAATGCTATACCTTGAATGCTATAATGTTATGATGAATATCATACACACATGTGAATCTGAGGCCATTACTTAATAGGATTGGCAGGGTATGTGAAGTTGCAAGTTTACTTCACATAGCATGTGATGAGTGGTCTAAACCCTATGTGTATCTAGATTGCAAGATAATGACATAGGTAGTTATTACATGAGGGAACTTGAAGTAATTAGTTATTGAATGACACGAAATGTGCAATTCGATTGTTATCATGGAGTCGTATGTGTAGTATGGTAGGCTTTTATAAAATGGAAACTTGCTAGAGTTTAGAACTCATCGTGAATGATACATGAATGTATTGAGCATAACTCATGAATGAAAAACTTGCTAACCATAAATAAGTATGACTTCACTTAAGGTGTCACCAATGGGTCGCCAAACTTGGTCAAACTAGGTTGTTCGGACACTTAGGGTTTTATGAACCAACCCCTCCTTCACGTACTTATGTACTCACAGGCTTTAGGTATCTTGTGACAAGTCTCTTTATAGCTTAGCACTATTTAGTTGTCTTGCATATGATTGAGGTGACTTCACTACCCCCACTTTATTTACTCCTTTAGTGTGAGAAAGCATACTTAAAATGCTTTCTTTTATGAGATTTTGTAATGCATGTTTATGTAGTGTAACTTTATCATTGAAAGACTTACTCTTTCTGATCATTAATTAAGGTTGTTGGATGATATGAGGCTGGTGCAACCAAAACAACACTTAGAACAATTTTGTGTACAAGTTGAAGAAGTCTTCCGAAGACAAAACTACTCTTCCGCAGCTATGTCAAAGATCTTTCGAAGCATTATGCCTGAAGAGCTTCCAAAGGAAAACTAAGTCTTCTGAGACTAAGTAGTTTTCCTTCCGAAGTATATGAAGAACTTCCGAAGGATAGAACAAAGTCTTTCAAAGACCAAGCAGTTCTCCTTCCGAAGCATTCACACTTAGAAGATCCAAGACAATCTTCAGAAGAATAAAGTCATAAAGACTTGTAGAAGACTCAAAAGAAGTTGTTTCTTCTAAAGTATAAATAGACTCGGAAGAACTTATTCTTCCAAAGCCATTTAGCTTCGGAAGAATCAACTATGAACCAATGAACATAAGTATGGTCTGTCTGACAGACTCTGATACACTGCATGGTGCTTCTCCTAACCCATGTAGTTGACCATACTTTAATCCACTGTTCACCTTTTCAACTTAGTACAGATGCCATCTTTAGTTGGTGACAAAAGGTAAGTCATGGACCTGTCATGACTACCTTATCTAGGATATTATTTTATCTTAGATACTTTACTTCTAGCAATGTAGTATTTGTCTAGTTGTAGATTCCAGCTGGTTTTCCAAGTATAACCGGCTGTAGATAGTAGTATATATAGTTTCTCATTGTAACTTAAGTAGCATGAGCTTAAGAATCTTGTAATACTGAGTTGATAAGTAATATATATAAGTATCTTGAAAACCATTCTCTTGTTCATTAACTTCATATATTATTATCAACTTTAGTTTGAGATTCTGTGTTTCATCGATTAACTGAGACTTAGTGAGTTTTGTGTTGAGAGCCAAAACCGATCCTGCAATTGGTATCAGAGCTTCTAGGCCCGAATCACCCTTGCTTCTTCACACTCACTCACTTCACTTTAATGGATCTTAACCAGAAATTCTCTGAGTCCGAAATGGGAACCATGACCAAGGCTCCTATCATCACTCCTGATGATTTTGGAATTTGTTGCAAACGTATTGAAGGGTTATCAAGTATCAAGATAGCCGCATATGGAGATCTGTCACTCATGGTCCTTACCTTCCTAAGGTAGAATTGCAGGACCCGTTAGGGTGTTAACAACAATTAGTTTCACAAGAGAAGTGATCTTAGATCACTTAACAGTTCAAATAGGGAACAAGAAACTTTGAAGATACAAGGAACACAAGTAACAATGAGACAGAATTTAGAACAATAGCACAAGTATTAGTTTTCAAGGATGTTATATATTGATATCAAGTTCTATTACAAGTGTTCAAAGCATGATTAAAATACAAGGACCTGAGACTCTTTTATACTACAACCTACAACCGTCAATACTTGGAAGGATAGTTGAAATTGACTAATCTAGACAACAAGATCAATCTAGAGTCAAAAGACAGATTGTCTTTTGACTAGTGACTATGTCATGCCATAGCTCACTGACTTTTCCTAGTACAAAAAGTCTAAAGGAACAAAAGAAGAAAATTACAAACAAAGACTTTATCTACTATTCACTAAAGCATGGAAGTTTCACCAACTCATACAAGTTGGTGAGTTATCAGAGTTGCAGCAGAAAGTTGGTCAGCTTTATTAAAAGTAGATCAGAGAAAGCATATTTTCTCTATCTTTCAAAGAAATCAGTCTTCACAGCAAAGTGGCTTCGAAAGAACTTGGTCTTTGGCTTCGGAAGTTTTTACACTTCGAATATTTTTCTTGTTAAGTGTAAAGCTTCCGAAGTAATTTCTTCTGAACTTTTGGTTTCGGAAGACTTTACACTTAGAGTTCTTTAGAGAGTGTAAAGCTTCCGAAGCAAGTTCATCCTTGTTCCTTAGTGCATGTTGGAAGATCTTTGGTTGCATCAGCCTCATTATCTTCAGATAGATCCTTACAAACTCCCCTTAGGCTGATGCTACCAAAATAGACAGATTCTTCAAATGTTGATAGTCCTGATTAGGATCAGTAGCAAACCTCTCTTCATCATATGGTCAGGATCCTTCAGACTCTCATAGAATCTTCTCATGTCATAGAGATCATGTAAAGGAAGGGCAAGCATGTCTTGCTAAAAGTAGACATCCTAACCTCCTTGATCTCTAGTGACATACCATCTGTCTAGATTGTCAGCAAATCTCCAGGACATGATGGGTCTTCCAACTGCAAGAGGCTCTACTCTGATGGGAGTTGGTTGAGCAGCCTCTTCATGCACTTCCTCAAGATGTTCTGACTCATCCTGAGGTGTAGAGGTGGATGCCTTAGTTTTCTTTTTCTTTGTAGGGGTTCTTCTGGCCATCCTTTTTCTCTTCTTTGATGATTTCAACTGAGAGGACTGGTCTTCATCACCAGATGGTTCAGTAGTGTCCCTCTTAGTTGGGTTCTCTTCTCTCACAGGTTCAGAAGAAGAGAGAAGAGGACCCTGCTGTGGATCAGAAGATGAAGTTGGTTGAGATGCAGCTCTAGGTTCAGGTTGTGTTGTCTCAGTGGGATCAACCTTTACCTCAACTTCAGGTTGAGCTGGACTTGGTGGAGAATGTAAGTCCACAAGCTCTCACCTTTTGATCTTCTGCTTGATCACCCTTATATGCTTATCCATTATGGATAGAGACATAGGACCAAGCCTCCTTCCAGAGAATCTATACAGCTTCAAGAAGCTCATCATCCTTTGTCTATCTTCAGACTTCTTTTGGCTTTTGTAGATGATGGCCCTTGACCTTACAGCTTCTTCCCTTAGCTTTCTCTTAGCAGCTTTTCTTTCTTTTGTGGCTTTTTCCTCCAGCTGCTTGAGATATTCAAACTCTATGTACTCAAAGGATACGGGAAGAAGTGCAGCTGCCTGATAGAGTCATGTGGCACTTAGGTAGTTGATCATATTCATTCTTTCAGATTCCCTATCTACCTGAGGTTATGCCTGTGCCACAGTCTCTGTCTCAGGACTTTCTTGAACTGGGGAGAGGACAGGAGCATGTTTGTAGAGTCTTTTTAGTCTCCTTTCTTCCTTAATTTTGAGGAGCAATGCTGCATCCTCTGCCTCCCTCCTCTCCTTTGACAGCTCAGTGTCAGCCAGCTCATTTAACTCTTTTAAGGGGAGAGAGATAAGTTCATCTATATTATAGTTCCTGGTCCCTAGGTAGTTTAGCCTGGCTGCCCTTAGCTCATCTTCTTGAGTATCTGGCCTATGGGCAGCCCGGATTGCAACTTCCATGAAGCCTGGGGACCTACTTGAACTCTCTCCCCTCAGCTTCCTCTTTCTCTCTCTCTCTCTTCTCCTCCTCCAACTCCTCAGGAGTTAATTTCCTTTTCCCTTTGTCAACCACAGGCCTTGGTGACTTAGGGTGGAGAGAACTTTGGCCTTCATTATTTGGTTCAGCAGTCAAGCTCTAGCCAGAGAGAGGTTGTGGGACACCTTCACCAGCTGGTGCCTCATTGAGGGTACTGGGTACAGAGGGAGATCCTATCTCAAGGTTCACAGGCTCAACCTCTGGGCCTTCAGTCAAGGTTTTCCCTTTGAAGCAATCTCAGGGTCCACCTCAACATCCAGTTGACCAAAGATCTCACCTGCTAGCCTCTGTCTATATAATTTTGATCTCAATTTTAATTCCTCTAGCACCTTATTTTGAATTCGGTATGTTAATCTCTCAGCTTGTCTGTTGTGGCTTGGGTTGACAAGTGGAAGATTCAACAGATTAATGCACTCATAGAAACTCAGGTGTGAGAAGTTAAAGATTTCCAATTGACCCTGAGCTCTAGAGATCACAAGAGCTCTTCTATTTGTGTCATACCCCCATCCCATAATTGGATTCTCAGAGGGAGCAGACATTGCTCTTGGAATTCCCTCCTCAAGCAAGTGTTGAATGAGTAAGTCTATGTTCATGACTTGAGGAGGTTGTTGAGTCTGGACAATTACAAGAGAGGTTGGTGACTCCTCTATGTCCATACTCTGGGAGTAACTCCCAGGTTCTATGGTTGTGAGGACTTTCTCCCCCTTTTTGGTAGCATCACCTTCTTACATAAGTAAGCTGGGGGTGTCATCCATCACTTCCATAGGTTCTTGTGGACCTGGTTGAGTCCTCCTTAAGGATCTCTCAGCTAACTGGCCCTTGAGATCGGTGATCTCAAGTTGCTGGTCATTGACCCTTTGATGCAAGATAGTCACCTGAGATTCCAGGTGAACTATCTTTGAAACTAGATAGGTGCATGTGTTTGTCAGTTTGTGCACCCTATGTTTCAGACTCCCCTCATCTTCAGTTAAAGAATCACTGGGGATGAGAGAATTGGACCTCAGTCTTCTTACTCATCACCAGCATAGTGTCTTTGGCTGTTGGATTTCCCCTGTATAATGACAACTTCCAGAGAAGTGTCAAGAGGCTGGGTTGCCATGGTTGAGGTCTTACTAATGTAATCACTTTCTAAAGTAAGAGCCTCTTCCATATGGATCTCATGAACATGTTCAAGAAGACCCACCTCAGTTGTGGGTATATGATGTGGGTTAGACCTGGGTGAGTCAGGGGTACTCATTTCTCCTTGAGTGTGGGAAGAAAGGAGAGACTCATTGTACTCACTGAAACCCAAGTCCTCATCATTATAGAAATCAAGGCTGGGAATAGGGTGGTTTAAGTCCAGCGGCTGGGGGTGGTAACTATCCCCTGAAGGTTGATCACTTGAGTGTTGAGACTCAGAGTGATGGCTTAAGGCTGTTGGAGATGTGAGCACATCAAGCTGAGCATAAGGAACCTTAGCACTGATCATTTGAAAGATGGGAGTGGTCTGCTCCTCAAGGGAAGTGGGACCTCGAGATTTCACTTTTTCATGTATGGGTTGTGATATGGGAACCTACACATACTCAGTAGCAGTTGCAGGGGTTCGTTTGGTTTTTATTTTGTAGGTGATGGTAATTTGAGGCTGTGGGGGTGGAGTTGTGGTAGAGGGTGTGGGTTCAACACTAGCTGGTGCTTCTAGGTTGCCACCCTGAGCAATGAGCTCAAACATTTTTGGAACCAAGGCTGTTTCTACCCCGGAGAAGCCAAAGGTAGGCTTTCATAGTATTTTAAAGATGTTGGGCTTCATCTGTCCTAATTTAAGAATATTACCTGTTCCCCTCAACTGTGAGCCCAGTTCACAGTTGAGAATGTGCTGGACATATCGCGGGAACATGTAGTATTCTAAGGAGTCTAAATTAGCAAGTAAATTTGTATAGACAAATTGAGAGTACCTGTATTTGACCCCCTGAACCATTCCATGGACTATGAAGGAGAGGTCCTCTGGAACTTGATCCCATCCTCCATGTTTGTTGGATAGACTGTGTATGATGACATGGAGGAGGTATTTCCATTTGGATGAGATCCTCCCCTTCCTGAAGGTTTTGACTGAGAAGTCACCCTCATAGCCCATCTGCTGAAAAGAATGGTTGACAGCAGCTTTTCGAAAGGACAACTCACCTTCTTCATCATCCAGCTAAAGGTGTGAGCTTATGATGGCCAGAGTGATGAAGATTGTCCTCCCTTGCACTATAGCAAATAGGGCCTTCTCCCCATCCATGGTGACCTCTTGGCAGGTCCTCCAAAATGCAAGTAACTGATCCTCATAAAGAGGAGGATCAATAGTAAGGGAGGTGAAGTAGTGAGACGCTGAAAGGTATCGACAGACCTTTAAGAAATAAGGATCTTTCTCAGAGTCCAATAGAGCAACCTGATTGTGTTGTCTGTGAAGGTGCATGGTAAAGCCCGGTTGGTTTCGTCGATCAATGTTTGCCATGAAGGAAGTTTGTTAGTGAAGAAGAAGGTTAATTTTAGAAGAATTTTAGGTCAAGAATTTGTGGAAGAAGGAAAGAGTGAGAAGAAGGGGAACCATTGAGAATATATATAGAATGGATTTAAGACAAAGTTAATGCAAAAGGATAAACTTTGAAATCCGAAAGTAGGTCCCCCTTCTAAAAAAGCGCCCAAAAAGGTAGTTTTCTTGGAAGTTGAAAATCTTCCGAAGGTAGTTTGCGCTTCGGAAGTTTAGAGAAAAAGCTTCCGAAGCCAATTAAGAAATTTGAAAATTTGGCTTCGGAATAAAAATTCTTAGAGAGTTTTTCTTCCGATACATATTTGATTTCGGAAGATATTAAGTCTTAGGAGTTTTATTCTAAAGAGAATAAATCTTCCGAAACTTAATTGCTTTCAGAAGATATTTGTCCTTCAAATACATGTAAGTACTTAAAAGCATAGTTAAGCTTCGGAAAAAATTATCAGAATTTCTTCCAAAGGTAAATTTCTTATAAGTAGTTCTTGATTTGAAGACATAAATTTCTTCTGAAGACAACTTGAAATCTTCCAAAGGAAAATATGTTTTTGAAAAATTTTCAAAAATCTATCGAATATCATTAAAATTTTTCTTCCAAAATAAACTGGGCTTATGAAGGTGATAAAATAGACAACTTAGGACACACAGTTTTTAAAAATAAAGTTGATTTAATTTTTTAAGAAAAAATTACTCAAAGTTAATTATCCCAATAGCTTATACAAGATATTTGAATCTCTGTTCATCAAAAGCTGTAGTGAACAGATCAGCATATTGTTTATTTATGTTAACTTTGACTAATTTGATTAATCCCTTCTCAAAATTATCTCTAATCAAATAATACCTGATGTTGATGTGTTTGGTCCTTGAGTGCTGCACAGGATTCTCTATAATGGAGATAGCACTATTGTTGTCTATGGTCCTTGCAGCAGCAATGTATTCAGCCTCAACAGTTGATGCAGTGACATAGGATTGTTTCTTGCATTGCCATGAGACAATCCTTCCACCAAGGAATTGACATCCCCCAGATGTAGACTTTGCAGTCATGTTGCAACCACTATAGTCACTATCTGTATAAGCATACAGATTGAAGTCAGAACTCTTTAGATACCAAAGGCCAAGTTTGGGAGCATCTTTGAGATATCTAAGAATCCTCATGACAGTAACAAGATGAGACATCTTGGGGTTGGCTTGATATGTTGCACAAATGCAAGTAGCAAACATGAGATCAGGCCTGCTGGCTGTTAGGTACATAAGAGACCTAATCATAGCCCTGTAAAGATGTTCTTCCACACACTCCCCCTCAAGATCAGGTCCTAGGGAGTGGTTTCTGGCTATGGGTGTCTTAGTAACCTTACATTCAGTCATGTTGAATCTTGTAAGTATGTATTGCACATACTTTGACTGACTTATGAAGATGCCATTGTCAACTTGCATCACTTGAATTCCCAGAAAGAAATTAGTTCCCCTATGGCACTCATTTCAAATCTGTTCTTCATCAGTCTCTCAAAGTCTTTACAAAGCTTTGGATTACTTGACCCAAAGATAATGTCATCCATATATACTTGAACCAGCATTAAGTCATTCCCTGTCCCTTTGATGAAGAGAGTTCCATCTATAGTACCACTCTTGTAACCATGTTGGTAGAGATACTGAGATAGTGTTTCATACTACTTCCTTGGAGCTTGGTGCAGCCCATAAAGAGCTTTATCAAGCTTGCAGACATAATCAGGATGATCTGGGTCTGCAAAGCCAGGTGGTTGTTTGACATACACCTCTTCATCAATCACCCCATACAGAAAAGCACACTTGACATCAAGTTGGTAGACCTTGAAATACTTGGATGCAATGTAACACCTGAAAATTTTAATAAAAAAAAGGAAAAGAAAAGTATCTTGAAAGAAAAGAAAAGGAGCACAAGTGGAGGGGGCCAAAGTGTAAAAAGTACAAAACCATATTATTTTAATGTTTAAAAGGCATGGCCGCCCATGCCACTGCCTTTTTACACTTTTGCTTTTGGCTGGACAAGAAGAAGAAAGAAGAGCAGATTTTCTCATGGTTTCAGGGAAGTTGAAGCTAAGTTTTGCTCTTGGTAAGTGTTTCTTTGTGTTTTTGGTTCGGTTTTGTTGGGTTTTTGACCTTAGAGCCGATATTTATGTGTTCTCGGTGCTCGGTTGTGTGTGTTTTAGCTGTTTGAACTCTTTGAGCCCCTAAGTTTGGTGGAGTTTTACTTGAAGGCTGCAATTGGTGAGTTCTAGATCCCCGGTTTTGTGTTTTTAAACTTTTTGGGGCTGAAAAATGCATGTTAAAATGTTTTAATGGTTTATGTATGAACCCGTAAGTATGTATGATTGAATGTTTATGTTTTATGGTTGTAAGGTTGTTTTTGATGTTTAGAATGCTAGATTTAAGTTGTAAACATGTTAGAATGCAGATTGGGTCTAAAAATGATTTAGAAATATGCATAACTATTGGCCATGCGCCCAAATAGTACCCATACACTTGAAAATTTGACTTAGAAAACTCAAGTGTAGTTCATGTGCCCAAATAGTACCCATACGCCTGGAAATTTGACTTAGAAAACCCAAGTGTAGTTCATGTGACCAAATAGTATCCATGCGCCTAAGACGTTTTTGCCAAATATTCTAAGTGCCAAGCTCATGCGCCCAAATAGTAATCATACGCCCAGAAAATTTCCAGGCGCCTAAGAGTCATGTGCCTGAACAGTACCTCATGCACCCAGGATTGGTTCCCAGGCGCCTAAGTGTTGGCCCATGCGCCCATATAGTGTTCATGCGCCTAGAACACTTAGAAATATTTCTAAAATTTTGGGAAAATAGAAATTTTTGGGTTTGACCCTGGATTGATTTGATGGTTGTATTTGTTTATTCCATGTATGTTTATGGCCTGTTCTTGTGTTCCATATTATGTATTATTGTGTGGCTTATACGTGGTGTGTTTATACTCGTATGCGTAAAGTATTGTCTTAAATAACCGGAAAGATTAATGATAATGAAAAGTGAAACATAAAGAACGAACAAAAAGTCTTGCAAGCAAAATGAAAGGAGGTTCACAGCCATGGGTTGTCAGCTCAACTGCGTGCGGGTTAGCTACACCATGAGGATGCATGCGAGGTCAATCATTGAGATTGACGGGACCCTTGTGCTTGCCCCAGGTAACTGGATCAGCTTCGTGCAAAATGTTCGGGGTATTGCACATTGGTCTAGATGAAAATGAAATATGATAAAGAAAGTACGAAATGAATGATGAAAGCAATAATAAATATTATCTTGTTGTACGTATGATGTTTGATCATGTAAGGAAGAAGGGTTTTTATGTTAAAGGAAGTATTTTAAGAAAATGATATTTTATATATTTAAACAAAAGATTTTAATTCTAAAACTAGAACTCACTCAGCAACGCTGACTTTTATGCATTTTCAGTTGGCAGGTAATTGTTGCTGAGGATGGTACGCGAGGGAAAGCTACTTGGCGGGCAAGATTGGCATCCATTCGTGCGTGTTAATTATGTTGTTTTGTAATGCAACTAAACGCTTTTTTTTGTAACTCCTATTATACTTTGATGTATTACTTGGCAACATTAAATATTAATGCAATGAATGGTTTTTGGTAATCTAATCCACTGCGATGTTTTAACTAAATGTACGAAATTTTATGTAAATAATGTTGTGGTTTACCAACTGTGAGGTTTCCGGGAACGGGGCCTTATAAGTTGGTATCAGAGCTAAAGTTTAAGAGAAATGGGTAAAACATTTTTAAAACCTAAACTTAAACTGAGAATGGGACCGAATGGAGGAATGCCAGCCCAAGTAGCTACGTGCCATTAGGTAATTCGTTTTCTTAAATATTAATCGGTATTATGTGCGTGTGCTATCTGATTTATGTGCTCTTAGTAGATTTGGATACTAATGTAGTCAGGATAGGCAATGCTTGGGGGATGAAGAGTAAAGTAAGTGGCTAATCACAACTGGCCACTGTAATTAGGGACTTACTATACTTGACATAAACTGAGCTATTACCTTGAATGACTGTGTTGGTGTTTGAATCTTATAGTGTTTAAAGGATGGCTGGTGGTAGAATGTCAAAAGCTTCCCGAGGTGGAGCACGGGGTGGCCATGGTGCTGGACCACGTGTCACGAAGAACAAGATGAAGACTACTGAGACGGCCCCTGCAGGGCTCAAGCTTTATCACCCGGAGGGCGGTGATGAGAGTGCTAACTTGAGAGCCATCCGTCGAGGAAGTGCATCAGGTCATGCAGACGATCCAGTCATCTGTGGTGACTGAAGTCATTCGTGTTGTGAGAGAGGATGAGAAGAAGGAGAAGGAGGAGGAGAGAAAGAAAACTTCTGGGAGAAGAAGGGATGATAGAGATCATGGTAAAGGGGAGCAACTAAACTCTGATATGGCAGCCTCCAGTGATGAGGAGGAGGTGGTAGTGCGGGAGACCGCGAAGGGATGCAGCTATGGGGCTTTCCAACGATGCAAACCCCCGACTTTCGATGGCAATGGTACTGCTACTACTGCTCACCACTGGGTGAAAGAAATGGAGGCTGTGCTAGAGATTAGTGAGTGTTGGGAGGGCTAAAAGTTGAAGTTCGCCACTCACTCGTTTGTAGACTCGGCTTTATGTTGGTGGGACAATATTTTCCAAGCCGAGGGCAGCAGGGCCATCGAAAAGATGAGGTGGGAAGAACTAAAGAAGATGGTGATTGAGGAATTCTGTCCTCACCGAGAGCTAGACAAGATAGAGAGGGAGTTCCTGCAGTTAGAAGTGGGAACCATGACCCATCAGCAATACACCACCAAGTTCAATGAAATGGCAAGGTTGGTGCCAGACCAGGTTACGCTATTGTCGAGAAAGATCAAGAGGTACATACAGGGTTTGCCAGCAGATATCCACAGGCACATGATCGCCGCCCGACCAAGTACATTTAGGTCGATGGTCGATCTGGCAGGAAGGCTTTATGATGAGAGAGAAGAAGTGGCAGTGGTGGAGGTGAGCAAGAAGGGTGGTGGTGACATGAACTGGAGTGGAAAGCAGTTTGGACGTGGTGGTTTCACTCCAAACAACAAGAGGACGAGGGTGGATGATCGAAGGGTGGTGTCATCAAGCACGGGGATGAAGAAGTGTGGCAAATGTGGGAAGGAGCACACTGGAGAGTGTAAGTGGGGATCGAATGTATGCTTCAAGTGTGGGAAACCTGGTCATATTGCCAGGGATTGTAGACTGTTGAGGTGCTATAACTATGGCGAAGAAGGTCATGTGAGTAGGGATTGCAAGAAGCCAAAGGCGGAGAGTTCTGGGGCAAAGAAGAGGACGGAGAATGAAGGACAGAGGGCAAGCGCTAGAGCATTTATGATGACCCGGGAGGAGGCCAGGGTGGACCCGATGTCGTGTCAGGTATGTTTCTAGTAAACCAAACTTGTGCCTCTGTATTATTTGATTCTGGTGCTAGAAGGAGTTTCATTTCTGCTGCTTTCTGTGCTAAGTTGCCTGTTAGTAGTAGAAGTATTAATGAGCCCTTCGATGTAAAAACTGCTATTGGTAAGTCTATCAGAATTTCTGAAATGATAGAGGATTGTGACATAGAACTAGAAGGCCATAGGTTCTCTGCTAAACTATTTGTGATGCCCCTAGGCGGATTTGATGTAGTTCTAGGGATGGATTGGTTAGCAGCCTATGAGGCAAATATTGTGTGTCGCAAAAAGATGATTCGATTAACTACGTTCGATGGAAGTTTGGTAATGGTCTATGGTGACCAAGTTACTACGGTCCCGAAAGGTGATTTTGCAAAAAGGTGATTTCGATGTAGTGCCTACCTGGCTTACGTGAAGGACGTGGATGCGTCAGTACCCCAATTGTCCGACGTACCAGTTGTGCGTGACTTTCCAGACGTGTTCCCAAAAGATTTACAAGGTGTGCCACCAGACCGCGAAATCAAGTTTCAGATCGATTTGATACCTGGTGCTCAGCCCATTGCCAAAGCACCATATCGATTGGATCCATCCGAGATGAAGGAACTGCTGGTGCAGCTACAGGAGTTGTTGGACAAAGGGTTCATCCAACCAAGCATCTCTCCCTGAGGTGCTCTGGTCTTGTTTGTAAAGAAGAAGGACGATAGTATGAGGATGAACATTGACTACCGTGAGCTAAACAAGTTAACGGTAAAGAACCGATATCCACTCACTAGAATTTATAACTTGTTTGACCAGCTCCAAGGTGCCAGTTGGTTCTCGAGAATAGATCTCCGATTTGGCTACCATCAATTGAAGGTGAAGGAGCAGGATATCCCCAGAACAGCTTTTCGCACGCGTTATGGACACTACGACTTTCTCGTTATGTCTTTTAGTCTAACTAACGCGCCAGCTGCTTTTATGGATTTGATAAACCTAGTGTGTCGGCCATTGTTGGATAAATCAGTGATTGTGTTTATTGATGATATTTTGATTTATTCGAAAAGCGAAGAAGAACATGCCGGCCACATTCGTGAAGTGTTGGAGACACTCAGGTGAGAGAAGCTGTATGCTAAATTCTCTAAGTGTGCTTTCTGGTTGCATGAAGTTCAATTTTTGGGTCACGTGGTAAATTCTGAAGGGATCATGGTGGATCGGGAAAAGGTTGAGGCGGTGATGCAATGGAAGTCTTCAAAGACGCCATCCGAGATTCACAGTTTCTTGGGTTTGGCGGGCTACTACAGAAGATTTATCTAAGTCTTTTCCAAGATAGCCTCACCATTGACCAAGCTGACTCGCAAGGATGTGAAGTATGTGTGGGGTCAAGAACAGGAGAACGCTTTAGAAAGAACTAAAGGCGAGATTGACTCAAGCTCATGTCTTGATGGAAGGGAACGAAGACTTAGTGGTCTATTCAGATGCTTCATATTCAGGATTGGGTTGCATGCTAATGCAGAGGGGAAGAGTGATAGCCTATGTGTCCCGACAGTTGAAAATCCACGAGGTTAATTACCCCACTCATGACTTGGAGTTAGCGGTCGTGGTCTTCGCGTTGAAGATTTGGAGGCACTACTTGTACGGGATGAAGTGCACTATCTTCACAAACCATAAAAGTTTGAAATACTTCTTTGAGCAGAAAGACCTCAATATGAGGCAAAAGAGGTGGCTAGAATTGATCAAGGATTATGATTGTGAAATCCACTATCATCCGGGCAAAGCCAACGTAGTGGCAGATGCCCTTAGCCAAAAGAGAGACCCGAGCCAATCCGGTTGAAAGCTTACCAGTTGATTATGACCTCCGATGTGATGACACAGATCAAGGAGTTCCAAGATGAGGCATTTAAATAAGATCGCCTTAACTCTGAAAGGATGAGAGGTTTGGTCATGGAGTTGGGTGAAAATACGCTCGGAGTTAAAACCCGCTTTGAACGGATGTGGATTCCTCGCTATGGAGACCTACGAGGACGAATCATGGACTAGGCTCATAAGACTCGATACTCCATTCATCCTGGTTCTACCAAGATGTATCATGATATGAAGAAAGATTACTGGTGGCCGGGTATGAAGTGTGATGTGAAGGAGTATGTGAGTAAGTGCCTTACTTGCTTTCGAGTAAAGGCAAAGCATCAGAAGCCATACGGGAAGATCCAACCTTTGGATATACCCGAGTGGAAATGGGAGCACATCACCATGGACTTCATCACGAAGCTACCATGTACGGCAAGGAGGTACGATGCCATATGGGTGATAGTTGACCGTCTGACGAAGAGTGCTCACTTTTTGCCGATCCGCGAGACGTATTCCTCCGAGAGGTTGGCGAATCTATTCATCAAGGAGATTGTAGCTCGTCATGGTGTACCGGTGTCTGTTGTGTCGGATTGCGACACTCGGTTTACATCAAAGTTTTGGAAGAGGTTTCACGATGCAATGGGCACGAGGTTGCATATCAGTACAGCTTACCATCCCAGACAGATGGTCAGTCTGTGAGGATGATCCAGACACTTAAGGATATGCTCCGTACATGCGTGATCGATTTTGGAGGAAGTTAGGATGAACACTTACCGTTAGCCGAATTCTCATACAACAACAGTTACCATGCCAGCATTGGCATGCCACCATATGAGATGCTATGTGGTAGAAGGTGCAGAACACCCGTGTGTTGGGGAGACATCGGGAAGAAAAAGCTGGGCAGTATTGAAGTACTTGAGGCTACGACCGAGAAATTAGAGAAGATCAAGGCCTTCATGAAGGCGGCGAAGGATAGGCAAAAGTCGTATGCCAACAAGAGACGTAGACCGATTGAATTCAATATGGGCGATAGGGTCATGTTAAAGGTCTCGCCTTGGAAAGGAATCATTCGGTTTAGGAGGCAGGGTAAGCTCAGTCCGAGGTACATAGGACCTTTCCGAATTATCACACGAGTAGGAGAGGTGGCCTATCGATTGGAGCTACCTGATGAGTTAAGTGGAATTCATCCAACATTCCATGTATCTCATCTGAGAAAATGTCTAGCTGACGAAGACATGAATGTACCACTGGAAGACATTGAAGTGGATTAACGGCTCAACTATGTAGAGCAACCAGTGGAAATCATTGACCGAAAAGAGAAGAGGTTACGAAATAAAGTTGTTCCACTGGTGCGAGTGCAGTGGAAGCACAGGAAGGGATCTGAGTCCATGTGGGAGACTGAGGAAGAGATGAGACAGCATTACCCACAACTGTTCGAAGAATAACAGGTTTCGGGGACAAAACCTCTATAAGGGGGGTGGACTTGTAACACCCGAAAATTTTAATAAAAAGAAAGGAAAAGAAAAGTATCTTGAAAGAAAAGAAAAGGAGAACAAGTGGAGGGGGCCAAAGTGTAAAAAGTACAAAATCATATTATTTTAATGTTTAAAAGGCATGGCCGCCCATGCCACTGCCTTTTTACACTTTTGCTTTCAGCTGGACAAGAAGAAGAAAGAAGAGTAGAGTTTTCACTCGGTTTCAGGGAAGTTGAAGCTGTGTTTTGCTCTTGGTAAGTGTTTCTTTGTGTTTTTGGTTCGGTTTTGTTGGGTTTTCGACCTTAGAACCGATATTTATGTGTTCTCGGTGCTCGGTTATGTGTGTTTTGTTGTATTTTAGGTGTTTGAACTCTTTAAGCCCCCAAGTTCGGTGGAGTTTTACTTGAAGGCTGCAATTGGTGAGTTCTAGATCCCCGGTTTTGTGTTTTTAAACTTTTTAAGGCTGAAAAATGCATGTTAAAATGTTTTTTAAGGTTTATGTATGAACCCGTATGTATGTATGATTGAATGTTTATGTTTTATGGTTGTATGGTTGTTTTTGATGTTTAGAATGCTAGATTTAAGTTGTAAACATGTTAGAATGCAGATTGGGTCTAAAAATTATTTAGAAATATGCATAACTGTTGGTCATGCGCCCAAATAGTACCCATACGCCTGAAAATTTGACTTAGAAAACTCAAGTGTAGTTCATGTGCCCAAATAGTACCCATACGCCTGGAAATTTGACTTAGAAAACCCAAGTGTAGTTCATGTGCCCAAATAGTATCCATGCGCCTAAGATGTTTTGCCAAATATTCTAAGTGCCAAGCTTATGCGCCCAGATAGTAGTCATACGCCCAGAAAATTTCCAGGCGCCTAAGTGTTAGTCATGCGCCTGAACAGTACCTCATGCGCCCAGGATTGGTTCCCAGGCGCCTAAGTGTTGGCCCATGTGCCCATAAGTGTTGGCCTATGGGAAAATACTAATTTTAGGGTTTGACCCTGGATTGATTTAATGGTTGTATTTGTTTATTCCATGCATGTTTATGGCATGTTCTTGTGTTCCATATTACGTATTATTGTGTGGCTTATACGTGGTATGTTTATACTCAATGCGTAAAGTATTGCATTAAATAACTAGAAAGATTAATGATAATGAAAAATGGAACATAAAGAACGAATGAAAAGGCTTGCAAGAAAAATGAAAGGAGGTTCATAGCCATGGGTTGTCAGCTCAACTGCGTGCGGGTTAGCTATCCCATGAGGATGCATGCGGGGTCAATCATTGAGATTGACGGGACCCTTGTGCTTGCCCCAGGTAACTGGGTCAGCTTCGTGCACAATGTTCGGGGTCTATTTATAGACCTCAGGCCCAATACCAGCTTCGTGCACAATGTTCGGGGTATTGCACATTGGTCTGGGTGAAAGTGAAAGATAATAAAGAAAGTACGAAATGAATGATGAAGGCAATAATGAATATTATCTTGTTGTACGTATGATGTTTGATCACGTATGGAAGAAGGGTTTTTATGTTAAAGTAAGTATTTTAAGAAAATGATATTTTATATATTTAAACAAAAGATTTTAATTCTAAAACTAGAACTCACTCAGCAACGCTAATTTTTATGCATTTTCAGTTGGCAGGTAATTGTTGCTGAGGATGGCACGCGGGGGAAAGCTATTTGGCGGGCAAGACTGGCATCCATTCATGCATGTTAATTATGTTGTTTCGTAATGCAACTAAACGCTTCTTTTGTAACTCCTATTATACATTGATGTATTATTTGGCAACATTAAATATTAATGCAATGAATGGTTTTTGGTAATCTAATCCACTGCGATGTTTTAATTAAATGTACAAAATTTTATGTAAATAATGTTGTGGTTTATCAACTGTAGGTTTCCGGGAACTGGGCCTTACATGCAGCAAAAGCTAGGAATATAATTACAGCTTCAAGTCTTGCCACAGGAGCAAAAACATCTGTGTAATCAATTCCCTCTTCTTGTGTGTACCCTTGAACAACTAGTCTTGCCTTGTTCTTGATGACAAGTCCTCTATCATCCTTCTTGTTCCTAAAAACCCATTTGGTTCCTATGACAGTCTTCCCTTGAGGAAGACAACATAGGTTCCAAACCTTCTGTCTTCTAATTTAAAGTAGCTCTTCTTGCATAGCTTCAACCCAGCTTCCATCCTTCAGAGCCTCATCAACTTTCTTTGGCTCAATTTGGGACAAGAAACAAGAGTGCAGACAAACATTTTGGTCATGGGTTTGTCCTCTTGTTCTTACCCTAGTCTCAACATTTCCAATGATGTTTGTGGTGGGGTGTGACTTATGGATCCTTAGTTGAGGGATCACAGCAAGTTGATTGGACAGATCCAGATTGGAGAAATTTAGATCTAGCAATGGAGTGTCACCCACCACATCAGCACATTTATCAAGTGAGACTTGATCCAATGAATGTGTGACATCATTTATGTTGTCCTCTATGGAGTGGTTATCAGCATCAAGAAATTCTTGATCACTATCACCACCTCCATTTCCTCCTACATTTGAAGCTCCTTCTTTTGAGTTTTGAACCTCTGAGCTGGAATTTGAAGGCACCTTAGATGTATCAGCTGAATTTGTCATGTTTGTGCTGATAGGATCTTCATTTGCAGGGTTAGTCACCAAGGGAGCTGAAGTATTAATCTTGCCTGGTCTTCTCAGCTCAAATCTTGGGTCAGGATCTCCTGTTGATATATTATTTGTAGATCCTGAAACATTCTCACAAGACTTGTTAAAACCGTTGGTAACTAAGTCAAGATCAAATAGCCAATCCGAACCAGAACCTTTCACACTAGGAATGTGCTCATTGAAGGTCACATTGGCTGACTCCTTATCTACTCTAGTTCTAAGATTGTATACTCTATAAGCCTTAGCTTGGAAAGAGTATCCAATAAAGTGTCCATCATCTGACTTCTCATCAAATTTGGCTACTTGATCTTTGGTATTCAAGATGGTGCAAGGACATCCAAATGACCTAAGGAAACTAATAAATGGTCTCCTTTTATGCTACAGCTCATAAGGAGTCTTACCATGAGTCTTAACCACTAAAAATTTGTTCTGCACATAGCAGGCTGTGTTAACTGCCTCTGCCCAGAAGGTGATGGGCAGTTTAGAGTCAGACAACATGGTTCTTGCAGCTTCAATAAGTGTCATGTTTCTCCTCTCAGCAACACCATTTTGCTGAGGAGTCCTGGGAGCACTATATTGTCTTGTAATACTCTTTTCATCACAAAATGTATCAAGGATTTGGTTCTTAAATTCTGTTCCTTGATCACATCTTCTGGTCTTGACCTTGCGATCAGATTGATTCTTAATTTTTAGAATGAAATTCTTTAAGATCTCAGGGGTCTCATCCTTAGTTCTAAGGAAAAAGACCCAAGTGAATCTTATGAAATCATCTATGATCACTAAGCAGTAAGAGATCCTTCCTAGACTTATTACACTGGTAGGGCCAAACAAATCCATATTTAATAGGTGTAGGGGAGTAGTGATGGAGTTCATTTCCTTTGGTTTATGAGACACTTTGTGTTGGTTTCCTTTCAGGCATGCAACACAGTGGTCATCACTTGTAAACTCTTTCTTTGGCATTCCAGTTACCAAATCATTCTTAATCAATTTATTCATGTTCTTAAAGTTTACATGGTATATTCTTTTATGCCAAAGAAGAGACTCATCACTATTTGCTTTAGACAGAAAGCAAGAAACTTCTCCTGAGGGAGATGTTTCATGTAAATCCATCTTGTACATGTTCCCTCTCCTAGGGGCTCTGAGCAGGATATGCTCTTGAGGAATGGCCACCCCGGGTTTGAGAACAATGCACTCATGCTCAGTGAAGAGCATATGGTGTTTCTGATCACAAAATTGTGATACACTCAGAAGATTGTATCCAAGCTTCTTGACAAAGTTTACCTTTTCAATGCTGAGCTTACCATTTATGACTCTGCCCCTTCCAAAAATGTAACCACCAGAATCCCCTCCAAAAGCAATTGGTCCTCCATTAATTTTCTCAAAATTTTGAAGCAGAGAACCATTCCTAGTCATGTTCCTGGAACAACCACTATCAATAATCCAAACATTCTTCTTGGTCTTTAGTTGTCCTGCACAAAAAGAGGTGATTAGTTACACTTAGAAACCCAATCCTCATTGGTCTTGGGCTTATTAAAATAAGTTGAAGACAATGTAATAGTAAGTGATCCTATATTCAAGCTTTGAGGATCATTTGCTGTTGTTGATGAAGAACTTTTAGTCACATGGTCTTCCTTCATCTTCCACACCACCTTTGGAAGATTGGGCCTGACCTTCAAAGCTTCAAAAGTTTTGACAACTTCAGAAGTCTTGGAGACTGGATCTTCTAAAGATCTTGCTTTCACTACAGCAAGCTTCAGTACTTCGAAAGCGTTCTTTTCTTTCGAGACCATCTTTTCTTCCGAAGGCAATTTTTCACTTGTCTTCTTCTTCATTTTGGAGCTTCCGAAGGAAACAGATTTTCCTTCCAAAGCTGTTTCTTCCTTCTTTTTCTCAGAAGTGTTCTTCTTGGTTATGTGGATGGTACTTTTGGGATTATACTTGCAATCCTTAGCCAGATGAGAAGTACTACCACACATGACATAGTTAGTTCCTTCCTTCTGAAAGTCTTCTTTTGAGAGCAAGACTGAGTTTGATCACTTTCCTTCTCCATCTTCATCTTTACAGATGATGCAACAAGCTTCTTAGGGAGAGACTTGTTGTTGGAGCTGGATGGTTCAGGCTGTGTAGTAGTGGTACACAGCTGGTCAGTCTTTTTCTTCTTACTGGAATGATTTGGAACTAAACTAGAACTCCTGGTACTAGAGTTCATAGTTGAGTCTTTAGTCTTTACCACTTCAAAACCTATAGAAATAAACACTTGTTTCTGCTTTGAATCAAACGTGGCCTTGATTTCTTGAGCCTTCTTTGATCTTCTCTTAGCTCTTCTAATCAAGTTCTTTCTCTTTGACTTGGTCATTCCAGGCTCTTTCCTCTCCTCAGGAGAATAGTGACCCTTCTTAGGATGATCTTCTTCACTCTTCTCTGAGTCATCCTTCACTATCTCCTCTTCATCCTCTTCAATAATAGGGTCTATGAAGGGAAGCTCACCTTCACAAGTTCCACACCTTGGAGATCTTACAGACAATAGAGTGTATGGAGGAGCTATCTCAATAGATCCCAATCCCTGCTTATTCTGATAACAAACTTTTGCATGTAGGGATCAGGATATTATGTTCTTGAAGGTCTCTTCTTTAAGAACACATTTTTCTGCCCTGGCTTTGCTGATCACAAGCTCAGCCTGGCATTCAGTTAACTTTGAGATAAGATCTTTGATTTGATTCTTGTAGTTTGTGCGCTCATGCTTAAGAGTTGAAATGGTTTTCTCTAGATCTTCTATCTTAAGTTTATAATCATTTTCAGCTCTTTTAAAGTTAGCTTTTAAGATATTTAAGGACTCAAGATCAGATCTCATCTCTAAGTTATAGGACCTGTATCTATTAACTTTAGCAATGCATTCAGGAGTACAAATATGTTCTAATACCTTGGCTTCATCATGATCTGCCATTAGTTCTTGGTTTGGAGAAGCATCCTCAACCTGAAAGCTCTAGTCGAAGCCTCCTTCTTAAACAGTAACTGCAGCTTGCTGTCTTGGCTTCTCATTCTGGTAAGCTCCCTCAGTGTAGTTGGACCTGGATTGTGCTTGGCCACCATTTGAATTTGGTGCCTTGCACTCCCTGGCAAAGTGTCCTATTTGGTTACAGTTGTAACATTTCACCTTGCTTTTGTCCAGCCTAAACTTTCCACTAGCTGCATTGCTGGGAAACCTTCTCCCAGTCCTCTTGTAGAACTTCTGGGCTCTATGAGTGAGTAGAGCCATCTATTGGACTATTTCCATATATTCCAGATCATCTGGATGGATACGGTCCAGGTCTTCAAAGGTTAAGAGAAAGTTGCTTGAACTTTCATCAGAAGACATAAAAGCTTGTGAAGAACTTGTCTCCTAGAATGGGCTTCTTGGGATGTAGCCTTCCCTTGGTGTCTCCGGAAAGGTGATGAAATGACACTTTTGTGATTTGTCCGGGTAGCAGATGAGATGGTGTTGTGGTTCTCTGCAATCCCTTTCAACTACTTGGAGGGCTGAACTTTGATGAGTGTTGAAGTTACCAGATGAGTTTTGCATGTTTATCTTCACCTGGTATCCACTGAGTATTCCATATAACTCAGTGAGAGTAAGAGTCTTGAGGTTTTCAGTCCTCTTAATGACCACACAGTAGTGTGTCCATTGTCTGGAAAGAGAGGACATGAACTTCCTAATAATATCTCTATTCTCAATGGTTACTCCAACATCAGCTAGAGTATCCACAATCTCAAAGTACCTGAAGTATTGTTGAGTCATGGTTTCACCTGCCTTGAAGGTGCAATTTTCAAACTGTTGCTTCAAGAGGTCCTTCTTGTTTTCTTTGGCTTCATTGGACCCCTCCTACATCAGCTTCAATGCATCCCATAGTTGTTTGGCGGTCTTGCACTTCTTGAAACCTCTGTAGATGGAGTTAGGAAGAGCAGTTTGAAGGGCTGTCATAGCTTTCTAATCAACATCAATTTTCTTCTAATCTTTTTCAAAAAAATCATCCCTTTCCTTTGGTATCATACCACCACCAACAGCTGAAGTGGTGCATTGTACATAAGGTCCATTAACAACAGACTCCCATATCCTGGAATCTTGAGACTTGATGAAGCCTTCCATTCTTTGGCACCAAGTATCAAAATCCTTAGGAGTGATCAGTGGGGACTTTGTCATAGTTCTAGTTTCCATATCAGCCTTTGAGATAGCTGCCATTTGAAAAGTTAAGTGAAGTGTGAAACTAAGAGGATTTAAGATGGTGAGATCTTACAATCAAGAGCCTGGAAAGCTCTGATACCAATTGCAGGACCAGTTAGGGTGTTAATAACAATTAGTTTCACAAGAGGAGTGATCTTAAATCACTTAACAGTTCAAATAGGAAACAGCAAACTTTGAAGATACAAGGAACACAAGTAACAATGAGACAGAACTTAGAACAATAGCACAAGTATTAGTTTTCAAGGATGCTATATATTGATCTCAAGTTCTATTACAAGTGTTCAAAGCATGATTAAAATACAAGGACCTGAGACTCTTTTATACTACAACCTACAACCGTCAATACTTGGAAGGACAGTTGGAATTGACTAATCTACATAACAAGATCAATCTAGAGTCAAAAGGCAGATTGCCTTTTGACTAGTGACTATGACATGCCATAGCTCACTGACTTTTCCTACTACAAAAAGTCTAAAGGAACAAAAGAAGAAAATTACAAAAAAGAGTTTATCTACTATTCACTAAAGCATGGAAGTTTCACCAACTCATAAAAGTTGGTGAGTTATCAGAGTTGCAGCAGAAAGTTGGTCAGCTTTATCAAAAGTAGATCAGAGAAAGCATCTTTTCTCTGTCTTCCGAAGAAATCAGTCTTCACAGCAAAGTGGCTTCGGAAGACTTTGTCTTTGAAGCTTCGGAAGACTTCATCTTTGGCTTCGAAAGAACTTGGTCTTTGGCTTCGGAAGTTTTTACACTTAGAATATTTTTCTTGTTAAGTGTAAAGCTTCCGAAGTAATTTCTTCTGAACTTTTGGCTTCGGAAGACTTTACACTTAGAGTTCTTTAAAGAGTGTCAAGCTTCCAAAGCAAGTTCATTCTTGTTCCTTAGTGCATGTTGGAAGATCTTTGGTTGCATCAGCCTCATAATCTTCAGATAGATCCTTACAAGAATCCTCAGCGGGTAATGGTGCCATGATAGAGAAGGCCGTTGAAGACTATTCTGATAAAGACTTTAAGAAAATAGACATTGACTGCAAAGCAATGACTATTTTGCATACATCCATACCAAACTCCATAATGGTTGGCTTTCTGCAATGTGAGTCAGCCAAAGAACTCTTGGATGCTTTGAAGCTGATGTGCTCTGGTTCCACTGAATCCAAGGAGTCCAAGAAGGATGTACTGAAGCAGAAGTTTGAAAACTTCACATATATCGTTGGTGAGACCTTGAGCCAAGAAGGATGGACTTTCTATTATGTTTCTATCAAGAGAACTGAGAATCTTAACACTCTCACCATGACTAAACTGTACGGAATACTTGATGGATAGCGTATGGAGATGGAGACTCGGAAGAGCCACCAGATGAACCGACCCTCAAATCTGCTGTCAGTAATGCTCTACATGTTGCTGAAGGATTAAGAACCCCCCAACCTCAGTTGTACCTGAACTATCCCCAACAGCCATCATCTTCCTCTGGGCCATACATCACTTTCCCTGAGACATCCAGGTCTCAACAGGCTCAACACACACCTTTTCAGGATAGTTGTGCCTTTGTCTCAGGAGGTCAACACTCTGGAGATTTACAATTCTGCTTTGATGATCTAGAGTGCTTTAGCCCAGATGACATTGAGTACATGGACATTGTCCAACAAATGGCTCTCCTCACCTATAGAGCAAAGAAGTTCTTCAAAAGAACAGGAAGGTAGTTCCCTCAGAATCCAACCAATAGAAAATTTGGATTTGATAAAAGCAAAGCCATGTGTTATAAGTGTAACCAGCTTGGTCACTTTGCTAGGGAATGCAAAGCTCCAAGATCCAATCCTGGAGCAACTCAAGCCTCCCAACATCCTACCACCTCAAGGGCTGCGCCAAAACCTACTGAGCAGCAAACTACGGCTGTTGCTCAAGAGGTTGACTGGAGCTTTATGGTGCAAGATGTCACTCCTGCTCAAGCTCTCATGGCTGGAACTGAAGACAGCAAGGTATATGAAAACCTCTGTACTCCAGCTTGTATTGCTAAGGTTAAACTTTATCAGGATTACAACATGGAAATTAAATCCGATATTGAGTCCTTAAACATCCTAAAATCTGATTTTAAGAGAGCAGAATCTGACTATAAACTCAAAACTGAAGAGTTAGAGAAAACTATTTCTCTTTAAAACATGAACACACAAACTACAGGGCTCAAATAAAGGATTTGATTTCTAAGTGGACCGAGGCTCAAGCCTAGCTAGTAATAGCTAAGGCTAAAGCAAAGAAGTATGCTATTGAAGAGCATAACTTCAACTCCATCATTCCATCATCCTCCCACTCAAAGGTGTGTTATCAAAACAAAAATGGGTTGGGAACCAATGAAATTGCTCCACCACACTCTTAAGTGTCTATTAGATAGCCAAGATATGGTACTCATGAGCAAGAAGTTCCAACTGCTGACCCACAACCCAATGAGCAAAAGAGTGATGCAACTATGGTGACCACCACAGGGAAGGATAAGGTAGAAAACCTCATTCCCACCGCTGATGTCCTACCCCTAACCACCAAAGATAGAAAGAACAAAATCAAGGCAGTAAAGAAAACAACCAAGAAGGTGACTGAGTCTAGGATGAAGATAGATCCCAGACAAAATGGTGTATTCATTTATGCCGGATTCCAAGTGGTTGGAAACTCTGACTCAAGAAAGGAATGTAGTACCAGCATTCCTGTCCAACTGAAGGATCAGAAGTTAAAAGGAAAAGCTATTAGAGAAAAGGAGTGCAAGAACCAACAACCATCACGCCCCATCAAGAGTAACATTGAGTGCATAATCTGTGGTCTGCATAACCATATGGCTAAAGATTGTTACTATAATCCTGAAAGCACACATTATGCAAACAATGTTAAAAGGGAAGGAGTCAAAGAAGGTTTCACATTTGGACCTTATCACATGGTCCAAGTGACAAGGAAAGGAAAGCTTGTTTCTGAAGCTAAGTTGCTTTCGGAAGAAAATCATTCTTCCGAAAGAAAAATAGCTTTGGAAGACAAGCCAAAGAACAAACAAAGGAACAAAAGGAATCCTTTTAAATCTTCAGAAAAGAAAGTAGCCTCGGAAGAAGGTCATGCTGCTCAATCCTCTTCAGGATCATCTATACTGGTCAACCATAGGATGGTATGGAAGAACAGAACAGATGCTGCAGCCAGTACCTCTTCTTTATAAACACAAATTGAACCCACTTGCCTATACTTTGGTTTAATTAAATCATCTACATTGGAAGAACCCAAGACCAACAAGGCTTGGGTTTCCAATAGTAACTAATCATCTCACTTTATATGCAGGGACATCCATATGACAAGAATAGAAATATATGGATTGTGGATAGAGGATGCTCCAGGCACATGACAGGAAACAGATCTCTTCTTCAACAATTTGAACATTTTGATGGAGGTACTATTTAGTTTGGAGGTGACGCCGGAGGATACATTTCTGGTAGAGGTAGTGTATCCAATGGTAAGTTAAAAGTTGACATTGTCAAACAGCTTGAACACAATATGTTAAGTGTTTCTCAATTCTGTGATCAAAAGCACCAAATGCTTTTCACAAAACATGAGTGCATTATCCTCAAACCCGGGATGACAATTCCTCAAGAATTGGTGCTTCTTAGATCTCCCAGGAGAGGGGATATGTACAAGCAGGATATGAACAATGCTTTCCTATTGGGTGAAGTATCATGCTTTCTTTTCAAAGCCAATGGTGATGAGTCAACTCTTTGGCATAAAAGAATGTGCCATGTTAATTTTAAAACCATGAACAAGTTGGTTAAAAATAATTTGGTACATGGTGTGCCTAAAAAGGAGTTTTTCTATAAAGACAATTGTGTTGCTGCCTGAAAGAAAAACAACATAAGGTCACTCACAAATCCAAAGAGGTTAACTCTATCACCACTCCATTACACTTATTGCACATGGATCTTTTTGGTCCTACAAGTATAATGAGCATTGGAAGGAAATCATACTGTCTTGTGATTGTTGATGATTTTTCAAGATTCACTTGTGATTGTTGATGATTTTTCAAGATTCACTTGGGTAAAAATCATTAGAAGTGATCAAGGGACTGAGTTTAAGAAACAAGTTCTTGACTCATTCTGTAACTCAAAAAGGATTACCAGATAATATAGTGCTCCTAGAACTCCTCAACAGAATGGTGTTGCTGAGAGGAGGAACAAGACACTTATTGAGGATGCAAGAACAATGTTAGCTGATTCAAAACTGAAACTAACTTTCTGGGCAGAGGCAGTCAGCACTGCATGTTATGTGCAAAACAGAGTTCTCATTGTTAAGCCTCATGGGATGACCCCTTATGAGCTATGGAACAAGAGGCCACCGTTCATTGGCTTTCTTAGGTCCTTTGGCAGCAGGTGTACCATACTTAACACAAAGGACAATTTTGCAAAATTTGCTGAAAAGTCAGATGATGCTATCTTTATTGGATATTCCTCCACCTCTATTACTTATAGAGTGTATAATATCAAAACTCAATAGTTTGAGGAATCATCCAACATTATTGTTAATGAGCACACTCCTTGTGTTAGAGGGAATGGACATGAATATATTTTTGATTTAGAATTGTTTCCAGACTATTCTAAACCATCTTGTGAGAATGTTTCAGCTGGAACAAGAACTCAAAGTGATCCATATGAAGATCAACTATTTGAGTTACCCAGACCTATTTCCAGTTCTCCAAGAAGAAATAAAGAACAAGTTCCCACTACTGAAAGTCTTGAAAGCATGAGTATCTCAGGAAACAAAGAAGCTTCAACAAATTGTTAGCTCACTGAGCCTCATAAGCCAGAGGTTGACAATTCAAGCACTCAACACCAAGCTAATGAAGACAGTGACATGGAGGAACAGGCAACTGTTGATGCTGCTTCACAGCATACTGCCATTGATGATATCACTCATTCAATCAATCAGTCCTCATTGAATGAATGTGAGACATCAGCTGGAGAAGGTGTTCGAAGTTCTGAGCAAAACTTCTCAAACTTAGACCTATCTATGCAATTAGTAGGTTCAGGATACACAACACTCATCCAGCTAAAAACATCATTGGGCATGTATCAGAAGGTGTGAGAATAAGAAATCAGACCCATAATGGGAATGTATGCTTGTACTCATGCTTTCTCTCTCAATTGGAACCAAAAAAGGTGGAAGAAGCCCTCAAGGACAACAATTGGATTGAAGTTATGCAAGAGGAATTGCTTTAATTCAAGGGGCAAAAGGTATGGAACCTGTCTCCTTTGCCACCTGGCCAAGTCCCTATTGCCACCAAGTGGATGTTCAGAAACAAAAGAGATGATAGAGGTTTGATCATCAAGAATAAGGCAAGACTTGTTGTTCAAGGATACACACAGAAAGAAGGCATAGATTACACTGATGTCTTTGCACACTTGAAGCTATGCGAATCTTCCTTGCTTTTGCAGCATCCAAGAACTTCACAGTCTATCAACTTGATGTCAAATGTGCATTTTTGTATGGGAATATAGACAAAGAAGTCTATGTGTGTCAGCCACCTGGATTTGAAGACCCACAGCATCCCAGCTATGTGTACAAACTGGATAAAGCTCTTTATGGGCTGCATCAAGCACCTAGGTTGTGGTATGAGACTCTATCTCAGTTTCTCCTAAAAACGGCTACACCAAAGGCACCATAGACAAGACATTGTTCATAAAGAAATCTGGGAAGGACATGCTGCTTGTTCAAGTCTATGTCGATGACATCATATTTGGTTCCTCAAATGACCAAATATGCAAAGACTTTGAAAGAATCATGAGAAAGAAATTTAAGATGAGCTCCATAGGAAAGATGGATTTCTTTCTTGGGATTCAAGTGAAGCAAATAGAAGAAGGGTTCTTTATCAACCAGTCTAAGTATGTCAAGGACATCTTAGAAAGATTTAAGATGAAAGATTGTAAGACAGCCAAGACACCTATACCCAGAAATCACAATCTATATCCTGATTTCGAGGGGTAGGATACTGATCAGCATCAGTACAGGGTAATTATTGGATCTCTGATGTATCTCACAGCTAGTAGACCTGATATCATGTTTGCAACTTCCATCTGTGCAAGATATCAGGCTGCTCCTAATGTGTCTCACCTAATTACCGTTAAAAGGATTCTTAGATACCTCAAAGGAGCTCCCAAACTGGGTCTCTGGTATCCTAAGAATAAGGATTTCAATCTCTTTGGGTACTCTGATAGTGATTATGGTGGCTGCAACAATAACAAGAAATCCACATCAGGAGGATGTCAATTTCTTGGTGGAAGGATTGTTTCCTGGCAATGCAAGAAGCAGTCATGTGTCTCTACATCAACTGCTGAAGCTGAATACATTGCTGCTGCGAGCTGCTGTGCTCAAATGTTATGGATTCAAAATCAGATGTTAGACTATGGATTCAACTTCATGAATACTCCTATCCACATAGACAACATGAGTGTTATTTCCATTACAGAAAATCTAGTCAAGCGATCCAAGACAAAGCACATTGACATCAGGTATCACTTCATTCGAGATATTCATGAGAAACACTTGATTAAACTAGTAAAAGTCAATTCAAATGAACAATATGCTAACTTGTTCACCAAAGCCTTTGATAAACAAAGATTTAAATACTTAATCACAGCTATTGGGATTATTAACATTGACTAGTTTATTTCTTTTGAAAACCTTTTAAAAATGTGTCTTGTTTATGTTGTCTAATTACAATCTAAGCCCTGTTACTAAAGTTTTTCCTCTAAGTGGAAATTCTTCCAAAAAGAAATTTGCCCTCGGAAGAGATCTTTATATCTTTCGAAGGTAAATTCCTTCACTTTAGTATTCTCTTTTGAAGATTTTTTACCCTTGGAAGAAAATTTGATCATAGATCAAATTTATTTTCGAAGATTATTAACTTCTTCTCAGAAGAAGTCTTTCTCTCGGAAGCAACTTCCCTTCGGAAGAAAACTTTTACTGTGTAACGGAAACCTTTGGGCTCTACTGTGTAAAGATTAAGATCTTTTCGGAATATTTTAAACTATCTACCTTGTCGTCGTACTCAAGTACACACCCAAACTGTCTTTTCACCTTATCGGTATGGTCTTTTACCCCTATTTAAAACTTCTGACTCTCTTTCTTTACCTTTTTACCACCACTGAAACCTAATACTCCCATTGTCTTATTCACTCTCTCAAATTCCTTCAATCAAACAACACTTTCTTACAATGGCTCTCAATCCTCAACACAACCAAGTCACCATCCTTGATTCCTCTAAGGATGCTGATTTTGCCCCCATCATCGATTTTCTGTTCCACTCCACATGCTTTACCGCCCTCACTGTAACCCCACTATATACTCTAATCACATGACCGAATTTTGGGCAAATGATCATTGTGAAACTCTGAATGATGAGAGGGTCATCAGGTCGAGAATCAACGGACAAGAGATCATCATTTCTAAATCTTCCATCAGGGAGCATCTAGAGCTTCATGACGAAGGCGCCCCTACTGAATTCCCCAAATATTAGCTAGCGCACACATACACTTAAATGGTATATGGTGGTGATGTGCACAAGTCAAATGTTTACAAGTTTAATTTCTCTTACAACTGGAAATTCTTGTTGCACATCGTTCTACACTACCTATCCAACAAATCAGGGGGTTAGGATCAAAGCCCATATGATCTGGGTTGCCTAGTCCATGGAATGGTAAAAGGCCTCCGCTTCAACTATTCAAGGTTTCTGCTGAACAATCTACGAGGAAATCTTACCCGGGATTCATTTTTCATGTATCCCCGGTTTATTCAGCATATCATAAATTATGAACTGGACCAGAACAGATTACAACATGTAGGCACTCTAATGGCCCTACACATGAGGCTAGGCATCTTCAAGACCTTGAAGAAGGTGTCCACCAATTTCACGAGGAGATTCACTGATCTTCTCCAAGGTATGCTTGAGCCAACGACTCCTGGTGACATCCCTGCAAGCCCAGCAGGTGATGAACCCACACCAGACCCCCCCACTCAAATGCCAACTACTTCTTCCACCCAATAAAGGTTACATACACTAGACGCCCTAAGCGAACCCCTGATCAATCTACTCTGATTGATCAGGTCCCCTCTGTTCGCACTAAAAAGGCTCGAGTGGAACTCGGGGCTCCCACTCAGCCAGAGGTCCCACCATCCTCCACCATCGACTTTAATATCAGTGTTGAGTCTCCTTACAAGTCTCAACCTGATAAGCCCAAAACCTAAGCCATTAGCCCTCAGGGTGAGTCCTAACACTCCCCTGAGTAACCAAAAAGGGACAGCCATATCATTGGCATATCTGTTATTGCAGAAGAGCCATTAGGTGCTAATCAAGGTCCCGGGTCATTAGAATTAACCTCTCTATCCTTCACTAACCTTTTAATCCAACCTGATGAGGATATCATGTTCCATCAGGGCCATGATGTTGATTTACAATACCTCTCTCAAGATCAACTGAGCAACAGGGAACCTCTGATATCTAGCCAACATCAGTTAAGCCAAACTGAGGTGAGTCCAACTAGTGTGGAGGTGACTCATGTAGACTCAGCTGCCACTACTAAGAGTGTCTCACTGGCCTCTCAGGAAAGTGCTAACATTAGTGAGACTGAGTCTATGACAACCTTGCTAATTGATGTTTCTGAAAAGGACATCAGTAGGGAAGGGTATCCAGGGTGCCAAGAAACTATTACTGGTAGTGATGATGAACATGCCAGGCATGTTATCTCATCTCCTTATGATTCTTCAAAAGAAGATAAGGGTAGTCTACAACTCATTATCAAAGACCTGATTTCTAAAGTCTCAAACCTTGAATCAAAGGTTAAGATTTAAGAGGACAGGTCTGCCACTCAGCAACTTGAGATTGAACATCTCAAGGCTAAACTAGCTGAGACATAGATTGAGAAGTCTATCAGGCACATACCTAGCCAGGTTTCTTTAAGTTCTTCCTCCAGCTCATCTACTTCTCAAGATGATGCTACCAAAAAGGAGGAGAATGTACAGAAACAACATCATGTGGAACCCACTTATACCACAACAACAACTTCTCTTGATGCCTTATCTATCTTTTACCCCCAACAGCATCACCCTACTATAGTCTTCCCTCAACCAGCTCCTATTACCTTTCAAGTGGACTAAAGGATGCTCATAGATCTCAATAGGTTTCTAACAAAATTTCTATTGAGCTCCTCCATTGAACAGCCCTCCTCTGATCTAGTTGTCGCCTACTTTGGAGCTAAAGAGCTTCAAAGGTTGAATGCACCACCTAACTCTAAAGAGGAAGTTGGTCAACCTAAGGTCTCTATTGAACCTAAGATTAACTTCGAAGGGAATGTACAAACTGATGGCCCAGCAACTGATTTGGATGGGACAGGTGATGCAGTTCCAGTTACTTCCGAGGCAGAAATCCAAGCTGCCGAAGGAATAATTGGACTGTGTTCATTGTCCAGTGATCTGTTCATCACAGAGGCAATCCTTGAACTAGCCTCTGAGATTAACAGTGAGGACTTCCTTACAACCCCTCTCTTATAAGAACCACTACTTCAAACACCCTCACTCCAACCTAAATCTTCTGAACTTGAGTTCCCAAAGGCTGAATCTTTCTTTGATTCTAAAGGGAAGAAAAAGCTTACTGCTAAGGAGCTACTGGAAGAGGAAAGATTAAAGAAGCTAAAGCAGAAGGACAGACTTGATACTAGAAAGTTGTTGGCTGCAAGTAGCAAAGCAACAACAGCCGCCTAAGAAAGTCTCAATAATCAAAGGAGGGTGGAAATCATTGATAGGCTCATCAGCCTGGGAGTAGCCAACGAAGAAAATCTTCTACTCCCAACTAATGAGCTTATGAAACTAGAAAAGGCAACCTTGCTGCACAAAGAAAAGGAAGAAGCAGTAAGGTTGGCCAAAGAGGAGGAAAGAAGGAAGAAGCTATAAAAAGGGAGAGGGTGGAGAGAATAGCCTTTCTTTGCACCAGAGGGTATTCTCAAGAGGAGCTGGCACCTCACAAAACCGACATGATCTTGTTTCTTTTTCACAAAGACCAAGATCTAATCAACAAGGAGAGAAAGAAGGCTACCAGGGAGAAGCTTAAAGAGAAAAGAAAGAAAGAGGTAGAAGGAGAACTTGCGGCTGCCAAAAAGGAGGGAGACAAGGATTGGATGAAATCCTATCTCCGAGCTCACAGCTTCTCCAGCAGGCAAGTGGGTCCCATGTCATTCAAGACCCTACAGCGACATGTCAGCGACATCAAGGCTGACATTCGCTTAGGAAGAAGGCAGGAGGTTGCTCAAACTCCTAGTGTTTAGAGGATGGCACCCAAACCAATACCCAAACCACTACCCAAAACATAACCTACACCTTCTCCCTTCCCCATCAAAACAGAGCCTTTCACCCCTGAACCTTCACCATCAACCTTACCTACACCCTCACCCACTGCTTCCTACCAACCACCAACACCACCCATCATATGACCCAAAACACAACCAAGAACCCACTCAAAAACCAAACCATCCTCTGATCCATCAAAACCCCTGACTAAGAATTCAAGGAGATAAAGAAGAAGCTCTCAAATTGCACAACACTGAGCGACATCTCTTGTGAGGAAGAGTCCATCCAGCTAACTTTTATTGATGGCTCTTCCAGTTCTCTCACAAGAGATGCATTCCTTGATCTTCCTAGAGGAACACTGGACCAAGCTCTTCAACTTCTTGCAACAAATTCAGATACTCTCAATGAAATCAAGATGAAGTTAAGAATGATACTGGTGACTCTGCTGGACACTAGGAAAGGGAACAAACTGCCAACAAAACCCTTCAATCCTAGAAAGCAAATTTTTCAGTGGAGGTTCGATGAAGATTCCCACAGCTTTGCTGTGGAAAGGGAGAATGGTGAAGTTACCAGGGCTGACACTTTATCTCTGCTACATCCCAGCAGATTTGACATTGCTAAGTTAGCAGAGAAGCCATTCTCCAATCCCTCTAACTCTGAGATAGCTGCTCACATCAGAAATCACAAAGAATGCCAAGATTAAAGAAGAGTTGAAAAAGAGAGCACAAGATGCAGAAGAAGGCACAACCACAAAAGGGATGACCTTTCTACAGATGGTTGAGGGCTCCACTTCAGATCCTATAGTTAGATAGGTATATGACTACCATTCCCATCAACTAACTCTTTTCAAAGGGATGCAGCAAAGAGTACACGATATTCAAAGCAACCGACTGGATTTATTATCTACGAATGACCTGTACAAACTCCTCACCACCACATCAGGGAAGAACAAAGAGACAGATAAATATCTTTTGTCCCTGGTGTTGAAAACCTTGAGGAGCAGGGGGGAAGTGAAGTTTTGGTAGCATCAGCCTAGGGGGAGTTTGTTAGATCATATAAGACTGGTGCAACTAAAACAACACTTAGAACAATTTTGTGTACAAGTTGAAGAAGTCTTTCGAAGACAAAACTACTCTTCCGCAGCTATGTCAAAGATCTTTTGAAGCATTATGTCTGAAGAGCTTCCGGAGGAAAACTAAGTCTTCTGAGACTAAGTAGTTTTCCTTCCGATGTATATGAATAACTTCCGAAGGATAGAACAAAGTCTTCTGAAGACCAAGCAGTTCTCCTTCTAAAGCATTCACACTTAGAAGATCCAAGACAAAGTCTTCCTAAGAATAAAGTCATAAAGACCTGTAGAAGACTCGAAAGAAGTTGTTTCTTCCAAAGTATAAATGGCCTCGGAAGAACTTATTCTTCCGAAGCCATTTAGCTTTGGAAGAATCAACTATGAACCAGTGGACATAAGTATGGTCTGTCTGACAGACTCTGATACACTGCATGGTGCTTTTCCTAACCCGTGTAGTTGACCATACTTTAATCCACTATTCACCTTTTCAACTTAGTACAGATGCCATCTTCAGTTGATGACAAAAGGTAAGTCATGGACCTGTCATGACTACCTTATCTAGGATATTATTTTATCTTAGATACTTTACATCTAGCAATGTAGTATTTGTCTAGTTATAGATTTCACCAGGTTTTCCAAGTATAACCGGCTGTAGATAGTAGTATATATAGTTTCTCATTGTAACTTAAGTAGTATGAGCTTAAGAGTCTTGTAATACTAAGTTGAGAACTAATATATACAAGTATCTTGAAAACCATTCTCTTGTTCATTAACTCCGTATATTATTATCAACTTTAGTTTGAGATTCTGTGTTTCATTGATTAAGTGAGACTTAGTGAGTTTTGTGTTAAGAGTCAAAACCAATCTTGCAAAGGTTAAATAGAGAAAAATATTAGGTAGTACTACTGGAATTGACAAACCTCACCTGTGCGACTAGAGGTCAAGCAGATGCAACGCTGTCATAAACAACAAACAAATTGTCATGAATTAGTAAGTCGGTGATGGAAGGCAAACAAACGAACCCCATCAGCTTCGATCGTAACATTATTTTATATGATTAAGTTATAGACTAACTATCTATTTCATTATATTTTCCTAATGTTACTATAACTTCAATGCTTTTACATGTTTTACAAACTCATAAACTCACCAACCTTATGTTAACACTTTAGTATGTCTTTCTCGGGTCGCTAAATCCCGAGTATAATTAGCAGCATAACATGGTTTCACACAATCAAAAAATTTTATGACAATAATCATTGCATGGTCTTAACTATATGGCTTTGGACACATGTTTGTGCGCATTTACTTTTACAACATGCTTTTGGATTATTTTGTTATACGCTTCTTCAACATTTAAATTTAAACTCAGATGGTTGCTTTAAAAAAAGATCATATAGTTGTTCGGACAAACTAATGATAATGATCATAATTTATGATTTATTTACATGCCTCGTGGTAAAACTCCGGACGTAGATTTTGAGGGTCTGAAGATTGGTATCAGAGCCATTGGTTATAGTGAATTAGGTTGCATTTCACACTAGACTACAACCACACAAAGATAGTTAGTTACTCATTACACATCTACCTTGTCTTTTCATCTTTATACATACAACATATACTACAAATATGTCGCCATATGTGACATCTGGTAATTTTCTGTTACCAAACTCCATTAGTTTCGTTAGATCTTGCATACGCGTGTCATGATCACGCACTAGTTGTCATTGAACGTTGGTGACCTAATAATAACTAACTATGGTTAACAGATAATAATTTAATTAATAATTTTGATTATTAATTTATGGTTATGTGGTTCATGCATTTTAAATGTTATTTGTCAAATTTACTTGATAAAGGGAAGCGTGTGATATTTGATTCATGTGTTTTGTTGCTGGTTAAAAATATATTATTATTATTTTTGAATAATAATATATGAGTTTTGTAGTTTAAAGTATTTAAAAAGTGTTAAAAGATTTAATTTTTATAAAAGGTGATCAAGGAAGGGTTTATTTATAAAACTACTAAACTTAATTTTAGTAAAAACCAACCCTAGTCCCCATACCCCTTTCATTCAGCCGAGACCCACCCAAGCACCCATCCCTTGCGATTTCAAGATTCTAGCATCAAGAACATTCAATTTTTCTTGGCTTTGATCATTACAACATTGTAGAAAGTTCAATTCTTGACCTATTACACGATTTGAGGTGAGTTTTAACAAGTTTATCATAGTTTTTGATTCAAGAAGAACCCTAGATCAATTAACATGGTTAATGTCGAAATTGTTAATGTTGGATGATATTTTGATATTAGTTCTATTGCATTGATGTTAGTTTACGTGGATTATGCAAGAAATTCATAAAATTTATGTGTTGTTCATAGCTTACTATAAGTAGTAACTTTTTGTGCATGAGATTTGGGAATTATGATGAATTGATAATGTTTATCATGTCTAGATGATTTCTATGAACTAGATTAGATAGAAGTTGATGAATTCATGAATGAATTGGATGATAGATTAATTTTGGGTGTTGCTTTCCCGAAAGGGAAACTTTATTGATGTGAATCATTTGATATTGTGAATTGGGCATATTTATGATGTTAGGATCATGCTAGAATGTTTGTTGATGATGTCTAATGTGTTAGAATGCGTTAATTGGATCATGTGGATACTTGATGGATTACTTGGAAATCTAGGTTTTATGAAAATTTTCAAAAGTATTGACTTTGTGTTAGGAGGTTATGGAATCATGTTTGGGATTATAATATATCATTGTTGTGTATGTTAGTTGGTATGAATCTTATTGAGTAATGTGATAATGATCGTCATACACACGTGCGAATCTGAGGCCCCTACTTAGTAGGATTGGCAGTGTTTAGGTTGTGAAGTCATGAGTGGCTTCACATGGCATGTAGTGCATGATTAAACTCAATGTATGATTTATTAGATGTGATGTAATTATATTTGTGTTGAGCATGATATTTGATTTAGATTCGCATGTGTTGTATGATAATCTATGTTGGTATGATTGTGACACCCTACATATATCCCACATCGGTCATGGACAGGAGAGATTCCTAGTTCATAAGGAATGTCCGGTCTCTAATATCACCAACGCGTTTTGGGCGTATTGGCTGTGGATGAGAGGAGAACTCCACAGTTAAGCGTGCTCAGGTGGCAGCAATCCATAGATGGGTGACCTCCCTGGGAAGTTTTCACCCGAGCAACTAAAAGTAAATCCATGAGCTTCTCGTGGGCAAAGCGGACAATATTGGTGGTATGAAAGGCCGGGTGTTACAGAATGGTATCAGAGCCACTCCTGTGTCGTTCGAGATGGTGGGACAAACCTGATCGGGTATGGTGAGTTCTCGGGCTCATCGAGGATGATGAGTCCAAAGGGGGGGTGATTGTGACACCCTACATATATCCCACATCGGCCGTGGACAGGAGAGATTCCTGGTTCATAAGGAATGTCCGGTCTCTAATATCACCAACGCGTTTTGGGCGTATTGGATGTGGATGAGAGGAGAACTCCATAGTTAAGCGTGCTCAGGTGGTAGTAATCCATGGATGGGTGACCTCCCTGGGAAGTTTTCACCCGGGCAACCAAAAGCAAATCCGTGAGCTCCTCGTGGGCAAAGCGGACAATATTAGTGGTATGAAAGGTCAGGTGTTACAATGATAATCTTGATAGAACTTAAGACTGATGATGTGGCATACGTGGATAACTTGTATGATAATCATGTGTAATGACTTGCTATACTTGATCAAACAAGATTTTAATTAACATGTCACCAACAGGTCAAACGGGTCAACTACGTCAAATGAGTCTTTGTTTTTCCAAAACCCTTGGGTCAACATGTTTATTGAGCACTTAGGTTGTTAAACTTTCTGGTTACACATACTTATGTACTCTCGTGTTCTAGGTAACCTTTGACGGGTTGTCTTTCCATTCACCGTAGCTTTTCATTATTCTATTTGTTGGCGCACCAAGTGAGTTCATGCCCTACTTTTGGGGGAGATAGCATACTCTTGTTTTTCAAATGCTTTATCTTTAAAAGTTGTGTATGGTCTAACATAGTGTGATATACCTTGAAAGTCCTCACACTTTCGGATCAATGGTAACTAGCGGAGAATTTTAGGTAGTACTACTGGGTCTGACAAGCCCCACCCGTACGACTCGAGGTCAAACAGGTGCAATATTGTCCTAAACACAAACATCATCGTGACCTGGTAAGTCGTGACGAGAGGCAAACAAACGAAACATAGTCAGCTTCGATCGTGAAATCGTTATGGTTATTACTTATGAATATAGACTAGCTATCTATTCCAATGCACTTCTTATGTTTTTACAACTGTTACTGCTTATGTTAAATGCAAACTCTTGAACTCACCAACCGTTGTGTTGACTCTTTTAGTATGTTATTCTCAGGTCGAGGTTAGCAGCAACGGCTAGGAGCACTCACGGGTCAGCATGCATCGGAATAAACATTGTTTTGCATTTGGGACTTAACATATATTTTGTTTTAGATAAAGGTTTGGCGCGTGTTTGGGCATTTTACATTTCATTACTTTGGGTTGACTTATTTACAAAATGCTTCCGCACAGTTTTAAAGTTTCTAAACTTGGGTTATTTTTAAATGTTTCATATAGTGTCATTCTGAGTAATTAATGACTTAGATCCTGGTTTGTTCACATGCCTTGCGGTAAAGCCCCGCATATGGAATTTGAGGGTGTGACACCATCATCCTTAGCACCTCATGCACCGGGAAAGAAACCCAAAGTTTCTGATGTCTCCCTATCACCTCAAAACCCTAATACTCATCCCTCATATTCTGCGCCCAACAGACGTTAGTAAGGTACTTCAAGATCTCATTAAAATAGGGGGGTCTTGTGTTGGGGTCCCACTTGTGACATAAAAAAGGGTTTTTGGTTGTACCAGGAGGTTTCTCACCTAAGGTGAGTTTTCTTCTAAAGGTGGTCTTAATTTTCGTAGTCGAGTAATGGAGATAATCGGATAGGCCAGTAGCCCGTTAGTGATCATTTGATCATTCAAAAAGATGTATGTTTTTAATTCCATAACAACCTTTATCCCTATAGAGATTTTAGAAACCCCTTTAGCATGTGATAGAGATTCTAATATAAAACACATCTTTGATATGTTTAGGATATCTATATATTTTAACAAAAGGATGAGCGAGCATATGCTCTTGTTAGAGCATTCATAGTGGATTTTCTAAACTTATGTGAGTATGTTCCTTATATTATAGTGAATGATTGTGAATAATGTTGAGTGGAGGAGAGAGAATATGTTACTATTTATTTGTATACTAGTTTAGAAAACCCGTGTATCACATGGGCTAAATAAAATATTAAATTAACACTTACTAATATTTAAAAATTAAAAAAAAATCTGAGATAAGATATTATTGAAATTGTATATAAATAACTACCTAAGTAATAACAACATTTTCTTGAATTTTTTCTTTAATAAAATTTGGTTGTAAAAATTGTTTTTTAAACATTCTATTTTTTAAATAAATTTTTAAAAATGTCATTTTAAAAACTTTTTTATATTAAAAATTCATATGGTAATAACAACGTTAGCATTTAATATTGTCATTAAAAAGTTTACTTATGGTAATAAGATGTGACAAAATAATTGTAAGAATATGACGTGTGTCAAAAAATTATTTGTTTATTAGAATAGATTTTAGTAAACACTGTTCGACTTTTATAATTTTTAATACTTCTGAAAGTAGTTGTGAGCAGAGTAGAGAGAAAATATAATAAAGATATAAAAAAGTATAATTTAATTAAAAAAAAGAAAAAAATTAATAATTTTTAATGTAATTATAAGGATGAAAATAAAAATATACTGTGAATGCTCTTAATACACAAGCAATCCACAACTTGTATAATGATAAATTTATTTATTTATTAAAAAAATAAATAATAGCAAAAGCAAAATATAAACCTAAAAAATATATAAATTTATAAATCATAAACTCTTAAAAACAAAAAGTATATATATAATCAATCTAAATCGAAAAAAAAACATAAAAAAATCCTTACTTATGGCCAAAGGTTCAGTACGGCTCCATAAGGTAAAGTCATCATGGACGGTAACGACCAACATGGGTCGTTAAAAATCATGAATTTACTGATTTAATTAGTACAGGTTAGATAGGACAAAACAACTTGTATTTAAATTGTGAAGGAAGATAACATATATATCGTGATCTTTTGTTAAAAAACCTTACAAACTAATTTTTTATACATCTTATCATTTAATAGATTTATTAATTTAAGTTGTTATATGCACTTATTTGATATGTTTCAAGCTTGTAAAGTGGTGCATTTATCAAACAATAGGTAGTGATTTCAAATTTTGTAAAGCGTAGGTGCCATGATTTTAAGAGTAGAGTAAATGTAGTGTAGACGGTATGTGTTTGATAGTCAAAAACACTTATTTGACATGAATAATTTTTTTCAAAACCTCATATATGAACTCACCGCTATTTGGGTACGCGAATGAATATTAGTTTCTAAATTTTTATGCATGCATGGGTTCATCACTACATAGATGCACGAACAAAATTCTGATTCGTGATCAATCAAAACTCCAATCTTTGTACATTGTCTGGTTGCGATGGAGAATGGTTTGATCAAACAAATTTCCATTCCATGTATGCAAACACTTATCAAATGTTAATTATGTTATTGACAATGTTGGTGGCTATCACTGTCAGGATAAGTAAAATAAAATATTAATTTTTAAAACAAATCACATGTTAACGTTAGTTAATGTTATTGATTAGGGGCTGTTTGACAATTTCTGAATGATTAAGTGCTGAACCAATAAGAGGTCTGAACCATTAAGTGCTGAACCATTAAGAAGTCTGAACCATTAAGAGCTAGTATATCGCTTAACTATTCAAAGACAAATGTCTGACCAATTCTGATAAGAGATCTTAACCATTCAGCATTAGTATAATGCTTAACCATTCAGATGCAAATTTTTGAACCATTTAGATATTTTCTCGCGAAACAAACAGCCTGAACCATTAAGTGCTGAACCATTCAGATATCTAAACCATTAAGAGACTGAAACAAACAGCCCAAAATGTGTTGTATGTGAGCGGCATTTCTACATGTATATGGTCAAAACCGTAATGTGGTCTTGCCATAAACTTATGTAGGGGGGCCTCGACTCACTTAACCTCTAAACCTCATAGCTTTTCTATATTTATATGTAATTTTTAGTTTTAATAGATACACATGTATATTATAAGAATCATTACACACACCAGTAATATGATTTGTATTTTCACAAAATATATTATTACATAATTGATTTATCTCCCAATATAAAATGGGATAAGGTTATAGTAAAATAGATGTTTAATCCAAAAAACATAAAAAGGATTGTGAACTTGACACATGTCCTTCTATTGTTTTAAAGAGGTGGATATTTTGGTCACTATGTCAAATACGTCAATTCATTATGTCTTATACACTCATTGTGTTAAATTTCAGTTCATTGTTTTATATATTTTACATCATTTGTTATATGTATCTGCAGGACCGGTGAAGGGGGTCAATGCAACAGTTTTACAATGTTAGGAGAGTTAGAACACTTAACAGATCAAATAGGAAACCGGTGTATGATGAAACAAAGAGCACAAGTAAAGAACAGAAGAAGAACAAGAAAAATATGGTTTTCTAGAATGATGTATATTGCTATCAAGTTCTTATAAAGTGTTACAAAGCTTAAAAAATGAAATGACAAGTACTTAAGATACTTTATACTACATCCTACAGCCGGCCATACTTTGAAGGCCAGGTGGAAATACTAATCTAAACAACAAGATCAATGTAAAGTCAAAAGGCAGATTGCCTTTTGACTAGTGACTATGACATGCCATAACTCACATTCTTATCTAATACAAAAAGGATAAAAGTACAAGAGTAGAAAGTTACAGACTCAAGACCTTAATCTACAGTTGATAAAAGTATGGACTTTTCACCAACTCATATAAGTTGGTAAGTCTTCAGAGGTGGCAGCGAAAAGTGGTTCAGCTTTTATCAAAAGGTGATTCATAAAAAAGCATGTCTTCTCTATCTTTGGTTGAAATCAGTCTCTTGGCTTCAGAAGACTTTGTCTTTGAAGCTTCGGAAGACTTCATCTTTAGCTTCGAAAGATTAGGTCTTTTGGATTCAGAAGATTTGATACTTAGTGTAATTCATTGAGTTGTATTAGATCTTCCGAAGTAACTTCCTTGTACTTCACATGTGTATGCTAAGAGTTCTTTGGTTGCATCAGCCTCTAAGTGTAATCCTTATAGTATTTATCATTATGTTTTACATTTTAGATCATTTTGTGTTATTTGTCATTGTTTCTATAGATTATACAAACTTGTTACCTATCATTGTGTTTTACAATTAAAAGTAAATAATATATTTTCACCAATGCATTTTTCCAAACTCATAGTGTTGAAGATAACACAATGTTTTATTTTGTCATTGTTTTTATAGATTATATAAACTTGTTATCTTGAAACGCCCCGGAATGTTGAAGCGAGCAACTTAGTGATAATGGTTGAATTCGGGTTATGTAAAAAAAAGAAAGAAAATGATTATGGGCCAAATTACCTTATAGGCTTAGGGTTTGATGGGTTTAAGGGCCTAACCACCCATTAAACACCCATAATCAGCCACAATCTCCATTTCTTGCAAACCAAGCCACTAACAACTTAGAGAGAGAAAGTAGTGAGAGAAAGTGAAGAAACTTGAAGATCTGGAGCTTCATTGGTTAAGGGGTTGAAGATTTGAGTGTTAGAGCATCAAACCACGAGAAAGGAGCAAGAAATACAGGTAAGAATCATCCTCTAAACGCCTCTGTAGGTCAGACCCGGATTCTAGGGTTTCGGGTTTTGAAAAGTTGCAAAGAATCACATAAAGGTCATATTTTTAAGTATGAAATCATGTAAAAAGCTTAGATATAGTTTCATGGATGAAAAACTAAGGATTTGGACGTAAAAAGTTGAGATTTCGGGTTAAAAACGAGCTGTTTGTCATTTTTATACGTCTAGAGAAACTGTCAGTTGGTCCAGCGAAACTGAGAGTTCATCCTGCGAAACTAAGACAATCTCCTTACTGCGAAACTATAGTTTCGCAGGTAGTTTCGCAAGTGCATAGGTAGATTTGTAGATTTAGTGAATCTAGGAAATTCCAACGAAAGTTGGGCTTGTTTGGCAGCGAAACTGCAATGCGAAACTGGCAGCGAAACTGCGTGCGAAACTGCTGCCGAAACTGTGTAGAAAATGACCTATTTGTGTGTTAACTTATATGCAGACCATGTACCATGATCCTAGCTTAGAAAACTTAGAAGTGAAGTTGCTTACTGACCAGGTGAGTTCTAGATCCCCTTATTTACATGTTTTTCAATGTTTTGGGGCGATATGCATACTAAATATATGATTTTTATGGCAAAGATTTCAAGAGGTTTTAATAAGAAAATAGAATTTTCTATAACAAATTATGCTATATAAAGTTTTCAAAGTAAAACCCCTTGGACCCCACTAGGGGCTGCTGCCCCTAGAACCCCGCTATCATGGGCTGTCGCCCCCGAACCCCCGCCGTCCCGCGGAGGGTCGGTTATACTGTTTGTATTCTTTTGTTGAATAATGTGAATATATGGACTATGAGTTGATTCTTAGCATGTATAAGTACATGTATAACTAAAGATGAAAGTGAAACTTAAAGAAATGTTATTGAGCTCATAACAATATACCGTTGCTAAAGTAAAGTCTTGCAAGCAAATGACAGAAGAGGGTTGCATTTGTTGTGCACTCATGACCGTAAGGCCTGGATTGGCATGTTAGTAAAGTAAAGACCCGGACAGGCAGGTCAGTAAGGCCTGGATTGGCATGACAATAATGGCCTGTATGGGTACGACAATGAGGCCTGGATTGGCATGTCGGTAAAGTCCTGTGTTTATCATAGGCACCGATAGTGACTGGGAATTGACGGATAAAGAAGAGTAATAGAAAGTAAATAAGCGAAAGCCTTAATGATAAAGTATTGATAAAATGACAGTTTGTGTATAGTAAATGTTTGTTCATGTGATGACTATTTGGAATGATAAAGTTAACATACCTCACTAAATGATTTTTCTAATAAAGTAAACCTAGAATTCACTCAGCGAAGCTAACTTTTGTATGCATATTAGTTGACAGGTGAGCTGTTGGACATGAGTGAATATGGGCCTGGATTCTAGAAGCTACTTGGCATTTGAAGACTGGCATCCCTGATTAAAAAGATCATTAAGAAGACCTTTTTTTAAAGACTATTTTATGTTTTAAAGACGATGTTAATATTTTATTAGAATTATGTCGTAATGGGTTGAGACTTAATGTATTTTCCGCTGCAAATGTTTATCTAAATGAATATTTTAAATCTATGTTTTGCTGTAAATGACCAACTGTGAGGTTTCTTGGGATTAGGGTCTTACATATCTATCATTGTGTTTTACAATTAGAAATACATGATGATGTTATTTCACCAGTGTATATTTCAAAACTCATAGAGTTTAAGATAACGCAATGACGATCAGAAAACACAATAAGACATTATGTTATTCTGTCATTGTTTTTAATGTATTAGATTAATTAGTTGTTAATTTATTATTTTGTTTTACATACTAGAGATACAAAATAATATTATTCCATCATTATATTTGGAATTTATTACTTTAGAAAAACACAATAGTAATAAGGAAAACACAATAACTAACCAAAATACACAATTGTACTAAAAACACAATTACAAGCATAAATCATATGAGCTTGAAAACGAAAAAAAAATTAATATATTTGTATATAACAATATTGTACTTGTTTTAGAGACAAAAAAACGTTTGTTTTGTTGTATATAAAAATTATGAATGTTTAAAAGAATGAGAGATCTTGTAAAAGTCAACATAAGTAGTTATGTTTAAGATTCTCATCTAACAAATTTTTTTATACAATTTGATCTCAACCACTCTTTAATGAGATTAATGATTAAGATTACATTTTATACTTTTTAGTTTTAAGGGTCTTTTTATTTGAATCATTTCCTATAAAATGTTAATTAAATGTTTATTGGTTAAAATAAATTGTTTAATTAATATTGATAAAAGTAAATAAAAGTGTGATATTACATTTTTCATCTTAATTATTTCACTAAAAATCTTACTTTTAATCTTGACTTGTGATATTACCTTGATAAACTTTTATCTCTTTATATAAAACCCTCCTAAACACAACTAATTTGGGCATTTACAACCCAATAAAAGTCTGATTATATTTAAAAGCTTATCATAAAAGTAAATAATTGAAAAAACAAGCAGGCAAGTAGAAAAGAAAATGTTTGGACATAGGAAAGGTTGATTTATATTTAAAAGCTTATCATAAAAGTAAATAATTGAAAAAGCAAGCAGACAAGTAGAAAAGAAAATGTTTGGACATAGGAAAGGTTGTTTTACGGTGTTATATTAACAAGATAAACAAATTACAGTTTAATGGTTCTTAGATGGATTGGGCCCAAAACTTTTTTATGGGCCTAACAAGTTTTTAGTTTGTCTGCTGTTAAATATGAATTATTTTTGGTTTGGTTCGGTTGAATCCATCACATAACAAAATAATAAAATAAAATTAATATTTAAATATAATATCTTTGCAGTACTCTTTACATGTTTTCATTTTTTAAACATATATAACTGTTTGTCAATATAACAAATCAACTTAGCTTAAAATCTCATCACAATCTGATCTGTCATCTAGAAAAATGTTAAAAAGTATGTTAAAATGTTAAACAATCAAGCTATCATAACAAAATATTTAAATAACAAGTTTCAAGCTAAGACTCATATGATCAATGATGTAAGTTAAATAATGTAGCAAGGAATCAAACAATAAAATGAGATTAGAGAAAAAGTTTAAAACCTAAATTCAGGATTTGGGATTGTTTAGAGTCAATCTGGGGGAGGGGCATGTAACCCTGGACAGAGGGCTGGCCGAGAAGGTAGCAAAGCTTCCAGTGAAAACTAGGCAGTTGAGGGCCTAAGGTGGAAACTACAGTCAAACTATTTTGATAAGGATTTGTGATCGAACCATTTGTCGCTTTACTTACTCCGAATAGTATACTTGTATAAATTGTAATTGAATTGTTTATTGATTATTAGGTTTATTTTTGAATGTTTAGGCTAATAGAATAACAAGCTTAATATTTAAAAATAGTTATTAGGCATTTGGATAACCAAATTTATAAGAATTAATAGGGTAATAAGCTTAATTTTTTAAATAGTTGCTTGAACTTAGAAATCCTGAATATCTTTTAGTTGTAGCCATAAAACATACCATTTAATTACCAGGATGTCCACTTAAGACAGCTTGATAGGTCAATCAATTTGATCTTCGCACCTATCATGGTATTAGGGGATCATATCTTTTTTAAACTTGTTTGGATCATATATAATCAAATAAAATGGATATAAAACCATGCCCATTTCACATTGCCACAAAATTTGGGTAACAGGGGCCCATATTCTTGTTTGGTCTAAATTGGCACAAAATGGGCTATTTGTCAAACAGAAAACTTTCATCTACATTTGTGCCTTTTTTTTTCAAACAAATCTCATGCATATGTCACATTTACAGTTACCCCTACGGATTCTGTTAGAAACAAAAGAGCACAACAAGAAAGAAAGAAGAGACAAAATTCAGTCTCCTTTCATTTATCAGGGATCACGAACTATTGTCTGTGGCGTCCATTTAAGATGCAAAGTCAGCTTTCCTGATTTACACCCATCTAAGTCGAATGTCTCTGTGAATTCGCCTTCTAAAATGACCCTCGTAAGTGTCATGATGCATTTACCCATCTTGTCCTGATACAATGAGCAATAAGCATAAACTTAATCAGTGACAGATGCAGCCAGATTACATGAGCATAAACCAAGAACTGTCATAGGTCAATTATATTCTACACATGCTATCCAAAATCAACTTAATTCTAGAATGAAATTTAGTAGGTGGATATTTAAAGTATGTGTTCAAATATGCATATGTGTACGTATGAATGCAAGTATGTATGCACATGTCTATATACACATGCAAGCATATGTATACACACATGTGGAGACATGCGAAGGATCAAGTAAGTGGCTCCTCAAAGTAAAAAGTGTAGGAAGGATATGGGTGTTAGAAAATTGTCATGATGTACAATGCGTCATGAAAAAATTATACACTACAATGGGAAAAATTTTGCATGATGACACTTGTTAACACCATAATCTTTCCTGTACTTTTAAGAGAAGGATTCTTTTTACAGTAACCTAACCCCATGGAGACATGTTAATCATGTTTGTGTGTGAGGATTGTTCAGCACACAGTCATTTTTAAGTAGACGATTGAGAAAACCACATAAACGTTTCTACCTATTGTTTGAACTATGATACGTAAGGTGGTTATGCAACCGCAATATCACCTTTCTTTCTCTCTCCCACAGTGTTTACCGTCAACTACGTACTAGTGCTTATGTGCTTTTTGAAATTCTCTAGTTAAAAATGGTTTTGTGTTGAACACGCCCTTATATATGTGTGTATACATGACTGCATGCATGTATGTTTGTTTGTAGTAAACGTATACTAACATATATCATACCGTTGTTAAAAAGTAAAAGTATTATTCGCGTTTACAAAAATATATCTTCGGTGGTAACGTAATTGGCCCCTAAATCCCCTTAATGAAGGGTATTATGCTCAATTGTTTGGTAATATAGAATACAATGCGGAAAAACGTCATGTCTATCAGTATTCTTGTCCTTTACCAATAATGTCTATCAGTATTCTTGTCCTTTACCAATAGAATACGTAATCATTATTCTTCAAGAAACTAAAGCAAAATCACATCAGAAACACTTCTCTCTGCTCTCCAAGCTAGTTACATTTGTTTACCAAATATTCCTTAATTTTTTTTCATATTCATTTGTTGTGTTTCATTTTCTTTGTTCTTCAGTAAATGAGAATCAGACTACATGAATACACAGAGATATGACACTGAGGTGTACCTTTCCGAATGTATCATGATCCCATACTTCACACATTAGCAAATCACGTAATCCATCTTCGACAACAAAGTCAAATGTTTGATTCCATACCGGATTCAAGGTGTTATTTATAACCTGAAAAAAGAGAAATCTTTTTAGCAAAGAACATATTCCCTAAACAATTTGGTAGAGGTGTTAAAGAGAGGTTCGATAAGAAAAACCCAATCGTGAATAAACAATTAGTGTGTTAAGCATGATTACATAAATTATAATATTTCATAACAATTTTATTTCTAAAATGTTTTATGGTTTTATGTATTCAGAATACACTATGGATGACTTATAAGCCGTTTCATATTTTGCTAATTTTATATTTATCTTTTAAAGAAAAACATAACCTGAATTAGCATTAGATTCTTGAAATGAAGTGGCAACTAAAAACACAAATAAGAATAAACTTACTCTGGTCTTCAATTTTTGTTCTGTTTTCTTCATTAAAAGTACAACATAAGGATCACTTTTTCCCAAAAGATCAACAGCTGGCAAATCTTGAGCAGAAACTACTGTAACAGAAAGAACTCCTCTCCTTATGACTTCTTTTTTCTTTTGTGCAGCAAGTTGTGCAGGATCCACATCTGTTTCACTAATTCCGGATTTAAGGGCCTTCTCTAAATCGGTTAATCTAAAGTCAGGGTTGATTGGATTCCTTAATCCAGTATCTGTGCCAAAAGGACAATACAGGAGCTCCATATGCACCTAAATACCATCAAATGACCAAGAAAGATGCTAAAAGATGATGAAAAAGAATTCAAAATCTGACAATATTATTAAAAATGGTTATACTAAAGCTAGAATCTGATTCATCCAATTAACACAATGTAAGGGTTGCAAACATTTGATAAAATTTCGGTTGCCTTTTTAGCAGTCTTCTGTTCTACCACTTTGACCCGTTAAAGATAAAATATAATGTACCTGGCCCCTGTTCTTACTATCTCTTTGAATTTCCAAATCTTTGACGAGTTTGATCCACATATCTTTCACCTTTCCAGGCTCAAGATCCTTTATGGCAACATGACCACAACCGATTAATTCAGAAGCTTGGACTCCTTCATCATCAAACACTCTTATTGTGAAGTATTGCGTATTAGGATCTTCGACAGTGAACTCGAAATGCTCATTCCATATAGGATTTAGTTGGTTGTTCTATGAAAACAATCCAAACTACATTAATATCAAGGACAACAAAAAGTTTATAAACAACTTTGGTCCAATATTTATTTTGTGTATACAACTTTGTTGGTGCCATAAAAACCTTACTTTAAGAAATTTTACTAGGTGTTGACCTGTCATCTGCCAATTTAACATGGCAACTTATGTGGATTGGCTTAAAATGAAATTATGGACGTTTTCATCAAAAAATTTTAAGGTTCTTATCGAAATGTTTGGAAGTTTCAAGGGGTTATTTTCGGAGTAAAAAGATGTTTATTTGAAATTGATATTGGACCAAACTTGGTTACCTATTTTTATCAAAATACGGTCTTCTTACAATTGTCCTGCTGCTTTTCATTCTGTCACGTATAGGACGTACGAATAAAGTGGCAAATGGATCAGATTTTCCTATAATGTCTTTATTCGTCAATTCTTTTGCTTCTATGAGCTTTACTTCTAATATTCCAGCAGGCTTCAACTCCAAGTCACTAAACAAACATATTAAAATAAAGATTTACCATGAATATATAATTATTAGATATGTTTTCGAGGAATTTCATTGCATATTTTATTTCTATCACTCAAACTGGAAAAAAAAAACTTAATATATAACCAAATTTGATCTTTCTTAAAGATCTTTACTTCCATGATTACATAACGAGTTAAGTGTAATATTAAAGAAAGAACCTAACAGAAACTTGTAATGTACCTATAGTCCCCTGCTAATATGGGTATGACGATTCGAACTGGCCAAGTGATTGAATCCTCAACAGCATCTTTAATTGTTTCCTATATAAAGAGGATCATATTAGTATTATTTGAATCCTAAGACGACCTTCAAAATGGCAAAGTAGAGGACAATTTATAGACTAAGATCAATATCATCAATATTTTGTGAAGATGTCAATGGATAAATTGGTAATTTAGCATGGGAATTTGTAAAATAGTCGGTGCTTAGCAGTTCCACATGTACCGTAATATAGCATACGACATGGGTCAGACATGTTAAGTATCAGGTCAAAATGGGTCCAGGTCAAAACAAATAAACTTTCAGGGAGGATTATAACCCATTCACTTGACACACTTACACTTTTTGTTTGTATCTCATAAATATATTAAATACGGCTACAAAAGCTAAAATTCATGTTTTAAGTACACCAATGTACCACTTTCTGTTTTCTGCTAAGTTTCTTAAGTGATACCTATTTGAACCATTAGCTATACAATAAAAACCATATTGACCCGTTTCAACATACACGGGTCAACATCCTTTAAAAATGACAAAGTACGCAATCTTATGAACAGGAAATCAGTATCACCACTTTTCTGTAGAGATGTGCTCATAGTGATGTAGTAACTAACATAAAACACAAGAAAGAAGGAAAACAGCTCAAACCTCTATGGCTTCAGACACACCAGGAAGTGCTGATAAATCTCCACCAATAACTTTTAGTGTGAAATCCAGTTGTTTCTGCGCATGAAATACATAAGAAATAGATGCACCAAAACATTAGCAATGATACTTGTAATTTGATAATCATCGGTGTATATCTACTGGAAAATATTTTCTTCTATGAACAGTCTTGAGTACATGAGAATGTGAGCTAAGCTGTTGAAAAACAAGTGAAAGCATGCAACCCTTCATGAAAATACATACACACACATATATAGAGGGATCTTCGATACAAAACTAATTTTAAGTACAGTAGTAGTCTAGCCGCATAAACCCTTGTTACCTATTGCTTTAACTTTGAAGATAAGGCGGTTATGTAACCACATAACTCCGTCCTTTTTCTCTCCCACTATTCGTGGTCAAAGCTTCATACAAGTGCTTATGTGATTCATTATTTAAAATCAATTTTTTTATTAGTGTAACCCTACATGTTCTTGCATAATGTATTCATACCTATTGCTTGGAATTTGATACACAAGACGGTTATGTAACCGCCTCTTTCTCTCTCTCTCTCCCATTTCTTCTAATCAACTTTTATGCACTATGTACAAGTGCATTATGCGTTGTTCGCGATCCCCAACATATTATTGATTTTGAAATGAACCTCCCTTATATAGTTTATGTAGAGGCTAGATAAAATACAATCTCTTCTTGTTTATTTGACAAAAAGATGACTGTGGTGGCAAAAGAGGAAATACCCTTCATTGTTGACTTTTTTGGTTTAATTATAGTTTCATCAAACTTTTTAAGCTCAAATAGCTTTTTATACTTTATTACTTATAACATAAACTAGAGAGTTCTATCCTCTTTACTTTGAGTATATTATTACTATATTCTCATTTAAAAAACGTTTTTCAAAAGGTCTAATGTATGTAGCGACAATTGGAGCGTCAAGAGTGACCTGATACTATTAGACCATAATTTTAGGGTATATATATATGTCAAGGATTATAATTATATGTCAAGGATTATGATTAGGCTAGATAGCAGTTTACCATATTAGCTACATGTATTCTATATATGAGATCCTTGCTCTTCATTGTAATCAATCAATACATATTAGACAATCATTAGACATGATAAATTATTAGAGGGCTTAATATGTAATTATTTACTCTATTTATATTCCTGTAATCTTTGATCACAATTACAATACACAATACAATTACTCTGATTCACTTGGTATCAGAGCCAAGTTTATCTAACCCTAATTCTGCCGCCATTCTTCTTCTTCCCTGTTACTGTTCCCTTTTTAGATCTGCAGCCTTCCGCACTCATCTTCTTCATCATCAAAATCCTACACCACTCCAACCATGGCCCTTCTTGTCCAATTCTCCTCAACCGACAAACATAGTCACAATTCTCACAAGTTTGGTTTTACCCTTTCACCATCTAACTATGGTCATTGGAAAACCATGATACATCCATTCCTTGTCACAAACAAACTTTTTGATTACATTGATGGTACCATTCCATGTCCCGAACCCACCCTCACTGTTCCAAACACAAATTCAGAATTACCCCCTACAACTCAGCCAAATCCTAACTATACGACGTGGGTCTCAAATGATGCCCACGTACGCATGCTGCTCCTGTCCACGATCTCTGAAGGCGCATTCCCACACATTCAGGGCACCACTTCTCGAGAATTATGGTTAGCCCTGGAACGTGCTTTTGCCCCGCATACAATCTCTCGTGAATATACTCTGAAATCACAGCTGCTCCGAATCCAGATGAAACCTGATGAGTCCTCTACTGATTATCTTACCCGGGCCAGATCGTATGCTGATGCCTTAGCCAACATAGGCGAACCTGTTAAAGAAAAGGACCTGGTCATGCTTGTTGTGACTGGACTTCGTGAGGAATATGATGGCTTCAAATCCCACATTGTTGGTCGTTCCTCCCCCACACCCTTTTCTGATTTGTTTGCTTTACTTGCTGATCATGATTACATGGTCAAGAAACCAGATCTACCCCCTACTCAGGCTTTCACGGTCACAAGCAGCCGTCCCTCATCGTCTTCTGCAGCCTCTTCATTACCTGCTGATACTATTCAGGCTCTTCAGCAGGTTATGTCCCAGCTGGGTCTACAAGTTCAACCACAAGCATCACAACAGCAGCCCCTGTCCAAGCCGCAAGCTTTCTATGGGGCTCGAGGTCGTGGTCGAGGCCCCTCCAATCGTGGTCGTGGAGGACGTAGCAGCTCTCGTTACAACAATCATGCCATCAAAAATCTATGACAACAACAGAACTAATAGAGGTCAATTTACTTGGGCATCTAATCAGAATACTGTTTTTGGTACTTGTAACAGGTGTGGAATAGGGCACATTCCGTCTCACTGTCCTAACAGGGATCCCAATACTCTAAAGACATCATCACCAACAGCAAACTTTGCTGACTATCGCTCACAGGCATCAACATCATGGCTACCCGACACTGGATGCAATGGTCACGCTGTCATGGATCATACAAACCTTGATCACTCAGAACCATACTATGGTAAGGATTCTCTTTATGTTGGCAATGGTAAAAGTTTACCCATTCTACACATTGGTTCAACCAAAATTCATTCTCCACACAAGACTTTTACACTTTCTAATATTCTTCATGTTCCACAACTTAAACGCAACCTTCTTTCTGTTCAAAAATTTTGTCAAGATAATAACGTGTTTTTTGAATTTCACTCGAGTTTTTTTGCTGTGAAGGACACGTCTACACGGAAAACCCTCCTCACGGGTCCAAGTGAAAACGGGCTCTACTCCATTTGTCTACCATCCATTCGTCCTCTTCACAAAGTGGCCTTCTCTGCTGTTCGTACCTCTACTGATACATGGCATCGAAGACTTGGACATCCTCATCCAGATCTATTGAAGTCTATGTTATCTATTTTTTCTCTTCCAGTTAGTAATAAAAGTTTGTCATCATCTTGTACTTCATGTCACATGGGGAAATCCTCAAAACTTCATTTGTTTCCTTCAACATTTAAGAGTACTCATGTTTTGGATTTAATTTTTTGTGATGTGTGGGGTCCTGCCCCGGTTAAATCTTTTAATGGTGACTCTTATTTTTTGTTATGTGTTGATCACTTTACCCGTTATATGTGGATTTTTCCTTTAAAACACAAATCTGATGTATGCCTTACTTTTAAAAATTTTCATGCTATGATTGAACGACAATTTCAGCCCAAACTCAAATCGGTTCAAACCGATTGGGGTGGAGAGTTTCGACCTCTCTCCCCATTTTTTACCTCTCACGGTATCATTCACCGCCTCTCTTGTCCTCACACCAGTGAGCAAAACGGTTTTGTAGAGAGACGTCATCGTCATGTGGTTGAAACGGGTCTTACCCTTCTCGCTCAATCAGGTGTTCCTCAAAAATTTTGGCATTTTGCATTTGATACAGCTGTATATCTCATCAATCGGATGCCATCTAGGGTCGCTTCCAAAATTTCTCCCTTTCAACATCTATTCAACCGTTCACCTGATTTCTCATTTCTTCGTGTTTTTGGATGTCAATGCTACCCTCACTTACGTCCTTATAATCCTCACAAAATGGATTTCCGCTCCTTACCGTGTGTTTTCCTTGGTTATAGTCCATCTCATTATGGCTATCGTTGTCTTGATCTGACCACACATCGGCTCTATGTTGCACGGCATGTTCGGTTTAACGAACAACATTTTCCTTTTCTTGACAAATCTTCAACACCTTCTACCTCACCTTCCACCGTTCCATCTCCGTATGTCTCTTCCTTTCCAGCCCACCAACCTGAAACTGACCCTACATCCACCTCCTCACCAACTGGTCCAACAAGCCCACACATCCCACCCACACACTTCACAAACCCACCTTATCCATCACACTCCCCATCACCCCAACCCACCCACACCCAATCCACATCTCCCACGGAGACCACCCATACCACCAACTCATCTACGGCCGCCACTACATCTGACTCCACTGTCCCAACACCTCCACCACCTCCACCACCACCCACTCGCACTCGTCCAGCCAATCTTCGTCCAAATCCTCCCAAAACCAACAGATATAACCCCGCCGCCTATCATACCACCACTTCCTCTACCGATGTTGAACCTACCACTTTCACTATTGCTAACAAAAGTCCTGAATGGCGTCATGCCATGTCTGAGGAATACAAGGCCCTTATGAACAATGGCACGTGGACACTTGTTCCACCAGTTTCGAATGCCAATGTAGTTGATTACAAATGGGTGTATAAAATTAAACGGGATCAACATGGTGCTATCAAACGATATAAGGCTTGACTTGTTGCCAAAGGTTTCAAGCAACAACCTGGTGTTGATTACCACGAAACCTTCAATCCCGTGGTTAAAGCAACTACTATTTGAGTTGTTCTTTCACTTGCGGTAACTTGTGGCTGGTCTCTCAGACAACTTGATGTTCACAATGCCTTCTTACATGGGGATTTAAAAGAAACTGTCTATCTGAAACAACCACCCGGCTTTGTGGATCCTGCCAGACCGAATCACTTATGTCTCCTCCGCAAATCACTATATGGCCTAAAGCAGGCACCTTGAGCATGGTTTCAGCAGTTGTCTTGGGCTCTTCAGCATTTGGGATTTCAAGGGTCCAAAACTGATCCTTCTCTTTTTATTTATTGTTCTGGCGGTACACTTCTCTATATGTTGGTATATGTTGATGACATCATATTGACAGGCAAACAATCCCACAGCGATTGGTAATATGGTTCGGAGCTTGAGTTCCTCCTTTGCACTTCAAGACATGGGTCCCTTATCTTATTTTCTGGGTATTGAGGTACAGTCACATGACTCTGGCTTGATTCTTTCTCAAAGAAAGTACATTATGGAGCTCTTAACCAAAGCAGGACTTTCACAATCTAAGCCTGTTAGCTCTCCGTGTTCTACAACCGTTCTTCTGACCCTTGGTGACAGTCCAAGTTTTGAGGATCCGGTTCGGTATCGTCAAATTATGGGGGCTTTACAGTATTTGACCTTAACTCGTCCGGACATAGCATTTGCTGTTAATAAAGTCTGTCAGTTTATGCACTCTCCCACTACCAATCATTGGTCTGCTGTTAAACGAATCCTTCGGTACTTGCAGGGTACCTTGAACCATGGTCTTCTTTTCCAACGGTCTTCTGGCTCCACTTTGGATGCTTATACAGATGCCCATCATCACCCTCTTACCGCCTACTCTGATGCTGATTGGGCTGGTTGTCCCGATGACCGTCGATCCACAGGGGGATTTGCTATATATCTCGGATCTAATCTTTCTTGGTCGGCTCGAAAACAACGAACTGTCTCTCGGTCATCGACTGAATCTGAGTACAAAGCATTAGCTGACACTGTTGCTGAACTTACTTGGTTAGACTCACTTTTGCGTGAACTTCGTGTCCCTATGAAATCAGCTCCAATCTTATGGTGTGACAATCTTGGTGCTACGTATTTATCTACTAATCCGATCTTTCATGCACGCACCAAACATGTTGAAGTTGACTTTCATTTTGTCCGAGAAAAGGTTGCTCAAGGAAGACTAGCGGTTCAATTTATTTCTACACATGACCAGATTGCCGATATATTTACAAAACCATTATCTTCAGAGAGACTTATGACTTTACGTGACAAGCTACAACTCGTTTCCCGCGCTTAGCTTGAGGGGTAATATTAGACAATCATTAGACATGTTTATATATTAGAGGGCTTAATATGCAATTATTTACTCTATTTATATTCCTGTAATCTTTGATCACAATTACAATACACAATACAATTACTCTGATTCACTATACAATATACAATTTCTATACCAAAGTTTAATTTGGTATTAGAGCTAGTCGACCAAGCTCTCTTTTTTTTCCTTCCCAGTCGACAACCTAATCGGTTCACAATGGCCATCACTGCTTTCACCATAGAACACTAAGCCCTACCAACTATGGTTTCTGGAAAACAATGATCCGACCATTCCTAATCACCAATGACCTTTTTGGCTATATCGATGGATCTATTCCCTGTCCATCCAAAACAGTTGTTGTCGAACCATCTACTGCTAACAACAATCCTACAATCAACCCCAACCCTGAATATTCAGCATGGATCTCCAATGATGCTCATATCTACATGCTGCTTCTTTCCATGATTTCCGAAGCCGCATTCAAACATGTACACGGTGATACTTCTCGTGAACTCTGGCTTGCTTTGGAACGTGCTTATGCGCCACACACATCTTCAAGAGAATACACTCTAAAAACCCAACTGCTCAAGATAGAGATGAAGCCAGAAGAAACATCTTCTGATTACCTTACACGAGTACAAGAGTACTCGGATGCTTTAGCCAACATTGGTGATGCTAGCCATTTCAGGACTCCGGGAGGAATACAACTCTCTGAAGCCCATTTTAATCTCTAGACAGCCTTTTGTTACTCTTCTGGAGCTTCCTAGCCTACTTGCTGATCACGAATACATGGTAAAAAATACTTAACCCATTGTGTCTGTAGCCCAGGCCTTCGTGGCTACAAGCAATTGTGAGTCGCCAAGCCTGCAACTTCCAACTGAGACAGTTCAGTCCCTTCAGCAATTACTGTCCCGGTTAGGCCTTACTTTACAGCCTACCCAACAACCAAATCAGGCCCTACACACCACTCGTACAAACCCCACCTGTGGTTCCTACAATCGACGTGGGCGTGCACGATACAACAACAATAATCAGAACAACCGCCCGACTACCACTACCACAGGTAATACTTCTAGATTTGCTTGGGCATCTAATCAGAATACAGTCAATTGTTCTTGCAACAGGTGTGGCATTGGACACATTCCTTCACTATGTCCAAACCGTGACCTAGCAACAATTCGTCCACCAAGACAGGCCCCTCAAGCAAATTTTGCTGATCAACGCTCACAAGCATCTTCATCAACATGGCTGCCGGACACGGGTGCAAGTAGTCACGTGTCGCCTGACCTCTATGGCTTTGATGAATCTGAGCCATATCATGGTAAGGATTCACTCATTGTTGGTAATGGCAAGAGTTTACCCATCTTTCATATTGCTTCTACCACTTTTCACTCGCAAAATAAAACTCTTTCCCTTAACAAAATTCTTCATGTTCCACAAATTAAAAGAAATCTTCTTTCTGTACAACGTTTTTGTTAAGACAATAATGTATTTTTTGAATTTCACTCGACCTTTTTTTGTGTGAAGGATACGGCTACCCGCACTATCCTCCTCATGGGTCCAAGTAAAGATGGTCTCTATTCCTTCAACCTACCAAAGTTTCATCCTATTCCAAATGTTGCATTTTCTTCCATTCGAGCATCTGCTACAGCTTGGCATCAAAGACTTGGACATCCTCATTTACAGCTGTTAAAGTCGATGATTTCAAAAAATGATCTTCTTGTTACACTTAATTCTGTTTTTTCTTCATGTAATTCTTGTCCTATGGGAAAATTTTCAAAAATGCATGTCTTCTTCAACTCATAAAAGTACACATGTATTGGATTTAGTGTTTTGTGATGTTTGGGGACCATCCCATGTTCCTTCTTTCTATGGTCATCGTTATTTTTTACTATATGTAGATCATTTTACTAGATATAAGTGGTTGTTTCCCATAAAACACAAATCTGATGTTTTCAGCACTTTTAAACAGTTTCATCAAATGTCTGAAAGACAATTTCAAACAAAACTCAAAGCTGTTCAAACAGATGGAGGGGGAAAATTCCAAAAATTATCCTTTTTCTTAACATCTCTTGGGATTCTGCATCGCCATTCTTGTCCTCATACAAGCGAACAGAATGGCTTTGTTGCAAGACGAAACTGTCATGTGGTTGAGACCGGTCTCACTCTATTGGCACAATCTGGTCTTCCAAAGAGTTTTTGGAATTTTGCTTTTGAAACCGCCTCATACTTGATAAATCGAATGCCATCTCGCACCTCTTCAAACACCTTTTGAGCATCTCTTTAAACGCAAAGCTGATTTATCCTTCCTTCGCATTTTTAGGTGCCAATGCTTTCCTCATCTTCGTCCCTAAAACCCACACAAGGTGGATTTTCGGTCTCTACCCTGCATCTTTATAGGGTATAGCTCATCTCATTTAGGGTACTATTGTCTTGATCCCATCACCAACCGTATCTATGTTGCCAGACATGTACAGTTTAATGAGACACATTTTCCTTTTCTCCACTCCACATCCTTTATCTCCTCCACCTCCTCTCCTGATACATACTTCTCATCGTATCCATCCAATGTCTACCACCCAACCAGCACATCTACACCACCAACACAACCATCCAACTCAAACAGCCCTACTGACCCATCTTCTAGTTCTCAAACCCAACCCTCTTCCCCTGCAGATTCACAGTCCACTTCAACAAACCAACTCTCCAGCCCAAACAACCAAAACAGCCCACAAAACAGTGCGCCCATTAACCCATCACCACCCATCTCCCCGATTCCTTCTCTGCACCAACACATCCCAACACCCTCTCCTTCACCCACAAGTCATACACAACCACCCCTACAATATACCTACAGTCGAAGACAAACCACTCAATCACAACCTTCCAATTCCACCTCCAATGAACCACGTCCACGACCTGAAAATCTTCGCCAAAATCCAAAGAAGATGTCTCTTTATAATGCCACCGCCTTTCACACTGCCACAAACTCAAATTCCAGTGAACCCTCTTCTTTTGCTGTTGCCAACAAAAATCCTCAATGGCGTGCGGCCATGAGAGAGGAGTTCAAAGCATTAACGAGAAATGGCACATGGACTTTAGTTCCACCGGTTCCTAATGCTAATGTTGTTGATTGTAAGTGGGTGTACAGGTTAAAACGTGATGAAAAAGGTAACATTAAACGCCACAAAGCTCGTTTGGTAGCAAAAGGATTCAAACAACAACCTGGAATTGATTTTCATGAGACATTCAGTCCGGTGGTCAAATCAACCACCATTCGTGTGGTTCTGTCCCTAGCCGTCACAAGGCAATGGCCTCTTAGACAACTTGATATGCAGAATGCATTTCTCCACGGTGATCTTAAAGAAACTGACTATTTAAGACAGCCACAGGGCTTCATTGATCCACAAAAGCCAAATCATTGGTGTTCACTTCAAAAATCCTTATATGGTCTTAAACAAGCTCCCAGGGCTTGGTTCAATCGACTCTCGGGAGTACTACTACAACTTGGGTTTCACGGGTCTAAAACCGATCCCTCTTTGTTTATTTATTCGAAAAATGGTTCCTTGATGTATATGCTTGTTTATGTAGATGATATAATTCTAACCGGAAACAACCCTGGACTCATTGACCGTACTATTCAGCGGTTAAGCAGCATCTTTGCCATCCAAGACACGGGTCGGCTCTCCTACCTTCTGGGTATTGAAGTTCTGCCAAAAGAAAATGATATGCTCCTTTCTCAACAAAAATACATAATGATCTTATTCAAAAGGCAAGCCTTTCTCAATCTAAACCTGTTGACTCTCCGATGAATCCTAGCGTCAACTTGGCGCTTGGTGATAGTCCTCAATTTGATGACCCTGACAAATTCAGACAAACGGTTGGCGCTCTGTAATATCTCACTCTTTCCAGACCTGACATCACCTTTGCGGTTAACAAAGTTTGTCAATTTATGCATTCTCCAATAGAAAATCACTGGTCTGCAGTGCAAAGAATTCTTCGGTACGTACATGGAACATCTCAATACGGCTTGCTGATTAGACAAAAATCAGCCCCTGTTATCCATGCATACACAGATGCCCAAGTCCCGTCTCTCACAACCTTTTCTGATGCAGATTGGGTTGGCTCTCTTGATGATCGTGGACCCACCGGGGGTTATGCCATCTACCATGGATCTAATCTCATTTCATGGCGTGCTCGTAAACAACTTACTGTCTCTCGGTCATCAACAGAGGCAAAATATAAAGCCTTAGCTGATACTGTTGCTAAGTTAACATGGCTTGAAGCTCTTCTGAAAGAACTTCACATTTCTATGACATTAACTCCTGTCTTATGGTGTGACAATCTAGGAGCCACCAATCTCTCAGCCAACCCAGTATTCCATGCTCGCACAAAACACGTGGAGATAGACTTTCATTTTGTCAGAGAAAAAGTTGCTCAAAAAGAGCTCTCCATTCAGTTCATTAAAACAGATGATCAGATTGCAGATATATTCACAAAGCCTCTATCCTCACAACGGTTCCAACTTATCAGATCCAAGCTACAGGTCGCTCCCAGGCCTTAGCTTGAGGGGAAATATTAGACCATAATTTTAGGGTATATATATATGTCAAGGATTATAATTATATGTCAAGGATTATGATTAGGCTAGATAGCAGTTTACCATAATTAGCTACATGTATTCTATATATGAGATCCTTGCTCTTCATTGTAATCAATCAATACAATATACAATTTCTATACCAAAGTTTAATTGATACAACGGTTTGTTTAACTCATATCCATGGCGTGGATGTGTGTCTGAACCATTTTACATGGTGTGTAAGTGTGTCTACATCTGTAATGATTTAATTATACTTTGTTACATGATGTGTTACCCCATTTTACATGGTGCGGGTGTTTGTGCTAGAGGCTTGCGTACATAAATGGAAGTAGATACCCTCACCCCAAAAATAATGCATGTCCATATGTCGTGTACTCATGATTTCCTACACTTTCTTGTAAAAGAAAACTTTTCATGGGAACCCGCATATATATTAGAGTCTTAGATAAAAACACAAATAAATAAATGTTCCAAATTGGTTGTCGTAGTATTTTATGGTTCTGTATTGATTTATTTTCATGGGAACCCGCACATATGTGTGTGTGTATCCCAATGATTTATATTTGAGTAACAAAATAAGAATGAAAGTCATGACACACCTTTTCTCTCAAGGAAAACAGAACAGCTCCAAAACAAGGAAATTCATCAACTAATGGTTTGAAAATGAGTCTGAAAAGGCCGGTGAATGCGATATTTTTCACCTGTTGCAAAAACCGAAGAAAGAAAATACCAAGAAACATCTTATTATCATATATCAGTTGCTCAAAGGAATATGGTATCACTTTAAGCAATGGTGGAATCAGGCTTTGGGTATATGCTACCATTATAACTTTTTATATACTTATTTTCACATTTTGACAAAGAATAAATAAATTTTTAGAAGGATATGCATGTGCTTTTGGCTTCCATGGCAAACTAAGACTTCTATTTTCCTCAAATCATGGCATTAGCTTTTCATGGCAGAACAACCATCTTTCTAGTAAAAAGGCTAACAAACCACACTTTTCAAGGATGAACAGGTTAAGAAAAAAGAAGTATCAAGTTATCATGGTTCCTTTTCACTCACATTTCCACAATTTCTTCAAAAACAACTCTTTTAAAAAAAATGCCTTTTTTTTTCGGTTTTCCTTAGAAATAGTATTAATTTTTTCCCTGAAAAGTCAAGTATGGTGGTTTTGAAACCTAACTCATTCTGAACATACAATATCAAGCATAACTATGGCAGCGATTAATATTAAAATGAAATTAACTGAACCTGTATAGGTAAAGCCACACCAACTTTGGTGACAATATCTAGAACAACATTGGGGTTCCCATCCCATTGCATCTCTAATTCCATGGTAATTTCCCCAGGATCACCTTCATTCACAGATACTCCTGCATGACAACAATGAACTCCATATCCATTACATTGAATGAGAAAATAAAAAAGTTATCGAAGTAACATATGGATTAGACAAAACTTATGGATCTCAATGGATAAAGAATAAATCAAGTGGATTAGTAATGGGAGAAACCTGTAAATTGTGGAGCCACAGTACCAAGGGTTAACTTTGAAAACTTCATAGAAGACAAAACCATCGGTTTGTATTGCTCAAGTATTGGCTCCACAGAGCTTCTTATTAGGTCTGATGCTGCCTATGCTAGCATCCAAACAAAATTCAAAAAACAAATTGTAACAGTTAAAAAATGTTCCTCCCAAAAAATTGAAATTAAACAACAGAATTGATAGAAAGAAAGTGAAGTACCTCATCAACATATGGCCAGATCTTGTTCATTAGGTGATTAAGCCAATTTAACTGTAGATTACAAGAAAAAGGTATTAATCACCTAAACCAATTACTACTGGAAATCAATTTGATGAACAAAAAGTAACTCAACTTCTGTCTCTTTGCAAAGACAACCCAAGGAGGGTAATACTCTCCAGGAAGAAGCTTTCTTGAATCTGCAACTGTCATCCTTGCAAAAGCTGCAATGGTTGCCGCCTAAAAAAAAATACATGAGATGCACATTTAAAACAAAATACAATCATTTATGATGAAAAACAAATATCACATTGCCTATAAGCTATTCAAAATGTAATATTTTCATGCTTCCATCCTGCATCAATACATCAACATTGTCTTTCAAGGAAAAGAAAAAGCAAGACTTGGAGATATCACATGTTATTTGTTTGCATCATTAACACATCAAGATGTAATGCAAACAAGAAAATGTATAAATGTTGTATGAATGAGAACACATACTAGATCGAGACGATGAGCAGAGCGGAGAATCTGGTAACGGGCAATGGACACGATGAAACAAATCCCAAATGCAACACCAAACAGGAGACCACCCAAGAATCCCATCGTTGAAATTGTTTCTTGAACACAACCCAATTGGGAATTACTGTTTCATGCGTTGAGATTTCTTGAAAGTTTGAAGATGGGATTTGATTGGCAGAGGTCATTGAATAATATAATAAGTGTTATTGGTTCAGTCATTTCGTCGAACAGATTGAAGGCATGGAATAAAGTTTCGCATTTCTTTCCGTGTAGGGGAATGATCAGAGAGCAACCTACAGTTTGTTAAAAGCAAGGGAATCATAGGGTAACGTGGGAATCAAAGCAAGTGTCTCGTTTATTTAATGCAAATTCATTAGGTGCTACAAACATACAAATGGGCCAACTTTGAAACCTATAATATATCATAATAATATGACCTGCTTAGGACTATTCAAAGTGTTCGTCGCATGCTTTACGACCAGTTCCGCAGCCAAAATTCCAAGCATACGTTCATGGTTCCGTATCGTTATCCTTACATAATCGAATCGATAATGCTACCGTAAGGTGCGGTTCCGGTTCTCATTATTGTGCTAATCGGTTCCGGGTCCTACGTATTTCATCAAAAAATTTAATCCTTGATGAGCAAGTGAGAACCCTCTTAATCTTATATGGAAGAAAATATTAGGCCTTCGGTCTTTGCCTTTGGTTACGTTACGCTTACTACAATCAGGTCAACTTGGGTTGGGCCAAACATGTTACATTCGATCCAATATACCCTCTATTTTAAACATTACATTTTAGTAAAATTAAATATTACTTATGGTATTGTTTTATTATTAAAATCGCTATTTTAACAATTATGACATTGTCAGTTTAGTATGTCAAGTTAATTACGATGGTTTCAGCGCTTACATACAAAATCAACTTTAGCTTTCATAAAATCTTTCATCATTAGCTTATTCTTTAAATTAGTTTGAATCAAATTTAATTTCAGATTTATTATTTCTAAAACTCAATTACGACATTCTTTCCAAATTTATAATTTTAGAAGTATACACAAGCTTCTTATAATCTCTACTTTCTTAACTTATATTATTTTGTGTTCAAATCGAGTTTTTTAAAGTCACCAATAAAGCAAACATATTAGTATGACGTTTTTATAAAATCATAATCTGCATGAAAAATTATATTCAACCACACATGATGGATATCAAAAATAAATGAGGACATGACCAGACCAAATATATATTAGAGTAAAATTTTAATATTTTGGTCCCTCTAGTTTAGCTATTTTAACCATTTAAATCCAAAAATAATTTTATTAACAAATCAAACCCCATGGTTTATATTTTATAACTCTTTCAGTTCAATACACTAACAAAGTTAGATTATTCAGTTAGTTTCTAATAAAATAACAAAAATGTCCTTGACTGAAATGGTTATTGTTTATAAAATTAGGGACCAAAAATGTAATTTACTCTTTCATACAAACATATATACGAAATGTTTTTATTTTTATTTTTTAAAGTTTTTTAAAATTTATTTTTAAACCGTTCGGTTTTAAATATCGTATTTAAACCATTCATCTTATCTAACAGAAAATTTAAAACCGTTTGGCTTATTAAACTTCTTATTTAAACTGTTAGGCTTACTTAAACGTCCTTTTTAATATATTTATTCTATTTAAACCGTAAAAATCTTTACTGTTATTTTATTTAAACATCTTTTTTTAATCGTTGAATTCTATTAAGCGTCTTTTTTTATTTTTTTGTTTTATTTATACATGCTTTTTATCATTCTTTTATTAAAAAGCTTTCTTTTTAAACCATTCATTTGATTAAAACATTTTTTTCTATTTTCGAATTTTTCATCGTCTTCCTATTCAAGTTGACTTAAACGTGATTTCTACTTTTACGTCATTTGTATTTTTTAGGATTAACTTGGGTTTTGATTATTACAATTAGGGCTTCTACGATATTAAAATTACTTGTGTTTAGTTTATTTAAACTTTTTTAAGAAGTTCATTGCGTTTGAATAACCAATCGATTTGAAAAATACGTTTTAATAAAGCAAACAAATTTAGAAAGAAATTTAATTAGTTGAACGTTTTAAAAAGGCATTTAAATAAAACATTTGAAAAAAGTTAGATTTTAAAAGACATTTAAGTAAGATGAATGATTAAAAAAATAAGTTTAAAAATCCAAACGATTATGAAAAATAAAAAGCCGAAAAATTTTAAAGCCCAATGGCTTGAAGATGAATGATTTTAAAAATTGTTTAAAGACTCAACCTTTTAAAAATCAATTGTTTAAAAAATGATATTTAGAAAATAAAATGGTTTAAAAACACTTAAAAAACGTTTTTTAGTAATTATATTATCGGTTTAAAATTCAAACAGTTTAAAAAATATATTTTAAAAACTATAAAAAATAAAAAATCTTTTATACATATACATATACATATACATATATATATATAATATGTTTGTGTGAGAAAGTAAATTACTTTATTTGGTTATTGAGGTTATTAAAAATAACCATTTCAGTCCAAGGGTATTTTTTGTTATTTTATTAAAAACTAACTGAAAAATCTAACTATGTTAGTGCATTGGACTAAAAGAGTTATATAATACAAATCATGAGTCTTGATTTGATAAAAAATTCGTTTTTGGACTCAAATAGTTATAATAACCAAACCATAGGGACCAAAACAGTAATTTACCCTATATATTATTTATTTCCTTTTTATGACGGAATTGAAACGGATGATAATTTTACGTTGTTATTGCGACCGGCGTTTAAATTTCTTATGTATTTCCTTTTTATGACGCAATTTTTGCCGAGCATTAATTTTACAGCCACTATGATTTTGGTCCCAATTTGGTTGATAAATTAATGAGCTTTTTTTCTCGTAAATTTCTATCACAAATGCTCATCTGTGTAGAGTGCATACATCTAATATGAAGCTATGAGGGTTTGGCACTAGTATAAGTAATTAATTCAAACACAACATTGTAACAGGTTAGATGCACGATTGTTATGATATAGATGGAGATGTACTTTCTTAATCAGAGTCATTACTAAAAACGAGTAAAACATGGAAACTTAAATTGTTGTAAAGTGTTGAAGGCATTGTTATAATTAATGTTGCATCAAATCAAACTCATCATATAAATCAAAACAAGAAATGGATGGAAACGTCGTTATCATTATCGTGGGTTGGATGCAATGTTTAATAACAAGCTAGAAGGAATGTCATAAACACATTCTTATAATCATCAGTACAACAAACTCTTTTAAAAACGAATTTTTAAAGCATATATATCTAGACATTATTATTTTTTGTTTTTTCTATTTTTAATGTAGTATTTTGAAATTTTTAATTTTTCCAATTGTTTTTTTTTCTCATTGTTATTTGTTTGGGTTTTTTTTTTTTGAATTTTTGTTTAAAAATTCTATAAAACTCTAATATCCAAAATTTTTATGGCACAAAAACAGAAAACCTAAATATGACTGTTCATTTGATTTGTAAACTAATATAGTTTAGTTTAATTCACTATGGGTGTCCAGCCAAACTTTAACGGCCTTAATTATCGGGTTTCAAACTAAAGACAGTCCCCAATCGAAAACATCGGAGACGTATGCGTGGTGGCAGAGATAGAAATGTCTCACATAGCAACATGGGCTGACCGTAGTCCGGAAGAAGAACATGGCTCACCGCCTTCTCATTGTCGGTTGTTTTTTTGTATTCTTCGCTCTCTCTCTCTCTCTCTCTCTCTCTCTCTCTCTCTCTCTCTCTCTCTCTCGCCAAAATAACACACACACACATAGAGGAACAACGAAGGGGCGTCATCAGCGGTACACAGACAGACATGATGTTGCACGGGCAGCACGACAGTCGGTTGCCGCCACAACCACCGCCTTCTCGAAGCGCTAGTCTCTCTATTCATATTAACCTCTCTCTAAGAAGGCATTATAAATATATAAAGAATAATGGGCAGTGATTAAACATAAAAACGAAAAGTTTGACGGTTGAATATTAGAAAAAAACCCTTTAATATTCATTTCCCATGGCTAATAATAATAAACTAGGGTTGTTCAACCTCGCGCTTTGTGTGAGTGTTCATTTATTGTTGATACAACTTGATTTTTTTTCCTTTTAAGAGCATTTACATGGCAGGGCTCAAAACATGTTGTCAAATGTGGCTACTAGCCATAAACGGCAGCCACGCCAAAGCAAACCAACAACGTTGTTGTGTCATCACATCCATGCCACTTTGCAGCCAACGTAACCAGTTTAAGCAATCATTATCTATTCTACCAATAACACAGTGAATGGCATGTCACTTTGTATGACAAATAAGGCCACAAATGAACATAGGTACATAATCAGATGAGCTAAGGCTCGTTATTATCGACACAATGTTATTCCCAACGCAAACCGCATAAATATTTTTCTCACAACGGAGACATTAGTTTGAGATAGTACAGACGTAACATCCCGTCTCATATGAAAAATAAGGTCTTAAACTAACACAGGTTCGTAGTCTCAAATTAGCTCAGGCTCGTCATCATCGACACAGTGGTATTCCCAATAACATCATAACGATTTTTCTAATAGCAACCCAACATACGCATCCGTTTAAAATAGCATAGACCCAAAGTAAGTTGTTTTCTGGTAACATTTGATCTCTTATGAGAAATAAGGTCACAAATGAACACAAGTTCATAGTCTCAGAAGAGCTAAGGCTCTTCATCATCGACACTATAGTATTTCCAATAGCAACATCAAAACAATTTTCCTAACAACCACCTAGTAGAGGCACCAATTCAAAATAACACAGATTCAACCTCAAATGAGCCAGGACTCATTGGTAGCTAACCAAAAGAAGCAATCTTATAACCTGATGTGTTTTTTGATATATATATATATATATATATATATATATATATATATATATATATATATATATATATATATATAATAGATTTTACACAATTAAGCTTTAAATTTATAAAAGTGATTTTCACCTTATGACTAACTACACACACAATAGACAAGTGTACCTATCGGATAGTAGCATAGCTTTTGGTAAGAACCAAGTATCGATCCATGAACACGAGAGCTCCTGATACTAAGCCTTTTTCATTATCTAGCTGATGAAAGATGATTTATGAATAATATGATTAACTAATTTAGCTAACAACTAAACTAATTGAAGAAAGTAGACAAAGATGAAGATAATCAATTAGAGGAAAATATACTTAGACTCCGAATCCGCTTAGCAAAACAATAACAAAATACATGAACCTATGGTGAGATCATCCTCTACGCATGAAACGTGAATATAAACTAGACTCTTATGAAGGTTATCTAATTATATAACTCGTTGGAAAGCTAAAATGATAACTCATTGTAAAACATTTGGATTTGAAAACCAAAGTTTCAATCCATGATGTGGGCACTTCCTCATTTAATCTTTGTACATTTCCCATGCTTCATAGAGTGATTCTCCTTCATCTTGCATGAATGATGTGATTAAATTCCTTAACTAGCGGTTTTTGATGGTGGAAAGTACTTCAAGAGAATTTTTTCGGACATTTGATCCCAAGTAGTGATCGAACCAATAGGAGGTGTATTTAACCATTGCTTTGCTCTATCACGTAGTGAGAAAGAGAATAATCGGAGTCTAATTGCATCATCACCAACTTCATTAATCTTGAAGGTATCATATATCTCAAGAAAGTTTGCAAGGTGAAAGTTTGGATCATCATCCGGACGACCATCAAATTGACAATTTTTTAGATCATTTGAATCGTGCTTGATTTGATCTCAGAGTTATTAGCTTGCACATTCAGTCATACAATGCACTTTCTAAAGATGGTTTAGCAAAATCATAGATCGTTCTTCTATTATCGTGCCCCGCCATTATGTCTTCAGTGTTCTCACTTTCACTTTCTGCTTCATTTGTATTCTCCTTTTCACTTTTGGTTTCGTTCAAGCCTTCTAGCCTCGTCGCTTCACTTTTGATTTCTTGTGCTACTTTTTGGGACCTTGCCGTCAAGTTCCTCCTGATTACCTTTTCAGGTTCAGAATAATGCTCTACAAGATCATTCGCCGGTGAAGAAGTGGACATAAGCTTCCTGAAAACACAAACACTTCCAAACGCGTAAAGAAAGATAAACGTAACAAAATAACTACATTAAACTAAAATAAGTAAATACAAAAGATTGGCTAAAGTAATGACTCGAATCTTTCTCATAATTGACGTGTCCCCAGCTACATCGTCAAAAACTTGATTTGTGTTTTGATATATATATATATATATATATATATATGAATGTATATATATATATGTGTGTGTATATATATCTATATATATATATATGTGTGTGTGTGTATGTGTATATATATATATATATATATTAATAATGGATTTTACACAATTAAGCTTTAAATTTAAAGAGTAATTTTCACCTTATGACTAACTACATATACAATAGGCAAGTGTACCTATCGGATAGTAGTATTGCTTTTTGTAAGAACCAAGTATCGATCCATGGATACGAGAGCTCTTGATACTAAGCATTTGTCATTCTCTTGCTGATTAAAGATGATTTGTGAATAATACGATTAACTAATTTAGCTAACAACTAAACTAATTGAAGAAAGTAGATGAAGATAAAGATAATAAATTAGAGGAAGATATCATTTAGACTTCGAATCCGCTTAGCAAAATAATGACAAAATACACGAGCCTATGGTGAGATCATCCTCTATGCATGAAACATGGATGTAAACTAGACTCCTATCAAGATTATCTTATTATATAACTTGTTGGAAAACTAAAACGATAACTCATTGTAAAACATTGGATTTGAAGCCAAGGTTCCAATCCATGATGTAGGCACTTCCTCATTGAATCTTTGTACCTTTCCCATGCTTCATAGAGTGATTCTCCTTCATCTTGCATGAATGATGTGATTAAATTCCTTAATCTAGTGGTTTTTGTTGGTGGAAAGTACTTCAAGAGAAAATTTTCGGGCATTTGATCCCAAGTAGTGATGGATCCAATAGGAAATGTATTCAATCATTGCTTTTCTCTATCACGTAGTGAGAAAGAGAATAATCGGAGTCTAATTGCATCATCACCAATGTAACACCCGAAACCTCGGTCAAAATAAAAAGGAAAGAAAAGTATTTTGAAGAAAATAAAAAGAAGGCAAAGTTGAGGGATGCTTTGTCTAAATAGTACCAAAAAAAGTCAAAATGCACTTTATATGGGCATGGCCGCCCATATCATCTTGCTGTTGCTGTTGTTCGACCGAAAAGAAGAAGAAAGAAAGCTGCAGACCAGCTCTCTCGGTTCCAAGAAGAAATTAGAACTGAAATCTTCAAGGTTAGTGGGTTTTTGTTGATGTTTGGCTCGGTTCTTTGAGGTTTTCCACCTTAGAAACTGATTTCTAAGTATTGCATGTGCACGACCATGTTGTTGTTAGCTCAACTGTGTACGGTACTGGAGTCTTTAAGATTGAGGGGACCACTGTTGCTGCCCCGGTACTAGAGTCAGCATATGTGCACCACGGATGGAGTCTATTTATATACTTCAAGGCCCAGGACCAGGTTTATGCGCATTATATGGGGGGTATAGCACTTTGGTCCATATCGACAGTGAAAGATAAATAAGCAAGAAAGAGAATTGTAATGATGTAATGGATATGATTTGTATGTATGATGTTTGATCACATCCGAAAGAAAGATAAGATACTTTTTTAAGAAGTATTTTGTATACAAATCTATCAAGATATTTTTATGATTTTAAAACTAGAACTCACTCAGCAAAGCTGACTTTTATGCGTTTTCAGTTGGCAGGTAATTTGATGAGGATGGCACTCGGGGAGGCTACTCGTCGGGATTTGGCTGACGTCCATTCAAGAAGATAACACTGTTGTTTCGTAATACAACTAATGATTTTTTGTAACTGTTATCAAACATGTATTGCTTAGCAACAACATTTATAAAGTTAATGAATGGCTTTTGAAGTTTAAACTCCGTTGCATTGTGATAATAAACTATGAAATGTTTTATAAATTGTGCTGTGAATGTCCAACTGTGAGGTTTCCGGGAACGGGGCCTTAATCAGAGCCAAAGTTTAAGAGAAATGGGTAAATATTTTCAAAAACCTAAACTTAAACTGAAAATGGGACCGAATGGAGGGATGCGAGCCCGAGTAGCTACTTGCCATCAGGTATTTCTTTTCATTATGATAACCGGTATTATGTGCGCATGCTATTTGATTTATGTGCTTTAGTAGATTTGAATACTGATGTAGTCAGGATAGGAAATGCTCAGGGAGCGAAGAGTAAAGTAAGTGGCTAATCACAACTGGCCACTGTAATTAGGGACTTACTATACTTAACATTAACCGATCTATTACCTTGAATGACAGTGTGAGTGTTTGAACCTTATAGTGTTAGAGGATGGCTGGAGGTAGATCATCTAAGGCTTCTAGAGGTGGAGTACGGGGTGGTCGTGCTGGTAGACCCCGGGCCATAAAGAACAAGACGAGAACTGCAGAGACGGCTCCTGCTGAGCCTGAGCTTCATCACCCAGAGGGAGTGGATGAGAGTGCCAATTTGAGGGCCTCAGTGAAAAAGGCAGTGGTGGAGGAGGTTCACCAAGTCATGCAGACGATCCTACCATCTGTTGTGACTGAGGTGATCCGGGCCGTAAGGAAGGATGAGAGGAAAGAAAAGGAGGAAGAGAGAAGGGTTGCTACTGGGAGAAGGGAGAATGAGGGAGATCATGATGATGAGGAGGAGATGAATGTTAAAAGGGGAGCCTCTAGTGATGAAGAAGATGTAGAGGTGCGGAAAACCGCGAGGGGATGCAGCTACGGGGCATTCCAACGGTGTAAACCCCCTACTTTTGACGGCAACGGTAATGCTGCTACTGCTCACCACTGGGTTAGAGAGATGGAGGCAGTGTTGGATATTAGTGAGTGCAGGGAGAATCAGAAGGTGAAATTTGCCACTCACTCATTTGTTGACTCGGCTCTGTGTTGGTGGGACAATATTATCCAAGCCGAGGGCAACAGGGCTGTTGGGAGGATGAGATGGAGTGAACTGAAAAAGTTAGTGATTGAGGAATTATGTCCTCATCGAGAACTCGACAAGATTGAGAGGGAGTTCCTACAGCTGGAAGCGGGAACCATGACACACCAGTAGTATACGACTAAGTTCAACGAGATGGCAAGACTGGTGCCCGATCAAGTTACACCGGCTTCAAGGAAGATCAAGCGGTATATTCAGGGGTTGCCTGCTGACATCCGTAGGCACTTGATCGCTGCCCGACTGAGCACTTTTAGGTCGGCGTTAGATTTAGCTAGGAGACTGTATGATGAAAGAGAAGTGGAGGTGGTGGAGGTGAAGAAGACGGGTGGTAATAATAGGAGTTAGAACGGGAAGAGATTCAGACGTGGTGGTTTCACCCCGAACAGTAAGAGGCCGAGGGTGGATGATCGCCGAGTGGTTACTGCAAGCTCGGGGTTGAAGCGGTGTGATAAGTGTGGGAAGGAACATAGTGGGGAATGCCGCTTGGGAATGAATGTCTGCTACAAATGTGGCAAGCCCGGTCACATTTCAAAGATGTGTGGAGCCCCACGGTGATTTAACTGTGGTGAAATCGGCCATATGAACAAGGATTGCAAGAAGCCAAGGGCTAAAAGTTCTTGGTTGAAGAAGAGGCAGGAAGAAGGAGGGTAGAGGGCAAGTGCAAGAGCCTTCACGATGACCCGAGAGGAAGCCCGGGTAGACCCCGACGTCGTGTCAGGTGTGTTTCTAGTAAACCAAACTTGTTCCTCTACATTATTTGATTTTGGTGCTAGTAGGAGTTTCATATCTGCTGCCTTGTATGCTAAATTGCCTGTTAGTAGTAGGAGCATCGATGAACCTTTTGACGTAGAAACTGCTACTGGTAAGTCTACCAGAATCTCTGATATTATGGAAAGCTGCGACATGGAACTAGAAGGCCATAAGTTCTCTGCTAAGCTATATGTGATGCCCCTAGGCGGATTTGATGTAGTACTAGGGATGGATTGGTTAGCAGCCTATGAGGCGAACATCGTGTGTCGGAAGAAGATGATTCGGTTAGTTGCACCCGATGGGAGTTCAGTGACAATTTATGGTGATCGCGTCACTACGGTTCCGAAAGTGATTTCGATGACAGTCGTAGAGAAGTGTATGAGGCGCGGATGTTGTGCCTACTTGGCATACATGAAAGATGTTGATGTGTCGATACCATAATTATCAGAAGTGCCAGTGGTACGTGATTTCCCGGATGTGTTTCCCGAAGATCTACCAGGTGTGCCACCGGACTGTGAGATAGAATTTCAGATCGACCTGATCCCCGGTGCGCAGCCCATTGCCAAAGCACCGTATCGGTTAGCTCCGACCAAGATAAAAGAATTGATGGATCAGCTACAAGAACTAATGGATAAGGGGTTTATTAAACCGAGTATCTCTCCTTGGGGTGCTCCTGTATTATTCATAAAGAAAAAGGATGGTAGTATGAGGATGTGTATAGACTACCATGAATTAAACAAGTTGACAGTGAAGAACAGATACCCCCTACCAAGGATTGATGACCTGTTTGACCAGCTTCAAGGTGCCAGTTGGTTTTCCGGAATAGATCTCCGATCGGGTTATCATCAGTTGAAGGTGAAGGAGCAAGACATTCCTAAGACAGCTTTTCGCACGCATTATGGACATTACGAGTTCCTCGTTATGTCTTTCGGTTTAACCAACGCGCCAGCTGCCTTTATGGATTTGATGAATCGAGTGTGCCGACCAATGTTGGATAAATCAGTGATTGTGTTCATTGATGATATTTATTCAAAGGGCAAAGAAGAACATGCCAATCACATACGTGAAGTGTTGAAGACACTTAGGAGAGAAAAGTTATATGCTAAATTCTCTAAGTGTTCTTTTTGGTTACGCGAGGTTCAATTTCTGGGTCATGTGGTGAATACCGAAGGAATTATGGTGGACCCGGCAAAGGTTGAGGCAGTGATGCAATGGAAGTCACCAAAGACGCCATCCGAGATTCGCAGTTTCTTGGGTTTGGCGGGTTATTACCGAAGGTTCATTCAAGACTTTTCCAAGATAGCCTCACCTTTGACTAAGTTGACCCGTAAGGATGTGAAGTTCGTGTGGGGTCGGGAACAAGAGGATGCTTTTGAGGAGTTAAAGGTAAGATTAACTCAAGCTCCTGTCTTAACATTGCCCGAAGGAAGTGAAGACTTAGTGGTGTATTCAGATGCATCTTATTCGGGACTGGGTTGCATGCTAATGCAACGTGGACGAGTGATAGCTTACGCGTCCCGACAGTTAAAGACCCACGAAGTTAATTACCCCACTCATGATTTAGAATTGGATGTGGTGGTCTTTGTGTTGAAGATTTGGAGGCACTATTTATACGGGACCAAGTGCACAATCTTCACGGATCACAAGAGCTTGAAATACTTCTTCGAGCAGAAAGATCTCATCATGAGGCAGAGAAGGTGGTTAGAGTTGATCAAAGACTATGATTACGAGATCCATTACCACCCAGGCAAGGCCAACGTAGTGGCCGATGCCCTTAGCCGGAAGGAGAGACCCGAACCGATTCGGGTAAAGGCATATCAGTTGGTGATGACCTCAGATGTGATAACGCAAGTTAAAGAGTTTCAAAATGAAGCGTTAAAAAAAGATCGCCTCAACTCCGAACGAATGAGAGGTCTAGTAGCAGAATTGGGGGAGAATACCCACGGTGTTAAAACCCACTTTGGGCGAATGTGGATTCCTCGATATGGGAATCTACATGGGCGAATTATGGATGAAGCTCATAAAACTCGATACTCCATTCATCTCTGTGCTACCAAGATGTATCAAGACATGAAGAAAGACTACTGGTGGCCGGGTATGAAACGTGACATGGCAGAGTATGTAAGTAAGTGCCTTACTTGCTTGCAAGTGAAGGCAGAACTTCAGAAACCATACGGGAAGATTCAACCGTTGGATATACCCGAGTGGAAGTGGGAGCACATCACTATGGATTTTATCACGAAGCTACCCCGTACTGCAAGGGGGTACGATGCTATTTGGGTGATAGTTGATCGGTTGACAAAGAGTGCCCACTTCCTACCGATCCACGAGACGTATTCATCTGAGAGATTGGAGGATCTGTTCATCAAAGAGATTGTAGCTCGTCATGGTGTGCCGGTGTCTATCGTGTCGGATCGTGACACCCGGTTTACGTCAAAGTTTTGGAAGAGATTTCATGATGCCATGGGGACGAGGCTACATATTAGCACGGCTTACCATCCTCAAACAGACGGTCAGTCTGAGAGGACCATTCAAATGCTCGAGGACATGCTCCGAGCATGTGTGATCGACTTTGGAGGAAGCTGGGATGACCACCTACCGTTAGCAGAGTTCTCATACAACAACAGTTATCATGCCAGCATTGGTATGCCACCATATGAGATGCTATACGGTAGAAGGTGTAGAACACCCGTGTGTTGGGGAGACATCGGGCAGAAAGAGTTGGGAAGTATCAAGGTGATCGAGGCTACGACTGAAAAGTTGGAAAAGATCAAAGCCTTTATGAAGGCGACGAAAGATAGGCAGAAGTCGTATGCCGAAAAAAGGCGTAGACCGATTGAATTCAACGTGGGTGATAGAGTCATGTTGAAGGTCTCACCTTGGAAAGGGATCATCCGGTTCCGGAAGAGGGGCAAGCTGAGCCCGAGATACATAGGGCCTTTCCGAATCGTTGCACGAGTAGGGGAGGTAGCCTATCGATTAGAATTGCCTGAGGAGTTAAGTGAAATTCATCCAACATTCCATGTATCTCATCTGAGAAGGTGCCTAGCTGACGAAGACATGATTGTACCACTGGAAGATATCAAAGTGGATGAACGACTTAACTATGTAGAGCAACCAGTGGCAATCGTCGATCGAAAGGAGAAGAGGTTGAGGAATAAAGTGGTTCCACTTGTGCGGGTGCAGTGGAAACACCAGAAGGGTTCTGAGTCTACGTGGGAGACTGAAGAAGAGATGAGACAGCATTACCCACAGTTATTCGAAGAGTGACAGGTTTCAGGGACGAAACCTCTTTAAAGGGGGTAGACTTGTAACACCCGAAACCTCAGTCAAAATAAAAAGGAAAGAAAAGTATTTTGAAGAAAATAAAAAGAAGGCAAAGTTGAGGGGTGCTTTGTGTAAATAGTACCAAAAAAAGTCAAAATGCACTTTATATGGGCATGGCCGCCCATATCATCTTGCTGTTGCTATTGTTCGACCGAAAAGAAGAAGAAAGAAAGCTGCAGACCAGCTCTCTCGGTTCCAAGAAGGAATTAGAACTGAAATCTTCAAGGTTAGTGGGTTTTTGTTGATGTTTGGCTCGGTTCTTTGAGGTTTTCCACCTTAGAAACTGATTTCTAAGTATTGCATGTGCTTTGGTTGGTTGTTTTGCTTATTTAGGTGTTTGAACTTGTGTACAAGCAGGTTCGTAGGAGTTTTGCTTGTTTCACTAGATGAGTTCTATGACCCCGGTTCTATGTTTTTAAACTTCTTTGGGCTGAAAATGCATTTAAAATGTTTTACAACCGTTATGTATGATAACTGTGTATGTATGTGTATGAACTTCTATGTTCTATGAGGTTGTAAGCTTGTTCTAAGAGTTTAGCATGATAGATCTATGTTAAGAATGTATGAAAATGAGGCTTTAGAACTTGTTATAGCATAAGTCTCATTTACAGGTCTGATGGTTCATCCGCATTTACACTGTGATAATTGCCTAAGAGTTTTGTTCGCCCGCATTTGCAGTTGTTCACCCGTATTTGTCTAAATTCAGCCTAAGTGTCCATCAGTATTCTTTTTATACATGCGCATTTGCTACAGTGTCCATCAGCATTTCTTTTTATACATGCGCATTTGCTACAGTGTCCATCAGCATTTCTTTCAAGACGGAATAATTATCAAGTGTTCATCCGCATTTGCAAGTTGTTCACCCGCATTAGTTTTTGTTCATCCGCATTTCTTTAAGACATGGAATTTTCTGGAATTTTGGAAGATCAAGATTAGGGTTTGACCATGGTTGACTTGATGCTTGTATCTGATTATCTTATGCATGTTGTGGGCTGTCCTTATATGCCTATTATGATATTAACCTGTGACTTTATGTGGATTGCCTATGATCATAAAGTATTATTATTAATCAAGTGAAAGATTAATATTAACAAAAAGTTGAACATGAAGAATGAAAAGACTTACAATGTTGTCGTTAGCTTAACTGTGTATGGTTTAGCTAACCCAAAGGATGTACACAGGGTCAATCTTTAAGATTGAGGGGACCACTGTTGCTGCCCCGGTACTGGAGTCAGCATATGTGCACCACGGATGGAGTCTATTTATAGACATCAAGGCCCAGTACCAGGTTTATGCACATTATATGGGGGGTATAGCACTTTGGTCCATATCGACAGTGAAAGATAATAATAAGTAAGCAAGAAAGAGAATTGTGATGATGTAATGGATATGATTTGTATGTATGATGCGTGATCACATCCGAAAGAAAGATAAGATACTTTTTTTAAGAAGTATTTTGTATACAAATCTATCAAGATATTTTTATGATTTTAAAACTAGAACTCACTCAGCAAAGCTGACTTTTATGCGTTTTCAGTTGGCAGGTAATTTGCTGAGGATGGCACTCGAGGAGCCTACTCGTCGGGATTTGGCTGACGTCCATTCAAGAAGATAACACTGTTGTTTCGTAATACAACTAATGATCTTTTGTAACTGTTATCAAACATGTATTGCTTAGCAACAGCATTTATAAAGTCAATGAATGGCTTTTGATGTTTAAACTCCACTGCATTGTGACAATAAACTTTGTAATGTTTTATAAATTGTGCTGTGAATATCCAACTGTGAGGTCTCCGGGAATGGGGCTTTACAACCAACTCCATTTATCTTGCAGGTATCACATATCTCAAGAAAAGTTTGCAAGGTGAAAGTTTGGATCATCATCCGGACGACCATCAAATTGACAATTGTTTTGGATCATTTGAATCGTGCTTGATTTTGATCTCAAAGTTGTTAGTTTGCACATTAGATCGTTCTTTTATTATCGTGCCCCGCCATTGTGTCTTTGGTGTTCTCACTTTCACTTTTTGTTTCGTTTGTATCCTCCTTTCACTTTCGGTTTCGTTCGAGCCTTCTAGCCTCGTTACTTCACTTTTGATTTCTTATGATGCTTTGTAGGATCTTGCCCTCAAGTTCCTCTTGATTACCTTTTCAGGTTCAGAATAATGCTCTACAAGATCATCCGCCGATGAAGATGCGGACATAAGCTTCTTGAAAACACAAACACTACCAAATGCGTAAAAAAAGATATAGGTAAAAAAATAACTACATTAAACTAAAATAAGTAAATACAAAGGATTGGCTAAAGTAATGACTCAGATCTTTCTCAGAATTGTCGCGTCCGCGACAACATCGCCAAAAACTTGATTTGTGTTCTGATATATACATATATATATATATATATATATATATATATATATATATATATGTATATATATATGTATGTATATATATATATACATATATATATAGGTGTATATATACATATATACATATATATATATACACACATATATATATATATACATATATATATACATATATATACATATATATACATACATATATATATATACATATATATATATATATACATATATATATACATATATATACATATATGTATATATATATATGTATGTATATATATGTATATATATATATATGTATATATACACCTATGTATATATATATACATACACATATATATACATACATATATAAAATATATATATATATATATATATATATATATATATATATTAATGGATTTTACTTTATTAAGCTTTAAATTTATAAAAGTGATTTTCACCTTATGATTAACTACATACACAATAGGCAAGTGTACCTATCGGATAGTAGTTTAGCTTTTGGTAAGAACCAAGTATCGATCCATAGACACGAGAGCTTCTGATACTAAGCCTTTGTCATTATCAAGCCGATGAAAGATGATTTGTGAATAAAATGATTAACTAATTTAGCTAACAGTTAAACTAATTGAAGAAAGTAGACGAACATGAAGATAATAAATTAGAGGAAGATATCATTTAAACTTCGAATCCGCTTAGCAAAACAATGACAAAATACATGAGCCTATGGTAAGATCATCGTCTACGCATGAAACATGGATGTAAACTAGAGTCCTGTCAATGTTATCTAATTATACAACTTGTTGGAAAGCTAAAACGGTAACATATTGTAAAACGTTTGGATTTAAAACCAAGGTTCCAATCCATGATGTGGGCACTTCCTCATTGAATCTTTGTACCTTTCCCATGCTTTATAGAGTGATTCTCTTTCTTCTTGCATGAATGATGTGATTAAATTCCTTAATCTAGCAGTTTTGATGGTGGAAAGTACTTCAAGAGAAATTTTAAGCATTATTAACATGTATATTTATTCATATATGAGAATCTATTATAAGCATGCACCTAACAGCAACATCAATGAACAAAGAAAATAAAGTCTCAGATGAGCTAATCCTCATCATCATCAACACAACAAATAAAAAAAGAGGCATCCTTAGAGGCTGACAATTTGACATGAGCATCAACTTGATAGCAACATAACTGAAAGCATCAATGACATCTCTGGTGAGAGTAAGCTCATCATCATCGAGAGTATTGTTATAAAATAGATACAAGTTTAAAGGGTAAGATGAACATCAGCTTAACAACAACATCAATGAATAAACAAAAGCCAAAAACATCAAAGAGCCTCAAATGAGGTAATCCTCATCATCATCGACATAACAAAGGTCCTAACAAATGCATTAGTTAACAACAATAGGTTCTAACACCACCACCAAAACAGGGTTTATACAGGTGGAATTGATTTAGTGACACAAAGACACAAATAATGAAATGGAGAAAGGCGGTGGTGCATAGGTTTTTACACACCAATAACACAACCAGTAAACCATTATTTAAAACATAGATCTAAAAACCCTTTAAGGGTGGGAGAGAGATGTGGCGGCCAATGGGAGTAGAGGCGGCCATAACACCACCATCACCACCATCAACACCATCAACTACCATACACCACCGCTTGCTCCACCTCAACCACACAAGCGGTGGTACAGTGGGCTTTTGTAGACCAAGCAACACAAATAGTATGCCACTGTTCATCCCTTTGATTAATTAATATATAGGATAATAAATAGAGTAATCAATAACCTTTAATATTATAATATTTAATAATTTTCTTCATAATATAAGTAAATAGTTTTTTTAAATTACAATATTCAACAAACCAAAGTTTAAAATGCTAAATTGGATTTTATCTTTTGGTTATTTGAATAATCTAAATTGACCATACAAAGTATACATTTTTAACTTTTATAAGCATTTTTAGCGGTTTATTATTTCAAGCTTGCTATGAAGCGCTGGTTTAATCCCACTAGTCTAAAGGTTAAAATTTGCATATGATGTTTTAGTGATACTTAGCTTCATATTACTTAGAATGTTACAACCCTTACAATCCATTGAATTCCTATGATCAATGTTCCAAACAAATCATAAATTGCATAAAATACTTCTCTTTCAATGTAATCCACACACACACACACATACATACATACATAAATTACATACATATATATATATATATATATATATATATATATATATATATATATATATATATATATATATATATATATATGGAAAGTTTACGGTACAAAGTGTTGTTTTCGTGCGAAGGGTACGAAGCAACAAGGACCATCGATCTAAGAGATGAACGGTTCAGATTTAAGATGGAATAATCACGCAATGAATGTTTCTAGAGGGGTAGAATTGGTAATAGCCTACAATAGTTGATTTTTTTTACTTCCTCCCGTTTTTTTAAACACATACAACCTTTTCATATGGCATTATTTTTTTTTTAAAAATACACCATAAAAACAAGCATTTTATCCTCTTTAATATGGGTATAGTATTGCTATATTTTTTTTAAGAAACAATATTTTTTTAAGAAAACGTCTATGTGCTGTGCGTATAACTTTCGTGATTATTCAATGCATAATTATCAACATAATTTGCGTAATTATCATATAACTTGCGTAATTATCATATAACTTGCATAATTATCAATATAACTTGTGTGATTATTTTTTATAACTGAGTAATTTTTCTTTCCGTAATAATAGATATAACTTACGTAATTATTAATATAACTTGCGTAATTATGTAACTTTTATGCGTAATTATAGAGCGGACAAAACTACCCCTCCGCTAAATAACATGTGTCACACTCTGGTGACTTCGTACGTTTCGCACAAAAATTACACTTTGTATAGTAACCGGCCCCTATATATATAGGGTAGGGTTATCTTGAGAATCACCCTTTTTTGTGAGAACTCTAGAACCAATATCAGCTACACAATTTACATCACATGCAAGTCACATGTCAATTCCACCTTTCTTTAAAACGACTATAACTTTTTGTAAGGTAATATCAGAAGATTATAAGGCTGATGCAAGCAAAGAAGCCAAAACAACCAAAGGACTTCCTGCATGCATGCACTGAATGTACAAAGGTAGAAGTGCTTCGGAAGTTTTACACACTACATCAGAAAATACTCTAAGTGTAAAATCTTCCGAAGCCAAAGTCCAAATCTTCCGACGCCAAAGAGGAAGTCTTCTGAAGCTTCAGAGACAAAGTCTTCCGAAGCTAGTTTGCTGTGAAGACTGATTTCTTCCAAAGACAGAGAAAGACATGCTTTCTCTGATCTACTTTACATAAATCTGACACACTTTCCACTGCAACTCTAAGACTCACCAACTTGTATGAGTTGGTGAAAAGTCCATGCTTTTGTAAACTGTAGATTAAGGTCTTTGTCTGTAACTTCCTACTTTTGTACCTGTAAACCTTTTTGTAATAGAAAAGAATGTGAGCGATGGCATGTCATACTCACTAGTCAAAACGCAATCTGCCTTTTGACTTTAGATTGATCTTGTTGTCTAGATTAGTCAATTCCAACTGTCCTTCTAAGTATTGATGGTTGTAAGATGCATTATAAAGAGTCTCAGGTTCTTGTAATTTAGATATGCTTTGTAACACTTGTAATAGAACTTGAGAGCAATATACAACACTCCTTGAAAACCATATTTCTGTGTGATTGTTACTTGTTCTGTCTCATTACTTACTTGTGTTCTTAGTATCCTTATAATCAAACCCGGTTCCCTATTTGAACTGTTAAGTGTTCCAAGTCTCTCCTCATTGTGAAACTGATTATGTTAGGCACCCTTACCCGGTCCTGCAATTGGTATCAGAGCATTTTAGGCTCTTGATTGTAATATCTTACCATCTTTAATCCTCTCAATTTCACAGTTCACTTAACATCTCAAATGACAGCTATCACAAAGGCTGATATGGAAACTGGTACAATGACAAAGTCCCCACTAATCACTCCTGAAGACTTTGATACTTGGTGTCAAAGAATGGAAGGCTTTATCAAGTCTCAAGACTCCAGGATGTGGGGGTCTGTTGTCAATGGACCTCATGTACCATCCACCTCTTCAGCTGCTGCTGGTGGTATGATACCAAAAGAAGTGGCTGACTATTATGATGAAAACTGGAAGAGAATTGATATTGATCAGAAAGCCATGACCGCCCTCCAAAATGCTCTTCCAAACTCTATCTACAGAGGCTTCAAGAATTGCAAGACTGCCAAGCAACTCTGGGATGCACTGAAGCTGATGTTTGAGGGGTCTGATGATGTAAAAGAAAACAAGAAAGACCTCTTGAAGCAGCAGTTTGAGAACTTCACGTTCAAGACAGGTGAAACCATGAATCAACAATACTTCAGGTATGTTGAGATTGTGGATACTCTGGTAGATGTTGGAGTAACTCTTGAGAATAGGGATGTTGTGAGGAAGTTCATGTCCTCTCTTCCCTGACAATGGACACACTATTATGTGGTCATCAAGAGGACTGAGAACCTCAAGACCTTTACTCTCACAGAGTTGTATGGTATCCTCAGTGACTACCAGATGGAGATGAACATGCAAAATCCATATGGTAACTCCAACAACCAACAAAGTTCAGCCCTTCATATGGTTGAAAGGGATTGCAGAGAACCACAGTACCATCTTATCTGCTACCCTGAAAAATTACAAAAGGGTCCTTTCATCACCTTTCCAAAGACACCAAGGGAAGGCTACATCCCTAGAAGCCCATTCTAGGAGACAAGCTCTTCACAAGCTTTTGTGTCTTCTGATGAAAGTTAGGAAACTTTCTCTTCACCCTTGAAGATCTGGACTGTATCCATCCAGATGATCTGGAGTATATAGAAATAGTCCAGTAGATGGCTCTTCTCACTCATAGGGCCAACAAATTCTACAAGAGGACTGGAAGGAAGTTTCCTAGTAATGCAGCCAGTGGAAAGTTTGGGCTTGATAAAAGCAAAGTGAAGTGTTACAATTGTAACCAAATGGGACATTTTGCCAGAGAGTGCAAGGCACCAAGGTCAAATGGTGGGCAAGCACAAATAAGGCCAAACTACACTGAAGGAGCTCACCAAAATGAGAAGCCAAGATAGCAAGCCGCAGTTGCTATTGAAGAATGAGGCTTTGACTGGAGCTTTCAGGTGGAAGATGCATCTCCAAACCAAGCATTGATGGCAGATCAAGATAAAGCCAAGGTATTTGAACATCTCTATACACCCAAATATATTGCTGAAGTTAATAGATACAGGTCCTATAACTTAGAGATATGATCTGATCTTGAGTCCTTAAATATCTTAAAAGCTAATTTTAAAAGAGCTGAAAATGATTATAAACTTAAGATAGAAGATCTAGAGAAAATCATTTCAACTCTTAAGCATGAGCACACTAACTGCAGGACTCAAATCAAAGATCTCATCTCAAAGTTAACTGAATGCCAGGCTGAGCTTGTGATCAGCAAAGCCAGGGCAGAAAAGTATGTTCTTGAAGAAGAGACCTTCAAGAACATAATATCGTCATCCCTACATGTAAAAGTTTGTTATCAGAATAAGCAAGGACTAGGATCTACTGAGATAGCTCCTCCACACACTCTATTGTCTGTAAGATCTCCAAGGTGTGGAACTTGTGAAGATGAGCTTCCCCTCATAGACCCCATTATTGAAGAGGATGAAGAGGAGATAGTGAAGGATGACTCTAAGAAGAGTGAAGAAGATCATCCTAAGAAGGGTCACTATTCTCCTGAGGAGAGGAAAGATTTTGGAATGACCAAGTCAAATAGGAAGAACTTGATCATAAGAGCTAAGAGAAGATCAAAGAAGGCTCAAGAGATCAAGGCCACTTTTGACTCCAAGCAGAAACAAGTGTTTATTTCTGCAGGGTTTGAAGTGGTAAAGGCTGAAGACTCAACTATGAACTCTAGTACCAGGAGTTTTAGTTTAGTTCCAAACCATTCCAGCAAGAAGAAGAAGACTAACCAGCTGTGTACCACTGCTACACAGCCTGAACCATCCAACTCCAAGAGCAAGCCTCTTCCTAAGAAGCTTGTTGCATCATCTGTGAAGATGAAGATGGAGAAAGAAAATGATCAAACTTAGTCTTGCTCTCAAAAGAAGACTCCCAGAAGGAAGCAAATGGACTGCATCATGTGTGTTAGTACTTCTCATCTGGCTAAGGATTGCATCAACAATCCCAAAAGCACTATCCATATGGTCAAAGAAAAAGATTCTAGGAAGAAGAAGGAAAATAAAGCTTCAGAAGGAAAATCTGTTTCCTTCGGAAGCTCCAAAATGAAGAAGAAGACAAGTGAGAACTTGTTTTCGGAAGAAATTTTGGTCTTGGAAGAAAAGAATGCTTCTGAAGTACTAAAGCATGCTACAGTGAAAGCAAGATCTTCCGAAGGTCCAGTATCCAAAATCTCAGAAGTTATTGAAACTTCCAAAGTGTTGAAGGTCAAGTCCAATCTTCCAAAGATGGTATGGAAGATGAAGAAAGACTTGGAGATTGAGAGTTCTTCATCAACAGCAACTAATGATCCTCAAAGCTTGAATATAGGATCTGTTACTGTCATATTGTCTTCAGATCACTTTGAAAAGCCCAAGACCAATGAGGCTTGGGTTTCCAAGTGTAACTAACCACTTCTTTTTATGCAGAAACAGCTAAGGACCAAGGAAAATATGTGTGGATCATTGATAGTGGCTGTTCCAGGCACATGACTGGCAATGGTTCTTTGCTTCACAATTTTGAGAAAATTAATGGGGGACCAGTTACTTTTGGAGGAGATGTGGGTGGTTACATCACTGGAAGGGGTATGGTCATAAATGGTAAGCTCATCATTGAGAAGGTAAATTTTGTTAAGGAGCTTGGATACAATCTACTGAGTGTATCTTAATTTTGTGATCAGAGACACAACATGCTCTTTATTGAGCATGAGTGCATTGTTCTCAAGCCCGAGGTGGTCATTCCTTAAGAGCATATCCTGCTCAGAGCCCCTAGGAAAGGGAACATGTACAAGATGAACTTGCAAAAAACATCTCCCTCAGGAGAGGTTTCTTGCTTTCTATCTAAAGCAAATAGTGATGAGTCTTTCCCTATGGCATAAAAGAATGTGCCATGTAAACTTTAAAAACATGAATAAATTAAATAAGAATGATTTGGTAACTAGAATTCCAAAGAAAGAGTTTACAAGTGATGATCATTGTGTTGCATTCCTGAAAGGGAAGCAACACAAAGTGTCTCACAAGCCAAAGGAAATAAACTCTATCACTACTCCCCTACACTTATTACACATGAATCTCTTTGGCCCCACCAGTGTAATGAGTTTAGGAAGGACCTCATATTGTTTAGTGATCACAGATGACTTCATAAGATTCACTTGGGTCTTTTTCTTTAGAACTAAGGATGAGACTCTTGAGATCTTGAAAAACTTCATTCTGAAAATTGAGAATGAATCTGATCACAAGATCAAGACAATAAGATGTGATCAAGAAATAGAATGTAAGAACCAAATTCTTGATACATTTTGTGATGAAAAGGGTATTACAAGACAATATAGTGCTCCCAGGACTCCTCAGCAAAATAATGTTGCTGAGAGGAGAAACAGGACACTTATTGAAGCTGCAAGAACCATGTTGTCTGACTCTAAACTGCCCATCACATTCTGGGCAGAGGCAGTTAACATAGCCTACTATGTACAGAATAGAGTTTTAGTGGTTAAGACTCATGGTAAGACTCCTTATGAGCTCTGGCACAAAAGGAGACCTTTTATGGTTTCCTCAGGTCATTTGGATGTCCTTGCACCATCTTGAATACCAAAGATCAAGCAGCCAAATTTGATGAGAAGTCAGATGATGGACACTTTATTGGATACTCTTCCCAAGCTAAGGCTTATAGAGTATACATTCTCAGAACTAGAGTAGTTGACGAGTCAGCCAATGTGACCTTTAATAAGCACACCACTAGTGTGAAAGGTTCTAGTCCGGATTGTCTATTTGATCTTGACTTAGTTACCAACTATTTTAACAAGTCTTGTGAGAATGTTTTAGGATCTACAGATAACATATCAACAGGAGATCCTGACCCAAGATTTGAGCTGAGAAGACCAAGCAAGATTACTACTTCAGCTCCTTTGATGACTAACCCTGCAATGAAGATCTTATCAGCATAAACATGACAAATTCAACTGATACATCTGAGATGCCTTCAAATTCCAGCTCAGAGGCTCAAAACTCAGGAGAAGGAGCTTCAAATATAGGAGGAAACGGAGGTGGTTATAGTGATCAAGAATTTCTTGATGCTGATAACCACTACATAGAAGACAACATAAATGATGTCACACGCTCATTGGATCAAGTCTCACTTGATAAGTGTGCTGATGTGGTGGGTGACACTCCATTGCCAGATATGAATTTCTCTAATCTAGATCTGTCAAATCAACTTGTTGTGATCCCTTAACTTAGGATCCACAAGTCACACCCCACCACAAACATCATTGGAAATGTTGATACAAGGGTGAGAATAAGAGGACAAACCCATGACAAAAATGTTTGTCTATATTCTTGCTTCTTGTCCCAAGTAGAGCCAAAGAAAATTGATAAGGCTTTGAAAGATGGAAGTTGGGTTGAAGCAATGCAAGAGAAGTTGCTTTAATTCAAAAGACAAAAGGTTTGGAACCTATGTCCTCTTCCTTATGGGAAGACTGTCATAGGAACCAAGTGGGTTTTTAGGAACAAGAAGGATGATAGAGGACTTGTCATCAAGAACAAGGCAAGACTAGTTGTTCAAGGGTACAAACAAGAAGAGGGAATTGATTACATAGATATTTTTGCTCCTGTGGTAAGACTTGAAGCTGTAAGAATATTCCCTGGCTTTTGCTGCATCCAAGGATTTCAAGGTCTACCAACTTGATGTCAAGTGTGCTTTTCTGTATGGGGTGATTGATGAAGAGGTGTATGTCAAACAACCACCTGCTTTGCAGACCCAGATCATCCTGATTATGTCTGCAAGCTTAATAAAGCTCTTTATGGGCTGCACCAAGCTCCAAGGAAGTGGTATGAAACACTATCTCAGTATCTCTGTTAACATGGTTACAAGAGGGGTACTATAGATGGAACTCTCTTCATCAAAGGGACATGGAATGACTTAATGCTGGTTCAAGTATATGTGGATGGCATTATCTTCGGGTCAACTAATCCAAAGCTTTGCAAAGACTTTGAGAGGCTGATGAAGAACAGATTTGAAATGAGTGCTATGCGGGAACTAAATTTCTTTCTGGGAATTCAAGTGAAGCAAGTTGACAATGGCATCTTCATAAGTCAGTCAAAGTATGTACAAGACATACTTACAAGATTCAACATGACTGAATGTAAGGTTGCTAAGACACCCATAGCCAGAAACCACTCCCTAGGAGCTGATCTTGAGGGGGAGTATGTGGATGAACATCTTTACTGGGCTAAGATTGGGTCTCTTATGTACCTAACAGCCAGCAGGCCTGATATCATGTTTGCCACATGCATCTATGCAAGATATCAAGCCAATCCCAAGATGTCATACCTGGTTGCTATCAAAAGGATTCTTAGATATCTCAAAGGTGCTCCCAAGCTTGGCCTTTGGTATCCAAAGAGTTCTAACTTCAATCTGTATGCTTATACAGACAGTGACTATGGAGGTTGCAACATGACTGCAAAGTCTACATCTGGGGGATGTCAATTCCTTGGTAGATGGATTGTCTCATGGCAATGCAAGAAACAATCCTGTGTCTCTGCATCAACTGCTGAGGCTGGATACATTGCTACTGCAAGTTCTGTGCTCAAGTGCTTTGGATTTAGAATCAGATATTGGACTATGGATTCAACTTCAAAGAGACTCCCATCCATATGGACAACAACAGTGCTATCTCCATTACAGAGAATCCTGTGTAGCACTCAAGGACCAAACACATCAACATCAGGTATCATTTTATTAGAGATAATTTTAAGAAGGGATTAACCAAACTAGTAAAAGTTAACACAAATGAACAATATGTTGATCTGTTCATTAAAGCTTTTGATGAACAGAGATTCAAATATCTTGTATCAGCTATTGGGATGATTAACTTTGAGTAGATTTTCTTAAAAACTTAAATCAACTTTATTTCTAAAACCCGTGTGTCCTAAGTTGTCAATTTTATCACCTTCATAAGCCCAGTTTATTTCGGAAGAAAATTTTTTATGATATTCATTAGATTTTTTAAAACTTTTCAAACATATTTTCCTTCGGAAGATTTCAAGTTGACTTCGGAAGAAATTTATGTTTTCAAATCAAATAGTTACTTATAAGAAATTTTCCTTCAGAAGAAATTATGAGAATATCTTCCGAAGCTCAAAAAGGCTTCTAAGTACTTGCATGTATTTGAAGGACAAATATCTTCCAAAAGCAATTAAGTCTCGAAAGATTTATTCTCTTTAGAATAAAACTCCCAAGTCTTAATATCTTCTGAAATCAAATATGTGTCGGAAGAAAAACTCTCTAAGTATTTTTTCTTCCGAAGCCAAATTTTCACAACTCTTAAGAATATCTTCTGAAGCCAAATTTCCTTCGGAAGCTTTTTCTTAAAAACTTCCGAAGCTAAATTACCTTCAGAAGATTTTCAACTTCCAAAATAACTACCTTTTTAGGCACTTTTTCAGAGGTGGGACCGACATCTGGATTTCAAAGTTTATCCTTTTGCAATAACTTTGTTTCAAATTCATTTCATATATATTCTTAAACGGTTCCCCCTCTTCTCACTCTCCCCTTCATCTACATTGTTCTCTAACCTAATTTCACCCACAAACCGCCTTCGTTCTTATCTTCCTTCATCATAAAGCTACTTAAAATGGGCAACCTTGACCGTAGAAATCAACCCAATTTTTCCATGCATCTTCACAGGCAACATAATCAAGTTGCTCTGTTAGAGTCTAAGAAAGATCCAGGTTTCTCAGAGGTTTGTCATTACCTTTCTTTGACCAACTACTTCACCTCCCTCACCATTGATCCTCCTCTCTATGAGGGTCATTTGTTGTAGTTCTGGCGGACCTGAGAAGAGGTCACCATGGACGGAGAGAAGGCACTGTCTGCCACAGTGAAGGGGGGACAATCTTCATAACTCCGGCCATCATAAATACACATCTTCAGCTGGATGATGTAGAAGATGACTTGTCCTTCCCCAAATCTGCAGTCAACCACTCCTTTGCACATATGGGCTATGAGGGTGACTTCTTAGTCAAACCTTCAGGAAAGGGAAGGTCTCATCCCAATGGAAGTACCTCCTTCATGTTGTTATACACAGCTTGTCAAACAATCATGGATGATGGGATCAAATTCTAGAAAAACTCTCCTTCATAGTCCATGGAATGGTTCAGGGGGTCAAGTTCAGGTATTCTCAATTTGTATATACCAATTTGCTTGCTAACTTGGACTTCCTAGAGTATTACATGTTCCCTAGATATGTCCAGCACATTCTCAACTGTGAACTGGGCACACAGTTAAGGGGAACAGGTAATATTCTTAAATTGGAAAAAATGAAGCCCGGCATCTTCAAAATAATGAGGAAGCCAACTGTTGGCTTCTCTGGGGTAGAAACAGCCCTTGCCCTAAAAATGTTTGAGCTAATTGCTCAAGGTGGAAACCTAGCAGCACCAGCTAGTGTTGAACCCACACCTTCTATCTCTCAACCACACATACAGCCCACAATAACCATCACCTACCAGAGAAAAATCAAGCGAACCCCTGTACATGCTATTCAGCTTGTGCAGGCCCCCGTATCACCAACCTTACAAGAAGAAGTGGACACTCGAGCTCCTACTTCCCCTGAGGAGCAAAACACTCCCATCTCTCATTGATCAGTGCTGAGGTTCCTCATGCTCAGCCTTATGAGCTCACACCCCAAACAGCCTTAAACCTTCACTAAAAGTCTCCACACTCTAGTGAACAACCTTCCGGGGAAAGTTACCATCCCCAGCCGCTGGATCTAAACCAACCAATTCCCAGCCTTGACTTCTATGATGATGAAGACATGGCATTCAGCGAGTACCATGAGTCTCTTTTCTCCACACCTACTCAAGGAGAGATGAGTACTCCTATCTCACCCAGGTCTATCCCACATCATTCACCTATCACTGAGGTGGATCTCCCTGAACCTGTTTAGGAGATCCATATGGAAGAGGCTCTCACTTTAGCAAGTGATTACATCTTTAAGACCTCAACTATGGCAACCAGGCCTTTTGGCACTTCTCTTGAAGCTATCATAAGGCAGGGGAAATCCAGCAGCCAATATGCTGGTGATGAGGAGGAGGATCTTGGTCCAATTCTCTCATCCCCCCGTGATTCTTCTAATGAAGATGAGGGGAGTTTGAAACTAAAGGTGCACACACTGACTAAAACTTGCACCTATTTAGTCTCTAAGATTAGTCACCTGGAATCTCAGGTGACTATCTTACAAAAAAGGGTCAATGACCAGCAACTTGAGATCACCGATCTCAAGGGCCAGCTAACTGAGAGACCACCAAGATGAACTCAACCAGGTCCACAAGAACCTATGAATGTGACAGACTCAACCCCCAGCTCACTTATAAAAGAAGGTGATGCTACCAAAAACGGGAAGAAAGTCCAAACAGTCACAGAACCTGGGAGTTCCTCTCAGAGTATGGACATAGAGGATTTACCACCCTCTCTTGCAATAGTCTATACTCAGCAACCTCCTCAAGTCTACATAGATGTCGACTCTCTCATTCAAAGTATATTTGAGGAGGGTATACCCAGAGCCATGTCTACCCCATCTCCCCACTCTAAGAACCCAATCATAGGATGGAGGTATGACACAGAAAGAAGAGCTCTCATCATCTCTAGAACTCAGGGTCAACAAGAAACTTTTAACTTTTCAAACCTAAGCTTCTATGAGTGCATAAATCTGGTTGATCTTCTACTTGTCAACCCAAGCCAAAACAAACAAGCTGGAAGACTAGCAGATTGGATACAAGAAAGGGTGCTAGAAGAGTTCAAGATGAGATCAAGATAATATAGACAGAGGATAGTAGGTGAGATCTTTGGTCAACTGGATGTTGAGGATAGCAGGTGAGCCTGTGAACCTTGAGATAGGATCTCCTTCTACACCCAGTACCCTTAGTGAAGCACCAGCTGGTGATGGTGCTTCACAACCTCTCTCTGGCCAGAGCTTGACTGCTAAACCAAGCAATGAAGGCCAAATCTCTCTCCACCCTGAGTCACCAAGGCCTGTGCGTGACAAAGGGAAGAGGAAAATGACCTCCGAGGAGTTAGAGGAGGAGAAGAAAGAGAGGAAGAGGAAGCTAAGTGGAAAGGGTTTAGGAGGGTCCTCAGGCTTCATGCAAGCTGCTATCTGAGCTGCCCCTAGGCCAAACACTCAAGATGATGAGTTGAGGTCAGCTAGGCTAAACTACCTGGGGACCAGAAACTATAATGTTGATGAACTCATATCTCTCCCCTTAGAAGAGTTGAATAAGCTGGCTGACACTGAGCTGTCAAAGAAGAGGAGGGAGGCAGAGGATACAGCATTGCTCCTCAAGATTAAGGAAGAAAGGAGACTAAAAAGGCTCTGTAAACATGCTCCTATTCTCTCCCCAGTACAAGAAAGTCCTGAGACAGAGACTATGGCACAGGCACAACCTCAGGTACATAGGGATGCTGAAAGAATGAATATGATCAACTATCTGAGTGCCACAGAACTCTATCAGGAAGCTGCACTTCTTCCCTTATCCTTTGAGTACATAGAGTTTGAATATCTCAAGCAGCTGAAGGAACAAGCCATAAAAGAAAGAAAAGCTGCTAAGAGAAAGCTAAGGGAAGAAGCTGCAAGGTCAAGGGCCATCATCCACAAAAGCCAAAAAAAGTCTGAAGATAGACAAAGGATGATGAGCTTCTTGAAGCTGTACGGATTCTCCGGAAGGAGGCTTGGTACTATGTCTCTATCCACCATGGATGAGCATATAAGAGTGATCAAGCAGAAGATTAAAAGGGGAGAGCTTGTAGAATTGCATTCTCCACCAAGTCCAGCTCAATCTAAAGTTGAGGTGAAGCTTGAAACCTCTGAGACAACACAACCTGATCCTAGAGCTGTATCTCAGCCAACTTCATCTTCTGATCCGCAACAAGGTTCTCCTCTCTCTCCATCTGAACCTGTGAGAGAAGAGATCCCAATTGAAAGGGACACAACAGAACAATCTGGTGTTAAAGACCAGTCCTCTCAGTTGAAAACTTCAAAGAGGAAGAAAAGGATGGCCAGAAAAAGTGTTTCAAAGAAGAAGAAAACCAAGGCATCCACATCCACACCTCAGGATGAGTCAGAGCATCCTGAGGAAGTGCATGAAGAGGCTGCTCAACCAAATCCTATTCAAGTAGAGCCTCTTGCCATTGGAAGACCCATCTTGTCTTGGAGTTTTGCTGCCAATCCGTACAGATGGTACGTCATCAAAGATCAAGGAGGTCAAAATGTCTACTTCTGGCAAGACATGCTTGATCTTCCTCTTCATGATCTCTATGACATGAGAAGATACTATAAGAGTCTAAAGGATCTTGACCAGATGATGAAGAGAGGCTTGGTCTTGATCCTAATGAGGACTATCAACATCTGAAGTACTTCTTTGTTTTGGTAGCATCAGCCTAGGGGGAGTTTGTAACATAATATCTGAAGATTATAAGGCTGATGCAACCAAAGAAGCCAAAACAACCAAAGGTCTTGCTTCATGCATGCACTGAATGTACAAAGGTAGAAGTGCTTCGGAAGTTTTACACACTATATCATAAAATACTCTAAGTGTAAAATCTTTCGAAGCCAAAGTTCAAATCTTCCAAAGCCAAAGATGAAGTCTTTCGAAGTTTCAGAGACAAAGTCTTCCGAAGCCATTTTGCTGTGAAGACTGATTTCTTCCTAAGACAGAGAAATACATGCTTTCTCTGATCTACTTTACATAAAGCTGACATACTTTTCCCTGCAACTCTGAAGACTCACCAACTTGTATGAGTAGGTGAAAAGTCCATACTTTTGTAACCTGTAGATTAAGGTCTTTTTCTGTAACTTCCTACTTTTGTACCTGTAAACCTTTTTGTAATAGAAAAAGATGTGAGCTATGGCATGTCATTGTCACTAGTCAAAAGACAATCTGCCTTTTGACTTTAGATTGATCTTGTTGTCTAGATTAGTCAATTCCAACTGTCCTTCTAAGTATTGACGGTTGTAGGATTTAGTATAAAGAGTCTCAGGTTCTTGTAATTTAGATATGCTTTGTAGAACTTGTAATAGAACTTGAGAACATATACAACACTCCTTTAAAAGCATAATTCTGTGTTATTGTTGCTTGTTCTGTCTTATTACTTATTTGTGTTCTTAGTATTCTCATAATCAAACCCGGTTCCCTATTTGAATTGTTAAGTGTTCCAAGTCTCTCCTCATTGTGAAACTGATTGTGTTAGGCACCCTTATCCGGTCTTGCACTTTTTTTTCACGACATTATTTTTTCAAAATATTTACCATTAATTTAAGTATTTTTTATCTTTCCAACATATACCATATTAATATACTTTTTTTTAAAAAATCATCCACCCATTATTTACATATGTGTAAATCTAGTTATACACATATGTAATACGAGATTTACTCATGTGTAAATCCGGTATTACACATATGTAAAATGAATTTCGTAAAAAAAACAACATTTTTTTTATTTTTTATAATTTATTTATTTTTTTTATGTAAGAGGGAAACGGAGAAAAATTTTGTGTTTTTATTTTTTTTATTTTTATGTTATTTTTATTCTATAATTTTTTTGATATATTTTTGATAATTACCATTTTACCATTGAAAACTAGTGCCTGATATTGGTTACTAAAGTTCTCACAAAAAAAGTAAGTTCTCATTTGATCCCTCCCATATATATATATATATATATAATATATATATATATATATATATATAATATATATATATATATATATATATATAGAAGGATGTTCATTTGAGAACCAAAAATTTGTTAAAAACCAAAAGAACCATTCACAACCAATCATTATTTTTGTTTGTTTTTAAATATTTCTTTAAATGACTGAAATTATCAAGGGTATAATAGTACTATTTTAAATACGATTGATGTTAGTGGGAAGAAAAAACTGTATTTGCTAAATGGTTTTCTAATGGATTTGGGATTGCAATTGTCATATCTGCATTTGTTTTATGAATGAATCATGGACCGCATTTCTTGATTACGTATATTAAATTTTCGCATTAATTCCATTGATTTTATTTCTGCGGGATATCATGGAGTCTAGGAAAAACGAATTGCACACACTAGAAGATTATGCGATAATGTGAATGAATATAAGAATCTATCGTAAGATGCACCAATGCACACAAAAAGTTAAAAGTAGATGCATTAATGCACATATTGTTGTATATGCAGTAATGCACATAGGCAATATTTTACACATTTGCTGCATCAAGGTTATTTTTCGACAATATATATTAGTTTGCGTATCATAATCATCAAAATTGGAAAGTTTGCTTCTCGCCTTCTTGTTTACAACTGCAATTTGAGTCAACTGTTGTTGCTAATTGAAACGTTTCATAATTTTAGTATGCCAAAGTTTTAAAAGTTAAAGGTCAAGTATGATTTAAGAGGACCAATCATTAAATTTGAAGTGTTGTCGTTAATAACAAGTTCTTAAATCTATAATGTGTAACATGTATATTGATATACATAAATTTTTAATCTTTTTCCACACTTTTATAACCTTTATTTAGTGTATTAACATAGTTACAGGCAATGATATATATCTAATAAGTGGAAAATTATATAAGAAACTTATCACAAGAGCTTACTTGAAGTTATGTTTCTTAGTTGTAAGTACTATGTTTTTCGCTTGTAATCCCGAACCCTTATTCATCATGATGGATATTTATTAGCATAAAGAAAATAAAAAATGACTCAGTAAGCTATCTATATAATTTGTGTAAAATTATACCTTCTTACATCCAACACTGGACTTGGTCTCTCGATCTATCTTAAACATGTATTATAATCCTCAACAAACGGTAAAAGTTTTACTAAAAATTATTTCTTTAATCCCATGCATATAGTTATGAACCGTGGAATATGTGTATTCAAATGCTCTTCAAGCACAAGAATCTTTTAATCCTTAATGTGCAGTGACATTGCTGTAGAAAAAAAAAATTTGAAAGAAAAATACGAATCAGGATAATAGTCAAAGTCATGGTTTAATGTGTTGCCTTTCTGTTTCTTCATTCTAGTCAAATATTGTGTAACGCTAGCCACGATTCCCTACATACGTTATGTACATTTGTTGTCTGGTAAAACTAGAAATGAAAGTAGGAATCTAAGTGGTTAAAGAACATCTCAATTAATTGAAATGGAACGTGGCGGCACACTATCTAAATACGATAAAGAATTTGGAATGATAATACCAAATTACCCTTTTGTTATCTAATAATTATCACTGAAATCTAGTAAAATTACCATAATGCCACTATCAATCTAGCTTTGATTAGTTTAATCAATGGTTTAAAATAGTTCTTATGGTTCTTAATAAATATTTTTCTCAATTAAATGCTACCCTCTATATATATATATAGATATATTATATATAGATATAATTATATATATATATATATATTTTGGTAGAGATTCAAATAAAAAATACTTCCCCAAAAATTAATACTAACCTGACATGTGGCATAATAAAATTTAAAGCTAAGAGAAATTATGTCAAAAAGAAAATCTAACATTTTTAACAAAATGTAGCACATATTCGTACATCCTTTCTCAAGCAAAGTTTTTCACTCTTTTATAGCAACATCAAATATGATAATTATAGAACTCTAAACCCACCAACCATGGTGACGTGTTGCCACCTCAAGGTCTCAAGTTGCGCGCATCAACCTTTGGCTATCGCAAAATATGTGTTGCATTTCATAAAATAAAGCAAAAGATGTGCTAAAGACACAATATAGCACAAAACTATGTTGTTTGACGAAAATCAACATAATTTTGTGCTATTTTGATGAAATAAAATAATACATAATTGAAACAACACATGATATTTTATTGTTTTGATGCAAAACAAATAGAACATGTTACGCAAGACAGCACAAAACTGTGGTGTTTGACGAAAAACAGCACAAAACTGTGTTGTTTGACATAAAACAACACAATTTTATGTTGTTTTTATGAAATACAGTACAAAAACATTAAAATGCAGCACAATTTCACATAATTTGTGTTTTTTTAAATATAGCAATACTATACACAAAAGAGAAAAAATTCTTGATTTTTATGGTATAATTTGTTTTAAAAAATAATGTAGTATGAAAAAATTATAAACGTTTAAAAAATTAGGGAACAAACCGGGTTTTCTTTAAAACCGGTTTGGTCAACCCAAGTCAAAGCCAGTTTGGGTTATAAACCGGTACGTAGGCTGAAAAACCCAACCCTAAGAAACCGGTTTGGGTCGGTTTGGAAACCGTTCGGTTTTTTTTTGTTATTCATAATATATAATGTTAAGATATGAAGATAATAATTATTTTTATATTAATAAAATTATACTTAATTTAAAGAAAAATAAAATTTTTTGTTAACATATAAAAAATATAATATCATATTTATATTAATAAATCAGAAACAATAAAAGAAAAGTCGTGAGTATTTTTGTTATTAATATCATGATGGTGGTGGTTGTTCTTTATTATTGTTTTGTTACTTATTGTGATTATTATTGTTATTAATATCATTGTTTTGTTTAATGTTAAATTATTATATCTATGACTTAACGTCTCAAAGTGAGATATATAATAAAAGTGAAATATATAATATATAAAACATATAAACAATTTAAACAACATAAAAGTTTAAATAATAGTTTTTTAAAAACTAAACATTTAGCCTAGTCGACTAGTCGTTCTCCGTTCATTCGTTGCATACTTGTACGTTTATTCTTCCCCACCAGAACAGGAGCTGTTACAAAGGTACTCATCATATGCCGCTTCATCATCGGTTATTTTAGGTGTCAATCTGCTCTCTACCTCGTCCTTTTATAATTCTGCTTCGTATTCCAATTTTCCTTCCAGTGAACATTTGTCTTGTACTCTTTCCGCAGCATCCAAATAATCCTTCAAGCAAATTGTCATTTCAACCGCTTGAGGAGTGAGTCGAGTTCGTCTTATCGATATAACCCTGCCACTAACAAAAAAAACAGATTCCAAAGCTACCGTGAAAGCTTGGACGGTTAGTAAATCTCGGGCCATGGTGGATAGGATGGGAAATTGATCTTCCTTACCTTTCTACCAAGCCAACAAGTTAAATTTTTAAAATCGTGTGGAGTCATGGTGGATAAAAAGTTTGTTCCACCATACCTTCTGAGTTCACTACTCGGAGTGTTACCACGTTGACGTTTATTAGATTCATATCTAAAAGTATTATATAAAGCATTCATTGGATCATTTAAACTTTCGACATGTGCCGCATGCCTCAATGACTCATGGATGTGTGATGTTTCACCATATTTTAATAAATAAACATCAAACATTTTTTCTAATTGTTGGTTAAAAGTAGATTTAAAGTTTGAGCATAAAATTGGTGTTCTTTTTCTAAATCCAAATTAGAAGTAATTTTATCAAGTAAAGTTTCAACCCCCAACAAATTTAAACAATGGTTTAATGCAGCGGCACATGTAATAACCGGAGACATTTCTTTAAAATACTTTTTGAGTTTCTCTTTCATTTGGGGTATCATATCCTAATAAGGTCTACCCCTAAACGACATCTCATTTAATTTTAAAGTCATTAAATAAATTTGGTAAAGTACTAACTAACTCGTTAGATAATAAACTCCAGAAAGACAAGTAGTTGCATTTTTAAAAATTTAAAGCATTTTGCTTATTTCTTCAATAACGGACCAACCCGATGGAAGGTAAGTATTTGCATTTCCACGACTTACCAAACTATATGAAAGGCTATTAAACTTTCTTTGTTCAATCAGCCTTTTCGAACATGTTACAAGTGGAATTCCATCGTGTAGGTATATCCCAATTGGGACCTAAACATTTGAAATTTGCGTCTTTACAAAACTTGCGATATCTACTATATCTTTGGTTATTGCTAAAATATCACGTAACATTCTTTTAAAACCATCTTTCACTGTTTCAATCATTCTTAAACCGTCTTGAACGGCTAAGTTTTATGTGCGTACACATCGACTATGAAAAACACACCATCACACATTGGTTTAGATTTTAATTTTAAATGATCTATCGCAAGCGGTTGTATTGACGCATTATCAAAAGATATAGAAAATATGTTGTTTATAATTTATACATTTTAATAACTTTATCAATAAGATAAACAATGCTTTGGCCGGTGTGAGGATAATCAAAAAATTCAAACGCAATCGTACATTTTATCATTTGCCACGAATCGGGTTCAACACAATGGGCGGTGACACAAATGTACGAGTCCGGTGACCAAATATCAGTAGTTAAGTTAACACCGGTTTGTATATTTTCAAAATAAAATATTAATTCATTTTTAGATTTTTTTCACATTTTTAAACAACTCTTCGAAAAGTAGCACGACTTACATTGTGTGTAACGTGGTTGGAGAGTTCGTTGAATGAGTCGAGTCAAACGTTCGTTGTCGAAATGTTTGAATGGCAAGCTTTCTTGAATTACAAAATGCGCCATTTGCTCCCGAACCACATCAACGTTATAAGCCCAAACATTTCCTTCGTTTGTCATCGAAGCTTGACCTTGAGACGGTTCACCTTTCAACGCCTTACAATATTTAAGCGCAATGTGGTTTTTCAACGTTGTGTTTGCATCTTTTTGAAAAACTTATGGCAAAACTTTCAACGAGCCTTGTTCGACCGCTAGCCATTTGACATAAATCGTAATTGCACCATATTTCGGGGTTGCCTATTCGTAGGATTGCTACCACCACGTTTCTTGAAGACGCATCACAACTAACGGATGATTGACCTTGATGAAGCCTTTGAGAGAGTTTTGAGAGAGTTTTTTTCTAAGAGAAGGAAAGTATTGAGCGTTTTTATGATTTTTTTGAGAGCAAGAGCATTTTAAGTTGTTGTGATTCAACCAAACATCAAATACATATATATACTAACCTAATTGGGGTATAAAGGTAAAAAACACAAAAAAGGTCAAAAAACACTTCAAACGGACAAAAAATGGCTATAAAGCCGTTATACAACGGCTAGTTCTAAAAACCGGTTTGGGATACCGGTTTAAGAACCGGGTTGGAAACCGGTTTAAGAACCGGGTTGGAACCGGACCGGGTTAGAAACCGGTTTGATTAATGGAACCTACAAACCGAACCAAAACCACCGGATTGGCCCGGTTTGAAACCGGTTTGGCCCAAACCGGTTTGGGCCCCAAACCGGTTCCGGTTTTTTTCTAGAACCGATTTTCAAACCGGTTTTTTTTTACACCTCTACCTAAAATTATGGATCTTGTCCTTAAACTTTGATAAATATACTGAGCGTCTTTTATTTAAAATTTATCACGCTTTATGTCCTTTCTATGACAAAATTATTTTTTCCACTTAGTTTTTTGAAAAGACCATTTTACCCTTACCCCTTAAAGGACGAAATCTGTAATTTTCACTATTTTTTTATTTTTTCCCTTTTTTTGTTTTATTTACTTAACTCTTTTTTAATTTTTTTCTCTTTTATTAATCACTTTTATTTATATAAACTTATTTTTTAAAAATGATGACTTTGCCCTTAACCCTTAAATTACGAAATATTTTATTATTAATTTTTTATTTTCTTTCTTTATGTTTTTTGATTTTATTTTCTTTACTTTTATTTATATTTAGCCACTTTTTTTTACAAAAATCATCATAAATATTAGCAATAATTTAGTTTAATTTTTTTTAAAAAAATGTAATTTTATTCAGATGTTTATTTTCTTATAAAATTATTTTTATTTCTTAACTTTGTTCCTTACCTTTGTAATAAAACTAATAGAAATTAGACAACTCGATTTTTATGTCATTTCAAATTATTTGGTTTAGGGTTTATATACGAAACCAATTGGAGAAAGTAAGAGTTTTGTTTATGATATGAATTTTTAATTTTTCGTACTTAATCAAGTGGTTTGTTTTTTAAATATAAAAATAGTGTGATAGCTCATAACTTTAATTAAAATAAAAAATCTACTAAAAGGTTTCTAAACAACTACTTGATGTTTTAAAAAAAAACAAATCATTCAAATTTTCTTTAATTAATGCACTTTTATTCGGGGTCTTATTTAAACTGTTAATAATAATTTTTTATCAATGAAAATCAAAACCAAACCACTTAAAATTAAAACGAGACCAAACCAAACAATTACTAAGGGTTTTGCTTTGGTTTGGTTTTACAATTAAGCTTATTAAACCTTTTACATTAAAAATACTTAAATACTCCATATATTAATCAAAGTTTAATTTTGCGTATAGCTCAACTTAAATAATCATAACAAAGTAAAATATAAAAAGTCACATACCAAATCATACGATCTTTAATAGGTTTCTAATATAAATCGTAAGCCAAACTGTTTAATATGGTTGAAAGTTCTTATACCAAAAAGGTAATAAAAAAAGCAACGGTGAAACAAAATCGATTACTAGTTTAAATTTTATAACATAAAAAAATATATTTTGAGCTCTTCAATTTGTACTCTTCGATTAGAGAGTTAGATAACAAACTTTTAAAAACAAAATAAATATATAATAAATTAAAACCTATAGAAAAAGTATATTTTGTAAAAAAGATTAATATAATTAGTAGTAATATTTTAGATAAGTTTATAAAATAAAAATGATTAAAAAATATAAGTAAATAAAATAAAAAATAAAATGAGAAAGTAAAGATCAATAAAAATTGCAGTTTCATCCTTTAAGGTGGAAGGACAAAATGGTCCATTCACATAAAACTAACAAAAAAAAAGTTAATATTATTTAGTAGAAAGGGCATAAAGCGTGATCAATTTTTAAATAAATGACACTCAGTGTACTTATCAAGTTTAAAAACAAAAATTCATAATTTTAAACATATTTAAAAGACAAAATTTATAATTTACTCCTTTTTCTTTGCAACATTAGTATTTTAGACATGGATTTAAGAAATAGAAGACTAAATCATTTATTAGCCTTCTTAGGTAAAATATATTTTTTAGTGGAACCCCTATATAGTATAACATACATACATATATATAGTATATACATATATAGTTATATATTACATCTATATACACACCACACACACCACACATATATATATATATATGTGTATATATACATATATGTATATATGAGGTATACGTATAATACTTCTTGCAGGACCGTTAAAGGGAACTTAAGCTTGCACTTAGTTACACACTTAGGAGGATCTTAAGATCACTTAACAATTCAATAGAACTGTGAACTTTTACTGAAGATACAAGACAAACACAAGTAAAACAAGAGCAAGAACACAAAATAAAATTCAAGGAAGTTGTATATTGCTTCTCTAGTTCTATTACAAGTGTTGTACAAGTATTTTTGAATACAAGAACCGAGACTACTTATACTACATCCTACAACCGTCAATATGCAAAAAGACAGTTGGAAGTGACTAATCTAGACAACAAGATCAGCCTAAAGTCAAAAGACAGATTGCCTTTTGACTAGTGACTATGACAAGCCATAGCTTACTGACTTTCCTATTACAAAAAGCCAAGAAGGAACAAAAATAGAAACTTGCAAGCAAAAACCTTATCTACTTTATCATAAAGTATGGAAGTTTCATCAACTAGTGATAGCAGGTGAACTACCAGAGCATGTAGCGAAAAGTAGGTTGCTTTATGATAAAGTTGATGGAAAATGTATCTTTTCTCTCTCTTCAAAAGAAAATCAGTCTTGTCTTTAAACAGCTTCAGAAGACTTTGTCTTGAGAGCTTCGGAAGACTTCATCTTTTACCTTCGGAAGAGTTGAGTCTTTGGCTTCGGAAGACTTTACACTTAGAATATTTTCCAAGTTCAGTGTAAAGCTTCCGCAACAGTTTCTTCTGAACTTTGGCTTCGGAAGATTTTACACTTAGCATTTTTCTTGAGTGTGTAAAACTTCCGAAGCTAGTTCACCTTTGTTCCGAAGTGCATGTTGGTGACTTGGTTGTTTTGGTATCTTTTGGTTGCATCAGCCTCTTAACTTCAAGGTTCCTACAAACTCCCCCTAGGCTGATGCTACCAAAACAGAGAGGTTCTTCAGACTGGGATAGTCCACATGAGGATCTTCAAATTCCTTTCTTCATCAGCAGATCTGGATTCTTCAGACTCATGAAGTACCTTCTCATGTCATAGAGATCATGCAGAGGAAGTTCAAGCATGTCACTTGTGAAGTAAACATGTTGTTCTCCCTGATCTCTAGTGACATACCATCTGTCTGGATCTTCAGCAAAGTCCAACAGAATTTTTCTTCCAACAGAGAGAGGCTCTACTATGATAGGAGTTGGTTGAGAGTCCTCTTCATGCACTTCCTCAGGATGTTCTGACTCATCCTGAGGTTGGGAGAGGATGCCTTTCTTCTTTTCTTCTTTGAAGATGATCTTCTTTTGGCCATCCTTTTTTTCCTCCCTGATGATTTTAACTGAGAGGGTTGGTCTTTAGTACCAGGTTCTTCAGTGGATTCCCTCTCAGTTGGGATCTCCTCTCTCCCAGTTTTAGAGGGAGAGGAGGAGAACCCTGCTGTGGGTTAGAAGATGAAGTTGGCTGTTGTGCAGCTTCAGGTGCAGGTGGTGTTGTCTCTGTAGGTTCCACCTTTACCTCAACTTCAGGTTGAGCTTGACTTGATGATGAATGAAGGTCCATAAGCTCTCCCCATTTTATCTTCTGCTTGATCACCCTTATGTGCTCATCCATTATGGATAGGACAGGGGACCAAGCCTCCTTCAGTGAAACCCATACAGCTTCAAGAAGCTCATCTCCTCTGCCTATCTATAGACTTTTTCTGACTTTTATGGGATGATGGCTCTTGATTTGCAGCTTCTTCCCTTTGCCTCTTCTTTGCAGCTTGCCTTTCTTTCTTGGCTTGCTCTTCAGCTACTTATTGTATTCAAATAATATATAATCATAAGGCAAGGGAAGGAGTGCAGGTGCCTGATAGAGACCTGGGCACTCAGGTAGTTGATCATTTTTAATCTTCTCTTCATCAACTACCTAAGGTTGTTCAGCAGCCACAGTCTCTGACTCAGGACTTTCTTGAACTGGGGAGAGGACATGAATGTTCTTGTAAAGCCTTTTCTCCTCATTTCTTCCTTTTGTTTGAGGGTCAAGGCTACATCCTTTGCTTCCTTCCTCTCTTTTGACAATTCAATATCAGCCAGTTCATTTAACTCCTCTAAGGGGAGAGAGATGAGTTTATCTATGTTGTAGTTCCTAGTCCCCAGATAGCTGAGCCTGGCTACCCTTAATTCATCTTCTTGAGTGTTTGGTACAGGGACAACCAAAATTACAGCTTGCATGAATCCTGGGGAACCACTTGAACTCTCTCCCTCAGCTTCCTCTTCCTCTCTCTCTTTTCTTCTTCATATTTCAGGAGTCATCTTCCTTTTGCCTTTGTCAATTGCAGATCTTGATGACTCAGCCTGAGGAGAGCTTTGGCCTTCATTGCTTGATTCAGCAGTCAAGCTCTGGCCAGAGAGAGGTTGTGAAGCACCATCACCAGCTGGTGCTCACTGGGTATGGGGTGCTGGAGGAGATCTTGTCTCAAGGTTCACAGTCTCAGCCTCTGGGCCTTCAGTCAAGGCTTTCCTTCGAAGCTAATCTTGGGGTCTACCTCAACATCCAGTTGACCAAAGGCTTCAACTGCTAGCCTCTGTATATGATGCAGTTCTCCTTTGAATTCTGCCAGCACCAGTCTTGAATTTGATTGGCTAATGACAGCTTGTCTGTTTTTGCTTGGGTGACAAGTGCCAGATCTACCAAATTTATACTCTTATAGAAACTCAGGGTAGAGATATTGAGAATTTCTTGTGACCCTGAGCTCTAGAGATCACAAGAGCTTTCCTATCACTGTCATACCCCAACCCAGATTGGGTTCTCAGATGGGGCAGACATTGCTCTTGGTACTCCCTCCTCAAATAGTTATTGAATGAGCAGTTCCAGATCACTGTCTAGGGGAGCTTGCTGAGCATGGACAACTGCAAGATAGGATGGTGAGTCCTGTATGTCCATACTTGAGTAAGAACTCCCAGGTTCTGTGGCTGTCAGAACTTCCACCCCCTTTTTGGTAGCATCACCCTCATGCATAGGTGAGCTGGGGAAGTGATCCATAACATCCATAAGTTCTTGTGGACCTGGATGAGTTTGTCCTATATGTCTTTCAGCTAACTGGCCCTTGAGATCAGTGATCTCAAGTTGCTGGTCATGGACCCTTCTTTGTAAGATAGTCACCTGTGATTCAAGGTGAGCTATCTGTGAAACCAGTTGGGTGCAGATGTCTTCGAGTTGGTGCGCCCTGAGTTTCAGACTCCCCTCATCTTCAGTTAAAGAATCATTAGGGGATGAAAGAGGTGAACCGAGGTCTGCTCCTTCTCACCACCAGCATGGGGTTCTTGGCTGCTGGATTTCCCCTGCCCAATGATAGTGTCAAGAGGCTGGGTTGTCGTGGTTAAGGTCTTAAAGATGTAATCACTGGAAACAGTTAGAGCCTCTTCCACATGGATCTCCTGGACAATCACAGGAAGATCCACCTCAGTTTGGGGTGTTTGATGTGGGCTAGACAAGGGTGAAGCAGGAGTACTCATCTCCTCTTGAGTGTGGGTAAGAGGGGAGAATCATGATACTCACTGAAACCCAAATCTTCATTAGAGTAGAAGTCAAGGCTGGGTATGGGGTGGTTGAGATCAAGAGGATGGGGATGGTAGCTTTCCCCTGAAGGTTGATCGCTAGAGTGTTAAGACTCAGAGTGATGGCTTAAGCCTGTTTATGGATTTGTGGCTCATCAGGCTGAGCATAAGGAACCTCAGCACTGATTGTTTGAAAGATGGGAGTGGTCTGCACCTCAGGGGAAGTGGGAGCTTGAGATTCCACTTCCTCTTGTAGGGTTATGAATGATGAGGGCCTGCACATGCTAGTAGCAAGTGTAGGGGTTCGCTTGGATTTCTTTGGTAGGTGATTTGATGGTAGGTTGTATTTGAGGTGGTGAGAAGTAGAGGGTGTTGGTCATCACTAGCTGGGGCTGGTAGGATGTCACCCTGAGCATGAGCTCAAACATTTTCAGGACGAGGGTTGTTTCTACCCTTCAGAAACCCAACAGTTGGCTTTTTCAATATCTTGAAAATACCGGCCTCATATGTGCAAGTTTAAGAACATTACCTGTTCCCCTCTACTATGGTCCCAATTCCAGTTGAGAATGTGTTGAACATACCGGGGGACCATGTAATATTCTAAGGAATCCAAATTCGCTAGTAAATTTGAAATACAAACTGAGAGTACCAAATTTGACCCTTGAACCATCCCATGGACAATGAAGGAGAGGTCTTCTGGAATCTGGTCCCATCCTCCATGTTTGTTGGATAGTGCTTATATGACGACATGAAGGAGGTATTTCCATTGGAATAGACCTTCCCCTTCCTGAAGGTCTTGACCGAAAAGTCACCTTCGTAGCCCATCTGCGCAAAGGATTGGTTGACAGCAGCTTTTGGAAAGGACAGCTCACTCACTGCTTCATCATCCAGCTACAAATGGGTGTTTATAATGGCTGGCGTGATTAAAACCGTCCTCCCCTACACTGTGGCAGACAGTGCCTTCTCCCCTCCATGGTGACCTCTTGACAGGTCCCCAAACTCAAGCAAAACTGATCCTCATAAGAGGAGGATCGATTGTAAGGGAGGTGAAGTAGTGAGACAAAGCAAAATACCTACACACTCTGAGAAGCTTGGATCCTTCTCAGAGTTTAACCAGCCCTGTGATTGTGTTGCCTATTAGGTGCATGGTGAAATCAGGGTCGTTACGACGATCAAGATTGGCCATTTGAAGAAGCTTTGTAGTGAAGGAAAGAAGAAGAAGATGAAATTTGGGGTATTTTAGGTTAAGGAACAATGAGAGAAGTGAGATGAAATAGAACCATTTGGAAGATATACTCTGGATTTGAGACAAAGTTATGACAAAAAGATAAACTTTGAAATCCGCAAGTGGGGTCCTACTTCTGAAAAGGCGCCCAAAAAGTTTAGTTTTCTTGGAAGTAGAAAAAGCTTCGAAGGCAATTTTGGTTTTGGAAGCTTTGCAATCTAAGCTTCCGAAAGCAATTTCCTTCGGAAGATATTTCAAAGAGTTTTGAAAATTTTGGCTTCGGAGAAATAATGGGTCCTTCGAGACTAAATTGCTTTCAGAAATTTGTTCCTAAAATGCATTTAAGTACTTATACCAAAATTTAAGCTTCGGAAGATACTTCAAGAATTTCTTCCGAAGGTAAATCTCAGATAAGCTTTTAAACGATTTAGACATAAATTTCTTCCGAAGGCAACTTTTTGCTTCTTCCGAGGAAATTTTCATCATTCTAAGAGATATCATTTTAAAGTACATTTTTCTTCCAAAGAGAACTGGGCTTATGAAGTGATCTCATAGACAACCTAGGACACATAGTTTTAAGAAATAAATTGATTAAGTTATTAAGAAAAATCTACTCAAAGTTAATCATCCCAATAGCTGATACAAGATATTTAAATCTCTGTTCATCAAACGCTTTTGTGAACAGATCGGCATATTGTTCATTTGTGTTAACTTTGATTAGTTTTATCATCCCTTTTAAAATTATCCCTAATCAGATGATACCTGATGTTGAGGTTTTGGTCCTTGAGTGCTTACACATCTTTTGTTAAGAGATGGCACTGTTGTTGTCTATGTGGATGGGAGTCTCTTTGAAATTGAACCCATAGTCTAGCATCTGATTCTGAATCCAAAGCACTTGAGCACAGCAGTTGGCAGCAGCGATGTATTCAGCTTCAGCAGTTGAGTGCAGACACACAGGATTGCTTCTTGCATTGCCAGAGACTATCCTTCCACCCAGAACTGACACCCCCAGATTGTGGACTTTGCAGTCATGTTGCAGCCACCATAATCACTATCTATATACATACATATTGAAGTCTAATTCTTTGGATACCAAGGCCTAGATTTGGAGCACCTTTGAGATATCTAAGGATCCTTTTGATAGTGATTAGGTGTGACATCTTGGGGTTGCCTGTGATATCTTGCACCTATGCATATGGCAAACATGATATCAGGCCTGCTAGTAGTAAGATACATAAATGACCCAATCATAGCCCTGTAGAGATGTTCATCAACACACTCCCCCTCAAGATCAGGACCAAGGAGTGTTTCTGGCTATGGGTGTCTTTGCAACCTTAACAGTCAGTCATCTTGAATCTTGTAAGTATGTCCTGTACATACTTTGACTGACTGATGAAGATGCCATCTCAACCTGCTTCACTTGAATTCCTAGAAAAAATTGAGTTCCCCCATGGCACTTATTTCAAATCTATTCTTCATCAGCATCTCAAATTCTTTGCAGAGCTTTGGATTAGTTGAACCAAAGATGATGTCATCCTATATATCTGAACTAGCAATATGTCATTTCCTGTTTCTTTGATGAAGAGAGTCCCATCAATAGTACCTCTTTGGTATCCATGTTGACAGAGTATGTTGATAGTGTCTCATACCACTTTCTTGGAGCTTGATGCAGTCCATAAAGGGCTTTATCAAGCTTGCAGACATAATCAGGATGATCTGGGTCTATAAGCCAGGTGTTGTTTAATATAAACTTCTTCATCAATCACCCCATAGAGAAAAGCACACTTCCATCAAGCTGGTAGACCTTGAAATCCTTGATGCAGCATAAGCCAGAAATATTCTTACAGCTTCAAGTCTTGCAACTGAGCAAAGACATCAGTGTAATCATTCCTTCTTCTTGAGTGTATCCTTGGACAACAGTCTAGCCTTGTTCTTGATGATGATCCCTCTATCATCTTTCTTGTTCCTGAATACCCATTTGGTTCCTATGACACTCTTCCCTTGAGGAAGAGGACATAAGTTCCAAACCTTCTGTCTTCTGATTTGAAGCAGCTCATCTTGCATAGCTTCAATCCAGCTTCCATCCTCAAAGCCTCATCAACCTTCTTCGGCTCTATCTGGGATAAGAAACAAGAATGTAGACAAACATGGCTGTCATGAGCTTGTCCTCTTGTTCTTACCCCTGAGTCAACATTTCCAATGATGTTTGTGGAGGGATGTGACTTGTGGATCCGAAGTTGAGGGATCACAGCAAGTTGGTTAGACAGATCTAAATTTGAGAAATTCGATCTGGCAATGAGGTGTCCCCCCACATCAGCACAATTATCAAGAGAGACTTGATCCAATGAGTGTGTGACATCATTCATGTTGTCTTCAATGGAGTGGTTTTTCAGCATCAAGAAATTCTTGATCACTGTCACCACCTCCAGTTCCTCCTCCTGCATTTGAAGTTCCTTCTCCCCGAATTCTGAGCCTCTGAGCTGGAATTTGAAGGCAATTCATTTGAATCAGCAGTATTTGTCATGCTAGTCCTGATGGGAGCTTCAATTGCAGGGTTAGTCACCACTGGAGCTGAAAGTAGTCTTCTTGTTTGGTCTTCTCAGCTCAAATCTTGGATCAGGATCTCTTGACCTGTTATCTGTAGATCCTTAAACATTCTCACAAGATTTGTTAAAACAGTTGGTAACTAAGTCAAGATCAAACAGCCAATCTGGACCAAAACCTTTTACACAGGGTGTGTGTCATTGAAAGTCACATTGGTGACTCCTCAATGATCTAGTTCTGAGATTGTATACTTTATAAGCCTTAGCTTGAGAAGAGTACCCAACAAGGTGTCCATCATCTGATTTCTCAGCAAACTTGGCTATTTGATCTTTGGTATTCAAGATGGTGCAAGGACATCCAAATGTTCTGAGAAAACCAATGAATGGTCTCTTTTGTGCCACAGTTCATAAGGAGTCTTACCATGTGTCTTAACTACCAAAACTCTATTTTGTACATAGCAGGCTATGTTGACAGCCTCTGCCCAGGTGATGGGCAGCTTAGAGTCAGACAACATGGTTCTTGCAGCTTCAATAAGTGTCCTGTTTCTCCTCTCAGCAACACCATTTTGCTGAGGAGTCCTGGGAGCACTGTATTGTCTTGAAATACCCTTTTCATCACAATGTATCAAGGATTTGGTTTTTGAATTCGGTTCCTTGATCACATCTTATGATTTTGACCTTGTGATCAGATTGATTCTCAATTTTTAGAATGAAATTCTTTAAGATTTCAGGAGTTTCATCCTTAGTTCTAAGGAAAAACACCCAAGTGAATCTTGTGAAATCATCTGTGATCACCAAATAGTATGAGGTCCTTCCTAAACTCATTACACTGGTGGGCCAAACAGATCCATATGTAACAAGTGTAGGGGAGTAGTGATAGAGTTCATTTCCTTTGGCTTGTGAGACACTTTGTGTTGCTTCCTTCAGGCATGCAACACAGTGGTCATCACTTGTAAACTCTCTTCTTTGCATTCCAGTTACCAAATCATCTTAATCAGTTTATTCATGTTCTTAAAGTTTACATGGCACATTCTTTTATGCCAAAGGAAAGACTCATCACTATTTGCTTTAGATAGAAAGCAAGAAATCTCTCCAGAGGGGATGTTTCCTGCAAGTCCATCTTGTACATGTTCCCTTCCTGGGGGCTCTGAGCAAAATATGCTCTTGAGGAATGTCACCCTTGGCTTGAGAACAATGCACTCATGCTCAGTAAGAGCATGTGATTTTTTGGTCACAAAATTGGGACACACTCAAAAGATTGTATCCAAGCTCCTTGACAAAGTTTACCTTCTCAATGCTGAGCTTACCATTTAGACCATGCCCTGCCTACCATGATGTAACCTCCTGTATCTCCTCCAAAAGCAACTGGTCCTCCATCAATTCTTTCAAAGTTTGAAGTAGGGACTCATTGCCTATCATGCCTGGAGCAGCCACTATCAATGATCCACACATTTTTTTTTTTTGCCTTTAGCTGTCCTGCACAAAAAGAGATGATTTAGTTACATTTGGAAACCCAAGCCTTATTGGTTTTGGGCTTATAAAGTTTCAGATTCAAGGTCTTCCTTCATTTTCCACACCACCTTTAGAAGATTGGGCTTGACCTTCACTACTTCGGAAGCTTTTGTAGCTTCAGAAGCTTTTGTAGCTTCAGAAGCTTTGGAGACGGATCCTTCAGAAGATCTTGCTTTCACTGCAGCAAGCTTCAGTGCTTCGGAAGCATTCCTTTCTTCCGAGACCAACTTTTCTTCCGAAGGCAATTTCCTACTTGCCTTCTTCTTATTTTGGAGCTTCCGAAGGAAACAGATTTTCCTTTCAAAGCTGTTTGTTTCTTTCTTCTTTCTCAGAAGTTTTCTTCTTGATCATGTGGATAGTACTCTTGGGATTGTATTGACAATCCTTAGCCAGATGTGAAGTACTACCACACATAAACAAATCAATTCTTCCCTCCCTCTGAGAGTCTTCTTTCCTAAAGAAGACTGAGCTTGAACACCTTTCCTCTTCTTTCTCCACCTCTTCAGATGATGCAGCCACCTTCTTAGGGTGAAGCTTGCCTTTGAAATGGATGGTTCAGGCTGTGTAGCAGTGACACAGCTGATCAGTCTTCTTGTTGTTGCTAGAGTGAGTTAAAGCTGAAGTAGAATTCTTGGTACTAGAATTCTTGATAGATCTTCAGCTTTCATCACTTGAACACTGCAAAGATAAATACTTGTTCTTTTGGGGATCAAAGGTGGTCTGATCTCTTGAGCTTTTCTGGGATCTTCTCTTTACTCTTCCGATCAAGTTCTTTCTCTTGGTTTTGCTCAAACCAGCTTCTTTTCCTCCTTAGGAGCATGGTGACCCTTTTTGGATTGATTCTCTTCACTCATCTCACGAGTCATCCCTCACCTTCTCCTCTTCATCCTCTTCATCACTAGGGTCTATGGATGACAGCTCATCTTGACCAGTTCCACACCTAGAAGATCTGACTGATAGTAAGTGTGTGGAGGAGCTATCTCACTAGATCCTAGTCCCTGCTTATTCTGATAACACACTTTTGCATGCAGAGATGAGGATTTCATGTTCTCGAAGGTCTCTTCTTCAAGAACACATTTTTCTACCCTGGCTTTGATGATCACAAGCTCAGCCTGGCATTCAGTCAACTTGGTAATGATATCCTTAATTTGAGTCCTGTAGTTTGTTTGCTCATTTAAGAGTTGAAACTGTTTCTCTAGATCTTTTATCTTAAGTTATAGTCATTTTCAGCTCTTTTAAATCAGCTTTTAAAATATTTAAAGACCACATATCAGATCCTCATTTCCAAGTTGTAGGACCTGTATCTAATTACTTTAGCAATACATTTAGGAGATCAAAGATGTTCAAGTACCTTGGCTTCATCATGATCAGCCATGAGTGCTTGTTTTGGAGATGCATCTTCAGCTTGAAAGCTCCAGTCAAAGCCTCCTTCAACAGCAACTGTAGCTTGCTGTCTTGGCTTCTCATTCTGGTTCCCTCCTTCAGTGTAGTTTGGCCTGGATGAAGCTTGGCCACCATTTGACTTAGGTACCTTGCATTCTCTAGCAAAGTGTCCTATCTGGTTACAGTTGTAACACTTGACTTTGCTCTTGTCCAGTCCAAACTTGCCACTGGCAGCATTACTAGGAGAACCTTCTCCCAGTCCTCTTGTAGAACTTCCGCGCTCTGTGAGGTTAGAAGAGCCATTTGCTGGACTATCTCCATATACTCCAGATCATTTGGATGATACAGTCCAGGTCTTCAGAGTGAAGAGAAAGTGGCCTGTACTTTCATCAGTGGAGACAAAAGCTTGAGAAGAACTTGTCTCTTGGAAGGGACTTCCTTGGAGGTAGCTCTCTCTGGGTGTCTCTGGGAAGGTGATGAAAGGACCCTTGTTGTGAGGTTTTAGGGTAGCATATGAGATGATGCTGTGGTTCTCTGCTATCCCTTTCAACCACATGAAGGGCTGAACTCTGGTGAGTGTTGGAGCTACCAGATGAATTTTGCATATTCATCTCCATCTGGTATCCATTGAGTATCCCATACAACTCAGTGAGAGTAAGGGTCTTGAGCTTTTCAGTCCTCTTAATGACCACACAGTATTGTGTCCATTGTCTTGGAAGAGAGGACATGAACTTTCTAACAATATCCACCCTGTTCTCATAGTTACCCAACATCACCAGAGTATACACAATCTCAACATACCTGAAAGTATCGTTTGAGTCATGGTTTCACCTGTCTTGAAGGTGAAATTTTCAAACTGGTTGCTTCAGGAGATCCTTCTTATTCTCCTTGGCTTCATTTGAACCCTCATACATCAGTTTCAGTGCATCCCATAGCTGTTTAGCGGTCTTGCACTTCTTGAAACCTCTGTAAATGGAGTTTGGAAGAGCAGTTTGGATGGCTGTCATGGCTTTCTGATCAATGTCAATTCTTTTCCAGTCTTCATCAGAAAATTCAGCCCTCTCCTTTGGTATCAGGCCACCACCAGCAGCAGCTGAAGAGGTGCATGGTACATGAGGTCTATTGACAACAGACTCCCACATCCTGGAATCTTGAGACTTGATAAAGCCTTCCATTTTTTGACACCAAGTGTCAAAATCCTCAGGAGTGATCAGTGAGGACTTTGTCATAGTTCCAGTTTCCATATCAGCTTTGGAGATAGCTTCCATTTAAAGAGTTAAGTGATGTGTGTAACTAAGAGGATTTGAAGATGGTGAGATCTTACAATCAAGAGCCTGGAATGCTCTGATACCAAATGCAGGACCGCTAAAGGGAACTTAAGCTTTGACTTAGTTAACACACTAAGAGGATCTTAAGATCACTTAACAATTCAAATAGGGAACTATGAACTTTTACTGAAGATACAAGACAAACACAAGTAAAAGCAAGAGCAAGAACACAAGATAAAATTTTCAAGGAAGTTGTATATTGCTTCTCTAGTTTTATTACAAGTGTTGTACAAGTATTTTGAATACAAGAACCGGAAACTACTTATACTACATCCTACACACCGTCAATATGCAAAAAGACAGTTGGAAGGACTAATCTAGACAACAAGATCAGCCTAAAGTCAAAAGGCAGATTGTCTTTTGACTAGTGACTATGACAAGCCATAGCTCACTGACTTTCCTATTACAAAAAGCCAAGAAGGAACAAAAACAGAAACTTACAGATGAAGACCTTATCTACTTTATCATGAAGTATGGAGTTTCACCAACTAGTGATAGCAGGTGAACTACCAGAGCATGCAGCGGAAAGTAGGCTGCTTTATGATAAAGTTGATGGAAAAGGTATCTTTTCTCTCTCTTCAGGAGAAAATCAGTCTTGTCCTTAAACAGCTTCGGAAGACTTTGTCTTGAGAGCTTCGGAAGACTTCATCTTTTACCTTCGAAAGATTTGAGTCTTTGGCTTCGGAAGACTTTACACTTAGAATATTTTTCAAGTTTAGTGTAAAGCTTTCGCAGCAGTTTCTTCTGAACTTTGGCTTTGGAAGATTTTACACTTAGCATTTTTCTTGAGTGTGTAAAACTTCCGAAGCTAGTTCACCTTTGTTCCGAAGTGCATGTTGGAAGACTTGGTTGTTTTGGTATCTTTTGGTTGCATCAGCCTCTTAACTTCAGAGGTTCCTACACATATATATACATATATATGTATACGTATATACATATATATACATATACATATACACACACATACACACACAACACACACACACACACACACACACACACATATATATATATATATATATAGATATGTATATATATATTATGTATATAGAGTAGGGATCCTAAGAATACCACAATGTTATGAGAAAACTAGAGAAAACCAATAAAATCGATCATAGAATTTAATAATTTTTTATCACTACCCTTTATGTATATGTGTGAGTATATATAAATAAAGATATGAATCAATGAAACCGTAGCATGGTTTTACATATACGTCACACATAGGTTACGTATGCGTAACCATTTTTCATTCGACATAGTGTTACGTATACGTAAAACTCTTCATTCTCGTATGTATGCTTAACATATATGTACCAAATACTTAAATAATATTTAAAATTAGAATAACAAAAAAAATCTGAATTATGTTATTGGTTTTCGTGATTTTCTTTGGTTTTCATATAACTATTGGTTTTATCAGGAACCCTCCCCTATGTATATATGTGTATATATATATATACATATGTATACATATGTATATATACATATATATGTATATATATATATATATATATATATATATGCTATATATATACATGTGTGTGTGTGTGTGTGTATATATATATAGGGTCAGGATCATTCAGAACCACTTTTTATTTTCAGAACCAAAAGAACCATTTATTTACAAATGTAAATTACGAATAATTGATTTACATAAATGTAAGTTAAAGCTGATGATATTTAGTTGTTGTATATAGTTTATTGTTTATGTCTAATATACACATATGTAAAACAGCTCAAGTATCACCAGACTTAATCATATTTATGTAAATCAATGGTTCTGTGGTTCTGAAAATAAAAAGTGGTTCTGAAATGATACTAACACTATATATATATATATATATATATATATATATATATATATATATATATTATATATATATATATATATATATATATATATATATATATGTATATACTAGTAACGTGCCCGCGCGATGCGGCGCTTCGACACTTTTTATTATGGTATTTGTCTCTGGTTAGTTTATATTTAAAAAACTGAATTCCTTCTTTTAAGCATATTGTAACAAACATGGAAAAAATTGTATATAATTAAAGATACGAGGGTCTAAATGTAAATAAGTTTATAGTTCCACTTTTTAGTAGCGTTAAAAAGACATAATTACCCTTGTTAAATTGATGTTTTAGGTTGTACCTTGTGCTTAAAATCTTCAAATCTCTTAACTTTAGCCGGAATTCTTCCTTCGTGCATTATAATATAGTATATATGTATACATATATATACGTATATATATGTATACATATATACGTATATATATATATATATACGTATATATATGTATACGTATATATATGTATACATATATATATGTATACATATATATACGTATATCTATGTATACGTATATATATGTATACATATATATACGTATATACGTATATATATGTATACATATATATATGTATACATATATATACGTATATATGTATATATACGTATATATATGTATATATACGTATATATATGTACGTATATATATGTATACATATATATATGTACGTATATATGTATACATATATATATATATATATATGTATACATATATATATGTATATATATATATGTATATATATATATATACATATATATACATATATATATATCGAGCGAGAGAGGTAAGACTTTGGAAAAAAAGGGGGTCAATTTCACAATCCCGGTCAACCTAAGCCTTTTTCGCACAAATCCCGCATTTAAATCCCCCCACATTCTCAATTCTCAGTCCTCCACCTTCTCTCACTGTATCACCACCATGACACACGGTACCCTTCTTTCTTACGTCGCCACCGTTACCTTCGTCGTCGCCGTCGTAGCCGTCGTCGTTTTCATCATCTCCTCCGGCACCGACTTCTCTCATCACTCCTTCATCCGCACCGCTACCTCCGCACCGAAGTTCGTGATTCCGATCGTTCAATTGCAAAGTAAGTTCAACATCGATCGTCAACATTCTGATGCTTACAGCTTCCGATCAGTAGCTTCATCGAATCAATCCCGATCGTCATTGCCTATGCTTCGGAACCGGAATCGACCTTTTAGTGTGAGTGCGTACGTCATTGAATCTACGTTTTGATCAATTTTAATCGAGTTATGATTCATCTGAATGCGGATTCTCAGAGATGTATGTTCTTAATTGACTTGTATAAATCTGCATGTGTGTGTGTGTGTTACCCTTCTTTGCGATAGGTTTCTCCATACGATACTCAAAATCCGTTACAATTTACGATAAATGTCTATTTCTCGATCTATGTGTGTGCGTGTGTTAATCGCCATAAATTATTCCGATTGCGTGCTTGTATATGCGATTGCTTCAGCTTTTACCAATTCTTCTTGTATCCAGCTTTAATCTGGTTGAATTCAAGTGTCTCTGTGTGTGTTTATGGCGTTATTTGATGCAGATTTTTGAAAATTAAAGCTGTTGATCCTCGATCAATTCAATTATAAATGATTTTGATTTGTGTTAGCATGATCGTATCAAATATATGATTATGAATGTAAGTATATTCAGTTGGAATTGAAGATTAATATTTTGATCTGTTGAACGTAATTTGTGAGATGTTGCAGAGCGGACGACGGTGGCCGGAGTTGGAACTTGCTAGAGCAAGAGCTGCGATTCAGGGAGCGGCCACCGTTCGTAACCTATCGCAACTTTTGCGAAACGGTGACGTTTTGTCCGGTGAAATTTATCATAACCCCGGCGAGTTTTATCAGTAAGTTTCCCTTAAACTTGCACGCACTTTTGAGAATTTTGGCCACTGTTAAATTGCGGAAAAACATTAATTAAGTTTTCAAAATCAATTACCAATTTGTGTTATTTTTAAACGATATTGTGATGAAAGTTACTATTATCTTTCTTTTTAATAGTTATAGAAAATAATAAGTTTAATGGTAACATTAATTTTCGTTATAAACTGACTTCTTGTAATGGAATTTTATTTTTAATAAGGATATGTAAATAAGAAACTAATCTCAAGAGGGGTTAGAATTTTTCACCATTTATAATGGCGTCATTGCCATTGTAAATGACGATATCTTCTGAATTTATAGACTTGTTAGAGATCACGATTTCTATTGGCGATTTCTAAAATAATTGACATTGCAATTGGCGATGAGTTGAGAACATGGATTTGCCAATTCAACATTAAAATGATAGAATTATGTCTAAACAAACATTGACAAGATTGTAATTTGTTTGCTTTATTTTAGATGGAAGAGAAATTATATATAATATTAAAAAACAATGAGCATAGATAATAATCATTAATTTTTTTAAAATCGTGTGCATGTTATATATAAACACATAGAGTTGACAACATGCTTATTTTAATTTATGTTTCTATATAATTTTTTAAACTAATCTGGGTCAATTACAATGCATTTTTAAATCATAAATTGTGGTGGTGTTCAATTTTTGTTCTTGACGTTACAAAATAAATTTTGTTATAGACGAAGTTGTATTCAAATACAACATTTCGATATTCTAAGTTATATCGATTTATGGTACCGGCTAGTACCATGAAGAGTAAAACCAATAGTAATTGAAGAAAATCTGTACTATTACACACACACACATACACACACATATATATATATGTATATATATATATAAATATATATGTATATATATATATATATGTATATATATATATATGTATATATATATATATATATATGTATACATATATACATATATATATATATGTATATATATATATATATATATATATATATATATATATATATATATATATATATATATCTGTACTATTACACACACACACATACACACACATATATATATATGTATATATATATATATGTATACATATATACATATATATATATATATGTATATGTATACATGTATATATATATATATATATATGTATATGTATACATGTATATATATACATATATATATATGTATACATGTATACATGTATATATATATATATATATATATATAGATGTATACATGTATATATATATATATATATATACATGTATACATATATACATATATATATATATGTATACATATACATATATACATATATATATATGTATATGTATACATGTATACATATATATATATATATACATATATATATATATATATATATATATACACATGTATACATGTATACATATATATATACATGTATATATATATATATATACATGTATACATGTATACATATATATATATATATATATATATATATATATACATGTATACATACATATATATATATATATATAATAAAAGTCAAAGTTAGTTTCACTCACAATATTGGATACTATTCACATTTTATACAATTTAGGCTTTAGGTACAATAGTTTTTTTTATATAAAGTTAAGTGTATGTTATTAATATCTCTTTCAACTCACAACAAAGTGAGTTTATTTTCATAGTTTTAGTCTTATATAAAATATCAAATGTTATCACTACGCATAGATTTTTTTCCCATATAAAATTACTTATATTATTAACGTCATTTTCAATACGCATGTTCGTTACAACGTTCCAACATTACTTTTTTCAAGATTTTACCTCACCTTAAGATGAGGGTAATACTAGTAACAGTAATTTATTAATTTTTCTTCCTTTTAGTTATATGATAAAAGGCCAAATGCATATCTAATAGGAATCCAAATTAATGATAGCGATGGAAAATTCTAATCATTTTCCTATTGAATTGTGTATCAACAATGAAATGAAGTGAAAATATTTTTAAGGTTTTTTTCTGCTTCAACTAATCGCCAGATGCAATGGCAAAACTTCAAAGAAATCGTCAATTGTAGCATCGATTATGTCTGACATTTCTAATTTATCTTGGAGAAGTCGATCTATATATTTAGAAAGACATCGCCATTCATAATGGCAATGACCCATTATGAACGATGAAAAATTCTAACCCCTCTTGTGATTAGTTTCTTATTTACATACCCCTATTTAAAAAAACTGCAAGTTCAATGGCAATATAATTATCATCGTAAATAGACTGATTTGTAATTGTACTAATAGCTGAATGAATCATATTTTTGACGTTTATTCATTTTAGTTTTAGACCAAATCCTCATTTCTCAACACATTTTGGAATAAAATGTTAATGCCATTTTCATTTATGATCTTTACATTTGTTCTACAGTTTATAGATTGAATATGATGAAACGAAAGTTTTTCTTTTTATTATTTTATTTATAGGTTAGATGAAAAGTAGAAAACATCATGCTTTATTTGCCTATAAATGTTCGGGAGAAAATTGTATATAGGTTACTAAATACAGTTAGAATTTAGTTGAAGTGTATTACTTATTTAGTTATGATTTATTCAATAAATAAGATATATTATAATTTAAGGTGTTCACGGTTCAGTTTAAAACCATAAAACCGTCCAAACTGTTCATCGGTCTGGTTTTACGGTTTGTTTTTTCTTTAACTTTCAATCGCGTGGTTTTAAAATTTTCAAACATAAGAACGGTTTGGTTTACGACTTATGCCGGAAACCGGTTGTATTAAACCGTACGGATGTCGCATGTAATATTAACATGTATTTTATATTTTGATATTTTATATTAGGTGAAATTAATTAATCACTTGGTGTCTTAAATTATAATTTATACAGAAGCATTTTTGTACAATAACTTTTAGACAACAATTTTTCGATGGTAATTTTTTAATATGTTTAATGCAGAAGAGATGCAAATGATCAAAATGAGATTAGTTAAATTCCCTTAAATAGAAGATTAATTTAGCAGTACCTTTGAACACTTTTAGAACAACATACCTTTAGAACAAGAACCAAAGTGCCGTTGATTCAAGATTAATGTATTGAAACCTTGAAATTAAACCATACTTTAATATATATTTCGTGTTTTAGTATACGACTTGTACAAAATCCTAACGAGTGGAACCATGAAACCTAGACTTGAACCAGATCATGAACATTCTTAATTATAATTTTGTTTATTATATAGAAGTTTGGTTTGATTTAGTTAAATTTTCATTATTAGTTATCTTATATGTATTATGCTTTATCCTATGTAATATTCTAATGAATTTTTAAAAAGTTAAATTTAAGTGAGATATATGAATCTTAATTACTATTTAGTGGTTATCTTTCTTCAATTTGACTTATTCTTAACAATTATAAAACCTGGTTATTATTTAGTAAATTTGGGTTCTGGGTTGAGTTGGGTCAAATGACAAAATTATTTGAAGTTATAATGTTGAAGCTCTTTTTTTAATCAAAGGTTTGAGCCTCACCTATGACGCGTAATGTAAATTAGTTATAATCATGTAAAATTAGGGATAGATTTGATAAGTATGTGAGTTGTTATTCTAAAAGAATATTTTTAGTAAAATTATTTACCTCCTCATTCAAGTTAGTTGGTAAAAATATTTGATTATTAGTAATCAAGATATATATATATATATATATATATATATATATATATATATATATATATATATATATATATATATATATATATATATATATATATATATGTATGTATGTATGTATGTATGTATTCTTTATATATCTTACTTAACTTTATAAAAATTTAAACATTTATTATGACCTTATATAAGATTAAAGCACATAATGAAAATAAAAAGACTTTAAATGGAAAAAAAGAGTTAATTAATAAAAACTAAACGACTTTAGTGTAATACTTGAAAAACTTAGTTATTAATTGATGCATATCTTCTTTCTATAATTTACAAGGACCAAAGACGACATGACATTAATTTTCTATTAAAGTTGGAAATTTATTTAGTAACTTATGTAGTTTATTTATAAATAAATTAATTATGTATAAACGGATATATAGGTGGATTGACTTTTGGAAAATAGTTTCCTTCCTTCTAAGTGACTACCAAATGATAACCACGACATTCCCCAAATGACAACCACAACATTCCATTCATCCAAAAAAATAATGTCACCGTTTTCTTTGGGTTCTAATCATGAATACGAAATCAAGTCTAACTTCTAATAGACGCATACAGGAAAGTGCCCTCTTACACTAACATCATTAATCCTTTTATTATTTATCTACTTTTTATATTTTAATATGCTTGTAGCTTCTTCTTTTTTTACATATTAAACAGTATGCATGCATCTAAATGTGAAATAAAGAATTTTCTAAGGGCAATTAATTATAGATGTAAACAAATTGAGATGAGCCTCGACTGATCCTTTAGTTTATCAGATTATTCGTTTTGAACTTTAGCTCATTTATCAAATTAGCTTTAATTTAGACTCGAGCTCGTTAATTATGAATTATGTTAGATGATTTATTATAGTTGAGTAGTATTAATTTATATGTTTATATATATATATATTTATTTTTATATTATTGTCTTTTGCCTTGAATCTATTCACACCTAGGTTTAGACTGCTCACAATAATTTTTTTTTTACAGTTGCATTACCATTTTACTGATATTAATTTAAATCAGACTAATTACAAGAAAACAAGGACGTTATTTAAAAAAATTTGGTAAACATAAGCTAATCAAGTTACTCTTACATCTACTTATATTTGAAACTTGAATAATCTATTATAATACAACTTTCGATCTAAATATATACAAGGATTATATATAATATATATATATATATACACGAATAATAATTGATATTAATTTGCAGAAGCTATATAGAGATGGAGAAGAGACTTAAAGTATACGTGTACGAAGAGGGTGAGGTGCCAATAGTACATGATGGACCATGCAAAGACATATACACAATAGAAGGACGGTTCATACAGGAGATGGAGCAAGGGAGAAGAGGGCGTAGTTTTAGAACTAAAGATGCGCACAAGGCGCATGTTTACTTCATGCCTTTCAGTGTCACCTGGATGGTCAAGTATCTCTACAAGCCTGATTCCTATGACGTCACCCCACTCAGACAGTTTGTCTCTGATTACGTCAGGATCATCTCCACCAAACACCCTTTCTGGAACACAACCCATGCTGCTGATCACTTCATGCTCTCTTGTCACGATTGGGTAAATATTACTCTTCCTCTTCGTTTTATTACTCTATAATTATAATCTAGGTGCTCGCAATTCTAGTGGTATTGATGATATGTTAATATTACCTAAGTTTACATATTTAAAAGTACAAGATTAATTAGTATATAAGATTTTAAAACTTGTCAAAAAGAGATTTATATTTGGAGTTTTCACACTCTGCTCATTCAGTTTTTTCGATATAAAAAACGTTTTGATTCAAATCACGACAGTTCGTTAATTAGTCAGTCAAACAAGCTAAAAATGCTTGGCTAAATGTAAATTTCAAAAGTTCTAATTCAATTTTTGAATTGATAGTTGTATAACGTAAGAAATAAGTATATATCCATTTTCATGCACATACATGTATATTAAAGAATTTTGGAACAAGTGACAAAGATAAATGGCCATTTTAGTTTACATGACCGGTTTCAAGTTTCATACCATGTGTTAAACTCACTTTCTCAAACCTTAACCGGATCAAATAAATTTCAAAACGCCCAATTTGTTTTTTCAAACAGTTTATCCGGTTTATAGAACATCCTAATCTCTTTAAGTTAAAACTCTATATGTTTATTTTTGTTCTGATTTTAAGAGATAGGGACATATAGAATAATGATATATAACAATTGCTTTATAGTCATGCCAAATATCCATGATTTTTAAGTGCAGCTTTAAACAATTAACTGTCACCACACATTTCCAAAAACATTTCAGGGTCCCCATGCCTCACAAGGTGACCTCAACCTCTACAACTCATCAATCCGAGTCCTATGCAATGCCAACTCTTCCGAAGGATTCGACCCGCAAAAAGATGTCAGCCTCCCCGAGATCAATCTCCGGACCGGTAACATGCCCTCGAGTCTAGTCCTCCCCCCACCGCCCTCTTCCCCAAGACCCCACCTCGCATTCTTTGCAGGTGGGGTCCACGGTCCCATACGACCTATCCTTCTCCATCACTGGAAAGGTCGGGACCCTGATATTCAAGTCTATGACTACCTACCAAAAGGATTAGACTACTACTCATTAATGTTAGCCTCAAAATATTGCTTGTGTCCTAGTGGCTATGAGGTGGCCAGTCCTAGGATCGTTGAGGCGGTTTACTCGGAGTGCGTGCCCGTTATAATCTCGGAACACTATGTGTTACCTTTTAGTGACGTGTTGAGGTGGGAGGCGTTGTCGATTCAGGTTAAGGTGTCGGAAGTTGCTGAATTGAAACAAATTTTGACGTCGGTACCGGAGAGCAAGTACTTGAGGCTAAAGGAGAATTTGAGAGCAGTAAGGAGACATTTTGTTTTAAACGAACCTGCTGAAAGATTTGATGTGTTTCATATGATATTGCATTCTGTTTGGCTGAGGAGATTAAATTTAAAGATAGAATAAGGAAAATATATGAGTATATATAAAATAGAACATTTACAAGTTAATTATTATTTTGTTTAATTTATTTATAGTTTTTACTTTTTAATTAGTTTCTGAATCAGGTTGATTAGTGAAAAAAATGATGTTATTCAATTTTTTTATAGCGTGTTTGGTAAAAGAAATTTTGTAAATGGTCGAGTGAAATTGATTACGACGTATGTTTCGGGAATGAAACGTTTCTTAATTAACCATGTTTGGTTTGATTTTCATATCAGAGTTCTCACCTCCATGGAAGATGATATGATAAATAAGGATTAGAATTCATCATTTTTTCAACACAAAACCTTTGTATATGACAGACTCGAAAGAATAGAATACTGAATTTTACAAAATCTAAGTAATGGTATGTTTTGATTTTAAGAGTGTATTAGCATGCATAATGAAACTTTTGGAATAATCAGTGTAGAACCTAGCTATGAGTATAAGTGTACAACTCTGGTAAACAAGCAAGTGTTCATATAACTCTAATAATCAGAGTAGAACCTTGTTAAGAATAAACGATCGGTCCACCATGAACCTTACGTATCGGTACCCCAGTTATGTATATACGAATATTGTTTCGTGGATATACTTGAACCAAAATACAAGACAAAAGATGCTTCTAGCTAGTAATAAGTTCTTATGTAGTTCTTATAATAATTTATAAAATGATAGATTCATAATATGTAACTAGAAATCAATCCCACGTGAGGGGTAAGAACTTCGTAAGTGTGTTGTGCCGATAACAATAACATAACATAAAAGAACGTCTGAAGTTGTCAGCGAATCGGTTCTGGAGATCAAAACATAGATAGAAAATGATTATATAAAGATATCATTGTTCTTCCGCCGGTATTGGTGTCATTTTTCACAGTGCCTGACACGTTACCATCAGTTGATGTAACCTACGATACCGAAAAACTATCATATTTTAAGTACAAATCCGCTTTTAACAAAATTAATATCGGGACGCCAAGAAAAATCATCAAATACATGTATAACATAAAAGATGATAATAATAAAATAAAAATTATTAAGCTACTCGTCGTTCGAACCAGGTGTGTTCAGGTTTTGTTGCAACATGTTCCATACAATCAAATCAAAGTAAAAATTATGAAGGTGACACACTTGTATTGTCGCATGTTAACCTAAAATGGATACCTCAGGGTGGTTCCATCATCTCTTTACTAAATACCGAAGATTATTTGAGAAAATTGATTGCGTTAATTGAACAAGCAACACCAAATTACACATGTGAAAACCATAAATCATGTAACATCACCGACTCGAGTATGATCGTTGGATACTGGTGATCAACTCAATGATATTGGTCTCGCAAACTCATTGGACAATTTCTCCAAACGCAATGTGTATAATCAATGCTACTGAGCATTCCTAAAATTTATTATCCATTTCCATGTGCGTAGTACAAAATTGCAGTTTCGTGTATTGGGTGCATATAATAAAAATTTTACCGTATAAAATAATTGTAGGCATTGCAACAAATATTCTAGTTATTTTTATGACGTCATAGCAGACAACTAAATATTCATCGTATTCATCGAGAATATTAGTGGTTGCAAGTTTACACTAATGTGCATTTCTGTAATGAAGTGAAACTATTTTGCATCGTCGCATCAAACTCTTCTTGAAACCATTTAAAAATAGCGTTTAAATCCGCAAAAGGTTTAGAAATAAGTCCTTCGATATTCAAAATTTCATTCTAAACATATTTTCATAGTATATTTTGGCTCATCGACAAAGTAAGCTTTCATTAGAATCTTATAAGCCTTCACATGATCACGATGCACATATATTTTTGAATATGTTGTGTCTTCAAGTTTGGATTTAGTGTCAACAACGTTGGTAAGAAGTTGCATCCCGCTAGATTTGGATGAATCGAAACTACTTGACGATGATGGTGGAGTAATTATATTGTGGCTCATTTTGTTGAGTAGATGAATGTAGACGGGTAGAATGAACACGTTATACTTTTTTGGTGTTAAAAAGGGTAGAATAAGGTTATAGTTATAGTGTTTAGAAACTTATTTTTTAACTATCGCAACAGTTACAACTAACGGCATTTATAGTTGTTCATGGTCAAGAAGCCACGGCTTCGAGCTTCAACAAGTTTGTGAACGGAAATGTAAGTGAAATCGTTATCCACAAAGATTGTGGTGGTATTCCCGTGAAGCCGCTCCAACCCTAGCTCGAAGCCAGCTCCATCCCGAATAGTGGTATTAAATGGAGACGTGGGAATGCATTAAAGAAGACGCAGGATCGTTGTTGGTCTCTCAACACAAGTTTTGTGTCTCACAAACTCACTAAGTCTCACTCTATTGATGAAGCAGAATATCTAACTAAGTTGTCAATAATATAATAAGTTAATGAACACAAGAATGGTTTTTAAGATACTTGCATATATTACTTCTCAACTTAGTATCACAAGACTCTTACAAGCATGGTTACTTAAGTTACAATGAGAAACTATATATACTAATATCTACAGCCAGTTATACTTAGAAAACCAGCTGGAATTTACCGCTAGAAAAATACTACATTGCTAGAAGTAAAGTATCTAAGATAAAATAATATCCTAGATTAGGTAGTCATGACAGGTCTATGACTTACCTTTTGTCACCAACTAAGTATGGTAACTATACTAACTAATAAAGGTGGGTAGTGGATTAAAGTATGGTCAACTACATGGGCGTGGGAAAGCGCCATGCAGTGTGTTAGAGTTGTCAGCGGATGTCAGACGGCCTATACTTATGTCCACTGGTTCATAGTTGATTCTTCCGAAGGCAAAATAACTTCGGAAGAATAAATTCTTCCGAGGCCATTTATACTTCGGAAGAATCAACTTCTTCCGAGTATTCTGCAAGTCTTCATTCTTCGGAAGAGTTTGTCTTGGATCTTCTAAGTGTGAATGCTTCGGAAGGAGAACTAATTGGTCTCGAAAGACTTGGTTCTACCTTCGAAAGTTCTTCATATACTTCGGAAGGAAACTACTTAGTCTCGGAAGACTTAGTTTTCCTTCGGAAGTTCTTCATACTTAAGCTTCGGAAGATCTTCAACTTGTCTTCGGAAGAGAAGCTTTAGCTTCAGAAGACTTCTTCAATTATACTTCAAAATATTCTAAGTGTTGTTTTGGTTGCACCAGCCTCATATGATCCAACAAACTCCCCCTAGGCTGATGCTACCAAAACTTCACTTCCTTCTGCTCCTTAAGGTCTTCAACACCAAGGAATGAAGATATTTATCTGTCTCCTTGTTCTTCCCTGATGTGGTGGTGAGGAGCTTGTATAAGTCATTCATAGATAATAGATCAAGTCTGTTGTTCTGAATGACATGCACCCTTTGTTGCGTCCCTCTGAAGAGAGTTAGTTGATGGGAATTGTAGTCATATTCCCATCTAACTATAAGATCAGAAGTTGAACCTTCAACCATCTGAAGGAATGTTTTTCCTTTTGTAGTTGTGCCTTCTTCCTCATCCTTTGCTCTTTTTTTCAACTCTTCTTCAGTCTTGGCTTTCTTTGTAAGCTCAGCCAGATGAAGACTGCTCAGATGATTTTTGATGTGAGCAGCAACTTGAGAGTTGGTGGGATTAGAGAATTGTTTCTCTGCTAACTCAGTAATGTCAAATCTGCTGGAGTGTAACAGAGATGAAGTATCAACCCTGTTTACTTCACTATTCTCTTTTTCCACAGCAAAGTTGTATGAAGGTTCATCGAACCTCCATTGGACTATTTGTTTTCTAGGATTAAGGGGTTTGGATAAAAGCTTGTCCCCCTTCCTAGTATCCAACAGAGTCACCAGTCTCCTTCTTAACTTCTTCTCTTCTCCTGTTAGAACATCTGAATTGACTGCAAGAAGTTGGAGAGCTTGGTCCAGTGTTCCCCTGGGTAGATCAAGGAATGCATCTCTTATGAGGGAACTGGAAGAGCCATCAGTATATTTCAGCTTAATTGTCTCTTCTTCATAAGAGATGTCACTCAGTGTTATGCAGTTGATGAGCTTTTTCTTGATCTCCTTGAACTCTTCTAAGGTCGGGGGCTTAGATGTTTCAAAAGATGGTTTGGTTAGAGATTGGGTTCTGGGTAATGTTTTGGGTTTGAGGATAAGTAGTGGAGGTGGTTGTTGGGAAGCAGTGGGTAAGGGTGTAGGTAAGGTTGATGGTGTGGGTTTCAGGTTGTGAGGCTCAGTGGTTGGTTTAGTTTTGATGGGGAAGGGAAAAGGTGTGGGTGTAGGTTGTGTTGGTTTGGGTGTTGGTGTTGGTTTGGGTGCCTTCTTCTGAACACTTGATGTTTGACTTACCTCCTACCTCCAGCCTTGATGTTGCTGACATGTCGCTTTAGGGTCTTCAGTGACATGGGACCCACTTGCTTGCCGGAGAAGCCAAAGGCTTTGAGATAAGTTTTCATCCATTCCTTATCTCCCTTCTTCTTGGCAGCAGCAAGTGTGCCTCTTCGTCCTTCTTCTTCTTCTCCCTCGGCTTATCCCTAGCATCCTTCTTCCTTTCTTTGTTGATCTGATCTTGTTCTTTATGGAAAAGAAATAAGATCGTCTCATAGTTGTAAGGTGCCAGCTCCTCTTGAGAATAGCCTCTAGAGTAGAGAAAGGCTATCATCTCCATCCTCTCCCTTTCCATAGCCTCCTCTTTCCTTTTCCTCTTCTCCTCCTCTTCAGCTAACCTTGCTGCCTCCTCTCTTTCCTTTTGCAGCAAGGTAGCCTTTTCTATCTTCACAAGTTCATCAAATAGGCGTAGAAGGATTTCTTCATTAGCTACTCCCAGGCTGATGAGCCTGTCAATGACCTCCACTCTCTTTTTGTTATTGATACTTTCTTGAGCGGCTGCTGCTGCTTTGCTACTTGCAGCCAACAGCTTCCCAGTATCAACTTTTCCTTTCTTCTTGAGCTTTTCCAATCTTTCCTCCTCTAGAAGCTCCTTAGCAGCGAGCTTCCTCTTTCCCTTAGGATCAGAGGAAGATTCAGCCTTTGGAGACTCAGGTTTAGAGGATTCAGGTTAGGGAGAATGGGTTTGAACTTATGGTATTTGGGAGAGAGGGGTTGTAAGGAAGTCCACACTATTTACCTCAGAAGCTAGATCAAGAATGGCTTCTATGATGAACAGATCATTGGACGAGGAAGACAATTCAATTATTCCTTCCGCAACTTGGATTTCTGCTTTAGAAGTAATTGGAACTGCACTACCTGTCCCTTCCAAATTGGTTGCTGGGCCATGAGTCTGTATATCCCTTTCGAAGTTAATCTCAGGTTCAATAAAGACCTTAGGTTGACCAACTTTCTTTTCAGAGGTAGGTGGTGCACTCAGCCTTTGAAGCTCCTTAGCTCCAAAGTAAGCAACGACTACATCAGGGGAAGGTTGTTCAATGGATGAGCTTATCAAAAATATGGGTAAAAACCTGTTGAGGTCTATAAGCATCTTTGGATCCACTTGAATAGAAATAGGAGCTGGTTAAGGGAAGATGGTTGTAGGGTGTTGTTGTGTAGGGTACAAAGAAGATATGGCATCAAGGGAAGTTGTTATGATGGCAAGGCAGGGTTCCTCATGTCTTTGTTTATGTACATTATCCCACTTTTTGGTAGCATCATCTTGAGAAGTAGATGAGCTAGAGGAAGAACTTAAAGAAACCTGAGTATGTACATGCCTAACAGACTTCTCAATCTGTGTCTCAGCTAGTTAAGCCTTGAGATTTTCAATCTCAAGTTACTGAGTGGCAGACCTGTCCACTAAAGTCTTAGCCTTTAATTCAAGGTTTGAGACTTTAGAAAACAGGTCTCTAATAATGAGTTTCAGGCTACCCTCATCTTCTTTTGAAGAATCATTGGGAGATGAGATAACATACCTAGTATGTTCATCATCACCACCAGTAGTGGTTTCTTGGCGCCCTGGATACCCTTACGTGCTGATGTCTCTTTCAGAGTCAGCAAGGGGCAAGGTTGCCGTAGAATTAGTCCCACTTATGTTACCACTGTCCTGCGAGGTTAGTGAAACACTCTCAGTAGTAGCAGCTGAGCCTACATGAGTCACCTCCATACCAGTTTGACTCACCTTAGTTAGGTATAGCTGACGTGGGCTAGACATTAGTGGTTCCCTAGGGCTTAATTAATCTTGAGAGTGGTGTGGTAGATCAACATCATGGCCTGGATGAAACATAATATCCTCATCAGGTCAGGTGGATAGGTCAATGAGGGATAGGGAGATTAAATCTAATGACCCGGGACCTTGGTCAGCACCTAAGGGTTCTTCTGCTAGAGTAGATGACCCAATGATGTTGGTGTCCCTTTTTGGCTGCTCAGGGGAGTGTTGAGACTCACCTTAAGGGCTAAAGGCATGGGTTGTGGGCTTGTCAGCCTAAGACTGAGGAGACTTAATGCTGACATTGAGGTCAATGGTGGAGGATGGTTGGACCTCTGGCTGAGTGGGAGCCCTGAGTTACACTCGAGTCTTTTTGGTTTGAACAGAGGGGACCTGATCAATCAGAGTAGATTGATTAGGGGTTCGCTTGGGGCGTCTAGTGTAGGTAATCTTGATTGGGTGGGAAGAAGTGATTGGCATTTGAGTGGTGGTGTCTGGTGTGGGTTCATCACCTGCTGGGCTTGCAGGGATGTCACCAGGAGCCATTGGCGCGCGCATCCCTGGAAGAAGATCAATGAATCTTCCAGAGAAGTTGGTGGACACCTTCTGCAAAGTTTTAAAGATGCCAGGCTGCATGTGATGGACCAGTAGAATGTCTGCATATTGTAATCTGTTCTGGTCCAGCTCACAGTTGATTATATGCTGAATGAACCGGGGATACATGTGGAATGGATCCCGGGTGAGATTGCCTCCTAAGTTGTTCAGCACAAAGCGTGTATAGTTGAAGTGCAAACCTTTTACCAACCCGTGGACTAGGCAGCCCAAATCATATAGGATTTGATCCCATCCTCCGGACTTGTTGGATAGGCAATGCAAAACGATGTACAGCAAGAACTTCCAATTGTAAGAGAAGCTAAATTTATAGACTATAGACTTACGCACATCACCGCCATATCCCATCTGAGTGTAAGTGTCTTCCAACTCAGATTCGGGGAATTCAGTAGTGGCGCCCTCATCATGAAGCTCCAGATGCTCCCTGATGGTTGATTCAGCAATGGTGATCTCCTGCCCACACTCGATCTGATGACCCTTTCATTATTTGGTGTTTCAATTCGACCATTGGCCAAGAATTTGGCCATATGGTTAGAGTAGATGGTGTGGTTAACAGTGAGGGTAGTGAAGTATGCCGATTGGGACAGAAATTCGACAATAGGGGCAAAGTCGGCATCCTTTGAAGAATCAAGGATAGCGACCTGATTATGTTAGGGATTTAGGGCCATTGTGAAGACGTACGGTTGGATTGAAGGAATTTAAGAGTGAGTGAAGAAGATAGTGGTAATTTAGGGCTTTTGTTGTGGTAAAGAAAGTAAAGAAAGAGAGTCGGAAATTTTAAATGGGGGTTAAAAATCAAACCGATAAGGTGAAAGGACTGTTTAGGTTTCAATTTGACAGGGGCGGTAAGATAAAACATTTAAGATATTCCCACAATCATCAATAAAATCTTACTTTTTACAGAGTGGGACCCAAAGAATTCCGTTACACAGTAAAGGTTTTCTTTTTAAGGTAAAATTGCTTCCGAGAGAAAACACTTGTGTTTCTCAATATTGTCTTCCGAAGCCATATTTACTTCCGAAAGCAAACAGTGTCTCAATGACAAGTTTGCTTCCGAGAGTACAGTCTTCTTCCGAGAATAGAAGTTAGTAAGCTTTGGAAGTAAATTTGATCTATGATCAAATGTTCTTCCGAGGCTAAAAACTCTTCGGAAGATAATATTTATGCAGAGGAATTTGCCTTCGAAAAATGGATAAAGATCTCTTCCGAGGGTAAATTTCTCTTCGGAAATATTTACACTTAGATTTTTGAAGAAAACCTTTTTATAACAGGGCTTAGATTGTAGTTAGACAACATAGACAAGACATATTTTAAAATGGTTTTTAAAAGAGAAGAACTAGTCAATGTTAATCATCCTAATAGCTGTGATTAAATATTTAAATCTTTGTTCATCAAGGGCTTTGGTGAATAAGTCAGCATATTGTTCATTTGAATTCACTTTGACTAGCTTTATTAGATTTTTCTCATGAATATCTCTAATGAAATGATACCTGATGTCGATATGCTTTGTCTTGGAGTGCTTGATCGGATTTTCTGTGATAGAAATGGCACTCTTGTTGTCTATGTGGATAGGAGTCTCCATAAAGTTGAAACTATAATCCAGCGTCTGATTTTGAATCCATAGCAGTTGAGCACAGCAGCTCTCAACAGCAATATAATAAGCTTCAACAGTTGATGTTGAGACACATGATTGCTTCTTGCACTGCTAGGAGATAATCCTTCCACCAAGAAATTAACATCCTCCGGATGTGAATTTCTTGTTGATGTTGCAGCCACCATAATCACTGCTAGTGTACCCATAGAGACTGAAGTCCTTATTCTTAGGATACCAGTGACCTAATTTGGGAGCTCCTTTAAGGTATCTAAGAATTCTCTTGGCAGTAATTAGGTGAGACACCTTGGGAGCAGCCTGATATCTTACACAGATGCAGGTTGCAAACATGATATCAGGTCTACTTGCAGTGAGATACATCAGAGATCCAATAATCGCCCTGTACTGATGTTGATCAGTATCCTCCCCCTCGGAATCAGGACAAAGATTGTGATTTCTGGGTATAGGTGTCTTAGCTGGATTACAATCTTTCATCTCAAATTTCTCTAAGATGTCCTTGACATACTTAGATTGATTGATGAAGAACCCTTCTTCCATCTGCTTCACTTGAATTCCAAGGAAGAAATCCATCTTTCCCATTGAACTCATCTCAAACTTCTTCCTCATGATGCTTTCAAAGTCTTTGCATATTTGGTCATTTGAGGAACCAAATATGATGTCATCAATATAGGCTTGAACAAGCAGCATGTCCTTCCTAGATTTCTTTATGAACAATGTCTTGTCTATGGTGCCTCTGGTGTAGCCATTCCTAAGAAGAAACTAAGACAGGGTCTCAAACCACAGCCTAGGTGCTTGATACAACCCATAAAGAGCTTTATCCAGTTTGCACACATAGTTGGTGTGCTGTGGGTCTTCAAATCTAGGTGGCTGACACATATAGACTTCTCTATCGATATCCATATATAAAAATGCATATTTGACATCAAGTTGATAGACAGTGAAGTTCTTGGATGTTGAAAAAGCAAGGAAGATTCTCACAGCCTTAAGTCTTGCAACAAGTGCAAAGACATCAGTGTAATCTATGCCTTCGTCCTGTGTGTATCCTTGAACAATAAGTCTTGCCTTGTTCTTGATTATCAAACCTCTATCATCTCTCTTATTTCTAATCACCCACTTGGTGCCAATGGGGACTTGGCCAGGTGGCAATAGACACAAGTTCCATACCTTTTGCCTTTTGCCTCTTGAATTGAAGCAACTCCTCTTGCATAGCTTCAATCCAATTGTTGTCCTTGAGGGTTTCTTCCACCTTCTTTGGTTCTATTTGAGAGAGAAAGCACGAGTACAAGCAGACATTCCCATTATGGGTCTGACTTCTTGTTCTCACACCTTCTGAGACATCCCCAATGATGTTCTCAGTTGGGTGAGTGTTGTGTATCCTAACCTTAGGAATCACATCTAGTTGCATAGATAGATCCAGGTTTGAGAAGTTTTGCTCAGGATTTTGAACATCATGACCAGCTAATGTCTCACACTCATTCAATGAGGACTGATTGAACGAATGTGTGACAGCATCAATGATGTTCTACTGAGAAGTAGTATCAACAATTGCTTGTTCCTCTAGATTACTGTCTTCATCAGCTTGGTGTTGAATGCTGGAGTTGTCAGCTAATGAATTTTGAGGCTCAGTTGGCTGATAACTTGTTGAAGCTCCATGATTTCCTGAGATGTTCAAGCTTTCAGGACTTCCAGTAGTGGGAGCTTGTTCTTCAATTCCTCTTGGAGAACTGGGAATAGGTCTGGGTAACTCAAACATTTGATCTTCATAGAGGTCACTTTGAGTTCCTGTTCCAGCTGAAACATTCTCATAAGATGGTTTAGAATAGTTTGGAAACAATTCTAGATTGAAGATATGATCAGGGCCATTCCTTCTAACACAAGGAGTGTGCTCATTAACAACAATGTTGGATGATTCCTTAAATTGTTGATTTTTAATATTATACACTCTATAAGCAATAGAGGTTGAGAAATATCCAACAAAGATGGCATCATCCGACTTTTCAGCAATTTTTTCTAAATTGTCTTTTGTGTTAAGTATGGTACACCTACTGCCAAAGGACCTAAGAAAGCCAATGAACGGTGGCCTGTTGTTCCATAACTCATAAGGGGTCTTTCCATGGGGCTTAATAATAAGAACCCTGTTCTGTACATAGCATGCAGTGTTGACTGCCTCTGCCCAAAAAGTTAGAGGCATCTTTGAATCAGCTAACATAGTTCTTATAGCCTCAATAAGTGTCATGTTCCTCCTCTCAGCAACACCATTCTGTTGAGAAGTTCTAGGAGCACTGTATTGTCTGGTTATTCCTTTTGAGTTACAGAATGAGTCAAGAACTTGATTCTTAAACTCAGTTCCTTGATCACTTTTAATGATTTTTACCTTATGATCCTTTTGATTTTCAATTTTAAGAATAAAAGATTTTAAAGTTTCAGTCGTTTCATCTTTAGTTCTTAAAAAAATACCCATGTAAATCTTGTAAAATCATCAACAATCATAAGACAATATGATTTCCTTTCAATGCCCATTATACTTGTGGGACCAAAAAGATCCATGTGCAATAAGTGTAATGGAGTAGTGATGGAGTTAACATCTTTGGATTTATGAGAATCTTGTGTTGCTTTCCTTTCAGGCAAGCAACACAGTTATCTTTACAGAAAAATTCCTTTTTAGGCACACCATGTACCAAATTATTTTTAACCAGCTTAGTCATGGTTTTAAAATTAACATGGCACATTCTTTTATGCTAAAGATTTGACTTATTACCATTAGCTTTGGAAAGAAAGCATGATACTTCACCCAGTGGACAAGCATTGTTCATATCAAGCTTGTACATATCCCCTTTCCTGGGAGATCTAAGAAGCACCAATTCCTGAGGAATTGTCATCCCGGGTTTGAGGATAATGCACTCATGTTCTGTGAAAAGAATTTGGTGCTTTTGATCACAGAATTAAGTAACACTCAAGAGATTGTGTTCAAGCTGTTTTACAAAGTTTACTTTGTCAATTTTTAACTTACCATTGGATACACTACCTCTACCAAAAATGTATCCACTGGCTTCACCTCCAAACTGAACAGGACCTCCATCAAAATGTTCAAATTGTTGTAGGAGAGATCCGTTCCCTATCATGTGCCTGGAGTATCCACTGTTCACAATCCAGACATTTCCATTCTTGTTATGTGGATGTCCCTGCACATAAGGTGAAATGATTAGGTTATTGTTGGAAACCCAAGCCTTGTTGGTCTAGGGTTCTTCCGATGTAGATGATATAACTAACCAAATTGTATACATATGGGCTCAGTTATAGTTTGTGAAGAAGAGGTTTAGGCTACAGCATCTTTTCTGGTCTTCCATTCCATCCTATGGTTGACCTGTGTTGATGAGCCTGAGGAGGCTTGTGCAACATGACTTGCTTCCGAGGCTTCTTTCTTTTCGGAAAAAGTTTTCACCACCTTTTCTTCCGAAGCAGTCTTCTTCTTGGAAGGTTTCAAGGAAATCTTTTTGTTTCTTTGTTTGTTCTTTAGCTTGTCTTTCGAAGCTATTTTTCTTTTGGAAGAATGAGTTTCTTCAGAAAGCAACTTGGCTTCGGAAACAAGCTTTCCTTTCCTTAACACTTGGACCATATGGTAAGGTCCAAATGTGAAACCATCCTTGACTCCTTCTTTCTTAACATTGGTTGCATAATGTATGCTTGCTGGATTGTAGTAACAATCTTTAGCCATGTAGTTATGCTGGTCACAGATTATGAACTCAATGTTATTCTTGGTAGGACATGTGGGCTGTTGTTTCTTGCATTTCTTCTCTTTTTCAACAGCCTTTCCCTTTAATTTCTAATCCTTTAACTGGATAGGAGTGCTGGTACTACACTCCTTTCCTGAATCAGAACTTCCAACCACTTGGAATCCAGCTGAGATGAATACACCCTTTTGCCTTGGGTCTGTCTTCTTCTTAGTCTCAACCACCTTTTTGGTAGTTTTTCTTGCTTCCCTGATCTGGTTCTTTCTGGCTTTGGTGGTCAAGGATTTATCAACTGTGGGGATGAGGTTTTCTACCTTATCCTTCCCTGTGGTGGTTTTCATTATTGCATCATTCTTCAGCTCACTAGGTAGTGGTTCATCAGTTGGAACCTCTTGCTCATCAGTACCATATCTTGGTTGTCTAATAGACACAAGAGAGTGTGGTGGAGCAATTTTATTGGATCCCAACCTACTTTTGTTTTGATAGCATACCTTGGAGTGGGAGGATGATGCTATAATGGTGTTAAAGTTATGCTCTTGAATAGCATACTTCTCTGCTTTAGCCTCAGCTATGACTAGCTGGGCTTGAGCTTCAGTCAACTTGGATATTAGATATTTTATTTGAGTCCTATAGTTGGTATGATCATGTTTTAAAGAGGACACAGTTTTCTCTAACTCTTCTATTTTGAGCTTATAGTCAAATTCTGCTCTCTTAAAATCAGATTTTAGGATATTTAGGGACTCAATATCAGATCTAATTCCATGTTGTAGTCCTGATACAATTTAACATTAGCAATATAGGCTAGGGTACAGAGATGTTCATATACCTTGTTGTCTTCAATTCCAGCCATGAGAGCTTGAGCAGGGGTGGCATCTTGCACCATAAAGCTCCAGTTAACCTCTTGAGTAACAGCTGCAGTTTGTGGCTTAGTGGGTTTGGTTGCAGACTTTTAGGTAGCAGAATGTTGGGAGGCTTGAGCTGTTCCAGGATTAGATCTTGGAGCTTTACATTCCCTAGCAAAGTGACCAAGCTGGTTGCAGTTGTAGCATTTAGCCTTGCTCTTATCAAACCTGAATTTGCTGTTAGTTGGGTTCTGAGGAAACTGCCTTCCGGTTCTTTTAAAGAACTTCTTTGCTCTGTAGGTTAAAAGAGCCATTTGCTGGACAATGTCCATATATTCAACATCATCTGGGCTGAAACACTCTGGATCATCAAAACAATATTAAAAATCTCCAGAGTGCTCACTCCCTGAAACAAAAGCACAACTATCCTGGAAGGGAGTGTGTTGAGCCTGTTGAGACCTGGGTGTCTCAGGGAAAGTGATGTATGGCCCAGAAGAGGATGATGGTTGTTGGGGGTAGTTCAGGTATAATTGAGGTTGGGGAGTTCTTGATCCTTCAACAGCATGTAGAGCATTATTGATTGCAGGATTTGAGGGTCTGTTCATCTGGTGGCACTTCTGAGTATCCATCTCCATACAGTATACATCAAGGATTCCATACAGTTCAGTCATAGTGAGAGTGTTGAGATTTTCAGTTCTTTTGATTGAGACACAGTAAAAAGTCCACTCATGAGGAAGTGCACTCATGAATTTTCTGACTATGTCTCTTTTCTCAAGAACAACTCCCATAGTCTGAAGAGAGGTGATCAAGTCCATATACCTGAAGTATTGTTGGCTCAAGGTCTCACCAATAACATAAGTGAAGTTCTCAAACTTCTACTGCAATATATCTTTTTTGTTCTCCTTTGATTCAGTAGAACCAGAGTACATCAGCTTCAAAGCATCAAATAGTTCTTTGGCGGTCTCGCATTGCTTAAAGCCTATCATTATGGAGTTTGGTATAGCAATAAGCAACACGGTCATGGCTTTGCAGTCGACGTCCATCTTCTTGAAGTCTTCATCACAGTAGTCTTCAACAGCTTTCTTAACTTGGCGCCATTACTAGCCGGGTCTGCCACATTTGGCTTGTAAGGACCATGAGTGACAGATCTCCATATGTGGCTGTCTTCATACTTGATGAAACCTTCAATACATTTGCACCAGGTTCCAAAATCATCAGGGGTGATGATAGAATCCTTGGTCATGGTTCCCATCTCAGACTCAAAAATTTTTTGGTTAAGAGCCATTTGAGTGAAGTGAGTGAGTCTGAAGAAACAAGGGTGATTTGGGATGGTTAGATCTCACAATCAAGAGCCTAAAAAGCTCTGATACCAATTGCAGGATCGGTGTTAGTCTCTCAACACAAGTTTTGTATCTCACAAACTCACTAAGTCTCACTCGGTTGATGAAGCAAAATCTATAACTAAGTTGACAATAATATAATAAGTTAATGAACACAAGAATGGTTTTCAAGATACTTGTATATATTACTTCTCAACTTAGTATCATAAGACTCTTACAAGCATGGTTACTTAAGTTACAACGAGAAACTATATATACTACTATCTACAGCCGGTTATACTTGGAAAACCAGCTGGAATTTACCACTAGACAAATACTACATTGCTAGAAGTAAAGTATCTAAGATAAAATAATATCCTAGATTAGGTAGTCATGACAGGTCCATGACTTATCTTTTGTCACCAACTAAGTATGATAACTGTACTAACTGATAAAGGTGAACAGTGAATTAAAGTATGGTCAACTACATGGGCGTGGGAAAGCGCCATGCAGTGTATCAGAGTTGTCAGCGTATGTCAGACAGCCCATACTTATGTTCACTGGTTCATAATTGATTCTTCTGAAGGCAAAATGGCTTCGCAAGAATAAATTCTTCCGAGGCCATTTATACTTCGGAAGAATCAACTTCTTTCGAGTCTTCCCCAAGTCTTCATGACTTCATTCTTCGGAAGACTTTGTCTTGGATCTTCTAAGTGTGAATGCTTCGGAAGGAGAACTACGTGGTCTCGGAAGACTTGGTTCTACCTTCGGAAGTTCTTCATATACTTCGGAATGAATACTACTTAGTCTCGGAAGACTTAGTTTTCCTTCGGAATTTCTTCATACTTAAGCTTCGAAAGATCTTCAACTTGTCTTCGGAATAGCAGCTTTAGCTTCGGAAGATTTCTTCAGTTGTACTTCAAAATATTTTAAGTGTTGTTTTGGTTGCACCAGCCTCATATGATTCAACAGAAGACGACAACCGTAGGTCACATACATCTGCATTATGCACGTATCCATTGAATTTTTTTAAAATTAGGTTATTTTTGCATGTTCAAGTGGTTTCTAGGTTAATTTCCGATTGTTTTTTGCTTTTAGAACTTTTGCTGGTTGAAATGCATGTTGTGAGTGATGTGACAAAAGGTTGGAAGACTTGTGATGATGTGACAATGACATGACAAAGAGAGGGTGTTTTGCTACTTGGGATAGGGTAAGTGCCAAAAAAAATAAGCGATCGTTCAAGTAGCGATTGTTCGCGGGAAATCCAACCCTGTTATTTTAACCTGCAAATTGTCATTGGATGCCATTTTTAATGATGGTAATCAATCTTATAGGGATGTTTATTTAGATTTATATTAGGGTAGGATAAAGATATATAGGAGTGTTGATTTATATTATGCAACAAGCAATTCGATATTAATTAGAGTGGAATCTGCCTTGCAATTTGCTTGGATTGTTGTGATTGTGATTTTATAAACATAATATGATCCTGATATTTAAACAAATATCTATTTAATGAACTACAAAAGTGATGTTTTGATTACACAAAAATAATTTTTGATATTATATTTGCTAAAATAGTATTTTTTTTTTTTTTTATTAGAAAAAGTCCAAAGAACGTTCATGAAAAAATTGGGTATCAAAAATCTAAAGTTTGAGATAAGCATTAATGAAACGATAAAGATCGAATGCTAACAAGTATTTAAACTTAATGTTTTGTTAGTGCTTTAGTGGTGTCCTTTCTAATTGATGAGAGCTCAAGTCCCGTTATCACATGTAGTATAGTTTACATGTAGATAAGTAGGTGTATATATTCTGTGAAAAAAACTTATTAGTTTTTTTGGTGTAAATGGTATTTTTGTGTGACTTATCTTTAAGTTCTATATATATTTTGTGAAGATTAACCAAATTGCAATAAAATATAAAATGAATGCCCATAAATGCTGGTTGAGATGGTGAATGTGGTATGTTTGAATCGACTTCTGCTTGTTCACCAAGCGGTAGTAATTTTTTTTTGACACTTCCACGATCTCAACTACCGGAACACACCCTCCTCTTGGCCATGTCATCGCCACATCACAAGACCTGCAACCTTTTACACATCACCCACTTCTGCTATCTCAACTAACAGAAAACCTAAAAGTAAAAAAAAAAAAAAAAATCAAAAGTCAACCAAAAAACCACTTGAACTTGTAAAAATTATCTACTTTAAAAAAAAATTGTATCCATTTTCTGTTTCTTAGTTGTCAACTTCCTCAAACTTAGAGTGTTTAACACGCAACCTTTAAGATGAAACAAATGTGTAATATGTCTGATTAACTCAAATCATAAACTTTCCAAATCAATGGATGGATTGTTGAATTTGAAATGGTTTAGTTTGTCTGCATATCCGTTGCTATAAAATCAGATGAAGTGCTAGATACAGCTTGACGAAAGCCTTGGCTGGTGTCGATGAGAAAGACGTTCAATTTGGCTTGGTTGTCATGTAGAAGAACGACTTTCTTTCAGCTTCGAATGTGTAATGTTGTACCGCCCTTACCCACTTACCTATCATTTTATTGGTTTGATCACAACAAGTCTTTAACTCTTACTCACAAAAAAGGCCAATAACGCCAATTGTGCACGCTACATTGCCTTGATTACTTTGTGTGTATAATCTATCTACAATGTGCAAACCATTATACGCAAACACTACACTCTCTTAAAATCCTTCAACTTTTCAAATTAGTTTAACCAAGTTTTTATATCCATAATGTTATTCATATACCCATTCCAACTCTTCATATTTTGTTTAACTATTTTAACAGTTTTCTTAGAAACACTCCAAACAAGAATGAAGGTAAAGGGTGAAAAGAATCTTGCATGAATAATCTCTATGAAAACTGTCAAAAAAGTTAAACAAAAAATAATACGTTGAATAAATTCGAAAAAACATACGAATAAGAAAAAGTCTCTGGTCCGATTGATTAGGAGAGTTGAAGGTTTGTGAAGAATGTGTATTAATGTTTTTTACATATATAGATGATTATATATAAATAAAAAAAAAGTGCACATTACATTATTGGGTGAAACTTTTATCTGGAGACCTCGACACCCTTTGACGTGAAAAACGTTTGAAAGCGTGGAAGTCAAATAGGAACTTTAGAAATCTTTTGTCTCTTTTAACGAAATCATGTTTTGTAATTTATAAATTTCATAAAGTAAATAAAAAATAAAGTTTATTGAATTTATTTAATGTATTTAGTATTTGCTTGAATATTTATTAGCATTATCTTTTAATAGACTAGTTTATTAACCGCTTATTGGTTAACTACATAAGTTATTAACCGGGACCAACTTCATACGTTAAAATTTTCAAGTAGGGAAAAACCGGTTATTAACCAAATCGATTGTGACAAATCTTTGCCCAAAATGGTTAGGTTAAAAACTAAAGTAGTTATTTAATAAAACCGATATGTGAACCTCTAATTTGTTAAGCCCATCCTGATCATTGGGCAAGTTCCACCCATTCGATCATTGGGTTCATTTAAACCCATTCATAACCTTCTCTTTGCCCACAATAACCCAATTGGTTATAAAATTTATCCATCATGATCCAAAAATTAGATGTATGGCTAGGAAATCATGTATACACCATGTGGTCACGCAAGCCTCTTAGGTGGAGGTTTCGAGTTCTATCCTAAGCATGGTGCATGGTGCATGGTGCATGGTGCATGGTGCATGGTGCATGGTGCATGGTGCATGGTGCATGGTGCATGGTGCATGGTGCATGGTGCATGGTGCATGGTGCATGGTGCATGGTGCATGGTGCATGGTGCATGGTGCATGGTGCATGGTGCATGGTGCAGTTATAAGTAATTATGGTTGTTTTAAAAAATAAAATGTAATCATGTATACATCAACTTAGTGAATCATTTCCAAGAGTTTCAGTTGACACGCTAGTTACTTTTACGAGTTTAAAAATGAAAAAAAGACTAGTTTGATAATCGGCTTGAAATCAATTGAATCACTCGAATATTACCATTGCAGTCTCAACAATAAATACAAGAGGATCTCTACCCGAATACACCTCATTGTGAGCTATTCTAGGTTATGAAGATAAATACAATAATTATAAAACAAATATAATGGCTGTATCAAGTAGATGTATCCGGTTAATAGTAAAAGTGATTATGGTATGTATTTTCTCCATGAAAATATTATGGTATGTATTTTCTCCATGAAAATTAAGATACAAAGCATCCCCTTATATAGGGTTACAATCCTAGCCACTAAATATGGAAAGAATATACATAATCACTAATTACAATATTATCTCTAAATAAATATAGAACTATTGAGAATGTCTCGGAAAGTTGCTTGAGCTGGTAATTCTGATGGTGTGATTGGATAAAGATCCCCGGTACTATTGTGGCGGGAAAGAAGACGCCGAGTTTGAAGGTCCCTTAAAGAAAAACCAAAGGGGTCAAATTCAATGGAAACATTGTTATCACGCGTGAAGCGTCTAACAGAAATTAACTTTTTGATAATGGTAGGGCAATAAAGTAGTTTAGGTAGGATATAGGTTCGGTTGGGTAAGGTTAGGTAACCTGTTTCAGACCCTTGAATTGGCACAAACTCACCATTACCGACTAAAAGTTTACTGTTAACAGGAAAAGGATCAGGGGAAGAGATCATACCTTGGTCATCTGTGGCGTGTGAGGAAGCACCGATGTCCATGAGGCTGGGATCAGGAGTATTCATCTGCATAGATGCCATAGCTGCACTTAGATCTAAGGGACTGAGAGCATTGTAGCCCATGGGCTGAGTGCTGAAGTAGTGGGCCTGTTGTGGTGAGTAGCCGGTTGGGTAGTGTGCCGGACTGAAGCCCGTATTGGGCTGGTTAAGCTGCATGAACTGGGCCGAAGGTGGGGGTGTCGTGGGCTGCTGGGAGAAGGGAGTTTGGGGCTGAAAAGCGGGTTGGGTTGGATAAGGACACGGTGGAGTGTTCCACCAAGCCCACTACGGGTGAGATGGGTTGTTTGAGGCCCAGTTGTGAGGGTAAAAGTTCTGTCCACGGCCTGTTGTACCACGTCCGCGGCTGCTATGTCCCCGTCCGCGGTCTCGTCCTCTGCTACGGCTGTAATAATTAGATTGTTGAGGCTGTCCCTGATTTGGTGTAGTAACCGGTTGTGAATGGTTGTTATTTGGCTGTGAAGGGGCAACCAAAACTGACTGGGTTGGTTTCTGACGGACATCTAGTCGAATAACCTCATCTTGCAGCATGCTGCATGCTAAGTCCCAGTCCGCGTTGTTGGCATTAATCAAAGACGCGGTGGTATCATATTCGGCTGGGAGACCGCGCACCAACTGAAGGACAAGCCGCTCCTCAGAAACGGGATGATCAACGTCCTCGAGTTGGTTTGCGAGATCTTTGAGGCGTTGACAATAATCATCAAGAGAAGAACACGCGGGAGAGTAAGGTTGCAGAAACGTGTTTCTAGCGCACCTGCGCATGCCTTTTTATTGCTGAGATAGATCTTTTGTAACTTAAGCCATGCATGACGTGTTGTCGAGTCGGATTCAATAACCCGGGCCAAGAGGTCATCGGATACAGTGCTGTAAATCCACTGAAGAACCAAGGCGTCTAGCTCCTTCCATTGGCGGTACTCGGCTAAATTTTCGGCAGGGGGTTTGGTACCATCTATGTGATCGAGAACCTGATAAGCAACGGCGTGTAGTTGGAATAATTTGATCCAGGAGATATATGTGACCTTCGTGCCATCCAACGTGTGTATTTTGGACTGCACGTTGGTGGCAGAATAGGCTGGATGAAGCTGTGTTTTGACCAGTTTATCAGAGGATTCGAGAAGCTGTGTTTTAACCTGTTTCTCATAGGATTCGACCTCTGTTTGTTTGCCGTCGGCAGTCATAGCGCCGAAGCTAGGGTTTGTCGAAACAAAGGAAAAAGAAAAGAAGAAAGGGGATGGATATCAGAATCGAGGCTTTGATACCATAAAAGTGATTATGGTATGTATTTTCTCCATGAAAATTAAGATACAAAGCATCCCTTTATATAGGGTTACAATCCTAGCCACTAAATATGGAAAGGATATACATAATCACTAATTACAATATTATCTCTAAATAAATATAAAACTATCGAGAATGTCTCGGCTAATAAATAGTCCCCCATAGTCAAAGTTGTAGCTGAGTGGATGCGCAGGCTAGATCTAAATCTGGTAAATAACTGACAAGGTAGTCCCTTAGTAAATATATCAGCATACTGGTAGGCTGGGACGTGAAGTACTCAAATAGAACCAACTAGGACCTTCTCTAGCACAAAATGGATGTTTATTTCCACATGTTTAGTGCGCTGATGTTGGACGGGGTTCTACGAGAGATACACTGTTGAAACTTTGTTACAATAGATAAGTGTAGTACGAATCGAGACATATAACTCCAAAAGTAGAATTCGGATTTATACTTTAATGGAAACACCCAAGTTTATTGTGTATAGTCGTCATTTAAGACCATATAGTATTTATACCCACTTTTACAAAGAAGTGGTAAAGTCCATAAATCAGCATGTATAATGTCAAACAGATATAGTGTTGTCGAGTTTGAAAGTGTAAAATGCAAGCGTTTATGCTTAGAATTTGACAAGAATGGTAGCTATAAAAACTCTGCACTTTATTACATGAAATAACATTACTCAAACGTAAAAAATCCAAAACCTGAGAACCAGGATGGCCTAGTCTTTCATGCCATAAAATATAATGGGAAGATCCAAGAAACGGCAAAGCAGGAGTCGGTGCAAGATTGGTGAGTGGATAAAGTGGGCCGGTACTATTATGGGTACTCAGGAGCCTCCCATTCATAGAATCCTTCACAAAAAATCCAAAGGGGTCAAATTTGACAAAAACAATTATCGCTAGCGAATTGTCGAATAGAAATAAGATTTGTAATGAGGTTGGGGGTGTGGGGAATATTTTTAAAGCGGAGTGGTTTTATGGAGTGGGATAAGGTGGTATGACCCGATCTAAGAACCGGCACCCTATTTTCATTCCGAACAAGTACCGAAGTAATTGAAGTAAAAATGGGTTAGTGATCATACCTTGGTCAGTACATAGATGAGGCATTGCACCATTGTCCATATACCACTGAGTATCATCAGAGTCAAAGGTGGTAGCCTAAAAGTTCAGATGGCTCATTGGGGCTGCGTGGGAGCGGATGTGGTAGGCCGGGAAGCATATGGGCCCATTGGGCCAAGAGGAAGACTACATGGATTAGCCCATCTAGCTTGAGTACGATATGAGCAGGATGGAACGTGCCACCAGGGAGTCCAATAGGGTGACTGCATAGTTTTGGGCCATGCAGGCCGAGGCCCAGTGGGTGGAGGCTTGCCCTGGCTGGGCCGAGAGGAATTGTTGGAAGTAGGCCCGCTAGGGCTCCCGTGCTATTGTGGGCATTGTGAACCCACAAAACGAGAGTCACACCCCCCGGGGGGGGGGGGGGGGGGGGGGGGTTGATTCGAGTGGACTGTGGTGGCTGTGATTGTTGGTTTTAGTGTGGTAAGGGACTCTCGTGCACATTGTCGATGCTGCTCCATTTGTATCATACTACAGGTCGTATCCCAAGTGGGCAAGCTTTGATTGATATATAAGCCAATTGTCTCGACTTCCGGTGGTAACCCACAGACTAATTGAAGGACAAGGCGTTGCTCATTTAAAAGGCTATCTACATCAATCAATTGGTCCGCAAGTTCCTTCAACCATTGAAGGTAAGCATTGTGACGATGTATACCAGGTGAAGGGAATCGGTGGCCTTTGTCTCTTGGTATCTGCCATTGAGTATTAACTGTATCGCAGGTAGAGAGCTGGGAATTACCCAAGCTCTGATACCATGAAATCAATTGAATCACTCAAATAGTACCATTGCAGTCTCAACAATAACACAAGGGGATCTCTACCTGAATACACCTAGTTGTTAGGTATTGACCATTTTTATGATATGAAGAGAAATACAAACTAACTAACTACAAGATAAATGCAACAATTATAAAACAAAAATAATAGATATATCAATCAGATATATCCGTTTAATAGGCTTGACCTCTATTAAAGAAAAGGTTTCAACACGGCCTCTAGTGATTTGTTTTTGATACCATGCCGTTGATACGAGATCAAACTGACATTCAACTATATCTAACGATTTATGCAAACTCATAACTTACCTTATGCAAAACCATGTATTATAACAGGTTCTCACGGTTAAGAAAACACACCATGTTTCTATCATCACCGACATCATCGCAGCAGACGACTTGCAATCATTTAGACATTGAACGGATGTAGCTAAAAATCTAAGAGCATGTTTGGTTTGTTGGTCAGATTCAATTATCTTTCATCTAAAAGAAGAGGTCAACCAAAACTTCTCAAGATGCTGCTTTTGGATTAATATAAAAATGGAAAACTCCAAAAACAATTTTTCTCTTTTTGGTATTAGTTCATCTATTGGACCCAATAATTTCATATGATTCCAACAGCCAAAATGCCAAAACAACATGACTGACTCAGTCTCCAAATGTGTTGAGGGTTCAAGAATGGTTGAACCAAGGTCCAATTACATGTCCATTGCCATGGACCCCCATGCCATTACCATTTGGAAGTCCAACCGCCATCGGAGTCGGTGCACCAGCATACAAGCTGTGACCCGGTGCCTTGCGTTGTTGGAGAGCGTGAATCTGTCTGAGCCCTTCTTCATGTATGCGGGAGATCGTCTCCAGCTCCTTCATTGATAGAGCCTCCAGGCCCGCACCATATAAAGGAGCGTGTCTAGACATTTCTTCTTGGAGAGATGCCTCAAGACTACGGATGTATTGCTGCAAATGTAACCACCACCACTTGAGCACCAAACCAGTAACATAGATAAAAGGTAGCATATAAGAAATGAACCTCGCAAGTCTGCAGCTTGGATTCCATCCCATCAATATATGCTTCGCATCGAGCAATTTGTTCCTCTTTCTCACGCTTTTCTCCTTCTGTTTGACCGACAGTTTGAGTCAATCTTCGAATTTCATCCTCAAGTGACTGCCTGATTTCTTCTCGACTCACATTCTCCGTTGCATAACGTTTCAGTTCATCATCAAATCTTTTCCTCGCGGCTTCAGCATTTCGCAATCTTTCAGCAAGAGCATTTTTCTCCTTCGTTACTCTCTGCAACAACCACACACATTCATTGACCAGTGTACTTGACTCAAGCATAAAAGGAGAGCACAAAATTTATTGTTAATGCCGGTTGACTTTTTATCAAAGGATGAATTCACTTATCAAAGGTATAGTATCTACCATCGTAACTACAAAGGAAGACAAACAACCTTCAGTATACAAAGGTACAGTATCTACCATCGTAAAGACAAATTGCAAAAACACACAGAATAAACTTACAAAACTACTAGCAAAATAACTTATAAAAAGTTTCTACAAGCAAGATCCGTAATAAGGTAACTCTCTTGACCCAAAATCCCAAGAGACTTCATTTTTTTGTTAAACCAATATGATTTTCATGTCAAGTTGCTTAAGCCAACCATAGGCTTCCTAGCACACAAGAAGAAATATCAATAGTTTTGTAAGTTTATTCAATTGAAAGTGAGACTCTGAATCATATATCAAATCCTCATCCTTGCTTTAAAAAACTGAAATATATTATGTTACTTCATTTTGTTTCTAGTTTCTTCCACTTATTCTGTCATAACTTCATCTCAAGTATTATTATATTAGCGTTTGAGCGCTCTTCTCTTAGCAGCCTAAATTGTAAATAATCAATGGTCGTGGTAACCTTGGGGTTTAACTGATTTTTATTTTGACTATTTTGTATCTTCTGCTCTATTATAATGAAATAACACCACAATGATGCATGCTAGATAATTTTTCAAAAAAGGAGATTATTATATCAGCAGGGGGGGGGTGACAAGACAGATATCTAGAGATATTTCAACTTTCAACTAAATAAGCAGAAAAATTAAACCAAAAGATCATTCTGTTGGAAGTTAATCCTAATTAATTCGTATGTGAAAAATCAAGAGAGTTTAAGGGTTAATTATTTAAGAAAGTTGATTATCGGGAGGATTATGGCAGCCCTCTTTTGAAGGAGTCTTAGGAAGTATTATAGTTTGATTAAAAAGTCTTAGTTTAATATATAGAGTTATCAGTTTAGTTTTTAATTGTTTTACAAGTTTATCTAGTTATTTGAATGTCTAGAAAGTAGGGATTTGAGTTTGACTAGATTAAGGTTGTCTAGTATAAATAGGGGGTTAAAGTTAATGTATTATGCACTTCTTTAATTGATTTTTAATAAAGAGTCACAGTTTGGTTTCTACAAAAGATTGTAACCTGTTTTTTAAGTTTAATTGTGGCCTGATTCCAACAATTGGTATCAAAGCTTGAATGCTTAATCAAGAAGGCATTGGACGACCATTTCATCGAAGGTAATCATAAGCAACATGTGATTGAGCAGGTCTTTTGTTACTGGGAAACAGGCCGGACAGGTCTGGTTCTCTAGTTAGCAGCAAGGTAGATAGAAATCGATGGTGAAGAAAAACAGCAACACTTCAGAAAAGTGACAGAAAGTTAGTGAGAAAGAACAAGGATTCATTGTGAATCCTTGTGAAAGAAGAAAGTAAGAAGGAGGAAGGTAGACTCAATCTTTGAATCTATGTGAAAGTAAGTAAGGAGAAAGAAGAAAGAAGAAAGGGAGGAAGATAGTTTCAGATCTTTGAATCTATGTGAAAGTAAGGAAGAAAGAAAGAAGAAAAGTAAGAAAGAAAGCAAGAAGAAAAAAGAAGAAAGTAAGAAAGAAAGAAAGCAAGTAAGAAAGCAAGAAGAAAAAAAGCCAGAAGAAAGAAAGAAAGAAGAGAAAGTGAGAAAGAAAGAAAGGAAGAAAGAAAGAAAGAAGAGAAAGTGAGAAAGAAAGCAAGGAAGAAAGAAAGAGAAAGAAAGCAAGTCAAGCAAGGAAGAAAGCAAGAATAAAAAAACGAGCAAGAAGCAAGAGAAGAAAGAAAGAAAGAAGAGAAAGTGAGAAAGAAAGCAAGTCAAGCAAGAAAGAAAGCAAGAATCAAGAATGAGCAAGAAGCAAGAATGATCAGAAGAAAGCAAGAGAATCATGATCTAATTAGGATTAAGGGGGAATGTTGGAAGTTAATCCTAATTAATTCGTATGTGAAAAATCAAGAGAGTTTAAGGGTTAATTATTTAAGAAAGTTGAAAGTTGATTATCTGGAGGATTATGGCAGCCCTATTTTGAAGGAGTCTAAGGAAGTATTATAGTTTGATTAAAAGTCTTAGTTTAATTCTTTAGTATTTACTATTAGTTTGAATATTTAGAGTTATCAGTTTAGTTTTTAATTGTTTTACAAGTTTATCTAGTTATTTGAATGTCTAGAAAGTAGGGATTTGAGTTTGAGTAGATTAAGGTTTTGTCTAGTATAATAGGGGTTAAAGTTAATGTATTCTGCACTTCTTTAATCGATTTTATTAAAGAGTCACAGTTTGGTTTCTACAAAAGATTGTAACCTGTTTTTTAAGTTTAATTGTGGGCCTGATTCCAACAATTGGTATCAAAGCTTGAAAGCTTAATCAAGAAGGCATTGGACGACCAATTCATCGAAGGTAATCATAAGCAACATGTGATGAGCAGGTCTTTTGTTACTGGGAAACAGACCGCACAGGTCTGGTTCTCTAGTTAGCAGCAAGGTAGATAGAAATCGATGGTGAAGAAAATTAGCAACACTTCAGAAAAGTGACAGAAAGTGAGTGAGGAAGAACAAGGATTCATTGTGAATCCTTGTGAAAGAAAGAAAGTAAGAAGGAGGAAGATAGATTCAAATCTTTGAATCTATGTGAAAGTAAGTAAGGAAGAAAGAAAAAGAAGAAAGGGAGGAAGATAGTTTCAGATCTTTGTATCTATGTGAAAGTAAGGAAGAAAGAAAGAAGAAAGTAAGTAAGAAAGAAAGATAGCAAGGAAGAAAGAAGGAGAAAGAAAGCAAGTCAAGCAAGGAAGAAAGCAAGAACAAAAAAACGAGCAAGAAGCAAGAGAAGAAAGAAAGAAAGAAGAGAAAGTGAGAAAGAAAGCAAGTCAAGCAAGAATGAAAGCAACAATCAAGAATGAGCAAGAAGCAAGAATGATCAGAAGAAAGCAAGAGAATCATGAACTAATTAGGATTAAGGGGGAATGTTGGAAGTTAATCCTAATTAATTCGTATGTGAAAAATCAAGCGAGTTTAAGGGTTAATTATTTAAGAAAGTTGAAAGTTGATTATCTGGAGGATTATGGCAGCCCTATTTTGAAGGAGTCTAAGGAAGTATTATAGTTTGATTAAAAGTCTTAGTTTAACTCTTTAGTATTTACTATTAGTTTGAATATTTAGAGTTATCAGTTTAGTTTTTAATTGTTTTACAAGTTTATCTAGTTATTTGAATGTCTAGAAAGTAGGGATTTGAGTTTGAGTAGATTAAGGTTTTGTCTAGTATAAATAGGGGGTTAAAGTTAATGTATTCTGCACTTCTTTAATCGATTTTTATTAAAGAGTCACAGTTTGGTTTCTACAAAAGATTGTAACCTGTTTTTTAAGTTTAATTGTGGGCCTGACTCCAACAATTGGTATCAAAGCTTGAAAGCTTAATCAAGAAGGCATTGGACGACCAATTCATCGAAGGTAATCATAAGCAACATGTGATTGAGCAGGTCTTTTGTTACTGGGAAACAGACCGCACAGGTCTGGTTCTCTAGTTAGCAGCAAGGTAGATAGAAATCGATGGTGAAGAAAATTAGCAACACTTCAGAAAAGTGACAGAAAGTGAGTGAGGAAGAACAAGGATTCATTGTGAATCCTTGTGAAAGAAAGAAAGTAAGAAGGAGGAAGATAGATTCAAATCTTTGAATCTATGTGAAAGTAAGTAAGGAAGAAAGAAAGAAAGAAGAAAGGGAGGAAGATAGTTTCAGATCTTTGTATCTATGTGAAAGTAAGGAAGAAAGAAAGAAGAAAGTAAGTAAGAAAGAAAGATAGCAAGGAAGAAAGAAGGAGAAAGAAAGCAAGTCAAGCAAGGAAGAAAGCAAGAATAAAAAAACGAGCAAGAAGCAAGAGAAGAAAGAAAGAAAGAAGAGAAAGTGAGAAAGAAAGCAAGTCAAGCAAGAATGAAAGCAACAATCAAGAATGAGCAAGAAGCAAGAATGATCAGAAGAAAGCAAGAGAATCATGAACTAATTAGGATTAAGGGGGAATGTTGGAAGTTAATCCTAATTAATTCGTATGTGAAAAATCAAGGAGTTTAAGGGTTAATTATTTAAGAAAGTTGAAAGTTGATTATCTGGAGGATTATGGCAGCCCTATTTTGAAGGAGTCTAAGGAAGTATTATAGTTTGATTAAAAGTCTTAGTTTAACTCTTTAGTATTTACTATTAGTTTGAATATTTAGAGTTATCAGTTTAGTTTTTAATTGTTTTACAAGTTTATCTAGTTATTTGAATGTCTAGAAAGTAGGGATTTGAGTTTGAGTAGATTAAGGTTTTGTCTAGTATAAATAGGGGGTTAAAGTTAATGTATTCTGCACTTCTTAATCGATTTTATTAAAGAGTCACAGTTTGGTTTCTACAAAAGATTGTAACCTGTTTTTTAAGTTTAATTGTGGGCCTGACTCCAACAATTGGTATCAAAGCTTGAAAGCTTAATCAAGAAGGCATTGGACGACCAATTCATCGAAGGTAATCATAAGCAACATGTGATTGAGCAGGTCTTTTGTTACTGGGAACAGACCGCACAGGTCTGGTTCTCTAGTTAGCAGCAAGGTAGATAGAAATCGATGGTGAAGAAAATTAGCAACACTTCAGAAAAGTGACAGAAAGTGAGTGAGAAAGAACAAGGATTCATTGTGAATCCTTGTGAAAGAAAGAAAGTAAGGAGGAAGATAGATTCAAATCTTTGAATCTATGTGAAAGTAAGTAAGGAAGAAAGAAAGAAAGAAGAAAGGGAGAAAGATAGTTTCAGATCTTTGAATCTATGTGAAAGTAAGGAAGAAAGAAAGAAGAAAGTAAGTAAGAAAGAAAGCAAGAAGAAAGAAAGAATAAAGTAAGAAAGAAAGAAAGCAAGAAGAAAAAAAGCCAGAAGAAAGAAAGAAAGAAGAGAGAGTGAGAAAGAAAGCAAGGAAGAAAGAAAGAGAAAGAAAGCAAGTCAAGCAAGGAAGAAAACAAGAATAAAAAAACGAGCAAGAAGCAAGAGAAGAAAGAAAGAAAGAAGAGAAAGTGAGAAAGAAAGCAAGTCAAGCAAGAAAGAAAGCAAGAATCAAGAATGAGCAAGAAGCAAGAATGATCAGAAGAAAGCAAGAGAATCATGATCTAATTAGGATTAAGGGGGAATGTTGGAAGTTAATCCTAATTAATTCGTATGTGAAAAATCAAGAGAGTTTAAGGGTTACTTAGTTAAGAAAGTTGAAAGTTGATTATCTGGAGGATTATGGCAGCCCTATTTTGAAGGAGTCTAAGGAAGTATTATAGTTTGATTAAAAGTCTTAGTTTAATTCTTTAGTATTTACTATTAGTTTGAATATTTAGAGTTATCAGTTTAGTTTTTAATTGTTTTACAAGTTTATCTAGTTATTTGAATGTCTAGAAAGTAGGGATTTGAGTTTGAGTAGATTAAGGTTTTGTCTAGTATAAATAGGGGGTTAAATTTAATGTATTCTGCACTTCTTTAATCGATTTTTAATAAAGAGTCACAGTTTGGTTTCTACAAAAGATTGTAACCTGTTTTTTAAGTTTAATTGTGGGCCTGATTCCAACAATTGGTATCAAAGCTTGAATGCTTAATCAAGAAGGCATTGGACGACCAATTAATCGAAGGTAATCATAAGCAACATGTGATTGAGCAGGTCTTTTGTTACCGGGAAACAGACCGCACAGGTCTGGTTCTCTAGTTAGCAGCAAGGTAGATAGAAATCGATGGTGAAGAAAAACAGCAACACTTCAGAAAAGTGACAGAAAGTGAGTGAGAAAGAACAAGGATTCATTGTGAATCCTTGTGAAAGAAAGAAAGTAAGAAGGAGGAAGATAGATTCAAATCTTCGAATCTATGTCAAAGTAAGTAAGGAAGAAAGAAAGAAAGAAGAAAGGGAGGAAGATAGTTTCAGATCTTTGAATATATGTGAAAGTAAGGAAGAAAGAGAAGAAAGTAAGTAAGAAAGAAAGCAAGAAGAAAGAAAGAATAAAGTAAGAAAGAAAGAAAGCAAGTAAGAAAGCAAGAAGAAAAAAAGCCAGAAGAAAGAAAGAAAGAAGAGAAAGTGAGAAAGAAAGCAAGGAAGAAAGAAAGAGAAAGAAAGCAAGTCAAGCAAGGAAGAAAGCAAGAATAAAAAAATGAGCAAGAAGCAAGAGAAGAAAGAAAGAAAGAAGAGAAAGTGAGAAAGAAAGCAAGTCAAGCAAGAAAGAAAGCAAGTCAAGCAAGAAAGAAAGCAAGAATCAAGAATGAGCAAGAAGCAAGAATGATCAGAAAAAAGCAAGAGAATCATGATCTAATTAGGATTAAGGGGAAATGTTGGAAGTTAATCCTAATTAATTCGTATGTGAAATATCAAGAGAGTTTAAGGGTTAATTATTTAAGAAAGTTGAAAGTTGATTATCTGGAGGATTATGGCAGCCCTATTTTGAAGGAGTCTAAGGAAGTATTATAGTTTGATTAAAAGTCTTAGTTTAATTCTTTAGTATTTACTATTAGTTTGAATATTTAGAGTTATCAGTTTAGTTTTTAATTGTTTTACAAGTTTATCTAGTTATTTGAATGTCTAGAAAGTAGGGATTTGAGTTTGAGTAGATTAAGGTTTTGTCTAGTATAAATAGGGGGTTAAAGTTAATGTATTCTGCACTTCTTTAATCGATTTTTATTAAAGAGTCACAGTTTGGTTTCTACAAAAGATTGTAACCTGTTTTTTAAGTTTAATTGTGGGCCTGATTCCAACAATTGGTATCAAAGCTTGAAAGCTTAATCAAGAAGGCATTGGACGACCAATTCATCGAAGGTAATCATAAGCAACATGTGATTGAGCAGGTCTTTTGTTACCGGGAAACAGACCGCACAGGTCTGATTCTCTAGTTAGCAGCAAGGTAGATAGAAATCGATGGTGAAGAAAAACAGCAACACTTCAGAAAAGTGACAGAAAGTGAGTGAGAAAGAACAAGGATTCATTGTGAATCCTTGTGAATGAAAGAAAGTAAGAAGGAGGAAGATAGATTCAAATCTTTGAATCTATGTGAAAGTAAGGAAGAAAGAAAGAAAGAAGAAAGGGAGGAAGATAGTTTCAGATCTTTGAATCTATGTGAAAGTATGGAAGAAAGAAAGAAGAAAGTAAGTAAGAAAGAAAGTAAGAAGAAAGAAAGAAGAAAGTAAGAAAGAAAGAAAGCAAGTAAGAAAGCAAGAAGAAAAAAAGCCAGAAGAAAGAAAGAAAGAAGAGAAAGTGAGAAAGAAAGCAATGAAGAAAGAAAGAGAAAGAAAGCATGTCAAGCAAGGAAGAAAGCAAGAATAAAAAAACGAGCAAGAAGCAAGAGAAGAAAGAAAGAAAGAAGAGAGTGAGAAAGAAAGCAAGTCAAGCAAGAAAGAAAGCAAGAATCAAGAATGAGCAAGAAGCAAGAATGATCAGAAGAAAGCAAGAGAATCATGATCTAATTAGGATTAAGGGGGAATGTTGGAAGTTAATCCTAATTAATTCGTATGTGAAAAATCAAGAGAGTTTAAGGGTTAATTATTTAAGAAAGTTGAAAGTTGATTATCTGGAGGATTATGGCAGCCCTATTTTGAAGGAGTCTAAGGAAGTATTATAGTTTGATTAAAAGTCTTAGTTTAATTCTTTAGTATTTACTATTAGTTTGAATATTTAGAGTTATCAGTTTAGTTTTTAATTGTTTTACAAGTTTTAGTTATTTGAATGTCTAGAAAGTAGGGATTTGAGTAGATTAAGGTTTTGTCTAGTATAAATAGGGGGTTAATGTTAATGTATTCTGCACTTCTTTAATCGATTTTTAATAAAGAGTCACAGTTTGGTTTCTACAAAAGATTGTCACCTGTTTTTTAAGTTTAATTGTGGGCCTGATTCCAACACTTTCCACTGAAATAAGGAATTACAAATGAAAAGAAAATACCTTCAACTCATCACGTTTCCTGGATTTTAACTGAGAAAGTTGTGCTTCTGCATCATGAAGCCTCTCTTGGAACATTTTCTTTTCAGCAGTAAGTTTAGAGATTTCATCATCTCGTTCTGAGCGAAGCCATTCAAGTTGACTTTCAATTTCTTGCATCCGTTCAGACATTTCCTTCCTCTCCAAAGCAAATCGATCCGCTTCAGCCTTCATATCAATCTGCCATTTCATCAAGATTTATATTCTAACCACCACTAGAAACTTTATGGTTATAAACATAGATTACCGATATTCATAGCAAATTTACCTTAAGACGACTATTAGTGGCCTCAGCCTCACTCAGTTTTTGTATCAGAACAGCCTTCTCTTTAGCGATACTACAAATTTCAGCTTTGCTTTCTTCACGAATGCGAATAACTTCATCTTCACTGGCACACAACTGATGCCAAAGAGCAGCACGATCAACATTTGCCAGATCAGCAACCTCCTGCATCATGCTTAAAACTGGTCTAACAAATTCTTGTTCCTCAGAAACAAGGAATACCAAAATTTCCAGATCTAAATCTACTTCTCGGCTAGTATCTGTCGTACTAGTGGCTCGGTCAACGAGCCTCTTCAGTATCCTCAACCTGTAGGGCCCATCAGCATACCACTTAAATAATATAGTGTAAAGCATTTTTACAAATCCTATCACACCAGGATCTCTAGAGAGCCCCAATGTCTCAACTAGACCAAGAACAGAAGTGAAATCATCTCGTTGCACTCTCAACTGTTCAATGGTTTCCCCTTCCACAACCACTTGCTCATGCTGATGATTTTCAGTAACAAATTTTGATGTTATATTTAACCGTCGAGCTAGCCGTCTTTCCAAAACCATTGCCACTGATGCAGCCAAAATTCCACCCTGAGCCACGAGTTTCTCAAATGTTTGGGAAGCTTCAGAAGCAAGGCATGGGATGGACAACATGTCTAATAACATGTATATATCAGAAAAATTAGCTGTTGGAGGACGGAAAGTTTGATCATCTGCTCCATTTTCACCAAATAAGAAAATTCCACAAGGCATTGACGGGGCAATTTCTAGGTAATCGTCATCATTGTCAATGTCTTTTAATATAGCTTCAGCAACATCAGTACAACTTGCTACAGTTTGACTCAAATAATCAAGAACGCAAGTAGAAACTTCATCACCCAAATGTTTCAACCTTGTACGAACAGATCTGACCTGCATAGAGCAATACAACGTATTTTGCAAGTGTGGGAAGTGAAATAGGAAAACAAACAACAGGTTATATGACACTTACTGCTGCAGGAAGATGCTTGCAGTGCAATGCAGCTTTAAAGATAAAGTCGACAGTTGCTGCAAGAGGTGCATCATTCGAGTCTTCCAGAAGTCGAAAAGATTGAAATAGAACTCGTTCCCATACTTCACTCTCGCATCTCAACTGAATAAGGGCACCAAGAGCCTGAACATGATGCCACATGTAAGATAACCAAATAGCCAACAAGACACCAGGGAAATCAGATATCTTACCGGTAGTAGTAAATCAGGTTCTGCATCTGCCTTTTCAAGTCTATCTAAGAGTGCACAAGCAGCAAGTGGATGTTCAGAATGCTCAACCAATTTGGGAACAAGAGAAATTAGGTCAGGTTGTAGATGTTTAGGAGCCTTGTCCAATACAAGAGCAATCTTTTGTGCAGAGTGCGGTCTTCGTCTTGGCTCAGGACAACCTTGTGGAACTGCTCCATCCAGTGTTCTTAATGAGTTCACAATCAATCCTAATAGTTCCTCAGACTGCTCTGGCCATTTAGTCTGTTGGATACACAATAATCAACTGAACAAATTTTTCAGATAAAAAACCAAGGGACTGGAATGATGTATACCTTAGAGCGAAGGGATGAGCTCTCTGATGAAGTAGCAGCAGCACTCGTTTCGGGTGGACAAAAAGTGCAGTTTTTTTCAGATGTGTGATTTCCATTCATGTCTGAGCTTTGTACAGCTGAAGCAGTAGAGATGTCATCTGTACCAGAATCCAGCCTATCATTTACATGAAGCTGTGAAGGCTCTGTAGGACAAATATCATCTGGAGGTCTATCCGAGGAGTCAGCTTCAGATGTTGATGGTTGGCAGCACTCCACCATAATATCAAGAAGCAAATCAATTATTGCTTGCTGTAGCACTTTGACTCCCATTAAAAGGTTCATGAGACTTGGTGAAGATTCATCGGTTTTAGCAGTTTTCTTCCCATCATTGGTGCCGGAGAGCTTGGTAGGCAGAAGCAAACGTTTTACTTTGGCAGGGTCGTCAAGGTAAACCCGAAGTCCAGTTAAGAATCCTGCTATTGCACCAGCATCCATGAGAAGCTTTTCTCTTAAAGTGACTTGGGGCTGGGAAAGATTGTCACCGTATGAGAGATGAAAACCTGCTCTAGAAAGAAGATTCCGAAATAAATCTTCCTCGTCTCCACTTATTCCTTCACTATCCTCCGAATCAATCAGTTCGTCAGGATCAGTTGTCAAAGCATCCTGATCATCCTCAGAAGCATAAACCTGAAAAGAGTGGGGAAGGCGGAGATCGAAAGGATTAACTAAATATAGTATTATCAAAAACTATCAAATTATAGCTTTGTTTATCAACTAATAATTATTAAAAGCGTTTGTAACAAAAACACAAAGTGTTGTCGCAATTCGAAAAAAGGTCTCAAAAATTAAGGGCGGTAGTACCTAGATTGACTTAGCTATCGTAGGGTCCACACAGGACCGGTAAGATTTATGGTATGCCTCTAGATAGAACCACTAATTGTCTCGTTAGAGGTGGCAAATTCAACCTCTAAACTTTTGAATGGGTTGATTTGGGATATGTTTGATCTCAAACAGGTGAAATGAAAATCTTAACTTTAAACAGAACAGATCAAATTGGCTTAACTTGCTGAAAATCCACAAAGCAATTTTTAATGCACACGAACTCCAAAATCATTTTAGTTTAAACTTGAATTATCCCTATAATGATATTGTTTTTGTATCCATATTTAATGCATTAAATATATATGAAAAAATGAATGAAAAAGTGTTTTCAGGCCAGCCAACACAGCCTGACCCGTACTAAAAGAAAACCTATTTGCACACATTATCCAACTCAATATCTTGCGAACTATATGGCTAGCTAGAGTTTTTCTTTCGAGCAGAAAACATCACTAGTTCAGTGTCACTGAATAGACTGTTCTTTTCCTACCATAAACTTGATATAGACACACCTACTTTCTGTTGGTGGATATTTCCTGGGGTCTTGCACATCCACCTCCAAGGTCTTTATACAATATCACCAAAACGTAGAAACTTCATACTATAGTTTTTAGTATAAAATCAGTGACATCTTAAAACTGCTTCACTTCCACATAGCCTTATTCAGGGATATATACCTGAGGTCATGCACATCCACCTCAATATAATATCTGTATACATTTTTCCTTATAACTAGCCATGCTACATATTTATGCATATTCTTCCCACAGGACTACATGGTCATCCTGTTACAAACTCAAAAGTCAGGCAACACCCCCATAAAGTTTCTACTTCATATATCATAATCTATCCTAGGACTACTGTAGCAGAACCAATATATTAAACTTCTCTTTTCTGCAACATTATTGTCACCCACACTTACGTTCAAAGTCTATCAAGTATCAGTTACTTACCAACAAGGCAACAACAACCAACAACCATACCTAGTAAATCCCACCCATAGCAAAGGTATTAGTAGGAGCTAGGAGGGTGGGATGTAGGCAAACCTTACTACTATCTGTGAGGATAGCGAGGCTGCTTACACAGAGACTCAGCTCCAAACAAGCAGTTGATAAACAAACAGTACCAGACATATAGAACATAAGAAAACTATCAATAACAAAGAAAATGGTGAAAGAACAAATAGCAACAGGTATAACACCATAAAACAGCACATAGACACAAATACACTATAATACAACATGCTAAGTCCGCCAAAAGGTAGGAGAAATCTAAGCCCTAAGACAACTAAGTTTACGATTTAAGTGTACAATTTAACTACATGTATGCATTGTTACAATAATATACCTACAATGAAGCTTCCATATATACTTTTGTGACAATTACATGTTAGTACAGCAAAGAGAAAAATCAAGAAGGAGGTATTTTAAACGAAGGAATCAGCAAACTGACCTCCAGATCTGCAAATTCAAACCATGGGCAGCAATCCAAGATTTCACAAACAAAGACAATGGTGTCTCGTACAAGGAAACCTGCATCTGCTTCAAGCATATCTGAAACCTTCATAAATTGAAGCACTGAATTATTCCAGGTTTTTGTGCATATAGACGACTCCTTCCACACTGTTTTGGAAGGATTCTTTTGATTCAGTACGGCCATCCTGTATTTGACCCAAAAGTTCTTATCAGGATCAGTGCCAGCTGACTGATCACTCTCCAGGTATATGCATATCGTGTCAAACGACTCGTAAACACCTGAGATAGAAAACAAGATTGTCACAGTTACTATAAAGATTATAATTTTAACAATTCGTAAACAAAAGAAAACCACTCACCAAGACGAAGCTCACAACCACCGGCTTGAAAGTATCTGCTAAATATTTTACGAGTTTCCATTATATCTTTAAAAGACAAGAAATTCTCAACCTTCCATGTAAAAGAACTCATTTTGCCTAATTTATCTGTAAGGAGACCACTATTACCAGATTCATTTTCTTTATCAGTAAATTCATGCATTATGGATGTCTCCTTTAGAATTAAAACCTCTGCAGAAAATACAACAACATCATGAACAAGGAACCCAGAGTCTTGATCAAATAGACTGGTGAGAGTAACAAATTCACGCCAGCCCCAGTCCTTTGCGGATTTTGAGTAGCGATTCTGAGACTCTTTTGTAACAGATTTGTCCTCCATCTTTTGATTGACAACCGACAAACGATGGCTTACAAAACAACTCCAGTCACTTGTAGTATTGCGCGAATCACTAACTTCGAGGAAAACTGAAAGATGACATGGTGGCTGAGACTGCCCTGATACAATTAAGCGCAAGTGTGAAAATCAAACATATATCCACAAAACCTTCCCATATAGAATCTCAAACTCTTCTAGTTTTTAATAATTACTTTTGTTGGTGTTGAGTGATAATTCTGATTATTTCTGGAAACAACAAATAAAATATCAGTGCTGTTATTCTACCATTTGATAAGCATTTTTGTTGCTGCTAGTATTAAGTTGATAACGGAAAATAGATTATTTAATCCCTAAAAAGCACATTATACATAAGGGCTCATTATCTTCTGTGTCTTGATCATTTCCTTAAATAAACTGAAATTGTGAACCTTCCAAGTGAACTTCCCACTCAAAACATTATCAACTGGTCCAGTCATCACAACAGAAGCACATTAATCAGTGCTTTATTCTAACATTAACTAAGCGCTTTTTTACAGCTAGTAATAAGTTGATAATTGAAAACTGATTATTTAATCCCTAAAAAGCACATTAATCATAAGGGGAAAAAGGTTTACCTACACACTAAAAAGTTATCATCACAACTTGACGTCACAGTAATGATATATTACATCCAAAACACCCTTATGGACAAGCGTCACTATAATTTAGTGAAAGCCACAATAGAGCACATTTATTAGTTCATCACAATACTAAAGACGTCAATATACAACTTTACATAAGTTATTTTATTTGAGTAACTTTTGGATCCTTACAATCTAGCAAAACAATTGAAACTCAGCTGATATGAAGGTGCTCATACTTCTTTCTACAGTTCACTACATCGTTAAGGAACTGCCAAGAACAAAATTGGCCAGAAAGAGGACAATTATCATAACCTCTTGGGAGTTTTTACAATTACTTTTGTTGGTGTTGAGTGTTTGATAAATTCCAATTATTTCAGAAAGCAACAAATGATATATAAGTAATGTCATTCTAAAATTTGATAAACAGCTTTGTTGCAGCTAACCAGCTCGTATTAGCTTAATAATTTAATCTGATTATTTCACACCTAAATAGCATAACTATAACTTAGTGAAAGCCAAGTAGAGCACGCTTATTAGTTCAACTACAGACATGTAGTTACAATTGCACGCAAGTTTTTCTATTCAAGTAACTTTTGGATTCTTAAGATCGGGCAAAGCAATTGAGCATTCAGCTGACATGAAGGTGCACATAATTCTTTCTACAGCTTGCTACATTGTTATTTAACTTTCAGGAACAACACCTGTTCAAAAAGACAGCAATCACACTGCATACCTCGGGGGTAAACTATAAGGCGACAATCACGGTTTCCAATTTGGAACCTCCTGCTCTTGATACAAAGGCCTGTAATTTTCCTTTTTTTAAGAAGATCCTTCAACCTTGTGAAATTTTCAATCTTCCATGTGAATTTCCCCATATGGCCATCTGATTTTCGAGCACCACTCACAGCTCTACCTCCAATTAACCCCCCATTCTTTGAGAAGCTGCAATGCTCCTTAATGACATGAAAAGATGTGCTAAACACAGCTACATCATCTACCAAAAACCCGGAATCTGGCCCTGAAAAATCCATCATTTTCATATAATCATTCCAACCTAAACTGGTGTTATCTCCACTTTTATTATCAGCAGCAAAGCGTCCATATGAATCCCTATGTATGTGGTTCATTCCCTGCTTTTGATTCAAAACAGACATCCGGAACAAACACCAACAACTCCTATCAGAGACAGATGCCTTCTCAGTGTCTTTACTTTCCAAACACATTGACAGATAATCCACCCCATTAACAGAACTCTGATAAATACTAATGCGCAAATTACACTCTCCAGCAGGGAATACAGGGCTCATTATCTTCTGTGTCTTAATCATCTCCTTAAATAAACTAAAATTATGAACCTTCCAAGTGAACTTCCCACTCAAAACATCACCAACAGGTCCAGTCATCACAACAGAACTCGATACAGAATTCGATTGTAGCTCATTATTATCTCGCACAAAGTTAATCGACTCATTCAAAATAAGAATATCAGCTGTAATGAGAACACAATGATCCTCATTAAACAGAAACCCCGATTTCGTGTCAAGAATAGAAGCCGAGGGTGTAAAATCACACCACCCATGACACTTCTTCTTTGTGGAAAACCTGTGCCAAGAATCACGATGAATAGATTTCGAATCATCAATAGGGTTTACAACAGTTAACCGATAACTAGCAAAACAGTCCCATTTAGAAGAGGAAGTTCCTCTAGGGTCCATGATTTGTAAATATATTGAAATATACCCAGGCAACGCCTGTGAGTCGCCCTTAGGGTACACCAACAATCGGCAATCATAACCACCGACTTCAAAATACTTACTCCACAAAATCCTAGTCTTAACCCTAGGGAAATTGAAGATCGTCCATTTACACACGGCGGCGAATTCGCCTCTCCTCTCGATTGTCACGGACTCCAATGACGACGACGATGATGATGATGACGACGACGAAGACGATGAGGATGAACAATCACGAGAAGACGATGATGCAGGATGGTCGTCAGTCGCCGGAGACGTTGCATTCATCAGCTGTACGGCCGGTGGAAGCGGCGGCGGCGGCTGTGGTGTCGACGACGACGATAATGATGAAGAAACTGCAGCTTCTGCTGGTGGTGATGATGATGATGATGAAGATACAGCCTCAGATGATGTTTGGTGATGGTGATGCTTCATTGTCGTGCGTTTGATCAACGATTTTTTTTTTTTGTGTGTTGTATTTATAGATTTTTCTGCGTTCGATTTTTCTTGATGAAATACATGATATGGAGATGGGGGGTGGGGGGGGGGGGGGTGGGGGGGTGGGGGGGGCTAGGGGTAGGCGTAGGGTTGGGGTGGGAGATGGTACAAGTTGCTTGGGTTTTTTCTTCTACAATTTGTTAAAGGTTAGAGTAGAGGCAGGGAAAAAAACCGGTGAACCGGATTGAACAAAAAACTGAAACTGGTTTCTGGTCTAAATTGGTTTGAGACCGGTCTCGACCCAGTCTGAACCGCCGGTTCCTCAATAGGTTTGAGGTTTCATGTGTTGAAATCGGTTTCAAATCGGTCCGGTAACCGGTTCTCAAACCTGTTCATCAAACCGGTTTTTAAAAAGCAGTCGTTATATAGCCGTTTATGATCGTTTTTTTGTGTTTTGTTACCACTATACCCCCATTAACCTAGTATAAATATGTATTGGATGTTTTGGTTGAACCACAACAAGTTAAAACACTCTCTACTCTAAAAAAACGCTCTATATTCTCAAATACGCTCAATACTTTCGTTTAATTCAAAAAATACTCTCAATACTCTCGTTCATTTCAAAATGGCTTCATCAAGTGCTCAATCATCCGTTGGTTGTGATGCGTCTTCAAGCAACGTGGTGGTAGCAATCCTTCCTACGAATAGGAACCCCGAAATATGGTGCAATTACAATTTATGTCAAATGGCTAGCGGTCCAAACAAAGCTCGTTGCAAGTATTGTCATAAGTTTTTCAAAAAAGATGCAAATACAACTTTGAAAAAACACATTGCGAATAAATATTATAAGGCTTTAAAAGGTGAACCGTCTCAAGGTCAAGCTTCGATGACAAGCGAAGGGAATGTTTGGGCTTATGACGTTGATGCGGTTCGTGAGCAAATGGCGCATTTTGTAATTCAAGAAAGTTTCCCATTCAAAAATTTCGACAATGAACGTTTGACCCGGCTAATTCCAAGAACTCTCCAACCGCGATACACATATGTAAGTCGTGCTACACTTAGAAGAGATTGCTTAAAAATGTGGAAAAAAGCTAAAAATGAATTAGTATCTTATTTTGAAAATTTAAAAACCGGTGTTAACTTAACTAGTGCCGTTTTGTCGACTCCGCAAGGTTCACCGGACTCGTACATTTGTGTCACCGCCCATTGGGTTGAACGCGTTCGTGGCAAATGATGAAACGTACGATTGTGTTTGAATTGTTTGATTATCCTCACACTGGGCAAAACATTTTTTATCTTGTTGATAAAGTTATTAAAACGTATAAATTAAAAAATAAAATATTTTCTATATCTTTTGATAACACGTCAAATAATACGCTTGCGATAGAACATCTAAAATTAAAATATAAACCAATTTGTGACGGTGTGTTTCTTCATAGTCGATGTGTTGCGCACATCATAAACTTAGCCATTCAAGACGGTTTAAAAACTATTGAAACAGTAAAAGATAGTTTTAAAAGAATGTTACGTGATATTTTTAGTAGTAACCAAAGATATAGTAGGTATCACAAGTTTTGTAAAGACGCAAATTCCAAATGTTTAGGTCCGAATTGGGACGTACCTACAAGATGGAATTCGACTTGTAACATGTTTGAAAAGGCTATTGACGACTATCAGGCAGCTCGGCATCCAGCCCCATCGACGACTATCAACTTTGTGCCTTTTAGGCACAGGCTCGGGGGTACGATCACGAGTAGGTGTAGTAGGGCGAATAGGGATGCGAACCCGCTTCCTGGGTGTGTATGCACGAAGTGCACCGCCAGGATGGGTCCGATATCTGCGGTATGATGGTGGTGGTAACGTCGGATCGACGTCACAGTGGGCATCTATAGCCACTGTCTCGGGAATAGCGGATACAGGGGCAATAACAGTAGGATCAGGGGTGGGGTCGAGAGTATCAGCGTCGGCATGCGGGGGAGTGAGATCAACGGACTGGTCAGCAGCCTGGGGAATGGGATCAGTAGGCTGGGAGGTAGAGTCAGCAACCTCCGAGTCGGGACCTACAGGCTCGGTATCAGCGGTCTGGGAGACGGAGTCGATGGACTCAGAATCCAAATCCACTCACTCAGTGTCGTCAGACAATGGGACAGGATCAGCAGGCTCGGGAGTAAGGTCTACTGGCTCGAGAAGAGGGTCAGCTGGCTGTGGGTCGGTGGTCGCGTGGGTATGCTCAAGTGGTGGCTCGGTAAAGATGTGTGACTCGGTCACCGAAATGGCCATCGGCATCATCGGTCCAATGATGTGTGTGACTCCCAGAATGAGCTCCTCTGGGAAACTGGCATGAATCACGGGTGCAGGCATCCACCAATACGTGCCTGGTGGAGGAGGAGGTAACCCGGAGATGGGCATCGATGCGGACGACATCTCTATGACAAGGCAATACACAGTGCAAATTAATATAAGTAAGGTTAATGCATACTATACTAATGCAGTGCAATGAGTTACGGTTATAGTCTAGGCTTACAAAATGCAACCTAATTCCCTATAACCAATGGCTCTGATACCAATCTGTCACACCCCAATCCACGACGGTTTCGCGCGGGGTGCGAATGTCATGGAATAATAGTCATTGATCGACCACTACATGATTCGGTAAAACATACGTAGCAAATAAGTTTAAAATACATAATTGTTTTCAGAGTCAAATTGCGGAAGCAAAGGAATTAATGCAAGTCGTTTTCCAAACTTGACAAATACAGAAATAAATGTCCAAAAGAGAATGGTCCTAAATGCGATGTGATCCATGCTAGCTTAACTTGATGCAATTATCAAATACCTGAGAAAACATGCATGAAAATTATGTCAACATAAAGTTGGTGAGTTCACAGGTTTTAAAGTAATAGTAAACAGTGTAATGGATCACAAGTCTTTCCATGATATGATTGTCGATCATACAATACTACAACATTATATAAGCATCGCAACCGAAGCTAGACTGTAACTGTAATAGATTGCCCCTACCCATGCCTACCGTAAGCACAGGGGTGAACAGGCTAATAATGCACCCGTTTAGACCTCCGGTCAAGGTTAGGGTAATTAACCCGGGGGGGGGGGGGTAGTCAAACCCAGTAGTACTATCCATGATTACCTCGCTTTGGGAAATAAACTAACGGTCCGATAACAGGGGACTTCATATGGTAAGTAACAACTTATATAACATGTGGAACCATTGACAAGTAATTGTGTCCATGAAAATAGTTATTTGCATGTAATCTCCCTCAAAATAAAAATAAGTAAAAATGGGGCCGTGAAACTCACCTGTAATGCATGCTTGAATACTAGCAATAGTCCGTACATATGATCGGTCTAGGAATCTCCTAAACAACATCACAATATATTCCTGAGGTCATGATTACTAACCCTAGATGGTCATGCATAACTCATCCACAAAGTTAGTTTTGAAAACGTCACTTGACTAGTTAGACACGTCGAGCCGTTAATGTTTTATTTTGATTCTTGTCTTCATAATTATCTTCCAAAAAAATACATAATGTATTGTATGGGTTTTATATTAAGTATAATGCAATTATACTTTCCATGTGCATGAGTTTCTTTTTACCAAATACCTCCAAAAGTTTACTTTATATAAATGTAGACATTTGACAGAAACAGGAGGATTTTTAGGTCTGGTTGTCATCCCCTTTTCATGATACAAAGAATCTTTATAAAATCTGATATTTTTACCACATCTTGCTCTATGTCTTAGGTCTCCAAAAAGGTATATTTTGTAATATGCAACTAATTTTAAGTGCCTCGACATGGGTCATGAGGCACAGATGTCAGTGCAGCATTTTCCTATTCATGTCCATAGGTTTCATCTTTTTGAGGGGTCAAACCCTGCTTTTACCAATAGAGCCTATATTACTTTTAAACCTAACATCTTAAGCTAAGCTACTACAGAGAAAAACTCCATTTGATTACTTTAAGCATAACTTATGCCTCAATCTTTCTGCCCTATCTAATCTGCCAAAAACTCAGATTCAACACCCTAATCATATTTGTACGTTTTGGATGGGTTATACTTATCTAAAAATTTCAAGGTTGGCTGCGTTGAAAACTAGACATTCTAAGGTTAATGTTAGGCTCAAGAAACGGTTCATTTGATCGTGTTTAGGTCGAGTTATGGTGTCTAAAACACAGAACATGAATCTGCCAGAAAATGTCTTACATGTTTTGTTACTTTTTAAGCTTTGCTAGAGCACCTTTGGATGAGTTAGTGAACATGGTCATATCATAGTGATGTATGGAAGATTAGGAACAAGGTGCTAACCTTAAACAAGCAAGGAGAAGGAGAAGATAATCTTGAAATGCAAAGAAAAAGACTTGATCCTTTGAACTAAGAACCAAGCAAGGAAAAGTGGAGAAGATGTTGTAGGATGCTTGAAATCTCCAAAAATCACTTGGTCTTAAATTATAGCACTTGAATCACCAAAGATTTGTAGAAAAAGAGTTTAAAATCAAATGAAGTGGTGGTGGTGGTATCTTGGACGAAATTTGAAGGAAAGAAAGAGGGAAGAGAGTGTGTGATGTTGGTGTAAATGAAATGAAAAGTGTATGCTCCTTTATAACTTTTCATCACTTTCAAGTTTGGGTTTTTAGAGTATGGATGCTCCAATTCAAGGTCAAAAGGGGATGGGGAATTGGTATTCCAAGAGTGGAAATGTAGACATGTTGTTTTAATCCATCAAAAGAAAAGTTTCATAAAAATGGAAAGATGTATTTGTCAAAGTCTACAAGACTTGTGAGCTTTATTGGGAAGGAGAAGGAAGAGTGGGGTGGTGGTGGCTTGGACGGCCACATGCATGGTGAGGGGGGTTTGGTTTTCAAATTTTGTGTAGTATTGGGTATTTGGGTGGTATTTGTTGCACTATGAAGATTTTTACATATTTTTATATTTTTACTTTTTAATTTTTAAAACATAATGCAATTAGTATAATAGCATGTATAAAAATCATATATTTTATTATTGATGATATGTTATTAATATATCGCAAATCGAGTAGTCGCGTTAAAATGATTTGTACCGGATATATTTTCAATTTACGTGTTTAGATTTTCTAATAAATTTAGACTTTTTCAACGTATATATTTTGGGTCATAAAATACTTTGAAACACTTTAAAATATATATTATCACATATATATTAATTATCACTAACGCTCGTGCGTGCCGGTTGTATCGCGTGTAAGACTGATAATTACGCCGAATCACCGATGCATGAAATGATGTGCATGAAATTTTGCAATGAATGAAATGATTTCAATAAATGGAACAAAATTGAAAATCAAGCATGATATGTGTAATTATGACTAGGTCAGGGTCGGGTATTGACCTGAAATTTGCCGGTTGTCACGTACTCCCCATGTTAAAAAGAATTTCGTCCCGAAATTCAGTTAGTGTCTTCTGTAGTCGCCAGGGTTTCGAACAAGTAAGGGTAGTTGAGTTTCATTTGATTTTCACGTTCCCAAGTGAATTCGGGTCCTCGTCTAGAATTCCACCAAACCTTCACTATAGGAATGCGGCTTCGTTTCATTCTCTTTACCTCTCGATCCATGATCTCCATCGGTTTCTCAATAAAATGGAGTTGTTCATCGATCTGAACCTCGTCGAGTGGTATAATTTAAGTTTCATCTGACAAGTACTTCTTTAGATTTGACACATGAAAAGTATCATGAACACCACTAAGTTCCTGTGGTAGTTGGAGTTTGTAAGCTACGGGACCAATCCTCGCTAGGATCTTGAACGGTCCGATGTATCTAGGGTTTAGCTTACCACGCCTACCAAAACGAATAACTCCCTTTCAGGGCGAGACTTTTAGTAGCACTTTGTCTCCTACCTGGAATTCCAATGGTTTGCGTCTCACGTCAGCGTAACTTTTCTGATGGTCACGCGCAGCTTTGAGTTGGTTCCGAATCTGAGCAATCCTTTCCGTTGTCTCGTGTATGATTTCCGGACCAGTAAGTTGGATATCGCCTACTTCTATCCAGTATAGAGGAGATCGACATTTCCTACAGTATAGTGCCTCAAACGGTGCTGCTTTGATACTAGTGTGATAGCTATTATTGTAAGAAAACTCAGCTAGGGGTAGATGAGTATCCCAACGGTTTCCGAAATCTATCACACAAGCTCTAAGCATGTCTTCCAACGTTTGAATAGTTCTTTCACTCTGCCCTTTTATTTGGGGGTGGTATGCGGTACTCATATCCAATCGTGTACCCAAGGCTTTTTGTAATGATTGCCAAAATCTAAAGGTGAATCGACTATCTCGGTCAGAGATAATGGAGATTGGCATACCATGCCTTGAGACAACCTCCTTGAGGTAGATCCTGGTCAGCTTTTCCATTTTGTCAGTTTCCTTAATTGGTAAGAAATATGCAGACTTCGTTAGTCGGTCTACAATTACCCAAATCGTATTACATCTGGTGGATGTCTTGGGTAGTTTCGTTATGAAGTCCATGGAGATCTGTTCCCATTTCCACAGTGGAATTTCTGGTTGGTGCAGTAGTCCTGATGGCTTCTGATATTCAGCCTTAACCTTTGAACATGTGAGGCACTTGCCTACATAGGTGGCTATGTCAGCTTTCATGTTGGGCCACCAATATAACTTCTTCAGGTCCTGATACATCTTATCAGAGCCCGGGTGGATGGAGTATCGGGATTTGTGTGCCTCGTTCATCACAAGATCCTTAAAGTTTCCAAAATTTGGTACCCAAATTCGGTTCATGAAATAGCGATTTCCATCAGACTTGATCTCAAATTGTTTATCCATGCCGCGAAGAGATTCCTCTTTCAAATTTTGTTCCTTTAGTGCCTCAAGCTGAGCATCATGAATCTGTGTGGTTAAATTTGTATGGATTGTCATTCCCAACACTCGTACTCGCATGGTCTTGGTTTGTTCTTTCCTACTCAAGGCATCTGCTACAACATTTACCTCTCCTGGGTGATAACGAATCTCGCAGTCATAGTCATTTAATAACTCAACCCACCTGCGTTGTCTTATATTCAGTTCTTTTTGATCGAAGATGTGTTGAACGTTTTTATGGTCAGTGAATATAGTACACTTGGTGCCATATAAATAATGTCTCCAAATTTTAAGCGCAAAAATGACAGCTCCTAATTCGAGGTCATGAGTAGTGTAATTTTTCTCATGCACTTTCAATTGTCGAGAAGCGGAAGCGATAATCTTATCGTGTTGCGATAATCTTATCGTGTTGCATCAGGTCATGCGTCACAGTACACCACAAAACCATCAGTTCCCTCTGGTAGGGACAGAATAGGTGCACAACATAGCTTTTGCTTCAACAATTGAAACACTGCTTCCTGCTTATCACTCCAATCAAACTTCTTATCTTTTTGGGTCAGGGTCGTCAATGGTTGGGCTATTTTGGAGAAATTTTCAATAAAGCGTCGATAATAACCGCAAGACCTAGGAATTGTCGCACCTCGGTTGGAGTATTCGGTGCTTCCCAGTTCTTAATGGCCTCTATCTTGGATGGGTCAACATGTATTCCCTTCTCGTTGACCACATGTCCGAGAAATTGCACTTCTCGAATCCAGAAGTTGCATTTTGAGAATTTTGCGTACAACTTCTCATTCTTGAGTAGTTCCAAGATTAACCTTAAATGTTGTTCGTGATCATCCTTGGTTCGTGAATATATCAAGATGCCATCGATGAAGATGATCACAAATTTATCCAAGTAGGGTTTGCACACTCTGTTCATAAGATCCATGAATATGGCTGGTGCATTGGTTAACCCAAATGGCATCACCATGAACTCATAGTGACCATAACGAGTTCGAAAAGCGGTCTTAGGGACATCCTCCTCTTGGATTCGTAATTGGTGGTATCCCGAACGTAAATCGATCTTCGAGTAATAACTAGAACCTTGAAGTTGATCGAATAAGTCATCGATTCGTGGAAGTGGATACCGATTCTTGATAGTGAGCTTGTTTAACTCTCGGTAGTCAATGCACATTCGGAATGATCCATCCTTCTTCTTAACAAACAAGACCGGAGCTCCCCAGGGTGAGAAACTCAGCCTTATGAATCCTTTATCTAACAATTCTTGTAATTGGTTAGACAACTCTTGCATCTCTGATGGTGCTAGTCGGTATGGTGATCGTGCTACCGGAGCAGCTCCATGTACTAAGTCAATAAGAAATTCGACTTGTCTTTGAGGTGGAAGTCCGGGCAAGTCCTCGGGAAAGACTTCTGGGTAGTCTCGCACGATGGGTATATCCTCGATTCTGTTCTCCTCTGCTTGCTTCTTTATCACATGTGCCAATATTGCATGATAACCCTTTCGTAAGTACTTTCGGGCCTTCATACATGAAATGATCCTTAGTACCGCACCGCACCTTTCTCCTTGTATCGATATTGTCTCTCCACTAGGGAGTGGAATGCGAACAATCATCTCTCGACAAACAATTTCTGCTTGATTTTTCGATAACCAATCCATGCCGACGACGATGTCGAAACTTCCTAAGGTATAGGTAGCAAATCTATGTCAAATGCGTGTTTCGCCAAGCTCAAGGTGCATCCATGTATGAGTTTTTCAGTTTCAATAATTTACCATCGGCTAATTCTATTGCATACTTAGAAGTCAAATACGCAGGAGTAACTCCAAGCAATGAACTAAATTCACTAGACACGAAACTCCTATCCGCACCTGTATCAAAAAAAATAGATGCATAGTGATTGTTTATGAGAAATGTACCCGTGATAATGTTCGGGTCCTGTCGAGCTTCTCCTGCTCCAATAAAAAATGCTCGACCACGTGCTTTGTTTCCACCGGTTTGCTTCAAGTTCGGGCAATCCTTAAGAAAATGTCCCGGATTACCACATTCAAAACATGCCCGATTGTTTCCTGTTTTGGGGGCAGGGTTGGCCTTTCGACAGTCCTTAGTTGCATGGCCAAAACGCTTGCACTTCTGACACATTGTGTCACAACCCAACCTTAACGGCGAAAACGTCGAGATGTGAGGGTTAAGATTGTTCGTGCCACACAACGGTAATTTTAAAATGACAATATTATTAAAGATCAATATTCATGACGTACAATAAAGAAATAGAGCAAGTTCAAACATCCAACAATACATAAGAAATTCAAAGTCATAAAATGATCAATGTCTTTTATTTTAGTCTAGGTTCAATCCTAGATGTAAGTATGTCTTCAAGGCATGCTAACAGTATCATTTCCTGAAACATGTTAAAATTAAAAGGTTAACATAATGTCGGTGAGTTTTCCATAGTTTTCATACATAAATATATATAAAAAGATGGAAATTCATGTAATAGGTTATTGAATAAAGTAACTATGGATGGATGAACAAATGTAGCAATCAAACCTTGACAGATTACAGGATTACAAGATTAAACGATTAGCTAAGTGTACTTGGTTTAACACCAAGTAGGCTTGTCAGGCCCATAGATCTATGACGTCACCAGGCTAGCAATAGTTAATGATTGTACATATTATAGTCATCACATGGTAATTACAAGAGTTCAACTAACCACGACAAATAAGAAGAATTGCCAAGTGTTTACAAGATTCAACGAGTTTACAAGTGCATTTATCATAAGGTTAATATGTTTCACCCCAAAGTGTGAAATATATAAAAGGGGTATGAAAAAACTCACTTGACTAATAAGGATAACAAATAAGAAGTCTTGTATAAGATGCCGAGGATTCGATTAGTTCAACCTAAAGGAAACGTCGTAATAAGTTAATCATAGTGATTTTGGTGTTATACTTATAAATCATTGTCCATGGTTTTCATGTTAATAAATAGATGTAAGTTATTACTATTTTGAGTAATTAAATAATTTAAATAAAATTTTAATGTTTAGCATTATTAATAAAGTTAAACTTTATTATCAAATGGTCGTTATTTACTATTTAATAAAATAGTAAGTTTATAGATTTAAAAGATTAAACTAATCATCACAATAAGTGTACATTCTAAATATGTACATATATTTATCTTCTTAAAATATATACAAACCAATTTTGTAACTAAATTTTATAACAATAAGAATTCATTAAATTAAAATTATTTAAAAATTAGATGAGATTTATTACAATGTCAAGTTGATAATAGATGGTATTGTGTAACACTTCTTGTTTGTTTTATAATAAGAATAAGAATTTCTAGGGTGAATTTCAAATACAATGATTAAAAATGATTTTTATATAGTTAATAATAATATTTAGAATATTTCCTGAAATTTAAAAGTTAAATAAAACCTTTTAAAAAAATATTGGCAGGGGGTTGGGGTCGAACCCGGGACCTCCTGCCTAACCTCCTTTGTTTTAAACCGGTTGGGCTAAGGCCCAACTAGTGTTATGAAATGAAATTTTATTTTTAAAAGCCTTTTTTCCGGAAATTTCCCAATTTGGGTTCAAGAACCCTAGTTCGAAATCCGTCCAATTGAACCTCAATTCGAGGTTGAATCAGAAATTAACCTTGGGGCTTTTCTTCCCCATGTAACATCGACTCAAAGACACCCTTAATTACCTATTTTATGTTGTTCTTGATGGTCTTATGTTCAGACAAGTCGCGACTGCTCTTGATTGAGTAATTCGATGAGTGTGTGTGTGTTTGATGAATTGGTGCTTAGATAGTGAAAAGGAGATGTCGAGACCATTAGCCTCTGTTTTATAGTGTTAATTCGATCGAATTGATGTCCAACGGCTACAACATTATGGTCGGCCGTTTCAGGTTGTTTCATTGAATGCAAGGTTGTTTCAGGTGCAATTGAACACCCTAATGACTTCTAAATGATTAGAGAAACGTTTATATTCGTTTAATTTCAATGATATAGCAATTTAATGTGCAAACGGGTTGAAACTTAAATGAGTTTCGGTTTCGAATCGAAAGCTTAATGAATTGTTGGTTAATTTCGAATTAATCATGGTCCTGAGCTCGAAACATGCTTAGTAACTGGTTAGTTAAAATTTTCAAGGTTGAAAATGGGTTGTTAATGGGTTTAAGGGCCGCCGGAGTTCGGCCGGAGAGCGGCCGGAGTAGTCGCCGGAAATACGGGGATGGGGGGTTGGGTTTTAAAATGTTACTCATTTGGTCCCTGCGGTTTATGTTTTGTTAATTTAAAATCAAAGTTTAAGTTTCAATTTAAATTAATTATAGTTTAGCCCCTGTAATTTATATTTTTGTTATTTTATGTACAAGTCATATATTTACAAGTTTTTAAATTTATAAAACTTAATTTTCTTTTATTAATAATATTTTTAATACTTATTAACATTCGGGATCCAAATTCGATTTAGGAAATACCACATGCCATTCGGTTTTGTCTCCAATTGTGACCGAACGTTAAATGCCAATTCTTCATCTTTCCCTTCGGTTAATGCCGCTTGTTGAGCCTCGTGGATGCCAAACTCGAGATCACTATCAATCCTTATGTTTTGAAGCATGATAGTGGCCTCGTTAACATCCACACGAATCTCAGTGTCAAACTCCCCTAACGTGTCAAACCAAGCGAACAATCCAAACCCTTGAGGACTTGCTGCGTCTTTGTGTCCTTGATTTTGGTGGTGACTGGGATACGCATCCGTCTTTAGTGGAATTTCCGTATAACAATAGTTATCATTCGAGCATCAAGATGGCACTATTCGAGGCTTTATACGATCGTAAATGTCATTCTCCGATCTGTTGGACTGACATTGGTGAGAATCTCATCACTGGTCCTGAACTTATTCAAGAAATGACCAACAAAGTCTCCAAAATCCGAAATAACCTTGAGGTGGCTAGAAGTTGTCAAAAGAGTTATGCCGATAAAAGACGCAAACCGTTGGAATTTCAAGTCGGCGACATGGTTCTTCTCAAAGTCTCTCCATGGAAGGGTGTTGTTCGCTTTGGAAAGAAGGGTAAGTTAGCCCTACATTTTGTTGGACCTTTCAAGATTCTGAAAAGAATTGGGAAAGTGGCTTACAAACTGAAACTACCTTCCGAACTTAGCAGGGTTCATCCTGTCTTCCATGTCTCAAACCTGAGGAAATGCCTGGCTGATGAAAATTTGCATGTCCCTTTGGAGGAAATCCAAATTGACGAGTCATTGCATTTCGTTGAGAAACCTGTCGAGATCATGGACCAAACGTTGAAGAAGACCCGTACATCTACTACACCGATCGTCAAAGTCCATTGGGAAAACAAACGTGGAGCTGAGTTCACTTGGGAACGCAAGGATCATATGAGAAAGAAATACCCTTATCTTTTTGCTTAGACTTGTCTTTAATTTCGGGACGAGATTCCTTAAAGTTGGGGAGACTGTGAACTCTCGTATTTTTCTAGTTAACGTTTGTTTAACGTCGTTATCTCTTGTAAGGGTTATTTATTTTGGGTTATTAATGCAAGTACGAGGTTTTATTTGTAAGTTCTTGATGAAATTAAACAATTGGATAATGAATAATAATAAAATAATAAGAGATAACGATGTTAAACAAACGTTAACAGGAAAAATACGAGAGGTCACACATTGAATCCACACATGCACCAAGGTGATGAAAGTTTCATTTGTTGCATTTGGGTAGGTTTCCAGCATATCCACCTTTTGCTTTCCTCTCCGATGGGCCAGCTGTAAAAGCCCTAACCACTTCCTGTTTATGTTGAGCTTGAGATGGAGTGTTTTTTCCATTTGTCCTACTTTCTCTTGTTATCATAGTTCCTTTCCACCACTGCCTTCTTTACAAATACACCTTGACGCACAGCCTGATCGGTCAAGTCATGAGCTATTCTGACAGCTTCTTGAATAGTGACTGGCTTGGATGAGGTCACCACACTCTGGATTTGGGGTGCAAGGCCCCAAATATACCTTTCAATCCGTTTGAATTCTGGGTGAACCATGTGAGGGCATAAACGAGCAAGATCATGAAATCAGGTGGTGTAACCGGTCACATCCGTGCCTTTCATGGTGTGGTTCTAGAATTCTACCTCAAGATTTTGTAATTCATTCTGAGGGCAGTACTCATCAGACAACATTTGTTTCAACTCATCCTATGTGATTTGATAAGCAGCATCAATACCCAAGGTCTGAGCACGAGCATTCCACCAAATGAGTACCTGACCCTCAAAGGTACACATGGTAAATTTCGTCTTGTTCTCCTCGGCACAGTTGCTGATTCGCTGAACTGACTCCATCTTCTCAATCCAACGGACCAAGCCAACAATTCCTTCATTACTGCGAAATTAAGCGGTTTGCGATTCAGAAAAGTCTTGTAGGAGCTTCCCTTGGTATTGGCATCAGATCCTGTGTCATAGGTTTAATCATATTTACAATAATTAAACATTAACAATGACCCTTTTATCTCAAGTCTTTAATTACGCCAGATATTTAGATACCTCCTGCGCCACTTCCATTTCCTTTGTTCACCTCGGATCCTCATGCGCTGCGGTTCGCCTCATGATGTGCAATGGCATCTGCTACTCGTTGTGCCACTAGTTGCTCAATGGCCTCAGCTGTCATGGGAGCACTGTTTCCCATGTTGGTTCGGATGTTTCTCCTTCGTGGTGGCATGTTTCTTCAAATCATAATGATAAGTATGATGAGACAATATGTAATAATGTCAAACACATGTGCACCAAAAGTAAACAATCATAACAACCACGTAATCATGCAATATAAAAGATAACGTAACTTGAAATAAATTGTACGAGTTACAAAGTATTTTAAGAGTACACGCTCTTACAACCAAGTTAATATCCAAATGTTACGTGAGCACGGCCTGCTCAAGATAGGCAATTAAGGAAATGAACAAGTAAATATGCCCGTTTGCACTGCTGCCATAGCTGTCAGTACACATACAGCTGCCAGGGTGGTGGATGACTCCAGGCGTCCCTCCAGTGTACTCACCCTCTGCTCTGCCGTTACTGGCTGCTCGGCCATCATCGCTCTCTGCTCTGTAGCATCCATCCTCTGAGTTAACTCTGCCATCTCACGCTGCACGCTAGTAATCCGGTCATGCATCGTGTGTAATGCCTGGTCATCCAGGTACCTGTCCTCCTCAATAGCTAGCAATCGACCTTCAATCTCCTCCTTATTAGTAGTCTGTGGAAGTCTAGCAATCTCCTCCTGTAACTCCCAGATCTAATGGTCGTGCCTCGCAGCACGTGCCACGAGCAACGGTACCGTCCGCTCCACAGGCACTCGGGTGAGGGGTATCGGGTGTGGTGCATCAGATGACTCACCCACCTCGTAGGTGGAAGGTATTCCCTCCATATCCCTCCACTCACTCAGGCAGCTCGGCATCCAGTCCCATCGACGACTATCAACTTTGCGCCTTTTAGGCGCAGGCTCGGGGGTACGATCACGAGTAGGTGTAGTAGGGCGGATCGGGATGCGAACCCGCCTCCTGGGTGTGTGTGCACGAAGTGCACCACCAGGATGGGTCCGATATCTGCGGTATGATGGTGGTGGTAACGTCGGATCGACGTCACGGTGGGTATCTGTAGCCACTGTCTCGGGAATAGCAGATACAGGGGCAATAACAATAGGATTAGGGGTGGGATTGAGAGTATCAGCGTCGGCAGGCGGGGGAGTGGGATCAACGGACTAGTCAGCAGCCTGGGGAATGGGATCAGTAGGCTGGGAGGTAGAGTCAGCAGGCTCCGAGTCGGGACCTACAGGCTCGGTATCAGCGGTCTGGGAGACGGAGTTGATGGACTCAAAATCCAAATCCACTCGCTCAGTGTCGTCAGACAATGGGACAGGATCAGCAGGCTTGAGAGTAAGGTCTACTGGCTCGAGAAGAGGGTCAGCTGGCTGTGAGTCGGTGGTCGTGTGGGCCATCGGCATCATCGGTAAAGATGTGTGACTCGGTCACCGGAATGGCCATCGGCATCATCGGTCCAATGATGCGTGTGACTCCCGGAATGAGCTCCTCCGGGAGACTGGCATGAATCTCTGGTGCAGGCATCCACCAATACGTGCCTGGTGGAGGAGGAGGTAACCCGGAATATCGGGTCGTGGGTATGACCTCAATGGTGTCAGAAATAGGGTCCGAAATGGGAGCGGGGATAGCCGTAGGGGGAGGTGCAGGGGTCTCGACCTACGTGGGGTCAGTAGGCAGGAGCACGACGTCAGGCGTAAGGGTCAGAATGGTAGGTGCAGATCCCATAGATGAGGTCGGAGATGTCGGCTCATACTCCTCGTCCGAGTCAAAAACGTAGATCGGTATCGATGCGGACGACATCACTATGACAAGGCAATACACAGTGCAAATTAATATAAGTAAGGTTAATGCATACTATACTAATGCAGTGCAATGAGTTATGGTTATAGTCTAGGCTTACAAAATGCAACCTAATTCCCTATAACCAATGGCTCTAATACCAATCTGTCACACCCCAATCCACGACGGTTTCACGCGGGGTGCGAACGTCATGGAATCATAGTCATGGATCGACCACTACATGATTCGGTAAAACATATGTAGCAAATAAGTTTAAAATACATAATTGTTTTCAGAGTCAAATTGCGGAAGCAAAGGAATTAATGCAAGTCGTTTTCCAAACTCGACAAATACAGAAATAAATGTCCAAAAGAGAATGGTCCTAAATGCGATGTGATCCATGCTAGCTTAACTTGATGCAATTATCAAATACCTGAGAAAACATGCACGAAAAATATGTCAACATAAAGTTGGTGAGTTCACAGGTTTTAAAGTAATAGTAAACAGTGTAATGGACCACAAGTCTTTCCATGATTTGATTGTCGATCATACAATACTACAACATTATATAAGTATCGCAACCGAAGCTAGACTGTAACTGTAATAGATTGCCCCTACCCATGCCTACAGTAAGCACATGGGTGAACTGGCTAATAATGCACCCGTTTAGACCTCCGGTCAAGGTTAGGGTAATTAACCCGGGTGGGGGTAGTCAAACCCAATAGTACTATCCATGATTACCTCGCTTTTGGAAATAAACTAACGGTCTGATAACAGCGGACTTCATACGGTAAGTAATAACTTATATAACATGTGAAACCATTGACAAGTAACTGTGTCCATGAAAATAGTAATTTGCATGTAATCTCCCCCAAAATGAAAATAAGTAAAAATGGGGCCGTGAAACTCACCTGTAATGCACGCGTGAATACTAGCAATAGTCCGTACGTATGATCGGTCTAGGAATCTCCTAAACAACATCACGATATATTCCTGAGGTCATGATTACTAACCCTAGATGGTCATGCATAACTCATCCACAAAGTTAGTTTTGAAAACGTCACTTGACTAGTTAGACACGTCGAGCCGTTAATGTTTTATTTAGATTCTTGTCTTCATAATTATCTTACAAAAAAATACAAAATGTATTGTATGGGTTTTATATTAAGTATAATACAATTACACTTTCCGCGTGCATGAGTTTCTTTTTACTAAATACCTCCAAAAGTTTACTTTATATAAATGTAGACATTTGACAGAAACAGGAGGATTTTTAGGTCTGGTTGTCATCCCCTTTTCATGGTACAAAGAATCTTTATAAAATATGATATTTTTACACATCTTGATCTATGTCTTATGTCTCCAAAAAGGTATATCTTGTAATATGCAACTAAGTTTAAGTGCCTCGAAATGGGTCATGAGGCAACAGATGTCAGTGCAGCATTTTCCTGTACATGTCCATAGGTTTTATCTTTTTGAGGGGTCAAACCATGCTTTTACCAATAGAGCCTATATCAATTTTAAACCTAACATCTTAAGCTAAGCTACTACAGAAAGAAAAAATCCATTTGATTACTTTAAGCATAACTTATGCATCAATCTTTCTGCCCTATCTAATCTGCCAAAAACTCAGATTCAACACCCTAATCATATTTGTACGTTTTGGATGGGTTATATTTATCTAAAAATTTAAAGGTTGGCTGCGTTGAAAACTAGACATTCTAAGGTTAATGTTAGGCTCAAGAAACGGTTCATTTGATCGAGTTTAGGTCGAGTTATGGTGTCTAAAACACAGAACATGAATCTGCCAGAAAATGTCTTACATGTTTTGTTACTTTTTAAGCTTTGCTAGAGCACCTTTGGATGAGTTAGTGAACATGGGCACATCATAGTGATGTATGGAAGATTAGGAACAAGGTGCTAACCTTAAACAATCAAGGAGAAGGAGAAGATAATCTTGAAATGCAAAGAAAAAGACTTGATCCTTTGAACTAAGAACCAAGCAAGGAAAAGTGGAGAAGATGTTGTAGGATGCTTGAAATCTCCAAAAATCACTTGGTCTTCAATTATAGCACTTGAATCACCAAAGATTTGTAGAAAAAGAGTTTAAAATCAAATGAAGTGGTGGTGGTGGTATCTTGGATGAAATTTGAAGGAAAGAAAGAGGGAAGAGAGTGTGTGATGTTGGTGTAATTGAAATGAAGAGTGTATGCTCCTTTATAACTTTTCATCACTTTCAAGTTTGTGTTTTTGGAGTATGGAGGCTCCAATTCAAGGTCAAAAGGGGATGGGGAATTTGTATTCCAAGAGTGGAAATGTAGACATGTTGCTTTAATCCATCAAAAGAAAAGTTTCATAAAAATGGAAAGATGTATTTGTCAAAGTCTACAAGACTTGTGAGCTTTATTGGGAAGGAGAAGGAAGAGTGGGGTGGTGGTGGCTTGGACGGCCACATGCATGGGGAGGGGGGTTTGGTTTTCAAATTTTGTGTAGTATTGGGTATTTGGGTGGTATTTGTTGCACTATGAAGATTTTTACATATTTTTATATTTTTACGTTTTAATTTTTAAAACATAATGCAATTAGTATAATAGCATGTATAAAAATCATATATTTTATTATTGATGATATGTTATTAATATATCGCAAATCGAGTAGTCGCGTTAAAATGATTTGTACCGGATATATTTTCAATTTACGTGTTTAGATTTTCTAATATATTTAGACTTTTTCAACGTATATATTTTGGGTCATAAAATACTTTGAAACACTTTAAAATATATATTAGCACATATATATTAATTATCACCAACGCTCGTGTGTGCCGGTTGTATCGCGTGTAAGACTGGTAATTACGCCGAATCACCGATGCATGAAATGTTATGCATGAAATTTTGCAATAAATGAAATGATTTCAATAAATGGAACAAAATTGAAAATCAAGCATGATATGTGTAATTATGACTAGATCGGGGTCGGGTATTGACCTGAAATTTGCTGGTTGTCACAACTTATTCGGATATGATACCACAAATGAAAGAAAAAATTAAAAAATATTTTAAAGAAATGCCTTCGGTTATTACATGTGCCGCTGCCTTAAACCCTTGTTTAAATACGTCAGGGGTTGAAACTTTACTTGATAAAATTACTTTTAATTTGGATTTAGAAGAAGAAAACCCATATTATGCTCAAAGTGCAAAAAATAATTTTAATACACATTTAGACCATATGTTTGATGTTTATTTAGCAAAATATGGTGAAACATCAAACATACATGAGTCTATGTGGCATGCGGCACATGACGAAGGTTCAAGTGATCCAATGTTTGTTTTGTATAATACTTTAAGAGATGAATGCAATAAACGTCAACGTGGTAACACTCCGAGTAGTGAAATCGGGAGGTATAGTGGAACAAACTTTTTATCCACCATGACTCCAAAAGATTTTAAAACTTTTGACTTGTTGGCTTGATGGAAAGGTAAGGAAGATTAATTTTCAATCCTATTCACCATTGCCCGAGATTTACTAACCGTCCAAGCTTTCACGATAGCTTCGGAATCTGCTTTTTCTGTTAGTGGCAGGATTATATCAATACGAAAAACCCGACTCACTCCCGAAGCAGTTGAAATGTGTATTTGTTTGAAGGATTATTTAGATGAAGCTGAAAGAATACAAGACAAATGCTCACTTGAAGGAGAATTAGAATATGAAGCCGAAATATATGAAGACGAAGTAGACGATGGATTGACACCCGGAATGACCGATGATGAAGCGGCATATGACGAGTTCTTTCGTAATACCTCAGGTTCTGGTGGTGAAGAATAAAGTTTACGTCATTTAAATTGTTTATATATTTTGAATAGTATCTTTATTTTACATTTTATGTAATCTTTGATAAAAATAAATAATCATATTTAATTTTTCATGTATCATAAATCATAATTATATTTTCATTTAATGTTTTATGTTTTATGTTTTAATATTTATAAATAATTTATATAAATGTGTAATCTTTGATAAAAATAAATAATCATATTTAATTTTTCATGTATCATAAATCATAATTATATTTTTATTTAATGTTTTATGTTTTAATATTTATAAATAATTTATATAAAAGTGTAATCTTTGATAAAAATAAATAATGTTTTAGATCAATTGAACAAGTTTTGAACAATTTGATAAGTGTGAAAAACTTTTAAAATTTGGCCAAGTGTTCAGGCGCATGAGCACTATTTGGGCGCATGAGAACTGTGGGCGCATGAGAACTGTTTGGGCGCATGAGCACTGTGGGCGCATTAGCACTGTCTGGGGGCATGAGCACTGTTTGGGCGCATGAGCACTGTTCGGACGCATCTGTTTGGGCGTTTCTTCTTTGGACTGTTGGGCGTTTGGAAAATTTAAATTAAAAAAAAATGGAAACCCGAACCGGTTTTCAAACTGGCCCGGACCGGTTCGATAGGTTTGAATATCCTAGCCCTGAAACCAGTTTAGGAACTGAACCGGTTTGGGGTTCAAACCGGTTGAAACCGGATCGGTTTGAAACCGAACCGGTTTGGCCCCAAAAACCGGTTTGTACACCTCTAGGTTAGAGTGTGATAACCATTCATTTGATATTGTTTTGCATAGCAAATTTCATGCTATAGTCATGGTTCTTTTGATAAGTAATGGTCGAAATATGGTCAGGAAGGTGTGACATGCGGAGGTAATATGTAACCGATGATATGATATCATGTAACGTGTAGCGATGTGTTTGTGTATTGGTATGTTGGTGTGACATACTAATATATAGTTCAACGTATAGATGTGGTGTGTATGCTACAAGGATGCGGTGATGTTCAATTAGATTTTAGAAACATGTGACATTGTATCATATTTTTTTTTCAATAGACTTTGTTGCTTCTGTTCGTAAAATATAGGAATTCTACAATTTGTCAAGTGGAGTGTGATAACCAAAATGATTTGTTTTTACAAATAATTGGGGATTTTTTTAACGAAAATGACACATCTAATGCAAAGGACAAGAGAAAGTGAAGAAAATCCCTCCCCCCCCCCTCCCCACTTAAATCACACATTGAATGCAACATACAAAGAGAACGCAAAGCATAGAACTAAAAACAAGTGTGAGAAGAAAACAAGCTAGAACTCTGTTAATTCATGAAACATGTGTTCTGTTTCTAAAAAGCCAAGATGCACCCTTGTGCATGGTGTGAATCTCAATCAGGAAAAGAAGCCATGAAGATTTTGATACTTGGTAGATCAAGCATGTATCTAGTAACTTACTCACCTTCTTCTCCACTACTTCCTGCATGTTAGGGTTAAGCCTATGTTGGTGCTACACAAATGGTATGTGATCATCATCCATTTAAAACTAATTAGTACAGAAGGATGTATTAAACCTTTTATATCTGTAATTTTCTAAGCATTTTGTCTAAGGCTAGAGTGTGATGATCATTCATTTATTATTATTTTGCATAGCAAATTTCATGCTAGAGTCATGTTTCTCTTGATAAGTAATGGTCAAAAAGTGGATGGGAAGGTGTAACATACTAAGGTAATTATGTAATATGTCACATGATATCATGTAAGGTTTGTTGGTGTGTTGGTATGACATACTAAGCCAATATATATTGTTTGTTTAGCATATAGATTTGGTGATATTCAACTAAATTTGAGTAACATGTGAAATGGTATCATTATTTATAATAGACTTGTTGCTTTGGTTGGTAAAATATTGACTTCTACAGTTTGTCATATGGAGTGTGCTAATCAAAATGTTTTAATTTTTTACAAATATTGAGTTGTTTTCGACTATGAGACTTTTAATGCGAATGACAAGTGAAAGTCAAGAAAATCCCTTCCCACGCTTAACTCATACATCGCCCTCAATGTACAAGAGAATGCAAAGCATGGAAATGAAAACAAGTGTGAGAAGGAAATAAACTAGCACTTAATTGATCAAAAGTCGTCGTAAAGTATTTGGTTAGTACTCAAAAAGCCATAATGCACCTATGTGCATGGTGTGAATATCAATCAAGAAAAGAAGCCATGAAGAATTTGATACCATGTAGATCAAGCCTTTATCTAGTTACTTATTCACCTCCTTCGTCATTACCTCCTACATGTTCAGGTTCAGCCTACATCGAAGTTGCACGGCTGGTAAGTGGTCACCCTTCATTAGGAACTGATGGATACAAAAGGATGATTAAACCTTTTATGTCCAGAAAGTTCCAAGAAATTATTTTCTTGTGCATTCACACAACCTCAAGCAACTTATTCTTTACGTCATCCGTTAAGTTAGAAATAATAACATATGCAGACTGGAAATGCATATTCCAAGTGGGTTGGTAACTCATTTAGTTCCAATGATCAAGGAGTCTTTGACGAAAGGTCTTGCTTTTGGTTCTTCATCTCAATCAACAACCTCAAACACTTCAGGATATAGGGAAAATTCTCTAGCGGCCATGTAAGCCAATTACTCATCAAACATATCCCCAACTACAATATGTGAGTCCTTCTTCCCACCTATTAGCTGTGTACCCTAAGTGTTTTGCTCACACATATCTTGCAAACGGTAACTCACAAAGGAATCAATGGTGTCAATAATCACAAAGAGAGTCATTATGAATCGAGGGATGTTGTGTAGACTTCTTAATATCAAATACTATTACATTCATTGTTTATATGCGTAGTCAATATGCCATTTCTTTCATCATCCAAAGCTCGGGAGGTAAACCAAAAAAGGATGAGCAAAGACAAAAGGTATATCCTCATCTAAGACCATATCGTCCATTAGGAAGATGATTTGTGTGCACAAATATGTCTTGTGCTATGTCTCTTAGGTATTTCACTAATCGGCTCATGTGGATAGGTAATAATTCTTTAAGGTCTAGCCTCTTAAAAATCAGATACAACATCCAATTATAACATGCAAATCAAACAAGGAACAATGAGGGTCATCATCGCTGGTAGTTTGTATTGAAACACATTTGAGCACTCTTCATCCATTGTGACGTGTGAAATTTCTTCAAGCTTTTTCTTAGTTATAATATCTATCAACAACATTGCATGCTTTGACATCTATGAGTGACATCAATAAATGGTAAATTTATATGTAATTGTTTGAATAATCCAAGACCGTTATCATACTATGCCTCCATTTTTTTCCTTTCTCTATCCCCCTCAAATGTTAGATGATAGATGAACATTCAATCATGTTTGTTCATGGGGTCTTGGGTGAATAGTAGCAATCACGAGTATGGTAGGGTTCCTTACAAATCTCCTATCAAGTCTCCAAATAGTAATGATCATAATCTTCATAATATATTTCATAATAGTTCTTGTAGACATGATTCTTAAGAAATACCGTAAAGAACATTCAACAAACATGATCAAGGGTACTAGATAGAATGAAACATCAAATATATATACAAACAAGCTAAAGCATTAACTCAGATCCTTTGTAGAATTGTCCTTTACCTAACAATGATGCAAAAAACTTGGTGTATGTCAAGCTATATGTATTTTTAATGAATATTTTATAGGGTTGAAGTTTTAAACTTATAAAATAATTTTTATGTTTGCCCAGCTACACACAATAGACAAATGTACATATCGTATAGTAGTAGAGTATCGGTAAGAACCACGTATCTATTTAAGAACTTGAAAGCTCCTAGTGGTCAACCTTTGTTATTGTCTAGTTAAAGATAAAGTGAATGGATGGTGATAAAACTAAGATCACATGTAAAAACTAAGACATTGAAAAAGAATGAAACTATCAATCAAAGAAGATATCAATTAGGTTTTGAATTTGCTTGATAATATGATGATCTTTTATATGGACTTATAATAAGATCACAAAATACAAGACCAGATGAGGCTCGTGTTAAGGGCACCAAATCATATCATCTTATGGAAGACTTAAGATAATACACCGATACCACCTCAAATCATGCAATATAGACCACGTGAGAAACTTTGTTAATGCAATAAAGATGGAAACGACTCCCTTGACAATTGAATCCCATAACTTTCTGGAAAACTAATATGATAAGACAAACTAATCATCTCAAGTTGGATAAATAAATCTAAACCAAAAATTTACTGTTCATGTGAACCCACAACTAAAAGCTAGGGAATCACAAGGTCTATTTCAACGGATCCTCTGATAGGTATAGACAATGAGATGTAGGAATGCAACCAAAATACTAAAGTTTTTCCAAACATATGTGAAATGAAGAATGCTTAACCAATATTTAGCAAGTTTGAATCTTTACCTATTATTCCTATTATAACACTGTATAATTTGCATAAAGACGTACAAAAGACTATGAATGAATGTTTAAACAAAAGATTTTTTAACATGTAATGTTTAAAGCAGATAGAAAAACATTCATATTCTATGAAGAATAATCATGGCTTTGAAGAAACATAAATATAAAAATACCGTATTTTATATAAAAGCGTCAAAATACCCCAAGTACATCAAAATCCAAGTGATACAAGAAGTTTAGCCAATAATGGCCATAAAAAGTATAATAAAATGCTTAAAATGATCAAAATCATGGTATGATGCAAGAACTCACACTAAAAACCAAGTAAAAGATGTTGTAGATAGTTTCTTGATCCTTTTGAATGTTCGAACAACCTTCCCTCTTGATTTGAACACCAAAACATTGCAGAAATAAGACTGAAACGATGGGTTTTAGCCACCCAAAGGGGCACATCAAATGAGAGAAATTGATTGGTATTTAGGTGGTGCGCGTTAAGGCATGGCCATGCAAAGTATAAGCACGACCGTGCCATTTCTTGAAAAACCTTCTGCACCACTCTACTCAGTTTGTATATAGCTTTTTCTCATATTTGGTCTGCATGGGTGTGCGCCCATGAAGCACAAACGCGCTTATGGGAAAAGGCATGCAAACATGAGCACGAGGGTTTGCTTCCTAGCTAGTTGGCTTGATACCAGAAGTCTTTTGGTCAGCACAAGTGTGCTTGATGCAGCATGACCGCTAGGCGCTAGTCGGGCGGCGAGGTAGGGATTAGGGAGTAATCGGAATTAATTGGTTTGGAACTTTTATATGTAATTTTCAAATCTTTATATATATACACACATTTTTATATGTATTTCTACTAAAAATGTTAGTTATATATATATATATATATACACACACACATACATGTATTGCTGGAATTTCGGAGTTTTCGCCGGAATTTCGGAGTCTTCGCCAGAATTTTTAGACTTCGCCGGAAAGTCGCCGGAATCTCGTCGGAATCTGGATAAAACGTCGATTATTGGCTGATTATTGGCCGACTAGGGCCGATTAATCCCGATTTTTAACCAATTTGACCGATTAGCGATTATTGTTGCCGATTAGCAGAAATCGAAGCGGGGAGCCTCCGATTACCGATTAGTCGCCGATTAATCGGCCGACTAATTGGCCGACTAATCCGATTTTTGCAACACTGATATGATGTGCCGCTTATGATACTGGAGATGAGGAATACAATCTCTTTCCTTATAGGGGTAATGTTGAAAATTACTACACCCTCATGGGTATATGTGTGTGTTTTTATACATGTAACTTGCTAGTCTAAAGTGCACGAATGTAAACTGTATGGGTCCGCTTAGATTCCTCAGTTTGAGAAGATCTTTGGCTCATTCCAAAAGAAATATAATTATCACACCAAACCAAAACCTCTTTATAACACAAACGCAATAAAGTTTTGTTCTTATACATAAACTACACCAGCCAACATTAAAGAAACCGAATCCCATGATCCCCAAACTGGTCGACATAAAAAGATACAATAACATTTAATGATACACATGCAACAAGTTTCACAACAATGCAAAACTGAACAACTTCACAAGACAGATAAAGATTCCACACAAGTGTCAATCCATTACAAAGATTTGCAATCGGAATTGGAAGCGAGGCAGATAAACTTCAAGCAAAAGCTTAATATTCAATCAACCACAATTCCAAATCAAGAATAGAGTTCCCAAATGTAACCTGAGTCTCCATTTGTATTCCTTATAGACAAGTAGGAAGTGTAAGCCCATGGCAAACAAATGCCAATACAACATAGGCAATCACCAGGATAAGCAATATGAGAGCAATCCTACATTCGCAGTCGAAACAACAAGTCAATAAGCAGATATGTAAATCTAAGCGTTTTAGAAGGAAATATAAGCGCAGGGTTTATAGGACAAATTGTCACATTTTCAGAAAATAAAAAGTAAAAACATATGAAAACTTACGTGAGCTTGACATTTCTCCACCAGACTGTACTCCTGAATCGGCGAGTCTGCTTTCTGAAGCGCAATGTATTATTTTGCATATTGGCTGTTTTATCTACAAGCAACTCCAAGCGATCACCTCTGTCTAATACCTTGTCTATATTCTGGATCATAACATTTCGCACCTGTTTTATCATACCATAACCAACCATTATGATCCAAGATACACAATAACACATCATTACCGAATCTACAAATTCACATACAAGATGAAGAAGCTTAAACACATTTCCATAATTGGATCAAAGCCCAATGGTAGAGGTTGCAAGACAGTTGGTCAGGTAATGTGTCAAAATGGCATTTAGGTTGAAACATGCCATTATGTACCAGACAAAATGTGCAGGGGCAGCTTGAGTTGACCCAAGAACACCCAGGTGTTCCTTCTTTTACAAATTACCAATGATTAAAAAACCATCTAATTATGATTACAAAAACAATATTACTACAATAACCATATAATTTTTGCCCCCAACAAGAACTTGGGTAACTTGCCAAAACGGCTTTTAGGTTAAAATGGGTCATTATGCACCGGACAAAATGTGGAGTGGCAACTTGGGTTGACCCACAAACACCATGTTGTTCCTTTGTTTACAAATTACTGATGATTACAAAAACCACCTAATTATGATTACAAAAACAATATTACTACAATAACCATCTAGTTTTTGCCCCAGGAAGGCCTGAAGTAGCATGTCAAAATGGTGTTTAGATTAAACCAGGCCATTATGCATAATGCACCACACGATATGTGCAGGGGCAGCTTGGGCTGAACCCACAAACACCATGTTTGTTCCTTTTTTTACAAATTACTGATGAAACCATCTAATAATGATTACAAAAACAACATTAATACAATAAGTCAATAACCATCTAACTTTTGCCCCCAACATGACCTTGTTCAATGGGTCAAAATGACCTTAGGCTGAAACAGGAGATTATGCACCATACAGGATGTGCAGGGGCAGCTTGGGTTGACCCACAAACACCATGTTTTTTCCTTTTTTTTTGACAAATTACTGATGAAACCATCTAATAATGATTACAAAAACAATATTACTACAATAACCATCCAACTTTTGCCCCACTATGACCTTGGGCGACATGTCAAAATGGTGTTTAGGTTGAAACAGGCCATTATGCACCAGACAAGATGTGCAGGGGCAGCTTGGGTGGACTAACACACACCATGTTGTTCCCTTTTTTTTTTTTACACATTATTGATGACTACAAAACCATATAATTATGATTAAAAAAAACAATATTTCTACAATAACCATCTAATTTTTGCCCCGAACAAGACCTTGGGAGGTTGTATTCACCAAACAAAGACTTTGGGCAACTTTCAAGACCACTTTCCGTTCCAGAGCTACCTTTTTCTATTTTACAGATTTGAGAAAGGGCAAACCAATTCGACCAATTCATAAGTACATAGCTCAAAATTGCCACCTCCACTAACAAACTAGCATAGCCATACCATACCACACAGTCTTATCCTAAGTTGGGTACTTGGGTGGCACATGGAAAACTCATTGTACATACTCACAGATGCAGTCTGAAAAGAAATAGTTAATGAAACCATGCTATAAAACACAGAAGCTAAAATCAGTGGTTTTTTACACACTTTCAGACAAAAATAAATCTTGACTTGACTTTTGGTGTATACCTCAAAAGTCAAAGCCATATCCAAGAAATTCAAAATACAAAGATTATGCACTGTATTTTCGTGGAGAACAGCAGAAACAAAACTCACCTGACCCATTTCTCCTTTTAAACGGTTTATCCTATCAGCATTAGGATCATTTGAGTAATACTCCATTTGTTGGCTCAAAACCCTTGAAAACTCATCATTCATGCCATAAGCCTGGGCTGATAGAACTGTTCGGCCATAGGTCCTGACAAATCTCTGATGAATGTCTTCAAGAAAAGCAAAAGGAATTCTCCCTGCAATACATACAGTGCTCTTTTATATAACCCATTAATGGGACAAGTCGGTGCCATTAAACTTAATGAACTGACAATCAGTGGTGTAAGCCGAGACCATGTATACACATCAAACAAGTTGTATTTTCATATTTCATATACAATACTAACACCCCATCATAGTAGTTATGTCCAAGGATAGCAAGAAAAGTATTATTTAAATGGCAAAATTGTAACCAGTGGGTCAGTGGACAGAAGTACATGTGAAATAAAATGAAACATTATCGCACATGTAGGCTATCAGGAATCAACTGATTGGGACTGCAGGAGGTGTTTGGATGTGCTTGCAATACTTGGATTTGGAGAAGCATACAAGTAATTGTTTCAAGAAAACTGATTATTGACAATAAACGTCATATTACCTAACTATATCTAACTTTAATTAACTATCTTATTATGAATCCCTAATTTATAAATAATCACTTTGAATAAACTCTTCAAACAACCCCTTTAGAGTTTAGTATATCAACATAGAGATTACCGGCTTCAATGTCCTTAACAGGCAGAAGTAAAAAAAGGAATACCCAATGAACTTTTGACAATAAATATCCTAGTATTCTGCAAAACTGATTCTGATTCCGATTCCAGCTTTCTGGAATAACTTAAACTGACTGTCTATTCCGATCCTTGAAATAACAACGATCACATATGACGAACCACATCCAAACATCCTAAATTTGAAATCAACCTAAGCTTAAATCCCGCTTCACTGTCTTTAATCAACAGAGAAACAAATAAGAATACCCAATACGGCTACAAAACGACTTCACATACAACAGCTAGAAAGCTAAATGATGGAAATCGAACATAAGGTGATAAAGGGGTAAATTTAAGCTTACTTCCGGCAACATCATCGGCCATACAGAGCACAGTGAGGCCATCAGTACGCTTGACATGAAAAATATACCGATCTTGCGAATAAGAAACATTCATATCATTGTTTCCAGGGATTTTCTCAAGAATTTGCCTCGCAATCGAGCTCGCATTCGTCTGTGTGCCACTGAATTCCGCTAACACAACAGATCCCCTCGCTACTAGCGTATAAAGAATCGTCATCTCTCTTTAAACTTGATCTGAGAAGATCGGGCGAAATTCGAGCTGAAATTCACTTCGAATTGAGAGAAAATAAGATGTTCTTTAGCGAAATTCAGTGGTGGATGCGAAAATAAGGAGATCGAATCTTGAGCTGCAACGGGTGATTCAATCCAAGGGGACCGAAGGCTAGGGTTTCATCATTTTATGTGATGATGATTCAAGATCTTCTATTTTGACTTACATTCATATATATTTGTTTATAGAAAAGAAAAACTACTAAATTTTTTTTCCTAAGTTGATTTTCAATAACATATACATCTAGAAAAAAATAAAAATAAGCACAGTACTCTTAAAATTGTATAATACTAACCCTTTAAAATTAGATATTTCAATAAAAATTTACTAATGGGAATAAAATAGTGTTATCCTAGATTTAATAATATGGGAGACCCACCGGCCCATGTTTTACAATTTTATTTGTTTGTAGTTATGTAATTGTAGTATTTGAAAATGATAAACACCCATAGCATTACCTATCATTATTGCACTCGAAACGAAAAAAAGTAAAATAAAGGTAAATTTATTAAGAACAAGTTGATTAACAATTTATATTATTTCAACCTATAAATAATTATTATAGTAAAAAAAAAAAATGGAAACAACTCTCAAGGGTATATGCAGTCGATAAAGGAGATAAACCGGTTTGAATATTTGAGTGAATATTTATGAAGCCATATGGAGCCGCTGCACTTGGTTTAGACTTTAGCCATAGAATACAGTATGTGGCAATTAAACATATTAAAACCAAAAAATATGGTCTTACGAAGGCTGCCCGGTAATATGGGTTATGTATAGGAGGAAGAGTTCAAATTAAAAAGATTTTAAGTCTAAAATATGTAAAAAGTAATTTTAATAATTAATCTTTTTATTCAATGATTGAAAACAAATTTGTTAAAGTGGTATTTTAAGCGTCATCATTTTTGGTGAATTTTGTTTTCTTATGATATTCAAGATTAAATCATGCAATTTTTCATATGTCATTTTAAAATTATTGCAAAATTACATTCTTGTTTTAAAAAGATGTTTTATAGATATTACTAAATAATAGATAATATAGATATACATTATTATTATCATCATTAAAAAGATGTTTTATATGTACTTATAGTATGTAGAACACAATAATAAATTAAAAATAAATTAATCTAATAAATTAAAAATCATCATTGTGTTATCTTGAATACTATAAGTTTTAAAAACTACATTAGTAAAATAACATAATTGTGTACTTATAATTATAAAACAATAAGTTTATATAATTTATAAAAAACAATAACAAAAATAACACATTGTTTTATCTTAAGCACTAAAGTTTTGAAAATACACTGGTGAAATATATCATTGTGTACTTCTAATTGTAAAACATAATGATAGATTACAAGTTTATATAATCTATAAAAAACAATTACATAATAATATAAAATTATCTAAAACGTAAAACATAATGATTAATACTTATGATAAATGATTAAAAATATATGAAACAATAAACTTATATATGACACAATGAATTAACTAGACACAATGAGCAAAAGTATTTGATATATTGACTAAAATGACATTCACTTTAAAACAATAGACGGACACGTATCAAGCGTATAATACTTCTTAGGTATTTAAATTAAATACACACTTTTACTATAACTCTAACCAATATATATAACATATAATATTAAATTGTTAATTTATTATTCATTAAACATACAATTTAATAATTATAAATTTTATAGCTATAATATCAAAAAGGAAAAGAGAGAGAATCAACCTATTAAAAAACAGGTTTATAATGTATGAGAGTGAGACATTAGAAAAAATCTATAAGTTATGAGAAAGCCTACAAATGGCATGGAGATATTTTTGGGTGAAAGGACATACATGTCATCAAGATGTCACATTATTTTCTTACACATACAAGCTTACATATAGAATTACACATACCAGTTTACATATAGAGTTACATGTAACATACCCAAGTATAAGAGACTTTTTACAAATCAAAACTAAAGAGTAAAACATTATGATCAAATCTAAAACATTAAGTTAAAAAAATTGGTGCCCAAGTTGTAAAATTCTATGACCAAAGCTAAAAGCCCATGTGTACATTTACATTAGATGTAAAACATCAATTGAAGAATTTTTACGGCTTAAAACATTATGTGTAAATGTAAAAACACCATGTTAAAAAACACTAAATTAGAGCTGTCAAAAACTTTCGTCACTCGCCGTTCGCCGCTCGCTCGGAAAATTCTTGTTCTATTTCGACTCGGTTGTAAATAAGTAGATCGGATCAATTTGGTTTGTAAAAGATCCAAGCACCAGCAAAGGTCGGCTCGACTCAATGCGGCTCAAATTATATGTTAGTAATATATATATATATATATATATATATATATATATATATATATATATATATGTGTGTGTGTGTGTGTGTGTATATATATGTATATATATATATATATAGTTTTATACATACCATTTTATTAAATTTGGACCACTATATGCAAATATACAATTTTATTTATACATACAGATCAATCAACATAATAAAAAATGAACACTAAATCTAAAATAAAGCCCTAAGCCGCTAAGAGGTAGTGTTTGAGTGGACAATTTGCCCATGGTCTTCTGCCCTAAACCTAAGTCAATTGTCTACGGCTCTCCCCTGTCATCATTCCCCACAAATTGCTCATTGTTTCATTGGGTACAACTTCAGCCTCATCATCCACTACAACATCATACTTCATGAAAATTATTATACTATGAAATGTGAATACTTTTTGAGCCATAAAAGCTAGAGACCAATGTTGTTGTCACAACCCCTCCCATGCAGCGGGTTATATGTGACGCCAACACTAGAAACAACACAACAGAAATTCAAAACTTAACTTTCATTAACTTGAACAGTAATTAGATTGTCTCCAACTTTCATTAACTAAGCTAGGTCTAAAGATCTATCCACCAAGCTTGCATGATCTTTACCCTCACTAGTCTCAAAAGCCATCTCTTCAAAACCTAGATCAACACGGCACCTAGAATGTGTACCCAAAAGGTTTTATGGGTCAGCATTATGCTGGCGAGTTTATAAACAACATCTTTCAAAACCTTTTACAAAACATTTTCGCTAGCATCAACGGATAAATACGTAAACAAGCAATACAGTAAACTCACCTCTCTTTGTACACGTCTGCACAGGGCACTTACACACACACACACACACACACACACACACACACACACACATATATATATATATATATATATATATATATATATATATATATATATATATATATATATCATATTTCCAGAATTTGCATCGACCTTCCTTTCCTGACAAGTATTACCCCATATTTATCATACAGATGCTAGCCAAGATACAAAAACAACAGTTTAAGAACACACTTCTAATTTTGAAAGTTTAAAAAAACTTCACAGCCCAAAGCAATAAAACAGTTTAAAAAATGACTGATGTAAAAGAACTCACTTTAACCAGCAGCTAACCCTTTTTCAGGATTAGCCTTCTCTAACATAAGTATCTATATTCGAGGTATTATAGAGTCAATACCGGAAAACTCTTAATGCATAATCCCTATCTAGATATGCTCCTTGGATCAAAGGTTTCATACCCTGGCAAACATCCTAGAGGTATTACGTAAGGGTACATACCCTACCTACTAAGGGAAACCAATCTGTTCTCCTATGGGTATTCACCCCCACAATATTAGTATGATTCCCTTAATCCTATCTCGGGTGTCTAACCCGTTTGCTATGGGTGTTTGACCCAGAGGGGCACGTAACTTGTGCCCTACGGGTATCCTACCCATGTGCCCTTAAGGTCCCTCACCTGACCTTTCCCTAATCTAGGAGAAAGGAAGAGAATTTACCTTATAGTTCAACGATCTTTTGTTAGGAAAGCAATATTAAAGAGATTATAACTCAAATAAGATCTCAAGACCTTCTATTTATAGTTGAACTCTAAATTACATTGCGGAGCGCAACACAATTATGTTATGGGCCGTAACACCTTGAGGCGGCAGAAAGGGACATGTGGCAGTTTCTCAGCCACATATGAACCGCCTTGACATTGTGGACCGTAATAGGGCCATGTTAGGGTCCATAAAAACTCCCCTTACCTAAAATTTTTGTACAGTTTTCCGACAGCTTTCCGTTGACCGGTAATGGGTCCTGTAATAGGGCCAGACACATTCAAAGAAAGTTTTATTAGATATGGTATTATGAAATAGGGAGACATCATGATAAGTAAAATAGACATGGAATAATACCTAGTAGAACCATTTACTAAGCCTATAACTATAGACAAGCATGATCAACATACGGGATTTTATCAGGCTTAGATTAGCGAAGGGCATGTTTTGATTTAGTATTTGGATGTACGAATATTTGAACAGTTATACTTTTGAATTCATTTTGGTTTATTAGTTTTAATGCAATTCTAAATCTTAAAATTGTGTTTCATTTTAATATGTTTAATCCATGAATCTTGTATTTGTAATCATCTGTAGACGGTCAGACTCGGGGAACGACTCTGAGTCAAGGATATTTTGAATTTGGGCTCAAGTAATTGACTGCCAAGTTCATAGACCTCATTTATAATGGCGTTGGATGTAACTCCATTCAAATCATTTTTGTGGATCTTAATCATAAGATTTTTCTATATTGGCATACTCATTTAGTATCCTTTGACCTGAGATGAATACTTTCCATTTACCGAGGAGTATTCTTTGATCAATATCAACAGAAAGACTTAGTTTCGGAGTAATTATAAAGTTTAATGGGAGTTGTATGTAGTCGATAAAGGATTCTATACTCTTACATGATATAAAAGTTTGATATTATTGCATCCTCGTTGATTTAAACTTGTAAAGTGTGAGGCCTCACCCAATTTGACTTTATGTTTGATTAGATCATTTTGATTGAGAAAAAAATGATTAAACATCATATGAAAATGAATTGGATTCATATCTGTCACACCCCAACCTTAACGGTGGAAACGTCGAGATGTGAGGGTTAAGATTGTTCATGCCACACAACACTATTACAAGGTGTAAATATTATTAAATATTCATCCCATGTCAAACAAAGTCATAACAAATGTCTCAATTAATCAAACAAAACATAAGCGGAAAATAATTATCAAGTAAGAAGCATGTCCTTTATTATTCTCTAGGTCCAATCCTAGATGGTATCAAGTCTTCAAAATCATTACTAAGCTTGAGCATTTCCTGAAACATGTTAAAAATACGGTCAACACATAATGTTGGTGAGTTCCCATAGATTGTACATACATATATATATAAACTTCTAAGATGGCAATTCATGTCATAGGTTATAGGATAATGCAAATATAAATGGATAACAAATGTAACAATCAAACCTTGACAAATATGGCCACAACGAATAATATACGATTAGCTAAGTGTACTTGGTTCCCATGATGATCAAGAATACGTTATCAGGAGCCGGCAATAACCTCGGCTTTAGCGCCAAATAGGCTTGTCAGACCCATAGATCTATGACGTCGCTAGGCTAGCAATAGTTAGTGATTGTGTTTACAAGTGTCGATCACATAATAATTACAAGATTCCAAATAACCATGACAAATATAAGATGAATTGCACGTGTGTTACAAGAGTACAAACATCTTTACAAGTATGCTTTTAATAAAGTTAACATGTCTCACCCCAAATATGTGAAATAAAGTAAAATAGGGTATGGAAAACTCACATGAATTATAAGGATGAACAAATATGGAGTCTTGTACTAACGCCAAAGGTTCGTAAAGTTCAACCTAGAGAACGACGTTTTAAGTTAATCCATAATTATTATAATGTTAACGATACTCGAGAATCTACGGTTTCCTTTGAAATTTGGGGTTTTGGATAACAATGTGATAGTATAATGATGTTATTTGAGATTTTATAGTTTAGCCCACGATTATAAATTATAAGATAGATACAATTTATTATTTTATAATTTAAATGACCAAATAAGAATTTTTTGTGATAATTTCATTAATAAGAAATTAAACTTTTATTATCAAAGAATTATTAAATGCCATTTGATATAGTAATAATTTGTAGTCTTAAATGATTAAAGTAAATCTATTAACTACAATAGATGAAACATTTAAAATATACACACATATATATTTATTTTCTTTCAAATGCATGATTAAACTTGTAAATATTTTTTATAAAAATAAAAGATTTATTAAATTGAAATTTTCGAGAATTAAAGAAGAATAATTTCATTACAATTTAAAACTTAACAAGAAAATATATTTTATCACAATTTTATAATTTCCAAGTTAAAAGAATAAAAGATTTATTAATTAAATTTCTAGGAAATTTAAAAGAAAGTAATTTTATTTAGATTTTGATTTAGAATGATTTTTATATAAATAATAATAATATTAAAACATTTTTCTGAATTTTGTAAATTAAGAAAAACACATTTTAAAAAAAGAAATGCAGGGACTCGGGTTCGAACCCGGGTCCCTTGCCTCATACCTTACAGCTTTACCAATGGGCCAAGGCCCTGTTTTGTGTTCTGAAACACAAATCAATTCATAAAACTTATTTCTACAGAAATTCCCCAATTTCACCACAAACCCTAGTTTCAAAATCGATCAAATTAAACATCAATCTGGTTATGATAATGAAATTATCCATTGGACTTTTGTTCCTCATGTAAAACCGAATGTAAGCCCCATTTGAATTACCTGAATTGAAATGGTATTGACAATTTCGAGTTCGAACAAGGCTCGCGACGGGTTCTCGATTCAATCCTGATGTGTGTGTGTGTTTTTGTGAAATTGAGCTTACAGAGAGTTAAAAGAGGCTGTTTCGATCATTTGACCCTTAATTTATAGTTTCAATTAGAACGATTTGGTGCCCAACGGCTATAGGATAACTCTCGGGTGTTACAAGTCGATTTAAGTGTGCTAAAAGCCTTTTCAAATGAAATTAATCTCCCCATTGATTTTGAAATGATTACACGAACGTGTAGGTTCGATTAATTTCAATAACGTTGAGTCTTAATGCAGAAACGGATTGAAATTTTTGATAGGTTCGGTTTCGGGTTCGAAGTCATTACCACCGCATTGAAAATCCAATTAATTCACATCTTTATGTTGGAAACGAGTTCACGAATCGATTGGAAACAGTTAGAGGGTTTTAAAGTTGATTTTAAGGTGATTTGGGGGGGTCGCCAGAGCCGCGCCGGTGGTACGCCGGCCGGTGGCCGGGAAAGCGGGAGCTGGATTGGGTTTTAAAAACATTTACATTTTTAGTCCCTGCTATTTAAGTTTTATCAATAATTGCTCAAAAGTTGGGTTTGTGTTAAAAAACAAATTTACAGTTTGGGTCCCTGAGGTTTTAATTTTATTATTTTATGCGAAAGTTAATAAATTACAAGTTTTTTCTAAATTTTTAAAAAATAATTAGACTTACAATTTTTATTTATTTTATAGGTTATCACTTATTATGATTATTATTGTTATCATTATTATTATTATTATTATTATTATTATTATTATTATTATTATTATTATTATTATTATTATTATTATTATTATTATTATTATTATCAATATTATTGTTATTGTTATTTTATTATTATTATTATTATTTTTAACTTAATTATTTAATAATAAAATAAATTATAATCATTTTAAATACCAAATAAGATTAGAATAAATGGATTTACAAACGAGCCCTCGTATTTGTGTTAATGACTAAACAAGCACTTACAAGAGATAACAGAAATAACCAACAATTTAACAAATATACGGGAGGTCATAGTCTCCACAACTTTAAGAAATTTCGTCCCGAAATTAAAGATAAGACTGAACGAACAGATAGGGGTATTTCTTCTTCATGTGATCCTCACTTTCCCAGGTGAACTCGGCTCCACGTTTATTTTCCCAACGAACCTTGACGATTGGTGTGGTAGTTGTTCGGGTCTTCTTCAGTGTTCGATCCATAATCTCGACATGTTTCTCAACAAAATGCAAGGACTCGTCTATTTGAATCACCTCTAAAGGAACATGCAAATTTTCATCGGCTAAGCATTTTCTCAAGTTTGAGACATAGAAGACAGCATGAACCCCGCTAAGTTTAGAGGGTAGTTCCAGTTTATAGGCCACTTTTCCGACCCTTTTTAGAATCTTAAAAGGTCCTACAAACCGTGGAGCTAACTTACCATTCTTCCCAAAGCGAATAACGCCCTTCTATGGTGAGACTTTAAGAAGAACCCTATCGTCGACTTGAAATTCCAACGGCTTGCGTCTTTTATCTGTGTAACTCTTTTGTCAACTTCTAGCCACCTCAAGGTTATTACGGATTTTGAAAACTTTATCGGTCGTTTCTTGAATGAGTTCAGGGCCGGTAATGAAATTTTCACCGATGTCAGTCCAGCAAATCGGAGAAAGACATTTACAACCGTATAGAGCTTCGAATGGAGCCATTTTGATGCTTGAGTGGTAGCTGTTATTATAAGAAAATTCCGCTAACGGTAAATGCGTATCCCAGTCACCACCAAAGTCAAGAACACAAAGACTTAACAAATCCTCAAGAGTTTGAATGGTTCGCTCGGTTTGACCGTCCGTTTGTGGATGGTAAGCCGTGCTTAAATCCAGTTGGGTACCCAAGAGTTCTTGCATAGAGGACCAGAAGTGTGAAGTGAAATGAGCATCTCAATCGGATATGATGTGTAAAGGCACGCCGTGACGACTCACAATCTCATCAATGTAAATACGAGCCAACTTTGAAACTTTGTAAGTGTCTCGTATAGCTATGAAATGTGTTGTTTTGGTCAAACGGTCGACGATCACCCATATACTATCATGACCACAAGGAGTACGAGGTAACTTGGTTACGAAATCCATGGATATGTGCTCCCATTTCCACATAGGGATTTTGGGTTGTTCAAGTAATCCACTAGGCCGTTGATGTTCCGCCTTGACCCTTAACACGTAAGGCATTTTGCTACATATGAAGCGATATCCTTCTTCATCTCTGGCCACCAATATTGGCCACACAGATCCATATACATCTTATCGGACCCAGGGTGAATAGAATAACGTGTTTGATGAGCTTCGTTCATGATGAAGTTACGAAGATTGTCACGATTTGGAATCCAGAGTCGGTTCAAGAATACAACATACCATTCGGTTTTGTTTCTAGTTGTGACCGAACATTATACGCTAGTTCTTCATCCTCATTTTCTTCAGCTAATGCCGCTTGTTGAGCCTCGCGGATGCAAAACTCGAGGTCACTATCAATCCTTATATTTTAAAGCATAATAGCAGCCTCGTTGACATCCACGTGAATCTCAGTGTCAAATTCTCCCAGTGTGTCAAACCATTGTCTTCGATCTCGAATTTCTTGAAGTGAGATGGTCTTATTGTGGACTTTGCGACTTAGCGCATCGGCTACAACATTATCCTTTCCAGGATGATAACGAATGTCACAATCGTAGTTGCTAATCAACTCAACCCAACGTCGTTGCCTCATGTCGAGATCCTTTTGGCTGAACACGTGTTGAAGGCTCTTGTGATCGGTGTAAAGTATACATTGTGTCCCATAAAGGTAATGCCTCCAAATCTTTAAGGCAAAAACCACAGCACCAAGTTCAAGATCATGGGTTGTGTAGTTCACTTCATGAACCTTCAATTGTCTTGACACATATGCTATGACCTCTCCTCGTTGCATGAGAACACAACCAAGGCCTTGACTAGATGCATCACAATACATAGTAAAATCATCATTCCCGTCAGGGAGGGTTAGAATAGGAGCATTACACAACTTGTGTTTTAGAGTCTCGTAAGCCTCCTCTTGTTCAGGTCCCCATTCAAAGAGTCTATTCTTTTGGATTAGCGCCGTAAGTGGTTTCACAATCTTCAAGAAATTTTCAATGAATCTATAGTAGTAACCCGCTAATCCAAGAAAAGAGCGGACTTCAGTGGGAGTTATGGGAACACACCAATTTTTCACGGCTTCTATTTTAGCAGGATCGACATGAATCCCTTGGCTATTCACAACATGACCTAGAAATTAGACTCCTTCAAGCCAGAATTCACAGTTAGAAAACTTTGCGTATAATTGTTCTTTCTTCAAAAGCTCAAGAACTTGTCACAGATGCAACTCGTGATCGGTTTTTGTCTTGGAGTAGATAAGAATATCGTCGATGAACACAATCAGGAATTTGTCCAAATACGGTTTACATACCCGATTCATGAGATCCATGAAAACAGCAGGAGCATTAGTCAAACCAAAAGGCATGACCATGAACTCATAATGTCCATATCGGGTACGAAAGGCGGTTTTTGGAATGTCATTGTCATGGACTCGCAATTGGTGATATCCAGAGCGTAAATTGATCTTTGAGAATTGAGTGGTTCCTTGGAGTTGATCAAAGAGATCATCAATTCGAGGGAGAGGATATTGGTTTTTGATGGTGAGTTTGTTGAGTTCTCGATAGTCGATGCACATGCGAAATGAACCATCTTTCTTCTTCACAAATAGCACAGGTGCACCCCATGGTGAAGAACTACGACGTATGAAGCCCTTATCAGACAGTTCTTGCAGTTGACTGGATAGTTCTTGCATTTTCGAAGGTGCAAGACGATAAGGTGACTTAGCCACAGGGTTTGCACCAGGAATCAGATTGATCTTAAACTCAACCTCTTGAATGGGAGCTAATCCACTAAGATCCTCAGGAAACACATCCGGAAAGTCTCGTATGATAGGAATATCCTTACGTTCCTTCCCCTTGGCTTTCGTGTTGACTATGTAAGCCATAAAGGCTATGTAATTCTTACTCAAGCACTTTCGGGCCTTGGTACATGACATAAGCTTGAGTCATTTAGATGATCTCTCCCCAAACACTTTTAGAGTATCACCCGAAGGTAGTGGGATTCGTATACATTTCTCGAAACAAATAATTTCTGCGTAATGTTTGGCTAACCAATCCATGCCAACAATGATGTCAAAACTCCCCAGTTGCATAGGAATAAGGTCAATAAGGAACTCATGCTCGTTAAGGCTCAAGGTGCAATCACGAATGATAACGTTAGTAACGATAGATTTGCCGTCAGCAACTTCGACCGTAAAGGATTTTTCTAGCTTAGAGCGTGACTTAGCAAGGGTGGGTTCAAACTCTAAGGACACAAAACTCTTATCCGCTCCCGAGTCAAACAACACAGAAGCATAGCAATTATTTACAAGATACATACCTGCTTAGATATAGAGCTATTGTTGGTACATGGAAGGCAAGGTAGGAATTTTATTCAACAAAGGTTCGAGTGACAGAAAAGAATGACGTACCATTCACCATGTCATTATTTTCTTGAGCTTGGTTTACATTGATGTTGAAGGCACGTCCCCGAGCTGGTGGGACATTTCCCGCAAGACGAGGGCATTGTGGGCGAAAATGGCCGGTTTCACCACAATTGTAACAAGCTCGATTGGGGACTACAGTAGCGTTGTTTGGTGCACGATGACATGTAGCCACCAAATGCCCATATTTCCCGCAGAGTGAGCAAATACGACATGGATTATTGCCCGCATGGTGATACTTGCAGATATTGCACATCGGGTGTGGACCAGTATAAGCTTTAGCAACAGGTGCTTGATTTGCAATAGCAGCTTGCTTTTGTGGGGTATTGGGTGTTGTCACAGCAAAGTTTCAGGCACGTATAAACTTTCACTTCTAGCCCTTAAATGAGGATTCAGCCTTCACCTCCTTAGTTGCCTCGAGAGTCACCTTTGCAGTTGGTTTTGCACCCTTCACCATCAAGGTGCCAGCTCTTATGTGATTTTCGGTGAGTTGTGCAGTGATGTTGATGGCTTCTTCCAGGGTTGTGGGCCTACTCCCCACAACAGCATCTTGAATTTGTGGTGGTACCCCTTTGATAAAATTTTCAATGTTACGGGGTACAATATCCACCATATGCGGTAAAAGCATACTCAATTCATGATGCCAGGTGGAGTATGCCAAGTGGTTGTCACTATCTTGTTTGAGGTTCCAAAACTCTTCCTCCAACTTTTGCAGTTCACTCCTTGGACAAAACTTTTGGATCATGATGTTCTTGAACTCTTCCCAAGTGAGTGACAATGCCACTTCCGCACCTCGGTTCCTCTTTTCACTATTCCACCAAGTAAGTGCCCGTTGTTGAAGGACACTCGCGGCATAACGAACCTTGAGTTCTTCAGGACACTCACTATTGATAAAAGTGTTCTCCATACTCTCGAACCACTCGAGAAGTCCAGTGGCTCCCTCCTTTCCACTAAAACTAGTGGGTTTGCAAGAGTTGAAGTGTTTGAAGGTACAGGTTTGGTTATTCCCTCCTTGGTTGTTGCTGTTCTCTCCTTGACCATTATTATCACCACCACCATTGTTTCCATTCTCATTGTTGCTAGTGTTGGCCATTAAAGTGCTACTTAGTTCAGCGACCATGGTAGGAAGGACAGCAGCCATTTGCTGGGCGATCATAGCGGCGAGTTTTCGGTCGGAGCTACCATGCTTTCCATGACGACGAGACATTCTAAAAAGAAAATAGAGCAGATATTAGAGTTTTGGAGATAAAACCAGTTCAAATAGACACGAATATTTGGAATTTACAAGCGTATACAGGATGGTTCCATTTGGTAACACACAGCCAATAGGAACATTGACACGTCAAGGTGACTTAATCCCAATTTACCTTGGGGAAGATGTTTATTTTGACCATAATTTATCACTCATCCCGGAAATCCCCAGGTAAGCATAACAGGTCCCGCAGTTGATTGGGATTTATGCAAAATGCTTACCTTAGCCCGAGGGCTTTTTGCCAAGAAATCCAAGATACAGGTGTTTATGTGTCACACACTTCTCTATAGGCTATTAGAATCAAAACCTTGATGAGATTTTCAAGATTTAGACATATTGTCTAAAGGATTTATCCATTCGTTATACTGCGTAAGATTCCACACGTAGTCGAGAATAAGTTTTAGAAAGAAATCAGACGTGATAGAACTAAGGGCGGGTGAAGAGGATTAGGAAGTTGGGTTATACAAAGTTAGGGATTTTGTCATTAGAGTCAAACACCTAAGGCACAATTTACTATGTAAAGTCAAGTAGCACATAAGGGATTCATCATGTAGCATGTAACATCATGTGATATGCATATAAGTAAGCTTACAAAATCATAAAGAATGCTCATAAAAAAGGGTCCCTACAATAACCATAGTCTAGGTCACCATTTCTAGTAACCTGAATCCCTATACTTATGGGCTCTGATACAAATCTGTCACACCCCAACCTTAACGGCGAAAACGTTGAGATGTGACGGTTAAGATTGTTCATGCCACACAACACTATTACAAGGTGTAAATATTATTAAATATTCATCCCATGTCAAACAAAGTCATAACAAATGTCTTATTTCAATCAAACAAAACATAAGCGGGAAATAATCATCAAGTAAGAAGCATGTCCTTTATTATTCTCTAGGTCCAATCTTAGATGGTATCAAGTCTTCAAAATCATTACTAAGCTTGAGCATTTCCTGAAACATGTTAAAAATACGGTCAACATATAATGTTGGTGAGTTCCCATAGATTGTACATACATATATATATAAACTTCTAAGATGGCAATTCATGTCATAGGTTATAGGATAATGCAAATATAAATGGATAACAAACGTAACAATCAAACCTTGACAAATATGGCCACAACGAATAATATACGATTAGCTAAGTTTACTTGGTTCCCATGATGATCAAGAATACGTCATCAGGAGTCAACAATAACCTCGGCTTTAGCACCAAATAGGCTTGCCAGGCCCATAGATTTATGACGTCGCTAGGCTAACAATAGTTAATGATTGTGTTTACAAGTGTCGATCACATAATAAGTACAAGATTCCAAATAACCATGACAAATATAAGATGAATTGCACGTGTGTTACAAGAGTACAAACGTCTTTACAAGTGTGCTTTTAATAAAGGTAACATGTCTCACCCCAAATGTGTGAAATAAAGTAAAATGGGGTATGGAAAACTCACATAAATTATAAGGATAAACAAATATGGAGTCTTGTACTAACGCCGAAGGGTTCGTTAAAGTTCAACCTAGAGAACGACATTTTAAGTTAATCCATAATTATTATAATGTTAACGGTACTTGAGAATCTACGGTTTCATCTGAAATTTGAGGTTTTGGATAACAATATGATAGTATAATGATGTTATTTGAGATTTTATAAATCGTTTAGCCCACGATTATAAATTATAGGATAGATTCAATTTATTATTATTTTATAATTTAAATGACCGAATAAGATTTTTTTTGTGATAATTTCATTTATAAGAAATTAAACTTTTATTATCAAAGAATTATTAAATGCCATTTGATATAGTAATAATTTGTAGTCTAAAATGATTAAAGTAAATCTATTAACTACAATAGATGAAACGTTTTAAATATACACATATATATATTTATTTTCTTTCAAATACATGATTAAACTTGTAAATATTTTTTATAAAAATGAAAGATTTATTAAATTGAAATTTTCAAGAATTAAAGAATAATAATTTCATTAAAATTTAAAACTTAACAAGAAAATATATTTTATCACAATTTTATAATTTACAAGTTAAAAGAATAAAAGATTTATTAATTAAATTTCTAGGAAATTTAAAAGAAAGTAATTTTATTTAGATTCTGATTTAGAATGATTTTTATATAACTAATAATAATATTAAAACATTTTTCTGAATTTTGTAAATTAAGAAAAACACATTTAAAAAAAAAAAATGCAGGGACTCGGGTTCGAACCCGGGTCCCTTGTCTCATACCTTACAGCATTAACCAACGGGCCAAGGCCTTGTTTTGTGTTCTGAAACACAAATCAATTCATAAAACTTATTTCTACAGAAATTCCCCAATTTCACCACAAACCCTAGTTTCAAAATCTATCAAGGTTATGATAATGAAATTATCCATGTGGCTTTTATTCCTCATGTAAAACCGAATGTAATCCCCATTTGAATTACCTGAATTGAAGTGGTATTGACAATTTCGAGTTCGAACAAGGCTCGCAACGGGTTCTCGATTCAATCCTGATGTGTGTGTGTTTTTGTGAAATTAAGCTTACAGAGAGTTAAAAAAGGCCGTTTCGATCATTTGCCCCTTAATTTATAGTTTCAATTGGAACGATTTGGTGCCCAACGACTATAGGATAACTCTCGGGTGTTACAAGTCGATTTAAGTGTATTAAAAGCCGTTTCAAATGAAATTAATCTCCCCATTGATTTTGAAATGATTACACGAACGTGTAGGTTCGATTAATTTCAATAACGTTGAGTTTTAATGCAGAAACGAATTGAAATTTTTGATAGGTTCGGTTTCGGGTTCGAAGTCATTACCACCGCATTGAAAATCCAATTAATTCACATCTTTGTGTTGGAAACGAGTTCACGAATCGATTGGAAACAGTTAGAGGGTTTTTAAGTTGATTTTAAGGTGATTTGGGGGGGTCGCCGGAGCCCGCGCCGGTGGTACGCCGGCCGGTGGCCGGGAAAGCGGGAGTTGGATTGGGTTTTAAAAACATTTACATTTTTGGTCCCTGCTATTTAAGTTTTATCAATAATTGCCCAAAAGTTGGGTTTGTGTTAAAAAACAAATTTACAGTTTGGGTCCCTGAGGTTTTATTTTATTATTTTATGCCAAAGTTAATAAATTACAAGTTTTTTTCTAAATTTTTAAAAAATAATTAGACTTATAATTTTTATTTATTTTTTAGGTTATCACTTATTATGATTATTATTGTTATCATCATCATTATTATTATTATTATTATTATTATTATTATTATCAATATTATTGTTATTGTTATTTTATTATTATTATTATTATTTTTAACTTAATTATTTAATAATAAAACAAATTATAATCATTTTAAATACCAAATAAGATCAAAATAAATGGATTTACAAACGAGCCCTCGTATTTGTGTTAATGACTAAACAAACACTTACAAGAGATAACAGAAATAACCAACAATTTAACAAATATACGGGAGGTCAAAATATCTTAATGACTCAATTGATGTCTTTTTATGGAAAGGATGAATGACAAGGATTGCCATAAGTCTGTTATCTTGCCTTAACGGACAATTACTAAAACAAGATAATTTTGGTTAATGACTTTAAAGTGTCATACCTTATTGGGAACAACCATGTGCAGCTAGATTATCGCTAACTGTCTATGTTAAGGATTTGATCAAAGGTCGTCCAATTGGGAGATCATTGGATTCGATTAATCAGTGTTACTATGACAACCGGCAAGTTTCAGGTCAATACCCGGCCCGACTTAGTCATAATTATGTATATTTTACATGGTTTCAATTGAATTCTAAATTATTTGAAGTCATTTTATGCATTGCAAAACTTCATGCATAATATTTCATGCATTGGTGATTCGGCGTAATTACCATTTTTACACGCGATACATCTGGCACACATGAACGTAGGTGATAATTAATATATACATACTAATAAATATTTTAAAGTGTTTCAAAGTATTTTAGATTCCAAATCAAATACATTGGAAAAGCTTAAATTTATAAATAAACCTAATCGCGTAAATTGATATTTTACCCGTAACGAATCCTTTTAACGCAACTACTAAATACATGAGGCATCATTAACATAACATCAATATTAAAATATATGATATTATACAAGTTCTTATAATATTTCAAGGTATTCTAAAAAGTAAAAATATAAAAATATGTAAAAATACCTGTAGTGCAACAAATACCAACCAAATACCCAATACTACTAAAAAATAAAAGAAAACTCCCTATTTTCAATCCCTTGGCCGTCCCCTTACCCCCCCCCCTTTCTTTCACTTTCTTCTTTTCTTGCCAATTTCTACAAGACTACTTTGTATTTTTGCAAACTTTGAAACTTATTTTTTTGTGATAAAGAAAAGGTTATGAACAAAATGCATGTCTTCCTACCCCCTTTTGGAATGTCTTGTCCAAGAAGTTGACCAACACTCCCATATGAGTTAATTTACCAATTCATGTTTGGTTATATATACAAGTAACCTCTCCACAATTCACCAACACCACCCAACACACTCTCTTTCCAATTTCTTTTCTTCAAATTTCATCCAAGACACCATCACCACCACTTCATTTGAGTTCCAACTCATTTTCTACAAATCTTGGGTGATCCAAGTGCCATTGTTGAAAGACCAAGTAATTTTTGAAGCTTTCAAGCATTCTACAACAACCCTTCTATCTTTTCTTGCTTATTTTTAGTGAGAACACTCTCTTCTTGTTTATATATATCTTTCATTTCATTATATTATTCATCAACTAGATCATATGTAACAACATTCATCCACAAAAAATCATTCTAGTTAAAAATGGTGTTTTTACCAACAAAGAGATTCAAGTATAATGCTTCATACAAAACATCTTAACATGAACTAAATAATGATACTTGTTCTTAAAAAGTAATTATTGATAGATTCATGTTGACCAAGTTACTAGTTGGTAATTTTATAAAAAGTCATAAAAGTTTGTTAAAACTCAAGAAAAGCTACAAATGGGTTATATTATGGTTATGAAATTTTAGATGTTTTGCAAGTATTATTATGGACATATATATATATATATATATATATATATATATATATATATATATATATATATATATATATATATATATATATATATATATATATCTCACAAGTTATAATTAATTAGTAAGTTGTAATACGTTATTATAAAAGTTGGGTTATGACTAGATGACAACTTAACTAAGTTTACAAGTGTGGTAAAAAATATAAACATGAGACTTTAAATGAAAAAGTATGAACTTCATAACTAAATCTTATGTTAGTTTAATGGGTGTGTTAAAATGGTTAGTAGATGACTTTTGACAAAGATGGCACATAATTAAATTATTTTGGCATGAGACTTAAAATATAAGTTTATGGGCTTTATAATATTAGTTACGAGGTCACTTAAAAGATGGGTTAAAACAAGTTGGTAAATTGACTAAAGTAGCTAATTTATCAAAGAGATTTTACTTATAATATACCAAAATTACTTAATAAATTAAAGCAACCCTAATTTAATATATGTTAAGAACTAGACATAATAAAAGAATAATCCTACTAAGAAAATGATTAAATAATTATTTTATGGGCAAATATATATATTTATACATGGATTGTAAAATATGAAAACTAGTGATTTTACTTGGATGTTAATATTTCAAATTGTATTCTAATTAATATAATGTAAATATTATTTTACCTAAGAAAATAAGATTATTTCAAAACCCTAGCTTCTATAATTTTATATGTAAATTATATAACTAATTACTAAACACTCGAGTCACGTCTCGGGTCGAGTGAAAATGATATTTAATTACCTAAATAATATGTCAACTTCAAGATACAAAGGTTTTTGAATACTTTCAAGCGAAGTTTAATTTATTAATATTTTCTAAGTAATATATATTTCACAAATATCCATTTTGTGTCACCAAAGGGTCGTCAAGTCAAATACTTTATTACCAAGTGTGTGGATGAAGTAGTTACATGCTCACATTACACGTAGGAGCAATTACTTAGACATAAGTTGCCTTGTTTGTTCCAGGGTGAACTTAGTTTGGATTTTCCCGAGCACTTGCGATACTTACAGATTTCACACCCGAGTCACATTTCAGGTGAGTTTCACGGCCCCATTTTTGCTTGTTTCCATTTTGGGGGAGATTACATGCAAATTACTATTTTCGTGGACACAATTACTTGTCAATGGTTTCACATGTTATATAAGTTGTTTACTTACCGTGTAAAGTCCCCTGTTATCGGACCGTTAGTTTATTTCCCAAAGCGAGGTAATCATGGATAGTACTATTGGGTTTGACTACCCCCACCCGGGTTAATTACCCTAACCTTGATTGGAGGTCTAAACGCCTGCATTATTAGGCTATTCACCCCCTGCTTACGGTAGGCATGGGTAGGGGCAATCTATTACAGTTACAGTCTAGCTTCGGTTGCAGTACTTATATAATGTTGTAGTATTGTATGATCGACAAGCAAATCTTGAAAAGACTTGTGGTCCATTACACTGTTTACTATTACTTTAAAACCTGTGAACTCACCAACTTTATGCTTACATATTTTCATGTTTGTTTTCTCAGTTATTTGATATTTGCATCAAGTTAAGCTAGCATGGATCACATCGCATTTAGGGCCATTCATGCTGTTTGGGACATTTATTGTTGTATTTTTCATGCTTTGAAAACAATTACATTAGTTCTACTGCTTCCACAATTTGACTCTGAAAACAATTATGTATTTTAAACTTGGTTGAAATGTATGTTTCACCAAATCATGTAGTGGTCAATCAATGACTATATGATTCCATGATGATCACGCCCCGCGGGAAACTGCCGTGGATTGGGGTGTGACAGATTGGTATCAAAGTCATTGGTTATAACGAACTAGGTTGCATTAGTGGGCCTAGAATATAACCGTAAGGCCATCACGTTATCATTACATTAAGTAATACCCTTACATGGATCATATTATACTCTTTATATGGATGTTATTGCCAAATCTATGTCATCAGTGGCATACATTCTACTACAGCCTCCGGTGTCTAGTGACGACAACACACCGATCGTAGATGCAGAGGAGGACCCAGAGGAGGATATAGAGGCCTCGATGACCGAGGAGGTCCTAGTGATGCCACCATCCTATATGCCTACCCTCTACCGTATAGCCCTCCTAGACGTACGAGGTAAATAAATCATCATAGGCTCTTCAAGCCGTACCGGTCATGAGGGGACCCATAGAACATACCATTCCTATCTTGGTGGCTCGATGCACTCAATATGACCACTAAATTCAATAGCTACAGTCGGACGTAGACGATCTGAAAGAGATTAGAGATTTGGAGATGCTGACTAGACGCATGATGACAATTAATGATGATTGGTACCATAATGACCGGGCTTTACACACTATGCATGACTGGCTGAAGAATGTCTGTGACATCACGAAAATGACATATGATTATAGTGGTCAAGTAGAAGGTAGTAGCAACAGAGATGAGGGTGTTGAACGTTGAGCTACAAATAGCCAAGCTCAAGGAGCGTGTAGAGTTTAGATAAATTGGTTGTCGAAGAAACAAGCTAAAATCATTAGTTATGAAAACATTGTTTACATTCTTATTTTAAATAAGGAAACAATCTCGGTTCAAGGAGAATAAGACAATACTATGCTAGGCATCATCACATGTATGAAGGCCTGAAAGTACTAACGGAAAAGGGTATCACGTAATCCTACCACACATGATGAAGAAGCAAACAGAGGAGAAAAGAATCGAGCACATACCCATCGTGGGAGACTATCTGGAAGTCTTTCCCAAAGACTTTCCTGGACTTCCACCCTAAAGACAAACCGAATTTAGAATTGACTTGGTACCTAGAGCTGCTCTAGTAGCACGATTACCATACCAACTGGCACCATCAGAGATGCAGGATTTGTCAAATAAATTGCAAGAATTGTTAGATAAACGATTCATAAGGCTAAGTTTCTCACCTTGGGGAGCTCCAGTCTTATTTCTCAAGAAGAAGGATAGATCATTCTGAATGTGCATTGACTACCAGGAGTTAAACAAACTCACTATCAAGAATCGGTATCCACTTCCACGAATCGATGACTTATTCGATCAACTTCAAGGATCTAGCTATTACTTGAAGATTGATTTACGTTCGGGATACCACCAATTAAGAATCCAAGAGGAGGATGTCCCTAAGATGCATTCCGAACTTGTTATGGTCACTATGAGTTCATGGTCATGCCATTTGGGTTAACCAATGCACCAACCGTATTCATAGACATTATGAATAGAGTGTGCAAACCCTACTTAGATAAATTTGTGATCGTCTTTATTGATGACATTTTGATATATTCACGAACCAAGGCTGAGCACAAACAACATTTAATGTTGATCTTCGAATTACTAAAGAACAAGAAATTATACTCAAAATTCTCAAAATGCGACTTCTGGATCGGAGAAGTGTAATTTCTCGGGCATGTGGTCAACGAGAAAGGAATACATGTTGACCCATCCAAGATAAAGGCCATTAAGAACTGGGAAGCACTAAATACTCCGACCGAGGTGTGAAAATTCCTAGGTCTTACAGGTTATTACCGGTGCTTCATTGAAAATTTCTCCAAAATAGCCCAACCGTTGACGACTTTAACCCAGAAAGACAAGAAGTTTGATTGGGGTGATAAACATGAAGCGTCATTTCAATTATTGAAGCAAAAGCTGTGTTGTGCACCAATTCTGTCCCTACCAGAGGGAACCGATGGTTTTGTGGTGTACTGCGATGCATCACGACAAGGACTTGGTTGTGTCCTAATGCAACACAACAAGGTTATTGCTTATGCTTCTTGACAATTGAAAGTGCATGAGAAAAATTACACTACTCATAACCTTGAATTAGGAGCTGTCATTTTTGCACTAAAGATTTGGCGACACTATTTGTATGGTACCAAGTGTACTATATTCACTGACCATAAAAGCCTTCAACATATCTTTGATCAAAAGGAACTGAACATGAGACAACGTAGGTGGGTTGAGTTACTGAACGACTATGATTGCAAGATTCGTTATCACCCTGGAAAGGAGAATGTTGTAGCAGATGCTTTGAGCAGGAAGGAACGAACCAAAACCTTGCGAGTGCGAGCGTTGGGGATGACGATCCACACGAGTGTAACTACTCAAATTCGCGACGCTCAATCCGAAGCACTAAAGGAACAAAATTTGAAGGAGGAATCTCTTCATGGCAATTTGACTATGATTCCACATGAGTCTAACTATTTTTGTATTTGTCATGTTTTGAAAACAATTACATTAGTTCTACCGCTTCCGCAATTTGACTCTGAAAACAACTATGTATTTTAAAACTTGGTTGCAACGTATGTTTTGTCAAATCATGTAGTGGTCAATCAATGACTATGATTCCATGATGATCACGTCCCGCGGGAAACCACCGTGGATTGGGGTGTGACAGTTACCAACTGAGCTGTGACCCATAAGATTTACACCTTGCGCAACGAACATTAAATCCACCGAATTTGATTAACGAGTAATTATGAACAATTCATGAGATATATAATTATATTGTATAATTATATGGATCGAGTTTTATAATTTATACTAATTATAAATTATATAAATGTTTAATTATTTATTAACAAAATAAGTAAGTTTCGGGCTTTGTGTTGCATCGTGGGCTCAAATTAATCTAATCGAGCTTGAGGCCGCGAGAAAAGTGATCATTAGAGGATAACCCTAATTATCATCTTCACCCACCATCTTACAGTTGAGAGAGAGCAAGGTAGATCCCCTCCCTTGATTGAAAACCACCAGAAGCACATACTACCACACCGCCCCTTTCGATCGGTTATTGCACACCCAATCTCAAAGTTGTGACCATAACCCGTAACCCTGGCAACCTTCAATCGCACTGCCTCTTGTGGCCGTGGATCTCGTGTCTTAATTCGGTTATGATCTAGCATCATGTCATTGAACCTTAGTGTCTTAGTTGGTTATCATTAACCACAAAGATATATCTATCTCATTGGTAGTTTAATTGCAGATTGTATCTATATTGTTTGTAACCATGATCGAATGAGGCTTGTTAGGGTGATTATTTAATAACTAACATCCACTGTGTGTTTATTAATTACTTGTTTGATTAATAAAACCTATCATACTTGTTTTGATCAAAAGTAAAATTGATCACCATGATTTCCAATAGTTATAGGGATAAATCATTGATTAAATATTCATCCAAAGAATAATTACAATACATAAAGTTTACAAGAATCTCTATAAACCTAAATTGGGTCCTTAGGCTTAACCTAATTATAAGCAACAATAGATACTAATAGCATATTCCAATATTCTCTCGTAGTTAAGCACTAGGAAATCAGGCGCTCAAATAAAAAATAAAAAATAAAAAAAATTAAGAAAAAACATAAAAAAGTAGAAGAACTACATTCAATATTGGCCCTTAACTCGTAAGTCCAACATTTTGGCGAAATTCCATTATGTTTTAATATCATAACCGATAGTGATCTTGTAGTCTTACTTGATTTTGCAAGGGGCTTGCAAACAACAGGGCAAAGAGCCGACTAATGGCTATATAACCATAGTTTTGTTAGCTGCCATAGGATGCAACTCAATTAAAAGGCGTCAATAGAAGACCATAGTATTATCTGCGTGGTGGCGGTGGCTGGGGTAGTGGCAAATGATCATGGTTTAACAAGATAGCGACTTAATGGAAAAATGGCGATAAAAGACCATAGTCTGATCTAGACAATGGAAGAGGGCTAGAAGGATGACCAATAGCATAGGATCATAATCCCTGTAAGGTGCAACACAACGTAAGAGTGGCTTGACGAAGCACAACTAATGAACGGCTTAGACTGTGGCGGCGGTGAGTTCTAATGATTGCTTGAAAACAGAATTAGGAATAGTGGTTGGATTCTTGAACCGAACCCAAACTGAGGCTTTATTTAAAATGTTAAATAGGAAAAGCAAATGAAAAACTAACGAAACAATGGTGGCCAAACAACGCGGCGACGACGAAATGCCACTTATTTTAGGGTTTGTTCCAAGAGTCGATGGCTAGGGTTTGTATATGTGTGGAAGAAGGATACGAGACATGTCGAGAACACTATGCCTCTGATACCACGTAAGAGGGTTAAATCGTTAAATAATTTTTCATTCAAATAGTGATTATAATATATAAAGTTTATAAGAAAGCTTAGAAACCTAAACTAGACTATTAGGCTCAACCTATTAATCATGTTTTTTTTAGATTGTAAGATTACTATGTTAATCTAGCGTTGCATTGCTTCTTGGTTAGATACTAATTTTTTGCTTCCTGTTCAATCGAGGTTGTTGTGTCACACCCTAACAGGCGGCGAATTGCTTTAGGGCATGTAGATTGTCCATAACAAGTGACTCCATTAAAGTGATAATTTATTTAATCAACCCAATTACATATGTATTACAAAGAAACTATAAATTGTTCAAACGACCCGTTTGGGTGGGTGTCAAACCAATAGTGCTACAACAACCCATTGGGGCAGATGTCAAACCAATAGTGCTAACTTTGTTACCTTAGGTTTTAGAAAGTTAAGGATCAGATGCTAGCAAGTAAGCAAGATTGGGAATAACATGAAATATTAATCCAAGAAGTTTATCACGAAAGCATAGAATCCACAAAAGATTCAATTGAATCATGTGATTTGCAAGAAAGATTTAGAATTGAATACATATACATGTCACATCCCAAAAGTATAAAAGGAAATTGGACTATGAATATTCACATTGAGTTCTTGAGTATGAGTTGGACTTATGACTTGATTGATAGAAATGGTGAAGCCCAAAATTAGCATAATTAAACATATTAGAACTTAGGCTTAAGGTTATGGTTAAGAGTATTGACCGCAGGAAGAAAAGAATCAAAAGCAAAGGAAAAGAAAAGTTGTTGCAAGATCAAAACTGATTTGAACAGATTCATTGTTTTAGTTTCATATGATTATTAAAAATATCAAACATTAAGTAAAAATTTTGAAACTCTCCGGTCTACTATTGTAGAATGTTACAAACATTTTTAAATTTGGCTCTTATGCTGATCAATATAGTAGTGAAAAGCAGAAGGTGCAAATCTACGCACTTACTTTTTAAAAACTGTTGTGGAGTCGTTCGATTGAATTAGAAGTCGTGTGAACTATGGTTGGAAAGATAACTCGATAAAATTGTTTGTCGAGTCTAATTTTTTTAATTTGGGATTTATTATGGCCAATTTATGGTCATTTGAAGTTGTAACAGATTCAGTCCAAAATCAAAGGTAGCATTTATGTGCACCTTTTAGAGTTTAGGGTTATAATTTTGTTGAGCATATATATGATAATAGGAGCGTTATAATTAAATAAAACATGAGGAGTTTGATTACAAAGTTTCTTAGAATTATTTAAAAATCGAAAGAATAATAAGATCATTGAAATTAAGAATACGGTTGCTACCTTAAGAATGATGAATGACTTGAAGCTTCTAAAGGCTTCAATGGAGTGTTGGGGCTCAAAGTTTCTTTAGATTGTATAAAGGGTGGAAAAAAACTCTCTTGCTAGTTGAGAAGAAGAGTTGATGTAAAAGAATAATGAGAATATGTTAGTATTTATAGGTGGGGAAATGAGGGTTAGGAATGGGAAAGTTTTATATGCACAATTAAGGTTGAGGGATTATAGATGAGTTGTAAATGAGTCAAATGGAAAGGGGGGAATTGTTTTTTCAAATTTTATAAAAATGATGAAAGTTTATAATTTTATAAATTGGTTTTATTAAAGTTATAAAGATTTTAAAGAAGTTAGTATTTTTTTTTAATAAAAGTATCATAATTATAAACTTTTATATAAATATTATGTCTAAAAATCTATATAAAACTAATGATGGGTGTCCAATTATAAACTTTTATATAAATATTATGTCTAAAAATCTATATAAAACTAATGATGGGTGTCCATAAAAGTTTAGTTTTATTATACATGTGCACAAAAATAGCACGTGTACTTATATAAGAATTTAAGAACTTTAATAATAAAAAGAACTTTAAAATTTTATAAATATATAAGAACTTTTTGATATTGCTAATTTAGGCTTCTAATCACCATCATCAAGTCATATGGATATTGTTCATATAAACGTTAAGGCATACGTTGTCACGATAATCACACAAGTAAAGTTATAAAGCAAAGATTAATCATACTAACGAATGTAGCTATTATAAAAACTCGTGTATAGCATGTATAAGACTATAAGTTATCATATATAATAGTATGTATTAAGGAATGGTTGATTATTTGAACTAATTATTAGCTATTTGTTCCTCTATTATGTTAATAGGAACCTTAACACGAACTTGGTTGCGTCAAATGGATTAAAAACCCTCTTTTTATGATGTAATTATTTGTCATTCTCTCTAATTTTTGCTAGAATTTGTATATTTATATAGTCTCATCTGCCGTTAAAAAATATGCATAAAATATCAAATATTCATACCTTGGTTGGACAAACCACAACAAAATAACTGGCTATCATATATCACAAACCATTATTCCCGATTCATACATTGAAATGTTAACACCAATCCCATAAAATTTGAGAATGACTAATAAGAAATATAGACATCAATGTTGTAAGGTCCCGTTCCCGGGACGCTTACAGTTGGTCATTCATCGCATAAAACATTTAAAACACATTATTTTGCAGCCGAAATAAAACTTTTCATATTAAATCGTGTCAAATCATCACATCGTTTCGTTTACATCTCAAAAATTGTAGTAATACAATAACATTCTCAAAAATATGAATGCTAGACTCGAATCATCCCCAGTAGCTTATGCATCCATGCCTGCATCTCCTCAACATCAACAATTACCTGCCAACTGATATGCATATAAAAGTCAGTGATGCTGAGTGAGTTCTAATTTTATAATAAAATACTTTACTTTACATTAAAACATCTCCGTTACTTTCGTACGTGATCATACATCATACATACATCTTGATAATAATCATTTATTATCTTTCATCATCGTTCATAATCATTCGTTTTCGTACTTTCTTTCATTATTATCTTTCACTTTCATCTAGGTACTGCCATATGCTAAACCCCCAACATTTTGCACGAAGCTGGTACTATGACGAGGCTTATAAATAAACCCCAAACATTATGCACGAAGCTGACACAGTATTGGGGTAAAGCTACAGTGACCCCGTCACATTTGGTCAATCTCAAAGATTGGACCCCTGAAGTGCATCCTCATAGGCTAGCTAAGCCGCACTTCAGTTGGTCTAACGACAACACGGTAATGCACCTCCATTCATTTGCTTGCAAGACTTTCGTTCGTTCATTACGTTTCACTTTTCATTATCATTATCTTTTACTTTCATTACATAATACTTTACGTACATAAACATATTATACCTCATAAAGTCACATCATAATACATAACATGAAATATTATTCATAACCGCAGCCCACAAGCAGATATAACATTAAACAAGCATAAACTTCCATTAAACATAAGTACTTAGCACTTAAATTCTATTCCCAAAGTCCACAGCGGACGGCCAAAGTCCACAGCGCATGAATAAAATACTAAGTACGTCCACAGCGGATGACTTAAAATATATAAGTGTCCACAGTGGACCGCCAAGTCCACAGCGAAGTCTAAAAGTACCTAAAGGGTACACAACGGACATGCATGCATACTTAAGTGTTTATAGCGGACATGCATTGTCCACAGCGGATAGTCTAAATGCCTAAGTGTCCATAGCGGACACCTTATCAGTGCTCAAGTGTCCACAGCGGACAACTAATGTCCACAGCAGACAATAAGTTCATCACCTACGATCCAATCTTGTGCAGTTTCTAGTCCCATACATCATTTTAAGCATATTCTTAGCATGGATCTATCAGTTACACACTTAAAACATAACAAACAACCATTCAACATCATAGGATCTTAAAAGAACACCTTCATCTTTCATAAACAGACGTATTTTTATGGAAAATCATAGTTTGGTTTAGAAACATCAGTTTAATATACATATCAGCCCCAAACAAGTAGAAAACATGTAAAAGAGGGGATCTAGAACTCACCTTAAACAACTTTCAAGTAAAACACCACAAACCCGAGAGCAACCAGGAGTTCTAGCACCTAAACACACGAAAACAAGCAACTAAATACATAGAAATCTGTCCAGAAGCTCGAACCCGACTGAAACCGAGAAGAAAACACCTTAAAATCTTATATTTGGAAGATTTCTTCTACTTTCTCTCTCTAGAATCGGATGAAGCTTCTTTCTCTCTCTCTAGCTGATAGTTTGAGTGCATGAGAGATGGGGTATGGGCGGCTATTTCTCCTTTTTGAACCCATTATGGGCCGGTTTGGCACTTGCACACTTTTAACCCCTTGCTTTTTGGAATAAAATCCTGTTTGCTCCCTTACTTTTCTTTTTTCTGAAATTTCCCAGTGTTACAAGTCCACCCCCCTTATATAGGTTTCATCCCCGAAACCTGTCACTCCTGGAACAGCTGCGGATAGTGCTGTCTCATCTCTTTCTCAGTCTCCCATGTAGTCTCGGATCCCTTCTTGTGTCTCCACTATACTCGCATAAGTAGGACCACTTTATTCCTTAGCCACTTCTCTTTTCTGTCACTGATGGCCACTAGCTGCTCCATATAATTGAGCCGTTCATCAACCTCGATGTCCTCGAGTGGCACGATCATATCCTCATCGGCTAAGCACTTCCTCAAATGAGATACATGAAATGTCGGATGAATTCCGCTTAACTCATTGGGTAGCTCTAGCTTTTAAGCCACCTCTCCTACCCAAGCAATGATTCGAAAATGCCCTATATACCTCAAGCTTAGCTTTCCTCGCTTTCTGAATCAGATGATCCCTTTCCAAGACGAGACCTTCAACTAACTCTATCGCCCACCTTAAATTCGATCGGTCTATGTCTCTTGTCGGCATACGACTTCTGTCTTTCCTTTGCTTTCTTCATAAAGGCCTTGATATTCTCCAACTTTTCGGTCTTAGTCTCGATCACCTCAATACTCCCCTACTCCTTCTGCCTGATGTCACCCCAACATACGGACGTTCTACACTTCCTACCGTACAGCATCTCATATGGAGGCATACCAATGCTGGCATGATAACTGTTGTTATATGAGAACTCGGCTAACGGTAAGTATTCATCCCAACTTCCCCCAAAATCAATGACGCATGCTCGTAGCATATCCTCCAGTGTCTGAATCGTCCTCTCCGATTGGCCATCTGTTTGAGGATGGTAAGTCGTACTGATATGTAGCTTCGTCCCCATTACATCATGAAATCTCTTCCAAAACTTAGATGTAAACCGACTGTCACGGTCGGAAATGATAGACACCAGTACGCCATGACGAGTTACAATCTCCTTGATGAATAGATCCGCTAACCTCGCAGACGAATACGTCTCACGGATCGGCAGAAAGTGAGCACTCTTTGTCAGACGGTCGACGATCACCCATATAGCATCGTACCTCCTTGTCGTACGTGGTAACTTCGTAATGAAGTCCATGGTGATGTGCTCCTATTTCCACTCGGGTATATCCAAGGGTTGGATCTTCCAGTATGGCTTCTGATGCTCCGCCTTCACTTGCAAACAAGTAAGGCACTTACTCACATACTCTACTACGTCGCGCTTCATTCCCGGCCACCAGTAATCTTTCTTCTTATTTGATACATCTTTGTTGCACCGGGATGAATTGAGTATCGAGTCTTATGAGCCTCATCCATGATCTTCCCTCGTAGATCTCCATAACGAGGAATCCACATCTGCCCGAAGCGGGTTCTAATACCAAGAGTGTTCTCACCCAACTCCATGACTAGGCCCTTCATCCGCTAGGAGTTAAGTCGATCCTCCTTCAGAGCTTTGTCCTGAAATTCCTTAACCTGCTTCATCACATTAGAGGTCATGATCATCTGATAAGCCTTTACCCGAATTGGCTCGGGCCTCTCCTTTAGGGTAAGGGCATTCGCCACCGCATTGGCCTTGCCCAGATGGTAGTGGATCTCACAGTCATAATCCTTGATCAACTCTAACCACCTTATTTGCCTCATATTGAGATCCTTTTGCTCAAAGAAGTACTTCAACCTCTTATGGTCAGTGAAGATAGTGCACTTTTTCCCGTACAAGTAATGCTTCCAAATCTTTAATGCAAAGACCACCGTCCCTAATTCCAAATCATGAGTAAGGTAGTTATCCTCATGGATCTTCAACTGTCAGGACGCATAGGCTATAACCCTCCCCCGTTGCATCAACACGCAACCCAATCCCGAATAAGAAGCATCCGAATAGACCACCAAGTCTTCGCTCCCTTCGGGTAACGTCAAGACAGGAGCTTGAGTCAATCTCGTCTTTAGCTCTTCAGAAGCATTCTCCTACTCTAGACCCCATACAAATTTCACATCCTTATGGGTTAACTTAGTCAATGGTGAAGCTATCTTGGAGAAGTCTTAGATGAATCTCCTGTAGTAGCCTGCCAAACCCAAGAAACTACCAATCTCAGATGGCATCTTTGGAGACTTCCATCGCATCATCGCCTCAACCTTCGTCGGGTCTACCATGATACCTTCCGGGTTGACCACATGACCCAAAAACTGAACCTCGAGCAACCAGGACGCGCATTTGGAGAACTTGGCATACAACTTCTCCATTCGAAGCATATCCAGCACTTCCCGAATATGACCGGCATGTTGTTCTTCTCTCTTTGAATAAATCAGAATATCATTGATAAACACAATCACTGATTTATCTAGCATAGGCTGACACACCCGATTCATCATATCTATAAAAGCGGCCGACGCATTGGTTAAGCCAAAAGACATAACGAGAAACTCGTAGTGTCCATAACGCATACGAAAAGCCATCTTGGGAATATCCTGCTCCTTCACCTTCAGTTGATGATAACCAGATCAGAGATCTATCGTTGAGAACCAACTGGCACCTTGGAGCTGATCAAACAAGTCATCAATCCTCGGTAACGGATATCAATTCTTCACTTTCAACTTGTTTAACTCAAGGTAATCTATGCACATCCTCATACTATCGTACTTCTTCTTTAAAACTAAGACCGGAGCACCCCGTGGAGAGATACTAGGTTGAATGAACCCCTTATCCAGCAACTCTTGTAGCTGAGTCATCGATTCCTTCATTTTAGAGGGAGCTAGATGATACGACGCCTTAGCAACAGGTTGGGCATCAGGTATCAGATCGATCTGGAACTCAATCTCGCATTCAGGTGGCACACCTGATAGGTCTTCTGGGATCACGTCTGGGAAGTCACACATGACCGGTACGTCCGTCAATCGTGGTACTGACGCATCCACATCCTTCAAATAGGCCATATAGACACCACATTCACGCTCATACACTTTTCTGCCACAACCACCGAAATTCTTTCGGGACCGTACTAACTCTATCGCCGTAAATCGTCACCGAAATCTGATTAGGCACGGTCAATCGAATCATCTTCTTACGACACAAGATGTTTGCCTCATAGGCTGCTAGACATTCCATCCCTAGGACTACATCAAATCCGCCTAAGGGCATCACGAACAACCTAGCAGAGAACCTATGGCCTTCCAACTCTATGTCACAATCCTCTATCTCATCAGATATCCTGGCAGACTTACCAATTGCAGTTTCTACATCGAAGGGCTCATCAATCTTTCTACTCCTAATGAGCAACTTATCACAGAAGGCTGCAGAAATAAAACTCCTACTTGCACCAGAATAAAAAAGCACAGAGGCACAAATTTGGTTCACTAGGAACGTACCTGACACAACGTTAGGGTCCGCCCTAGCCTCCTCTTGGGTCATAGTGAATGCCATAGCTTTAGCCCTCTATCCCTCCTTCTCAATCCCTTTATTTGCCCCGGAGCTCTCAGCCCTCGACTTCTTCCAGTCCCTGCTCATGTACTCAGTCTCATCATAATTGTAACATTTCACCACGCGATAATCCCTTGCCATGTGGCCCTCCTTCCCACACTTAAAGTAGAGATTTGATCCCCACTTACATTCCCCCGCATGCTCCTTCCCACACTTATTACACATCCTCGTCCCTGTACCTGCCGTCACCACCCTCCGTTCATCCACCCTTGCCTTTTTGTTCTTTGGAGCGAAACCATTACTGCCAAATCGTTTCCCCTTCCATTTTCTATCACTACCACCTTTCTTACTCACCTCCATTACTGCTGCCTCTTCCCTTATATCATACAGTCTCCCTACCAGATCTACCACCGACCTATACGTGCCTGGCCGGGCGACAATCAGATGTCTACGGATATCTGACGGCAGACCTTGGATGTATCTCTAGATCATTCATGACACGAGTGTCACATGCTCTGGCACCAGCCTTGCCATCTCATTGAACTTAGGCGTATACTGCTGGTGTTTCATGGTTCTCGCCTCCAACTGTAGGAACTCTCTCTCGATCTTATTGAGTTCCTTGTGAGGACAAAACTCATCGATCACCAACTTTTTTAGTTCACTCCACTTCATCCTTCCAATCGCCCTGCTACCCTCGGTCTAGAAAATATTGTCCAGCCAACATAGGGTCGAATCCGCAAACGAGTGGGTAGCAAACTTTACTTTCTGGTCCTCCCTGCACTCGCTAATATCCATCACAGCTTCCATTTCCCTCACCCATCGGTGTGCTGCAACAGCATTCCCATTCCCATCGAAAGTCGGGGGCTTTGCATCTCTAAAATGCCCCATAGTTACACCCCTTTGTGGTTTCCTGCATGGCTTTCTCTTCCTCATCATCACTGGAGACAACCATCTCAGTCTCTGGTTGCTCCCTTTCCCCTGAACCTCTCTCCTCGCCCTCTCTCCCAATGGTTTTCCTCCTCTCCTCCTTTTCTTTCCTTTCATCCTCTCTCACGGCTCTAATAACCTCAGTCACCACAGACAGCAGAATCGTCTGCATGACTTGATAAACTTCCTCCACTACTGCCTCCTTCACTGAGGCCCTCAGGTTAGCACTCTCATCACCGCCTTCATGGTGATGAAGCTCGGGCTCTTCAAGAGCAGTTTCAGTAGTCCTAGCCCTGTTCCTCGTGACAGGTGGCCCGCACCACATCCACCACGTACTCCACCTCGAGAAGCCTTCGAAGATCTATCACCGGCCATTCTCTAAACGCTATAAGAATCAAACACCAACACGATCATTCAAGGTAATAGCTCAGATTATGTCAAGTATTGTAAGTCCCTAATTACAGTGACCAGTTGTGATTAGCCACTTACTTTACTCTTCATTCTCCAAGCATTTTCTATCCTGACTACACCAGTATCCAAATCTACAAAGGGCACATAATTCACATAGCACACGTACATAATTCCTTTTTCCATTAATTTACATAAAACTTTACATAAAACATTTACCTACAGGCAAGTAGCTACTAGGACTGACATCCCTTTCCCTTTTGGTCCTATTTTTAGTTTAAGTTTAGGTTTTAAAAATAATTTACCTAATTCTCTTAAACTTTGGCTCTGATACCAACATTTAAGGCCCCGTTCCCGGGGCGCTTAAGTTGGCCATTCATTGCATAAAACATTTAAAACACATCATTTTGCAGCGAAAATATAACTTTTTATTAATAAATTAAATCGTGTCAAATCATCACATCGTTTCGTTTACATCTCAAAAATTGTATTAATATAATAACATTCTTAAAAATATGGATGCCAGACTCGAATCATCCCCAGTAGCTTATGCATCCATGCCTGCACCTCCTCAGTATTAACAATTACCTGCAACTGATATGCATATAAAAGTCAGTGACATTGAGTGAGTTCTAGTTTTATAATAAAATACTTTAAGTTAAAACATCTCCGTTACTTTCGTACGTGATCATACATCATACATACATCTTGATAATAATCATTTATTATCTTTCATCATCGTTCATAATCGTTCATTTTCATACTTTCTTTCATTATTATCTTTCACTTTCATCTAGGTACTACCATATACTAAACCCCCAACATTGTGCACGAAGCTGGTACTGTGCCAAGGCTTATAAATAAACCCCTAAACATTGTGCACGAAACTGACATAGTACCGGGGTAAAGCGACAGTTACCCCATAACATTTGGTCAATCTCAAAGATTTGACCCCTGAAGCGCATCCTCATGGGCTAGCTAAGCCGCACTTCAGTTGAGCTAATGACAACACGGTCGTGCATCTCCATTCATTTGCTTGCAAGACTTTCGTTCGTTCCTTACGTTCCACTTTTCATTATCGTTATCTTTCACTTTTATTACATAATACTTTACGTACATAAATATATCATACCACGTAAAGTCACATCATAATACATAACATGAAATATTATTCATAACCGCAGCCCACAAGCAGATATAACATTAAACAAGCATAAACTTCCATTAAACATAAGTACTTAGCACTTAAATTCTATTCCCAAAATTTCATAATAAACCTAAGTGTTCACAACTCATGAAATAGGTATACAACAGACGACTTAAATTATATAAGTTTCCAAAGCGGATATCCAAAGTCCACAGCGAATGACCAAAGTCCACAGCGCATGAATAAAATACTAAGTAAGTCCACAACGGATGACTTAAAATATATAAGTGTCCATAGCGGACAGCCAAGTCCACAACGGACAGTCTAAAAGTACCTAAAGGGTACACAACGGACGTGTATGCATACTTAAGTGTTTACAACGGATATGCATTGTCCATAACGGATAGTCTAAATGCCTAAGTGCCCACAGCGGACACCTTATCAGTGCTTAAGTGTCCACAGCGGACAGCTAATGTCCATAACGGATAACAAGTTCATCACCTACGATCCAATCTTGTGTTGTTTCTAGTCCCATACATCATTTTAAGTGTATTCTTAGCATGGATCTATCAGTTACACACTTAAAACATAACAAACAACCATTCAACATCATAGGATCTTAAAAGAAAACCTTCATCTTTCATAAACAGTCGTATTTTCATGGAAAATCATAGTTTGGTTTGGAAACATCAGTTTAATACACATATCAGCCCCAAACAAATAGAAAACATGTAAAAGAGGGGATCTAGAACTCACCTTAAACAGCTTTCGAGTAAAACACCACAAACTCAAGAGCAACCTGGAGTTCTAGCACCTAAACACACGAAAACAAGTAACTAAACACATAGAAATTGGTCAAGAAGCTCGAACCCGACTGAAACCGAGAAGAAAACACCTTAAAATCTTAACTTTTGAAGATTTATTCTACTTTCTCTCTCTAAAATCAGATGGAGCTTCTTTCTCTCTCTCTAGCCGATAGTTTGAGTGCATGAGAGAGGGGGTATGGGCGGCCATTTTTCCTTTTTGAACCCATTATGGGCCGGTTTGGCACTTTCACACTTTTAACCCCTTGCTTTTTGGAATAAAATCCCATTTGCTCCCTTACTTTTTTTTTTCTGAAATTTCCGGGTGTTACAGATCTCGAAGAAATCTTAAAACCATCCCGGTGATATATTAACAATTATAGAACAATTAGTTGAATGATAATGTTCAATTTAAGAAACTATTTTTAATAACTCAAGTTCTAGTTAATTAAACTCATAACTCATTTAACTATTGAGTTGTTAAGACTATTTAACTAAACCCGATTGACCAATTAGTAACCTATACAAAATTTTACCGTAATAAACATTCAAAACAAATTTTCATTTATATTATTAATGGATTATTTGATAAACTAGTTTTTAGATTGTTGACTAGTAGACTAGTATATTAGATTATCTGATTTATTAGTTGAATATTTACTTGTATATTTGATTATTTAAATGTTACTATGAGTGTTAAATAGGGGTGTACACAAGTCAAGCCGAGCCTGAGATCATTTAGGCTCATGCTGGAATCATTTTGCCTTAAGAGAACTCGAGCGCGAGCTCAGCTCGTGTAGAGCTTTATTTCTAAGACTCAAGCTCGGCTAGTGAGTCACTTTTCATACTCGAACCCGACTTAGGCTTCCTTGATTATTATTTGATACTTTTATCATAGTTTTATATATACTAACAATTATCGATATAAAAATATATAATGGATTAAATTAAAATTTTATAAATAAAAAAGCTTGTCTAGACTCGCGAGCTGGCTCGAGCTCTATACGTGAATCTCTAGTTTGAGTTCGTTTATTATATGAGACATAATATGAGCTCGAGTTCGTTTAAGCTCGGCTCGAGCCAAACTTTTAACGAGCTGATCCCGAGTAGCTAATGAGCCGGCTTTGACTCGTTTACGCACATAACTAGTGTTAAAAGTTGATGTTAGTTTGAAAACTAAACATGTTGGTAGATCGATTATTAGATTATTTGTTTTAAATTGATTTTTTTATATTTTTATCATATGATCAAACCCGACATGGAACGTCCCAAAAAAATTATTATTTAGTGAGACACAACCGACCCTTATATTTTTCGACCCACATAAAAAGAATTTCTGGGTGTGCCACTGAATTCGTAGGAATAATAATATCTAATATCTCCTTTATGGATATGCTTAATATCATATATATATCCAAATTAAAATTTTAAATTTTATTTATATCCTTCCTAAATAACAACTTTACCCTTTATTAATATAATACAATACTTAATTTTAAGTAGGTCACCTTGACTTTAGTATAATACCTTCTTGAAGATTGTCGTCTGCTAAAAAAAAGGGTTGCTGCTTCACATGTTTCTTGATTGTTTCTTTAATAAAAAAAAGGTATTAAGATCATTCAAAGAATATGATTGTTGGTGTCCAATACTAACTCTAACTTATGGATAATTGTATGGGAATGGGAGAACAAATACATATGTAGTACTTCTAGACTTCTAGTGATTGAAAATTTAAAATTTAGAGGCTAATTTCTTTTATCTATTGTTACAGGGTTAAATAAATATGTTACTAGGAATTCTTTTTCTACCGATATGTTGCAATGGGTTAAACAATTTACGGCTAGAATTTGTTCTTAGCATTTCTTTTGTGTTCTTGTTTACTGAATTATATTTTAGTGATATCTTATGCATCATTTAACATTTAAAATTTTCACTTGATCATGGGCATGTACTTTAAGATGGAGAATGTAGGAAATTCATCTTCAACGTCAACATGGGAGTTCATGGCTCAATCACCCATACTCGAGTGATAACAAGTTTTTTATTGTTTATATTTTGATACTTTTAAAGATCTTAATTGTACATTCAACTTGTTAGAGTTTTCTTTTACGGACAAGTATCTTCTAAGTACAAGCTAAAACTGAAATACGAAGGCTACTTTCGGTTAGCTAAGAACTCATTTAAAAAATAATAATTTTTTAGCTTTCAAAATTCCATTTTCTTGACAGATCCGAATATAAAATGATGGATTTAATTGAGGATCGAAAGAAATGGATTATGAAAGTACAATGTTGATGTATCGTATCTTAAAGTTTATAGAGGGAAAGAACAAGCTCACAGTGATATTAATGGCAAGCAAGAAGATTACCAATTTCAAGGAAGAAATACTAAAAAGAAACCTAGGAAGTAGTGTTGACATTGACTATAAGATAAATGGTAACAAGAAACGGTTTTTATAGTTTTTTTATTTCACTAATAGCTTTCTCTAAGAGATTTATTGACGGTTGTCGTCCTTCCATTGCTCTTGATGCCAACCATCTGAGAAGAAAATTTAACGGGGTAGTATTCGCTGCCACAGGTGTTGATGGTAACAATTCTATTTTTCCAGTAGCCTATGGTATACTTGAATTAGAGGAACAAAAATTCACGGATATGGTTTCTTGAATAACTCAAAAAAATAACCGGTACGTCTTATGGTCTGGTAATATCATCAGACACTCAAAAGGTTTGGAATTCGCAATAACACAAGTTTATCTTGTCTGTGAATATAAAAAATGCATAAGACACATGTATAGCAATTTTAAAAACACTTTTGTTGTGAGATTTTTGGTAGAAATTTGTGGCAAGCAGCAATGACGTATGATGTTACTAATTACGATAGATTATTAAATGAAATTGTTGAAGTACGTAAAGAAGCACTTACGCACATTAATGGGAATCATAATAAGATATGGAGTCGGTGCAAGTTTGGAACAACATCCAAGTGTGATGACACAGAAGCGCTTAATTCTTGAATAGCGGAAATTTGTAATCAGCTAGTAGTTACTCTCTTTGATTCCGTAAGAGAAAAAAATTATGATAAGATTTAATATAAAAGAAGGATTATAAATAAATAAAGGCACATTAGTACCTTTTGGTACGAGATATCTTCACATAATCTAAAAGGCAAGTGTGAAGTTATCATTTCTTTATTACATATCAAACATATCAATATGAACTTTACTAATAATTTTTTTCTATGTTTTTGGTAACACTTAGGTGATTATGAAGTTTGTAGAAGTGGTAAAAACTGAGATGAAGTGAAATGCATGGGAAAAAATTAGGAGGTCATACTTGATGAGCAAACATGCACTTATCGAGTTTGGCAAGTTAAAAGTCTTTCATGTGTGCATGCAATGGCCTTCATTGCATTCACAGGAGTAGGGATGGCAATTATACCCGTACCCGATGGGGAAACCCGAAACCCGAGACAAATGGGACGGGTATGGGATCGGGTAAACGGGTATGGGGTCGGGTATGGGTAAAAGAAAAAAAAATTCACGGGTATGGGACGGGTATGGGATTACCTGAAATACCCGTTTACCCGACCAGATTACCCGATAACACATACCCTATTGCCCGTTTATATACCCGAAATAATTTAATTTTATTCATTTATTTTAATTGTATCATAGTTGTTTAATTGGTTTGAAAAGGATGTATCTTTTGAGCAGAATGTTTGATGGCTTTAAGCATAGAATTTTTGAGTTGGGTTTTATGCATTGATTTTTGATTTGCAAACAAATGATTCTAAGTATTTTGTGTCTTTTGTAAACATTGATATTATGTCGGTGTTTGTTTGCGTTTTTGCAAACCAATCGTATTATGATGCAATGTTAATTTGAAGTGCCGTTCTATTTTGATATTATGATGTAATTTAAAAAGATACCCGACGGGTATACCCAATGGGTAAGTTTTATATCATTTACGGGTGTACCCGATTACCCCCGGGTATGCCCGATACCCGACGGGTAAATAACCGACTTATACCCGACGGGTTTTGGGGCGGGTATGGGACACTCTTTTGTAATCGGGTATGGGGTTGGGATCACTCATACCTGACCCATACCCGCCCTGTTGCCATCCCTACACAGGAGATGTAAATTTCGACAAGAGTTTGGCAAGTTAAAGGTCTTCATGTTTTAGTATTGGGAAACTTAAAGCAACTTATGCCAAGGAAGTTGCTCTAATGCATGCAAATGATCAGTGGGTGCACATAGATACAGGGAAGGAGATATGCTTACCATATATTGAACGTCCACTGGAAAGACCAAGAAATAATATAATTATACAACATGATGAGACTAAAACAAGACATAGATGCTCACGTTGTTTTAAGTATGTACACCATGAAAGAACATGCAAAAATTCAACATCTTAAGGCCAAGAAATAATGTAATTATACCACAACTAAGAAGGCCAAATTACTAATACTTTAAAACTCATACAACATAAACTATTGTAAAAGTTAAAAAAAGCATGATAATTGCTATGTGTTTGAATTGGTTGCAAAAGTCAAATTATTTTTTATTATTCTAATTAATTTTTTATAGTATTATAATTTTCTCTTATAACTTCTAATTTTTTTTTCTAAATTTGAATACACCGTTACGACTTTGTTTTTATATCTACGCTCCGATGTAAGTTTCGTTCAATATCGATCCGGTTCAAATATAATATATTATTGATTTTTCTGACAACAAGGTAATGTTTTTGGAGATTTCGAGAATAGTGTTACAACGTGATTATCTTAACGTGTATGTCGATATAAATTTAATTTAAACCAAGCATCCTAATGTGCAACCAAAAACTTGTAGTCAAATATATTATGTTTTTGGTTATTTTCAAAACATCGTAATCGTTTTTTATATTCCAAATGTATTGTTATGATGTGATTTTCGATATGCACTTTAGTTGAGCCAGCGCAACGCGCGAGTAAAACAGTAGTAAAAATATAAAAACAAACAATAAAAGATAGTACTGTTAAAAAGAAGCGAAAAAGGAAAACTAAAACAAAATATATGACTTCAATGTTGGAAAATATATATGGTATAATTTCTTTGTTAATCATTGTTTATTGCGATAACCCGTTAATCGTAACGTAACAAACACTTACACCATAATTACGCAGTGTAACTAAATTTTACACCGCATTTCACCACTTTTGTAACAATTTTCCCCCATTTTTAAAATTTTCCTCTCTTTTTAAAAAAGCTTTACCCTTTTGTGAAAGCATTCTTAATTTTTCTATATGCTATTATTTTTTATACAAATTACACCATTAAATAGATCGTTTTAATATCTTTAATTCGAGTATAGTCTTGTTATATTTTTAACGTTCATTATGGACTACTAGTTTTTACCAATGTAACTCTAACTTATAGTGACGGCGTGTCCTGTTGTGGATCACTAGTTAGGTTAATAGGTTATCACAATAAACAAGGCTTAACATTTGATCTTATCATATATATATACATGTATATGTGTGTGTACACATACACACACACATAGGGGATGGTTCAAATGAAAACCACTAATAATTATATAAACCAATAAATTATTTCCATCAATCATAATACTTTTTTATTTTTAATAATTTTAAACCCATTAATTCATCTTCACCTTTATATATTTTTTCTCCATAAAATTATTTTAATAACTGATGTGGATAAATAATTTTTATATAATTTTTATACCATATTACTATTTTATATAATTTTTATCTTATAATAAAAGTTATATCATAATAACATATTTTTACACTGCTGTTAATGTGTATAGAATTTATATATATTTAAAACAATGTATTCATTCAAAGGTTAATAAAGTTAATATATAATTAGAACATTACGTCCATTTAGGAGTCGTTTGGTATGCATGAATTCAATGGAATTTAATGGAATTGGAATCTGAATTCCATTGTTCATTGTGTTTGGTTGGTAAGATTCGTTGGACTTGGAATTTAAATTCAATTTTTAAGGTGTTTGGTTGAGAAATGAATTAAAATGGAATTTGTAATTAATTCCCTCAAATTTCTTCAAATGAAGGATTTCAAAATCCTTCCAAATATTAAAGGATTTCAAATTCCACCGACCCCGCCTCCATCACCGACCGCCGCCTACCACCGCCAACCGACACTACTAACGACCCTCGCCGACGCCGCCACCCTCTGATCACCGCCACCGACCATCGCCGTCCACCGCTAATGCCCCTGACCGCTTTCGCCCCCGACCGCCAACCGTCGCCCATCGCCGACCGCCGCCCCTGACCGCTGACCGGCCGACCCGACCGCCGCCGTCGCCCGACGACCCCGACCACCGACTGTCACCCGTCGCCGATAGACCGCCTACCGCCGCCCCCAACTGCCGACGCTAGCCTCCTGTCACCGACCCAGACCACCTTCGCCCCCGACCGTCGACTGTTAACCATCCCTGACAAACCGCCGAATGCCGCACCCGACCGCCTCCGACGCCACACAAGATCGATGCCGACGCCGACCACCGCCACCCACCGTTTGCCTCGACCGCCAACCACCACCACCCCTGAAGTCCGACAATCGCCAACCACAGTTGCTGAACTGCGTTGGTTTAGATGCACTAGACGGAGATTGCCAGTTCTTGACAACGGGCGTGATCGGTTGGTGGCAGCGGTGGGGTACGATCGGTTTTTGGCACCGGGTGCGGTCGTTGAGCGCTGTTGGTGGTCGCGGTTGATTGTCGGCAGTAACGGTAGTCGGTGGTATGTAGCGGTGGTGATCAATGGTCATGGAGGTGGCGGCGGTTTGCAACGGATGATAAATTCCATTTCCTTTATAAGTATTTTGTCACTAGAAATGGATTTGGAATTTAAATTCTCCTTATAGATTTCAATTCCATTGAATTCCAAATCATTTCAAAACTATTGAATTTCAAATATAATTCCTTCTAATTCTAATTCCAATTCCAACAAATTATACGAACCAAACGCCCCTTTGATATTTTACTACATAGGGTTGGTGTGTAGAATATATATAACACATTTGTTAAAGTTTTTTTAGTTGGTTTATGTCCCATTAGTTTTTTAGTTTGTCAATGTCCCATTAAAACATCTAACAAATTTACACAATAAAATTATGTTTCATTTAATGCCTCAATCAACTTTCACAGAAACCCTAACAAATCTACCTTCTTTTATCATTATAAAACAAAATCTGAGGGTTTAAAACTGATCACGAGTCAATAATTCAGTGTTTAATTGATCTAATTATGTGATTTTATATTGTTGTTATTGTGAAATGGGATTACTTTAGTTGTGTTATGCTTATAGGTGTTCGAAGTCTAAACAAGCTTAATTGGAAGTAAAAGAAGCCAAACACAAAACTACAAGGACTAAAGATGTAAACTTCAAAAGTTACAAAAAAGGCACAAATTTAGGTATATCGGCGTATGATACATCGGGTATGGGCGTATAATACGTCGATTGGCATATGGGCAGCGTATAAGTAGGAGTATTTGGAAAAAAAATACAGAAAGTTGGGCGTATGAAAGCTGAGGGGGGCGTATGATACACCGACCCTGGGCGTATCATACGTCGGTCATCAACAAACACCCGGATTTTGTGGATCTTGAAGTTTATTTAAACACATCCAACCCCAATTCGAAGGAGAACTTTTTCCAGCCGAAATCTAGCAAATTCAAGGTGATTTTGGGTGCTTTCAAGCTTCCCACACATCCCAAATCATCGTTGATCATCAACAAAACATGATTGAAGATTCGATGAAGATCATGAGTGGCTAGTTCGTTTGTAATTGCTTTCAAGAGTACAAATCTTGTCAAGTGAGATATTTGGTATGTTTGATTAGGTTTTTGTATTGACAATGGATTAGTGAATGAAGCATTATGTTTAATTGATTTAAAAAGTTTACCTATAAGTAAAATTGTTTGCTTGATTATCAGTTTTTGATTTCCTTACATCGTAAGCTCGTTAAGAAAAGTAGACAACATGATATAGGTGAATTGGTAACTACGTGAATGAACGAGTCTTAAAAGATTGTTTCTTTGTTACCACTTTAATCAAAAGCTAAGATCTTGAAGTATTTTTTCTTACGAACCCTAATTTAAAAGTATCAATTGTGGATCTTGCAGAAACAAAAACCCAGAAGTGATTATTTCTTATTATTTAATCAAATTCGTTTTAAAGTTTGTTGCTTTTTGCAATTGTGTTCTTAATTTCATCCAAAGTTCCAATTTTTAATATTAAAGTTTGTGTCTTTAAGTTAATCGAGTCATATCGTTAAACACTTTCCACATATTCCCTGTAGAGACAACCTTACTTACCCTTACGCAATAAAAGTAGCTAAGACCAACATAATAACTTGTTTTTGATCGAGTCTCGACAACCCAGATCAAAAATGGCGCCGTTGCCGGGGAATTAGTGCGCTTAGTGTTTAATTGTTTTTATTTGCTTTTCTTAAAACTTTTGTAAAAACCCAAAAAGATTTTACTTTTCTGTTTTTCTTTTTAAATTGTTTTCTTGTTTAGTATTATGCGAGGTATTTTGTGTTTTCTTGTTTGCAGGTAACTATTACGTTAATGCATACAAGATTTTCAGGAAGGACCTCACCGTTGCAATTTGATCCAGAAATCAAGAAGACTTCAAGAAAGAATCGTGTGTTTCACAAAGCATCAACTTCAAGGACTTCTCAAATTCATGGTCAAACAAGATCGGAAGAAGGTACATCATCAGCAATAGCCCATCAGATTCTAAGTAGACTTTCAAGAACGCCTGAAAGTAACCAATCAAGAATGATGAACAATCCAAAAACCGAGGAGTACCACAACCTAACCAACCTTTGGGAGATATTCCATTACCCGTGTTCCCTCAACCTGATGATCCTCCACCTCAACCACAACTTGTGCAACCTTAACCTTAGGGGCCGATCCCTGTAAATCAAGGTGTACAAAATTAACCTCTGCCCATGAACTTCCAACCGATGCCAAATTTCTAGGTTCGTAATCCAAGTTTCAGCATGACGTGGAAGGGAGCCATCATAGTAACGAGGAACGGTTTTCAATGGAAGGAAGTCATCACACTAATTATGTGGATGAGTGGATTGAAGATCAAGTTGATATGGATGGACCAAACCAACATGATTTTGAGGATTATATGAACCAACCAAGCTATCGAAATCGTCAACCAAATTGGGATCAGGGTGGTTATGCTCAGCCACCCATTCGCAACAACATTGAAGGTCAACCATTTAATGGCATACCGTCCAATCTAGGAGCGCAACACTATGTACCAGCACATGCTGTGGATAGTCACTTTCATCCCGCTATTGCCATCAATTCATCTCTATAGTTTCACCAACACAAAAGGGACGAGCTTTTGAAGTCCGACCACAACGTTTGAGAATTCTCCCTCACTTTCCTGGTATGGTAACTGAAGAACCCTATTTGCATATATCTGAATTTGAGGCATCATGTAGCACCATTGGAAGCTAAGGCTTTTCACCGGATGAAGTTAAATTGGTCCTATTCCAATTTACGCTTAAATACAAGGCCAAACAATGGTTCCTATCTCTACCATCTACAATTATTCACACATGGGTACAAATGCAACAACAATTCTTGGATGAATACTATACTTCCCAAAGGACAAGTGATGCAAGGCGAGCCATTTGAGGATTTACGGAACAATTAGGTGAACAGTTTCATGAGGCTTTTCACCGATTCAAAGAGATTCTAAGAACTTGTCCACATCATGGAATAGCTAAGTGGGAGTTGATTTCAGCATTCTATGTTGGGCTATCACCGGAGGATGCTAGAGATGTAAATTCCACAACTGCAGGAATGTTCACCTTAAACCATGAGGATGATGATTCGAATATTCTCGAAAGGATAAGTGTAATCTCCAAGAAGCATGCGCAATCAATTCGGAGGTCAAGGGGTGCAAATGTGAAGATGGTGAATGATGATGTGGCCAGGGATAGAATTGCGGTTCTAGAACGAGAAATTGCAAACCTTAAAGTTGGAAAGAGTGGTGTGGCACATATATCTAATGAATATGATGTATGTGACGTGTCCAATGACATCGGCCATACATCGGTAACATGCTACTTGAATTTGGGGAAGAATGAAAGCGTACATCATTTACAAGGCCAAGGAGAAAGGAAGACATATGATATGAATTCTAACACCTATCATCCCGGTCTTAGAAATCACCCAAATCTTAGATATGGTAACAATACTAACCAATTGAATCCTCCTTTTCATGTACCAAATCAAGGAAGCAATCAATATCAAGTCCAAAAACAAGAATACAATCAAGGCAGTTATCAAAGAAACAACTACAATTAAAGAAGCTACCAACAAGGCTGTCAATATCAACAAAGGAATCAACAACATCAACAAGGTGCTTCTATTAACAATGGCAATGACAGTGCAATTTTGTTTGCAATTCAAGATCTTACAAAAGAGATGAAAGAGTTTAAGCAATTTAGAGAGGTGCAAGAAAAGACCAATGAGGCTATCACCAAGAAACTGGGACAATTAGCTGAACAATTGTCCGAACGAGAATCGAGGAAGCTTCCAAGTGATACAACAAAGAACCCTCAACATCAAGCCTCAAGTTCAAAGAATGTGCACATCAATTCGGTTAGTATCATTCCTAAATCTAAATGTATTGATTATGATTTAACCTCTCTTTCTCAAGTAGTTGCAGGTAACAATAAGGAAATTGATAAAGTGGAAGAAAGTGACTTAGGAGAACCAATTATTCCCATTCAAGTTGGGAAATTTAAAATCAAGAGGGCACTTTTGGATTATAGAGCCGATGTGAGCATCCTTCTGGGAAGTTTGTATGACCAATATGACTTTGGTCCATTATATGAAACTGACAAAATAGTGGTACTTGCTGATTCGACATGGAAACAAACCCGGGGGATGGTTAAGGATGTGATAATCAAAGTAGGAGAGTTCTACTACCTAGTGGACTTTATAGTGCTTGATTATGCACTAGTAAGGACGAATGAGCAACCAAAGGTAATTTTAGGATGACCATTCTTGGCAACAGCAAAAACTCAAATTAATTGCCGAGATGGAATTATCGATATGACATTCGAAAACCATAAGTTGTTCTTTAATGTTTTTTCAAAATCAATTACATATGTAGTTAACAATGATTATTCTGTATCAGATGCTACTAACGAGTGTGCTCCTTCTTACATTTGACATGTAAGTGAGGATATCACCAAGAAGAATGGTTTTGATCCTTACAGGTTTGAGCTTGATAATGTGGAAAAGGAGGAGAATGTGAAGGTGGTGCCACCAAGGAATGAAAATCCAAGACGGAAGGTTAAGATGGGTAAACTACCGGATCATAAGAATTCAAGGATTAAAGAAGCAATGTTTGGCCAAAGCTTGAGTGAATAAGAGAATCTATCAAGCCAAGAGAAGCATTTATTTGAAAAGAAGTTTGGAGAGAAGCACTCAATACGACCACCATAAGTGGTCTCAGGTGAGGTTTAGCTGAAGACCTAAAACTTAGCGCTTGCGAGAGGCAACCCAAGAACTTTGTGGGTGTGTTCACTAGAAACCCTCACGAGACTACAACTCGTCCTCTTGGGTCTACCTAGGGGTTTAAAGGCTTGTTGCATATGCTAAATACAATCGTCATTCCTATGAAAGTGAGTTTTACCTCTTTTATTAGTTTTTGCTTTTTTTCTTCTTTGGTTTGCTTTGTTTTGTTTTGATAGTCACCACGAGACGCAAGCACTCAAGTGTGGGGAGGCACAAGTCGGTTAATGAAGGCTTCTGATAATGATTATCATCAGGTCCATGTGCTCTTTCCACTACTTTGATTTTGAACAATATTCTTTTCTTGCTTTTGTTGAAATCGATTGATCATATGTTAGGATATGGCATCCTAGTCTCCCTTCATAATGAATTGCCTTGTTATAAATAATAGGAATGAAATTAAGAATCTACTTCCCTATGTTATAAAAATACCAATTGTGACTACTATAAATTGAGGATAATGTATCTCAAGTGTGGGGATAAGGGAAGAATTGAAAAAATTGAACCTTTTTTAAAAATAAATCTTCTAATAAGCTTAATTGTGCATGAAACCTAAATTTTTTTTTTCATACATGGCTAATTATTACTTGTTTATGCATGATAGATCTCTTGGTATGGTTGTTTTAAAATTGTAGAAAAGCATCCCATCATGAGTTTTTATAAAGTTAGGTAGAATTCTTAGGAGGCATAACAAACCGATCGTAGATGACATACGTGCGTCACATTTTTAACCCTTTTCCACCATTTCCATGATAATTTAAGCCTAACTGAGCAATTCATAGCATATGTGGATTTGCTTTATATTTTTTATAATGAGGGAAACCATAATGTGCATTTAAGTTAGAACTTGTGTAATTGATGCATGTCAAGATCATGAACCAATATGTGCATGAATGTGATAGAGGCATTAGGAATAAACCATTTGTTTAAACCATTTTCCTTTGAATTCCATACCTTGATAATTTTCCTTTAGACACCATGTTGAGCCCCAACTTGTCATTTAAGTAATCCAACGCAATAAGCCTACAAAGCCTTAGCCTTTTTATGAAACCTAGGGTGATGAAGTCCAATCCATGACATACTTAGAAGTGTCGTTTCAGTAATAGTTCAATAATAGTATGATTGGTTATGAATATATGAAAAAAAAAGAAAGAGAAAAAGCTAAATATGAGGTCAAAATGACCAAAATATGAAGCAACAAAAATAGTGTGCAAATTCAGTGATATTATTGCAATTAAAAGATTGAGATTGATAAATAAGACATCTAGCATGTTTAAATTGGATTTTATTCACCGTTAGCCAATCTAAAATCCCTATTCTATCCCACCTTAAACCTTAGCTTAACATTACAACCCATGAAAGACCTCTTGATTTATGCATTATATTTTGTTAATTGATGGTGATATGATTAATATACGAGCTTATGATAAAAATATACATTCTTGGGTTGAGAGTTCCAGATATACTAGTATATAATCACTAGTCCACAAAACAAACCGGAGGAGTGTTCCTTGTGAGGAATGTGAATGTATGAATGTTGAAGCAAAAGGTGAACTTATGCCAACTAAGGTGATTCTAAGTTTAAAACATAAGTGGTATTACATGTTGGGTTGTGAATCTTATATGATGAAAGTTTAAAACTAAATATGCCTTGGGATCTTAACTTATAGAAAGTTGTGATAACTTAGCATGTTTGATTAAGTAAGGTGAATTGTGCAAGTAAGTTTGTTTGAGGACAAACAAAAGGTTAAGTGTGGGGATGTGATCACGAGTCAATAATTCAGTGTTTAATTGATCTAATTATGTGATTTTACATTGTTGTTATTATGGAATAGGATTAGTTTGGTTGTGTTTTGTTTATAGGTGTTTGAATCCTAAACAAGCTTAATTAGAAGTAAAATAAGCCAAACACAAAACTACAAGGACTAAAGATGTAAACTTTAAAAGTTACAAAAAAGGCACAAATTTAGGTATACCGGTGTATGATACACCGGGTATGCGCGTATAATACGTCAATTGGCGTATAAGTGGGAGTATTTGGAAAAAATTACAGAATGTTGGGCGTATGGAAGCTGAGGGGGGCTTATGATACGCCGACCCTGGGCGTATCATACGCCAGTCATCAAAAAACACCCGTATTTTATGGATCTTGAAGTTTATTTAAACACATCCAACCCTAATTTGTAGGAGAACTTTTCCCAGCTGAAATCTAGCAAATTCAAGGTGATTTTGGGTGCTTTCAAGCTTCCCAACACATCCCAAATCATCGTTGATCATCATCAAAACATGATTGAAGATTCGATGAAGACCATGAGTGGCTAGTTCGTTTGTAATTGCTTTCGGGAGTACAATTCTTGTCAAGTGAGACATTTGGTATGTTTGATTAGGTTCTTGTATTAAACAATGGATTAGTGAATGAAACATTATGTTTGATTGATTTAAAAAGTTTAACTATAAATAAAGTTGTTTGCTTGATTATCAGTTTTCGGTTTCCTTGCATCGTGAGCTCGTTAAGAAAAGTAGACAACATGATATAGGTGAATTGGTAACTTTGTAATGAACGAGTCTTAAAAGATTATTCCTTTGTTACCACTTTAATCAAAAGCTAAGATCTTGAATTATTATTTCTTACGAACCCTAATCTAATGTGATAACCGTCACCGACAGGTCCGCTAATTAACGTTAAGCTCGTTAACTCTCCTTGTGTATTATATGTTCTGCATAATTAAATCTTTTCCTATCCCGAATGTTTTTATCTTTTCTTTTTGTCTTGCGCGTTAATCTAAAACGTTATAATATGATAAATTAGACAAATATCAAAATTATTATTATTATTATTTATTATTATTATTATTATTATTATTATTATTATTATTATTATTATTATTATTATTATAATTAATAAGTACAGGGTTTAAATTGTAATTTAACCAAACTCGGGGGATTAATTAATTCAAAGTCTAGGGTGCAAAGCGTAAATATGAAAAATTATAAAAACACAACCCAACCTGTCGACCCCTCCCCCTAACCATACTGCCAGCAGCCCCCCCTCACCCGTGAACCACCGAATCAGCCTCTTCCGCCGCCGTTAGCCGCCATCGATTGTCGTCGCCCTGCCGTTCGGTCGTTTGGCAGGTAACCGATCGTCGTGAACCTTGTTTCGTTTCGTTTCGTTTTGTATCGCAATGTTTGGTTCGTTTTATTTTTGCGGTTGGGTTCGGTTTTGTTGTTGCTCGAAAAGAATAACACAGCAGCCTTCGGCTGCTATGTGCGCAGTGTGTGTGTGTGTGTTTGTGATGTGTCGCGTGTGTCGTGTATATATATGCATACGTATGGTGTGCGTCCGTGTGTGTGTGTGCGGTCGAGCTAAGGGCCGAACACAGCCGCCTTCGGCTGCTGTGTGCACGTATGTGATCTTGTGTGTTGTATGCGCATGTCGACAGTGTGTGTGTATGTATATAATGTATGTGTGCATGTGTTCCAGGGTGTGCGGGTGTGTGTGTTCTTGTGTATGTGTGTGCGTGAGTTGTGTGTGTGCAGGGTATATACGGTTACGTGGGTGCGTAGTGCGTGTTTTGGCGTGTATGCGTGAACCGTGGTGTGGTGTGATGTTTGTGTGTGTTTGCTCGTGTATATATATATATATATATATATATATATATATATATATATATATATCGTATGTGTGTGTAAGAATGTGTATGCGTAATGTGTGTATATGTTATTATCATTATGATTGACATTATTATTATCATCACTATTATTATTATAATTATCATTAATATTATTATTATTAATATTATTATCATTAATATTACTATTATTAATATAATTATCATAGATATTATTATTATTAATATTATTATCATTATCATTATTATAAATAACTAGTGTAGTGAAGTGTAGATATGAGGTGTGCGTGTCGCGTATCAAACCCTATCTGACCCGAAACCGACCGAATGTATCTATTCTCCTTGAACGTGTTTAAGGACTTAATTACCTTTAATTATAGGTGTTTGATCATGCGTTGCTCTCATTCTTTAAAGCATTTGTTCATTTTATTTCATCACACTCAACTCGAGTTTCGCGGCCCCGTTTTATTACAATTATTTATAAACAACAAGGGGGAAAAGTATGCTCAACCCTTTATATGCTGTGAGCTCATTTATTCTTTGGGACTGTTTTGTAAGTTTATATCTGGTACATTCATGGGTTTTCTATGTGGTTCTTTATTCACAACTATTTAACTCCGGTGTTGGAGCCGACTGACAGGTATTGATAGTACTATTGGGTTGACACCCCCACCCTTGTTTGTTAGTATACTAGTTGGGACTGATAGTGGCCATGGACGGGCCCTAGGGTGAATATGTTCTGATAAGATCTGTGTGTACGTCATAGGTTTAGTTGTGATGCTCATGTTTACATGTGATATTACTTGCTTATAACTGTATACTCTTATGTCCTACAAAACTATTACACAGCAACAATTTTGTTTATTATTTAAACCTGCGAACTCACCAACAATATGTTGACCTTTTTGAGCATATCTTTTCAGGTAACAACCATTGAGGATAGCTAGGGATGCTGCCTTAGTGACAACCCTAGGAATTACATTTTAAGCTTATTGGGTGTCTTCGACAATCACGTTTGGATTTTCTTTGTTATTCAGGTTTTGTTCACTTGCTCCTGGGTTGTGGGATTTACATTTCTTTTGACTTTTTGGCTATGTTTGTCGTGGAATTGACTAATCACAACACAAGTCTCCATTTGTGTCGGGTGACATCATGACACGTTGACATTACATCATTTAATGCATCTCTATTAATTAATAATGTCTTATGACGATCCCGTTCGTTACATCCTCGTGTTTTCGCTATAAGCGGGGGTGTGACAGATTGGTATCAGAGCCATTGGTTATAGAGAATTAGGCGAATCACTCGAACTAGACTATAACCTAGGAACCTTCATGCAGAATGCATACTAGGGTTTTGTGTGCATCTGATATTACATGTAAGTTCCTCTTTTTCTGTTTATCTGTTTCTTTACTATTTGACCTATTTCACCTGAGGAAAAGTACTTATACTTTTTCCTTATAGGATGTCTTTTACTGGTCATTTTATTCCCCCTTCTATCATTGTGATTTCTTCTAACTTAGAGATTGAGGAGGTGTCACCTAGCCCGTCGAAGCAAGTGAGACTAGCAGTAGTTGTGCGAGGGCGTAGGCTGATGATGAGGTCTATGACGAGGTGCTTTAGACCCTATGGATTTGGAGCACTTAGGAGAGCCTATGCTGTGAAGAGAATCTTACCTCAACCAGGGAACGTTGTACCGCTTCAAGGAGATATCAGAGACATTCCTGAATCACCACCTGATTCTCCTAGATTTGTTAGCAGTTGTGAGAGTCGCGTGGGACCTATACGGGAGATGGCTACGCACCCATCGATTATTCAGGATGATTGTGGCTATCTGCCTACCCCTCCGACCCTAAACGGCAAGAGAGAGTTTGCGCATCGCATGACAGGAGGACTTATCGTTTCTTGCTCATGGAGAAATAAGAAGGATTGAACTAGGAATGCTTTATGCCACTACTGATTATTACTTATTATTATATCCCTTTTAAGTGCTGTTGGCTTGAGATTATCGAGATTAGTGCATTTGACTTTGATTTTAGTATTTGATCATGTTTGGGATATTATGGATTATGGAAATGAATTTTATATTATTAATAATTTATTATTATGGGATTGTTTGTGATTTTGTCTTGGAAATTATACGGTTTGCACTGATACATTAACTGCTCGTGGATGACTGAACGGTGATAAACCTTGTTATGATTGAAGCTTACGTGTCATCTAATTTTGATTAGAAAATGCCGCCCAGAAGAATTACTCCCAGTAACAGTCATGGTGGTGCTGCCCTGAGAGGAAGAGGCATTGGTGGTAGGGGTGAAGCACCTAGAGGAGGAAACAAAGGTGAGCCGGCTGGTAACAACCATGGAACTGGAAATCCTGACATAGCTGCTATGATTTCTCAGCAGTTAGCTACGCTTTTCCCAACCACAGTGGCACAAGTAAGTGACAACATTATGAACCACAACAATGGGGGTGGCAACAATGATAATGGAAATAATGGAAATAATGGTGATGATGAAGAGAACGGAGAGAATGGATATGAAGGCGGGAATGGAAACAACAATGAGGAAGGAGGTGGACTGGGTAATAAGAATAGTAATAGTGACATGAATGGCAATGGTGGTGGTCCGGGCAACAGAAATGGAAATGGACCAAATGATGGTAATATTAATGGAGGTGGTGACGGGATTGGATATGGTGTTGGTGGTAGAAGGAGAGGATGTACGTATAAGGAATTTATGGCCTGTAGACCTAAGGAATTTGCAGGATCGGGTAAGGGTGCTTAAGTTTGCAATTAGCTTCACAGGAGGAGAGAACTTTAGATCACTTAACAATTCAAATAGGGAACTGGTAACTATTTAGAAGATACTAAGCCCACACAAGTAATGTAAGTGAAACAAGAACAAAATCACAAGAACACAAGATAAAGTTTTCAAGGAAGTTGTATATTGATTCTCTAGTTCTATTACAAGTGTGTTCAAGTATATCTTAGTTACAAGAACTTGAGACTCTTATATACTACAACCTACAACCGTCAATATACAAAAAGACAGTTGGGATTTGACTAATCTAGACAACAAGATCAATCTACAGTCAAAAGGCAGATTGCCTTTTGACTAGTGACTAAGACATGCCATAGCTCACTGACTTTATCTAATAAGACAAGTCTATAGGAACAATTATGGGAAGCTACAGGCAAAGACCTTTTTCTATAGTTTGATAAAGTATGGAAGTTTCACCAACTATTGAAAATCAGGTGAGTCTTCAGAGCAGCAACGGAAGGTACAACAGCTTTATCAAAAAGTAACTCAGAGAAAGCATATTTTCTCTGTCTTCGGAAGAAATTAGTCTTCTCATCAAAATGGCTTCGAAAGACTTTGTCTTGTGAAGCTTCGGAAGACTTCATCTTTGGCTTCGGAAGAAAGGGTCTTTGGCTTCGGAATATTTCACAGTTGTAATATTTTCTGATAAGTGTGAAACTTCCGAAGCAACTTCTTCTGAACTGTTGGCTTCGGAAGATCTTACACCTGGACTTATTTGTGAGTGTAAGACTTTCAGAGCTAGTTCATCCTTGTTCCTTAGTGCATGCCGGAAGACTTTGTTGTTCTGGTATCCTTTGGTTGCATCAGCCTTTAATCTTCAGATGTTCCTTACAAACTCCCCTTGGCTGATGCTACCAAAACAGAGAAGTTCTTCAGATTCTGATAGTCCATATCAGGATCTTCAGCATTCCTTTCTTCATCATAAGATCTGGATCCTTCAGACTGACATAGAATCTTCTCATGTCAAAGAGATCATGAAGAGGAAGTTCAAGCATATCATTTGTGAAGTGGACATGTTGTTCTCCCTGATCTCTTATGACATACCATCTGTCTGGATCTTCAGCAAAAGTCCATGATAGAATTTGTCTTCCAGTAGCAAGAGGCTCTACTATGATTGGAGTTTGTTGAGAGTCCTCTTCATGCACTCCCTTAGGATGCTCTGACTCATCCTGAGGTTAGGAGGTTGATGCCTTTCTTCTCTTCTTCTTTGAAGTGGATCTTCTTCCGGCCATCCTTTTTCTCCTCCCAGATTTCTTCAACTGAGAGGGCTGGTTTTGAGTACTAGTTGGTTCTGTTGTGTCCCTCTCTCAGTTGGGTTCTCCTCTCTCATAAGTTCAGAAGGAGAGAGAGGAGGACCCTGCTGTAGGTCAGAAGATGAAGTTGGCTCAGATGCAGCTCCAGGTTCAGGTTGTGTTGTCTCAGTAGGTTCAACCTTCACCTCAACTTCAGGTTGAGCTGGACTTGGTGGGAATGCAAGTCCACTAGCTCTCCCCTTTTTATCTTCTGCTTGATCACCCTAATATTCTCATCCATTATGGATAGAGACATAGGACCAAGCCTCCTTCCGGAGAACCCATACAGCTTCAAGAAGCTCATCATCCTTTGTCTGTCAGCAGACTTCTTTTGACTTTTGTGGATGATGGCCCTTGACTTTGCAGCATCTTCCCTTAATCTTTTCCTTGTAGCTTGCCTTTCCATTTTGGCTTGTTCTTCCAGCTGCTTGTTGTATTCAAACATTATGTACTCATATGATAAAGGAAGAAGTGCAACTGCCTGATAGAGACCTGTGGCACTTAGGTAGTTGATCATCTTTAGTCTTTCTTCTTCATTAACTACCTAAGGTTGTTCAGTGGCACAGTCTCTGGCTCAGGACTTTCTTGAACTGGAGAGGAGACAGGAGCATCTTTGTAGAGTCTTTTAAGTCTCCTTTCTTCTTTGATTTTGAGGAGCAATTCTGCATCCTCTGCATCCTTCCTCTCTTTTGACAATTCAATGTCAGCCAGTTCATTCAGCTCCTCTAAGGGGAGAGATGAGTTCATCAACATTGTAGTTTCTGGTTCCTAGTTAATTCATCCTGGCTTCCCTTAACTCATCTTCCTGAGTGTTTAGCCTGGGGGCAGCCCTGATTGCAGCTTCTATGAATACTGGGGAACCACTTGAACTCTCTCCCCTCAGCTTCCTCTTCCTCTCTCTCTTCTCCTCCTCAATCTCCTAGGAGTCATTTTCCTTTTGCTTTTATCAACCACAGGCCTTGGTGACTCAGGCTGGAGAGAGATTTGGCCTTCATTGCTTGGTTCAGCTATCAAGCTCAGCCAGAGAGAGGTTGTGAAGCACCATCACCAGCTGGTGTTTCACTAAGGGTAATGGGTGCATAGGGAGATCCTGTCTCAAGGTTCACAGGTTCAACCTCAGGGCCTTCAGTCAAGGCTTTCCCTTCGAATCTAATCTCTGAGTCCACCTCAACATCCAGTTGACCAAAGATCTCACCTGCTATCCTCTGTCTATGTAGTTTTGATCTCAATTTGAATTCCTCTAGCACCCTGTCTTGGATCCTTTCTACCAATCTTGCAGCTTGTCTGTTGTTGCTTGGGTTGACAAGTGGCAGATCCACCAAATTTATACTCTTATAGTAGCTCAGTCTTGAAATGTTGAAAACTTCTAGTTGACCCTGAGCTCTAGAGATCATAAGAGCTCTCCTGTTATTGTCATACCCCCACCCCTGATTGGGTTCTCAAAAGGGGCAGACATTGCTCTTGGTATTCCCTCCTCAAACAGTTGTTGGATGAGCAAGTCTAGATCACTGTCATGAGGAGGTTGCTGAGTATGGACAAGTTCAAGAGAGGGTGGTGAATCCTCAATCTCCATACTCTGGGAAGAACTCCCAGGTTCTGTGGCTATCAAGACTTTCTCCCCCTTTTTGGTAGCATCACCCTCTTGACTAGGTGAGCTGGGGAATTGGTGCAAGACATCCACAGGTTCTTGTGGACCTGGTTAAGTTGTCCTCCTTGGTCTCTCAGTTAGCTGGCCCTTAAGATCAGTGATCTCAAGTTTCTGGTCATTGACCCTCTTCTATAAGATAGTCACCTGAGATTCCAGGTGAGCTATCTTTGAAACTAAGTACATGCATGTTTTTGTCAGTTGGTGCACCTTTTGTTTCAGACTTCCCTCATCTTCAGTTGAAGAATCACTAGAGGATGAGAGAATTGGACCTAAGTCTTCATCCTCATCACCAGCATGGTGTTCTTGGCTGCTAGATTTCCCCTGCCTAATGACAGCTTCCAGAGAAGTATCAAGAGGTTGGGTTGCCATGGTTGAGGTCCTATTGATGTTATCACTTGCAAAAGTAAGAGCCTGTTCCATATGGATCTCCTGAACAAGTTCAGGAACATCCACCTCAGTGGAGGGTAGATGATGTGGGCTAGACCTGGGTGAGTCAGAAATACTCATCTCTCTTTGAGCAGGGGTGGAGAAGAGAGACTCATGGTATTCACTGACATCCAAGTCCTCATTATCATAAAAGTCTAAGCTGGGTAATGGTTGATTAAGATCTAGAGGTTGGGGATGGTAGCTATCCCCTGAAGGTTAATCACTTGAGTTTAGAGACTCAGAGTGAAGGCTAGAGGCTGTTTGGGTAATAAGCTCATCAGCCTGAGCATAAGGAACCTCAGAACTGATTATTAGAAAGATGGGAGTGGTCTGCTCCTCAGGGGAAGTGGGAGCTTGAGATTCCACTTCCTCCTGTATGGGTTGTGATATGGGAGCTTGCACATGCTCAATAGCAAGTGCAGGGATTCATTTGGATTTTCTTTTGTAGGTGATGGTGATGGTAGGCTGTGTTTGAGGTGGTTGAGAAGTGGAGGGTGTGGGATCAACACTAGCTGGTGCTGCTAGGTTGTCACCTTGAGCAATGAGCTCAAACATTTGTGGAACAAGGGCTATTTCTTCCCCTGAGAAGCTAACAGTTGGATTTTTCAAGATTATGAAAATGTCGGGCCTTATTTGTCCCAATTTAAGAATATTTCCTGTTCCCCTCAACTGTGGTCCCAATTCACAGTTGAGAATGTGTTGAACATACCTGGGGAATATGTACTATTCTAAGGAGTCCAAGTTAGCAAGTAAATTTGTGTAAACAAACTGAGAGTACCTGAACTTGACCCCTTGTACCATCCCATGGACCATGAAGGAGAGGTCTTCTAGAACTTGATCCCATCCTCCATGTTTGTTAGATAAGCTGTATGATGACATGGAGGAGGTACTTCCACTGGGATGAGACCTTCCCCTTCTTGAAGGTTTTGACAAGAAGTCACCTTCATAGCCCATCTGCTGGAAGGAATGGTTGATAGCAGATTTTGGAAAGGATAGTTCATCTGCTTCATCATCCAGCTGCAAATGGGTGTTTATGATGGCAGGAGTGATGAAAAATTTCCTCCCTGCACCGTAGTAGACATTTCCTTCTCCCCATCCATGGTGACCTCTTGACAGGTCCGCCAGAATTCAAGCAACTGATACTCATAGAGAGGAGGATCGATTGTAAGGGAGGTGAAGTAGTGAGATGAAGAAAGGTACCTACAAACATCTGAGAAGCTTGGATCCTTCTCAGAGTTCAATAGGGCAACTTGATTGTGTTGCCTGTGTAGGTGCATGGTGAAGTCAGGGTCGTTTCTGCGATCGAAGTTGGCCATTTGGTGAAGTTTATCAGTGAAGAAAGGGAGAAGAAAGTAAGTTTAGGGTGAAATTAGGTTAAAGATTATGAGAGTAGAGAGAAGAAATGGAACCATTGAGAAGATATATGCAGTGGATTTGAGACAAAGTTAGAACAAAAGGATAAACTTTGAAATCCGCAAGTGGGTCCCACTTCTAAAAAAGCACCCAAAAAGTTAGTTTTCTTGGAAGTTGAAAATCTTCCGAAGGTATTTTTGCTTCGGAAGTTTTTTAAGAAAAGCTTCTGAAGGCAACTTTGCTTCGGAAGATATTTCAAAGAGTTGTGAAAAGTTGACTTTGGAAGGAATATACCTAAAGAAATTTCTTCCGACATAAATTTTGCTTCGGAAGAACTAAGTCAGAAAATTATTATCCGTAGATAATAAATCTTCCGAGACGAAATTGCTTTCGGAAGATATGTGTTCTTTGAATGCATTTAAGTACTTATAAGCACATTTAAGCTTCGGAAGATATTCTAAGGATTTCTTCCGAAGGTAATCTCTTATGAGTAGTTAAATGATTTAAAGACATAAATTTCTTCCGAAGGTAATTTTAGTTATTCCGAGACAAAATAATAAATTTTCACAAATCTAAGGAATATCTAAAAAAATTGATTTACTTCCAAAGAGAACTGGGCTTATGAAGGTGATAATATAGACACCTTAGGACACACAATTTTTTAGAAATAATGTTGATTAAGTGTTTAAAGAAAAATCTATTCAAAGTTAATCATTCCAATAGCTGATATAAGATATTTAAACCTCTGTTCATCAAAAGCTTTAGTGAACAGATCAACATATTGTTTATTTGTGTTAACCTTGATTAGTTTGATTAATCCTTTCTCAAATTATCTCTAATCAAATGATACCTGATGTTGATGTGTTTGGTCCTAGAGTGCTGCACAGGATTCTTTGTAATAGAGATAGCACTGTTATTGTCTATGTGGATAGGAGTCTCCTTGAAATTGAATCCATAGACCAACATCTGATTCTGAATCCAAAGCACTTGAGCACAGCAGCTTGCAGCAGCAATGTATTCAACTTCAGCAGTTGATACAGACACACAGGATTGCTTCTTGCATTGCCAAGAGACTATCCTTCCACCAAGGAATTAACATCCCCCAGATGTAGACTTTGCAGTCATATTGCATCCACCATAGTCACTATCCGTATAAGCATACAAATTAAAGTTTGAATTCTTTGGATACCAAAGGACTAGTTTAGGAGCACCTTTGAGGTATCTGAGAATTCTTTTCATAGTAACTAGGTGTGACATCTTGGGGTTAGCTTGATATCTCGCACATATGCATGTGGCAAACATAATATCAGGCCTGCTACTAGTGAGGTACATAAAAGACCCAATCATAGCCCTGTAGAGATGTTCATCAACACACTGCCCCTCAAGATCAGGACCAAGGGAGTGGTTTCTGGCTATGGGTGTCTTTGCAACCTTACAATCAGTCATCTTGAATCTTGTAAGTATGTCTTGTACATACTTTGACTGACTAATGAAGATGCCATTTTCAACCTGCTTCACTTGAATTCCTAGAAAGAAGTTGAGTTCCCCTATGGCACTCATTTCAAATCTATCCTTCATCAGCTTCTCAAAGTCTTTGTAGAGCTTTGGATTAGTTGAACCAAAGATGATGTCATCTACATATATCTGAACTAGCATTATGTCATTCCTGTTTATTTGATGAAGAGAGTCCTATCAATAGTACCTCTTTTGTATCCATGTTGACAAAGATACTTTAATAGTGTCTCATACCACTTTCTTGGAGCCTGATGCAGTCCATATAGAGCTTTATCAAGCTTGCAGACATAATCAGGATGATTTGGGTCTATAAAGCCAGGTGGTTGTTTGACATAAACTTCTTCATCTATCACCCCATAGAGAAAGGTACACTTTACATCAAGCTGGTAGACCTTGAAATCCTTGGATGCAGCATAAGCCAGGAATATTCTTACAGCTTCAAGTCTTGCTACAGGAGCAAAGAAATCAGTGTAGACAATTCCTTCTTCTTGAGTGTACCTCTGGACAACCAGTCTAGCCTTGTTCTTGATGACAATCCCTCTATCATCAGTCTTGTTCCTACATACCCATTTGGTTCCTATGACACTTTTCCCTTGAGGAAGAGGACATAAGTTCCACACCTTCTGTCTTCTGATTTGAAGCAACTCTTCTTGCATTGCCTCAATCCAGCTTCCATCCTTCAAAGCCTCATCAACTTTCTTCGGCTCAATCTGGGATAAGAAACAAGAATACAGTTGCTCTCATGTGTTTGTCCTCTTATTCTCACCCTGTGTCAACATTTCCTATGATGTTTATGGCAGGGTGTGACTTGTGGATCCTAAGTTGAGGGATCACAGCAAGTTGATTTGAGAGATCTAAGTTAGGGAAATTTAGATATGGCAAAGAAGTGCTACCCACCACATCAACACACTTATCAAGAGAAGCTTGATCCAATGAGTGTGTTACATCATTAATGTTGTCTTCTATGGAGTTGTTATCAGCATCAAGAAATTCCTGATCACTGTCACCACCTCCATCTCCTTCTGCATTTGAAGTTCCTTCACCTGGATTTAGAGCCTCTAAGCTGGAATTTGAAGGCATCACAGATGAATCAGCAGTATTTGTCATGCTTGTGCTGATAGGAGCTTCACTTGCAGGGTTAGTTACCATTAGAGCTGAAGTAGTATTCTTGTTTGGTCTTCTCGGCTCAAATCTTGGGTCAGGATCACCTGTTGATATATTATCTGTAGATCCTGAAACATTCTCACAAGACTTGTTAAGACAGTTGGTAACTAAATCAAGATCAAACAGCCAATCCGGACCAGAACCTTCAACACTGGGAGTGTTTTCATTGAAGGTCACATTGGCTGACTCCTCAATTACTCTAGTTCTGAGGTTGTATACTCTATAAGCCTTAGCTTGAGAGGAGTATCCAATAAAGTGTTTATCATCTGATTTCTCAGCAAACTTGACTACTTGATCTTTGGTATTAAAGATGGTGCATGGACATCCAAATGACCTGCGAAAACCAATGAATGGTCTCCTTTTGTGCCATAGCTCATAAGGAGTCTTACCATGAGTCTTAACTACTGAAACTCTATTCTACACATAGCATGCTATGTTGACAGCCTCTGTCCAGAAGGTGATAGGCAGTTTAGAATCAGACCACATGGTTCTAGTAACCTCAATAAGTGTCATGTTTCTCCTCTCAGCAACACCATTTTGCTGAGGAGTCCTGGGAGCACTATATTGTCTTGAAACACCTTTTTCATCACAAAATGTATCAAGTATTTGGTTTTTAAATTATGTTCCCTGATCACATCTTATGGTTTTGACCTTGTGATCACATTGATTCTTAATTTTCAGAATGAAGTTCTTTATGATCTTAGGAGTCTCATCCTTAGTTCTAAAGAAGAAGACCCAAGTGAATCTTGTGAAGTCATCTGCGATCACTAAACAATAAGAGGTCCTTCCTAGACTCATTACACTGGTGGGGCCAAACAGATCCATATGTAACAAGTGTAGGGGAGTAGTGATGGAGTTGGTTTCCTTTGGCTTGTGAGACACTTTATGCTGCTTCCCTTTCATGCATGCAACATAATGGTCATCACTTGTAAACTCTTTCTTTGGCATTCCAGTTACCAAATCATTTTTAATCAATTTATTCATGTTTTTGAATTTTACATGGCATATTCGTTTATGCCAGAGGAAAGACTCATCACTATTTGCTTTAGATAGAAAGCAAGACACTTCTCCAGAGGGAGTTGTTTCTTGCAGATCCATCTTGTACATGTTTCCCTTCCTGGGGCCTCTGAGCAGGATGTACTCCTGAGGAATAACCCACCCAGGCTTGAGAACAATGCACTCATGCTCAATGAAAAGCATGTGATGTTTTTGGTCATAAAATTGGGACACACTCAAAAGATTGTATCTAAGCTTCTTGACAAAGTTTACCCTCTCAATGCTGAGCTTACCATTTAAGACCATGCCCCTGCCAGTGATATAACCTCCTGCATCTCCTCCAAAAGCAACTGGCCCTCCATCAAACTTCTCAAAGTTTTGAAGCAAGGATCCATTGCATGTCATGTGTCTTGAGCAGCCGCTATCAATGATCCATACATTCCTGTTGGTTTTCAGCTGCCCCTGCATAAAAAGAGATGATTTAGTAACATTTGGGAACCCAAGCCTCATTGGTCTTGGGCTTGTCAAAGTGAATAGAAGACAATGAAACAGTAAGTGATCGTATGTTTAGGCTTTGAGGATCATTTGTTGTTGCTGATGATGAACTTTCAGTCACATGGTCTTCCTTCATCTTCCACACCACCTTCGGAAGATTGAGCTTGACCTTCAAAGCTTCGAAAGTTTTAACAACTTTGGAAGATTTGGAGACTAGGCCTTCGGAAGATCTTGCTTTCACTGCAGCTGGCTTTGGTGCTTTGAACGTATTCCTTCCTTCCAAGACCATTTTTCCTTCCAAAGGCAATTTAACACCTGTTTTCCTTTTCACTTTGGAGCTTCCGAAGGAAACAGATTTTCCTTCCGAAGCTAGCTTTTCCTTCTTCTTCCCAAAAGCTTTCTCTTTGATCTTGTGGATAGTGCTTTTAGGATTATAGATGCAATCCTTAGCCAGATGAGAAGTACTACCACACATGATGCACTCCTTTTGCTTCCTTCTAGGAGTCATCTTCTAAGAGCAAGACTAAGCTTGAACACTTTCTTTCTCCAACTTCTTCTTCACAGATGATGCAGTAAGCTTCTTAGGGAGAGACTTGCTCTTGGAGGAGGATGGTTCAGACTGTGTAGCAGTGGTACACAGCAATTCAGCCTTCTCTTTGCTAGAATGAGTTGGAACTATACTAAAACTCATGGTACTAGAGTTTGTAGTTAATTCCTCAGTCTTTACCACTTCAAACTCTGCAGAGATAAACACTTGTTTCTGCTTGGAGTCAAAAGTGGCCTTGATCTCTTGAGCCTTCTTTGATCTTCTCTTTGCTCTTCTGATCAAGTTTTTCCTCTTTGTCTTTGTCATACCAGCCTTGTTACTCTCCTCAGGAGCATGGTGACCCTTTTTGGATTGACTCTCTTCACTTATTTCAGAGTCATCCCTCACCATCTCCTTTTCATCCTCTTCAACACTAGGGTCTATGAGGGGAAGCTTATCTTCACCAGTTTCACACCTTGGAGATCTTACAGATAATAGAGTGTGTGGAGGAGCTATCTTAGTAGATCCCAGTCCCTGCTTATTCTGATAACAAACTTTTGCATGCAGAGATGAGGATATGATGTTCTTGAAGGTCTCTTCTTCAAAAACACATTTTTCAGCCCGGGCTTTGCTGATCACAAACTCAGCCTGGCATTCAGTCAACTTGGTAATGAGATCTTTAATTTGAGTTCTGTAATTTGTTTGCTCATGTTTAAGAGTTGAAATTGTTTTCTCTAGATCTTCTATCTTAAGTTTATAGTCATTTTCAACTCTTTTAAAATCAGCTTTTATGATATTCAAGGACTCAATATCAGATCTCATTTCCAAGTTGTAGGACCTATAGCTATTCACTTTAGCAATACATTCAGGAGAGCAAAGATGTTCTAGTACCTTAGCCTCATCATGGTCAGCCATGAGTGCTTGATTTGGTGAAGCATCTTCAGCCTGAAAGTTCCAGTCAAAGCCTCCTTCTTCAACGGCAACAACAGCTTGCTGTCTTGGCTTCTCATTCTGGTGCCCTCCATCAGTGTAGTTTGGCCTGGATGACGCTTGGCCACCATTTGACTTAGGTTCCTTGCATTCTCTGGCAAAGTGACCCATCTGATTATAGTTGTAACATTCACTTTGCTCTTGTCCAGTCCAAACTTGCCACTGGCAGCATTGCTGGGAAACCTTCTCCCTGTCCTCTTGTAGAACTTCTGGGCTCTGTAAATGAGAAGAGCCATCTATTGGACTATCTCCATGTATTCCAGATCATCTGGATGGATACAATCCAGGTCTTCAAGAGTGAAAAGAAAGTTTCCTGAACTTTCATCAGTAGAGACAAAGGCTTGAGAGATGCTTGTCTCTTGGAAGGGACTTCCTTGGATGTAGCACTCTCTGGGTGTCTTTGGGAAGGTGATGAAAGGACCCTTTTATGAAGTTTTAGGGTAGTAGATAAGATGGTGCTGTGGTTCTCTGCTATCCCTTTCACCCACATGAAGGGCAGAACTCTGGTGAGTGTTGGAGTTACTTGATGGGTTTTGCATGTTCATTTCCATCTGGTATCCACTGAGTATTCCATATAACTTAGTGAGAGTCAGGGTCTTGAGGTTTTCAGTCCTCTTAATGACCATATAATAGTGTATCCATTTCTGGGAAGAGAGGACATGAACTTCCTAACAATATCCCTATTCTCAATAGTTACTCCAACATCAGCCAGAGTATCCATAATCTCAATATACCTGAAATACTATTGAGTCATGGTTTCACCTGTCTTGAAGGTGAAATTTTCAAACTGCTTCTTCAAGAAGTCCTTCTTGTTTTCCTTGGCTTCATTGGACCCCTCTTACATCAGTTTCAATGCATCCCATAGTTTTTTAGCGGTCTTGCACTTCTTGAAACCTCTGTAGATAGAATTTGGAAGAGCAGTCTGAAGGGCTGTCATGGCTTTCTGATCAATGTCAATCTTCTTCCAGTCTTCTTCAGAGAAGTTAGCCCTTTCTTTGAGTATCATACTACCACTAGCAGCAGCTGAAGTGGTGAATGGTACATGAGGTCCATTGACAACAGACTCCCACATCCTGGAATCCTGAGACTTGATGAAGCCTTCCGTTCTTTGGCACCAAGTGTCAAAATCCTCAGGAGTGATCAGTGGGGACTTTGTCATAGTTCCAGTTTCCATATCAGCCTTAGAGATAGCTGTCATTTAAAGAGTTAAGTGATGTGTGAAGCTAAGAGGATTAAAGATGGTAAGATCTTATAATCAAGAGCCTGTAATACTCTGATACCGATTGCAGGATCGGGTAAGGGTGCTTAAGTTTGCAATTAGCTTCACAGGAGGAGAGAGCTTTAGATCACTTAACAATTCAAATAGGGAACTGGTAACTATTTAGAAGATACTAAGCCCACACAAGTAATTTAAGTGAAACAAGAACAAAATCACAAGAACACAAGATAAAGTTTTCAAGGTAGTTGTATATTGATTCTCTAGTTCTATTACAAGTGTGTTCAAGTATATCTTAGTTACAAGAACTTGAGACTCTTATATACTACAACCTACAACCGTCAATATACAAAAAGACAGTTGGGATTTGACTAATCTAGACAAAAAGATCAATCTACAGTCAAAAGGCAGATTGCCTTTTGACTAGTGACTATAACATGCTATAGCTTACTGACTTTATCTAATAAGACAAGTCTACAGGGACAATTATGGGAAGTTACAGGCAAAGACCTTTTTCTACAGTTTGATAAAGTATGTAAGTTTCACCAACAAATGAAAAGCAGGTAAGTCTTTAGAGTAGCAGCGGAAGGTACAACAGCTTTATCAAAAAGTAACTCAGAGAAAGCATATTTTCTCTGTCTTCGGAAGAAATCAGCCTTCTCATCAAAATGGCTTAGGAAGACTTTGTCTTGTGAAGCTTCGGAAGACTTCATCTTTGTCTTCGGAAGAAAGGGTCTTTGGCTTCGGAAGATTTCACACTTGTAATATTTTCTAATAAGTGTGATACTTCCGAAGCAACTTCTTCTGAACTGTTGGCTTCAGAAGATCTTACACTTGGACTTATTTATGAGTGTAAGACTTCCGAAGCTAGTTCATCCTTGTTCCTTAGTGCATGCTGGAAGACTTGGTTGTTCTGGTATCCTTTGGTTGCATCAGCCTTTAATCTTCAGATGTTCCTTACAGAATTCAATGGCAAATGTGGAGCAATAGCGTTGACTAGATGGCTTGAGAAGATGGAAGCAGTGATCGACATTAGCGAGTGCCTGGATAGCCAGAAGATCAAGTATACTACATGTTCACTACAAGGAAAGGCTTTGACTTGGTGGAATACTCAAATTCAAGCGAGAGGTAGGGAGGCAGCGATGCAGATGACTTGGGACGAATTTAAGGCTTTGATCACCAAAGAGTATTGCCCTAATAATGAAATGCAGAAGATGGAGCATGAATTCTGGAATCATGCTATGGTGGGAGCTGGGCATGCGGCGTACACGGATCGATTTCATGAACTGGCTAGGCTTGTTCCGCACTTGGTGACCCTAGAGTCAAAGAGAATAGAAAGGTACATCTGGGGATTGGCTCCTCAAATCCGAGCAATGGTAACTGCAGCCGCTCCTCCTACAATTCAAAGTACGATTCTGAAAGCCGGTACTTTGACTGATGAAATGGTAAGGACTAGGGTATTGAGTAAAGGAGGATAAAAGAGGAAAGATACGGGGGGAAACAAGTAGACAGGGTGCGGGAAGGTTTAATAAGAAAGTGAAGACAACAAGGAATTTTGTGGCTATGAATCAAGGAAGAAAAGAATATGTTGGGCCACACCCTAAGTACAATAAGTGTAACTCTCATCACCCTCAAGCTGCTCCGTGTCGGGTGTATGTGAACTGTAGACACCCGGGACATTTCGCGAAGGACTGTAGGGTGGCACCAAACTTGATTGCACTGGTAAACGTAGTTAATCTGACAGGAAACATCAGTGTTTATTATGAGTGTGAAAGCCCTGATCACTATCGAAACGTGTGCCCTAGACTGAATCGGGCACCGGGTCAACATGGGAATAATCAAAATCAAGTGATGGAGGTAGCGGGTAATCAAGGCCAGGTGAATCAAGGGAACGCTGCCCGAGGAGGTGCGTTCGTGATAGGAGCAAATGACGCCCGTCAGGACCCGAATGTTGTTACGGGTACGTACCTTCTCAATAATCATTTTGCATCCGTACTTTTTGATACCGGGGTAGATAATAGCTTTGTTTCCTCTGAATTTGCACCTCTTCTTGGTTTAAACACTAGTTGCCTAGAGACTAGTTATTCGGTAGAAATGGCAAATAGTAAGTTTGTGAAGGCTAGTGAGATAATTAGAGGTTGCACGATAACATTAGAGGACCATGCCTTTTATATAGACTTGATACCTTTTGAATTAGGAAGTTTTGACGTAGTAGTGGGGATGGATTGGTTATCGAAATATCGAGCTGAGATTGTCTGCCGAGAAAAAGTGATGCGAATCCCAATGTCTAACGGTGATGTGCTCAGGATACAGGGAGAACGACCAGGAAGGAACCTAAAGCTTATCTCCTGTATGAAGACTCGTCGATGCCTGCAGAAGCAATGCTACGTGTTTTTAGCACATGTAGTGGAAAAGAAAGCAGAGGAAAGGAAACTGGAGGATATTCCGGTGGTGCGAGACTTTCCGGAAGTATTTCCTGGCGACTTGTCTGGTTTGCCTCCTCCTCGACAGGTGGAATTCCGTATAGATTTGATTATGGGAGCAACACCTATAGCAAAGACACCATATCGATTAGCACCATCAGAAATGTAGGAACTATCGAGCCAATTGCAGGAATTGTTGGATAAGGGTTTTATCCAACCCAGCCATTCACCATGGGGAGCACCAATATTATTCGTTAAGAAGAAAGATGGATTGTTCCGAATGTGCATTGATTATCAAGAGCTGAATAAGTTAACCGTGAAGAATCGATATCCTCTCTCTAGAATCGATGATCTATTTGACCAATTACAGGGAGCTTCTTACTTCTCTAAGATCGATCTACGATCGGGCTATCATCAATTGAGGGTTTATGAGGATGGCATACCAAAAACAGCGTTTAGAACTCGATATGGACACTATGAGTTCTTAGTCATGCCGTTTGGACTGACCAATGCTCCGGCAGTGTTTATGGATTTGATGAACCGGGTTTGCAAACCCTATCTGGATAAGCTTGTAATCGTGTTCATAGACGATATTCTTATCTACTCTCGATCGAAGGAAGACCATGATTAGCACCTACGAGCGATATTGGAGCTATTAAAGGAAGAGAAACTTTACGCCAAGTTCTTAAAGTATGAACTCTGGTTGCGAGAAGTGAAATTTCTAGGACACGTGGTGAATGAGAATGGAATTCATGTTGATCCTGGAAAGATCGAAGCAGTTAAGAAATGGGATACACCTAAGACGCCCTCAAAGATTCAGCAATTCTTAGGGTTAGCTGGTTACTATCGTCGATTCATTGCAAACTTCTCCAAAGTCACCCAACCGTTGATAATGTTAACTCAAAAGGATAAGAAGTTTGGTTGGGGGCATAAGCAAGAAGAGGCATTCCAGACGTTGAAGGAAAGATTGTGTAATGTGCCAATATTGACCCTTTGAGATGGATCCAACAACTTTGTGGTGTTCTATAATGCATCATATCAAGGACTGGGTTGTGTGCTAATGCAAAAGGATAAGGTGATTGCTTATGCCTCACGTCAGCTTAAGGTTCACGAAAAGAATTATACGACACATGACCTGGAATTAGGCGTAGTGGTATTTGCACTTAAGATATGGAGGCATTATCTGTATGGGACTAAATGCATTATCTACACTGATCATAAGAGTCTTCAACACATTGATCAAAAGGAACTAAATATGCGCCAAAGGCGATGGGTGGAACTTCTTAGCGACTGTGATTGTGAAATCCGATATCATCCAGGAAAGGCAAATGTGGTGGCTAATGCCTTGAGTGGAAAGGAACGTGTAAAACCTTTATGTGCACGAGCGTTGGGAATGACCATTCAATCGAATCTGAAAACTCAGATCCTGACAGCACAAGGTGAAGCGCTAAAGGAAGAGAATATTGCAAGTGAGGAGTTTCGAGGGTTGGATAAACAGATGAATTGTAAGGAGGACGGTGTACGGTTCTTTGTGGATCGTATATGGGTACCTAAGTGGGGAGATGTTCGAACCCTAGTTATGAACGAAGCGCACAAGTCTAAGTATTCTGTTCATCCTAGTGCAGACAAGATGTACCAAGATCTTAAGGAATTGTATTAGTGGCCAGGTATGAAGAAGGACATTGCCACGTATGTAAGTGAATGTTTGACCTGTTCGAAAGTCAAAGCCGAACATCAGAAACCATCAGGTCTATTACAATAACTAGAAATTCCTGAATGGAAATAGGAAAATATAGCGATGGAATTCATTACTAAGCTTCCTAGAACAAGTAGCGGGCATGACTCAATTTGGGTTATTGTGGATCGAATGACGAAGTTCGCTCATTTCTTACCGATTCGCGAGGATTATAAGATGAAAAAACTAGCGAGATTATATGTAAATAAGATTGTGGCAAGGCATGGGGTGCCTGTGTCAATTATATCATATCATGATAGTCGATTTACAAGTTTTGGCAAACTCTACAGAATGCAATGGGCACTCGATTAGATTTAAGTACCGCCCACCATCGACAAACGAATGGTCAAAGTGAACGTACGATAAAGACTCTCGAAGACATGCTTAGGGCATGTGTGATCGACTTTGGTGGTAGTTGGGATACTCACTTACCATTGATCGAATTCTCTTATAATAATACCATACGAGCATTGGATGTGCTCCGTTTGAAGCGTTGTATGGAAGGAAGTGTAGGTCTCCAGTATGTTGGACTGAGGTAGGTGAAAGTCAATTGACAGGTCCGGAGATCATTCAAGAGACGACTAATAAGATATTTCAAATCAAGGATAGACTTAAGGCAGCTAGAGACCTTCTAAAAAGTTCGCAGACAACTATCGGAAACCTCGGGAGTTTAGTGTGGGTGATCGAGTTTTATTGAAAGTTTCTCCTTGGAAAGGAATCATACGGTTTGGAAAGAAAGGGAAGTTAGCCCAAAAGTATGTGGGACCACTCGAGATCACTGAAAGAATTGGTCCTGTGGCATATCGGTTAAAGTTACCCCAAGAGCTTAGTGGCGTGCATGATACATTCCATATATTGAACCTCAAGAAATGTTTAGCTGATGGATCCCTTTATGTTCCGATTGAGGAAATTAAGATTGATGAGAAACTTCAATTTGTGGAAGAAACAATAGAAATTATGGACCGGGAAGTCAAACGATTGAAGCACAGCAAAATTCCAATTGTCAGAGTACGATGGAACTCTAAACGAGGGCCAGAATTCACGTGGGAACGGGAAGACCAGACGAAACTCAAATATCCGCATCTGTTCGCGGATAGAGCTTCGGGATCTAACTCCAGCTGAATTTCGGGACGAAATTCTCTCAACTAGGGGATACTGTGACATCCGTCACCGACAAGTCCGCCAATTAATGTTAAACTCGTTAACTCTCCTTGTGTATTATATGTTCTGCATAATTAATTCGTTTCCTATCCCGAATTTTTTGTTATCTTTTCTTTTTGTCTTGCGCGTTAATCTAAAACGTTATAATATGATAAATTAGACAAATATTAAAATTATTATTATTATTATTATTATTATTATTATTATTATTATTATTATTATTATTATTATTATTATTATTATTATTATTAGTAAATGTAGGGTTTAAATTGTAATTTAACCAAAGGGGGATTAATTAATTTAAAGTCCGGGGTGCAAAGCGTAAATATGAAAAATTATAAAAACACAACCCAACCCGTCTACCCCTCCCCCTAACCATACTGTCGGCAGCCCCCCCTCACCCGTGAACCACCGAATCAGCCTCTTCCGCCGCCGTTAGCCGCCGTCGATTGCCGTCGCCCTGCCGTTTGGTTGTTTCACAGGTAACCGATCGTCGTGAACCTCGTTTCGTTTTGTTTCGTATCGCAATGTTTGGTTCGTTTTACTGACGTGGTTGGGTTCGGTTTTGTTGTTGCTCGAAAGGAATAACACAGCAGCCTTCGGCTGCTATGTGCGCAGTGTGTGTGTGTGGGTGTGTGTGATGTGTCGCGTATGTCGTGTATATATATATGCATACGTATGGTGTGTGTCCGTGTGTGTGTGTGTGCGCGATCGAGCGAAGGGCCGAACACAGCCGCCTTCGGCTGCTGTGTGCACGTATGTGATCTTGTGTGTTGTATGCGCATGTCAACAGTGTGTGTGTGTGTATGTATATAATGTATGTGTGTGCGTGAGCTGTGTGTGTGCAGGGTATATACGGCTACGTGGGTGCGTAGTGCGTGTTTTGGCGTGTATGCATGAACCGTGGTGTGGTGTGATGTTTGTGTGTGTTTGCTCATATATATATATATATATATATATATATATATATATATATATATATATATATATATATATATATATATATATATATATATATATATATATATCGTGTGTGTGTAAGAATGTGTATGCGTAACGTGTGTATATGTTATTATCATTATGATTGATATTATTATTATCATCACTATTATTATTATAATTATCATTAATATTATTATTATTATTATTATTATCATTAATATTACTATTATTAATATAATTATCATTGATATTATTATTATTAATATTATTATCATTATCATTATTAATAACTAGTGTAGTGAAGTGTAGGTATGAGGTGTGCGTGTCGCGCGTCGAACCTAATCTAACCCGAAACCGACCGAATGTATCTATTCCCCTTGAACGTGTTTATGGACTTAATTACCTTTAATTATAGGTGTTTGATCGTGCGTTGCTCTCATTCTTTGAAGCCTTTGTTCATTTTATTTCATCACACTCAAGCCGAGTTTCGCGGCGCCGTTTTATTACAATTATTTATAAACAACAAGGGGGAAAAGTATGCTCAACCCTTTATATGTTGTAAACTCATTTATTTTTTAGGACTGTTGTGTTTACTGTTTTGTAAGTTTATATCTGGTACATGCATGAGTTTTCTGTGTGGTTCTTTATTTACAACTATTTAACTCCGGTGTTAGAGCCGACGGACAGGTATTGATAGTACTATTGGGTTGACACCCCTACCCTTGTTTGTTAGTATACTAGTTGGGATTGACAGTGGCCACGAACGGGCCCTAGGGTGAATATGTTCCGACAAGATCTGTGTGTACGTCATAGGTTTAGTTGTGATGCTCATGTTTACATGTGATATTACTTGCTTATAACTGTATACATTTATGTCCTACAAAACTATTACACAGCAACAATTTTGTTTATTATTTAAACCTGCGAACTCACTAATAATATGTTGATCTTTTTGAGCATTATTTTCAGGTAACAGCCATTGAGGATAGCTAGGGATGCTGCCTTAGTGACAACCCTAGGAATTACATTTTAAACTTATTGGGTGTCTTCGACAATCACGTTTGGATTTTCTTTGTTATTCACGTTTTGTTCACTTGCTCCCGGGTTGTGGAATTTACATTTCTTTCGACTGGCTATGTTTGTCGTGGAATTGACTAACCACGACACAAGTCTCCATTTGTGTAGGGTGACGTCATAACACGCTGACCTTACATCATTTAATGCATCCCTATTAATTAACAATGTGTTATGACGATCCCGTCCGTTACATCATCGTGTTTCCGCTATAAGCGGGGGTGTGACATTTAAAAGTATCAATTGTGGATCTTGCGAAATCGAAAACCTGGAAGTGATTGCTTCTTATTATTTAATCAAATTCGTTTTAAAGTTTGTTGTTTTTTGCAATTGTGTTCTTAATTTCATCCAAAGTTCAAATTTTTAATATTAAAGTTTGTGTCTTTAAGTTAATCGAGTCATATCATTAAACACTTTCCATATATTCCCTGTGGAGACGACCTTACTTACCCTTACGCAATAAAGGTAGCTAAGACCGACATAATAACTTGTTTTTTATCGAGTCTCGACAACCCAGATCAAAAACCATAAACAACCTAACACAGACTACACGAACACAGACCACAACCTAACACACAAACTAACCGATGGTGGTCAATAAAAAAACCGGATGAAAACCAGATCTAGTCTTGAACACCAACAAAAAGTTTTTTAAACAACAAAAAAACAAGATCTAACCTTGAACACCAAAAAAAACCATTGATCCGTCAAAACTAGTGAGAGAGAAAGATTAAAACCGTCGCTGCCACTGTTGCCGACGTAGATGTTGGTTAGCCACCGGTGGTGTTGAATTTTATAGAGAGAAAGAAAGATGAGCTTTAGTATTTAATAAAAAGTTCTTACAAATCTAGAATTTAACAACCAAAACACTCAGATCTAACCTTGAACACCAATGAAAAAAACAAACCATCATCGTTGTCGTCGCCACCATTGCCGCCATCACCTCCGTCGTTGTCACGACCACTTCTACCGCCGTCGCCATCACCGTTGTCGCATCCACCGCCAACACTATCGCCGTTCTCATGGCCATTGCCACGACCATCATCGACGCCACCGTAGATGGTGGTTGTGAAAATGAAATGGTGAGAGATTTTTAGAGAAAGAGATGGAGATTGGTGAATATGAAATGATGATGGTGATTTGGAGTAACTAAAAGTCAAAAGGTAGGATGGGTGAGAAAAGACCTAACTATCCCTTTTTTGTATTTTAGTATGTGGGTCTCACCATTTAAACCAAAATATATTTTTTTATTCTAAAAAATCTAGACCATTGATTTCAATCTAATAAGTGGCTGAGATTTGGTTTATTAGTTTACATGATTTCAATTGATTTACATATTATCTCTTCCCTATATCATATATATAGTAGAGTTATTTTGAGAATCATATTTTTTATAAGAACTTCAAGAAGTAATATGAGTCCTATATTAAAATCAATGGTTGAGATTAGAAAATGATAAGTAAGTAATTTCAAAATATGTACTTTCTATGTCATTGTTAGCTTTCTTTCTCTTTTATATATATATATATATATATATATATATATATATATATATATATATATATCTTTATGCTCTAATATAAGAGTAACTTGAGATGACACGTAGCAGCACCACAATCATCCTTACCAAAATTTTCCCGCATCTCTCTCATATTAAATAATTACCTTAATTATTAATAATATTATTTAATACTTTTTTAGATATAATAAATTAAGAAAGAAATCTATTCATTAATGTTATTTCTAAATAAATAACTTTTTATAAAATAATAATTTTTTCTAAAGCATAAATCTTTTTAAAAATACGAAATATTTTAAAATTGGTATTTTTAAAAAGTCAATTTTTTAAAAACCACAAATAATCAAATTTAGGAGTTATAATAGGAAATTTTTTAAAAATGACATTACGTTTTGTTTTAGAACAAAATGTTTATTTTTTTGGAAAAAAAATTAAGAACAAAATTTTAAGAAGGTTGATATCACTGTTTTATTATTTATAGTCATTTCTCATATGTAATTTCAGTCATGTCATATTTTTGAATATCATTTTATAATTATAATTATTAATTTTTATTATATTAATTATTTATTTATTAAACCCGTGTAATACACGGGTTTACTAAATCTAGTATATATATATATATATCCACCAAATCAATGAAAATCATATCTAAAACCAATTTTGCTATGAAAACCACTACCTGGTCTCTTTTTCCACCAAATCGTCGGCGACCACTACATCAACCAAAAAGCACCTTTTTTGAACCCCTCTCACATCATAACCATTCACAAGAATACTCTTTTCAAGTAAAATGTCATTGTGCCGCCATATACAGCATTCATCCCTCGATTAAACTTCATTTTGGCTCGTCTAGTGGTCGTTCACCTGAATACTCTTTTCCAGTTGAAACGATGCACCCACAATAGCACTGACGACAACACCACTTGGCCACCAGGGCACCGCTGATGACTTCGAAACCGTTCACCATCTTTAATAGCTTAAAATGTTAATTAGATAAGGAAAGAAGGATGATGCACCATGGTAGATCTGAAGTGTACGAGCAGATATTGGTAAGGCTTGTTCCATATCAGAGCTATTAGAGATAAAGGATTTTGGTATTTCTCTTTTAAAAATATGTTACATTAATGCAATACCCATGTTACATTAGTAATTTTCATTTACTTCATAAGTGTTCTTGAATTTGTTATGGTGGTGTAGTTAAAATGTATTTGTAGATCTGATACGGTGTAGATTTGGTGCTGTATAGATCTAGTGCAAAAGTTTAGATATATGTCATTACATTATTGAAGTTTTGAAGATTTTGTGATGTACTGATAAAAGCTTCTTTTCTTTAGATCTGGTGCAGTGAACTTATTTGTGTAGATTTTTTCTTGGCTCTAAATTTTATTAAAGGTATAGTTAATCTTTTTGTCCTAATTTCTATAATCACTGATTAGTGTAATTTGTGTTTACTTAGATGTAATAATCCGTTACATCAACATAATACTTAGACATGTCACGTGGCACTGTTTGATTGGTTTAGGTGTTTTTGCCTCTTTTTTGTTCTTTTTTTTTTTTTTTGCGTTTTTATTACTTGTTATATTTATTTGTTTCAAGCTGTATTCACAGATGTAGGCTTTGGCCTGGTAGTTCAGTACTGCTTCTGCGTCTCACTCTCTCCTCTAATTACCCGGGTTCGAATCCTGACGCAACCCCTCTGATTTAGTTACATCATATATTGATTCTTGGCATGTGAAGTTAATAAAAAGACCCTCTAGCATTTTAGTTTAAGCACTTCTTTGGTGCTGCTTTTAACTATTTTCATTTCTTACATTTCACTTAAAATCTGGTGCTGCTTTTAACTATTTTCATTTCTTACATTTCACTTAAAATCTTAGGTAGGGAGAAAAATTCCGCCGCCAATTATTATTCCGACTCATGAGACGCTATTTTAGTGACCAAGTCTAGTTAGAAGATTTATTTATCAAGAAGTATGGTTTTCTGTTTAATAGAATTCGTCCTTGTTACAAACCCAAAGAACATCATTATAAATTTATTACACAAGTCAAAAGTCACGTAACAAATGCCGTAAATTGTTTTATTAAAACTCATGTAATCACATTTCATACATTCAAAATACAAAATAGACACAAGAAAACTGTTAGGCATTTAGAATTATCACCTACCTAACTGCACTTTCTGTCTCGTAACATCTAAATGACTACATGTACACTTGATCACATCGCAAGTACAAAACACTTGGTTATTACATCTACAACACATTCAAAACTTACCCCATAGCACCCCCACCAACTCCGGCCTCTTGTACAAGCTTTTGGGTCAAATCTGTAAGCCGGCCAACTTCAGTTTTCAGTTCCGCAAAACCACCGTTTTCAGAAACGGTTTCGGGAACGGGTTTCGTTGAAACATCGAGATCGTAATCAGCCTCGACTAGTAAACTAGTTGTACATAAAAGCTCCCGGCTCATCTCAGCAATCTTCTCAAGAGCACTTGTTGCAGCTTCAACTTCAAGTTGAGCAGCTTCTAGTTCCAGTTTTTCAATCGCCAGTTCGCCCATGCTTTTCTCACTGATTTTCTCTTGTGCCATTTCGTAAAGCTTCCTCAAGTCGTCAGCATCTTTTATCAATTCTTGCTTCATTTCCTTCATCTCTTTATCTCTTTCATTCAGTTTATTTAAAGCCACTGTAAGCTCGGTTTCTTTGATCCTAAGTGCTCTTTGGGTCTGTAAAACTTCCATTTCCCGTGACCTTAATGTTTCCATGATCAAATCAAGTTCAGTTTCAAGCTGTTTCTCTTTTGATAAAATCTGGCCGTCATACTCAATGCTACTCACAACTTTGTTTGTAAGCTCAAAAATCCTTTTTACCACGCTTGTGGCTTCAAAGTACTTCAAATTGGTCTCGTTTCGTTCCTGGTGGATCTTTTCAACCTGTTTGTCTTTTTCTTTGAGCATTGCTGTTGTTTCTGTAAGCTCGTTTTCTTTATTGCTTAGAAGCATTTTTAGATTCAAGATTTCTTGATTCACTTCACTCAACATTTCTTGTGCTTGAGATAGTTCAGATTCTTTATCTTTCAACTTTAGCTCAAGAAACGCCTGCTTGGATTTTAATTGTTGGATCTCTAATTTTGCTTCCACAAGTTGAGACTCTTTAGACTCAAGAGCATTTTGCATTGACCTATATTCTGACGTTTTACAGTCCAGCTCGTCTCTAAGGACCAAGACTTCTTCAGTGGCTTGTAATAAAGAACGTTTTTCATCATTCAGTTGATTCTGTAACTCCTTGATTACGTCTTTCTCTATAGATAAATCCCGTTTGAGTTCTTGATTCTGAGCCTCTGCTAGTCTAAGCTTAACTCTTTCACTTTCAACTTCCACCTCAGCATCTCCAAGACTTTTCACATGTGAATTCAAGGATGCTCGATGTTGTTCAAGTTCTAGAAGCTTATTTTCCAGAACCTCTTGTTGATCTTCCATCTTTTTTCTAGATGAAATTAGAGATTTCTGTGATGATACCAACTCTATCCTCACATCAGCAAGTAGCTTTTTCACTCTCATATATTCTTGTAAATTTCCATCTTCAACCGTGTGTTTAGATGCTTTATCTGCTATATTCTTCATCTCTTCATGAGCTAAAAGCCAATCCATTGTTTGTTTCTCCAGATTTCCCTCCACAACTTTTAGGTTATTTTCTTCAATTTTCAAAAGTTTCGTAGCAATTTGTAGTTCTTCATCCTTCTCCTCAACAGCTTTCCTCAATTCTTCGATCTCGATTGTGTGTTTATCTAATATTTCTTTTGTCTCAACCAAAAGTTGGGATTTTGACCTTAGTTCAGATTCGGTATTTGCATGTTCTTCTGTCTTCAATCTCAATTCGTTGACCATAATATTTATCTCATTTTCTTTCAATACAAGTGCAGATTGGGCAGCAGTTAGCTCCTTATCTTGCTTTTCAAGTTGAAGTTTTAGATTTTCAATTTCTGTAGCTTGAACTGCCAAATCAAGATTAGCTTGTTTTAGCTCGTTTTCAAGTGTCTCCTGCCTCAAAAATGTGTATTTTATAACTTCTTCCTGTTTACCCAAGTCCTCTTTTGCTTGGTTTAGTTCACGATATTCTGACAGTAATTTGTTTTCAGCATCTTCTAAACCTTCTACTTTTTTTCTTAGAACAGTTAGTGCTGCTTGAAGATCTGATTCTAACTGGATATCTTGAGGCAGATTCAAATCTTTACCAATTTTCTCTTCAAGTTCCTGTGTTTGGACAAAGATTCTTTCTAGAAGAATCCTAGTGGGTTCTATTGTGCCATCACCATCAATACTCGGTTCTTTGTTGTTCATTACTGATCTGATGATCCATGCAGAAGGACCCCTCTTTTTGCATCTTAAAGACCTTGGCTTACACCAATTTGACCTCACAAAGGAAAACTGCAAGAACGCAATTCACAAATACATTAGATGACAATAAAACATACTCGAATGAGTCGAATCAATGAAGCCCCTTAATAACTAATTACAAATTGTGGTTACGTTTACTGATACATGAAAACTTAACATACATTGATCACAATGTTGGACATTAATACAGTTAACGAACTTGGTAATTTCATTTCTTTTAGAGGCAGATAAAACAAATTCGAAACAGTGAAGGTAATCCCCTTGATAACTAATTATAAATTGTGGCTACTGATCCATAAAAACGTAACAAATATTGATCATAGTGTTGGACATTAATGTAGTTAAGAATCATGGTAATCGTAAATAGTATTATCAACTTTCAGACATGTTAGTTTTCAAATTCAGCCTTAAATTTGCTACAACATACTTGATTTAGATTTCATGTTGACAAATGTCAAGAATAGTCAACAATCAATGTATCAAAAGCCTGCATCTAGTCGACGACATCTTTAATTAACAAATTTTCTTTTCATACAACAGAATGGTTCGACTCTAGAATATTATGGAATGTCATCTTCTATTAAATGATATATTCTTTGATTATTTAATAAATTCAGTCTAAACAATTTTGATGTTGAATTCCCTCAAGATTTTACTACCAGATGCACTTTTTAAAGTCAAATATGCATTAGCACCAAAGATCCAACAGGTTTGACTTGCAATGCTTTTCTAAAGAACAAGAGCCAACTAAAAGTGATTACTGATGAACCATTGTTGCATGGTTTCTAACATAAAGGACAACATTGATCTCTTGTTCAAATACAGAAATTCATCGATCCATATCATGCTTCCATGTAAGGTATTTTATGAACACAAGATGAAACAACACTATAAAAACTAACTGAACATATACATCCTCTGAATTATATTAGAATTTTAAAACCACAGAACATGTGTCAAGTCACAAAATAATAGAAGGAACATTAACTTGAAAGTATTCCTATGTTGCATCATTTACACTACTTCAGAAACTAAATTAAAGCACATCCTTCCTTCATGGGAGTTGTTGATAGTCAAATGAACATCGCTAGGCTTTCATACTCGATTCTTAGTTCTTGACACAAAACAACAGTTTAGTGGGTGTTTGGGATTGCTTATTAATACCGTTTATCTGCTTATTGCCTTTAGAAGTAAGCAGCTTGGAATAACCAACTTCAAACTTCAAACTGCTAAGCAGTCGCAATAAGCAATACCAAAAACCCTCATTCGTCATAACAGCTTAGAGTAAATAAATTATAAGCAGCTTAATAAACAATCCCAAACACCTCCCTTACTCCATAGTCCCTGATCATCTTTTTCTTTCATTTGTACACAAGGCAATTAAAGTGGACCAAGCCATGCTAGGGACGTAAACAAGCCGATCCGAGCTTGAGCTCGCCTAAGCTTGAGTCTTCTTGTTTGACTTAAGAAAGCTCAAGTAGACATAAAAAGCTTACAAATAAGCTTGAAAGGATAACTCCACAATTTACTACACTTAATGCCAATTTATTACAGTAGTAGTAACCTACACAATATGCAGGTCAATAATTCCATAATAGTATCTCACATGAGGAAGATGTGTTTATATTAAAAGTTAACTGAACATCTAGCTTTGATAATAATTAGCTTATAAAGTTCACACAACTAGTGAAAACCAAAATGTTAACATTCACTATGCGTGTGAACCACCTAAATGACATGTCTAACACTCTAACTATCAACACTAAGTTGTGTGAGGATTAAAGGCTTTACATCAAGTTACAACTTACAAGTACCTAAACAGAACAGTACTTCCCACTCATAACTATCAGAGACTAACACTATAACAATTGTACATCCACATTTGAGTTATTTAAGATTGTAGTCCACGATCAATAAGTTCACAATCGAGCACTGGGCACTACAACTAAATTGTACTAGTTGAATTTAGACGACATGGAACTTAAGTTATTGACATGTTTGATCATAATTTACAGCATGAATTGCACTCAGGCATAGACAGGCCAGTCAACCCTCCGAGATTAAGTTCAAGGATAACACCAACGTATACTAAATTGCATAGATGGTATGTTGATAACTTTTGGATTTGGTCCAAACGTTTGAGAAGCTATGGATTTCATCCCAACCTTTTGCAGTCCAGTACACGTTTGGTCCAACACTAATAGACACGAGATATGGTTGGTAAGTTAACGTGAAATGACCATTTCATCCTTTTCATCAACTTAACAACCAAATCTAACTAGCGGTAGTGTGAGGTACCAAACATGTTACAAGAACGCTAAAGATCGAGTCCAATCAAAACGTAATTATTTTCAAAGTCTTTTAAAGAGCCAAATTATAAATGAAGTTCTTAGAAGCAGATACACATAACAGAAGACAAAACCTTCCAAACCCATACATTGAAGTAAAGAGACATCACATCAATGAAAAAGAAAACCCTAATTCCTAAACAATTAGCAGTCTTAAAGATGATGATGATGATGATGATAAAAGATCCATCATAGATGCAAAGAAACACGAACATAAGATGTTATTGTTGGTGGGGCCGGGGGAGGGTTTACCTTGGAAGAAGCGGCGTAGAAATTGGCCTGCAGAGAAGGTGACGAAGACGCCATCATCGCACATTCACTCCAAAAACAAGAACAAGAAGATCTTTCACAAGAGAGACTTGAAGGTGAGGGAAGGGATGATGAAGGGGTGGCGTATTTTAGCAGGACTACGGTTGCTAGAGTGCGCAAATGTGTTATGTTTAACTGTGAACTGCTGTCCATGTTAATGTATATCCGCAGACTCACACTTATCATTTCACACCCTTGTACTTTTCTACATTGTTCAATTCTGCTCCTTTAACTAACTAAGGCGTCAAATGAGTCCGGGGATCTCCTACGGTGAGCCTTTAGGGGATGGGTTTTCCTTGGAATGGTTGGCGTACTGGTCATCAACGCTGTCTGTGTTTGTGAGCGTGGATAACTAGACTTATAGTATTCTTTGGCAGTTCAATAAAAAAAAAATTATGAGATAATGAAATCTTAGCAATTATAATTTTCAAATAGACACTTATAATATGTCAAATTCGTTTTAGCACGACAAAAGGGTCAAAGTTTAAATTTCATAAAAAAAAAAAAGTATCGCCAATGGTAAGTTCTTGTTTCGTATACATTACTACAGTTTATAGTTTTTTGTTCTTATTTTTAGCAATGGTTATAGTACACGTACAATTTAAACATGATAAACGCATAAAATCCTTCATGATAATCAAAGCCTCCAATGGAAAATCAACTTATTTTGTAAAATGTATATGGCTAGAATATTGTAAGTCTTAATACATGAGATATGATAATTTTGCATCGGGCTCTACTCTAGGGTGTTGCATCATTCATATATGACGTATTAAATTAGAACAAAGTCTTAATTTTTATTCAAGTAGTTGTTAGCACATGAATATGATTAAAACATATCAAAAGTTGGTGATCGATAATAGATTGTGAAGCAAAAACACTTTCGTTTGGGGAACGGGTCACCTCATCGAAACGTTTTTGAGAGGTTATCATCATATTACTTATAATGATTCAAGGTCCCGTCTCTTGTTACTAAAACATTAGAAGGGATCAAGAGAAACTTGCTTTGAGGAGGATACCATACAAATTTAAAAATAAATTAGATTGCTTGGGAAAAGATTGTTGTTCTAAAAGAAAAGGTAGGACTCGGCGTTAGGAGAATTATATCAGAAAATATTGTATTATTAGCAAAGTGGTGGTGGATATTTAAGGTAGATAACTCACAAATGTTGGCAAAGTTATGGCATCTATACATGAGAGTATCAAAACTCCCAAACAATGTAAATGTATCTTTGGCCAGAACTTGAAAGAATATAACAACGATTGAATCAGATTTGGCGAAGCATTCAATTGATATTCATGATAAAATCAAAGGGGTGGTTGGATGTGGAAATAACATATGTTTTTAGTTAGATAATTGGGTGGACTAGGATTTTTTGCTATAATTTTCCTACTATATTCAAGCCTTGAAATGTTGCAAAATAGAGGACTATTACAACAAGATAGGGAATATAATTCATTCATAATAGAGTTTAAGGATAACCCTAACAATAATGGAAGATAAAGAAAACTATAGCAACAATTGGGTGTCCTTAGTCTAGCACCAGATATCTCCTTAAATATTCAAAATACTAGGATCATTGCATATTGTACTCAAACAATATTCCTTACAATGAAATAAATGCCAACTTATGCTAGTAGAAATATTATAAAAACCCTTTTGATACTATACTAAACATTATTGAATGTTGGTGATAAACAACATACTATACAGAACAACTCAAGTCTTGTAAGATAAAATAACCATCGCATTATAAAAATCACATGTATATTCTCTCTTTTATTTACATATGTTACTATGTGCATATGTATTTTAGTCACTACTAATGTATATGAATATGTAGTTACCTACACACATCTTCTTATTCACCTACACATATATTCTTTCACATACATAAACTATATAAAACAATTTATAAAAAAACCATTTTTTTAAAATCTACACTTAGAAAATAACTAAACAAACTAGCAAACTTTACCATCTCATCTTTTTTTACTCTACCAAAACTTCTGCCCTTATACTCCATTCAAACCTTCACCACCACCATGCTACACTCCCTTACCTAGTTACTTACATACTCATCCTTACTATTCTCCTATTATTTTTAATTACAACACCTTACCTTGTTACTACTATAAATATCAAGACACACCAAACATAGTCTCTTGCACCTTCACATACCTTTAACACTCACTCAAGTGCTCTCTTTCTCTCTCTCTCTCTCTCTCTCTTGGTTTTATCTAGGTCGAAACCACCGCCACCCTATTTTAGTACTTCCAATTATGAAGATTATTACAAACTCTTTGTTCTTTAAGCTTTCTTACTTGGTATGTATTTTGAAGCTTTACTTATGTTTATTTAAGCCATTATCATGATATTCTGTATCATACAAATCCACACACACCCCTACATAACAACATACTTTTTTGATGAATCCATACTAGTTTGTATATCTTTCTTTTCTCTTGTCTTGATCTTGGTTTAATGATTCAAATGTTCATGTATTTGTAAACCATATTCCAACAGAAATTGTGTTTCTGAAGATGGTGCTCTAAGATAAAGCCTAAAATATGAACTCACCTTCAACAATAAAGATGTAGTTAAATGTAACACATGTAACTATACCAAAACAACTTCATTTTTCATCATGCTTTCTTTTAACATCACCAATAACTCATTTGTATGTATATGTATGGATTCACCTTCGAAAAATGTTATTTGAAAATCCTTAAAAGGATCCATAAACACAAAAAGTGTCTTAAATAAACAAAAACCAAGCACTAGGTGGGAAAACCTATTTTAACCGGTCAAATACTTATATACATGTTATATCTTGCTCTATTACTTGAGATTATTTTATTATAGTATAAGATGAGAATTTTGAAGTTGGTGGAATCATTTGAATTACTAACATAAACTAAAATACCTAGGCCTCTCAGAAAATTCCTAAATTTTTCTATAGTTTCTATTTGTCTTGAGGATTTATAAATCAAATTTTATATTTTTTTGGTTTGTGTAGCTATTTCTTTTATTTGTGGTATTTTCTAGGGTTTTAAAGTACCTAAAATGAGGTAAAAGTACTTGAAAGTAATATATCTATATTTTCCTATAACCTTGGTCCTTATTATGCAATAAACAAGTGCTACGATGCTTAAATAAAATGATTTTTTATTTTTAAAAATTATGGACCTTTCGACTTGATTTCAGGCGTCAAAAATCGTCACTTTTTGCAATACTGATACTTTTAAATTATAGAAGTTAAATCTTACAAATATGGGTTTCAAACATTATAAATTGTTATTAAAGATTCTGATCCAACAGTGGTTTTGATATTATATTTTGTAAAGAGAAGCTTTAATTAAAGTTAGCATGCCCTTAAAAAAACTAATGTTTACAATTTGTCAGCATTATTAACAAGACTTTGAAATACCAACTTTATTGTAATCCATATACTACAAACTTCATCATCTAACAAGTGTAGGAAAAGCCTTACCTAACTATTTTACAAGCTGGAATGTCGTTGTAACATCTCTTATTTCTAGGCAGACTTTAGTATAATGCAATATGAATTCATTACATACTTGCTTAATTGAGAATCTATTCACTAAGATACTACATTGTGCAGGTGCAGAAAGTGATAGTTAAAGCATCATTTCTTGCTTAACAATTCATTTCAATAGGTACTCAATCATTTGTGCTATCATTTCATGGAATCACATTCTCACATTTCACACACATTGTGAACCGGAATGCCAACAAGTAGCAAAAGTGAAACAATTAAAGAACACGAAATACCTATCCATTTAATCATTCAAGCTTTTGAAATGTTAAAAATATATTACATATGTGTAATTAGAACAAACTTGGAGAACAACTTAACTAAATAAGCTATTTTTCATCAATCTGCTAGAAAACTTTGTTCGACTTTACAAGGCCATAACACACTTAATTTCTACCCAAATACGGTGGGTTTTTTGTATATTACTTTTATGTTTGTTATAAAATGAAAAACGTCTCGCTAGAATTCATTATGTTTTCGACCTCCAAACAGTCGACACAAGATAGGTGCGCTAGAAACACTAAATCTGTGAAAACTCAACTTGTGTACTATTTTAAAAGATCTTAAACCATTTATAAAAACATAACCCTTTTTATGAATAATATATTAAAACATGAATTTAAACATAGGAAAAACCTTTTCGTCAAATAAGTATTTTTAACTTATAATATGAGTGTTATAGAGTTTGTAAATAAAAACATAATACTAGGGTTTTTTTTAACAAACTAGATTTTAAACTCTTGTTTTCAACGTTAAACTTTATTTTTTTCCATTACTATAGTCAATCTTATTGATTTTCATCTTATTCTTTAGTTTGTTCTTATATGAGCACCAAATGACCTTCAAACTTTCTTTCAAACATAACGAAACCCTTGAAAATCAACTAACATTCATTTGCACTATATTAACAATTTAAAACCTACATAACCGGTTACCAAACAAGTTTAACTTTCTTTCACCATCTTTCGAGGACGTTTATGGGTTAAGTTGGCTAACACCATAGTGGTGTTAACTTGCTATAAAGATCCAAACTCATTTTGATTGAACAACATACTTGGCAAGATGCTAACACCAGCTCAAATAGTCTAAGTGATCCCTATTGATTTTGAATTTTCTAACTTTGATTGGAATAAGCGGTGCTCCTTGTCATTCTTTACGGCTTCCTTAACTTCTTTCTCCTCATTAATTTCCTTTTCTTTACCTTTAACAACTTGTAGAGGTGAGTAACTTCACAATCATGAAAACTACAACTTGGGATAATACTAACTACATTGATATGCACACTCCTTGTGTCTTTAAACTTGAGCTCTGATGTTGTGGATTTCCATTGGTGTCACTAGGGAGTTTGCTAGGATATCGTCTTAATTGAGCCACCTCTTCCGTCAAGTAACTTACTCATTTTGATAGTGTCTCCACTGTTTTATCCCTTATCTCATTATCCATCCTCATCTTCTTAAGGAAGTCCATGATTTCATATGAATTATCTAATCTTCCTAGGTCAGCATTTGGTTTTTTGCGTACTATGATGCATCACATCAAGGTCTCGGTTGTGTGTTAATGTAGAATGATCAAGTCATTGCATATGTATTTTGTTAACTCAAAGTAAAGGAGAATCCCATAGTACTGAGCAATCATTGTTCATCCTCTATAGTTGAAATATTACTTTCGCAAATCTTTCTTGTTCTCCTTCACTTCTTTTGTTCCTTCATACATTCCTCCAAGAGCATCCTATGATGCTTTTGCATTCGTTTACTTCTTGAATCTATAGATAAAAAGTTAGGAATGACCATTTTAGATCAACCAAAAAGATTTGGAATCAATATCAAATCCTTTGAGTACTTCCTTAGAGTACTTCAATCAAATCATCTTCTTCTCCAGTAGCTCTTACAATAGGTATGTAAGGTATCTACATCTTGTGGTATTGATGTCTGATGAGACCTTGCATCCTAATCTTCCATGGATCATAATTGTTAGGGATAGAACTCATGTATAGGTTTAAATGATAAGATCACTCTTGTAATCATAATTGTAATTATTGCCTTTGATGATATAATATGAATATATTTGATTATCATTGTGTTTATGAATTAAATAACATTTGATTTGCACTTCATAATATATATGATGTATTTCAAAATGTATGTGTGAATGTGCAGCAAACATTAAACTGTGTCAATTTGGAAAATTAACCAAGTGTTGGAACAACTGCGGATGAATAAAGTGTTCTTCCGTAGATGTTCTCAGGAACATAACTGAAGAATGTACATCCGTGGATCTCCTTCGGAAGAACAACTTCAGCTGAACAAGAAAAGAACAAGCTACTGAAGGAGGGATTGCTGCGAAAGACAAGAAATCCTGCGGAAGCACAAGAACAAGTACAGTACAACAGTTGCTGCGGAAGACAGACTACCTGCGGAAGAGTAAATTCCTGCGGAAGACCAATTAACTTAGAAGTCAACAACAAGTCAACGTGGCAGAACAACAACATTAATGACGATGGAAGACATATTATTCAAGCGGATATTCCACGTCATATCAACAAACTTTATTCATATTAGATTCGTTGTAAATCTCAAATTCCTAAGCCGATAAACATGGCGAGGATTTGGATAAGTTTAATTAGCTTAATTATAGCAACAAAGTCGCTAGCAATAGAACAGAATTAGATCTCTATATATATATATATACGAGATCAACAACATAGATCATATATACAGAACAACAGTTGAGAATCATTAGAATCATAAGTAATCATTATCTGAATCATTGTATTCAAGATCATCAACAATAATAGCAACAAGAAAGCATTATGATCAACATTATTGAGTTCTCTCGGTTTGATTATTCTTATTTAATTTGTTTGATTGGTTGATTTTAGTATTATTAATAGATTAAACACCAAGTATTGATAATTCCGCGATCAATACTTGTTCAAATCAATTCTGATAATTCCTGAACGATTCTTGGATTAACAGGTGGTATCAGAGCTTGGTGCTCATTGATTCATATCAATTGATCTATCAGCTTTGATTAGTTTAATCGAATTTTGTTTTAAAACAAAACCTCTGCTCTTCAAAATTAATAACATGAGTAACTCAGTTGTTGGTGCTTATCAACCTCCTAAACTGGAAAACAAATCTGATTTTAAAACCTGGAAAATCCGGTTCAGGAATCATGTTAATTACACAGATTCTGACTTATGGGCTTCGATTACCGAAGGACCTTATATCCCACCTACCTTAGGAGCGGATTATAAGGATAATAATCAACCTATCAGTTTAAAGAATCTATCACCTGATGATGCCAAGAGAGTCAAGATTGACATCAAAGCTTATAGTATGCTTACTATGGCTTTGCCTGAAGAACTCTTGATCAGGTGTGAATCATACAAAACAGCTAACTCATTATGGAAAAGCCTGCACACTCTGTGTGAAGGTAGTGACGAGATTAGAAGCATAAAGAAGGATACTCTCCGTGCACAATATGAAACATTCCATCATATTCCGGGTGAGTCAGTCCCTCAACAATTGCATAGATTCATGCAACTTGTTACAGAGATGAACATCCTTGAACATAAGTACAGCAATGAAGAATTGAATAAAAAGATGCTTCTTTGCCTCAAAACTAGACACAGACTGTGTCCATGTTTAACAATACTATTGATCTAAAAACAATAGGTCTAGACACTCTAGTGGTGTGACATCCGGTAATTTTCCGTTACCAAACTTCGTTAGTTCCGTTAAGTCTTGCATACACGTGTCGTGCACACACACTAGTTGTCGTTGAACGTTGGTGACTTAACAATAATCAGTAATGTTAAATTGATGATAATTAAGTTAACAATGTGATTATTAAGTTATGCTTATGTGATTTAAATGTTAACTGTAATTTTATCGCGTAACGTGGAAACGTGTGTATTTACTTTGTAAATTTTGTAGCTTGTAAAGATAATACATATAATTGCTACTACTAGTTTATATGTTTATTATTCTAGTTAAAAACATTTTAAAGGAGTGTGTAAAAGCTTAATTTTTATAAAATACAAATTATAAGGGTTAAAAGGGTAATTATGGATTATTAAATAAAATAAAATCAAAACTCTAACCCTAATCACCCTTTCGGCCGCGACACCTTCAAACACACACACACTTCGGTTTTCATCAAGAACAAGCAATTCCATTCGATTTTGGACCGATTTCAAGCATCACAACAAGTTAGAATCATCAATTGCAAGCCATTACACATTTAAAGGTTAGATTTTTACATGTTTTTGATGGTTTTTCATGGTGGCCGAACCCTAGTTCGAAAATCTGCAATTGAATGTTAATTCTTGGTTGTTTGGTGATGTTATGATGTTAGTTAGGTTGTATTGATGCTAGTTAACGTTGATTATGCAAGAAAGTTTGGATTTTGGTTGTTTTTCATATGATCATCTTTGGCCGAGAGTTTGAGGCGATTTTGGATCAAATTGGATGTTGAATGTTGGTTGTTTGATGTTGTATGATGCTAGTTAGGTTGTATGCATATTGGTTAACGTCGATTTTGCAAGAAAGCTATGATTTTGATACGTTGTTCATAGGTTACTAATAATAGTAACTTTATTTTGCATGAATTGATGATTGGATGATGTATGAATGTTATGGATGTGTTTGTGATGATGATTAGATGCTAAGTTGATGATATGAACAATTGAAAATCAAGAAGATGTGTTATAGTTCATACATTGCTAAAAATAGTAACTTTTGGTGTTGAATGTTGATGAATCATGATGATTAGGTGTTGTTGATCATGTTTAGATGTTGTCATGGACTTGAATTGGTATATAATTGATGAATTCATGAATGTAGTGTGAGTTTGATGAATTTGGGATGAACTTTCCCAAAAGGGAAACTTTAATTGTGCAAATCCTTGAATTGGATGATTTGAGCATGTTTGGGATATTAGGATCATGCTAGTGTGTTCATGGATGGTTTCTAAGGTGATGAAATGTGTTGTTTAGGTTATAGGGATGTTGATTTGGTTTGTTACCTGTTTTGGCCTGTTGTGATTCGCATGACTTGTGTGATATCTAGTTGTATGATGATCTAGGTAGTACATGTGGTTAATGAAGTGCTATATGTAATCAAGTTGTATGTGAACATGTATGATATGCTGTTGTGTTAGTATTAACGAGTTATCACCTATAATGTCACCAACGGGTCAAACGGGTCAACTGGGTCAAATGTGTCTTGTCTTTCTTAAACCTTGAGTTTTGGTTTGTAGAGCACTTAGGGTTTCATGTTGATTCTGTGTACACGTGCTTATGTACTCTTGTATTCTAGGTGACCTTTGAAGGTTGTCTTTCCCTCTTTCTTTCAAGTTAAGCTCTAAGTTAATTCTTGCGCGTATCAGGTGAGTTCTTGCCCCACTCATTTTACATAATCTCTTTTGGGGGAGATAGCATACTGTTGATCACAAACGCTTTTATATATGAGTGTGTATAATATTGATATAGTGCTGTTTACCATGGAAAGTCCTCACACTTTCGGATTGTTAATATTGAATAGCGGGGAAATTTTGGGTAGTACTACTGGGTCTGACGAGCCCCACCTGTGTGACTCGAGGTCAAACGGGTGCAATTTTGTCCTAACATATATTCGTCACGACCTGGTAAGTCGTGACGGGAGGCAACAAACGTAACACAGTCAGCTTCGATCGCGAAATCACTATGATTAATATTTTTATGTTAATAGACTAGCTATCTATTGCAATACACTACTTATGCTCTGGAAACTGTTGATTGGTTTATATTTTAACGCAAACTCTTGAACTCACCAACCATGTGTTGACTTGCTTAGTATGCTATTCTCAGGTTAAGGTTGCCAGTTGCCTAGGAGCACGCACACCAGCATTGTTGAGTTGTCTACATTTGTTTGTTTACAAATTTGGGATTATTTTCATATTAAACATTTGTGTTTGGGGCGCGTATGTTTTGCGCATTCTCTTTACATACTACTTGTTTTGGGTTTTCTGTTTTAAAAACGCTTCCGCAGTATTTTAAACGTTAACTCTGGTTTTGTTTATTAATCATATAGAGTCGTTCTTGGTAACTAATGACTGAGATCCTGGTATGTCACGCGCCTCGCGGTAAAACCCCGCACGCGGATTTTGAGGGTGTGACAGATTGGTATCAGAGCCATTGGTTATAGGGAACTAGGTTGCATACACACACTAGACTATAACCGCACAGTTGTTAGTTACTTATCGCTTACTCTCCTTACTGTATACTCATTGGCATACGCAACACGTACTTCGCAGCATGGCATCGTCGTCCAGAAATTTAGGCAAGAGACCTGCACGATCTGATTCACCTCCTACTTCTCCCGTACCGGATAGGGGATTTAACTGGCCTCGACATCCTTATCCTCCTGGCGAGATAGACTGGGATCAGCCTTTCATACCTCCTGAGCTCGATCCTCCGCGTAACTGGGATTTCTACCCCACTTACATAAACCGTATGGCTTATAGAGAACGCGTACCACCAGTAGCACCTACACGACCTAGGACTAGGTCATCAACCGCCTCTACTTTGCCTACACTTCCTACTTTGAGCATCCCTCTGGAACAGGCATTTGCAGCCCTAGTAGCCACACTGGACACAGAGCGACAGCGGATTAGAGGACTCACTGATGAGAACTCTGCATTACGATCTGAGATGCGTCAGCTGCGTTTCCAGGTAGAGACGCTTCAGGAGCGACTTTCGATGGCCATTGGTGGACATCATACGCTGGCAGGCAACGTGGTAGCACTTAGTGGGCGCATGGACGCACAGGATCACCATAACGTTGTGATCGATGATAGGTTTGCTGATTTAGAGGCACAACTAGCAGCACTTCAGGTTGCTGAAGCCCCTGCACCTTTGGTGGACCCTGATGAGGAAGACCCAGAAGAGACCCGAGAAGAGAACCGAGGAAGCCCCGAAGAAGAACCAGTAGAGATGGATGAGGACAGTGACGGATCTGATGTACTGGACTGATCCTACCTTTTAAATGACTTAGACTATGTAGTGTTTCTTTTCTTTGAAACCTATGTGGGAAGGGTTGTTTCCCACCCAACTGACAAACTTAAATTTTGACATTGATGGAATATTTTGTGACTCAATTGCAATTTATTTATCTTTGATTATTATTTCTGTTATAAATGTTGTGGTTGTGGTGAATGCATTATTTCTTATTGTTTACTGTACCTTGATGAGATTAATGTGTTGGATGTTACTCATTATTGTAATTGTGAATTTTAAAGTGAAATATGGACGCACGTGGAAGAGGACGTGGGCGTGGTCGTGGACGTGGCGCCGGAGGCCGTGGAGCCGGAGCCATAAACATGACGCCTGCGGAATTGGCGGCATTAATTAACGAACATGTTCAGGCGGCAGTGGCTGCTGCCCAACCGGGACAACCAGCAGGTAAATGATAACAAGAGGTTAAACTATTATCCTAGTTATTGTCTAGGATATCTGACTAATGTTTGGGTTGTCAAAACAGGACCACCACCATGTACCTACAAGTCCTTCATGGACTGTAAACCCATACCTACAGCGGGACGGAAGGAGCTGTAGGGCTTGTAAGGTGGTTTGAGAAGACAGAGTCTGTCTTCGCGAAATGCAACTGCCCGCCTGCTGATCAGGTGAAGTATGCCACCGGGACATTGGAAGGCGCAGCACTTTCCTGGTGGAATGCCCAGGTACAAATGCTGGGTCAAGCCATGGCCAATGAACTACCTTGGGATGAGTTTAAGGGAATTATGACTGAAGAATACTGCCCCCGAAATGAAGTGCAGAAACTGGAGATTGAGTTCTGGCAACTCAAAATGCAAGGCTCAGAAATTGAAGCCTACACGACTCGAACTCATGAGTTAGCCACTTTATGCCCAGGGATGGTGAATGAAATGCACAAGAGGGTGGAGCATTATATACGGGGATTGGTGCCCGAAATTCAAAGTATGGTAACTGCCTCTAACCCCACTACCATACAACAAGCTATCCGAACAGCCCACAGGCTGACTGACCAGGCAGTTGAGCAAGGACGGTTACCCAAACGGGGTGCGGTGGCAAGCGTGCCCGACCAGAAACGCAAGTGGGATGGTTCAAGCAACAAGGGATCGTCATCCAGCAGCCAATCTCAACCTCAACAACAGCAGCAAAGTCAGCAACAGCAACGGAAGTTCGATAACAACCGAAGCTTCAACCAGGCGACTCCCTCAAATCAAGGACCCGGTGGGTATGGTGGAAGACTGCCGAAGTGCAACCGGTGTAACTACCACCATGTGGGTCGATGTGATAACTTCAAGTGCCAACGTTGTGGGAAGATTGGTCACGCAGCCAAAGACTGTCGGGGTGAACTGATGAAGAAGCCTCAACAATCACAAGAAACTCCGAAAGGTTGTTTTGAGTGCGGAAAAGAAGGCCATTACAAACGCAACTGTCCCCAGCTTAAGAGGAATGGTAATGGCAACAACAACAATGGGAACAACAACAATAATAACAATGGCAACAACAATAACAACAACAATGGTAATGGCAACAACAATGGTGGAAACAACAATGGAGCCAAAGGAAGAGCCTTCGTCATTGGCTCAGGTGAGGCTCTAAACGATCCTACAACAGTAACTGGTAAATTTTCGGTTAATGGTTGTTTTGCTACCGTATTATTCGATACCGGAGCCGATAGAAGTTTCGTGTCCACTAGGTTCTGTAGTCTTTTAAGTGATATGCCCTCAGCCTTAGAATCTAAATACACCGTAGAGTTAGCTGACGGTACACAGATTCACGTAACGCATATTCTTAGAGACTGCAAGATAGAGCTTGCTGGTCATACATTCACCATAGATCTCATGCCTGTTACACTAGGAAGTTTCGATGTGGTAGTAGGCATGGATTGGCTTTCCGATAAACAAGCAGAAGTCATATGCCACGAGAAGATCATACGGATTCCCCTTGGTGAAGAAGTCCTTACGGTCAGAGGTGATAGGAGTGGTGCGGTGATAGGCATCATCTCGTTTATGAAAGCACAGAAGTTGTTACGAAAGGGTCGACTGGCCATATTAGCACTCGTCACAGATAAACAGGTCGAGGAAAAGAAGATAGAGGATATCCCCGTAGTTCGTGAGTTTCCTGAGGTGTTTCCGGAAGACCTTCCTGGATTACCGCCTCATCGTCAAGTTGAATTCCAGATTGAGTTGACTCCAGGAGCCGCTCCAATTGCGAGAGCACCGTACCGGTTAGCTCCGAACGAACTGCAGGAATTATCTGCCCAACTACAAGAGTTGTTGGATAAAGGGTTCATCCGACCGAGTTCGTCGCCCTGGGGAGCGCCAGTTCTATTTGTGAAGAAGAAGGATGGTACATTTCGAATGTGCATTGACTATAGGGAACTGAACAAGGTTACTATCAAGAATAGATATCCGTTACCTCGTATCGATGATTTGTTTGATCAACTGCAAGGATCAAGCTATTACTCTAAGATTGATCTGAGGTCTGGGTATCATCAGCTGAGAGTTCGAGAAGAGGACATCTCGAAAACTGCCTTCCGTACACGATATGGTCACTATGAATTTTTGGTCATGCCATTTGGGTTGACGAATGCACCAGCAGTATTCATGGACCTCATGAATCGCGTGTGCAAACCCTATCTTGATCAGTTTGTTATCGTCTTTATTGATGACATACTGATATACTCAAGGACCGAGGAAGAACATGGAGAGCACTTACGTTTGATCTTGGAATTACTTAGAGAGGAACAACTGTATGCAAAGTTTTCTAAGTGTGATTTCTGGATACGTGAGGTACAATTCTTGGGTCATATTGTCAACGAGAAGGGAATACATGTTGATCCTGCTAAGATTGAAGCGATAAAGAATTGGTCTGTTCCTAAGACACCAAGTGAGATACGACAATTCCTTGGATTAGCGGGATATTATCGACGATTCATTGAAGGATTCTCTAAGATTGCACAACCTCTCACAGCCTTGACTCACAAGGGAACGACGTACAAATGGGGTGAGAGTCAGGAATCTGCTTTTCAGTTGCTGAAACATAAATTGTGTAGCGCACCAATATTAGCGTTACCGGATGGTAGTGATGACTTCGTAGTCTACTGCGATGCGTCTATTCAAGGACTTGGATGCGTCTTGATGCAGCGGGATAAAGTGATAGCTTACGCCTCTAGACAATTGAAGATTCATGAGAAGAACTATACCACCCATGACTTGGAACTGGGTGCGGTAGTGTTTGCCTTAAAGATCTGGAGACATTACTTGTACGGTACCAAATGCACCATCTACACCGATCACAAGAGTCTTCAGCACATCTTTGAGCAAAAGGAGTTGAACATGAGGCAAAGACGCTGGGTGGAATTGTTAAACGACTATGATTGTGCTATTAAGTACCACCCGGGGAAAGCAAATGTAGTTGCTGATGCGTTGAGTAGAAAAGAGACTGCTAAACCTCGACGTGTGCGAGCTCTGCAACTAACGATTAGTACGCAATTACCTGAACAAATCCGAGAGGCTCAACGGAAGCTCTGAAAACAGAAAACATTGGGTCTGAATCGTTAAGGGGTATGGAAAAACAATTGGAAGTAAAAGCGGATGGAATTCGTTACTTCATGGATAGACTATGGGTACCTCTACACGAAATCTGAGAGACTTGGTGATGAGTGAGGCTCACAAGTCCAAGTATTCTATACATCCTGGATCTGACAAGATGTACCACGATTTGAAGGCGCACTATTGGTGCCTAACATGAAAGCAGATGTAGCTACTTATGTGAGCAAGTGTCTGACCTGCTCGAAGGTGAAAGTGGAGTATCAGAAACCATCTGGTCTACTACAACAACCCGAGATCCCTATGTGGAAGTGGGATCAAATATCAATGGATTTTATTACTAAGTTACCTCGTACTTCTACGGGTTGTGATACAATATGGGTTATCGTGGATCGATTAAAAAATCTGCTCATTTCCTAGCGATAAAGGAAACAGACAAGATGGAGAAATTAACCGACTTTTTGAAGGAGATCGTTTCGAGGCATGGAGTACCGATCTCAATCATTTCTGATCGCGATTCTCGTTTCACATCACACTTCTGGCAGTCGTTGCAGAAAGCTTTAGGTACGCGATTGGATATGAGTACTGCTTATCATCCACAGACTGATGGTCAAAGCGAGCGTACTATACAGACTTTGGAGGACATGTTACGTGCTTGTGTGATTGACTTCGGGAATAACTGGGAAGTTCACCTACCATTGGTGGAATTTTCTTACAACAACAGTTATCACACTAGCATAAAGGCAGCACCTTTTGAAGCTTTATATGGGAGAAAGTGTAGATCGCCAGTTTGCTGGGCTGAAATTGGTGATAGTCAATTAACGGGTCCCGAGTTAGTACACGAGACAACTGAGAAGATTGTTCAGATAAGAAACCGCATGGCCGCAGCGAGACAGACAGAAAAGCTATGCTGACAAACGACGAAAACCTTTGGAATTTCAGATAGGTGACAAGGTTTTATTAAAAGTCTCACCGTGGAAAGGCGTAGTTCGGTTTGGTAAGCGAGGAAAGCTAAATCCGAGATACGTTGGACCATTTGAGATAGTGGAAAGAATTGGTCCAGTGGCTTATCGACTAGCCTTACCTGATTCATTGAGTGGAATCCATGATGTATTCCATGTTTCAAATCTAAAGAAATGTTTAACGGATGAAACGATGGTCGTACCACTGGAAGAAGTTCAAGTAGACGAACAGTTACGTTTCATTGAGGAACCTGTCGAAGTGATGGATCGTGAGGTGAAAACGCTTAAGCAAAGCAAGATACCCATCGTCAAAGTTCGTTGGAACTCGAGACGTGGACCAGAATTCACGTGGGAACGTGAAGACCAAATGAAGCTTAAGTACCCTCAGCTATTCGAAAGGACGATGCCAGCCGGCGAAGGTACTAATTAAATTTCGGGACGAAATTTCTTTCAACATGGGGATGATGTGACAACTCATCCAAAACTCACACGATTTCGATTTCCTTGTGCCAATGCAGTAGACCAGTGATGGAACACTCACCATGTAACGCAATTTTCGGGACGAAAATTCTTTCAACATGGGGATAATGTGACATCCGGTAATTTTCCGTTACCAAACTCCGTTAGTTCCGTTAAGTCTTGCATACACGTGTCGTGCACACACACTAGTTGTCGTTGAACGTTGGTGACTTAACAATAATCAGTAATGTTAAATTGATGATAATTAAGTTAACAATGTGATTATTAAGTTATGCTTATGTGATTTAAATGTTAACTGTAATTTTATCGCGTAACGTGGAAACGTGTGTATTTTTTTGTAAATTTTGTAGCTTGTAAAGATAATACATATAATTGCTACTACTAGTTTATATGTTTATTATTCTAGTTAAAAACATTTTAAAGGACTGTGTAAAAGCTTAATTTTTATAAAATACAAATTATAAGGGTTAAAAGGGTAATTATGGATTATTAAATAAAATAAAATCAAAACTCTAACCCTAATCACCTCTTTCGGCCGCGACACCTTCAAAACACACACACACTTCGTTTTCATCAAGAACAAGCAATTCCATTCGATTTTGGACCGATTTCAAGCATCACAACAAGTTAGAATCATCAATTGCAAGCCATTACACGTTTAAAGGTTAGATTTTTACATGTTTTTGATGGTTTTTCATGTGGCCGAACCCTAGTTCGAAAATCTGCAATTGAATGTTAAATTCTTGTTGTTTGGTGATGTTATGATGTTAGTTAGGTTGTATTGATGCTAGTTAACGTTGATTATGCAAGAAAGTTTGGATTTTGGTTGTTTGTTCATATGATCATCTTGGCCAAGAGTTTGAGGCGATTTGGATCAAATTGGATGTTGAATGTTGGTTGTTTGATGTTGTAATGATGCTAGTTAGGTTGTATGCATATTGGTTAACGTCGATTTTGCAAGAAAGCTATGATTTTGATACGTTGTTCATAGGTTACTAATAATAGTAACTTTATTTTGCATGAATTGATGATTGGATGATGTATGAATGTTATGGATGTGTTTGTGATGATGATTAGATGCTAAGTTGATGATATGAACAATTGAAATCAAGAAGATGTGTTATAGTTCATACATTGCTAAAAATAGTAACTTTTGGTGTTGAATGTTGATGAATCATGATGATTAGGTGTTGTTGATCATGTTTAGATGTTGTCATGGACTTGAATTGGTATATAATTGATGAATTCATGAATGTAGTGTGAGTTTGATGAATTTGGGATGAACTTTCCCAAAAGGGAAACTTTAATTGTGCAAATCCTTGAATTGGATGATTTGAGCATGTTTGGGATATTAGGATCATGCTAGTGTGTTCATGGATGGTTTCTAAGGTGATGAAATGTGTTGTTTAGGTTATAGGATGTTGATTTGGTTTGTTACCTGTTTTGGCCTGTTGTGATTCGCATGACTTGTGTGATATCTAGTTGTATGATGATCTAGGTAGTACATGTGGTTAATGAAGTGCTATATGTAATCAAGTTGTATGTGAACATGTATGATATGCTGTTGTGTTAGTATTAACGAGTTATCACCTATAATGTCACCAACGGGTCAAACGGGTCAACTGGGTCAAATGTGTCTTGTCTTTCTTAAACCTTGAGTCTTTTGGTTTGTAGACACTTAGGGTTTCATGTTGATTCTGTGTACACGTGCTTATGTACTCTTGTATTCTAGGTGACCTTTGAAGGTTGTCTTTCCCTCTTTCTTTCAAGTTAAGCTCTAAGTTAATTCTTGCGCGTATCAGGTGAGTTCTTGCCCCACTCATTTTACATAATCTCTTTTGGGGGAGATAGCATACTGTTGATCACAAACGCTTTTATATATGAGTGTGTATAATATTGATATAGTGTTGTTTACCATGGAAAGTCCTCACACTTTCGGATTGTTAATATTGAATAGCGGGGAAATTTTGGGTAGTACTACTGGGTCTGACGAGCCCCACCTGTGTGACTCGAGGTCATACGGGTGCAATTTTGTCCTAACATATATTCGTCACGACCTGGTAAGTCGTGACGGGAGGCAACAAACGTAACACAGTCAGCTTCGATCGCGAAATCACTATGATTAATATTTTTATGTTAATAGACTAGCTATCTATTGCAATACACTACTTATGCTCTGGAAACTGTTGATTGGTTTATATTTTAACGCAAACTCTTGAACTCACCAACCATGTGTTGACTTGTTTAGTATGCTATTCTCAGGTTAAGGTTGCCAGTTGCCTAGGAGCACGCACGTCAGCATTGTTGAGTTGTCTACATTTGCTTGTTTACAAATTTGGGATTATTTTCATATTAAACATTTGTGTTTGGGGCGCGTATGTTTTGCGCATTCTCTTTACATACTACTTGTTTTGGGTTTTCTGTTTTTAAAAACGCTTCCGCAGTATTTTAAACGTTAACTCTGGTTTTGTTTATTAATCGTATAGAGTCGTTCTTGGTAACTAATGACTGAGATCCTGGTATGTCACGCGCCTCGCGGTAAAACCCCGCACGCGGATTTTGAGGGTGTGACAAGTGGCAAAAGTAGAAGCATTGGAGCTGGATGAAAAGACAAGAAACCAAAGTGTGAAGCACCTATAGCACCTTATCAATTCAAAGAACGAAAGAATACTGGCAGTGCATTCTCGCAATGAAGATAGACAAATCCAGTGATGAAGGTGAATCAGGAAAGAAAGAAACAAGTTTTCTTTCTACGCAGCAAAGCCTTCAAAAACAAGAACTCAAGCAATTAGCACAAACAACAAAAGGAAAGGCTGATGAATCCAAACACGATGAATAACATCAAATAGAACCCAATTACTGTGGTTCTGGGACTTGAAGAACAGAAAGCTGCCTTTGCAGCTTTCAGCTCAAGCTTTCAGCTTATCTAGGAAGCACCTTGACTCCTGCTCACTTTGTCAACAAGATATAAAGAACTTCATCCTATGAAGTGGAAGAGATGATCTGCAATGGCAATGGCAATGATTGCCTATAGAGCCAAGATGACATTGAAAGAAACAAAGGATTGTCTGTTGGAGGAAGAACAACAAAAATTGGTGTAGATAAGTCCAAAGTGAGATGCTTAAGTGCAATCTTTTTGAACACTTTTCAAGGGAGTGCAATAACAGCCAACAGCAGTCAACTGACTCAAACAGCCTAGTCAAAGGAGTTTCACACAACCATTATTAACCAATGCATCCCTACCAAACAATACAACAGGTATCTCTAACACTAAAAACTGGTTTAATTATTTTGCAGGATGGTACTTGTGATTAGAGCATGTATGAGAAGGAAGTACTTGCTGAAAACCAAGCTTTGATGGCCAATATGGAAAACAAAGTCCCTCAATGGCCACTGAGGTAAGAGAAACGTTTGTTTCCCTTCTTGCATAGATGAAGTAGAAAGATATAGAACACATGCTCAACAATTAGCTGATAAAGTAAAAGAAACCTTACTCTTAATGAATCTCATGTTAGAGAACACAAACTTATCAAGTCAAAATTAATTCTTTACAAAAGGATTTAGATAAACTTGTATCTGAAAATTACAATCTAAAAGCACAAGTTGAGCATCTGACTACATCTTTAACCAAATCTATGTCAGAACATTCATCTACTGAGGTGAAACTGCAAAAATTCCAATTGTCATCACAACAGTATGAGAACTGTTAAACTCTCATATTGAGTCTAAAACAAGTCAGGATTGGGATTTCATGCAGTTGCACCACCAGTTACCAACAATTATATTCCTTTACCTAAGTCAATGACCAACAGTTTATCTAATCACTTCATACCTGAGTCATCAGATAAACTTAATAATACTGAGTCATCTGAATCTAGATCATCAGACTCCGAGCTATCAGAATTTGATTATGACAACTGTGATGACATAGATGAAGAGGCTGAGACTAATAATGCTGGGTTAGGTAAGGATAAAACTGTGTTAAAAGAATACTCAATTCCAAAAGTACTAAATGAACTTAAACTACCCTATCCACCAAAACAAAGAAATCTGCTAAAGACAATCCACACAAGGATTGAGCAATTAAATGAAGGCATATATGCATTCAATAAACTAAATAAAAAAAAGTCAGCAAAAAGAGGATCAGGAGAAAAGAACATAACTTCCGCAGATCATCTGAGGAAGAAATCAGAACAGACTAAGAAAAAGGACACAAAAGATATAAAACAAGAACCTTTTGATATCATGTCTGGAAGAGGAAAAGACTCATCAGCAGCTAAATTTGAAAAGGAATTAAAGAAGCAAAAACTGATGAGTAAGAAGAAGGCAAAGAAAAGGAATGCATCTGACAGTGAAGATGAAGTTTACTGTAAATGGTGTGACATGCACAACCATAGCATAGAAGAATTCTACTTCAACAGCTATTGCTCAATGTAACATAAACAATCACATGACTTCAGATTGTTACTTCAACAAATATTGTGCAATATGCAACAAAAACAACCATACTATAAAGGAATGCTACTTCAACAAGAACAAAAAAAAGATTGTCAAGATAAAGAAAGTAGATACCTCTGAGTCAGACTCACAATCTTCTGAAGATGATAGAGATTCAACCCAAAAAAAACAACAACAAGAACAAAAAGTTACTAAGAAAAACAACAAAGTTCCTGAGGTGTAATTAAAGAATAAGAAGGAGAAATCACAAGTGCAAAAGAATGCACCACACAAAAAGATAGCACTTGAGGAAGAAGACAACTTCTTTGATCACTTTGACAAAGGCAATGATGTGCCTAAGTCCAAAGCAAAGGATGCAGAAACATTTTCTAGCAATTCCTCATCATCCACATCAAAGAAGAAGTCTCAAACAAAAATGACTAACCAAGTCAGTATGAATCAAGAAGACATCACCTCAACTTCATCGACCAATACATCCTCACCCCAAACTAAACATAATGAATTAATAGACTGTACAGCTAATCTAGAAACTTCAAGTCTTATTCATAAGAAAGTTGATACATTAGATAACAATGTAAAGCCCAAGACCAGCAAGGCTTGGGCTCCTAAGTCTAACTAAGTTCATTTTTGTTTACAGGAACATCCAAGAAGGGCTGACAACAAGTGGTATATTGACAGAGGCTGTTCCAGACATATGACAGGAGACTGCACCCTCTTGCAGGACTTTAAACATAAGAATGCTTCATATGTATCATTTGGTGGGGATAAGAAGGGAGGTAAAATTACGATGAAGGAATGGTAACAAATGGAGTTTTAAAGTTTGAAAAAGTTAACTTTTGTGAAAACTTACAGTTTAACTTACTAAGTGTATCACAAATCTATGACCAACACTATACTACTTTCTTTGATAACTCTGATTGCTATATTCTTAAGCCAGGTTTCAAAATTCCAGAAGACTAGATCCTTCTTAAAGCACCAAGAAAAGGTAACACCTATGTGTTGGATATGAACAACACAGCACTAACAAGCAAAGAAACATGCCTGATCTCTAAATCATCAGAAGATGAAGCACAACTCTGGCATAAAAGGATGGCTCATTCCAACATGAAGACATGAATAAATTAGTGAAAATGACTTAGTCATTGGTGTTCCAAAGAAAGAATTTTACTGTTCTAATCACTGTTTATCATGCTATAAAGGCAAACAACATAAAGTATCACATAAGTCCAAAACAATTAACACAAACAACACCACTAAAGTTACTGCACATGGATCTTTTTGGTCCCACCAATGTGTTAAGCATTGGCAAAAGGCAGTACTGTTTGGTGATTGTTGATGATTTCACTAGATTTACTTGGGTATTTTTCTTAAAACATAAAAGTGAAACATCAGAAATTTTAATGGAGTTCATCACTAAGATAGAAAATCAACTTGATCTAAGAATCAAGATACTGAGAAGTGATAATGAACTGAATTTGTTAATTATGTCTTAGACTCATTTTGCAGGGATAAAGGCATAGCTAGGCAATTTAGTGCTCCAAGAACTCCTCAACAGAATGGAGTTGCTGAGAAGAGAAACAAAACTCTAATTGAAGCAGCAAGAACAATGCTAGCTGACTCACATCTGCCAATAACATTTGGGCAGAAGCTGTGAACACAGCCTGCACTGTTCAAAATAGAACTTTGATTGTCAAAGAATATAATAAACACCCTATGAACTTCTGTTTAAAAGAAAACCTTTTATAGGATATCTTAAAGCTTTTGGGTGTCACGTATCTGTATTAAACACAAAAGAACAGTTAGGAAAATTTGCTGAAAAAGCCTATGATGGTTTCTTTGTTGGTTACTCATCAACATCTAAATCATATAGAGTCTATATTCCACATGATAACACAGTGGAAGAAACTCCTAATGTATCCTTTGATGAATCCTTATTTCCACAGTCTGAAAGGATCATCTTGGCTGTTTGATATAGATGCATTAACTAACTCATTTAACTCTGGTTATCTTAACATGACAGGTGATGCTGATACATGTTACCCTTATGTTCCTCCAAATATGGGTGTACCATTAACAGCTGACCCACCTAGAGTCACTTCCCTGGAGAACCAAAGTAACACTGATCCTGATGCATCAGCTCAAACTAGTAAAGATGTTTCTGATGACCTCACACCATGCACATCAGTTGAAGTACCATCTACTTTCGTAGATGTTCCTGCTTCTGCAGATGATGGACTGAGATCCCCTAAGAATCAAACCACATCAGAAAGCCATTCAACACTATTGTCATACATAGAAATATCTTGCTCTGAAACTACAGCTGATCAAGTCCCTGCTGCGGAAGACATGTCCACTATCCCGGAAGGCATACATGTTTTTGCGGAAACTCAGACAGTTGCACCAGAAAATGAGATGAACTACTTTGTTGACTCTCCATCACAACTAACCTCATCTCCAACAACCAACATCACAAACCTGGATTCATCCATCCAAGTTAATTATGTACCAATAGTTAGAGCACATAAGTATAACCTAATTGATAACATGATAGGTGACCTCCACAACAGAACTACCAGAAGACAAGGGGAGCTACAAACACTTGTCTATTCTCCTGCTTTCTATCACAAGTAGTTCCTCCCAACATAACAGAAGCCTTGAAAGACAACAGCTGGATTGAAGCAATGCAAGAAGAACTTCAGCAATTCAGGAAACAGAAGGTGTGGAATCTAGTTGATCTCCCTGAAGGCCAATATCCCATTGGCACAAGGTGGTTATTTAAAAATAAGCTAGATGACAGGGAATAATAATCAGAAACAAAGCAAGGCTAATTGCTCAAGCTACACACAAGAGGAAGGCATAGACTATGATGAAGTCTTTGCACCAGTTTAAGGATTGAGGCAATAAGAGTGTTTTTGGCATATGCATCATATAAGAAGTTCACAGTTTACCAAATGGATGTAAAGTGTGCCTTCTTATATGGTAAAATTGATGAAGAGGTCTATGTTTCTCAACCACCAGGATTTGAAGATCCTGATTACCCTCACAGGGTGTACAAGCTTGATAAAGCTTTATATGGACTTCATCAAGCACCAAGAAAATGGTATGAAACACTGTCCAAGTTTCTCCTAAGACATGGATACAAGAGAGGAACAATTGACCAGACACTCTTCCTCAAACATGAACATCAAGATCTCTTAGTTGTTCAATATATATTGATGACATCATATTTGGATCAACAAACAAGAGACTCTGTGAAGAGTTTGAAGCCTTAATGCAATCTGAGTTTTAGATGAGTTCAATGGGAGAATTAACTTTCTTCTTAGGATTACAAGTTCATCAGAAAACAGATGGCATCTTCATCAATCAAGAAAAGTATATCCTTCAAACACTGAAAAATACAACCTTGCAGACTGTGCATCATGCAAAACACCAGCATCTACTATAGATAAAATTGTACCAGATCCAACAGGAAGTCTATTGATCAAAGATTATATAGATCTATGATAGGATCATTAATGTACTTAACTGCTAGTAGACCTGACATAATGTTTGCTGTGTGTGTGTGTGCTAGGTATCAAGCAGATCCAAAGGAGTCTTACTTGAATGCAGTAAAGAGAATATTCAGATACCTCAAGGGAAACCATCACTTGGACTTTGGTATCCCAAAGAAGGAGACTTCAAGCTTTACTCCTATTCAGACAGTGACTACGGAGGATGCAAACAACAATAGAAAATCAACAACTGGAGGATGTCAATTCATAGGACCAAGACTTGTGTCTTGGCAGTGCAAAAAGCAGACAAATGTTTCAGTATCCACACCGAGGCTGAATACATAGCTGCTTCAGCAGGCTGCTCCCAGGTTCTATGGTTACAAAATCAATTACTTGATTATGGTTACAATTTTCTCCAGACACCAATATATATAGACAATTCAGCTGCTATGTTTATCACTGCTAATCCAGTCCAACATAGTAAAACTAAGCATATAGAAATCAGATACCATTTTCTAAGAGACTGCTCAGAAAAGGGACTAATTAAGTTGATCAAAGTGGACACAACATCATTTGCTGATTTATTCACTAAGGCCTTTGATTCAGTAAGATTTAAGTTCTTAATTGAATCATTAGGCATGATCAACTTAGAATAAGTTCAAAACATTAACAACAGGTATATAGTCATTAACTGTGCTCATATGAGGATACAACATAAACTTATGTGTAAGGCTTTTGATAATCTACGGATATGATAGTATGCTATAAACATGACATATACCTGCATGCACCCAACCAACTAACTACTGATCTGATGTGTTGAATATGTGAATAGGTTCATCCTGAGTGGAAAATAAGCTATGTCATGCTCAACATAAAGCCAAGATGACTTAGTATGGACAAGTCATTGTGGGGAGTTAACAAGTATGTCTCATCAGAAAATACACAACTCATCACTTATACACACTTACTATGTTGTAACACCTTATAACCTCTATCTTTGCGTATCATGACCCTCTGTTTTGCGTAAGCAAAGACCTGGGTCAAAGGGCACCTCTGTTTTACGTAAGTAAAGACCTGGTGACCTGATGCTGATCATTAAAAGTTCCCAAAAGAACTGCTCCCAAAAGAATCCTAAAGGATCAACTACATAGTATTCAAAGAGCATTCATAAAGGACTAATAAGATTTCAAAGAAATCTTAAGATAGAGCTTATAATCTATAGAACATGGTATGTGTGATAAAGTGATGACTTGATCACAATCTGGGAGACAGACTTTCATTCACCTTGCATGATGTATTCATCCTTGTTTATCTTTAATTCTTACCAAAACATGATAACTAGCCGCACATGCCCAACATACACTCTAGGTTGAACTTCTGCGGATCACCATATTTGCAATTTGCACTAGATCCAGTAGGCTTTCCACTCAACCAAATAAGCAGGAATGTGTCTGATTTATAGTATGATCCTTAGTTTCTCAACCAATTTCCTGCCACAGAACACTATACTCATGTGATTTTCAGTTACACATTCACTGATCATGCGATCTTCGTATAAATTTTTGATAAACTCATCCGTAGTTGATTAATCACAAATTTAGGGGGAGTACCTCGTGAATCTGAGTATAACTGATCAATTATTCCCTTAATCTGAGTAGTATAACTAATCAATTAATTCCCTTCAGAACCGCAGGTGTACTACGGAAGACATGAGCTATCTTCGTAAATACAGTGAAATCTGTTCATCCGCAGATGTTTCTGCGGAAGACAGAATGGGTCCACTTCCGTAGATAAAGTACGAAGAAACAAAAAACTATGATTCCGTGGATATATACTTTGTTTGCTTAATTATGTGATCATTAATTGCTATTAATTATTTATTAGGCATAGTTAATAACCTCGGAGGGGTAAAAGTAAATGGTCCTCACATGGTAGACAGCCTGTCTGAAAAGGTATAAAAAGGTACTTCGACCGTTGGCCTTTCTATTCATTTTCAAAACACTGACCTAAAACCCTTCATCCAAACCCCTTCTTCATCGTCTACATTAAACACTAGGCTAACACCACTGTCACCATGGCTAATCGGTTCGTAAAAGACCACAATGTCTGTGCATTTCTGAATCCAGATGTGGAGGATGAATGCAGAGACATTATAAGATACCTGAGAAGAACACGACTCTTCTACGCGCTGACTGCTGACTCAGTCATCTATCTATCCCACATGATAGATTTCTGGAATACAGCTGCAATAGTCGAAGGAGATGAAGGAACCATGATCACTGCTACCATTGGGAACTTACCCCTTTGGGTAAACGAAGGAATAATCCGTAGTGCCCTAGAACTGGGAGAGATGAACAAGGTCATCCGGATGTATTCGACCATGAATACATCCAGAAGTATTCAATCTGATGGGCTACGATGGTGACTATGAACACGGAGAAATCAAGAAGGGTAGGCTATGCAAGCCTTACCGGTTTCTCTGCCATACTTACCTTAAGTACATCTCCAACCGGAAGTCCGGGTTAGATAGATTCTCACGCCACAACTCATCTGTGATCATAGGAATCTTTGAAGGAAGAACCTATAATTATGCCAAATACATCATGAACTGGCTTTGCGATCATGTGCAAGTGCAAAAGGAGAACAAGATGTTCATGTTCCCTCGGTTCCTCCAATTGATAATCAATGAACAAATCCCCAAGTGGAGAGAGAAGGTGATATAGGTGTACAGAGCCACTTAAGCAAATCCCTTCTCAACAAATGAAAGGGCAGTATGAGGAGGAGGTGTGGAGATGTTTGCTCATGTACTAGATGAGAATGAGGACATTCCTCAGGAGCTGCTGTGGGTTGAGGAACCACAAACTGAAAGCTCATCAGCCCCATCTGCCACACACTCCCAGCCTCAAACACCACAACATACTTCACCCAAATCACCCTAACTAGAATCACAGCCACCACCATCACCCATCCACTTGACATCTTCAAGTGAGAATACTGAACCCATCTCTCCTGGCCAATCACCAACATCAATCACACTGCTTCTACTGAAGTAGTTGGTCAGTAGATGGTCAGGATACCAACTCACTCCCACTCACCAATCTCCATAACATCAATTGATACTGGTGCCACAGAGCCCATATCTCCTCTACCACCAACTGAACCAACCATCTCACCCACTCCTACTGAACCCATTGAAGCCCAACACCAACAGAAGAACTCCACCTTGATGAGGATGTTGATGATGCTATTAATGATGAGAATAACAGAAGTCTCGTATTGATGTAGAAGAGAAAGATAAAGAAGAGGAAGTTGAGCAAGAAGAGAGTGCTTACATTGATGTCATTGCTTACAATGAGAATGACCTGAATGAAAAAGAAATCAATGTAAGCAAAAGCTATTTGGTGGCAGAATACAACCCTTGTCCTGAAAGGAACAAAAAGCTAGAAAAGATAAAGGTTAAAGAAGGAGGTGAAGGAGAAAGATGACTTAATAGAGAAGCTGGAGTAGATTAAAGAGTCTGAGGAAAGATGCAGTGATGAATAATGAAGTAGTTAATGCTTTGAATGATTTGGTTGATGAACAAGCTGAAAGACTAAAACTGAAAGATGATGAGATTGAAAGGTTGAAGAAGAAATTTAAGCTGAAAAGAACAAAAATGATTCAGCACTGATCACTTACACCAAAAAGAGGAAATATCTAGGGAAGATAACTGATGTTGCTGGAGAATCATTAAAAAAGACAAAATCAGATTCTCCAGAGTAGCAAACCCAAGTGATACAGCTTCAAGAAGACAGTGATGAAGACTAGGAAGAACTAACTGAAGCCAAACAAGAAAAGTTACTAACTACTAATGACATAGTAGAAGAACGACCACAGTCCTCCATGTTCATGCAATTAATCAATCATGGATTTCCATATGACTTGGTCGAGAAGATGAATATAGGAGAAATGGTTGAAGCTTTAAAAGAATTTGATGCTGCAAGACTGATGCTTCCAGTCTGCACTTATGAAACATTCTCCAAGTACAAAGCTATGGAGAAGACCAGGAAGGAATTGGGCCACTGTGAAACAAGCAAGATCACTAAGTATAATATGACATGCTGACTGCAAAGCCACAATTATCTGCCCTATGATCTAAAGGGAAGAACAGTTGGTGAGCTTAGAGCTATGATGGATCATGTTCTGAAAGTAGAGCTAGACACTGGTGTAAAATTCAGATTCGGAGCTCCCAACCCTGCCTATCAACAACATCCAATTCAAACTCCTGTTGAACCCACCATGGTCAAAGCCAAAGATATGAATAAGGGAAAGGAGAAAATGATCAGAGAGCCAAGGGATTTAGTCCCACACAAGATCTGGCCTCTGGGCACTGCTGTGAGAGAGATCACTGAGCAAAAAATGTACATTAATACAATTCTTTGATCTCATCACAAGGCCTAAAGAAGCAAAGGAACATCAAATAATAGCTTGGAAATATGATGGTGAGTGGGACTGTGCACTGATTAAAAGGGCATCTGGCATGGTGTAATACTTCCCACGAGTAGAGCTCCTACTAGCCCTGCCAGATGTAGACGTGCATACATTACAAACCATTCTCATCACCAATCACCCCATAAGTCCAAGAGGAAGAGACTTCTCCGGACTTATGACCAAACTGAGTCACAAGTTCAAGAGAGATGTTCTCAGGGAAGCAAGACTGGTTGATGCAGAGCACATGAAGAGAAAACTCAGGAAGTCTCAGCCCAAATCTCTATTGGTTGATGAAGAATTTTTTAAGAGAGTTGAAGATGAAGACAAAGCTTATGCATCAGTCAAAACAATAGAAGGCAATCAGTTTACATTCCCCATTACTAACTGGGGATATGTATAAAAGAATAAGGAACTGGTTCTGCTGAGGAATGATCCTCAAAAGAAAGCAACCGGTATAAGGATTTTTGACCCAATAGAAATAAAGTTGCTGCACCCAAGCTATACCTCCTATCTGTACGACAAATATTTCCAAGGCTGCAAGATCAACAATCTCAGAATGACTTGTGCTTATATGTACATCTTATCCAAGTCATAGACAAATTGCATGCCAAGGCCCATAAGAGGAGAAGTATGAAGCTGGTCAGCTTATTGGGACTGAAATAAACCATATCAGAGTTGAGGATTTCAGAAGGACGAATTGGAGGTGGTGTCAAACAATAGTGTTGTTGCAACACTCACCACTGAAAAGGATGTCCTGGGTATGGAATTCGCAGAAGGCAGATTTAAATCAAGTATGAAGATCAACAAGCTGCTGCAGACTACTTCAAATCAAAGATTTTGGCAAGAGTGAATGAGCTTAGAGTGCTAAAACCAATGATTACTAGAGTCTAAACCTAAGGGGAGTACTGTTAGGGATAGAACTCATGTATAGGTTTAGATGATAAGATCACTCTTGTAATCATAATTGTAATTATTGCCTTTTGATGATATAATATGAATATATTTGATTATAATTGTGTTATGAATTAAATAACATTTATTTGCACTTCATAATATATATGATGTATTTCAGAATGTATGTGTGAATGTGCAGGAAACATTAAACTGTGTCAATTTGGAAAATTGACCAAGTGTTGGAACAACTACGGATGAATAAAGTGTTCTTTCGTAGATGTTCTCAGGAACATAACTGAAGAATGTACATCCGTGGATCTCCAGCGAAAGAACAACTTCAGCTAAACAAGAAAAGAACAAGCTACTGAAGGAGGGATTGATGCGGAAGACAAGAACTCCTGCGAAAGCACAATAACAACTACAGTACAACAGTTGCTGTGGAAGACAGACTACCTGCGGAAGACCAATTAACTTAGAAGTCAACAACAAGTCAACGTGGCAGAACAACAACATTAATGACGATGGAAGACATATTATTCAAGCGATATTCCACGTCACATCAACAACTTTATTCATATTAGATTCGTTGTAAATCTCAATTCCTAAGCCGATAAACATGGCGAGGATTTGGATAAGTTTAATTAGCTTAATTATAGCAACAAAGTAGCTAGCAATAGAACAGAATTAGATCTCTATACACGAGATACACATAGATCTATATACAGAACAAACAGTTGAGAATCATTAGAATCATCATAATCATTATCTGAATCATTGTATTCAGATCAGCAACATCATAGCAACAAGAAAGCATTACGATCAACATTATTGAGTTCTCTCGGTTTGATTATTCTTATTTTATTTGTTTGATTGATTGATTTTAGTATTATTATAGATTAAACACCAAGTATTGATAATTCCGATCAATACTTGTTCAAATCAATTCTGATAATTCCTGAACGATCCTTGGATT